>CM033442.1:11326250-12652500 GCA_019425775.1 Rafetus swinhoei | reverse complement strand
AGGTATGCTCTTTAAATCATAGATCAGTTTTCGACACCCCCCATGCTTGCTAAACTCGCTCTCCCCCCTCCCCCCCCAAGGAAGCAGGAGGCGGCAAACGAAGTGCAGCACGAAAGATTCCTTAGATGGAGGGGAAGGGGGTCTGATGTAGCCTGGAAAGGCCTTTCCTTTGACAAAATTGACACTTAGGTCTTGGTACATTTTCCCTTCCCCCTCCCCCCGCGCTGTGCTTGCAATTACCATCAAAAGGCCACACACAAAAAAGCCTCCAAAACAAACCAACAAAACGCCCGGATGCTGAGCAGAAACCTGCGCAACGGACATTGTCCACAACTCCAGCTTTAAAGCAGAGGGCCCAGGAAGCGCATAATGGCCCCTTCACTTTCTTTGTGGGCAGAATCAGATCCTGCTGTCACCGCAGTCGAGGGTGGAGGTGGGGAGCTGTGGCTGGAAGATTGGGCCCCATCATTTGTATTGCTCATTGGCATACTTGGGGAGGGGAGGTGGGAACCGGGGCTCTTACTCACAGGACCAAGCCCTACTACTGGTAGGTTGAGGAACGGGCCCTGGATCTGTGAGTATGGGAACCTGTGAGTGGCTTTGCTCAGACACTCGCAAGCACTGAGAAAAGCAGCCTGTAGTGGGTCTAAGAGGGTTCCCTTGAAGCCAGTACACGACGCTTTGCCCGCGCACTGAAACACGTGGAAAGGAAGCGCGCAAACGTGCGCCTTCGCTCAGCCCTGGCGCAGTTTACACTGCAAACGCCCGAACAGTTGGTTTGTTATTGCAAATACAGACTGTAGGACAGTCACAAGAACAACTTTCAGTTGGCGGCTGACAGGCAGAGGGGAGGTTGGTTAGTACTCAATAAGCAGGGCACCAAACTCCTCGGGAAGAAAGCGAAGTGGTTCCCCGCCACCCACGTGTGGGAAGCGGCGAGGAGTGTCTGGTGGAACGGGGCCCCAGTCCCCGAGGCAGCGAAAGCGCTTTGGTCAACTCTCAATCTGGAATGAAAACAGACCGCTGCCGCGGCTAACCCGAAATCCACGAGCTTCCTCTTCCCTCCCCTCGCAGCCCCCGTCAAGCAAAGAGACACCCAACTTCACAAACAAACAGTGCTTAGCGAAAATGCGTGCACAGCCCGCCGCCCGGCTTTGACTTTCCAAACGGAGGGAGCTGGTTTAGAGCCTGGCATTGTGTTTAGCAACCTAGGAAACCTCAAGAAGCCGGGACTTCTCTCTCCCCACCCCCACCTCTCCCCACTGCTCTGTAAATAGTAACAAGGGGGTGTGAGCTACTCGCGCGCTCTCTGTGGATTTTTTCCCCCAGTCTAGGAAAAATTCTTCGCTCCCCCCGCCCCTTCTCGGCAAGCAACACACCTGCCTGCAAACAGAAGGCTTCAAAATCAATATTGTATTTGTCACTTTTCGGTCTCCTTTTTCTCTCTCTACAGCCCCGCTTGCCACTGCAGCGAATTGTGGATTTATGGAGGAAAATTAGCATAAATTATTACCAAATCGGGAAACGTGTGTGGTCCTGCTTGTGGGAAAGGAGGCTATTGCGAACCTTCCATGCAGAAAGGTGGTCCGGGGTGGGCTTCATGGGGACACTGAATGGCGATTGCACGAAATAGATTTCCATTGGCTTTGCACATTGATATAATTGACTTATGTGTATTTTATACAGTTTTCCCAACACTTCCCCTCCACTCCTTATTTGAATTAGGCTTCAGAAAAAAGTTTGTTTGTTTTAGGTTCCCGCACAATGGGCATTGATTCACTTCGCCGGCAGCCCCTCTGCCCCTCCTCCCACCTTTCCTGAAGCTGAGTTGAAAAGGGGGAACGCACCCCCTGTAAATTACACTTAAATCCTTCATTTTAGGGGGAGCGCGGGTGTATCTTCCCAATCTGGCGTGTGTTTGAGACCGAAGATGGGACAAAACTTGTGTACTAATTAAGGGGGATCACTCGCCTACCCCCCTCACGTCCTTCTCCTGGGAGATGCTTTTACCCCTTGGAAAAAATCTGGCCACTCAAAAACATACAGCATTTGTACTTGGAGCAACATGTGACAACAGAAGCCGATTTCCCCGGATCTTCATAGGTTTATGGAAAAAGAGGGATTGGGCAAAAGAATGTCCCCCTTTGGATTGGCGTGTTTTAAACAAACTACACGTTACCTCGGAGCAATGATTTCGACAGAGTGGCCCTCTGAGATAAAACGGAACAGGGCTTTGTAAGAAGAATTCTAAAAATGGATTTGGAAAGTGTTGGGGAGGAGAGAGCGGAGTTCTCCCTAGTCGTCCCAAGGGGCTAGAGGAGGAGTTTGGGCTCATTTCACAGGGCAGCCGCTCCCAAACTCTAGCGCCCATTTATCATGACCTCTCCTCCAAACTTTTTTTATCAGTGGGGAGTCCCCTGTCTCCCCCCTCCCCCCAGTGCCATTTAAAGGAGTCACTGAAGGGCTCAGTGTGTCAATAAAACCAGACGGGGTAAGTGTCAAGAACATTGACTCGCCCTGGTTTCCCGATCTGGGTTTAAAGGAAGGGGGCAGCGCATTCCCTAGATCCCTAGCACACAACTCCGTCTACACTAGTCGGCTCCCAGCCCGACCCGAACAGGCAGCCCAAACTTAGCGCAAAGCGCGCTGCGGCCGGCGGGAGCAGGAAACGCGCGTCCACGGACTATGCGTGCGGACAGAACGACGGACGGCGCCAGCTGCCCCCTCCTCCCTGGCGTATTTTTGCTGAATTAAGAAGGTGACATTTTTCCTTTCCTCAAGTGCTCCTGCGAATATTGGAAAACGTGCGCTCGCATCTCAAGCGGGCGCGCTCGGGCTCGGCCGCCCCCTCTAGATTAATGACTTTGTGTAAGCGCCTAAATTCCTCGTGGCTAAATTACATTGTGGTGAGTTACTGACCCGCTCCGACATCGGGAGCTGGGCGCCCACACCCCACCGCACCTTTCGCGTATAGCCCCTGTCCCGCCCCGCCTCTGCCCATCTTATATCATTAGTGATACACATTAGCTCCGATTTCCCTCACAGGACAGGCGCCTCGACAGCCCTTCATGCTGCAGGATCAGGCCCAAACCTCCTGAGCGCTCCCGTGGGCCGCCATGGAGCTACGCCCCTGAATAAAGTTTCCGGGATTGGGCCCTTAATAGAAAGGACCGTGCAATCGACTGTACCGGAGTTACTCCGATTTGGACACCACAGTGTGTGTGAACATATCCAGCCACACAAAGCTGTGTGTATAAGCACATGCACACAGACTCCAGCATATTATTGCTATCTTCTAAATGCGCTTTCCCAGTACACAACTCCTCGAGCTGTGCTAGCTTGGAGATTAAACAATATTTAAGAGGTTAACAAGGCAGATGGAATAAATAACCCCACGCTTGCGAAGCACCGCAGACAGTAGTGTAAACGTCCAATCCGAGGTTTGCCTGGTTAGAACAGGAATATGATTAAACACTTTTTTTTTTAAACACAGTCACAGCTGTTGCTTGTATCGCCTGGGATCCAGTCAAATCGCCACAGGTCTGAAACCAAACTGAGAGGCAATTTACATAAATCAGACTCTCCAATATCTAAAATAACCCCCGGGGTTTTCTTCTCCATCCTAGCACAACTTTGTCAGGACCCAAAGCGTTGGTGGTAACCAAACAAACACTCGTTTCTAAATTTCAGGGGAAGTAGCTAACAGAGTAATGAAAACTTCGACATGGTTGTGAAGCAGGGCCCCAGCCTAGCCTTTTCATCGGCCTAGCCCTTTGGAAACCGGGCTTGGGCTCCGTTTGATTTGGCAAAGAGAAAGTCTCTCGTTAAAGGAAAGAGCCGTGCCTTGAGTGAGCCAACAATACAAATCAGATCACAATGCAGAACAAACAGAATACCCCAGCCAAGCAATTTCCATGTCAAACATCCCACTGCTCAGCAGCTCCATTTGTAAGTGTGAATTGCAGACTAAGCTCCCTGGCAGAGCCCACCGAAAAGGTAGTGCATACCTTCGCACGCACACGGCTACTGGGTGCCACCACACTTCCATTCCGCTCGCTGAGCCTTTTCACCCCGCGCCGGGTCTTCACATGGAAATGATTCCTATTGGCCCAAGGTGCCCATGTAAATAGGTGTAAATGAAACCAGATTATGCCTTTCTTTCAGCCCCCCTCCTCCCCCGCTCCCTCCTCCCAAGGCGATTGTCATATGATAGCAAAGAAGTGGCACATTAATGAAGCGCCTCTACAGGGGTCTTTTCTGCTCATGTCACCACATAAAACTATCAGATGGTTAGAGGAAGGACATGGAGGCAAGTCCTTAGCTGCTCTCGGCGGCGGCGAAGCGAGCGAGCCCCTGCCCCGGTCCAGCAGCCGCTGGGGGTGAACGAAGCCGAGCCGGGATTCCGCCTTCCCAGGAGAAGGGAGGGGAGCGAGAAGGTCCCACAGCCCAGCCTCCTCCGGACTAAAACTAAGCGGAGCGGCCGGAAAGGAAGCGGGAGGGCTCGGGCGAGGAGACCTGACTCCCAGCTGCATCCCGGATGCGGACTATCAACTTCCAGCAACTTTAAGGTGGGCATTGCTGGCGGGGAGGGTCCGCTCCCAGCCCCTGCTCTTGCCCTGCTCCGGGGGGGGAAGAGGGGGCAGCCCCTTCTCTGACTGCTGCAGGCGAGGGGGGCAGAGAGACAGCCGAAGTAACTCAGCGGCAGAGCGGAGGCGAGCGCTGGCGTGGGGGGCTCGCTTCCCCCGGGGGCTGGAGGGGTTTGGGCGATTTTACCCCTGGGTGGGGAGATCAGCTCCGCTCTCAGTCCCCCCCGGCCCGCACACGCGCGCACACACACACACACACACACACACACACCCCGGCCCGCTTTAAAGCCTAGCCCGCCTGCCCCCCGCCTTACCCCGCTCGCCCCTCCGCAGATCTCGGCGGCTCCCCAGCCACGATGCCGCGCCCGGGCCGGAACACGTACAGCGACCAGAAGCCGCCCTACTCCTACATCTCGCTGACGGCCATGGCCATCCAGAGCTCGCCCGAGAAGATGCTGCCCCTGAGCGAGATCTACAAGTTCATCATGGACCGGTTCCCCTACTACCGGGAGAACACGCAGCGCTGGCAGAACTCGCTGCGCCACAACCTCTCCTTCAACGACTGCTTCATCAAGATCCCGCGCCGGCCCGACCAGCCGGGCAAGGGCAGCTTCTGGGCGCTGCACCCCAGCTGCGGGGACATGTTCGAGAACGGCAGCTTCCTGCGGCGCCGCAAGCGCTTCAAGGTGCTCAAGTCCGACCCGCTGGCGCCCAGCAAGCCGGCCGAGGCGGCGCAGTACCTGCAGCAGCAGGCCAAGCTGCGGCTCAGCGCGCTGGCGGCCGGCGGCCCCCACCTGCCCCAGATGTCCGCCTACAGCCTAGGCGTCTCCCAGCCCTCCGGCTTCAAGCACCCCTTCGCCATCGAGAACATCATCGCCCGCGAGTACAAGATGCCGGGCGGGCTGGCCTTCTCCGCCGTGCAGCCCGTGCCCGCCGCCTACCCGCTGCCCAACCAGCTGGGCAGCTCCCTGGGGCCCGGCTGGCCCCACATGTACGGCTCCGGCATGCTCGACACGGCCGCCCCCCTCTCCATGGCCGGCGGCGACTACAGCGCCTACGGTGTGCCCCTCAAGCCGCTGTGCCACGGCGGGCAGACTCTCCCGGCCATCCCGGTGCCCATCAAGCCCACCCCGGCGGCCGTGCCCGCCCTGCCGGCCCTGCCCGCGCCCATCCCCACCCTGCTCACGAACTCGCCCCCGTCGCTCAGCCCCACCTCGTCCCAAACAGCCACCAGCCAAAGCAGCCCGGCGACGCCCAGCGAGACGCTGACCAGCCCCGCCTCGGCCCTGCACTCGGTAGCCGTGCACTGACCCGGGCCGCCCGGACTGGCCGCGCCGCAGCTCGCTCCCAACTTTCCTCGGAGTTTTCTTCTCCCTCCGGAGAGAGGAGAGAAAGCTGCCGGCGGGAAGCCGCGAGGTTTGCTACCCTGCTGAGCGTCTTGGCTTCGCCTCCCAGTCCTAGGGGCTCCATCCCAGGGCGGTGGGTGGCTGTCCCGTAACTTGGTTGAAACACTCGGAAAGTGGCTGTTCTCGAGGTAGAAAGTGCCATCTGCATGGCTAGGTCTCCACAAGTACTTAAGGCACCTTCCCCCCTGAAAGTACCGCGGGAGCGTTAGACAAGCCTGTGTCCCTGCCTTTGTCTGGGGAAGAGCAACATTTTCACCCAGGACCTGCCTTTAAAACCACACAGTGGAAAAGGGGGGAAGGGTACAGCTTGCTTTCAGGATAGTTTCCAGCTTAGCTGGATTTTGGAAACACAAGTGTCTTTTCCATTTAAAAAAAAGCCAGGAGAGTTAAAAGCTTGCAGGGTTACAGGAACCACTTAGCCCGATGAATTCCTATTTAAAATGAACGTTATACAAGGAAAGCATGAAACAGGTCCCCAAAGCTTGAGAGCCTGCCAGTTACCATCCTGGGCTGAAAAGTTCCACTGGCTTCAGCATTGTTTGTGTGGGGGAAGTTACACTTCGGCTACCTATTTATGTAGAAGAATGTGTATTAAGTACAAAAGGGCAGGAAACCATGCAAATGGCAAGCCGCCAGTCCACACTGAAAACGTATATTGTTTACAAAAACGCCTGTTCTAATGTAAATACTGAACTTCAGTCTGTCCTGAGAGAGAGAATAGGTCCTCTTTTGCAGTACCTGTTGTAATGTGGCTGTTTCATTTTCAGGTGAAAGAGGAGGGGGAGTTATTTGTGTGTTAGCCTTCTGATGACTTCGAGTTTTTGAAAGTTATTTATTTTTGGTTTAAGAAAATTAAAATTAAAGCAATAGAGATAAAACAAATCCTCTGCCAAGCAGACAACCTAAGGTAGCTTATGTCAAGCTGCTCAGGTCAGTGGGTAAGAGCAGGGCAGTACCACAACAGGGGAAGAAGGTATTGTTTTCTGTTGGAACTTTTCAGACAAACTGAGAGGGGGCTGGGGGGGGGGGAGGGGGGAAAGACTGTAAATGTCTGTGAATAGGAATGATTATAAACGTGTAACATGCACTTTTGTTTGCTTATATCCCTTTCTAGTTTTAGGTAGTTTGCTGGAAACCGAACTGTTGTGAACTGCTTAAGTTAAGACAAAAACAAAACGTGGTAGTGTTCATCGCAGCTGTAAAGATATTCCTTTTTAACATTTTCCTTGTACAGAATGAGCATGATATTTTAAATATTGATGTTCTTGTTCCCAGCATGCGTGTTTTAAGACAAAAATTTTAAAAAGGGAAGCGTCTACGTTAAATTATGAACCTAGTCGTCCAAATACTATTTTCTCATTAAAATATGTAAATTCAGATTTACTTTCTTATTCGTCTTTTTGAAGAGTTTGTACCCGGAAAATAAGAATATTAGTTTAGGTGGGAAATCCAATATTTCAATTTTAATTGATCTACATAAATTTTTCACAGGAGGAAGAGAACTGTAACTATAAATATAATCGTTTAATAAAATACAAAAGCTTTCTATATAAGGTCATTCTCACATGATTACCAAATGGAAAAAATCAAGCTACAGTTCATAAACTACACTAGTATCTATTACATATGTAACATGCTATTTATACATATGTCTGTATGTGTGAATTATATGCCTAGTTATAAACTATTTGTTTGTGTGTGCGTGCATACACATACACGGAACACGAATAGACTGTTTCCTTGAATAACTATAATAATAAACGAACCTTAGCAACACTGGATTGCAATTCAGATTTCAAAACATTTTTTAACACACTGAACTTTTAACACTAGAAACGTTAGAATTTTGAAATGCAAGAGGCAGATGAAAATATTTCCAAACCTCCATATAAAACAATGCATTCTATTTAGTTTCGAGTAAAATCTCAACGCATTTTAGCTGTCAACTACTGTTCTTTCTTCATGTATATTAACATACCAACCTAGATTACGAACAAACAGTGTTATTATTTTATCTGTAAATTAACAGAATTTTTCTTTGTATAAAATGTAGTAAGATAAACAACTTTGAAATCTGGATTTCAAAGTTTCCAATGCGTTTCTTTTTAATTTCTTTTTAGGATTTTGCAAAGATTCTGCATAATTATTGAGAATTTGGAATTCAAATTAATGAGATAATCTAGTAAAACTAGTGTGTTAGCCTTTCAGATATAATAACGTTCAAATAATGTAGTTACATGACAATAAGATACTTAAATACTTATTAAAAAGAAAATCGACATTGTGTTCTAATTAACCTAAATGATGCAAGAATGCAATGTAAGTGATTTTAAAGAGGTACATTTCTATGGGTTTGTATCTGTAGATACAGACATTTGAAAGAAAGCCCCATCTCCCTTAAATACATATAGAAAGGTACTCGGAAAAAAAGTTTAAGGTTAATGTAGAGTATAATTAATCCAGTTGCGACTTTTTTTTTTTTTTTTTAAGAAGGGATCCCACACACAGGAAAAAAAAGGTGGAAAATACATGAATCATTGGGCTGATTAAAATGCATGAAGCTGCTAAAGCTTGTCAGATGGGGGACAACTGAACTCATTCATCAAGTCCAACCCACGATTATATCAACACGATCAGCTAAAGAAAGCATTCACAACTTATCACCAGATCAATGGACACAAAACTCGACAAACTTTTCCGAAACAAGCGATGACCTACATTTGCCTACGAGTTCTTTACAAAAAATATACAACAAACAAACAATTCCAACGGTTAAAAAAAAAAAAAAAAAAAAAAAAAAAAAAAAAAACAACCTCGGCGAGGAAACCTGAACTCCAATGAGAAGATCCAACTAGATCTAATTACATTTGCAGAGTAATTTGAAACTATACAGTACCCCGGCGGGATCATGATCAGCAAAGTTTACACCTTTACAATCTCTGTGTTTTCCATCTAAATTTCTAATCCGCACTAGAAAAGGACCCGGGGAAAAAGCCTTTATAATGTTTCTTTATCTAAGCTTTAATCATATTATTCAATGCCATTTTTACATCTGCCAACAGGATCATAACATTTTGCCACATGCAGAGTTTTCTTTGCCAATAACCAGCACCACCTTTCATATTAAGCTACCAGGAAGAGACCATAACGAATATTGACAACCTACGTTTTCATAATAAACTCACAAGGCATTCTTTTTGTTCTTTGCTTGGTAAAGGGTCAGATGGGTATTTCAAAGGTATGCCACAAATAAGCAATGCAGAGTGTCCCTTGAATTTACTGCTTTGTCTTGTTAAATCTCTAATGGCTCAAGTCCAAAGTCAATAAACTCAGATCTGAAATAAAACAGCAACAGACTGCCGGGGCGGGTATGAAGCACACACCACAGGTTGCCGAGCTGGACTCTTGTTTGGAGACTTTACTCAAGGGTGATTTGGATTTTTTTTTTTTTTTTGCTACGGATACATTTTAAACGAAGTGTATTTTGATGTAAAGGGCAGGGAATTGCAGACAAGAAGCTCTCTTCTTGTTTTAAAAGAGTACATTCCAAGTGCTTGGCCCTTGGATTTTTGCTTCCTTTCAATGCATACGTTCCGGATACATTCTAGTTCGTATATTTCTTATTTTTTGTCCGCTGTAAGATCAGGCTCCAACCCAAGCGGACCGAAAGGAGCCAGGATCCTTCTGACACTTGTTTTCTTTACACATTTGTAAAGTGTGGCCTCTGATCCTGTTTTGCGGGGAAGAGTCGCTGCAATCTTGCCAGGTAGTGTGTGTGTGGGGGGGGGGGGGGGGCGGGGGAGGAAGGGCTCACAGAGAGCCCTGTAAGGGAATTTCACGAGCAAAACCCTGTTTTTTAAAGTGCTCCTTAGAAAAGTGAAGGAGAACTTATCATCGTAAATTTCAGTGCAGGATTATCTTTAAATCTTAATTGTTAGGTTTTGGGAGGGTTTTTTTTAAATCCACCTCCATCAAAAAGGAATGCAGGCTGTGAAGCCGTAGAGGGGCTGTATTTGTTTCTTTTAAACTAACAACAAATTATCTAATTAATATGTTTCAATTACAGCATGAAAAAGAGAGGCTTTGGACCGCCTGCAGTGGGTTTACAATAGCCTCAGAGCCTACGATCGGAATTTACAATAACTTCACATCTGTTTCTTTATTCCCCCACTTTTCGAGTTTAAAACTCCTCTCGAGATCGCTTCACACCATGGCCCAAATTATGAAATATGTCCCTTTGCCAAAAAGGGGGGGGGGGGGGGGGGAAGAGAAGGAGGAAGAAAAAGGACAAAACTTTGTAGATCGACGCTTCATTTGCAAGCTAGCAAGTGAAAGCCCCATTGAAGAGCATTAAACAAATATATTAGAATTCTGTCACTTTATGCAATTGAGTAGATCAAATAAAGGGTCCCAGGCCACTTCATTCACTCTCATTCACTTGAATAGAAAATGCAAAGAATAGCAAACCTAGACTGGGCCACCGATGTAGATTTAGCCCTTTTTTTCTAAGGGACAAAAAGGCTGAATTTTCACAAACACATAGCTGACTCGGGGACTAGGAAACCAGCGCTGAAACCCCTTTGGAATTTAAATTCATTTTACCTTCCTCTCTCGCTCTCATTTCTGTGGGTCTGTTTGCACTACAGTGCTGTGGCGCTCCCCGCGTTTGGGAAACAGGCTCAGGGGTTACAAGCAGGGCTGATCAAGCCGAGCTATCAGACAGGTTTGGAAATACGAGTCGTATTTAAAAGAGGGAGAGATGGAAGGGGGAAATCAACTTCTGCTGAAAAGCTGATTAAGCGCATCCTGAGAAATGCAGCAGTTGCGTAAGGAACTTGGGCAACGGTTTAATTCTATGGCTGCAGATCTCAGCTCGGCTGTTTCACTCGCTTGAGGATAGTTTATCTTGTGTGTGTTGGTTGTATCGATTGACACGTACGCAAACGTGTCTGTAAATGTTCCTTGCCCTTTGATTACCCCGCTGCCTTTTCATTCATCAAGTTAGAACTTTCAGATCTGGAAACATGAAAACTCCCCTAATACACGAGCAAGCAAACAAACAAATACTCAAGGGTCCGACTGTGATCTCCCTTACTCTGAATTTACAAGAAGGTCATTTATCACTCGCTTTGCATTACTCCTGATTTACACCAACTCCACTGGGTTTTAGGTTAACCCACACTATGATACATATAATTGTCCCGGCTATACAGAAGTCTGCAAAGAAAATATTTGCATTGTTTAGCACAGAGAAAAGCCGGCTCCGAAGCATGCATCACCAGTCCAAAATTGCCATATACCTGCAACAGTTTATTACAGTCTAAGCTGTATTGCTGTATTTTTCAACTGACTGCAGGTGCATTTTGTTTCAAAGATAGAATGAAAATTCAGCTTGCATAACTGGAGGTTGGATGTTTTGGGTCTTAATTTCTGGATTTAAATTGGGTTATCTGTGTTTGTAGTGTACGTGGCAAGGGAATGTTAAACTCAGAAATAGGAAATGAAATATATACTTTCTAAACTGTATTTTCTCATTTCTTATACAGAGGAACAGAAGACTGAATTAGTCTGCAATCACTATGAGATACAGAGACATAACTAAGTTCTAACTAGAAATTTTCTAACTAAATGTCATATCCTCATAAACGCCATTAAGAGGATCAAAATAAAGGCGGTAATATTAAACAATATTTCACTCCCATTTTGATTTCCTTAGTTGGTACATAAAAACGTAGCTAACAGCACCGAAAAGCTGCATTTGCAGTTTTTAGAGGAGAAACGCTCAGACCACACACACACACACACACACACACACACACACACAGTCTAAATCTGATTCTAGGGATTTTGTTTGTTTTGCAACACACAGTTCTGTCTTACATTTGTTTATTTTCTGAAATGTTACCTTTGTTGGTAGCTTTACTAACCAGACAGCATGAACAGGATTCTGGTCTGTTCTGAAAAATATTGACACCCCAGCCCAGATGTTCTGTTTCTCTCACACCACATCTATAACCATTGCCAGAGAAAGCTCAAGTGTTTGAAAGGTTAACACATGCCCTCATCTATAGGCTCTGCTAAATAAAAGATCTTAATTTTGTGCCATTTAGAAGAGCCTTGGTATTTATTAAGGAGTAACTAGAGTATTTTGCATTAATTAGAGCAGCTCCTTAGAGAGACATTACAACCAAGACTAATTTTACATCATGGGAGAACACTACACCCGTTAACTCTCCCCCACTAAAATGTCTACAGACAGTAACAACACTGGTCCTATTTGTAAATATTAACTTATGTACACTTTTTTCAAACTATGCAGTCAAAATCAAAGTTAGATAAGGCTTGGTTTTGCATTCCATCCAGTTGGCTGGGGGGTGCATAAAGAAAGGATCAGAGGCCCACCAATTGTGGGGGCCTCTCCTTCTCCCAGTGATGTCAGCAGCAAACACCCCATGTTTTTGATGTGCTCAGACCCTTTGCCACTTCTTAATTCAGATAACATTCAGAACCTAACACAAAGCTTGGCACTTTGGATCAATACCTGCTCAGCTGAGCAGCTCCATTGGCGTCAGCCACATTCCTTGTAAGCAAGGTAAGGAGCAGATCCTTTATAATAGCTCAGATGCAAAGCAGTGCATAGAATCATAGAACACTAGAACTGGAAGGGACCTTGAAAGGTCATCAAGTCCAGTCCCCTGCCCTCACGGCAGGACCAAGCACCATTTATATCACCTCTGACAGATGTCTTTTTAATCGGCTCTTAAATACCTCCAGTGATGGAGATTCCATAACTTCCCTCAGCAATTTATTCCAGTGTTTAATCACCCTGGCAGGAAGTTTTCCCTAATGTCCAGCCTAAATCTTCCTTGCTGCAATTTAAGCCCATTGCTTCTTGTCCTATCCTCAGAGATCAAGAACAACAATTTTTCTCCCTCCTCCTTGTAACACCCTTTTAGGTACTTGAAAACTGCTACGACATCCCCTCTCAATCTTGGCATGCACCATTTTTCTAAACAAATTTTCCACTGTAGTTTGTGCTAAGATTATGTGAAACACAAACTTCCTACAGGTTTATCCCCTTTCTTTTTAACATCAAAACTTTGGATAAGATGTTCCTCTACTTAGAAATAAATGCAAAAAAGCCCAAGAACCTCCCAAATGAGATGGACAAGTGAGCTTCATACAAGTTACTGTATAGTACACCAGTCACGAACAAAGGGTGTTCATGCAAACTGGAAGCGTCCCAGTCCCACACAATGGCAAATTCTGTAGCAAGGGATCGTGGCCTATGGAAACATTCAACAAACTTTTCAGGGAGGTGAAGGGCAAATGCTAACCCCATGTGCTGATAGCATCTGTATGCCCAGACAGCTGCAAACCCATCTGCATTTTGCCCTATATTTCTGCTGACACCTACTGAATGCTGATCAGAAGCACATGACCTCATAACAACTTGCAATTTTTCTTCCTAACTCCTCCCACATTTCTTCCTTTTCTGGCTTTGACAAGCCTTGAAATTCCTCCAGTGCCAGTGCATAAGGCATGCCACCCGCCCCTATTGGGAGGTAATACCTACCCCCTTCTCTCCTCAGCTTAGGGCCAGTGAACGAAATGTCACAAATGTGTTCCCATCCCATATATTGGAAGGGCAACTGCAGCCTCCTCCTGTGCAGGATGTTGGAACCAGGGGATCTGCATAAACATAGATCCCGTGTTTGACGGGCCCAGGGCTGGCCCACATCATTTTGGCACCTGAGACGGGGAGCTCAAATGCTGCACCCATACCCCTTGCTTGGGCAAAAACTTTGAAAGGTCTCAATTCTGCCTTCTTCCTGTTCTACTCCTCTCATGGTACTGCTCTGCTACCTACTCCAATAAAGGAGAACTAACAACTTAAAATGTCTTCTTCAAAAATGTTAAGAAACTTAACTTTCAAATGCCTGAACAGCAAATGTAACTTTTCTTGTTCAGCATAGTAAACACTGGCATTTTTATCTGTTTCAATAATCAAAGTTGTGCTTTCCGTGCCTTCTTGGTTGCAGAGATTTGAACTGCTTTCTGAAGGTCCACAGTCTGGGCCAGCTCATGCTCTATTGAGATGGTTGCAAGGCCGACCAGTCTCTCCTGTGTCATTGTGGAGTGTAGATGTGTTTTTATTAACTTCAGCTTGGAGAAGCTGCATTCTCCACTGGCAACTGTTACAGGAAGTGTTAGAAGTATGCGCAGAGCAACAAAAGCATTTGGAAAGAAGGTGGTCATCTTATTTGTGCACATATATTTCAGAACAGCCTTTGGAGTTGATACTGCTGAAATGCATCTTGAAAGGGCTTTCAGTTCATCACCTAAAATCACTCGCATCAATATCGCGCATGTCATCATGTGTCAACACTGTCTCTAGTGCCCTGCATTGCTGGTGTAGGTCTTCTTCAGGTATAGTGAGGAGTTATGGAATATCATACAACATCCCAAATATACCGCTGTGTTCCTTGAGCTGCATGAAATGTTCTTCAACTGACTATTGCACAATCTAGCACCTGGTTAAAGAATTCAACTTTGAATTGTTGTTTGGGCTCTCTTATGGGATTATCCCATGCCTTGTAATCAAAATCTCGTCTTCTTCGGTGACTCTTGTATTCTTGAATGGGTGGGAAAATAGCTTCAGTGTGAAGTTCTTCTGCCAACTTCTGTGCACTCTTCAGAACGTTTTGAAATCCCTCATAAGACTGTAGGTATGACTTTGCTTTGTCCAGTTGTTCCATTGCTCCAGATATATCAAGGTCAACACCTTGGAGTCTCGTGCTTACAACATTTCAAACAGTATGTCATGCCATAACACTAAGCCACACAGAAATTCGAAGTTGTATGTGTTTCTGGTGATTCCATCTGCCTCTGTTCTCCCATGAACAGTTCCTGTCATATCATTATCCTCCATAATGGCAACTATGGCATCATCTATCTTCCGCATTTGGTGTTTGATAAAGCCTATCACCTTCACTCGACTTTCCCATCGTGTGGCACTCAGTGGTTTCAGTGTCAGAGAGGATGTTCCCAGATGTTGCTTCAAAATTTGCCATTGATGAGTTGATGCAGAGAAAAATACATAGATGCTTTGAATTACATTACAAAATTCAGCAGCCTCACTAGAAGCTGATGCTGTATCACTAACCACCAAGTTCAATGAACGAGAACTGATAGGATAAAAAAGCTCAAGGGTTTAACTCTTGGATCCACGTCTGTACTCCTCTGTTCTTTCCTTTCATGTTGGCACCATCATCATAGCCCTGACCTCTCATGTCAGCTATTGCAATTCCCGTATCTTCCAGCTTTTTAAGAAACACATTAGTCATACCAGCTCCTCTAGTATCATCAAAGTCAATAAATTCTAGAAAATGCTCTGACAGTCACCATTGCCGGGACATTTTCACTCGGTTCTGTTGTTGTTACAAAACGCACCATTAAAGTAATTTGTTCCGTATGGTTGATATCAGGTGTGCAGTCCAGAATAACAGAGTAATAGCTTGCTGACTTCAGATCTGCCACAATCTTCTGTTTGACTTTTGTTGCCAGGAACTGTATGACCTCATTTTGAATTGTTTTTCCAAGGTAGTGGTGTGTGTACATTTCTTGGGTGGTGATTCTTCTTAGATGCTCCTGGAGTACAGCATCCACCTCAGCCATCAGCGCCACAATTTTAAGGAAGTTTCCATTGTTTGGCTGATCTGAAGTGCCACGCAGTGCTAGGCTTTGGGTAGCAAGCAATGAGCCTTTTTGGAACATTTTGCCAGTAAAGAGACTCTGATGCAATCTTCTCTTGATGCTGATCATCTATGGTGGCCTTGAACCTTAGTCTCATCTCAAGCTCTTTCCACCTATGGAATGCTCTCTGGTGATTTGCTGCCTTCTCATGGCATGCCAGATTTCTAGCCAGATTTTTCCAGTCCTTTGTTCCTGTAGAACCCAATGTGGCCGGAACGTTACACTGAAGAATTTGCAACAGAAACAGTATGCGGTATTCTGGGTTTTTGAGTACATAAGCCGTGGCCTCTCCACTTTGTCACCATTGGGGATTTCACGCCAGTAATATGTTGGATGGAAACTTCTATTTGCATTGTCTTTGGGGAATGAAGTTTTTCACTTGCTGTGGCCCATGCAGTACAAGGAAGTCCCTCAGGTTACTGCTCAAGTGGGTCCACAGTCCTGGATCATCTAGACTTAAGGAACTAAACTCATCAGCAGCTGTTTCTTGCACCTCCACCACACCCTTCTCCAGGAATGTGCATGGTTACATCCTTTTGAGATGGAGATATGGATGCTGCAGTAGCTGCCAGGTCACCTGCACTCTGACTAACTGGAAGATCAGGCATCTCCTCACCACTCACATCCTCACTGGGGCCGGAAGGCTCACTGTGAATGTTTGTGTCTATGTATCTCAGGAGACCTCCTTCCTGCTTAGATAGAAAAGCTTCCTTTGCTTTCTTTTGTATGCATGCTGCCCCAGAGGGGCATTTTCTTCTTTTACTCGTGACTGCTGTTCTGGGCCAGCTATAGTAGCTCTCAACACTCAATTGAAGGGGACAAATAAGCAGGCTGGTAGCAGGGCTTGTGTGAGGGAAGATATCAGTGTCTTAAGGGCCTAACTGGCTCCTACTACTTCAGTTGACTGCCTGTTCTCCTCAAGTGGGTTCAGGGAAGCAGCAGGAAACAGGAAGCTCACTGAGAAGCTGGTGTTAATCAGTCCAGGCTCCTGGGGGTGCTAGAGAGGTACACAAGAGGCTCCTCCTCCTCCTCTCTCCCCATTTGTTATTCCCCCTCACCTTTTCTCCTGCCTGCCTATTATGTCTTTTGTGCCCTCCTTCCTCCAGCACAGCACTCCACCATCTCTGTGCATCTAGAGCAGAGAGAATACATATGCACTAGCAGCGGACAATTTTCTACACTCTGGGTCCTAGTGGCATCCCCCTCCCCACAGTCTGGCACCTGAGGCAACCTCCTCAGTTTGTCTCATGCTAAGGCCAGCCCTGGACGGACCCCCTCCCCATGCTTTACGAAATGGACTTAGGGACACGAATATGCATAACTCAAAGGTGGTTTGAGCGAATTATTTTGTGTAACCCATCGATCTGCATGTCATGATCCACTGGTTGTTTATCCGTCTTTGATGTATGTATCACCGGTGTGTGTCAAATTAGACACACGGAGTGGGGAATACTTTGTGGGTTTCAAATGTGTGAATGAGAGACATGGAGCATGTTACCCAACTGTTAAACAATCTCTTTTGTCCTTCAGCTGAGCAGTGGTTGGTAGGGAGTGGCCTCAATTCCTTAACAAAAAGAACAGGAAAGCAGAGGCCTTGGTCTTCTGGCTGGGCTGCACCTGAAGGAAGTAGCCAAAGACCCCAGGATGGTGAGACAGCCCTGGTTTGGAGTGGTAGCTGGAAAAGAGGTTTTAGGGTGCGGAAAAGAGGTTTTAGGTTTTGAACTGAGGTTTCAGTGTAGAATTAGCCAAGCGGTTGTTTCTTTTGATTTGTAACTTACTTTGTTCTGCCTGTTCTCTCTTATTACTACTTAAATCCTACTGCTTGTACTTAATAAAATCATTTTTCATTTCTATCAAACCCAGTGTAAGGAATTGTTACCTTGGAGTGGAGGGGGGAAGAGGGAAGGAGGAGCAGCAACCAGTGTGCACATTCCCCCTTTCATTGTTAAAAGGTGGCGTTTGTTCCCATCTGGGGAGTGCTCTCTCAGGAAGCTGGGCCCTAAACTGCACTCTCTTTGGACCTGAAGTGGTTCAGTGTCTGTACTGCTTCTCAGTGGGGGCAGGGACCTCAGCTCGGGGCCTTGGTTGGGCGAGACCAGCGGAGCTGGCCCAGCAGGACCAGGAAGTGAGGAGCCCCAGAGAGCAGGATGGCGAGTGGCAGTGGCCATGTCAGCACCCTGGGAGGCACCCCCGAGGGGTTGTCTGACCGCACCCCATCACACTGTGGTCTGTCCCCATGAGTTAGACGGTCTTTGGCCCATACCATTATTCAGAGGAGTCCTTAGGCCCCTCTAACAAGAGGGTGTTGCACACAGAGCTGATGTGTGCAAGCACAAAGATGAAGAACAGGAAGACATATTTTAGCACTCCCCATCCTAACTTATTGCCTATGCACTTTGGTCTTAGCCAAGTATCTAACCCTTCGTAATTATTGAGCTGAGGATTTCTTTTCCCCAGGGAAGGAGAGCAAGAGATGGGGTTTGGGGATAATGATACCTGCTTTGGAGAGATTATTTGATTTTTACCTCTCGATGAAAACTACAGTGTGCACCATGGAATGTGGATTTTAATGTATGTGCCCACAGGCTGGAATGGGCACTCATTGAGTATTGGTATATTTAAACAAATTAAATAAATATAACTGGGTCCAATCTGGAGCCAAAGCTACAGCTCTTCCCCACCTCTATGCCATTTTCAGCCATATCTGGAGCCTCTGGGGAGAAGATATGATTTTTCTGGAATTAACTAGGCAGAAATAGTGCCACGTTTTGTAAGCTCAAGGTTGCTGGTTAAAAAAAAACCAAACCAAACCAAACCACAGGTGTTACACTGGCAGACCAGGGATCAGCTCTTGCCAAAGCGTTAGACCACAGCTAAGCACTGACAAATTCACTGCTGGAAAGCCGTTTGTTCCACCTGTGTGTTGTTTGGTTAAGACAGGTATTAGACTTATTACCAAGAGATTCTGAAATGCTTGTAAATGGCTGCCTGCATTAATATCACTTATAATTTCTTTATGCGCAGCTATATGGTGATATCTACCTTTTTGCTTTATAATTGTAAATAATGTTTGCTCTGAAACTGGGAACCAAGTCATGAGGGATCAGTGGGACCAACAGACACGCTGGTCCCCTGGGCAAGATGGGGGTGGGCCCAGCTCTGCATAGCTGTAAGGGACAGGGCCTTGAGTAAAAGGGGAAGAGGACTAGGGTTAGCATCCTCCAGACATCCCTCAGCATTGCCCAGAGCATGCCGTGTGGGGCTCTGGCAGCAATTTAACAGGGCCTGGGGCTCCGGCCACTGCTGTTGCCACAGTAGCAGCGGCTGTGGCCAGGAGCCCCTGGTCTCTTTGAATCACCAATCGCTGAGGTAGTTGTCCCCTTTGTACACCCCTCCCCCACATTGATGGGCCTGTGAGGGATTGTCTTCTTCCCATCAAGAAAGCCAAGCAAAACTAACCGAGTGATTGTGGGACATCCCAGTACTAAGACTTTGTTAGTTGCTCTTGCCCCCATGAAGAGGCCACATGCAAAAGGGCTCATCCCTTCAGCTTCAGTTCTGGAAGAAGGAAACAAAAATATCTGACAAGAACATTTCCCATCTCTTTCAGTTTTGACTCTCCCAGGGCCAGAGCTACAAGACAGCCCCAGAGATCCACAGGGTCAAGCTAGGTTAGCCCTGCCAGGCATTAAGAGCAGACAGATTAGTACAACTCTGCCATCTTTTGGAACCAGAGCTTGTAACTCATTTGTATCAATACACTTGCCATCTTTAACCTTGCAATAACTGACTCATTTATTTCCTTAATTAATATCCTTAGTCAGTTTACTCTAGGACTGACTGCAAGCATGGTCTTTAGTGGGAGATCTGATTACAATGGACCTGGGGTAAGTGACTGATCCTTTGGGACTAGGAGAAACTTACATACTGTTGAGCTGTTTGGTGTAAAGCAGCCATCTCTCACTGAGTCCCCTTTGGTAGGGCAGACCGCAATGCCCAAGAGAATGGTCTGTGACTCCCAGGTAAGACTGGCGTAGTGCATTCAGAGTTCACACTGGCTTGTGAGTGGGTGAAATCTAATCACAGAACATGCAACCAATTTGAGGGTCTCTGCCCTGCTTCTTGAGGAGTCTGCCCTAAGGCTAGTACCCCAGTTGTGAGCCGCTCGAGAGAGTGACCCAGGCGATTTTCAGTCATTCGGGAATTGTCACACTTGACCAATAGTCCATCTGTCCAGTACAGAGTACTTGGCTAGTGATGGGTATTCCTATGTGTAAGAGGAAGGTGTAAAGACACCATCATCAATAATAATATAGATCAGGGCTACACAACTTTGGAAGCCCAGGGGGCCACAACAATCCTCACAGCATATACCAAGGGCCGCAACTTAAGTGTGGTTGCATATACATGCAAATATATATGCAAATATATTCAAATCTCTTTTCACACTGACAGGCCTGAATGCAAAGCACTTTCCACAATGTCCTGGTGCTCCTGACACTTCCTCCCTTGGGGCTAGAAATGCCGACACCCTCCCTGACCTGGGAGACGCCTTGCCATTCGGGAGCGTGTTACCAGTGGAGGTCATGTCCAAAGGATCCCACCTGTGGGCCGTGTGTTGAGCCCCGTGTAAACCCAAACCCAGGGCTGGTCCACAACATTTTGGCACCTGAGACGGGGAGCTCAAATGACGCCCCCACGCCCAGGCCAAAACTTTGAAAGGTCTCAATTCTGCTTTCTTCCTGTTCTACTCCTCTCATGGTACTGCTCTGCTACCTACCCCAATAAAGGAGAACTAACAACTTAAAATGCCTTCTTCAAAAATTTTAAGTAACACTTAACTTTCAAATGAACAGCAAATGTAACTTTTCTTGTCTGCATAGTAAACACTGGCATTTTTATCTGTTTCAATAATCAAAGTGGTGCTTTCCGTGCCTTCTTGGTTGCAGAGATTTGAACTGCTTCCTGAAGGTCCACAGTCTGGGCCAGCTCATGCTCTATTGAGATGACTGCAAGGCCGACCAGCCTCTCCTGTGTCATTGTGGAGCGTAGATGTGTTATTAACTTCAGCTTGGAGAAGCTGCGTTCTCCACTAGCAACTGTTACAGGAAATGTTAGAAGTATGCGTAGAGGAACAAAAGCATTTGGAAAAAGGGTGGTCATCTTATTTGTGCACATACATTTCAGAACAGCCTTTGGAGTTGATCCTGCTGAAATGTATCTTGAAAGGGCTTTCAGTTCATCACCTAAAATCACTCGCATCAGTATCGCGCATGTCATGTGTCAACACTGTCTAGTGCCCTGCATTGCTGTGTAGGTCTTCTTCAGGTATAGTGAGGAGTTATGGAATATCATACAACATCCCAAATATACCGCTGTGTTCCTTGAACTGCATGAAATGTTCTTCAACTGACTATTGCACAATCTAGCACCTGGTTAAAGAATTCAACTTTGAATTGTTGTTTGGGCTCTCTTATGGGATTATCCCGTGCCTCGTAATCAAAATCTCGTCTTCTTCGGTGACTCTCGTATTCTTGAATGGGTGGGAAAATAGCTTCAGTGTGAAGTTCCTCTGCCAACTTCTGTGCATTCTTCAGAATGTTTTGAAATCCCTCATCTGACCGGTAATACTGTAGGTATGCCTTTGCTTTGTCCAGTTGTTCCAGATATATCAAGGAGTCAACACCTTGGAATCTCTTGCTTACAACATTTCAAACAGTATGTCATGCCACAACACTAAGCCACACAGAAATTTGAAATTGTGTGTGTTTCTGGTGATCCCATTTCCCTCTGCCACTGTTCTCCCATGAACAGTTCTTGTCATAGCATTATCCTCCATAATGGCAACTATGGCATCATCTATCTTCCCAATTTGGTGTTTGATAAAGCCTATCACCTCCACTCGACTTTCCCATCGTGTGGCACTCAGTGGTTTCAGTGTCAGAGAGGAGGTTTCCAGATGTTGCTTCAAGATTTGCCATCGATGAGTTGATGCAGAGAAAGATACATAGATGCTTTGAATTACATTACAAAATTCAGCAGCCTCACTAGAAGCTGATGCTGCATCACTTACCAAGTTCAATGAATGAGAACTGCATGGGACAAAAAAAGCTCGAGGGTTTAACTCTCAGATCCGTGTCTGCATTCCTCTGTTCTTTCCTCTCATGTTGGCACCATTATCGTAGCCCTGACCTCTCATGTCAGCTATTGCAATTCCCGTATCTTCAAGCTTTTTAGAAGCACATTTGTCATACCAGCTCCTGTAGTATCATCAATGTCAATAAATTCTAGAAAATGCTCTGACAGTCACCATTGCAGGGACATATTCACTCGGTTCTGTTACAAAACGCACCATTAAAGTCATTTGTTCCGTATGGCTGATGTCAGGTGTGCAGTCCAGAATAACAGAGTAATATCTTGCTGACTTCAGATCTGCCACAATCTTCTGTTTGACTTTTGTTGCCAGGAACTGTATGACCTCATTTTGAATTGTTTTTCCAAGGAAGTGGTGTGTGTACATTTCTTGGGTGGTGACTTCTTAGATGCTCCTGGAGTACAGCATCCAACTCAGCCATCAGTTTTAAGGAAGTTTCCATTGTTTGGCTGATCTGATCTGAAGTGCCACGCAGTGCTAGGTTTTGGGTAGCAAGCACTCACAATGGCAATGAGCCTTTTCAGAACATTTTGCCAGTAAAGCAACTGATACAATCTTCTCTTGATGCTGATCATCTATGGTGGCCTTGATGCTGATCATCTCAAACTCTTTCCACCTATGGAATGCTCCCTGGTGATTTGCTGCCTTCTCATGGCATGCCAGATTTCTACAGTCCATTTTTCCTGTAGAACCGAATGTGGCTGGAACATTAGACTAGAAGAGTTTGCAACAAAAACAGTATGCGGCATTCTGGGTTTTTGAGTACATAAGCCGTGGCCTCTCCACTTTGTCACCATTGGGGATTTCATGCCTGTAATGTGCTGGATGGAAACTTCTATTTTCATTGTCTTTGGGGAACATGAAGTTTTTCACTTGCTGTGGCCCATGCAGTACAAGGAAGTCCCTCAGGCTACTGCTCAAGTGGGTCCACAGTCCTGGATCCTCTAGACTTAAGGAACTAAACTCATCAGCAGCTGTTTCTTGCGCCTCCACCACACACTTCTCTGATCTACACTTTTCTTTAGAAATGTGCATGGTTACATCCTTTTGAGATGGAGATATGGATGCTGCAGTAGCTGCCAGGTCACCTGCACTCTGACTAACTGGAAGATCAGGCATCTCCTCACCACTCACATCCTCACTGGGGCCGGAAGGCTCACTGTGAATGTTTGTGTCTATGTATCTCAGGAGACCTCCTTCCTGCTTAGATAGAAAAGCTTCCTTTGCTTTCTTTTGTATGCATGCTGCCCCAGAGGGGCATTTTCTTCTTTTACTCGTGACTGCTGTTCTGGGCCAGCTATAGTAGCTCTCAACACTCAGTTGAAGGGGACAAATAAGCAGGCTGGTAGCAGGGCCTGAGTGAGGGAAGATATCAGTGTCTTAAGGGCCTAACTGGCTCCTACTACTTCAGTTGACTGCCTGTTCTCCTCAAGTGGGTTCAGGGAAGCAGCAAACAACAGGAAGCTCACTGAGAAGCTGGTGTTAATCATTCCAAGCTCCTGGGGGTGCTAGAGAGGTACATAAGAGGTTTCTCCTCTTTCCCCCTGCAGTTCCTGCTGCTTTCTATTATTCCCTCTCACCTTTTCTTCTGCCTGCCTGTTATGTCTCTTGTGCCCTCCTTTGTCCAGCACAGCACTCCACCATCTCTGTGCATCTAGAGCAGAGAGAATACATATGCACTAGCAGCAGACAATTTTCTACACTCTGGGTCCTAGTGTCGCCCCCTCGCCCCCACAGTCTGGCATCTGAGGCGACCATCTCAGTTCGCCTCATGGTAAGGCCAGCCCTGCCCAAACCGCACCACGGGCCACAAACCAACGGGCTGCTGATATAGAGGAAGAGCGAGCAGCAGGCCCACTGCTGTCATTTTTATCATGACGGAGTTTCTCAATTGGGCAACCAATGGAACATGCTTATATCGTTTCAATACCAGTTGTGACTAAGATTATTCTAAAAGTAGTAAGATAGCTTGGCCTTTATTTATTGAGGAATTCTTCAAAAAGTTCCATATAATAGATATGAACTTCTGGGGTGAAACACTGGCCCCATTGAAACCAAGTGGAAAATTTTCATTGACCCCATTGAGACCAAGATTTCATTTCTGGAGCTTTTCCAGAACCTTCAAATGCTGAGAGACCAGACATGCGTTTCAATTAGCTCAAGAGTCAAGGACAGCCATTAGGTATGCTGAAGCCATTGTCACACACGTTGCACCTGGAGGTTCTTTAGATGCTCAGAACCAGGGTGAAAAGTGACAAAGAAGCGCCTACAAATAATTACTGTGAAGTTTAGCTTCCAAACAAGCACTTCATCTCATGTACCCCACTGAGATTATCAAGTGAACTCAAGCATTAAAACATATGTAATGACAAACTAAGGGCAACATAATCCAACATTTCAGGGTGCAGACCTGCAGAGGTCATGAACGGAAAGAGGAGAATTTTTCCTTCATGCTCAGCACTGAGTAACTGCATAGATGCAGTTTTGTTCTCGTTGCCTTCCTTGTAAGCATCATTTATCAATCACCCCTGATGTTTCAGATAACAGATTTGGTCAAATGTTTTTATTTGGTATGATAATCCTGTGTTTCTCCAATTATCAACTTTTTACAGCCAAACCCACCAAGAGAAAGACCACGAATTCAGTACTAGGATTGCCAGTTTGTGGGGGAGTGTTTTTTTTTGGGGGGGGGGAGAGCCCATAGGTTCTTATCTTGCCAACCCCAAATATTAAAAACAAACAGGAGCCTGGCCCCAAACAATATTGCGATTAGATTACAAATAATTAGGGTTTTACAAAGTATGTCAGGTTGTTTGCCATCTGGTTTCTGTGCTTCTGGTGCATACATTGGTCAGGCATTTCCCAGCAACCATGAGGTCTAAAAACTTTAAAACAACCATCCTAAGATGCCTTATGCATTCCCAGGAACTGTAAGTAAAATATATATTTTTTTTTTTAAAAAATCACAAGTGCTGGTAATATTGGGGTTGTTTTTCTTCTGAAACCAGTGTCTTAGTAATAACAGGCACAAAGAGAGCAGGCAGCGTAAGTGGTGACAAGCTCCTACAGCTGAGATGGGTTAATGACATTAAACCTAACAGTCTATGCTAGAAACTTATGCTGGTGGAGCAATTAGGTCAGCTTATATGGTTTTTTTTCTTGCAACATTCTATGCTGGCAAACACAGGCGCAGCTAAACAGGCACAAAAGGGTTTGGCTTGTGTAGCTTGGGGAATGGATGTAATTTATACTGGCAAAAGCTGCGTCTTTACTAGAAGAGCTTGCCTCTAGCTAGTCATCTATACCGGCAAACCTTCTCTAGAATAGAGCTGGCCTTGGGGGCCAGAATCACAGGGTTGGGTGTCATTTGCAGACAAGATCAGTAACAGGCCAGTGAAGGATTCCCAGGGTAGGCTTGCTCAGCCTGTTCGGAATCAGACACGGTGAGACTAAGCACAGCCCGTCTCCATTCCACCCCCTGCAGACGGGAAGCAGGACTGGAGAGATGGTTCAGAAACACCTGTTCTGCAAGGGTAGGCACGTAGCTGGACAGCACAGCCCAGCTAGTGGGTACAGCCAGCCCAGGAAGGGGCAGAACAAGACCATGGAGCTTCCTAGGCAGACCTGGATGGAGCATAAAGTTGCTCTTTGTCTCTTCTGACACCGGAGAAGAATAAGCCATATTACCCACATCTGCTGTCCCCTCTGGTGAACGCCTCCAGTGATAGCTGCCCTGCTGCACTTGGCATCTGTGGGGGTGGAAGGAAGGCCAATAGTCACCTTGGCCTGTAAATTGTGTTACTGTATTGAGAATCCCACTGCCATACATTAGTTTTGACCATCTGTGCCTTTATGGATCCATTTTCTCTAGGTATATTCACATCACCAGGGTCTGTTGACACAGCTCTGCTTTTGAGGGTTCTTAAAAAAAAAAAACCCGAGAGACTATTCACTCTCTTTCCTCATGTTTCATTAAATCTGTCCAGCCCAAGTTACCCTGGAATGTTTCTGTGAACTTGAGGTCAGCCTGTTCTAAAGGCATCCCCGATGAATCGCCAGAGGCACTTACTGAATGTTCAGATGGAGGTGCTCTCAAAGCAAAACCTGTTCCACCCGTGGCAGTCAAACCATAGCCTGCTTTCTCCCAGCTGAGATTTAAGTCTCTGAATAGCATGTCACAGAAAAGTGTTTCCCTCTTAACTGGTCTCTGATTTGAATTATAAAACAAATACATCTCAAAAAGTGAAAAAGTAATGGGCTGAGCTCAGATCAAATGCCCTCCGCCCGCAAAAATATTTACTTTTAATTAGAATCAGGCTCTGTATGCAACTATCCCACTATTGGGAAGTAGACAATATACAATAATCAGAGAGGGAGAAATATGTCTGCTACCTTGTGCCTGAAAGGAACCTGTCTGAGACATGGCATCTCCTAGTGTGTCTTAACAGAATTTCCAGTATGGACACAACTCCTTCAATATTCTCTGTACATATATTTGGCAATAATTATAACAATCTGTGGGCTACTGGCTCTTGTAATAACCTCACATCATTCTTTGGTTAGCTGTTATATCAGTACGTCTCACCTGGGAGGTGTCACTGTGAAATTCTGTGCACCCATTCTTCTGTGAACTCCAGTTGACACCAAGAGGTTCCTGGGTCACAGCCAGCCAGGAGGCAAGGGGGTCCTATCAAGATGTGCACAAGCTCCAGCCCCATGATAGTGTCTGAGCTTGTGGGATTTCTCTGAAGATCTCAGAACACCTGAGGTCAAAGTCCCCTGACTCTTATCCAGAAGGTGTGGGGCAAACTATGCTATCCCACTTCTTCCATTAGGAAGACAGGAAGGAAACTACCTTGAAACTTCATTCCTAGAAAGAATAGATATTGAGCAGAAAACTAATCATCCCCTTGGTGGATGAATCCTTCAAAGAGTCAGCAACTCCTAAAACTCTTATACGCTTGTCCAGAGTCCAATGGCCATCGTGATGTGATGACTCATCACTGTATCAGGTCAGAAGGAACACAGCCCTCACCAGCCCCTACTCAAGAAGATGTGGGAGGTGGTCCATAAGGAACTGGAGGTAATATTAGACATGTGCATGATAGAAAATCACATATTGAATGGCAAAGCCAAATAGTTGTGACACCAAAGGGGTTCATCTGGTTTTGCATTGACTTTAGAAAAGTAAATGAAATATTGCAATTCGATGCCTACCCAATGCCACGGGTCAATGAGCTCCTGCAGAGTTTGGGGAGCCAAATTCTTATCTACTTTCAGTCTCATCAAGGGTTACTGACAGATCACTTTGACGCCAACCTCACAACTGAAGACAGCATTCCATTCCACATTTTCGCTTATACCAATTTTGTGACCGTGCCATTCCTGCTACATGGGGCCTCCTTTCAGCAGTTTATGGATGTCGCAACCACATGGACAGTGTGTAGCGGCGCATATTGATGGTATTATGTATAGCTCCAGCTGGGAATACCACCTTCGACAACTCTCTGAGGTCTTACATGCCTTAGAAGCAGCAGGGCTCACAGCCAACCCAACCAAATGTCTTTTCGGGCAGAAGGAAGTAACCTACCTCTGTTATATGGTTGTGGATGGAAAACAGACCACGAGTCAGCCAAGTACAGGCACTACAGGACTAGCCTACCCCAACAACGAAGAGACAAATACAGCAATTCCCCACTAATAGACTTACTAGTGGTTTGTGCCAGACTGTGTGACCCTGGCAGCACCCCTGACTGACTTGACAAGGAAGTCCCAACTACAGAAAGTCCAGTGGTCAAAGAAACGCGAGTCAGCCTTTCAGACCGTAAAGGAATGGCTGACCCAAGAACAGATCTTTGCCCATCTCAACTTCCAGAAACCCATCATTCTGCAAATGGATACCTCTGAGGTGGGGATTGGAATGGTACTGTCCCGGGGGAGGCTGGAGAAGAACACTCAATATTGTACTAATGCTGAAAACTGTTCCCCAGAGAAACTGGTATTCCACTACTGAGAAAGACGACTTAGCTGTGAAGTGGGCCATAGATTCTCTTAGATATTACCTTTTAGGAAATATTCTGGCTGGTTACTGACCATGTACCTATTGGTAAGAAACCAGTACACAACTAATGGTACTTATCCCTACACACTTATAACTTCCAAATAAGGCACCACTCTGGGAAGGGGCACATCAATGCAGATTTCTTTTCTTGACTGGAGGGCAGAGAATGTGACAGTGGATCAATGCCTGGTCAACTCTTGAAGGGGAGGGTGTGTGGCAGGGCGCTCTTGCCAACCACTTGTCAGGGGAGGGTTAAACCTGCACTGTGGGCTGAGGAAGCCACCCCCCTTCTGCCTTACTGGACAGGCGTCAGGTGCACTGGTATAAAAGAAAGCAGCTCAGCTGGGGCTGACTGCCGGAGAGGGAGGACATGCATTGCCTGCTGCAGACAAGTCTCCACAGAAGCCCAGGGACAGAAACGCTGCAACGCAGATTGCAGGCAGGACATTCCCAGCAATCTCACAGGGTCCAGAAGCACCATAGACCAGGGAGATCAGACAGATGCCCAGACAAATAGTTGCAGGGACAGGCGCAGAAAGTAATTCAGGGGAAAGCGAACTGGAAAGTGAGCTAACGCCAGGAGTCAGTATATTTCAACTGGAGCTTTTCCCTGTTGACCCAGTGGCTCGAGCTACTGCCACTATTAGGGGCCTGGGCTGGGGTCCAGTGGAGAGGGAGGGCCTGGTTCCCCCGTGCTGAGGGATGCAACTCCCCTCCCACATCTCCTGCCTCTAACCAGGGAGCTGCACAGCCCTGCAAACCAGGGCAAGTTTGACTCTGGCCATTGGATCCCACAGCACTGCAGACTGGGGTGAGTTTGACTGACCATTGGGCTGTACTGCCTCATGACTCAAGGCACACATACAGACAGGCTGGGAAGAACAAAGTCAGGAGCTGCATGCATGCTCTCCTATTCCCTAAGGGAGATGGGCGCACACACCCCACACTGGGCATCATCTTTCCCAACCATGTCACGCTTAGTCACAAGTAAACTCAGCTTGAAAAATGTAGCCTTAAAATTTACCCCCCTTTTTGTGCTTGTTTGTTTTCCAAACAAACTTGCACTTTTGAGTCCCCTTAGATAATTCTGATCTCTATGCAAGGGTGATATCTACCTACATACACTCTGGAAGTCTCCACATTGTTGTCAACACAAAGTTGTCAATTATAGATATGACTTAATAGACTTAACCTGAGCTGCTATAAGCTCATTGTTAGCTTGATACATTAATTGTGTAATGGTTTACATCCAATGGTGGTGATCAACTCTCACATTGTTGCTGTAAATCAGTGTTTCTTAAACTGTGTTCTGCAACACACCAGTGTGCAGCGGCGGCGAACAGAGTTCAAAATGGCCTCCCTTAAAGGGGCAGGCGATTTTTTTTTTTTTTGCTCAATAACTCCCCCCCGACCCTTTTTTTTTGGGGGGGGGGGGGGAAGTAGCTCAATAAATCCTTGCTGTTCCTCAAAAAAATTGTTTGGTGTTCCTCGGTCTTAAAAAGTTTAAGAAACACTGCTGTAAAGGTTCTTAAAGTACTGCCACTGAAATCTGACACATGATCCCTCTCATTGTCTTCAGTGGGAACAGTATTAGGCCTTAATTTTTTTAAGTTCAAAGGTTCCATTGATTGAGATAAAGTCAGATGGGCATCTGTAGTGGGAGCTTCAAAACTGTTCAACATCATTTTAACTCTATGCTCTCATTTAAGTGAACGGTACAACTCCCATTGATATCAGTGGGTACAGAGGTAGGTTAATAAGGAGAAGCACTGACCAATCTCTCCCCTAACCTTTTAGTGGTTTAATTTAAACAAACAGCCAAACTTTTTAACATCTGACTGTCACCAATCCTCAGGCTTGCCTAACACATTCAAAATGAGCCAGGGAGGGTTTACCAATTTCATTGCTATCTTTAGGCCACTTTTGTAACCCTTTGCTTTGGAAAAACAGGCTTTTTGGCGTGTGCGCATATCAGAAGTGTGGGGTTTTTTAGAAATGTTTTGTTTCTCTGGCTCACTGTCATAACTGCTTCGGAGTCCCTATTTTAATAGCAGCACATACATAATTTGTCTCACAAGGAAGCACAGAATGAATTTTCATTAGTGCTAACAACTTTGGCTATGGTCTTACAATGTGAAAATTCTCTAAGTAATACAAAGAGAAGGGTGACTTTGATGCCAAATCTTGGGCTAACTACATATGAAATCATTTCATTCAAAGCCACCGTCAACGTTCCATTAGTTAGCAATAAATCACACATACTAAAATGATGCAGCAAATCATCTCTTCCCTTTTAGTGCACACGCAATCTCTTTGGGACTGGCCTATTTACAACTGCTAGGATGTTTCTCAGGCTTTGAGCAGAACACAGAACTCTCCTTCCTCTCCCCCCCCAAAACCACAGTGTTCAGAGCTTTGGGGGGGGGGGGGGGGGGGAAGGAATACGATTTTTTAAGTTAGTCTTTTCCAACATTTTTCATCTCAAGCTCTTCATCTATTTTTCTTTTTATCTAAATTTAGACAGAGCTCTTCAAGATCTAGCTGGTAACAAAGAAATGGCTTTAATTCCTATAAGATTCCTCATGGTTTATGGCAACCCATTTAACAGGAAGCTGGGCTTTTGTGTAAAACCAAGTCCTTATCCTCCCCCCCTCCCCATGCTTTCTTTGCATGTCTACAGCTGCTGCTGGCTTTGTAACACTCTAGCTTCACCATAAGACTCAATACCCTCATTTGGAGGAAAGTCACTCATTTGAATCCCACACAAATTTGCTCTCCTCTCACTTATCATTAAAATGGTTTACATCAGAGAGAGTTGTGAAACTGAGCTTGTCTACATGAATTATCATACTCCAAGCCAGATTGCCCATCTACAGCACTAGCTTGCCATGCAGTAACATTCCCTGTGGACACTGCTGCAGCACAGTGAGGGTGTGTCTACACAGCAGGGCTTAACTTGAAATAAGCTATGCAAATTGAGCAACGCCAGTTGTGGAGCTTATTTCGAAATAGCGTATTTTGAAATTGGGAGCGTCTACACTTATTTCGAAATAGAGCACTCTTCCTATGACTTCCCTTACTCCTCATACAATGAGGGGTACAGGAGTCGGATTAAGAAGTCCTCCAGCTTGACAGTATTTTGACATTATTTCGAAATGACTGCCTGCTGTGTAGACGCGGACTAAGTTATTTCAAAATAACACTAGTTATTTCAAAATAATGCTGCTGTGTAGACATACCCTGAAAGTCCTGGAAGCCACACTTTGGCAGGGTCCATATTGGATGTTCCTATACAGCAAACTGGTGCACTGTAGCTTCACACCCTGGGTTGCAGCATAACTACTCACTGCATTGACAGGCTCCGTGTGTCACAGGGTAAGGTGGCCCTTTAAGAAAGTTTAGCTGAGCCCTCATTAATGACTGTATGGGGAGAGCCCATGGGTATCAGAGACTCTTGCGAGAAGCCCTGGCTTTTTCTAAAGGGTGCAGTTAGTGTTCAAACACTGAGCTCAACATCAATCAAAACAGGTAAGCAAGGCATATAGCCTCTGTCTAGATCTGGCAAAGGACACATGCTGTGTAGGCGGAAGCCGCCCTGTGAGGCTTGCCTGTCTTGATCAATGTTGAACTGCATGTGTTGGAACACTAAATGCATCCTCTGGAGCAAGGAAAGAAACGGACATGACAACTTGCTCAGATGGTTTAAGATTTAAGTTTAAGATTCCCATGTGAATAATTTTCTGTTTCCCTCATACTGGGTCTGTGTCACACAGTGTTCTCCATACAGCCCTTGTAATAACTAGTATACAAGCAACCCACTGGTCAGTGTGTCTTATGCCTTCCTTGCTGTGCCTGATCTACAAAGGATCAGACTCTGCTGTAGCTTCTAGCTAAAAAGACTAGATCTGCTTTCAAAACTAGGTGACTTTTTCACAAAGGGAAGTGCAGGGGGAAATCCTCTCCAACTGGCTCAATGTAAAATAAGAAAATAAATAAGAGAACCACAGCTAAAGTCTTTGGAATTGATTCTAAAGTATCTAAGACACAAATGTTCTGAATATTTATGACACCAAATATTAGTTGTATGTGATGTCAAACGAAGACTCGCATGTTTCAGAGGAGATAGCTTTCTTATTTTGTCATGAATATGGAGCTAGCCTTATTAATAAAACAAAATGTCATAAAGGAAAACAAAATAGACACAGAAGGTCCTGCTATTTCTTTTAGGGTTTGTGTTCTGTCATCTAATGCACTTATTATTGATGCTCTTCCCTTAAATTATGAGCTTTGGGAAAAAAGGAAAAAAAACTTGTGTCACATTTAAGCCAAGGACAAATAAGAGACTTTTAAAACTGGATTGCCTGGTTTTACATTAAGCTACTATACAACACATTTTAGGATCATATACATACTTTATTCATGTGTACAACTTCCAGAATCATCTACTGGGGTATCTTCTTTACTATGGGCAGGTTTTATTTATTCCTTGATGTGTGGCTGCAGAATTTCAAATGGCATTTGCAACTTGGCAACCCTTTGGCACAGACCTATGGTCCAGAATCTAAGATTTCTCTCCTTTCACTCCCTTCCCCCCCACTGACTTACGTTTCTAGACAACATGGTTACAAAAAAAAGAAAAAAAAAAAAAGAAAAAAAAAAGGCGCAGATAATCCACTTAGGCAGGTTTACTCATTTTCTAGACCAGTGTTTCTCAACTTTTTTTTATAAAGTACCCCCATTACCTACAGTTTTCAGACAATTTTTTTTTCTACCATTGTAACATTTGTTTAAACAACTTAATTGTAGCCGGGCAGGCAATGCATTTTTTGGGTGTAAAGAGTACAAAAAAATAAAGCGCTGTAAAACTTAACACAAAAATTCAGTTCTCCAAATTTCAGTTGTGTTGACATACCCCCCCAGACTTCTCTCAAGTACCCCTAAGGGTACTCATACCACTGGTTGAGAAACACTGATCTAGACCATTCCTAGTGTTTGTCTAACATGCTTTTAAGAATCTTCAGTGATGGCGATTCCACAGCCTCCCAGTTTATTCCAGCACTTAACTGCCCTGACAGGTAAGAAGTTTTTCCTAATGTCCAATTTAAACTGCCCTTGTTGCAATTTAAACCCATTGCCTCGTCCTATCCTCAGAGGATTGCTGAGATGGGAATCAATGGAACACGGGACATTAGGAAGGATTTAGACACACTGTGACCCCCTCCACCTTCACAAAACACTCAGTGGCAGAAGAGGGAGAGATGCTCTGTGGTTTAGCAGTCTGAAGTGCACTGCACCAAACCAGCCTGTGATACTAGCCCAGACATGGCCAACATAAAGCACTGCAATGACAGCACTTCAATGTTGCTGCCCCTTTTGCTCTTCCTGATTGGGGGCCCTACTGGCAAGGCCACCAATTGGGGGGAGCAAAAGGGGCAGCTGGGCCCAGGGCTCCTGGGCACCATTATCACAACAGTGGTGGTGGGGAGCCCTGGAGCTTCTGGCTGCTTCTTCTGCAGCCCTGGGGCTCCTGGCAGCTGCAGCCATGAAGGGCCAGGGCTAGCTGGGGAAGTCTGGGCCCAGCCCCCCTTTGCACTGGAGGCCCTACCATCTGGGAGCCCACAGCTACCCCTCCACACCTCGCTAAGGACCCAGCATACCACCAAGTCCTGGCAATTTCATTCAACTGGTGATCAAGCTTTTGTGAACACCCAACAGTGGTTTCCCTTCAGCACTCTGAGTGGTGATGTAACTTTCCTGTGCAGAACTCTGCCAGTCCTCTTGAATCTCTCCTGTCTTCCATTACACCTCAAAAATGGTTCAAATAGCATCTCAGCTCCTGGAATATTCTAGGCATTGTTTCATCAGGCCCTAGTGAAATAAAGCATGTGGACTGCTCTATGCATCTTAATGTGCTCTCATCTCAGACAGTGAGAATCAGAATATTGATTTCTACCTGTAGAGAAATGTGTGAGGTTGTAATCAGATACATAGGACCCTCACATTCAAAGATCTTTTCTACTTCTGGAAAAGCCTTTTCCCCCCTTAAAGTGAAGTCATAAATGAAAGGCAGAGGTGCTTGTGGTTCCCCAAGCTAAGCAATGCAGAACTTGCATTCCTTTGTATGAAATCCATTGCATTGCCGAGAGCTTGGGTAAAGATCTATGTACCACTTAAGCCCAACAAAAGGCAAAATTCTCCCCTTGAGTCAAGCCCTGGAAAGAGGGGTTAACTCAGAGGGAAGGGGGAAAAAGGGAGAGGCACTATGCTCATGGAGCAGCTCTGCAGAAGTTACTTCAGAACAGTACCTTGTGTTTCCCTAATACAATCTCACCACCAGCAGGGTAAACTCGGGTAGATACTCTAATCTAGTACCACTCGCACTGGCTCTACTACCATATACCATCTTAGAGCCTAGCACTGGTAGTTTTCTATGCTACAAAGGTGGCATTATTGATGTATTATTAGTCTTATAGTAGTTCCAAGGGTCCCCTAATGAGAGAAGAGCTTCTTTGCCAACACAGAGTAAGAGACGATCACAGGTGCAACTGGGAAAAATACCCTCGAACAGCCTTCTCCTGCTTACAACAGTCTATGCTATGGTTGAGGTATAGATTTCTGATTGCAGGTATTTTATATTTTTTCTTTGTGTGCGCGCAGAGATTTTTTTGGGCGGGGTACACTATGTAAATTTGAATAAATAAATACATACGTAAATAGGCAAGCTTGTTTAATTATCGGAGCACAAAGGAAACATGGCAGTTGTTTTATTATTTCATGAATGAAGTGAAATTCCGGTAACAAAATGTCAGACTTGCCATCTACTCATAGTACACTTAGGCTGATGACTTCACCAAGAGTTTATAATCCATTATCCATATTATAATCCTTAAAATATATGTAACTGCCCAGTTACTTAATGACGGTAGAGTATCTAGCTCATGAGTCAAATGTGGTGTAACGACAATTTGTCGAGGCAGAAAATGTTTTGTTATAGGCAACCCTTTTGTACCTAAATTTTCTATGCATTTTCATAACTATAGACTTGATTTTGAGCAAAATTCACCCCATATATAGAGGCCACAAAAAGCCTATGTGACCTTAGGAAGTATTTTGTTTGAGATTCATAAGGAACTTCAGTGAGGCACAGGCTGTGTGTAGATTCTCGGTCTAGGAGTAAATTTTACCCTGTAGAAATAAGGGGGAGCCGAAGGAGGAAGAATCAGGTTCTATTGTTTTTAATGATTATGTATTCTGGGCATGATAATGATGTAGTTTCATCCTAAGACTCTTCCTATTTTGTTTGCGAGAAGGTATTAGAACTTAGAGCAAATCCTGCAGTATTATTTTCCCCTATTATCATTTTTCCCTGTTGCAGAAACCCCAGTGGAAATCCGCAGTTAAGTATAATTGATGGGCAGGAATTATTAGAAGATACCCTAATGTAAATTAAATAATTTATGTAGTAAGAGAGCTACAAAGCAATATGCAGTATGAATATGGTAAATTTCTTTAATGTGATGCCTGTTTTCATATTTGTACCACTTGGGTTATCTGGGAAGTCGTGACCTGTTTAATTATCAGAAGACTGATCCCAGAACTTGCTGGGTTTATTGATTTTAAAGTGACAAATTCTTACCTCAGACACAAAGAAGAAAACCAGGGAGAAGATATTAAAGCTAGATTTTTGTCATAAGATTGAGCCCCCATTGCTCCCATTGACCACAACAGAAGTTGCTATTGTGGACTAATCTGAAAAATGGAGCCCCTAGTATCCTGATCTTACATTCCTGAAGAGGGTCATCTGAAGTAGTAGGTTTTGCCCACGAAAGCTCATGATACCGTTTACATGTTTTGTTAGTCTTTAAGGTGCTACTAGACTATTTGTTGTTTAAGTTTTTCCTTACATTCCTGGCACACCAGAATTCCCACTACAATCAATGGGAGGGTTCACAGATACAGCCAAGATAACTGGTGCAAACCCAAGCAGTCTACATAAATCAATGATGTGCAGGGCTACAGCCAGAACAAGCTGCAGAAGACCACTGAGACATTGCCAACAAGAGAGCGGGAGCTTTGAGATCCCAGGGGAACAAGCCTGCCTGGCTCAGGCCTTGCAGGTGGTTCCTACAGGCTCACAAGCCTTCCTCCCCCGACGATGGTGCAGTACACACGCATTTCACTTTGATCATTACAAAGAAAAAACAACCCAAATTTTAAGTTGAAATCAGAACACATTCATCTCAAATGCAGAATTCAAGCAGAAGAATGTCTGTCAAATGGAAGTGGTTGCTGAGGTAAGTTACACTTAGGGTTTTTTTTTCTTGTGAAAATTAGTCCTCTGAAGTCATTGACTTTGATGGGACCACTCTTTGTTGCACATGAAACAAGCTGCACCCAAAGCTGTGTCCAACAAAGAAGCATTAACTACCAATAGCACTTGCCTATGCAGACCAGAGTACCCAAGAGAAGGTTTCCTCTAATTATACATTCAAGGGGAAATCTCTCCTCTGGCAGCTTTTGGCACTGGGCACCAGGTGTTTGGAGGTCCTTGGTGCAGCAGCCAGGCCTACATACAGAGCTTGGGTGAGCCTTCTGCGTCTGAGTGAACCACTCCATCATGGAAGAAGACATTGACTGAAACGTACCACAAATGGACCTGATCCTAACCTTTACTGGGCTGAAGATGGTCTTGGGGTGCAACCCCCCGCACCCCCAGAATTGTGCACTTGCTATTTGTTTTATTTTTACTGGAAAAAATAACTGAACTCCCACCCTGAATCAATTTAAAATACAACACTGGATGCGACTTTGCTGGTGTGTCTGTCTTGTGCATTTGACCAATCAAGATGATAATGTAGACAAACTGTGGACTGCAAACTGCACTATCCAGCGATATCTCATTACTATGCAAAAAAATCATATTCACAGCAACTGTCTCATCTATTTATTGTTTGGTTACTCATCTGGAAATTTTAATACTTTCTTCAGGGGCAGGGGCTGGCAATAAAAAAATAGATCTATATATCAAACCTTTAACTTCCAGCCATCATTGTGTGCCATAATACAGATGGAGTAGCTATCAGCTCTCTTTACTGTGTTGGTTTATTTACTTCAACAGAGAATACAGATTTAAAGAGGATAAAGTACCAAAGTCTGCTTTAAAGCCACAGTTTCCTATTCCAAAGTCCAATTTATTGCAAAAATGGATGGCACATAAGTGCATCAAATGTATAACTAGTTAATTCACAAAGATTAACACACAGTATTGACAATCAAATGTGAAGCTATTATACATCCTGATCCAGCAAAGCACTTAAGCACATACCTAACTTTAAGCATATGAGCAGTCCCATGGAAGTTTTCAACAGGAATACTTGTGTGGTTAAAGTTAGACATATGCATATGCTGATTGATGCCTCAATGTTGTGACTGGGATGAATTTGATATCCAAGAATGTGCAATATTTTGGTTCATCTACACCCAGCTTTACTCCTCTCATTGCTGCCATAAAGTTAAGCTTCACTGGTAGCAGTAACAGAAAGGCAGTCTGTGTAGACAGGCCTCCAAGCAGCCACTGGCATTTTAACCATTGTCATCTGGCTAATATTTCACCTACTGGACTCTGGGTAATAACAAGCAAGGAGGGGACTTTAAGTTTCTAAAACTAAACACTTTCTTTTTTAAGAGCACTACTGACAGCTGCTATTCCGGCCATGTGTACGGATACTGGCTTCGGGATGCCTCCTCCAAATTCTTCCCTCCTGCAACCTTAATTCCTCCTTCCAAATTCTACACAGGCTGCTACAAATAAAGAGACCTCCATAAAGCATGGAGCAGATCCCAAGAGCTCTTGCTGCAGCAACTGTGCACTGTTCAATGATACACAGGGCTTGAAGAGCTCCTATGGAGGTCTTAACTATTAAGGCACCTGCACCTCATTTTTCATGGTGCAGCAAAACCAGATATGCCCACATACACATGTAATTTTCCTTAGTTGCACACTTGATGCACATAGGGCCCTAATCTTGCAAACAGTTCAATACAGAAAGATCCCTGCTTTCAAACAGAGACAGATTGCTTAGTCTTGCTGAAATCAGTTTCAGAGGGTTTCCCCTGCATGGAGCTCTTTGCAGGACTGGGGTCTTAGTGAGAAACACAGGCAGGATACACTGCTCAAACGCGGCATACAATTTCCGAAGGCTCCTAAGGTAGTCAAATCAAAATATTTTTTACCAGAACACCCAGTCACTGTTAGTCAGTGAGGGCAAGTTTGCTGGTGCAGATCAGCTTTCTATGGTGAAGCACTAAAAATATTAAAAAAAAAATAAAGTCTCCAAGAATTTTAACACAATGAGCATATAGAGAATATCCCCCCTCTCCCAATCAAGGGCACAATTTATGAGTCCTAGGGAGGCAGCAGTTTCAACCCCTGGATTTCATTCTTGAGATCTGCTTAAAGCCCATGCCCTGACTCCAGAGGACAGAATTTGAGATGCTTGAAACTTTGCCTTTGAGGCAGGGAATGTGTTATAAAAAGAGGGAGGCAGGTGATTAACAACAACAAAAGACTGGGCAATCCAGTAATTGAAGGATTGCCAGATCATCATGATAATATTGCTGGGTACTTCACTTAAAAGACAGGAGCTGGGAAGGGGGGAGGAGTAGGAAAGAGTGTTGTGCTTCTAGGATTTGAATTTGGACCAGTACTGTTAAGCTTTTAAATGTTCTTGAAAAAGGGGTGAACAGTGATTAATCCAAAGTGGACTGCAAAGGGATCTCATAAAACTAGGTAATTGGGCAATACAAGGGCAGATGGAATTCAATGTTGATCAGTGCAAAGTTATGCAGGTGATAAAACACAATCCCAACTATACATACAAAATAATGGGGTCTAAAATAGCTGTTACCATTCAAAGATCTTGGAATCATTGTGGATAATTCCCTGAAAACATCTGTTCAATGTGCAGTGGCAGTCTAAAAACTAAAAAGATAACGGAATATTGGGACTCATTAGGAAAGGAATAGATAAGACGACAGAAAATATCATATTGCCTCTATACAAGTCATCTTGGATACTGTATGCAGATTTGATCACCCCATCTGAAAAAAAGATATATTGGATTTGGAAAAAGGTACAGAAAGGGCAACAGAAATGATTAGGGGTAAGGAACAGCTTCCACGTGAGAAGAGATTAACAAGACTGAGACTTATCTATCTCTGAAATGACTAAAGGATGGGGGGGGGGGGGAGAGGAAGAATATGTTAGAGCTCTAGAAAATAACCTTCATTAACATAACACAAGAAGTTCACCTAATTAAATTTATAGGCAACAGATTTAAAACAAATTATTTCTTCACATTCAACCTGTGGAACTCTTTGCAAGGAGATGATGGAAAGGCCCAAATCATAACAGGCTTCCAATAAGATCAAAGTACGTTCATGAAGGACAGGTCCATCAATGGCTACTAGCCAGAATGGGTAGGGATGGTGTCCCTAGCTTCTGTTTGCCAGAAGCTGGGAATGGGTGACAGGGGGATAGAGCATGATGATTGCCTCTTCTGTTTATTCCTTCTGAAGCACCTGGAATTGACCACTGTTGAAAAACAGGATACAGGGCTAGAAAGACCATTGGTCTGACCCAATATGTCCATTCTGATGTTTGTATATAGATCTGAAATGCTGGATCCCACTAGATCCCACTCCCCTTCTAGGGCTAAGAAAGAGTCCAGGAGTCCTGATGGGGTCTGTCTCTCTCCACAAAATTAGTAACAAAGTAAGAATATACATTACAATTTTAAGGCTAACCAGTGCCCCCTTAAGTGACTTGCCACAAGATGTCAGAATGTGTTAGTGATAGAGCTGAGTTGGTCTAATATTTATTTAACTTTCTTTCTTTTAGATAGGAATTAGATACAATGCTCCTGTCAGTTAACTGCTAAGCTGTCTGCCAAAAAAAGGAGAGTTTTCCAATGCCTTCATAGCCCCTGGATAGAGATGATGCGTGGGGGGGGGGGGGGAAACGGATAGGGTTGGTCCTCCCCCCATTTGGTGCTTAGCAGTGTTACTGAGCATGCTCAGTACAAGACAAAGCCTCTGTCCTCAGTCCATGCCCCCCCCATGCTCACTCTCTTCTCTCCCCTTGCCCCCCCATCACAGCATGCACAGGTCAGCCCCCTTACCCCTGCAAAAATCTGAAATGGTGCCTCTGCCCCCCATCAGCTCATACACAAAGAGCTTAATAATTTTGATTTAAACTTTCATAAAACAAAAACAGACAAAGAAACAATCACTTTTTTTTTTTTTTTTTTTTTTTTGCTAAAAAAAAGGTATGGAAACATGGAAAGCAAACATTTCAGAAAGTCAAAAGCAAATGAAGATAGGGAGTTACAACGGAAACTATTGCACAGCTTCAACTTCTGAGATGCTATTGCTCTTTCAGCTGCAGTGGGAGAGACCTCATAAGAAGCACAAGGACCTTTGTTCTTTTTCTCAAGCTACACACATACAGTTTAAAATGGTCACTGTGCAGTGTTTGTATAGATGATACCAAAAGTCTTCAGAACCCTAAGAAGCACTTTCTAATTTTATTGGAGTAGCTCTTTAGAATGGCCACATGACCAACAGAGAATATGACATTTTATAAACAGGCTTGGAAAATTTCTTTTAACTTGAGCTTCAATGGATAGACATGTATTTCCACATAATTCTTTTTTTTAAAATCAATTTAAATTTCTTACTAGTAATAAAACAAGGAAAAAGCTCCTAACTGTTGTCTACTCAAGAGTTACTGACTGTAGAAATGGATGTTTGTATAAAGTCCAGAAACAAAATCAAATTCACAACATTTTATAAAATTAAGTCCTTGATTCAAGCACCTGCAAGCTGTGCCATGCAAGATTATCCCTGCATCCACACAGAGCCCTAGCGACACCAACAATGCTCAGTGCAGGTAAACATGTTTGCTGGCATGAAGTAACTTGCAGGACTGGGGACTTAGTTTTTAAACTCTGAAGCAAGGTCCCTGTATTCCTTTGTGACTGGAAGATGGCTAGCACATTTTAGATGCTACTGCAATGCAAATTAGTAATAATAATTTAGGCATAATCAGCAGTACAGAATATTAAATTCCTTGCTAGAGTCACTGACGCACACACTTATTACCTCCAAGCACTTTAAAAAACAACAAAAAAAACTGTTCACTTTCTGCAATTTCTATTAATAAGCCAGACAATCACTATGTTCTTGAACAAACTCATACAGAAAAATGACAAAAGAGAAAAAGATGCTATCACAAAAATACTCACTCCATAATGACTTCTCAGTTTGTGATCTGCTCAACACCTCCAAGAGACGATCTGGGGAGCTTAAATTCATAACTTTGTTACTTTTAGTTTCTAGCTATCTCAATGGAGATACTGGTTGTGCGCCTCATTACAACAATTTGAAATATACTAATCCTCCTATGTCCTATGACTACAGAGGTGTTAACTGTCCAGTTCAATTTAATTTCCCTCTTGCAACATGTTAATCATTTTGGCTTAATAATCTGCTCCACTCTGTATTGATCTATAACACTGACTAAAGCTTATGCCATTGTAATTTGTGTTGGTCAGGGTGAATAAACAACCCCCCACCCCAAGTGACAAATTATACTGACACGAACTCCAGTGTGGACAGCATTACGCTGGGGGGAGATCTCCTGCCAACATAGCTACTGCCACTCATGGAGGTAATTTTATTATGCCAACAGAAGAGCTGCAGCACATGTGTACACATGCCCTCTGAGTGCTTTGTCCCAGACCTGTAGAAGAGCTCTGTGGAGTGCAAAAGCTTGTCTCTCACCAACAGAAATTGGTTCAAGAAGAGAGATCACCTCACCAACCATATCTTTCAGTTAATAAAGGTATTTACAGTTTTTGGGTGGAGAGACAAGTCAGTGATTACTGTTATCTATTAAAATCTAATGTTTTTCAAGCCCGTGTGCGGATACCCTGCTTATTTATTCTGGGTGCTTTACTTTCTGGCTACGTCTACACTGCAAGGTTTTTGTGCAAAAACAGCTGTTTTTAGCGCAAAAACCCATGGAGCGTCCACACCTCAAATGCGCTTTTGCGCAAGTAAATCAACAGTAAAATGGCAGAAGGGAGGGCTTTTTCCGGCGTAAGTAAACCTTTTATGAGTCATAACTCCTTTTTGCGCTACAGCTATTGCGCAAAAAGGCAAGTGTGGACGCTCCAGAGGGGTTTCTTGCGCAAGAAACCCCTACGGGAAACAGTTGCTCTGATGGCTGTTCTGTGAATGGCAATCAGAGCTTTTTGAGCAAGAGCGTCCATGCAGTGTGGATGCTTCCTTGAGCAAAAGCACATCACTTTTGCGATGTGCTTTGAGGTGTGGATGTGCTCTTGTGCAAGAAGTTTTTGCGCAAAAGGCTTCTTGCACAAGAAGCATGTAGTGTAGACATAGCATAGGAGTAATAGAAGGAAAACAGAAACCTGCTTTGAATGAATCCTCCAGACTGGTGACTTGTGGTCTGGAAAAGTAGTTGTGTGTCTTTATAAGAAACCTGATGGTATTGGTTGAGGATCTGTTTACCCCAAAATTAATCTCAGTTGTAGTTATTTTAAAATTATTTGATTGTTGATATTTGTTACCTCTTTATCCCCTCACCCCCATGGATGTAGCTGGAGAACAAGAACAGCTCCTTTAGTTCAGATTCAAGTGGACGATTTTAATATCTTCATTTTCATTCCTAATTTTTTCCCAGTGCATCCCACCTGCATAGAGTAATTCAGGATGCTCTGCAAGTATCAATTCTTTTTCACAAAAAGGAAAGAGTGCACCCCATGAAAATGTGTCCTGTTACCCACAGTAAATTCCCTCCATAGGACCCTTACCACTTCAATGCAAAATTCAGAGCATGTAGATAATTTAGACCCTGATTCAGTAAGGGCACGTCTACACAGCCAGGATAAAGCCAAAATAAGCTATGCAACTTGATCTACATCAATTGCGTAGCTTTTATTAGCTAATAAGCTAATAGCCAAATAGCACTGTCTACACAGCAGGAAGTCTGAGGAAGAGCACTCTTCCTCTGACTTCCCTTACTCCTCGTGAAATGAGGATTACAGAAGTGGGAGTAAGAGGTCCTCCAGCTCAACATTATTTCGACATTATATCGAAATAACTGCTTGTTGTGTAGACATGCACTATGATATTTCGGAATGTCGTCAGTTGTTCCAAAATAATGCTGCTGTGTAGACATAGCGTAAGGTACCTAAGCATTCCTGTTATTTCAGACTTCTTACATAGCCATGCCAATTTTACACTTGATATTCTGGGAAATATTATATTGTTAGATTTGAGTTTGGGGTTCTTCAGCTTAATTTCATTAAAAAATAACTTAAGTTTCTTGTATATAAGAACAACAACAGCAGTCTTAAGTTGCCCACACTTTTTATTAATTTTGCTGATGGATGACTACTGAGCTTTTTTAATGGGATTTGTGTGTGTAACTTTCCACAAGTTGGGGACATGACATCAAGATCGTTCCATCTAGATAAGGCAATGCTACTTTCTAAGGAGTGTCAGCCTTATAGACTCTGTGGTATGTAAAATACTGGATATTTAAGCTAATTGGTGATTTGAACAGGATTTTTCCCAAAATTGGCTTTGGCTAAGCATGACCTTATTTGAACTTCACTGGACAAAGTTGCATGGCTCCAGGGTAGGCCTCACACCTGGCCTTTCTGAAGATTTCAAAGGGAGGCATTGCAAGTTTGAATAAGCTAGTTCACAAAACGAAAAAGGATAATGAAGCCTTTGCCTCTTGGGTCCGGAAGCCAACTGGGGAAAGCCTGACTCCTAACACTCTAAGTCCTGGTCACTTTGGGGAGAAGAGATCAGTCAAGACACGAACAGAAACAGGCTACACCAGCCTTTGACCAATTTTACTCCCTTTGAAGATCCCTTGGGGAATGTCTACACTACCGAGAAGATCAACACTGCCACTGTCAATCTTCTAGGGTTCAAATGAGCTTGTCTAGCGAAGACATGCTAATTCAAACTGAGAGGGGCACTTAGTCTTGCTTCCACTAGGAGTAAGGGAAGTTGAAGGGAAAGTGTTCTCCCTTTGACTTTCTGCAGTGTAGATAGTGCCAAAAGTTGAGTTAAGGTACTTTGATTTCAGCTACACAATTAACGTAGCTGAAGTTGCAGATCTTAATTCAACCTTGTCCCATAGTGTAGACATACCCTTAGTGAGAAGCAATGGGCCAGCATATCACCATCACTTGTCTCCTCAACTACAATTCTTGCTCCTGTTCCACTAAAGTCCAGAATAGTCACAGCTAAGAGTTCACAAATCCCCCATTATCTTATTTTTCCTTTTATCTATTTTTATCTTTTGTTTTGTACTAGCTGAGAGACATCCCAGCCTTTTTGATGTGCTCTGATTTCAGGATACCAATGTGTGGCTGTGTGCATGCCTGTGAGAGAGAGTATCCATGCAGCCCACACAGGGAAGGCACCAGAAAAAAGTTCCCTAGGTTTAAACATCCCTAAATATTGTCTCAAAATGATATTAAGTTCTGTTTTTGAGAGCATCAAGACTTGAAACTGTCACCAGCAGATCCTGGGAGTGCAAAGAAAGAATTATCAGACTTCTGTGTGCCATGAATGGTCTGTTCACAGTCATATATATCTATGCTGGAGTTTGGGAGGGGAGAGAAGGAGGAAAGGGTTAGCCATCATACAAGATCTGAAACCTAAGGAGGAAGATTTATAATCGACTCAGATTGCCGTTCAGATACCAGAGAGTAATTTGGTTTTGGTGTGACAATATTTAATCAGCTCAAAATTACAGATTTGGTTGACTTTGGGTACAATTCTTTAGGGGTATTTAAAGTCATGTGTACAGTCATCTCCTTGACTCCCTTCTTAGAATTTATAATGATCAACATTTTGTGGTGTTAATCTGATGATTTAACTAATTTGATTATTTAACACCAATCTAATATTGAGACTGATATATTGATTTGACCTTGCTTTGATTTTTTTATTGCTTTATTTTTAGTAGTATGAGCTTTGGCTATATGTTAGCTAATAGCTATATTGGCTAATGGCCATATTAGCCAACAGCTTAGCTTTGGTGATATATTTTCTTGATTTTTATTTTTTTCAATAATTTGAATACAAGTTACAAAAAGATGCTCTTTTTCTTTTACTAATCAATTGGAGTTAAGAATGCTTAAGGTCCAGGGTGGATACCAGCCCATCAACTGAGAGAGCCTGAGCAACTCCCCTTAATTAGAACATAGGAATGGCCATACCGGGTCAGACAAATGGTCCATCTAGCCCATCACCCTGTGACAACTTCTTCAGAGGGAATGAACAAAACAGGGCATTTTATCAAGGGATCCATCCCCTCTCATCCAATCATAACTTCTAGCACTGAGAGGTAGACCCAGAGCATGGGGTTGCATCCCAGACCATCTTGGCTAATAGCCACTGAACCCAGTTACAGTTTTGGCCTTCACAAAATGACCTGGCAAAGAGCTCCACAGGTTGACTGTTGTATGGAGTAGTATTTCCTTTCATGTGTTTGAAACCTGATGCCTATTCATTTCACTGGGTGACCCCTGGTTTGTGTGTTATGTGCCTATTCACTTTCTCCACACCATTCATTTATAGACCTCTTTTATATCCCTTCTTAGTGGTCCCCTTTCAAGTCACCATCCCCTCTCCAAGCTGAAGTCCTAGTCTCTCCTCAAAGGGAAGCTGTTCCATCCCTCTAATCATCCATCCCTTTGTACTTTTTCCAAATCTAATTTATCTTTCTTGAGGTGAGGTCATCAGACCCGTTTTGTAAGAATTACCCTTTGGTTCTCACACATGCCCCCATATCCTTGTATTTCATGACATTATTCTTCTAGGGAAGGAATGTGTAGACACACATACTGCCACATCCAACATATTCTCTTCTGAAGTCACCTTAGCACCAGTGAACACAGCACCACCACCAGACTGACTGGGTCCTGGCAGCCCTACCAAGGAGATATTCAGCTACATCTGTTTCTGTGAAGAAAGTGCAACAGCAGCAGAAGCAACAGATCAGCACACACACATTTGTAGCCACATGTGGATTGTGGCTACATGTGAATATTTCCACTGTTGAGTAATGTGCCAGGGACACAATAAGAGCACCAGAGGATTGCTCTCTGGACACATGGAGCCAGAAGTTGATCACTGCTATAACCAAGTGCATCAGGTTTAGCTGAACAAAATACTGTTCTCGGTTTCACCTGGATGAATGTGGAGTAACTGTTGAGGCCAGCGGGTAATTCTCACAAAACTGTCCTGGTCACCTCATCTCAAGAAAGATAAATTAGCTCTGTCTTTACATGGGTAACTGGCAGAACGGCAACCATTTGTCAAACAAGACAGGCGCTCTCAGGTCCCTCATGTGTGTTCCCATGCACATGCTAATTAGAAGGCTTTGGGAGAGTGTGTGCATTATATATTCTTGTTTTCCTTTTTTGCTGGCTAGTGATACCAGTAAGTTGAAAAAAAGAGAAATGCAGAGTCTGAGCTATGGCATAAGCATGCTCCGAGTTAGTCATTCTGCTCTGAGATGCACATGGGCAGCTGCCATGGAAGCCACAGTGCAAAATCAGACATGGAAGGTGGTGGAAATTACATGCTTAGAAGGAAGTCCAAACTGCTGTAACTTACAAGGGGGAAGGGGTGGGGGAGGAGGGAAAGCTACTTGAAATGGCACACTCACTAAATCCTATGAGAGGCTTATCTGGCTACACACTTCCTGTCTGTTCCTTCGATCTGTAAGTTACACCAACCTAGTCCAATTTACTCATTTACTGGCAAGCAGCTTCTACCATCTTGCATCATGTCAGACCATGGCTCACAGGAACAGCCCAGAATGGTCTGAGCAGTGGCTCTTCAAGCACAGGCCACAGCCCTGCCAATCACTGTGCCTGACAGACTACAGCCACTACCCCTCCTTCAGTCTTGTTGGGATTCAGGAGAGTGATGGGGCCAGGAAAATGGGGCCACTCTCACCCCACCCTGCCACTTCTGGGGAAGCTTTGAATGTTCTCTCGGACTCCTTGTGTTCCAGCTTGTCTGGCTCCAGCTTAGGGGCCCAAAGGAGAGGGAAAAAAATCTCAGTCTCTTCCCCTGACCTCATCCCCACTTTGGCAGATTTAGGCAGTGCTAGATAGCACTGAACACCAAATCTGTGTGGTCTATAAGGTTTTATTCTTCTTTAATCTGCATTTCTAAAAATACACCCTTCCTTTGAACAGAGACCAGTTCTTCTCCTTCGGTCACTGATTACAGAACCCTAGCTAGGGGATCTTAGCACCTATTTTGTTAATTTTTAGACAATTTTCTGTGTCACGTCTTCCAGGCCTGCTAAAGAGCAAAAAAGGAGAGTCCCTATAGGGTCATCTCACTCTTCACCAGGCCCGGCCAAAGGGTTTGCGGTGCCCAAGGCAGGATGCTGGGAGGGGGGCCCCAGGCCTGGCCAGTAGACGGCAAATACTCAGCAGAGCAGGGCACCGAAAGCACAGGGTCCAAGGCATTTGCCTTGCTCGCCTTGCCCTAGGGCCGGGCCTGCTCTTCACCTTCCCAATTCAATCCTAGCACTTTCTTTGGGAACTGCAGCCATGACACACCCTTTTCACCATTAAATGTGTAAGCACAAGACTCTGAGCTGTTTTCATATTCCCTGCTGGCAATCTCATCGTCAACAGCTTTGATGTTTAGACCGTGGATTGATTCTTGGCTGCCTCCACTCAGACCTTATGTTAGCATGGCATCATGCCCAGTCAGGAGGGACTAAGCCAGTTTCACTTGGTACCATGTATCAAACGGGCACCAACACGACATGTACTGACCACTCCAGCAGGAAGTCCCCTCCTCTGACAGTTATGCCGCATTGTGTCCGCATGCTTCTCTACACTTAATCACACCTGTTATCACTCATCTGCTACAACAAGAATCCCTAAGCCAGACAGAAAAGGGGTTGTGGGCACTTGTAGCTGCCAGAAAGGTAGGTTGTAATGCAGCAGCCACTTGGGAAACCTATTAAGACCAGATGGTGTGTCAAAACATATGTTACATAAGAGCACCGCTTGCAGGCACTGTGCATAAGGCAAGCCCACAGCAGACAATGGGATTAAGGAACCAGCTCTGATCACAGAGGGATCAAAGTGATGCAGCCCAGAACATAAGTTGTGGATTCTCCAAGGGAACATGCATATTTGATTATCTCTATGGCATGCAAATAGGAAATATACACACATGTAATATTTGCATGTCTACAAAATGTATTTTCTTCTATTCCAATCTGGCTTTCTCTGTATGGGATTTCACTAATTTTTTTTTTTAATTATGTCATTTTAGCTCCTTTCACAATACCATAGGGCCTAGCGCTACCTCCTACAATTGTGCTACTCAGGAGAAGTGCAGAGGGAAAACAAAGGACTGAAACTGGCTTAGTGCTAAATCCATTTAATATGGGACCAATTCTGTTTATGCTATTCACAGTATTAAAAATGTATTTTACAGGTCTGAATAATCTAGTTAGACAAACACAAGGAAAGATTGTAGAAGGACACAAGAATGACCATACTGGGTCAGACCAAAGGTCCATCTATAGCCCAGTATCCTGTCCGCTGACAGAGGCCAATACCAGATGCCTTAAAGGGAGGGAACAAAACAGGTAATCCTCACAGGATTACCTCTCCTGTTAGCCATTTCCAGACAAACAAGCAGAAGCTAGGTACACCAGTCCTACCCATCCTGGCTGATAAGATTCATGGAGGTTAGGTCCATCAACGGCTATCTAGATCTTTTTTGAACCCTGTTAAAGTCCTAGTCTTTACCACATCCTCTGGCAAGGAGTTCCACAAGCTGACAGTGCACTGCATGAATAAAAACTTCCTTTTGTTTCTTTTAAACCTGATGCCTATTTCTTTATTGCCTGGTCTTTGACAGAGGTACTTCTCTGTATGCAGAAGATGGTTTTGTGGAAGAATTGGAAGGAAGGGAAGGGAGTGGCATTTGGGCAGAGTGTTCTATTCACGAGCAACGACAGTGAAGACATCACAGAGGTGTTGCGGGAAAAGCAAACAAACTAGTGATGGACTGAAGGAGGTAGGTGGTGATTGTGCACAATCGAAACTCTCCCGCTGACTTTGGATCGGATACAGGGGCTGCAGGCCAGGATTCCACACTAGGATTTCAGCCACCAGACCAACCCTAGGGACCCTGTTGCCACCTGGGGTCCTGCTGCCAGTCCTGTGGGTTATTCTGCAGGCCCTGGCGTCTGACCTGCCAGGGAATCTGCTGCTACACAAGCTCCTGGTAGTTTCACTGTAGGCCCTGGGGCCCCAAACATTGGCCCTATGGCCAGAGCCAGCCCAAGCTATGGGCTGACCGGGCTACTGCCTGGGGCACCTGTTTGTAGGGGCTGCCGGGCCGGGCTGCCGGGCCGGGTGGGGGCGGCACCACATATGCGCCGTACGCCCAGAGGCAGGGGGCCACACATGCGCTGCGCGCCCGGTGGGCAGCGCCGCACTCCCGGGGCCCCGGGCGCACGAATGGCTCAGGCTGGCCCTGCCTATGGCCACAGCCCTGGGACGGTGAGGGGTACGAACAGGGTAAAGCAGGGAGGGGAGCTCAACACCTGCACTCTAAAAATTGTTCCAGCACCACTGCTCAGGCAACAGGAACACAGTTGTGAAGGGCTGTGGAGGGAAGCACAAATAGTCTGTATTTGGTTTAGTGGAGGAGGGGGAGCTGACAGAGGGACTCTGGTGTAGTGACATGGTCAGAATGGTTGACCAGGAAGCTGGTCCATGCTGTATTTTGCAGGGACCCACAGGGCAGGTGAGGAGGGCATCAAGAAAGTCAGAGAAGGCAACAGTAGGAATCAAGATGGGAAATAATGAATACTTCATTCCATAAACATTGTGAAATGTGTCCATAGCAATCCATGCTGCTCTCCAAATGACCAACTAGCCTGCATTTCATTCTCCAACACACATAACGATTTCAGTTTTTAAAAACTAAAACCATGGGAAACCACAAGTGACCTGAAGCTGGCCAGGTAGATAAACACTACAGCAAACTATAGCTGGGGGAGGGAATATATTTCCTGGCTGGTTGCAGCCAAGGATCAGGTAACTGGAAAAAAAAATAAGGGGAAATTCCAAATCACTTCCTTTTTAAAAGAGAAAAAAAAAAAATCACTGGATTTGTGCTGCTTTTCTGAGTTGCAAGTTGTCGGTGTTGTTAATATGGACAGAACCACACCAGTTACAAAAGAGACTTCAATGTGTTTGATTTAATGGCCTGATCATTATTGGGGCTAATATCACTTCTAAACATTTATGTATTTCAGAAGAGGTTTGCTTACACTGAAATGTAGAATAAGTTGCATGTCAGATAAGAGGATCCACTTGTATTTGTTTTGAAAATTGAGAATATTAAACCATTCTCCAATTTCATCCCCTGCCACCTCCCTTCTTTTTCTATGGGTTGCTCTTTGCTTTCCTGGCAGAATCATAACTTTTCATTGAAACATCTAATTTCTTAGAGTTGCAACAGAACACAAACATTTTTCAAATTTTCCAGTGATAGCGAAAGAGGCATGTTCTATGTATATACTTAAATGAATTAAACCAAGTTGAATGTGTGATCTCCCCAGACAAAGATGAAGGTTAACATAGTTTAAGGATGAAATATAGACCATCCTGAGCAAAACCACTGTGCTGCAGTTTAATTAAAAGAATTCATTAAAGTGGTGCCCCATCCAAGGTAATTAGTATGCGTAATTTATGCTTTGCCTAATACACAAGGGCAGTAGCCTGAATAATAAACTCAAGTTAACCTTAAGTGGAAAAGATTGAATGGTCAGATGTTTATTTAGCTCAGGTTTGCTCAAGAGCTAAGGTTAAAGAGGTGAAATTCAGTCACAGTTAATTAATTTCTTCTGTTTTCTCCATGAAAGTGCCGTCTGCCCAATGGGGTAAAAGTCTTTTTGAAGATACAAATCTCTCTCTCTCAAGGGACAGTGTATGGTGAAATGTGTGCAGTTTGCAGCAAGCAAATAAGGGTCTGATTTAAGGATGGGTGAAGGTTTCTTGAGGGACCAAATAGCAAACATACAAGAGGTTCCACAAGAACATTCAGTTCAACCCACTACACCTAGCAAGCAGCCCGAGCAAACACATCTAGCTCAAAAGAGCTATCAGAACAATTTTTTTAAAACAACCCAATCAGATTATGAAGCCAGGGCTGTCCTTTTGCACTTTATCTTCAGTACCAACCACTCTATCCAGCCTCCTGAGACTTGCTGCACTACATCTTCTCCACGATATTCCGGAATCAAAGCAGAAATTTAAGTGAAGTAGTATCAGAGCAGAATTTGCAATCATAGGGTCAGGCCTAAGGTTGTGGGTCCTGTGAAAAGACATCTATCTGCATGGATGTTAGGCAGACTTACACTAAGAGGACCTCAGCTGTGTCTGGATGGAGAGGCAGAAGGAGTATTTGGAGGGGAATCTTAGGAGGGATTTGTTATCTGTGAGGGGGAATCATTATCCTTAATGCTGGCTAGGATGAGAAGGCCAAAGAGCTTCAGGGAGGATTTGGTTAGTGAGGAAAGGGGCAGTTGGAATCCAGGATCAATGTGTTTGCATCAGTGAGAAGCTGGATCCTGAGTTACTCTTTAAAGAGATAGAGGAAGGAGGTCATGTGGGCTGGGGAGCCTGGCAAGATCTTGGTGCACTAATTATGGAGTAGGGCTCTGAAAACCATGGGCCTTGTAGAGCACTTGCTTAATGTCAGTCCTGATTAAAGGCATGGGCTGTTTTCCCCTCTTGTGGCTTCATTTCTTTAGCTATAGCCCAGTTGTCAAAACAACCCAAAACAAAGCCTAGCAATATGCCTCCACATCACTGAACAGCACCGATAGAGGCAGGCCCCTCGGTCCAGAATGCAGATTTCACATAGGAACACTGTCCCCCTTCTGTTCCCCACTCATTACTTTCTGTCATAGGAGACCATTAGTCTACAGCTTTCCGTCCCACTGGAAGTGCCCCTCCTAACAACTGCATGAGTCCTTGATTCCCCCAGACCTCCAAAGTCTCCTTTGTTCCCATTCTAGGAACATGTGGATTACTTCAGCGAAGGGTGGATCCCAAGCACACTGACGTCAATGGAAAGACTCCCACTGACCTTTGTGGGCTTAGTGTAGGATGTTGAGCTGTACTCCATTGTTTGATACCACTCAAGGCTGGTCTACACTTGGAGCACGGCTGGAGAATGGCTGTAGCGCTTCAGCAAAGACATTACCTATGCTGATGGGAGAGCATACAAAATCTACCTCCTAAGAGGTGACAGCTAAGTTGATGGGAAGATTCTCCTATCGACCTAGTGCTGTCTGCCTCCAGGGTTAGAACTGGTTTAATTTCATCGCTCGGGTAGTGGATTTTTTTACACCCTGGGTAATGCAACTATACCAACCCAATTATCTAAAATAGAACAAGCTTCAGATTTCTTTCCTTTGTTTTCTCTTTTCTGAGCCCTCTGGTATAAAGATACCATTGCTCTATATAATTACGTGGCCCCCATCACCACAGTACCTGAACACCTCACAAGTGTTAATTAACCCTCAAGCCCCTGTGAAGCAGGCAAGTGTTGTTACTGCATCTCCATTTTACAGAGCACAAAAATTAAGTAACCTGTCAAAGGTCTCTCAGTCTGTGGCAGAGCTCGGAACCAAATCCCAGTCCAGTGCCTTAACTAAAAACCATCTTTCCTCTAATGTACATATATGAAAACTCAGCTCTGTATTCTGAACATGCTTATGGTCGCACACAAGCTCTGTACAGTTTCCTTCTGGCACGCAACATATAGTCATTCTGAGGCATTGCATGCAGGGATATCATCTCTCTCGTTTCTGCACAGAAGATCCATAGAAAAGCTCTCAAGAGTAGAGAGAATATACAGTTAAATGCACTGTATTGGGCCTATGCCTCCTTACTCCGTTGTCTTACTAAAGCATCTTTATCTATTTTCTATTTGCTCCCATAACACCAAATAAGCCATCCTCCTCAAAGCAAATGGGTAAACTATTGCTCAGAGAACCCACTTCACAGCTCTAAAGGACAATCCAAATGTAGGATCAAATAGCTTCAACTTCTATATTCACTCTGGAAAGGAGATGAATTAATAAGACTCGCCTTGTAGAACTAATTGATATAATATGGAAGGCCACGGCTCAATCTTACTGAAAGGCTATACTGTATATTGCTCTTAAAGAAATTGAATCTATGTTGATTGAAGCAAGTTCATTAGAGCCAAGCAAAAACAAAAACAAAAACAAAAACACCTCAATCCTGCTTTTGGATCTGAATACCCAGTTTACACGGGAGTCCTCCAACTTCTGCTAATATCACTCAGATTGCACTTGCTCCAATAATCATCAAGCAGTGAAGACAGAGAGTCTATAGGTTTTTTATGTTCCTTTGGATATTAGTGTAACTTTGCAAGAGAGAAGTGCAACCTACTAAGGTATGGCACCAAAAGAGAAACCTTTTCCGGATTAACTGTCATTCTCATATGTGTGGTATAGTATTTGGACCCATGAATGTTCATGGAAAATTGATATCCAAGTCCTGTGCACATACTTACATGAAATGCATTTTTTAATTCACATGTGAATTTTGCGGAGAGTTCTCACTTTCCAATCAGGGAACAGAAAGAGCATCATGTGACCAATCACAATTAACCAATAAACTACTGATATTAAAAATACAAGATGAATACTTGGGTATTACTCTATGAAAATAAAATAATTCTGAGGGGAAACTGTTGTGTGATTTGAAGAAGAACATTCATAGAAATATTCCATGACACAGAAAAATAGCTACTAGTTATTGAACAAATGATTCATAGCAAACTCTTCACATCTATACTACAAACATTCAATTAAAATCCTGCCCAGTACTTCAGAAGCTACAGAGATTGGTCATTGGAAATACACATTTATCTCAGTAGGCTTAATACTTTATAGTAGATTGTTTTGTAAGCCACAAATGTTTCAATTCCATGAAAAATATGCTATCAGAGCAAGCTGAATAATTTAAATAATTTTGCCTCTTCACAACATGGCAGTAAGGCTGAATTGCATAGACAATAGCAAGAACTGACATTCAACTTCTGCACTATGGTCCTAATCTAAAGCTCACTGAGTTCAGTGGCCTTTGGAGCAGGCCCTAAATTGTGAATTGCAAAACCCCTGTGTCACCAGCACAGCATGGTATTGAATCTTCACACCCTATTACAAGGTAGTCATATGAGAAATGCTGTAAGAGAAAAATCCAATCTTTGTATAATAAACAGATTTTACAATTTTGTGATCTGGCCATTTTAACTTAGCTTGAATTACCTTTACATAAAATGTTAAGTGAACTCACAAGGAGATCAAGTAGAACTGCATGGCGATTAATTTTCTTAAAGCAAAGGACTATTGGCAGAATCTCTCCTTGCGCCCCTTCTCCCTCACTTATAAGCTCTGTTATTGTTTCTTGATTATAAATCCCAGTATTTGATTAGGAAGTGTTCCATCCCAACATAGTTACTATGCTTCTGTTTACTTGTGTGAACCATGTAACTTTTTGTCCATGAAATGTGCGTATTGCTCAATTGGCTGTCAAAAGCAGATGAATGCTCATTATAACAGAGCACTCTTAATAATGTTTCTGGACTTAGGGAGGCCAAATTTACTTGTGAAAATCAGCACATTCCCACTGCCTTTAATGGAGCTGTGTCAATTTACAACAGCTGAAGATGTAGCTTATTTTTAAATTCACTCTTTAAAATATTTTTCAGATGTTAACTCAACAATACCGAGCCCTTGTGGAGCACTGAGCTTCTCATCTCCGGCGGTCCCCTAGCAATGACATCTAGTTAATTATTTTTAATAATGTGGCATGTGTCCAAAGCTTTATCAGTGTCAGTTCACTGGGCTTTAGTGTGTCCAAGGGTGCTTAGTGTATTAAGCCATATATTTCTACCTCTTTCTTGGAATCTATTTTTAAGTTTAATTAAAAAGGATGCACAAGTAGAAGCTTCTCTGTGTATTCTGTTTAACCCACACATTAATTCTTTCGAGGTAATGAAGTAGTAACTGATAAAGCTTCATTAACATTGTCGAAATGTACTTGGTTATCTGAGTTTTAAAACTGAAGTACAAAACTGCGATATCCAGCCAGCCTCATCCTGACACACCTATGCATGTGCTTTAGCCTGAAGCATGTGAGCAGTACCACAATTAAATGTGTACAGATAAACACACGTGTATGTTTTTTCCAGGATTGGAGCCATCATTATTTACAAACCTTGCACCATGTGAAAATGGGAGAAATTAACGATTTTATTTTCACCAGGTAGAGCCAAACTTAATGTCATATTTACTCCTACATTTAGTATTCAGTAATGCAGAGTTGAGCTGATTTTAGAAACTGCAGAATAAATATTGATATATTATAGCAGAGTCTATTACTCATTTTCTAAGTAAACCACTGATTTTAATTTACTTACAACTTTGCAGTAGCTTCAGTTTACAGAGAAAATTAGATTTTTACATATCATAGCAAATCACAAAGCCAAAATGTCAACTTCATATATCAGGCAATTACTTGTACTGTTTATTTTGGGGAAAAAATTCTACATATATTTACTCAGAAAACCACCCGGGTTCCTCCAAAATAAATAGGGGCTATAATTCTTGCAAAAAAATCCACAGTTCCAGAGATCTGCTCATCAATTTCCTGCAGCATTAATGAGGAAAGGCGCTGAGACAGTCATTCATACTGTCTTTATGATAAGACTAACCTACGGGGCAGATCAAGATTAAGGACAAAGGGAAGATAAATGGATGGGAAGCAGATCTAGTTCTGTTTTAATCCATCACTTGAAAGTCTTGTTTACCATATTAAGTTTGACTGCTATGCTCAAAGTACATCTAGAAATTGGACAAGCTCTTCAGGTAAGAAGCTGAATAAAAGGATGGTGGAAAATATTTGCAGCCTCCTGGATTTTTGGTTAACATGCAGATTTTATTTGGTCTGCACAAGGAGAAAGTTTACAGGGCAGCCAAAAATAATGGTTCTTATTTTATCTGATATGCAAGGAACAGTCTCAGCGAGATCTTCTGAATTTAATAAAAGTAATTAAATCCATTATTGGACCAGTTAATAAACTTTTCTGTGATCAGGATGGGGATTTAATGGGATAATGTACCTTGAGAAAGCAGTCATTTCCAAAAAGACATTGCCATTTTTATGACTTGCAAGTAATTAGTGTTACTACATATAGAGAATACTAGTCAAACAGTTATTTCTTAACAGTAGTAAATGACAACATTCTAAAGGTGGAGCCTGCACACATGTAATATCATGGAAAAAACCTTCCTAAGTTTCTGACTAGAACTTCTGATAAACCAAAGAAGAGGTCACTCACAAATAATTCACCCCGAGGTTTTACCCAGGACATGCTGTGTAAAGATGAGAGTACTCTTACATATTTGGATTATATTTATACTCAGAGGTCTATTACTTAGGTCATATTTGGATCTGGAATACAGGCTGTTATGGATAGGGACATGAGGACACAGCAGCATAGCTCTCAATTGCCTATATCTAACCATGCTTCAAGACGTGGAAATCTTTCTCTAGCCAAATATCTGTACCCAGCTCCCTGACTGTATGACAACCTAACCCAGGGGTGGCCAACCAGACAGACACTAAGAGCCAAAATAGTTGTGGATAGTAGTGCAAAGAGCCAGGCACCCCCAGCCGCTCTGCTCTAACCCAATGCCCTCCCCCAGAGCCAGGCACCCCCAGCCGCTCTGCTCTAACCCAATGCCCTTCCCCAGAGCCAGCCCCCTCGCTCTAGCCCAATGTCTCACCCCACCCCCAGAGCTAGGCACCCCTCATCCTTCCCACTCTAATCCAATGCCCTCCCCCAGAGCCAAGCAGCCCCAGATTCTTTTAATTTTTTAGTAACACCCTGGGCTTCACTGGAGCCACCGCTGCAGTCGCAGCCACATGCTTCTCCCTCCAAGTGCTGGGGCGCATGCACAGAGCAGCCATGAGCAGTCTGGGCGTGTGGCTCTGAATGAAGATCGAGCCCCCTTCCCAAATCTCAGACATACTGTTTTAAAAAAAGCCGGAAAAATGAGGACACAGACGCATGGTAACCCTAAGAGACGCATTTCTCTGAGCAAAGAGCTTCATGTGGCTCGAGAGCCACAGGTTGGCCACCCCTGACCTACCCTGTTGAATTAACCCATACCACTGACTGCATGACAACTTAACTTGCTGGACATTTAGTTCACCAACATTCATGCTCTCTGGGAAACGTATTAGTCAGCTCACCTATCCCTAATGCACATGCAGGTCTTGGGGCGTAGACATGCTTCAATAAAAGCTGTTTGGCACTTAACTTTGGTCTCAGTTTTGCTCCATGCCACCCTGCTGGCATTAAAGTTTGAGTAAAATTGAGCCCTACTTCTAAGTTAGTCCTCACTTTGACTCCTAGGCATGACTCTACTACAGGACTACTCAACTTTGGAATCCCTGGGGGCCACAATGATACTCACAGCACATGCCAAGGGCTGCAACTTAAGTGTGGGTGCATATATATGCAAATAGCTTTTCACACTGACGGCATAAATATCTAGAGATTAAGGCAAGACTATACAACACAGGCCCCATTTAAGTCAGTTCTGCTGATCTTATTAAAATGCAATATTTACCCAATTTCCACCCATATGGCAGCACTTTTAATGAGAAATAACAGTCCAGGAACTAACTACTAAAACACATATCAACAGAAGACCATTATATTGACTACTTTTTTGTTTTGGCTCCCACCTGCAGGCTGCGTGTTGAGCCTGCGTAAACCCAAACTGCACTGCAGGCCGCAAAAAAAAAAAAAAGGGCCGCGGGCCGTGTTGAGTGGCCCTGCTCCACTAAGTCTCATGACATTCGAAGAGTTACAATATGGCCTTTTCCCCACAGAGTGGCTGGGGAAATATCTTGTCAAGGAATGGGAAAGCTGTTTCAGCATTAGAAAAATACCTATTTGCTAGTCATACACTGCAGCCTCCAGTCTCCTCACCCCTAAGAGGAAGCGACTTCTAGATGCAAGGTTTGATTGGTGTTTCTTACCAAATGTTCATGACATTATACGGGTAGACTGATATTATGCCCTGATCTATTCTTGTGTTTTGCTTTCCGTAGCAATATATGTAATGGTATTTTTCACTTCCAGTATTATAAACATACAACACACAGTAATGAATTAATCTACCTAACTTTCTGGTGAGGCAGGTAATTATTTCCCCCATAATAAATATATAGAAACAAAGGCATAGAGAGGTCATATGATTTACCCAAGGTAACAGAGAATGACTATGGGAAAGCGGAGAATAAACCCCACATATCTTCTACCTCCCAAGCCTGCATTTTAGCCACAAGACAATCCATTCCCTCTTTAAGAGGGAATTACCCCATTTAAGTACCTCGTCACTGCTTTCTGCTGCCTTCTGATTCCTCTGCTTCATTGTCAAATAGCTCTCATTCTATCTACCTGCCAGTACAATGGAAATTTCTAGCAAAGAAGAAAATGTGTCACTAAGCCCCTCTAAATGCAATACTAAGCCCTTCAAGTCCTCACTGAGTTAGCAGATTGGTCCAACTGATAACATCTCCTAATCCACATATTGCACATTTGACCCAATGGAATAATAATAATTGAAAAAGATTTAGAACATACTTAATTTGATTCTCAGGTTTTGCTTGCTCTAACCCTGTTCCCAGGGTCTGTGTCTGGGCTCTCTCTCGTGTGCATGTGCCCACACACACGACACCCATACCAGATTGCATGCCAGGAAAGTGGCTTGCTGAGCTATTTACTTGCCCCAACTCAAAAAAATAACAACATTGCATTTTAAAAAACCGCCTCTCTTCATTTTCCTTATTCCAAGCAAGTGGAAATCCTTTAGTTACAACCACTTCAGTTTTATATTTTTAGTTCAGGCTCTGAAACCTCATTGCTAATTATTTTGGTTGCAGTTTGGTGATCCAACTGCCAGCACTGAGAACAACACAGCAGATTGTCAACTGACGCAAGGCGTCTATGAGAGATGCTAGCCCTCTAGCTCATTCATCCCTCTGCCAGGTTCTCATTATCCAAAAACAAAAATCAAAACAAAACAAAACAAAAAAATCTCCCTTCCAGCCCTCTTCAACTTCTGGCCTACCCAGATGGCAAAAAAGGAGGGGGAAGGGGGAAAGCAAATGCAAAAACCTGCCTGTTCTTGCTTAGTAAAATCTGGATAAAATGTACTGCCACTATGAGAGTAAAAGTGGGAGTCTAGATATATATGTACATCCATCTGTGTCTGTCTGTCCGTGAGTCCAAATGTTCAATAATTCCTTCTAAACGAGAAGAGCGAGGACCCCCAGATTTGGTATGCAGTTTCCTCTGATCCTAACAAACCAAGGCCAGGGTTTGGTTGTGCCAGGATAATGAGATGTGCCCGGAATGCAATTGTTTCTCATAAATGGAAAGGGAGTAATCTGGCAGGAAGAAGAGTTATACGCGGGGGGGGGTGGGGCAGCAAGCACCCCAGCCAGAAACTGCTGGCCAGCAGCATCTAGCCTGCCCCTGGGAGCAACTGCCAGAAGCTGCATGGACTCCCTCCCTACCCCTGGGCCTGTGCAACCCTCCCCCCCCCCAGGTCCAGGGAGCACTGTCAGGAGGCCTGCATGGTTGCCCTCCACCCCAGGCCAGGGCTCAGGCCCAGGGAGCACCAACCAGAGGCCTGCATTCCTCCCCCCACCATGCCTTGAGCCCAGGCCCAGGCAGCAACAGAAGCTGGAGTGTAATGGACCCCGCCCGCCCTGGGCCAGCATGCCCCTGCCCCCTGAGCAAAGTTAGCAGCCAGGGTGCACAGCCCCTACTCCCAGACCGTGCCCTCTGTCCACAGGCTGGTCCCGGGACAAACTTGGCGACCAGGGTATGCTGCCTCCTCTCCCATTCGAGGCTTACCCTGGGAATAGCCTGCAGCCAGGGGGTGTGGCCTCTCCCCTGACGGAATCCAGGCAATGCCGGGTAGGTCTTCTAGAATGATAACATTTGATATCTGCCAACTCCGACACACAAATATGGGGACATGCCATTAATCCAGCCCAGGCTCTGGGATCCAATCATCCCGACCATCCACAGGCAGAAGTCCCTTTAACGTTCTGAATGCCATCAGGAGGAGGGATTTTTTGTTTCCTTAGGTGAAGGAAGGCAGGAGGGTGACCTGGGAGCCTTTCCAGAGCACATGGGAGCCCAAAAAAACCAAAATGTTTCTTAGCAGAAACAGGAAAATTGACACCTCCATGGTCCTGCAGTGTAATAGCAGTGAACAGGAACCTTGTTTACTTCCTCCAGGTAAGTTCATGTGGGGGTTGGATGCACTTATAGATTGCCTATTGAGTCTCCTGATTATGCTATGATGCTGGGAGACCAGGTGACAGCTCACTCCAAGCCCTTAGGCCTCACTGTACACTGAAATGCACAGCTGGGAGCCAGTCTGGCTCACCTGTGTATTAGCATTGTTACAATAGGTATTAGGGTTACAAAAATGTGCAGAGGGTTCATGAAATGCTTGCAAGTTGCTGCATGCAGCTCTCATCTGTAATATTTGTATCCCAGGTTGTAATTACTCATTTTGAAACTGACCCCCCCCCCGCCGCCAGTCAGTGACATATTAGTTTACCACAGCAGATATTAAAGGTGGCCCATAGACACCAGATAAATCATTGTGGAACACCAAAGGAAATAATGCCCTTTTGCTTTCTCCCTCCACACCAATGAAGAGGAGACATGCATGTGGACTCTGCCCATCAGCTTGAACTCTGGGCAAAAGGAATAAAAATCCTGGACAGGAAGAAACTGCATCTCTGTGCTGCTTAGACTTGGTGAGGGCAAGATTTCTAGGCATAAGCAAAGGATTCCCAGCTACTTAGCCTAGGTTAGTTCTTAAAAAAAATTAAAAATAAAAAATTAAAAAAACCCACACACACACAACCAAATGGAGCACCTCTGTTGCCTTTTGGAGCTGAACTCATGTATGTGTGCATGTTTACCTGCTTTTACATTGTAAATGACATTTCTTGGTTAATAAATCTTTAGTTAATTTATTATAAGATCAGCTACAAAAGTTGTCTTAGATGTAGAGTTTCAAGTTCAATTGATCTAGGGTAAGTGACTGATCCTTTGGGACTGGGAGTAACCTGACTATTAGTGATTTTTGGTGCACCGGATCACCTAGCACAAAGGCAGGCTTATATGGATGGCAAAATAGGTTGGGATACGCAAGGGGACTGCCTGGGACTCCATGCTTATGCTATCATAGTACATGAGGAATTCACACTTGGAAGGGAGCTAACAGACTCACCAGGCCCCTGGGCAAGGGGTGTGTGGGTGAGGGGGCAGCTCTGTGCTATAGGAAGGGGTGGCGTGGGGCACCCAGCCCTCAATGCCTCCAGGAGTGTAAAGTTCCAGCCTCCCCCTCAGCGCTACCTGGAGCATGCTGCCTGGCGCTCCAACGGCTATTTAAAAGGTCCAGGACATTTGTTCCTTTTCCCCTTCCCCTCATCAGAGGGTCTAACACTTGGTACATGGTTACTGAAATCCAAGTGTAGAACTCACAGCCAATTTGGAGTATGTGTTCTGCTTCTTAACTGTGCACGCTGAGTGTGGTAATCATGCTCCTGAGCTGCTCCAGACAGCTTGACAAAAGCACAAGTCAAAACAGAATCCAGCTCTTAAGCCCAACGTTGTGCAACATTAAAAGAAATATAACCATGGCTTGGCCATTAAAAGTAAGCTAGCAGATATCATCCATGTCAACTGTCCCATTCAGAGGACACACTCTAGTTTTTGGGCACTTTGCTTCCCATTTTTACACTCTGGAAAGATCTCTTCACGCAGTGTGTTTTGACAACTTAGTAGGTTAAAACTGATTTGTTTTGCTTATTTACAGCAGACCAATCTTGGCAGCTGTGGCTCAAACACACGAGGACCTACATTTTCCTTTTGTGATTAATTCTTAGTGTGGTTATTCTCACAAAGGGTGTGTGCTTAAAAACAAAGAAAGGCACCTTTATACTTAAATATGCTCTTTAACCTAAGTTGACAGAAGGAACTTGTCTTTGGGGGTATCTCCTTAAGCCCAACTTGAAACAGCTTAAATGTGTGTTCCCCCCCCCCCCCCCCCAAAAAAAAATGCTGAGTACCTAACTTTTAACAATATGTCCTCCACCTTATGGGCACTTTTTGAGAGGGGCATTGTCCCCACCCCCTCCTAACACCAAGCCTTGGAGAGGCATGGAATTTGTCCTCCATCCACATGCAACTTCATTGCCCTGACTGGAACTGTCCTGTCCCCCTAGTACCATCCATACATAAGTCAAACTAAGCCTATGTCCTTAAAGTGTTTTGTTACTTTACATGGAAACAAAAAAAAATTGTCCTCCAAAGCCAAGGAAACCTGCCATTTCACTAGGAAAGAAAAGGGTGTTCCACAAGTGAAAAGGGAGAGCTTTCTGGGAAAACTGGGAAAAGTTTGACTTTGGCCAAAATCTATGGTTTTGTGCTTTGCAAGATTAACAAGATTCATAGCAAATAGCTGGGTTTTACGGATGGAAATATCTAGTACATTCTCAAGAAAGCCTCAGAATTACATCTGAATATTTTGCAACGTGAGAGGTAGCAGTTTGACCGAGAATTAAGATCATAAAAGTAGCTGTGGGCCAAACTGAACTACCTCCAGAGAGACAGGTTACTGTAAAATACAGTCAAGAAAACTGGACTGATAATGGAATGGAAAACCTACAGGTCTTGAACCTGGCCCTGGTGAATATCGACCATGTATGATTTCATCATCTGATTGGAGTTTGGTGGTCTTTATTTAAGTGAGACGGTCTCTCTCCACTTCCTAGCAGGTGGGTGTCTACATTGCAATATCTGGTCTCAGCAGAATGAGCCATGATGAGATGGGTACGAAGTCAGAACCACCATTTGAAGTGGCTGCTTTGGGTCAGAGTAAGGTGCATTAGTGAGGCAGACTTAGGTATTTGCACTAATGTTATCCAGGTTGTACTTGTTATATAGATAAAATGGAAGCCTTCAGTTTCTAGGAAAAGAGCCAAAACAACTAATCTAGCACTAAATTAAAATAAAACATGTTTATAGAAATGCTAAGACAAAACAGTTTTGAAAGCAAGACTTTTCTATGCAGTTAACAAAAAATCTTGAGTCAAGTTGTCGCTAGAAAACACATTTATACTGACTTGGAAATAGTCTTTTTTAATGCTGTCTTTTCTTTCAGCACTTCAGTTTAGCTCAATGATACAGCCACTCCTGGGATTTATGATTTGCTAGGGGGAAAATAGAGCGCAATATACCTTTAAATAGTCCCAAGTACTCTTGAAAAGAAGGTAGCAACTTCCTCTTTACGCTGTTGTGAAAACGCCTTGTCTCCCTGATTTACACAGGTACAGAGTGAATGGTTCAGAAGCTGAGGTCTGCTCAGCCAAACACCCATGTGTGCATGAAATTAGAATGTCAACATTTGATTCATGCTGCCAGGCTGTGACTGTGAAACAAATTATGTCAGTGGGTGGCAATTGCAATATTAGTCTAAGCAGATAACATTTAGCTAAAAGGAGGGGCTCAGTCTGCAGTCTTCTCCCTACCAATGTGTCAACATCATTAGACCTAGAAGGCTGGGAATTTGCTCAGATTGGATAAAATACAGAGGCAAACAAAGATGTTATAGGTTAAGAAAGGATTTACCATAAAGCATAAACAGTGCAATTCCAATAAAGGCCAGGACTTTGATTACAACTCCTTCCCAGTATGTCCTTTTTGCACACACTAGAAAGTCCCTAAACTTCCTCAAATCAAAACTTTAATTTAATGAAGTATTTTAAAGAAAAAACCTTCTTCATTGAACATACTTGATTGTAACTTACATCAGCATCACCTTTAGTAAGCAAAAAAAAAATTGTCTGCAGGGCAGGAGAAGTGCAATTTACTAATTAAATTTTCATAAAGAAAGCCCTGGAAATGTTTGGCTTGAGATATCAAACTTTTTAAATGGAAAGAAAAGAGCTAATTTTGGCTTCTTTTCAGTTAAAGAGAGTTACAAATTAGTCTTTGGAAGAGAGAGAGAGAGAGAGAGAGAGAGAGAGAACGAACAAGTTTTCACAAGTTGCTCTTGGCATTTTCAAGCCAAAGTCATTTCACTCCCCAAGAGATCAAAAGTGATGTTAGAGAGACATGAAGTCAATATTTTCTAATAAATTAAATCTAAAAAACCTAGGCATGTTTCAAGTCAGTTTCAGAAACATACTAGTGGTTTATTTTCCCAGTTTAAAAAAAAAACCAAAAACAAAAAACCAAAAACACCTCTACCCTGAGAAGGCGGGTCAGAGTTTCACATGAAACAAAGGTTATTTTCTCCCAACTTTCTCAATTCATTCATAAGAGGCCTTTAACTATAAATGACAATTTTACCATGACATCTGTCATATCGCTCCATTTTATAGTCTCACTTCTTTTATATAGCAACCTGAAAAAAAACAAATATAAAGTTTTATTCCGTATCAAACACCCATGTTGTTAAAGTTAATGCTGTGAAAAATCTAACCTGTAACAGTGAAATGTTTATGGAAGCAGGCATTCATTTGGCCGTAGAACTAGGCAACAGCCATCAGCAACATAGTTAATGTTCAGAAAGACAATATTTTAGGAGATCCTGCTAAAATCTAATCTATCAGTTTTATCTTCCAGAATATAAAAATAACTATTTTAGGGATATCTGAAAGTCCCTTGTAGAGAAATGGCTTGCATGCTACTCCCCTGCTTATTAGCCAGTACTGTATATAAGCCAGGATATTTATACACCTTCACAAGCACTCTTCTTTAACTCTTCATTCTGATCATCACCTTTATTCCTATTTGGGGCTCAATGTTGCTCCTCTTAAGACAAGTTTCATCACTACAGCAAATTCAAATTGCCCTTACTGACTCAAGATATCCCATTGACATTAAAAGGCCAAATTAATCACTGGCGAAACATAAGGAAGGATGATTTTGGTCCAATGGGAGATTAGGGATGGATGTGCTCACTTTGACAGAAAAAAGGTAATTTAAACTTTTCTCTATGTTCCTTATTTACTCTTCAGGCTTTGGAAGGATTGATGTCATTTGATTTTATAACACACGTTGGACTAAGACGTGTACCTGTGTTATGTGTCCTGACTTCCAATGCATAACCCCAACATATTTAGAATGTCCTGCAAATGTAGCAATGGCATGTTGCTCTGAAGTGCCCTTAAGAGCTTCAAAGTCAAATCCTGCTTGTCTTACTCATGTGAGTAATCCTTCTGTAATCAAAGAGCTTATTCATGTGAATAGAGAGTGCAAAATTTGGCCTTCAAAGTCCTGCTGAATATAAATAGCTCTAATAGCTCTCATAGTATGCTTCGGAGCTGCCTCTTAGTTGAGACAGGTGATACAATATGGACTATTTTTAAAGTTCATCTCTGAAATATTCTGCTGTGAAAAATTTCAGGATAACAGATTGCAATACTTCACTTACTTCAGGGTAAGCTTTTTTGGAATCTTTTCAAACTTAAGTTTTTTTCCTTCCAAATCTCTCAGATGGAGTAAAAAGGATTTTTTTTTAAGTGTCAAGACTATTAAAATACTCTATTAAATTTCCAAAGCTCTATCAAAAACTCTAATTTGTATGGAGAATTACAAGTTATGGATTTGTCAGAAGTTAATGAAAAGGTCTTTCTTCAGCTCAAAAAAGAATACCACCAAACATATGACAAGCAAACACCGGGTGATTTAGAACATAATTTTCTTGAATTTGGACAACTCTATTATTAGCAAAAAAAATCTCTGGGGAGAAACTTCGATTAAAGAACTTTGTTCAAATGTTTTTAAAAGCTCAACTTTTTAATACTCTAAGAAAATAATTGTATGAGCCATCTAAAGCTTTTCAGAAGGTAATGTGGTAATATTGCTTACAAAGAGGAAAGGGGGAAAAAAAGACTCTGCTAAGACTGCAGGAAAAGTTCTTCCTTTATGAAGTAGTGACAGCCTTGTAACTTCTCCATTATGATGAAACCATAGCATAAAGATTTCATTATCATCTGTGGTTAACTGTCAAATGCATTTTAATGCTTTATCTGGGAGAGCTATGTTAAAAAAAGCCGATCTTCTTTCTTCCTAATCTACCTACCTTTGAGAAAGTAAATACCGCTCATACTTGTGGGTCAGAGTGTTGGGAGTTAACTGTACTCTTTCAGCTTCATGTAAATTCCTCAAGATCAGAGAGCTAAGTAAACAATATTTTGATGTAAACAGATTATCAACATGAGAGGAATGACCGTCTGGTCACCCGTAGGGGTTTATTCACTTAACACTTCCACCCCATAAAGACAATTGTGTGCAATCAATGCATATAGGGCCTTTCACTGAGTTGCTAAGTGACATGTAGTATCAACAGAAAAATGCATGATGTACAGAGAGACTGCTCAGCAGCCAAGAGAAAACAACACACACAAGATATTTTAAACTTAATTCAGTTCGTTATGAAGATTGTGACAGGCACGGTGGCTAACCAGAAAGCCATCCGCACTTCAAAAATTTGACTTTATAAAGTTCCATCTCCCATGTGTGTAAAGAGTTTAATTTGGTAACAAGTGAATCATGGTGCAGAACAGGAGCTGGTTCAAATAGGAAAAGCCAACTCAGCAGGGAAGCACTGAATATTCATTCAATGGAAGGCACAGCAGTCATTTTACAATCCAGGCTTCAATATATGAGCAGCTCATTTGTCTAAGATTGTATATGCATTCTCTCATTTTCCTCATCTCTGGAAACTATTTTAGAAAAAAGCCCAGAAGCTGTTTTCAACAGTTTCTTCAGAATTTCTAAAGAAAGGAAAGAATCTTGAATGGCATCACATTGCCCCATACAACCATGAAAACCCATTTTGTGGGGGCATTCTTGAAACCAACCCAGAAAGAAACCCTTAAGAGGTTTTGTATTTATTTACCCATTCTTTCCCCACCAACCACTTGATGGGTTTTATATTCAAATGCAAAATATTTCTGCCCTCGTTCTAAGGATTCACTGTGATTTTTGTTAGATTCACAGAATAATCTTGAGAAATCCAACCTGTTGCCAAATTTTAGTTTAAAATAACTTCATGCAAAATACAGAAAAGCTGCAACCCCCAAAGCCCATCTTGTCTACTTTCCACTGTGTTTCCACTTAGCACTATGTTCTTTCATTTCTAAAAGCCTAGGAGGGCTTCATCAAATATAGTGCTCATAGGTCAACAATACTTATTTTCTATAGATCAAACTTCCCAAACTTGTAAAATGTTTCCCCCAATAAGATGCTGCCCAGTTCTGCATTCCCCTGAGGTTGCTCTTGACAATCCATGGGCATGCAAGGCTTTGTAGTAGCACACTAGACAGGATGATGAGACCGAGTGTTTTAACCACAAATTTAGTCAGTTTTATAAGACGAGCTTCGCCAAGGTTGTGAAACCCCCAAAACACCCCATGGTCCAAATTTTTATTGCATCATTTATAAATGGTTGCTTTAAAAAAAAAAACATCTTGCAATCTGATGTTTTATAATCAGAAATTTAGATTAGAGTATAAAGGGGGAAACAGTTTGAAGTTTTATTTTCTTACCACTCCCCATGGATTCAATTTTATGGACCTGTTATTGTGGTTTCTAAATTACAGGTAGTCACACTCTGAGCTGTATGGGAGACAAAGCATCACAATGGGCTTCTTAAGTCCTGAGCCTGCAATCATATATGATCTTAACTGTCAGCATGTGAGTAGTTCCACTAAATTAAATGGGACAAGGTGAGCACATTATTATACTGATCGTGTTTAGTGGTCAAGCAAGTTTGGGGCATGATTGTGCTGCACCCTGTACAGTTACAGAGGTAAGCGTCTCTGCCTCCAAGAGCTTACACTCTAAATAGACAAGATAGACCAAAAGGATAGGCGAAACAAATATAATAAGCACTGAGCTTGCAGGAACAGAGAATCTGTTAATTCATTTTATTAAGGAAATTCTAAGTCTTTCCTGATGGAGTCACAAAAACACGGATAAGAAAATAAAAACCAAAAAGTTGAGCAAAGATAGATACTTGGGTCTGGAACATTTATACACAGTTGACTGAAAATAATTATATTGCTGAATTTCTGCAAATCCAAAACATGAAGAATTAATTAGGAAATATTTGCAAAAAGCATGCGGACACTTCTGTGTTTTGAAGGTGGTAAAAGCCAGGTACCCAAACCATCGACCCGCAGTGATTCTAGATGTATTATTAAATGTCTAAGTAGCTGCCATGGATATCTTTGGATTAATAGGTCAGATCTGATCCCTGATGGAGTTTTATTCTCATCCTTGAAGTGAGCTCAAAGTGAATACTCAGTGCTAAGAATCTGTAGGGGACAGGCAATCCTAGTTGTAAGAATTGACTGCAGGGGTCTCAGATGGTCATTTGCCAAAATACATCAGAGGATAGGTTTGGTTTCCACACAGGGATCTCCCAGTGATGTCCAAGGGAGTTTTGTGAAGAGTGAGGTTAGAATATCCTTTGTGTGCTTTTTACAAAAAAAATGCTTTGTTGTTTTTTCTACAATAATAAATGTGAACCAACAACAGAAAAAAATTGACATGCGTAATTGAGAGTTCCAAAGCACTCGCCTCGTTCACAACAGTAGTCTCAGTCAAGTAAATAGGACTACTCCAAAGAGTAAGAGTGAAGTGCCCAGTCTTCATATTTTATTCACATTTCTACTGATAAGGTTACATACATGTAAACACTTTACAGGCTGACAACCACAGCCATTCTTCTAAAGAGGCTTTAAGCACATTCTTATTTTAGAGTTGCTAAAACAGTGTATGGGGCTAGATTTTCCCTATTGAGCCCTCTTTCACTGCTTGGTTGGGGGGGGGGGGGGGAGAGAGAGACACGGACAACATCAGAGAAGGGAATTTCAAATAGTGTATCATCCTTTCTAAGCAATAAACAGCTGACCTAAATTATAGGCTGCTCTAAATTACAATATGGTGAAGGGCAATTTGAATATAAGGGACATGCAACCAACTTCCTGCTAGTCCCTCCACCCCACCTCCTGCTCCAGACCTGTAGGAATAAGGTTGTTTTCCTCAAGTAAATGAAGCTCCTTGTCAATATGAGAAGAAAGCAACTTTCTGCACTTTATCATGATCACATGACACCTGTCAGTCATTCAGAACATCTGTGTCTGAGAAAGGTTGTATCCAGGAACTAGTCCATTGAACAAATATTCAGTTGTCTGGTAACTCAGTCTGAACCTGAATATTTAACTTTATATATTTTAAAGGGAAAATCTACGTGTAGATTAGTCAGACTACTATTAAAAAGGTTATAGGTCATTTCAGGCGCTGCTTATGTCCTTTTTCATTTTGGCAGTTTAATAATCATATCTTCCTGCCCTTACAACTATTTTTCTCTTCCCCATTGCCATGTGAAAGATCCATCCAAACAGGAGGAAATGCACATTTCAGTACTTGAATCCAGATCCCGAGGTATGTCTACACTACGGGACAAGTTCGAATTAAGATATGCAACTTCAACTTCATTAATTGCATATCTGAAGTCGAAGTATCTTAATTCGACTTTTGGCGCTGTCCATACTGCAGGAAGTCAAAGGGAGAACACTTCCACTTCCCTTACTCCTCATGGAAGCAGGACTACTGGAATCGCCCAGAGCGCCCCTCTCAGTTCAAATTAGCGTGTTTTCACTAACCCTGCTCATTCAAACCCTGAAGATCGAAAGCAGCAGCTTCAATCTTCTCTATAGTGTAGACATACTCAGGCCAGCCCTATGCGGTATCCCAATTTTAATTGGGATGTATGGTCACCCTACACCACCACTCAGAATCTGACCATTACGGACCAACTCTGCTGATTTCTTAGGGCTCCATTCCAGCCAGACTGCGGACGTTGGTGCCCAAATCCTTTCCACCCATCACAGGATACACTAGTGAAGACAATGAATCAGCAGGAAATAAAATAAATGTTTGCTACAAACTTCCATTCATGTCTACATATAGAAAGGGGAACACTACAGCGGAGGCTCCATCACTACTTAAGAGCTTTAAAAGTGTAAAAGTAGCCAATTTACTGTTATGGTTACACTTAAGTCAATTAAAATGTTTTATTAGCCAAGATTTGAATCTCTTACCTTCATTAACATTTAACAGTATATGTGAGAAAAAAGGTAAATAAAATATTATGTGGCTTTTTAAAGGTCATTTCAGACCGAGCACTATAAAAAGCTAGCAAGAAGCACCGAATATGGCCCTTTTTGTGGGTATAACACCACTAGCCAGTGCAAAATATTAGAAGGGCAAAAGATAGCCAGATGACTATTCAGCAGCAGGTGGGTCTGAATTGCTAGCATTTAAAATATGCTTTATTATGGCCAGCCTTTTTTGATCCGACTTGGGATAAGATCCCTCTCCCTGTAGTTAAATCTGACATTATAAATCAGTCTGGTCACACAGCACTTTAACTGATGCTCCTGTTCTCAGCACCTGTTTTGAAAACAACCGTAGGCTAGTAATCCTAAGGGATGAAAGCACATACCGAGTTGTTTGCATCATTGCATGCCTTTGCCAAAGGAATATTTAAGCTGTTTCTGGAATCTGGGCCCTAGCTAGGATAGAGGGTGCTTAAGGAGCAGCTTCTCATTTGTAATCAGAAAGCTCTTTTTGGTTGCTGCATAAAGCCAATGAGCACCACTGTAGTCAAGTGTTTGCCAGCATTTCTATTTACACCAATGAAAGCAACATTAAAGGATGGTAATAAAAATAAGTGAGATTAAAAACATTTAATGAAATTCATTTTACAAATATTTTTTTTTTAAATTTTATGGCCACTTTTTGAAATTAAATCAATATAGAAGACGATAAAGTGATTTTAACTTAGAATTCACTATGGCCTAACAAAATATGAATATTTCATATTCATACTAAAATATTTATATTTACCATACTGTTCTCCTTTACCCCTTTAAAATAATGCTTTCCAAGCTTCTAAGATTAAAGGGATTATTTTTAAAAAAAAAGAATTACCATAGTAAAGTTACATCATAAACCAGCAGCCAGTCCCCTCATACATACAAAAGTATTCAATGCATCATCCTCTGCATTTTAAACCTTTATATACAAAAACAGAGTAAAGCAGTTCTTCAAACTCAAAGCTTCATGTACTATATATATTGCAAAACTACATTATCAAAGAGCACTGAAAACCTAGCTTGGGAACCTTACAGGTAAAAAATTTGATTTAGGTAAGTATTTACATACAGTAGAGTAGGTTCAACCAACCAGGGATCCTATTGAAAGAACACGTGACCCAAATCATGTGATGTAATCTGAAGTGTTTGAAACACAAATTACACAAATGAAACTAACCTCTGTAAATAGATACACAAAAATGTTTTCTGAAATTTCCCGGGCCATTCAGCTTGCCTAATTAGTTTTCTTCCTTTATTTAAATTAAATTTAGAGACAGGAAACAAAGGGTAGGAATAAATGGTAAGTTTTCAGAATGGAGAGAGGTGACTAGTGGGGGTTCCCCAAGAGTCTGTCCTGGGACCAATCCTATTCTTTATAAATGATTTGGAGAAAGGGGTAAATAGTGAGGTGGCAAAATTTGCAGATAACTATCTTGAGCAGTTTGGTATCAAGACCAAAGCAGACTGAAGAGCTTCAAAAAGATCTCACCAAACTAAGTGATTGGGCAACAAAATGGCAAATGAAATTTAATGTTGATAAATATAAAGTAATGCACATTGGAAAAAATAATCCCAACTATACATAGAATATGATAGGGACTAATTTAGCTACAACTACTCGAGCGAGATCTTGAAGTCATTGTGGATAGTTCTCTGGATCCACTCAGTGTGCAGCAGCAGTCAAAAATGCAAACAATGTTAAGAATCATTTAAAAAGGGATAGAGAATAAGACAGAGAATATCTTATTTTCTCTATATAAAACCATGGTATGCCCACATCTTGAATACTGCGTACAGATGTGATCGCCTCATCTCAAGAAAGATATTGCCATTAGAAAAGGTTCAGAAAAGGGCAACAAAATTATTAGGGGTTTGGAACCGGTGCCATATGAAGAGAGATTAAAAAGACTTGGACTTTTCAGCTTAGAAAAGAGGAGACTAACGGGGAAGGGGAATATGATAGAGGTCTATAAAATGACTAGTGTGGAAAAAAGTAAATAAAGAAAAGTTATTTACTTGTTCCTGTAATATAAGAACTCGGGATCTTCAAATGAAATTAATAGGTAGCAGGTTTAAAAACAAAACAAAAGGAAGTTTTTCTTCATGCAGCACACAGTCAACTTGTGGAACTCCTTGCCAAAGGATGTGGAGAAGACTAGGACTTTAACAGAGTTTAAAAAGAGCTGGATAGCCATTGATGGACATAACCTCCATAATTCTATTAGCTAGGATGGGTAGGAATGGTGTCCCTAGCCTCTGTTTGTCTGGAAATGGATGACAGGAGAAGGATGATGTGATGATTATCTGTTGTGTTCACTCCCTCAGGGGCACCTGGCATTGGCCACTGTTGGCAGACAGGATACTGGGCTACATGGACTGTTGGTCTGACCCAGTAGGCCATTCTTATGTTCTTAAATTTTCATTGCTAAAAACTCTTTAACAGGAGTTGCCACATTTTCATGGAAGCGCAAACCCAGAAAATGTGAAGTGTTTTCAAATTTGTAATGAGTATTTCATGTACCTCTTCTTCTGGCTATGCAATCTTTATATCTGCATATTGCTTGAATGTGTTTAACCATCTTTAATAATATAGCAGAAATAATTAAAATGAGTATAAAAGGGCTCCACCGCTCTTGTGAGTACCCCTCTGTGGCTGATGTGGGGATCTTGTCTCTCTTCCCGGCTGTCTGCAGGAGAGGAAATGTCCAGTATGTGGCCTGGAACCAGGCTTCTTCTTACCCCCTGTTGTGGCTGCTGGGGGTTTTGGGGGAAGGCAGCTCTGCCTACTAATCTGGGTCCCAGCCCAGGCATCCTTTATGTAGCAGTTACCTGCTGAGTATCAAAGAAGTTGGTTGCTGTCACATTCCCCGGGAAGCTGCTCTGTCCAGCCCTTTCTCTTGGGCTTAAGTTCTCCCTGGACTCTGTCCAGGGTTCTGCAAGGTGCTTTCATTGGCTTACAGGCTAGTCTTCAGCCTGTGGACCTGGTTCTGACCCAGTTTGAAGTCCAGCTCCCACTCAGAGCTGTCCAGAGTGCTGCTGTTCTCCCAGTCAGCCCTTAGGTCTGCCTGGGCTAAGCTCCAGCAAGGAACTGCCAGGCCCTGGCCCAGCAGCTTTTTATATCCACCTGCTGTGCCTTGACCGGCTGCCACTCTATCCTGCTTGGAGAACCTCTCTTCTGCTCCTGTCGCTGGGGCAGGGTGCAGCAAGATCTCCAGCCTCCATCAGGCCTAGTCCACCCTGTCACAAGGAGTTTCAGTATTTTTCCATTTGTTTCTTTTTAATCATTTTAGCAGAAGTTGGTATGTACAGTAAGGGTATATAAGCAGAACGATACACATTTTCATTGGATAGTTAAAGTCCAGTTGTGACATTAATGAAAGTGATGAAACTAGAAACAGTGGCTTTGCTTTAAAGATGGTGTCCTAACAGTGGCCTATGTTAACAAGCCCTCTTTAAAATAAAGCTTTTTTCTCCCCCTCAATTCACCACTTTCAGTGATGAAACTGAATTACTACGGGATGAGTATTTCTGTTCTGGTTAGCTGGATGTCTTGGCTAGGTGAGCTGTTACAAAGGGCAAGACTACAAGTTCTGTACTTTTTTTGCTCTGTTGCTATAGATGCAGGTTGAACCTCTCATCTGGCACACTCTGGTCTAGGGATGTCACTGGTTAACTGCTGATCACCTTTGCTGGGTGATGCTTACCAATTACAGGTTAACCAACAGCCTGGCTGGGCCCACCATGCCGTGCCATGGGCTGGGGACACTCCAGCATAAACAGACTCACCCATGGTGAGGTGTGGTGTGGTGGGCACAGCCTGGCTGGAGAAGCACCCAGCCCATGCCATGGTGTGGTAGACCTGGTCCAGATCACACAGCCCCTGCTCGTAGCGGGCCTAGCCTGGTCAGAGCAGCCCACAGAACAGCAGGCCCAGAAAGGCTGGAGCAGCCCCCTACCTGCACTGCAGTGCAGCGGGCCCAGCCTGGCCAAAGCAGCTTGCAGTAAAGTGTGTTCAACCAGGCTGGCGTAGCCCTCCCGTCCATGCTGCAGTGCGGGGGAGGGTGCCGCTCCAGCTCGGCCAGGTGCACCATGACCCACAGGACCCCTTTTAAGCATTTAAAGGCATATCTAGACCACCAGGAATTTGTATGTCTTCTTCCGATTGCACTTTCGAAAGTGAAAATAGTTTAGAAGCGGCTTTTTCGGCAAACCCTCCCCCCCTTTGTCGAAAAGCCACGCAAGCCTCATTTTGCACATCCTCTTTCGACTGTTCCCGGTAGTCTAGATCAGTTAACCAGTTAGGGCTTATTAAAATGGGATTTTACATCTCTACTCTTTCCCAACTACATCTGTGGTTCAGCATGAGTTTAGTTAGCAGGATGTCCACTTATCCTGGGTGTGGCTGAGTTTCTGGCAATCCCATAATGTTTGTTTACAGCCACCAGTCCTGACTCTCAGTGTTCTGTACGGTCACTTAGAAGAAATTTACGAGTAAGTTAGAACTAAGAGAGCAGTAAGCAGAAAATGTTGGGTAATGCTGCTAGACAATATTGACCACCTGTGGTTCAGCACCATTCAGGTCCAGAGAGGTTCAACCTGTACTACGAAAGACTCCAGTCCTAGAAATTAAGAGGGATCAATGTAGGTGCTGCAGTCCACCCATGTGCATTCCCTTGCAAGAACAGGGCACAAATGATGAGTAAATACTGTAAAAGCTAACACTCTCCAACAGATTTTTAATTAGAAATGTGGAGTTTTCTATTGGTGAAGCTCTGAAGGGGCGGGCAGGTACTATGATCCCACAATCCATCAGGGAAATTTCTAATGTCATGGTTCTTCACATACACCACACTTATGCTAAGTTTTCAGTTTTTCAAAACAGTTTGGTTATGCTTCTGCTAAGTAAATAATTGCCTGTATTGTACAAATCCACTGAACTCTCCAGTCTTGCAAAGCAAATGCTTAATACAAACACATACACACAAAACACAGATTCAGTAAAACAAATTAACTGCTTAATCAGCAGCATTTGCATAGTGGCTAAAAAGAACAGCTTTGTAATCCTGAAAAACAAGAGAAGAAAGAAAAATAGACATTTCTATGTAGATCTAGAGTGAAATTCTGGCCTCACTGATCCCCATAGGGCTAGGATTTCATCTCGTGAAATCAGGTTTACCTGCGCCGATCGACAAAGGCTTCCTTGTTGACCGCGGCATGTCCAGACTGCCCCGATCTGCCGACAAACAGCTGATCAGCAGAGCGGGGCAGCCATTTAAATTTAAATCGCGGCTTCATTTCCCTATGCCGTCGACGGAGGCATGTAGTCTAGACGTACCCCAAGTGTCAGTTCTGAAGAAAGAGAAAGAATTCCATTTCTTTAAATAGTAGGAGCTCTTATTCACAGAACTCCCACTGCTCTTAACAGCTGCAGAACAAACTCTTCACTTTTGTCCATTTCTTAAAATTTACACATTCAGCTACAATTTTGGGGATTTTAAAAAGTTTTTCCCCAGCATGTGATGAATTCATTAAATGTTTCAGTCTGTACAAATTACATTTTTTGTTGAAAAACATTTTTAGTGAAAAATGTTGACCAGCTCTATTCAGAACACCTGTAGGCCTGGTCTACACTAGACCAGGCAGGTTGGCTTAAGTACACCATCTAGCAACACAGAAGGCGCAGCTAAATTTGGCTTACCTTAAGCCAAGCAACCACAGCATCTATTGTGGGAGGCCGACCAGAGAACATGTTCCCGTTGGCTTCCCTTAGTCCTCACAGAATGAATACAAGACACTGGTGGAGGCTGCCCTCAGCATTCAATTTGGGGGTGTACACGAGATCTGAAAAATCTAACTCTAGAAGATCAGCCTCCAGAGGGTAAATCTTCTCCATAGTGTAGACATGATCATAGATAAGGGTAAATATTTTCCATATTTGATACATCTCAACCCCCCAGGAGTCAAACCTGACGTATTCTGATCATTCTCCACAGTTATTGTTAGTCCATTATTAATGCTAATAAAAATAATCTGCATTGTGCCATAAGTGTAAAGATCAAAATGCAGATACAATAAAATTTAAATTGCCATAACTATATCTAGGCAAGAACCTCAAGCATCCATGCTTGCAGACTCATCTCCTGAAAGTGGTCAATGCCTCAGAAGATGTGTCTGAGGTAATTAAATGAAAATACTATCACAGATCACTGGCTGTCAGTTGAAACGTACAGGATTAGTTCTCATTATGTTTCAAACGACAGGGCATAGAATATGTAAGGAAACAGAGCAAAGAAAGAGAATGCTGCATAAGTAAAAGCAGGTGTCCTAGGCAGAACAAAATGAATATGAAACACCATTTTCTACATCCGATGACCTCATTTTGAATTTCATAATTACGTTACACTGCAGCTCATTAATTGTTGAGAGAAGAAGCCTCGTGCAAGAGTTGGTGCCTGCTGAGATAGCATGACAGAGCAGTCAACTCATGAAAAATGGGCACCTACAGATGGAACCCATGAGCATGCATGATAACTGGTATCAAATGCCAGGTCAGAGACAAACCACAAAGAATTTGCCTCAATGTTTTAAACAGAGCAAGAGCTGACCTGAACATCTCAGTGATGTCATTTTCTCCTCCCTAAAAGCCAGTACAAAATGCAAAAAGTAGAAAAAACACAAAACTCTTGTCAGCTGGCTAATAAGTTAGGAGTGATGATTTTTTTCTGGTACAACATATTCAGTGCACATATGTATGTATCCACTACAGAAATACTCTGATGAACAAAAATGTGACTGACAGCAAATGAGGCACAAAACATATTGGCCAATAAACAACACTCAGAAGGTGGTCATACTAAATGTTATTTGCTCAACTACAGCCTAGAAAATGTTGGAGCAAAGCACGGTCTTACCACTGCTTTCTCAGCTTATGTTTTTATGTCTGAGATAAGGCACATCTCTGCAAGTGGGATCACTGGTTAAATTATTGTGGTTGCATCCTACCACTTATGATCACACAAAACAGAGCTTAAATCTGAGGGCCAGAATGTAATAAGAGGATTAGGGAGAATCACGTCTATACTGCGCTTTCACTTTCGAAAAACCCTTTTTCGAAAAAGTGCTCAGATGCAAATATGCAAATGAAGCACGGAATATTTAAATCCATGCTTCATTTGCACTTTTGATTTGCTAATTTACATTCCTCTTTCTAAAGAGGAATGTAGTCTAGACACAGCCTTAGAGTACAATAAATTTCTCTCAGGTGTTTTCCCTCTTCTGTATAATGGAAAAGCCAGACAGCATTTGGCCCAACATGAAGTTTAATAGGTTATTCTTCTAATAATCTCTTAAAGAGGCAGAGAGAGAGTCAGCCCTGGATTATACCAGCATTTTATGGCAAGCTCCTCTTCACAGAAGGCTCTCGGCAAGTCAGTACACTTCTAAAATTGGACAAGGCCTGCCCAGGTATTTCAGTCCAGCCCCACAACAGTCTTCATGCTAGTGGAGCTCTTCTGAAGTGTCTTCCCCCAGCATAATATCCAAAACAGGGCAGCAGTGAAAATACCATTGCAGACCCCAAGGGGTGAAGAAGAGTCATCCAATCAGGAATCAAAATATATCACGACTTACTTGGCCAGCTGGACAGCAAACACATCAAATTCTTGATGCACCAATGACACAAATAGTTCACAAGCAATCCATAGGCTGCAGAGTTAGCCTAGGATACAGTAATCTTGAGTATCCAGCCAATTAGTAAAAATTGCACTACATTGGTTGATCAATGGCCAGTAGAGATAAGTGTTTAAATTGTAGTGAATAAGAAAGCCATCTAAGAGTTCACTTAGTTCTACCTTCCATTCTACTGAACTGGTCCTCCAGTCCTGTCACATGCCACAAGCCCATGGAACAGATACACCTCAGACCCTCCACAAATGGAGCTAAGGGGAGCTTTATCAGGCAGACCATTTCCCAGAAAAACAATACTGCAACATCTTTATATGCAGCTCTTAGAAGTGGGAAGAAAGATATGGCATCAGACTGAGACTCGAGAGATCTGGACTCACTCTTCCTGACTCCATCACAGACTTCTTCTGTGACTAAGGTGACCAGATGTCCTGATTTTATAGGGACAGTCCTGATATTTAGCTACCTATATAAAATGAAGCGCTATTATCCTTGGTCTTGATTTTTCACACTTGCTATCTGGTCAACTTATTTGTGACCCTAAGTCAGTCATTTGATCAACTCTATGGCTACGTATTGACTATCTGTGGCTTCCGAAAGATATGCAAATTAGGCACAAATTTGCATATCTTCGATCCCTTTTTCTGAAGGGTTTTTTTTTAAAAAAAAAAAAGCAATCTAGATGGGTTTTTTCAAGTGAAAATCCCCTTTTTTGAAAGAACCCTTATTCCTCAAAAAAATGAGGTTTACAGGGTTCTTTCAAGGAAGGGGTTTTTTGCACAAAACACTCCATCTAGACTGCTTTTTTTGGAAAAAACTCTTCCAAAAAAGGGATCAAGAATATATGCAAATTAGGTGCACATTTGCATATCTTTTCGGAAGCCGTGGGGAGTCCAGACATGCCTAAAGTCTCATCTGTGAAATGGGATAGCATTTCCCCACCTCACTGAAGTGTTGTTAGTATAATTAATAATTATTGGATACTACATTCATCAGGGCCTTATAGAGAGATAACTTGTCCTTCTATGTGTCTTAGTAATGTCTATAGATATTTAGTCTATTTAGGTTCTTACATTGCACCCATCATCCCACCCAGGATATGTGAATATTTAGTTTTACTGTAAGGTACAAAACTCTATGGATTGCTCCACTGCCTATTATCTCTACCAACATTACGTTGCTATAGAGAAGACACTGGTTCTCTGGTATTGGTAATGAACTTACTATCTTTGGAAACCAGGTTCATTTATGACCCTCTATCAGGGAGACTGACAGCCCTAAAACAACATCTTAGTCAAGCCCCACATTTCATGGAAGGCAGTCCTAATAGAGGACTATTTTTAATATTCCAAGATAAGCATATTTAGGTCTAAACTAAGACAGCCTTTAGACCCAATTCAGTCCAATTTCATACATGAATGACATTCTGAGCAAATGAAAAGGACACGAAGGAATGGGCTTAAGTTGCAGCAAGGGAGGTTTAGGCTGGACATTAGGAAAAACTTCCTAATGGTCAGGTGGTTAAGCCCTGGAATAAATTGCCTAGGGAGCTTGTGGAATCTCCAACACTGGCGATATTTAAAAGCAGGTTAGAGAGACATCTATCAGGGATGATCTAGATGGTACTTGTCCTGCTGTGAGGGCAGGGGACTGGACTCGATCTCTCAAGGTCCCTCCCAGTTCTAGTATTTTATGATTCTATGAAAATGGGAGTTGCTCCAGGTTACACCACACCTTAATTTGGGCCCATCCCTGTTGTGCATTGGTTATCTCTTGACTACTCAAAGAAATGAGGGTAGAAGAACTATCTTTAAAGTATTACTTGAGTCATGCCTATATTCACCAACCATCTTCTGTCCACTCAAATATGTCAGACACAAACTTGTCGCTGGATACAATCTTTTTCTCAGTCTGTTTGAACAGCCAGGACCATCCTGACACTAACAATGAACTTTGAGTTTGAACCATACATACTTGTGTAGAAACACCAGGTGCCAAGTTGCAGGACATTTTTATATTAGTGCCCTTTATTCCTATTTTCTGTTCTAGTAACCTTCAGGAATGAACATGTGACACATCCACATGTAAAGTCAAAGAGGTGTGCAACCTTACCTGAGGGTTTGTGGTAAGAGCTAACCATTAGAAAACCAGCCTCATTTGAATCCAAATCTTTCTGAACTACAGCCACTTACAAAGTTCAAAAACCCAATTTTGGCTTAGAAACATTTGCAAATCTGTTTCACACTTCATTTGTGGGCGGTGTAGGAAGACAAGTCTACTCTAATTTAAGGGAACTCATTCTCAGGAGCTCAGGTGTTATATAGAAACCATTTCCTAACTCTCATGTGTTATGTTTTTAACCAGCTGGGCCTAATCAAGTCTTCAAAACACATGAAAGTTCAAAGACCTGTAGTAAACCAAGGCTCACCAAACCAGGCAGTAAGTGTCTGACATGTCCTGACATGGCTATTTTGCTTCAGTAGCTCAGTTTCATTATTACTAACATTCATCATGCAAATAGCTGGATGGAACGTTAGGGAACCTCAATTTTTAACAAAAATATTGACAAACAGCAACACTACCTGACTTGACCTCAGTTTTACCTTCTTGATACTTGCAGCAATCAGCAAGATCAGACAGGCTAGTAGCAATTTCTTCCAAAATTAAACCTATCATTAGTTCACAATAAACACGAAGGAGAACAATTTTAGGTCAAAACCTGTAACAGTTAGCTCACAATTAACACAATTTAGCAGAGCCATATGGCTCCCCTAATGAACTCAACTTTAAAGCACTTTACAAATATTCATTAAGCCTCCCAATATCCCTCTGAGGTATGTTTTGTTGTTGGGCCCACTGCATTGACAGACTCAAGTTTAAGCTTAACTAAAAAAGGTTAAGGGAATTTAAAAGAAACTTAGAGCAGAAACCTGGCAATCAGGTCTCCAGCTAGTAGACTGTTTCTCCCCCCCAAAAGGTAAATTTTCATAATCAGATATTGCTTAAATATACCACACATTTTTCTTTAGTCTATCATTTCTGTGTTTTTAAGAAGCAGTTCCAAAGGATTGATGGTACATAGGCTACATATAATTATCACTTCATTCCTCTTTAAAGAAAAAACCTAAATTATCACAAAGCTTGAGGTGAGAGTTTCAGAGGCACAATACAAAGTCAGTCATTATCTTTCACTATGAAGAATGGTCAGAGCTTTGTACTTCTCCACCATATTTCAGTGTTGTTTGCAAGTCTTAAAACTAGTTCTCATACCTACTGCACCCTTTGCAAGCAACAGGGAGTCCAGTTCATCTATCAGGTTTTGAAAGAGAACTTCAATTGAGCTTCATTTTATTCACCTCACATTTATAATTCATCACCTGAGAACATCCATATCTCATTGTGAATATGAGATTTTATTAATCCTCTGCAGTTTATTCTAGTACCCCAACCCTAATACCAGGAAAAAAAAAAATCAGAGTTTTCCTTTGCCCTGCTTATCTGTATTATAACATCCTCAGCATGATTCCTAGTGAATTTCAAAAACAAACAAACAAACAAATAAATAAATAAATAAATAAAATAAAAAAAATTACCTCACTATTTTGATTTTAAATATGGCCAGCTATATTCATTCGTTCATTCATTCATTCCCCCCCCCCCCCATGACTCCACTAAACTAGCATGCTTTGCTCAGGGTTTTGAAGTGATATTCAATGACATCACTAAAGCACAGTAGGCCAGGCCTCCTGTCATACTGGAGTTATTAAAGAGTAAATCTCTACAGTCTGAGAAGTAAAATAACAGTGCAAGTAAGAGAAGAAATCAGATGTGTGTGTTCTTGATAGCCTGTATGCTACATAATAACAGGCACTCTCTTTAATTCTCTCTCTACTCTATGTACAATGTCCTCACAAGAACACAGGTAAGTTATTTTTTTGTTGTTGTTTTTAAATAAGGTACAACTTCTTCTGAGACCTGACTATCACACACAATGGATTAAACATATACCATCAGATTCTAGTATTAACAGTTTCCTATTACTTATACCTGTGAGCAGGTCTACACTTACTGGGAGGACCCACACTGAGGCAATCAATCTCCTGGGGGTCCATTTAGTGGGTCTAGCGAAGACCCACTAAATTGACAGCTGATCTCAATCACCAACTCTGGTACTGCACTGGAACAAGAAGCATAAGAAGTCATGAGAAAAGTCTTTCCTGTAGATCCCTGCAGTGGAGACCCTATGGTAACTTGACCTAAGGTACGTCAAATCCAGCTACAATATTCACCTACCTTGTGAAAAAGATCTATTTAACATTTACAAAACATGGAACCAGACAGGACACCCCTAAATTCTTCATCTGTGGCTTTGTTTCTGCTCATTGTACTCATCACAGTCAGCTGAAAAATTTGTATCCAAAGTTGCTACAACATTTTCACCAAGGTTTGGTATCAGGATCAGTTTTGCAGGTCAGTCAAGGAGGACAGACTTCTGCAGAGGCCTTACAGGAAATCATGTCATCTTCTACTGATCTAATAAAAACCAAAATCAGTTTCATTTGTAGAAATGTAGCGTTGACCATGGAATGATCTTACTCATTTTCAGTAGAATACCCAAGCCATAGGACCCACTGTGAATTACCAGGAGGGAAGAAAACTTTTTACATCTGCAACATCCTACTCCTGTTTCTACATGGAGATGAAGTATCAAGAGCCATATGGAGTTAAAGAGCTACTCTTGACTCAGTTAGACAGCTGGACCAATTGCGTCTTGTTAGCTCTCACTCACCAGAGGTAAGAGCCAGATAACCTCTGTTGGAAGAGAAAAATCTAGAGGCAAAAGTGAAAGATTCAAGAATTAAAACAATTTACTAGGTTTCCCAGAATCATCTCACCCCACCACCATGTAAGCCAGGTATGTAACAGACTGTTCTCTCCCCACTTAAATCAGTAATTTAATGAGAGTGTTTGGTTTAGGCAAAATGCATTCAAAACAAAGGCCACTTCAGGTTGAACCTCCGAAATCCAGGACTCTGGTCTGGCAACATGAGTGGTACAGCAGGACCACAAATGTTGCTGGATCAGAGAGCCCCAGTGCATGAGAGTGTGAACTCTGTTCCTGGGGAGCCCCAGCTGGGGGGGGCAGCTGTGGGACCAGCAAGCCCCATTGCCAGGGATCCCTGGCAGAGCGCAGCAGCAGGCAAGCCCCGTTCCTGGGGATTCCCAATCAGGTGGAGTAGAAGCGAGGCCACGGCAATGGGGAAGAGGGGGGAGGGTCTATCCCTGGGAACGCCCAGCAGGCCAGAGCCCAAGTCCAAGCCTTGTAGGCTAGAGCCCAGTAGCAATGGGGTCAGAGCGGAGCCATCTGCAGGGATAGGGAGTCGGTGGCAGGGATCTCCCCTGATCTAGCAAATTCCCTCATTCAGGATGGGTCAGGTCCCGAGGGTGCCAGACAAGGGAGGTCCAACCTGTACTATAAAGAAGTGTGGCAGCAAATCATTTGTCAGCCTTATTCAGCAGTGGTATTCAATGGCATTACAAAAGAACAGTGGGCCAGGCTGGGTCCTCCTGATCCTATTTTCAGGACCTTATGGACCTTCCCAGGAGGAAACCAGCATTTCAATATATGCCTCTTAATGTCTTTTGCATTTTGTTTACACCACTCCAGTCTAGCCTTATGATACAGACTCTCATGATGCTCTAAAATAGTTTGCCTTTTTGCAGATAAAACAACAAAGTTACCACTTCATCCCACATGCTGTACTGTACAATTGCAAAACCATTTGTTAGGTCCTGCCTTAAAGCAAATTTCAAACCTTTCCTATGATCTTTTTTCAGAAGTGTCAAAGTCCTAGCAATCCAATTCTTCCAATTTCTTTTAACAATGTATTCTGCCTTCTGTAGCAAACTAACTATCCACAGGTTATAAGATCCTTTGCTCCTCAAATATACCATACCGGACCTGCTAATTATCTGTCAAAAGTATGGATAAGGCACAAATCAAACTGGCAAAGCGAATTTGATCTAATCTTTTATTTTCCAATTTCTCACTGTGAGAGACATATACATCAAGATGTATCTTGTTCTGGGACATCACAGCATGTTGGCACACAGCAGCAATTCAAGGCAATGCATCAGAAAGGCTTTAAAAAGCTTTTTATACTGGACAGCCGCCCAGTAGCCAAAGAGTAAAAAATAGCTACACACAGAGTTTTCACAGATTGCCTGGTATCCCTGTGCTGGTGATTATCCAGCTATTTCTCAGGTTCGACATTTTCTTTCCAACTTTCTCTGAAGATTTTACTAGAAGAAGATTCAAAGTATTAATTGTTTACACTGCAATAGTTCCCAGAGGCCTCCACCAGAATGGAGCCTCATTATAGGAGGCGTTGCACAGACATAGCAAATGACAGTCTCTGATATCAAAGCAAGTTAGGTGTCTATGTGCTTTTGAAAATCCCACTAGGTACCTATGTGCATTTTAAGATGCCTAAATACCTTTACAAATCTGGCTTTGTTTCAAGGATGGAACCGCCTCATCAAGGACACAAGTAGTGCTGATCCTGTCTAACACCTAGCATAGACAAAGATGCTGCCTACATTAGTTTAAGCAACATCAATTAGTGTTATTTGGGGGCAAATCTCCCAGTTTAAACAAGACTTAAGAATGACCATTTACAGCTAGCTGGAAAAATGTGTGCACATACACACGAGTGGGGGAAAAAAAATTTGGACAAAAAATTCAAAACCCAAAACTATTTCATCTAAAGTTTTCCAACTGAAATCTGAACATTTCTATTTGCAAGTGTCACTGCAATGCTTTACAGGAGTTGTAATTTCAGAGACTCATACTCCCATTCTCTGGTTGGGTTCCCTGATCAGACTACATATCCCATGCTTCACAATAGTTGCCTCTCTTTGGCTAGGTCTATCCTACAGAGTTTTTTCAGAAAACACAGCCGTTTTTCCAAAAAAACCCCCAAAAACCTTGAATTACGTCCACACTGCAATCGCATTCTTTCGAAAGAAAATTGGAAGAACAGAGGGGGTTTTGCCGATATTAGTAAACCTCTTTCTACGAAGAAGCCGCCTCTTTTGGAAAAAGGCACGTGTGGACGGGTGAGAGTTCTTTCGAAGGAAGAGGAAAGAGGAAAAAGCACAGGTCCCCTGGTGGCCACTCCATCCATAGTAATCACAGCTTAAATGCGAGATAGCGTCCACACTGAATGGACACTATATTCCAAAAAAGATGGTGTTTTCAATGAGCTTTTGCTGTGTAGATGCTCTTTCAGAAGATCTCTTCTGGAAAAGCTTCTTCTGAAAGAAGCCTGCAGTCTAAACATAGCTTTTCTGAAGAACCATGATGCAGCATGGCAGTTTCTGATCATGGTTCATCATGGGAGATTAATCTGGTTCACAAAGAAGTTGGGGCCTGAACCCCAAATGTGGAGCAGCTCTGTCTCAATTTCTTCATTGATCAATGTTAAATTCATGCAGAGCCAATATACACCCTTGCTCTCCTGTACCATTTCCCCTCCAAGCCACTTACTCCTGTGTATGAGAAGGCTAGGATTTGACCTCTGGCATTTTCACAAACACTAAAGCTTACCTTTTTTTAAAGCGACTAAAAAGGAATTAGACGCTATACAACCTACATACTTCCATTTTCTGTGGCTTCAAAATATGGATGGTCATCTGGGATTTGTTACTATGTGCATTTCTACTCCACCACTGAGGATCTACTACAGCTCCATTTTACTTTATGCTCCCAGGAGAGAATATGCATAAGGAATTTCAAATCCTAATCTATTTCATTCTGCCGTCAAGGAACCTGCCAATATGTAATTTTGGCCAATTATTTGCCATGCCAGAAATGTGTTAGGATAATCACACACCGAAGGAGTTCAACGCATTACGGTTTACCCAGAAGCCTTTGTCAAACTAGGTAATTTATGACCTGTTCTGGAATCCAGTCTTTACAAAACAATAAATTCACACTTGTACTCAACTTCAAAGCAACCATTATGAGGAAAGGTGGCAGAAGGCATCAGGCTGCTGAGAGCTAGATCAACAGATAAGTGAGACTTTAATGATTTTCTCCTTTAGGTCTGCTAATAGGACAAAGGCACCTCAGCTGCAGGTCAGCATTTGGCCCTGTTAATTGAAAAAGTTCACCGCTAAATGTGCTACATCCCCTTTTGTGATGTGATGAAGGTTTTACTCACTCCACTGCAAAATATCACAGCATTAACCAAGCTTTGAAAGCTATATCAACAACATATCAATGCCCATTAAATGGCTCACATTTTCCTCTGGAAACACAGATATGTAAAAAGCAACAGTTGGTAGCTGTGTAAAGAAATCCAGCAGAGTAGCAACTGTTTCAATTTTAAAAAACAGAAGTTCAGTTCACCACTGTAAAATTACCTAGATTTTTGTATTTGTATTATCCTCACTGCAGCACTCGAATGAAAAGCAAGCTTAACCATTACCAAATTGTGCCTCGCTCCTCCCCACATGAAGCCCCAAACTGGGGGGAGGGAAGGGGGATTGCACAGGGAGTAAAAAGGTGGCCAGATTTACCCTGCTGCCTTTCAAATAAAATCCTTGAGATTTCATTTAAAATATTTATTCTGGCCACCATGGGAATTCTCAGCCTGGTGTGATTGGCATTTTTCAAATGATACCAATTTACTGGAACAATATGGGGGGAGGGGAGAAAGCAGGCAGCTGTCCTAGGGTGATTGACTGTTTTGGATATCACCAATCTGCCTGATTAGCCACCCAGACAGTGTGGGTTAGATCACTAGCTGCTGACAAGGGGCAGTTCTTCAGACATGCTCCCTTGTTGACAATTAAGAGCTCCCTATCAAGCCTTCCATCTCCCTTGGATTAATTAGGTAATGTTTGCACAGTGCTTTGAAGATTTAAACTGCTGAGTGCGATCATGACTGCAGTGAGCGTAGCCTAGAATTTGTTACTCTTTTCATTCAGGACTTACGTGCAATAGTATGGAAGGATGAGAGTATGGCTGAGTTTACAAAGGGATTGTGTCCCACCTTTCCAACAGCACCAGCACCTTGTAGCAGGGGACTAGGAGGGAGTTTCAAAACCGGTCAAGGTCTTGGAAAGAGACCAGGAAAAAGATAGGTGCTCCTGGACATGGATACATGTATTGGAAGGCAGAGCATCACCTTGTTTCATTAGACTCTGAATAGAACTGTGGATGTCCTATGTTGAGGCTGTCGTGGAAATGAAGAAAGATCTTTTCATTTGCACCAAAGAATCTTAATCCCAACTAGCAAGGGATTTGGAATATTTAGAGTGCCACTCAGAAGCACTAATGAATGTTTTTCCCTGTGTGGAACTGACAATTATCTTTGCAAATAAAAATCAATGGGCGTCCTCCCTCCATAATGGCAGAACCATCTTCTAGAGAAGAAATAAACCTAGAAGATGATTATTTGAGGAGTCTTGCCCCTTGAAGTTCTTTATGCGGAAGGGAAAATTAGGCTGCTAGCAGCATACTGGACAGTTAGCTGCAGCGGGCAATAAAATCCAGCTGAGGATAGAGAGTCTATTGAGATTATTAATGAGTCCTTCATTGGTAGACTGGGTGTCTGGCTCAATCATATGAGCATTTATTATTCCCTTGCTCAAGAAACCATCTCTTGAAACTCAATTATTGCCCTCACTGCACCCATCCCTTTTTAGGTAAGGCTCGAAAGAAGTTTATAGAAGAAATGAATGAATCTTTTGTTCCAGGAGCCAAACCGGGGGAAAAAATTGTTTCGATCTGCACCAAAACTGACTTTTTTCTCCAAAATAATTTTAAAAAAATTTAAAGTTGAATTAAGTGTTTTAAGAAAAACAGGTTTTTTGTTGTGGGTCATTTTCCCATTTTTAGAAAATGTTTGCAAAAATATTGTAACAAATTTCTAGACAAAATGGGTTTTGTTTTGGAACTGTGAAAGTGGTTCAACATTTCCAATTGTTCTCTTCCCATATGAAACCATTTGCTAAATTTGACCCAAATTCAGGAACCATTTCAGTGCCCCTCAAAGATGCTTTTTCCTGTGAAGTTGCCATTTGCCAGAATTTCTTTGCCCAGTTCTAGTTTGCAACAAAGTAACTCTGATTTTCAAGATCTCAAACATCTTTCATGGCCTGGGAAGCAGAGGGAGCTGAAGTTATCTTCGTTCATGGATGAAATCTAGGGGCAGTTTCGCTATTGAATTCAATGGGACCAGGACTTTACCTTACATGTCTATGCTAATTCCGTTAGATCTGTCTCCACCTTTCATATCACTATGCACAACATTTTGTTCATTCACCTGAGACCCTGGTAAAAGCTACGAAGACTGATCTCTGAATGTTCCACCCTGCCAGAGCAGATACTGTACTTCACAGAGTGACATCAACAGTTAGGAGCTAACCGCCTGAGGCTACATCTAGACTGCAGGCTTCTTGCGCAAAAGAGCATCCACATTGCAAAAGTACATCGAAGAAGCGATGCACTTTTGCGAAAGAGAGCCCCCCAACTGCATGGATGCTCTCGAAAGGAAACTGTGATTGCTATTTACAGAATGGCCACCGGGGCACCTGTGCTTTTTTCGATTGCCTCTTTTTGCGCAAAAAAAACCCGTTCCCCGTCCCCACACACCTTTTTGCACAAGAGCTTTTGCGCAAAAAGGAGTTATTCCTCATAGAAAGAGGAATACCTGTTGTGCAAAAACCCTTCTGCTCTTTTGATTTTTTTGCACAAAAACACGCTTGAGGTGTGGACGCTTCGTGAGTTTTTGTGGAAAAAAACAGCCGTTTTGCCACAAAAACTCTGTAGTGTAGACATAGCCTAAGATAGGATGTCAGATGAAAGAATGATGGCTACAATGTTTGACAACTATTGGGGGGAAAAAGTACACTGGAAAAATGCACAAGTGCAGCAACATTTCAATCAGAGCTCCTCTCATACAACACAGTTGTGTGTGAAATTAGGGCAAGTCAACACTTAAAACATTACATCAGCACAGCTGCTCCAGTGCCACTATAGATAGTGCTTAAATGAAGACACCCATGCGCCACTGGATGAGATTCAGAGAGGCGGCAACTTGTCAATAGAAGCTCAACCATTGATATAACACGGTCTGCATGAGGGGTTAGGCCTCTATAACTGTCACCCAGAGGTGTAGGTTTTTCACACCCCAAGCAATGTAATTATGCGCCAGTGTAAGTCTGTGGGATAGATCTGGCCTTACTCTTTTCCAGAACTCAGTTGCAGTTTTTTTCTTTACAGTTTAATTAAATTAATTACTAAATACATAATAATGCAGGTGTACTCTAAGTGACAACCATCCTGTGCCCCTAGGAAAAATACAAGGCATGGCCAAATGTAAATAATAGAAAGCACCAGTAATCCACCAACAATAAACAGTTCTCTGCATCACAAATACCTTTTAACTTGAGTACCTCCCTTTGCCCCCTACCCATGGCTAAATGGCACACAATTCAAGAGGAAATTGCTGCTGTGAACTGGAACAAACCTTTAGCAGGCAAGACAATTCAATACTTGCTAGAGTGCTGAAACAGACATGCCAAGATGATTTGGCCAGAATGCTCCAAGTTCCAAGAGACAGCCCTGCTACGCAGGGATACTGTAATTGGTTTCTTTAGCTCCAAACAACAAAAAGACCACAATGAGATGCAACAAGTCAGACACAAAAAATCACAGACCTGTTGACTGTTCCTTGGGTAGTCATTAAGACTCTTCAGGCCCAAGAGAGAAGCTATATTTACACTCATCATTGTCTACTAACAATGTAATTTGGAGTAAAACCATGGAATCACAGAAGTTACAGATGGAAAAGACCCTACTTGACTATAATACAAACAAATACAAGCCGGTGGATGCTTATTCCCTATATTACATTTTTGGTTTCATTCAATTAATACCCTTCATATCACCTATGCACTCCCTTTTTTAAAAATTTTTCCATTTGCATACTATTTTAAATTATTTTTGGATTACACAAAGATTTGAGCTGGTCAAAAAGTAAAATTTCATTAAATTAACAAAACAATCAAATGTGTGAAGTTAAAATAATTTTGAATTTTTGGATGAAACAGAATTTGGGGAAGGGCTGGGATATTTAATAAAAATTGAAATCTGTACTCTTATTGAATTATGAGGTTTTGACCTGCTCTAATAAATATATTTCACAGGTGGGGTCATACAGTGAAGATCACAAATTATTTGACTATGACACATGAAAAGAGTTAATTCCCAAGATTTTCTCCATAAAGGTCACAGTTCACTTCTCTTTCCACTAACTGTAGTTTGGACCTCTTAAAATCTATGCTTTTCCCCCCAGCTTCTGAAAATAGTTGGGTCAGTGACACATCAGAACTAGGACGCATTTCAGTATCTTCTCATATCACCTCTTTTACAAAACATTACATGCACTTCATGCAAACAGAAAATACTAATGATCAGACAGCAAAAGTTAGGCCCAATCCTAGCAACAGCAAAATTCTAATGGGTTATAGTAGGCGCATAGAAAAACGAACCATTATCACTAATATAAATCATTGCATTTTTAGACTTTCAAATCTGTACTACCCATGCTCTATCATTCACTTTATTTTTCTTACTGTGGGGTTTTGCTGACATAGGCCTGCTGTACAGTAGGAGTCTACACTGAATTTAGCCGCATATGGTTGATTTTCCAAACAATGCATCTACACTACCAAATCTGTCTTGTCAACTTTCAGGGCTGCTGAAGTCGGTCAGTTACTCCCAATTTCACAAGTAGTAGTGCTATTCCCGACCTTGCCTGGTTGAATTTGTGATAGTGTAGATGCAGCAATGGTTCTTTGTGTACACATCCTGGACCTTCATAGAATTCTCAACATTACTGTGCCTTTACCTTTAATAGAAAGCCATGGCAATTGGTATTTGAAATACAGGTAAAATAGCTGTCATTTGAAAGTGCTATTTAGCTGTAGAAGGGACAATGAAGGTGGGGGGACCCTCTTGTGAAGATTTAACTCAAGTTGTTTGGAGGGAATATTGCCTGATTAGGAAAAAGAATAAACTTGCTAATAACCAACATCTCTTATTGAACTGGTGTAATAAGCATAATAAGGACACACACTTGGGATGATCTGATGTTTAAACGGGTATGATCACAATGAATATATATCTATCATGATGAAGCAGCTTTATACACTCATGATATCCATATAAAAACAGTCTGTTCATGAAGTAACTATGCCATCTTTCCTGGCACACATGGATAGGCAAGACCATTAATCACCTCTTCTACTGCAAGCCATCCTTCCACCATGACAGTAAGACTGCAATAATGCTACATGCTCCGAGATAATGACGACGATGTATGTGGAGCAGAAAAACTAGACTTTCAAAACATTTAAATTTTTCATTTTAAAGGATAGCTGGTTTCTAATTTCATAGTGTCCATGACACAACTTAGGTTGAGAAATTGCTAACTGATTCTTATCCTTTCAAGGAGAAGCATGGTGTAAAGCCCAGGACTGAGATAGCAAACTTTGTATTAATGCTATGAAGATTTGACTAGTTACCCAGTAAGCCTGACCCTGGGGGCTGGAGCAGCACCTGCCTGCTGTGGGCAGGTGTTTACTCCAGCCCCACAGAGTGCCTGAGGTGGGGGGAGGCCTGCTCCAGCCCTGCAGCAGGCAAGGGTCCACTCGAGCCAGGCTGAAGTGCCACCCCCACCCCCTCATTCCCCTTAACTGGTTATACAATATGTTTAACTGGTTAGCTAATTAAATGGGATTTTACAGCCCTACTTTATATATTCCCTTCTGTGATCCCAAGACGATCTCAAGCTTCATCCTCTCAGACTTTATTATCTACTCCAGACGGACTCAAACATCTCCCCACTTCTCTCAGGAGAAATAGAGCTGCCACCAGGCCATTCCCTGTGAGCTTCTGTCAGTGGTGTGACAACAGTCCTGTAGCTTTAAATGGTCTCCACTTCCTAAGTTAGCAAGGTAGATGAACTCCTCTGTTTCAACCTAGTTTTACATTTCTGTAGGTTTCCAATCCTTTGTAATATCCATCACTGTTTCTTGTGCTCTTCCATCTTTCTCTTTAACCACCTGTTTTTTCTCTAAGATGTAGGTTGTAAATGCTTTTGGACATGGACTATCAGTACTATATTTGTACAGTGTCTAGTACAATAATAATGGCAGATTGATACACTACAAGTCACTACCCCTGCATCAGAACAAACACGTGCCCATAACTGTGTCACTATCCAGTGTATCGGAGGCAAAGAAAACAGTAATTAGTTTTATTACAGCTCACTAGTACGCTTTGCAACACCAACAGCACATCAAGGATTACAGATTTACAATATAGCTTCACCACTAGGAAATGTACATCAGTAGAAAGCTTTGTAGTAGGCAAGCAGCGGAAATGCTCAGTCTCATACAGCTCACCCTACACATCGGAATTATATGGCAACCAGCCACAAAAGGCTCATTTTTATGGTCAATAGGGAGAAGTCAATAGACCGCTATTTAAAATGATGAGTTAGCTTGCCATCCTTCATCCCACTACCACATGCACCCAATACTACTAGTAATATTAACTTGGCCACATATCCTAGTAGTGGGAAGGGCAGTGTACAAAGCAACCTAACTGTACTCACATTTTTAATTGCGTATTTCAACAAGTAATGGGTGAACTCAAAATGGCCTAGTTTCAAAGTTGCTCTAAGATCATTGCCTGGAAATGTGAACTTAAAAGGTTACTGGATGTGTTCTGTTTAAGGAGGGATATAGGGATAAAAGGAGGCAGAGTTTACAAAAGCAGCCTAAAAACAAAAGGGAAATGAAGTGGAACAGGGAAAACAAATATGCAAAGAATTTTGTGGATAGGCAGAAATTGCACAGAATAGTCCCATGCTCTCATTCTGAGAAATAATCAGCACAGGATAAAGGAAACTGAGTTCAAATATATTGTGTTTCTGAGGGGGAAAGACAGCAGACCAGGAATAGAGGAAGCGGGGGTTTCTGATCTCTTCAGAGCTCAGTGGGAGTTGAAGGCCAGGTCCTTTGAAAGTGTATAATACTTATGTACACAATTTAAATATGAAATTATTGTCTAATGTAATGGATCCACAAGAGTCTACCAATTGACTTCAGTGAGCTTGGCTTAGCCCATATAACAATGGGCCAAAATGGAAAGCCAAACTTACTGCCCCACAAATTTTAGGAGTGTTAATTCTGGGTAACTTAAGGCCCTTGGAATGCACAAATGCATTTATTATGTGAGTGGAGATTTTGGCCCCTGTAGCAATCTCCATGTTTCATTCAAAAACATTTGTATATTTGATACAGTCACAGGTTTGTAGGTTTTAAGGCCAAAAGGGACAATTATGGTTTTCTGATCTCTTAACACAGGCCAAAGAACCTCATCCATAAGCAGCCCCAGTTAGCAAAGTTTGCCAAAAAACACAAGAAACCAAAATATACCCCATCCCACCACCACACCTCCACCCACTTTGAACTATTCCAGCCTTATTCAGCACAAAAAGCCCCATCCAGATTGTCCCACGCAACCCTGCTGCACATGCGGTGTTTTATTTATTTTGCTAAACTGAGACCCTGATGCTGTCTCTGGACTGCCCCGCCGCACATCCTTTCAGTCTCTGAAGTCTTTAGTGTGTTAACACTCATAAAATGAATGAACGAGTAAGCGAGTAGGCCTGAAAATTGCAGAGCAACATTTAAAAAAAAAAACCACAGGATTTGATAATTTATTGTTTGTCACTTTCCAGTGGCCCAGGCTTATGATATAAATATAATTAATTTGAGTAGATCTGCACTTAACAGAACTCCTGCTGTAGGATATCAACTTTCAAAGATGCTCTAAGGATGTGCGCATGGGTATAAACCCAACCTTCCTACCATAGTAAGAGAGGACCCACCAATTGTAGTCAAGTTGCATACTATAAATATCATAGATAGGAACTGAGGGCTAGTTAAAATCTGTTAAATACATAAACATTTCCCCCACCTGTTGTAGCCTTATAACAAAAGATTCTCTCTCTTTTCATTCCTGCACCATTCATGCTTGATGTCTCAGGCTAGGACTGAAGTTTACTGGCAGTTTAAAACACATGATTTTCTAATTATAGAAATAAAAAAAGACATTTTATGAGTTTCCAAGGGTTTTTTAAATTTGTGAAACCCATACTGCAGTTATGTTTTACAGAGCTGTGATTAGTCCAAATATGGTCCATCTCTCTATGTTCAATTTGTTAGGTTTTGCTGGAGGAATCACACTCAGATTTTAGCCTTTGTTAAACTGAATTTTACAAAGGGTTCTGCCCTCTTCTCAATGGGGTGACACTTTCTTTTTATGTCAGCTGGAGTTTTGTTTGTGTCAAGGATGGAAGATTAAGACCACAGGGAGCAACTGTTTGCCACAAGAGTTGCAGGCGTAATTTTTAAAATAAGCAATGCACAGCTAGTAGGATCATTGGATCTGGTCAGTCTGGCAATTCCTATGGTCCAGTTAGCCTCTGACAGTAGCCAGCTGTCACAATTCAGAGAAAGTGAGAGAAACCTGGCAATAGGCAGAAGTGGGGAAATCTGGCCCTGCCATAAACATCTCATCCTAACCCTTAATAAACTGTTTTTACATTTGGGGCTAGGGGTGTGATTTTCACCTCAGACTTATTCATGCCAGATCTCATCTGACCTAGCCCACTAAAGCAGTGTAGTGGTGGTAGGATGAGCAGCAGCAGCACCACCATACTAGCAGCCCTAGTACAAACTTGCCTGAACTCCACAGATGCATTTGCTTAGTTAAGGAGAACAAAAACTGCATATTCTTGATATGCAATGGAACTGTGAAAGTGAGTCAAGTTACATATAAATATAAGGGTTTGCATGTTCGGGGCCTATAGGCCTGATCCTGCAAACTCAAAAATGGACAAAACCCTATGCCCTGGCATAGCTGGATGGTGTCCATTGGATTGTGTGTGGAAACATGGATCTTCAACTGCTACTTATTACACAACAGTATCTCACAAACAAACCTTTTGGGAAAAAAAAAAAAAAAAAAAAAAATCGATGTGGACTTTACCCACAGGAGTAGAATGGCTGCACAAAAGTCATCACTACCTGTCTTATGTTTTGTAAATATGTAGTGCAATCGATGGACTCACATTTATCCCAGGTAATAACATCAACCACCCTTCAAACATTGCCTGTCCTCATAAAATAATGAGCATTTTACCACCATTCAGAAAAGGGAACTCTTTTTAAAAAAATAAATAAAAGCAACCCACGTATTGTTTGTAGATGTTAACATTGAAATAAGTGAGCAAATCCCAGGACAAATCAGTCGTAAGAACTTCAGGCTCAACATAAGCCACTGTGTCTTTTCTTTTCACAAAGCCATGATCTAAAGGTATAGAAGGGCTGTGACTCTATACATTATATTGCCTTTGGTGGGTTTCATAGTTCAAAAATCATTTCAATAATATTTAAACTTCATGATGTAATTATTTCATTCTGGTCTGCACAACACAAAAAGTTTGAATACATGTAATATCAGCAATTGCCTGGATTTTTTTAAAAATCCCCTTTAAATTTAGTCAGATTTACTCTGAAAGCTGCCACGGATATAACAGGGAAGTGGCCTATTAAAAATTCCCAGGCAGAGGATTCATGTCCAGCTATACCACACAGAGCAAAAATACAAAGATATACACAATCACAAAGTGTAAATTCTAAATGCCGAGAGCCAGCATTCAAAGGGTATTAGTGAGAAAAAAGGACCCGAGTAGTGCTGTTCTCCTAAAAGAAGTGGGGAAGTTAAGTCTGTTTTTCATGCTTAAAGAGAAAGAAGTTAGGTCTTTCCCCTGGGAGCAGCTGTGATCTGATCACCACCAACAGTTATAATGCCAACATCCACAGAATCCCTATTAACACGCCAATGCATCAGTGCTTCCCACATCTTGTCTGTTAGCTTACCGAGACAGAGGTTGCACGCTAAGTGCATGAGTGCCACAAATCACAAGCTAAAATAGTCCTGCCTCTTCAAAGGGGAAGGAAAAAGAAGAAGATGGGGGTGGCGGGGATAAGAGGGAGGAGAGATGCTTAAAGTGATTTACGACCCCCCTTTGAGAACAAGCCAGACATGGGCAAAGCTTTTTGCACCTGGGCTATTATGAGGCAACAAGGATGATCTCTCAAGGAGCAAAAGACATTCAAATGTACAAGTGGAAGATTAGGATGATTCAATCTTCCCAGGGATCGGTCAAGCTTTAATCAAAGAGAGAAATATATTGTATATAAAAGTTGTGGCAATATATTATATATAAAAATTAGGTGGCACATGTATGAGTGTATATGTATGTAATCTCCTTCAAAAGAGTGGAAGGGAATGAGGGTTGGGGAAGGTCTTGTGTATTCAAAGTGCTAATTCAGAACTTCTCTCTCTAATACACTCATGAAACATTTTAATTGTCTGACTTTGCATTCAAAAGCCTTGTTTGCAACTCTTAATTGCTGATGGCTTTGAACAAATAATTGAAATGCATGACTTGTGGGGCCTGCTTAAACAATTATAATGTGCTTTAGCCAATAGATGCTGGATCCCACTACCCTGCCCCCACCTTTTTACAATGAAAGAGCTAGCATGATATTTAGAGTCAAGTTAAAACCTTGCTAATTTGCAGTACTGAGATCTGGGACTATGACAGTGGCCTTACCTGTATTACTGCTTGCATCAGCAAAACATGGCTCTAATAGTTCAACTGAATGTGAAGAAGACCTTTTCATTTTCTGCTGAGAGCATCCCTCTGGGAGATTCTTTTCTAAATACAAATCCTTCATATGTCTGTTAGTTTTGCATCTGCATAAGATTTATGGAGCTGTTTTCCTGAAAATTCCCTTTGTGTAATTTTAGGAGACTCTCCCATTAATATATACACTCTTCCCAACACACTTAGAATAAGATTTCAATAAAACCATATAATTTTCAAACATACTAAAGTAATCTGTGTTTGTGTTAACATAACACTAGCAGGCCACACATGCTTTCTAAATTGGTAGTAATCTGCCAAGATTGGGAGAGGTGGGGGGAAGGTTTGTAAAGGGGGACTGGGAACAGGGGGAGAGACTAGGATCAAATGGACAAACTCACATTAGTGTGCACATGCACACCCCTAGTGTTCACAGTATACCTATAAGAAAAGACGACAATGCAGGTTCCTTTTGTTAGGGGGCACAACCAGAATAACTGTTATATTTTGTACAGCTGTGTTTGAGAGCATCTTTTACATTTGTTGTAGGATGTCAGACAGGAATTACATTTTGACCCTGACTCCAGAGCCCTAAAGTTTAAATCAAGTTTAAAAACAGAGGCCAAGCTCATTTTAAATGCTGCCCTACATCCACTGTTTTTTGATTATCAGTGTAGACTGGGCCAAATCGTTTACAAAGTTTGTGATTAGACTCCTATTTTCGCTGATGTTTGTGGAGGTAAGAACTTCCAGTGTAGACTGGGCCAAATCGTTTACAAAGTTTGTGATTAGACTCCTATTTTCGCTGATGTTTGTGGAGGTAAGAACTTCCACTACAACACTAGGTAATAATACAGTTACCAATACAGGTCCCCTCATTCACTTTAGAAAACAGACTTGGAAACCTTCAGTTTTGGGGCAATATTCATCTTTAGGAGCATCAAATCTCATTTTAATAGACTAGAACAGGCCTTTTTAGCTGAACCCTGTAACTGAATGTTGGAATGCAATGCCACAATTTTAAATGCTATGAAGTTACGTAACATCCAGCCATTGGCCATTCCCAAGCTACTTTAAGATAAAGACCAAAGTCCCAGGCCATAATGTGAAGAACTTTGACAAAATGTTCCTTCTGAACCTAGTTCTGAATTCCTTACTTTTGGCTTTTTTCAGCAAGATGCAGCTCTCATTTCCCATGGGCATTGATAGGTATCCACCACCTTGTAAGAATGAACCAGTAACTATTTACTTATACAGAGCTAACTCAATAGAAGTTCTGTCTTGGTAAGGGCATTAGTATTGGGATCACTGTATGGCCAATGCGTGATAATGAGAAGGTTTACACCTCAGAGTACGTCTACACTGCACAGTTATTTCAGGATACCAGAGGTATCCTGAAATAACTTGTGTAGACTCTGGATAGCTATCTATTATTTTGAAATATTTTTTGAAACAATGGACATGCTATTTTGGCATCTCAGTAGCCCTTGTTAAGGGATGTCTCAAAATAGTGCATTATTTCGAAACAGATTTGAAATAAGACACACAATTTGTGTAGTGCAAATTGAGTACATTATTTCGAGTTTGGGGTGCTGTGTAGGCGTACCCTTAGTTTATTTTCCTGCCAAACTCACATAATTGAACTAGCTCAGAAATTATCTCCAGCCAGATCACCCAGGGGTTCTGAACATCATCATCATCTTGGTATGGACAATATAGACGATCTGTGGAAAACTCATGTAATTTCACTCACATGAATACTCTCCCAAGACTGGAATGTGACTACTCACATGAAGTAAGTTACACACAGTTATTTCAGGATTGGTGCCTAAGATTGTAACTCATCATGTCCATTTATGGAGCTGCCTAAAGGTTTTATAATAAAGACAATCACTGTAAAGTTTTTAATAACGCATTCTGAAAATACAGCACATGTTCTCCATAAGTATTAGTGATCCCAGTCAGTTACTTAAGAACAAGGACAGCCAAGCAATCAAAACACTTGAAAGGTCATTGACATGATCAAATTATTACACAGATTAATGTCTGAAAACAGAAACAGAAAATTACACACCTGGAACCCATTGTCATAACAAAGACAGTAAGACCAAAACTACACAGCACTTACTCACTTCTGAGGTTCTTTCAATGTGTCATGCAGCATGTGCCTGTCAGTGTTGCATTTCCTTTGTGGCTTAATCAGCCAACATGGAGCACACTCAGAACAAAGTGGCTATCATCTCCCTCCCCAATCAGTATTGTAATTGCGTCATTTCCATAACAAATTCATCCTTCAGCAGGGAACCTGGTAACTTGAGTTCACTCTCCAATTCAGAGCCAGATCTTTGAGTCACCTATGTTTAATGCAAAACTTTGTAGCGGGGTTCAAAAGGGGCACTTCCATGAGATGTTGGGATTATCCATTTGGCAGAGAACTATAAATATTAATTTTAGAATTTTTACAATCAACTCACATCAGTCAGTGAAATTTACCATTCAGAAGTGAAAACTTAAAATTAATAAGTAAGATTTAACCCAGTATTCTATACTGCGTGTATTTAATACATCACACTGGCTTATCCTCATGGACAAAATAAAACTCCAATGTTCTGGCCTCTAAACCCCATGCCACTAACACACGAGGATATCTGTGTTACAAAAATGTAGCCGTGAACAAGGGAAATAGATTATATGGACTATTACAACACAGTATTTCTCCTTCATGTCTACAGAATATAAAGACAAGTAACCTCACCAAGCAAAATTCTCAGATTGTAGGTTCACAGTAGCACAAGCAATCACAGTAGAAGTATGTTTTGAGGTGAAGGAAGCCACCAAGGGGGACACAAACTGAATTCCAAAAGCAGTTGGGGGTTTTCACTTAAGAAAAGCATTTTTTATAAATTTTAGGCTGGCTAAATATATTAAGTTGAAAGCATTAACAGATTACCATATGAATTACTTGGTATATACCCAGATTTTCAGAATTGTTTGCACCCAATTTCATGTGAAATTACATGACGACTACACAGTTAATTTACCTCATGCAGTTATGTCCGTGCCTTCAATTCTGAACATTTGGGCTTCCTAGTCCATCTTTACCTTCCCTATCAGGATCTGCATTAAGCCAATTATAAGTTTCAAGATTTTAAAATCAGGGAGAAGAAGGATCAATATACAGATTTTGGGTACCTCAGAAGCTAGGAGAAATAGAAAGAGCAGATCACAAATGGACAGAATCATATCACTGACCACAAATCAGCTATCAGACTTCATGTAAATAACACGACAGTTCAGATGTTAGGAGGGTAGCATGAATAAGTTTAAAATAAATAAATAAATAAATAAAAACAAAACAAACAAAAACAGGGAAATGCAAAATGAAGTGGTTTGACGTGGCACATAACCACCAATATACATTCTATAGAAAAGACTCATTGTAATTCAGTATTAGAAATATTAGTGCACCTAATATGTTACACATTTATTCCAAGGTATACCTTTGACACATGCAGCTAATTACACAAAGATATTTGTTAACAGAGGAGGACGGAAATGCAGATAAGCAAAATTCCTCCAGGGAAACCAACTGCAATAGATAGATGGCAGAAAACAAGGGACAGTGAGTTGATTGGTATAACTGCTAACTTTACATTCCATAGCCTTAGCTTCATGCCAATTGAAGTGGCTGTTTAAAACAAAAATTAGATTTAAAATCGAAAGGCCAATAAATACATAACTACTCAGGTGACAACAGCAGAGTTATTGCCAAGATGTTTAAATGGCTTGAGATTTTCTATTTGATTTTCACACAGGAGTGTGATTTGGGAAGTAACTGGTGCAATCAATGTGCAAATTTTGACACATTTTATGTGACAAGTGAAAGCACATCTCAGCCACTTTACTAGGGTGTGTAGGAGAAGTAAGAAGGAGGCTTGAGATCAAACCCACAGGCAAAGTGATCCCCAGGTGCTTTGTTCTCTGCTTTGTTAAAACCTTGCATTATGTTTAAGTAAATTCAGTAGTGATGTGAAATGTTTGGGCACACAAAGCAGGAGTCAGAATATTAAAAATGGAAAGTCGATGTAGTGTTCACAGGTTACATAGTGGTTTCTATAGTTTTTTAGATAATACATTTCTAAGTAGTCGGATAGACAGCCTTACTGTATATTATGGTCTGATTTACATGGAAGAATGCAAGTTTAATCAAGGGCTTCTTGATGTAGCCAATAGCCATGCTACCATTCCCCTCCCTTTCCACCCCTCTCCAGTCTGCATCTTCAGAGACACTAACGTTACAGATGTTAGATTCATTACTCAGGCCAGAGGCAAACTAGACCCTCTAAACTTCCTTTATTAGGTATCCTCCCCTCCCCTCAGTTCAAATACCAACAAATGCATTGTTGAAATTCTGACATGAAGCTGATTTGAACAATGTGAATGTGATGTATATCAAGGATCGAGATGTTTCAAAGTCTCAGAGGGGTAGCCGTGTTCATCTGTCATTGAAAAAACTTTAAAAAAAACAAAAGGATGGTCCTAATGGACGGTATCTGATACTTCATCTGAAGTAGTGGGTTGTGCCCACGAAAGCTCATGATACCATCTACATTTTTTGTTAGTCGCTAAGGTGCTGCTAGACCATCCTTTGTTTGTTAAGGATAGAGATGGTGGCTTCCCCCCCCCCACAAAAGTAGTTTGACAAAAAATACAGCTTCATTGAAATTGAATTGTGTCTTCTGTTAAAAATATTGACAAAATTGACAAGCTCCATTGAAAGTTGGGGTGAGTTTAAGCTCATTTCCTTTTGATGTTGAAACCTTTTTTATTTCAACAAAGTAAAAGTTCTTAATTTTGACTATCATTTTATCTTGTTTAGATATTTTAACATTGCATGTAATATGTTGCATCATCATCAAAATAAAACTTTTGATTTCCATGCAAATGGAAATTCCGTTTCTGATCAGCTCTAATTATAGACTCAGCTTACATACACTCAACTTACGATTGATCAATATTTTCCCTCTTGAAAAATTTGGACCTAAAATTCTAATTCAGTTTTTAATTTTACCTAAAATCACTACTTGAATGGATTATTAAATTTTACTAGTAAAGAATTTGGACCACATATTACACATACAATTATTCAGCTAATCAGGACTGATTGTGAGTCTTGACACAAGCTCAGAGATTTCCAATGCAAGTGTCAGGGAACTTTAATAGTCACTATCAAAACAAATAGCCTGCAAGGCTAAACAATATTTGCATAAAAACAAATGTGTAAAGAAAAAATTAAATTTAAAAAAGTCAAAGTCCTGCATAGTTCAGAAACAGATACGGTCACCTAGTTCCAGTCTTGCTTAAAAACCATCAAAAGAATCCAGAGCACATATTTGATTGTTTGGTAGAAGATAGATTCTTTAAGGGGAGATTTTCATGGTCACAAATGGTACTTAACTACCACTTGTGCCTACGAAATTCTCCCCTTAAATAATGGTGGTTAACTACCATTTGCGCATTTAAAAATCACCTAAATAATTTTGCAATCACAACAGCTTCTATTTCCACGGTGTATCTCCAAGTTCATGAGAGGAAAGGTTGCCTACTGTTTAGGGTGCACAGGTGTGGGACTTTGGGAGCCAAGATTCATTCCCTGCATTGCCAGATATCTTGTGATACTTGGGGCGAATTATCAATCTCTCTGTATTTCAATTCCCCATTTGTACTTCCCAGGGCATATACATTAAAAATAACATTCAGGTTCTGTGCTAGCAGGAGTCCTATGAGTACTAAAAAATCTGAGTGGAGTCATTCCATGAATAAGACTGAGGATAAGAAATGATGGAACCAAGAGTAAATGGCACAATTCAAGAAATTTGAAGGCAAAGGGGAGGAGGGATTAAGCAACAACTTGGAGGTGGGTGGGCAGGAAGAGAGTCACTGAAGAGCTTTAAGGACAGGAACCAAATGAATGCTTGAAGGCAGAGAGAAAGAAACCAGTAAACAGAGAAGCAAATGAAGAGGATGCAATAAAACAAGAGGGCATCAAGGAGATCAAGGCAGAAGGTCCTGGGATATGAAAAGTAAGGAGATCTCAAAGTCTGGATTAGAGGTGGACACAGTCACAGCAGGAAGAGGGGTGTGGAGAGAAGAGAAAGGGGGTGGACAGTTCCTACCAGTAAAGAGTTAGGGTAAAGAGTATGTAGTGGTAGCTATGGAAAAAGGTTTGAACAGTGAAGTAGTAAAGTTTTGTGGGGGATAGGACTGAAAACAACATGAGCTTCCAGGCCCTAATCAGAGGTCTTTGATATCTTTCAGAGGCAGGATATAGTGCATGTTAGAATCCCCTTTTAGGAAGTGCTTTGTAGCAGATTTTTATAACATCATTGCCCACATGTGTTCTTGTTATTTGCTGATACCTGAAGATCTTACCCCAAACAATGCTAGGAAAGAAGCAATGTATGTTATTACCATTAATAGTTATTTTAGATATAATTGTAAATATGCATAAAGATTGACAAAACAAATAAGGCAAGTTCCTGTCCCAAAGAGCTTTCTTAATTATTAGAGTATTTATACTTATTACCCTAATGTATTTTAATGCCTTTTTTAAAAATAAGATTAAAGGAGAGCACAAAGAAAAGTGACTGTGAAACACCTGCCAAAATATCGTAAGTGAAATCAGACAGTGGATTGTTCAGATATTGCAGCTTCCAATATTGCTTTTTAAAAATAGATACATATTTTATTGAGGTCAAAGTTCAAAACACCCCAACAAGATCCTGTGTGCATTTCACTGTGCTTGCAAGTTTCTACTGCTTTCCTTCACTCTATGTTTCTCTTGTCAATTTATTTTGTAAGCTCCTTCAGGCAGAGAATGCTGTCTACTGTTTTTGTACAGTGCCTGACACAATGGGGTCATCCTTGTGCACTATGATAATAAGCAAGGTTAACATCAAAGCAGCTGAAATGGAAGTTTCCAATTACAGGATCACATACAAAGACTGTATCATAATGCATAAGTTGCAAGGGCAGCCTTAATTTTAGCATTTCCTAACTTTTGAGTGCTTGACGTTTCAATCTTAATCATGTTTTATGTGCCCGACCACCCGCAATACTGGATTCTGAGACAAAAAGGCCTTAAACAAGCAATGGATGCAAGAACTGAGTCTCCATATGGGAACTGACCATGGGAGATAAAGCTGAGAAGATGAAGGGAAACTCTGGTGTGTAATTACATACAAACTGGTTCAAAAACCTGTCTAGGTAATCACACTGCTTTTCACACAGATGACATCCCACCCCTTCTAGGTAAAAACATTAAAAGAGTTGATAAGAACCTGTGTAACATCAAAAGATACTCTGGCCTTACCAACCTCACCCTCCCTTGTCACTGTTCTTTATGCCCTCTCCTATCCATCTTTTTCTCCATAAAATAGCAAGCTGTCTCAATCTCATTTAGACTAATTGCTTTGCTGGCTTTACTAGGCACCTCATTTCAAGTGTTTATTACTCTTTGCATTAAATAGTTTTGCCCGAATCCCTGTTATACTCTTAACATTGCCCCCTGTCCCCCATTTTCAAATTATTATTGAACCCAAATTTTGAACTTCCAGCCAACATGAACACTACCTCATCTCCCTTCACCAAGTTCCCAAGTCTACATTCCTGTCACTTAGGGATAAAGAGATGGTCTCCTATTTCTCAACAATCAACTAAAAATAATAATGAAAAAGTCAAACCCAAAAAACAAGGAAAGTGGCAGCTGGCATGTTATGTGTTGAGGTACCCACACCAAAGCACAAAGTAGGTATTTGTTGGGTTTTCATTTTTAGTCAGAAATATCGTAAATGAATCAAAGAAAAACAGCATGCTAATTATCTACGGCAGCATCAAGCCAATGATAGACATAACATGAGAACAAATCCTTCTTCCCTCTCTTCCAGCCAAACCAAACAAACAGCACAGCACCTTGAATGGAACTTGGAATGAGGAGCACAGGTTGCAGAAGGGACGCGTTTGAAAAAGGTGGCAGGAAGTCAGTCTGTGTGTACATGGCTTGAATGCTAGATGTGGCTGAAACCCCTTTGTTAGTAGGTCTCCTAATAAAGATCCAGCTGGGTTTTACAAGCAAAGACTGTTAAAGTCAGTCACAGGTTTACTGACTCTTTATTAATTTAAAAATTAATACACTGACAAATAAGGGGGCACCGATCATCCACAGCAGCACCCACAATCCAAGCACCACAATCCAAATCTTGTCTTGGATTGAAATGGGATGGCTGGCCACATTTACCTGATCAGCAGCAGCCGTTCACATGTCCCCAGAGACTGGGCCCCATTATTTGAGAGCAAGCCTGAACCACACTCATCTCAGGCAGCAGCAGTTCCTGTGTTCCTCACCATTGAGACTCTTTCCTGCCTTCACCTCGGGCAGCAGGAGCTCTTGCATCTTGTAGGGCTGGGCCTGGCTCCCTGTTCTGAGTGCTGCGGCCTTGGCTTGCCAGGTTTCTGTGCTGCTCAGGTTTGGTGCCCCTCATCTTCCCCATCCTCACAGAGAGGCAGATGGGCACTATGAGCCCACACATTGCTATGCCCAGAGTAGGGAGCTGGGACCAGCCCTGGAGGGCAAGTTACAGACACACACGTCAGACAAATGGGAAAAAAAAAATCTGCGTCAGAACTAAAGACCGACTGAAGCCAGACACCCTTCCAGGGTAAACCCCCTTCCCATCTCGACCACTTTAAGTAGGAAGAATAAGATAGGCTCAGTGATAGCTCATGTACTTCAAAGATGCGACTAGTTAGATCACTTGGATATCAGGAGACAATAATAAAAATCTATTGATTAATCTTCATATAAACATGATAAATGTATGCCACTTGTAACAGAACATAGAATAAAACACATTCTCTATCCTAAGGGACTTACAGTCCAACGCCTGATTCAAAGCATACCAAAGTCTTCCCTTTGCCTTAATGACTTCAAATCAGATCTTAACAGAAACATAAATCAAGTTAAGTCCATAGCAGCAGCAAGTTATAACAGCTACAGCCCATACCATATAAGCTGCTTGAAGAAATACCAGAACCCATGTTGTGTTAAAAATGGATAATAACTAAATGCAGACAAGACTAACTTTCATATCAGAAGACAAATACCACTGGTATAATAATAATAAAAAAATATTGGAATCAGCTAAACTTAGAAGATAGTTAGATGGCAAAATGAATAATATATGCAAGTACAATCTAGAGTTCTGTTTTATGCATACAAGGGGAATAATTAACTGATCTGGAAACATGTAAATGAGAGCTTAAAAGCATTTTCAGAAAAGCACATTCAATTTCAGTTACACACGCAGAAGATGCTACATTATAATAATTAGATTTTTTTAAACAAAAGATTTATTTATTTTGAATAGGAGTATTAAATATTATACTAATTACTGGTTATTTTACTTTGTACCCAGGGAGAAGGAATTAATATTCATTAATTCCTAACACTACCAAACCTCAACAGACCAGGCAGATTCCAGCATAGCTACTGAGGTAAGCACAGAAAACATTTGCTACTCACTTCACAAAGCACAGCTTTGACTTTGTGATTAAATGAACTACAGGATACAGACAAAAAAAATAAACCCATCACTGTTTTTCTTCTTTATGTGAATTCTTTATGTAATAGCTTCAGGAAGCACTTTGTAGTATTATTTGGAGAAATACAGTAACTATAGTATCAATGATCAGTTCAATATCAGACCCACTCTTATGAATGGATGATGGAGGTGACCGCCACAGGCAAAAAGCAAGGAGTGGGGTGGGCAGGATATACAGGGCTATGTGAGGGGAGAGGGAGGCAGCAGAGATCAGGGACGATGAGTAGGGAGCCTGGGTGCCAAAATATAATTTTGCCCCTGACACTATTTCCCTAAGGCTGGCCCCTGTTCAGTATATCCTGGAGATAAGCCGCAACCAAAACATCAACATTGGACTGCATCATCTAGTATTTATGCTGGCAAAACCTTCATTGGCTTCCCATTATAATAGCAACAACAGGGAAACATTTCTCTCTCACAAACATAATGGCACATTGCACTTAAGACTCAATCAATTTTTCAGAATTATTTCCACTGAACTTTCTATCCCAGAGACCTGGAACTCATCCAGATGCGTGGCTTTATTTTTGGTTAGTTATTTGTTAAATCTGGTGAGTGAAGTGAGGCCAAGATGTTCAGAAGTGACAAGTACTTTTTGGGTGCCCATGTTTTGGACCCCAGCTTGAGATATGGCACAAGAGATTGATTTTTCAGAGAACAGGTAGGCAACAATTTTTGAACATTGGGTCCATTTAAGGCACTTCAAATGGTGCAGCCAAAATCACTATTCCTTTTGAAATTCTTGGCTTTTAATGTCCAGAAAAGTAACAGGTTACCAGTTTGGTTAGAGTCTTAGCAAGGTAGATGCTTACACAAGCTCTGTCCTCCTGCTCCCCATTTTTGCAATGCAACTGACCCCTATAGCCTCTGTAAGGTGTGTCACCTGAACAGACGTTAACTCTCCTTGAGATATGCAGTGGTGATTTTGTGATGGGGACAAACCAAGTTTTAATACTATGGAATTTTTTAAAAGTGTTTTCATATTGGAAGTTATCAGAGCTGGTGGTACTGCTGCAGCACTGTCTAATGCTGCTCTGCAGGACATGCATTTCGTAAGTATGGCATAAACAGTTTAACAGACTATGGAGTTCATTCTTCCACTAATGCTTAGATGCTTGATGGGATGAGCCTCATGTTAATAGGGTAAATTCCTGTCTAACAGAATCCTACAGTAGATGGTAGTGTTTGTAGTTATTATGACCTTGTATATTGCGAACTCCTTTAATCAAGGTAATTAAATTTAATAGCAAGGTACATAGCACTTGTGTCACACGTGTGATAGGAGTATCCTCAAAGTATTGATTAAGATCCCTAAGTCCTTGCTCCGTGTTTGTATAGCACATTTAGTACAATGAGATCCTGGTTCATGACCGGGGCTCCTAGATTCTACACTTACAAATAAATAAAATATATCTGGGTCAATACAGAGAGATTCTCTAGGCCACTTTGGCCCTTTTGGGAGAAGTTATTTAATAACACCACATTATTTAATGTCACTGGATCCCATTTTGTTAAATAAAATAAAGAAATATTTAATTGGACAGAGTATCTTTATTTTGTGTTTTAATTTTAAGGTTCTCAGAGGTTAAGCATCATGAGAAAGTAGAAATGAAATTTTATACTACAGTGTATTGAAATATTATTAGGTGCATTCGAGTGCAAGGTGCTGTGTGATATATGTAGCTATGCAACTTATGATTTTTCCTCTGTGTTAGATCTTTCAATTGGAGTACTGGAACGTATTCCAAGGTGGATGGATAGTTCATTCCAGGCTCTTATCTAGAAACCCATCTGCCCACGATCTCAGGATGGCCTAAGGCAGGTAAGAAACAAAAAATCTCTGACTTAAGTGATTTAATTTGATGATTGTGTTACCTTTCTCTGTGATCTCCTGTTTGGTTAGGTACAGAAGTACCTCTAGATCTATTGATCTAGACTATCAATTTCCGAGACTAAGCTTTGGAATTTGTTGTATGTAGTTTGTAGACAAGGTCTCTAAAATCAAAGTTAATAAGGTCATCCCTTCTTTAATGAAAAGTACCAGGCACTGTGCCTCAGTTTGCATATTTTCTTTAACCCTAAATAACCACCAACTCCTCCATTTTGCATAGTAAATCATTTACAGTGACATATGGATTATAACTAAATTTGGGATATAAAGTATTCACTCCTTTAATTCCTAAATTTTGTTAATTAAAATGTCATTAGTCCACAAAAAGAGGCTCAGCATGAATTTGTCTCAATACTTTCCTAACATGTGCCAGATTTTGCCAAGAAAAGTCGTGACCAGAGTTATTAGGTTGCACTAAATAATAATTTGCACTCTGAAACCAGACTATTAACTCAATTTTCTTATTTTGACACACATTCAGAAGATGCTGACAGTTCTCATTTGGGCACTGAACCTGACAGGCACATAAAAATGCCCATTTTATGGACTTAAATGATCTATGCACCCAAATTCAGATTACAAATACATTTTGGGTATGTCTACACAGTAGTGTTATTCTGAAATAACAGTCCACCGCTACACTACAAGCAGTTATTTTGACAATGTTGAAATAATGGGAAGCTGGAGGAATTCTTACTCCTGTAATTCTCATTTTGTGAGGAGTAAGGGAAGTCAGAGGAAGAGTGCTCTCTCAGATTTCCTGCTGTGTAGACAGCACCAAAAGCTGAAATAAGCTATTTTGACTTAAAGCTATGCAACTCGAGATGTCAATTGCGTAGATATTTCAGCTTTAGCCCTGCTGCGTACACATGCCCTTTCAAAGCATTTAGCTGTGTAACGAAAGCACCTTTGGTTTTTGTGTGCTGCATCTTTAAATCTCTAGTTTTACAGAGACAATAAGCCATTATTTTCATTTCAGTGCACTGTGAGAAGAGAAACTCTGACACACAGAAATTTACTATTTACTCCTCCTTATAGCTCAGTCTAAAATAATTTTTCCAGACTGACCATCCACAGTTGCTTGCTGCTGCTGCTTGCGTATGGCTAAAACATATGGTTATATTGCCTGACATATGAAACTTGATCCCCAAATGATCTCTCAAAATTAAGTTTTACTGTGAGCAGTTTCTAAAATTCCGTAGTGAAATTCCGTAGTGAAAGTGTGTTAAGGAACAAAAGAATCCAATTCCTCACACGCCCTTCCAGACAGAACAAAACAAAACAAAAAAAACAAAAACAAAAAAACAAGCTATTTAGGTACAAAAATCAAACACTGGCTCAAAACTGACTTCAGTTCCATTGCTTCTACTGGAAAATGCACATATGTATTCCAAGGAAAGAACTAGGCCAAATTTGACTGCATTCAGATCTTTTTCGCATTTATTGTCGTTATTGATAGAAACACCAAGAGATTGGTACCTAAGATTCATTTTTACGTGGTGCTCCAGCCATGTTTTAACCATCTTATTTCAACTCAAAGTCTGAACATGTACAGATACAGTATTCCGAATGTTCTAGTGAGTGCAATTAGTTGACAACCTAAGTACTAGAGTACCTGAAAGATAAAGCAGAACCAAATCCTTTATAACAAACTATTAATCCTCAGAGAGAAAGGCTCGGATTCATGAAAGCTTTCCTAGTCACAACAGCACTTCAATGAATATTTAAGTTCTTTTGTGAATCTGAGACTAATTATAGAATTATATCAAAGTGTCATCCAATTATTTCCACTTAGTCTTTTAACAGATTCAGAAAACTTTCCTTCTCTTTACACCAGTGATGTGGATTTATGGAATGTCATGATTGGTAGGAAATGGTATAAAATGCATCATTAATATTTTAAAACTCTGTATGATTTATATATACAGAGATAAATAACATAAAAGCAGCTAATTAAACCAAACCCACTGAAGTGTAAATAACATAAAAACTTATTCTGTAAGCTTCTGAAATCAACTAATAATTAAGATATTTGCCATAAGTCTAAAGCAATTCAGGTAGGATTGGGTTAAGTGGATTCTCTGTGTGTAGGGAACATGGACAGAATTATTTCTATTCCTAATTTGTAAGAATTAGTACAAAACATGCACTGAAACCTTTTAAAGAAAACTGTCACTATATTAAATGTTAACTACTTGACTGGGTGGGGAGGGGATGTAATTATTTCAACTCTTACAAGAATGACAGAAAGAGAAAGTCTTAATTCACACACTTTGTAATCACACTAGGAGGATGTTTAAAATTCATTACAGTACATTAAACTTGCACTGAATAGTTAGCTTCATTGCAAAATAAATAAATAGCCAATTCGCTCTGATCAGCAGAAATTCTGATAAAATCAGCAAAACACCAATTAAAATGTGAAAAATGTCACCTACTGTAGTTATTCTAATGGAACGGGGACATATAGGAAGGAACTGATTCAATGTTTATTTTCATATCAACTGTGACTTCAAACTGTAAATCATTACAGCTCTTACCTCTGTAGCTCTTCCACAACCACAGCACTAATCCTATTGATGAATTTACTGTGTACTACGAGAACAGCACTCACCACAACCACCAAAGGAAAGAGGACTTTCAGCATGGGTATTACAAATTCCTATATTCAAGGGGGTTACAACTAGGCCATAAATATGTGAGCTAAGTTGAAAGTTGGTGAGTAAGATTTTAGCCTGAAATTTTTTCTTCTGGGGGAGAGAGGCAGGCGATGGGCAGAAGACATACTAGTGGCAGTTTCTTTACCGTTGTAAAAATTCTTATTAATCAAGTTTGTTAGCTTCCAAAACATCTGTATGCTGTAAAAATCACATCCTGCAAACATGCCCATGCTTAACTGTACAGACTTTAGTAGTTTCACTTAATTCAAGAGTACTGTGGGTGCTTAAAGTTAAACATGTCCATAAAACATGTCCATAAATATTTGCAGAATCAGAGCTTTGTATTTACAATATGGGTCCATTTAAAATATATATATACACTATGTGTGTTAGTAGGGAATAGAATAAAACTCATCACCTTGAGCTACACTCAAATGACCTATGTATAGCAGAGGCTGTAGCACAGACTCATTTTTTCTCTTTGTAAGTGATTTAAGTGCCACAACATGGGACAGTGAACCACACCCACTAGGTATGTGGGTTACATATAGATGTTCTTTGTCTGGGGCAGCTGCTGGGTTTTGGTTTAAGCTAAAATAACTGGAGAGGATTCATCGAAACTTTGAGCATTTAGACCAGCGATGGGCAAATACCAGCCCATTGGCCAAATCTAGTTTACCAGAGTTAGCCCCTGGCAGGCCACCGCCCCTGTATTTACCTGCACCTCTGCAGGTAAGGGCACTTGCAGCTCCCATTAGCTGTAGATCGCCATTTCTGACCAATGGGAGCTATGGGAAGTGGCGTCCTGGAGCACACCACTTCCTGTAGCGCCCATTAGCTGGGAATGGTGATCCATGGCCCAAGGGAGCTGCAAGCACCGGTACCTGCAGAGGCGCACTTAAATATAGCAGCCGTGGCTGGCCAGGGGCTAATCCTGGCGAACTGATGCCATCTTATTGCCCACCCCTGGTTTAGACTCAACTTTTTGAGTTTGGCCCACCACTCATTTGGAATACTGCATACCACCCACCAATCCTGGAAGCCTTTATGAATCTCACCATTAAGACAGATCCATTCCCTGTCGCCCATTCCCAGCTTCTCACAAGCAGAGACTAGGGACACTATTCCTACCCATCCTGGCTAATATCTATTGATGCACCTATCCTCTATGAATTTATCTAGCTCTTTTTTGAACCTTGTTATAGCCTTGGACTTCAACACCCTATGGCAAGGAGTTCCACAGGTTGACAATGCATTCTGTGAATAAGTAATTCCTTGTGTTTTAAATCTGCTGCCTATTAATTTCAATTTGTAATCCACAACAGGAAGGCGAACATTGCATCAATGGGACAAAAATCTCACCTGTACATTTTTAAATTAATATTGGTTGACTGAAGCTTTCATAGACTCCTAGCATTTTTGTAGGATCACTATTTGGACAAAAGTCATTCCATAATTTAGACCATAGAGAACAAACAAAACTATCAAAACAAAGGGAAAGTATCTCATAAGTTAGTGCAGGTACTTTTGGGGGAAGGGGGAAGAGAAGAAAGCTCTGCAAGAACTAAAAGTAGGAAAGGGCAATAAACATCTCCCTTAACAGTCCCACTTGCAAACAATTCCAATCATCTACTGCTTTGCCACCTATCTCTATGGCATCTGATTTTTTTTATTTGACCCAGATGTTGGACATGACAGTTGATTTACTAACAAATACCAACACATTTCCCTGAAAACCCACAAGAGATTCTCTACCAGGCAGAACCTCGTAGGGGGACACTTTGCTAAGTCTCACAGGTTGGTCAACCTATAATGTCCAGCCAGATTTTTCTATGACAGCGCTGAAGTGACTATCACCAGAGAATGTGAATATAAACTGAGAATGATTAGTATTAGTAATAGTGAAGATTATCCTGTCAAATAAGTTTAAGCTTGCTAGCTCTCTCCTAATTATTCTGCTGACAACAGGTTAATGCTTAGGCTGAAACTGTGCACCAGTTTGGATTTTGAAGACGATGTCAAGTATTATTGAGAGATATTAATAGCTCTTAGTAAACTGGATTACACCAATTCATTATTGCCACAAACTATCAGACAATAAAAATCTCCCATTAAGGCTGCAAACAGTAACAAATAGGTACACTCTTGTGTCAGAAAATTAAGCAAAGTCTTATAGTCTAGTTCAGGGGTGGGGAACTTCTGGCACATGGGCTGGATCTGGCCCTTTACTTAATTTGATCCATTCCATGGCAAGTCTCCGTGCTGTGGGCCAGAAACCCTGAGCCTTGGTCACCCCTCACTGGACTGGAGCCGTGGCACCACTGCTGGCTCACAGCAATCAGGGAAGCTCTGCACTCTGCCTGCAACATGCGGGGCCACCAGAGACATCTGCACTGAAAAAAAAAAAAAAAAAAAGCAACATTATAGGCTAAGTGATCCTATTCACCCAGTTGTTAAGGATGGAACATTGGAGAACATGAAGAAACACTCTCTGGTATATTGGATTCAGAGAAGATGGATAGATATTTGGATTCCCTGGATGGGTTTTCTTTGCTCAAATATTTACTATGTATGTCCAGGGATGGGGACATCTGCTATGTGCTACTTGTTAATATAACTCTTCTGGATTTGGTCCAAAAATAAGTCCTTTATCAGGAAACTCTCATAACTTGTGCAGAAATTCAGCACAGAGAGAGGAAGACATGGAGTTACAACCTAAACTGGACACACGATACAGTTCTGAAACAATGCCTGGGGTAGATATGCATTGGAAAGCTCAGTCTCAGATGGGCACAGAGACATCTGTTTAAAAGACTCTCTGAGCGACTGGCATTGGTTGGCTTTGTAGCAGACACTTGTTTTACAGGAGGGATTTGAATGAAGAGAAACCAATCTGGAACACAAAAGGAGCCCTATCCCAGACCACAATGTCAGCATAGAGAAGAGAAGGACAATTGAGTGGGCAGCTTGAGAGAAGCAAAGGGAATAAGATGAGGGAGAAGTAGGAATTTGTGAGAACATGCAGATGTGTGTAGGGCTTTGTAGTCAAGGACAAGAAACCCATACTTGGAGAAAACTTGTGGGAGACTCAGTGAAAGGATTCTAATCCACCTCCTTTTCTCACTCATGTATCCCCTCTTTCACTAGCAAAGCAAAGAAGCACCCTAACTGCCAGAGATCCAGACACCCACAGACTTTGGCAGAAGGCTCTATTTTTCCCTGCCCAGTTGAAGCAGTTGAAACTGTTTGACCTGTGAGTGAGTATGATCCTTTTCTGCAGAGGATATCTTTCTACCAAAGAAAAGTGTCCCTAATGGTTTATTAATAAAGATGCAGTATCCAGATGCCCTAAACCCTGTAGGAGGTAGCAAAAAGTCACCCTAAATTAATCCAGCAGACAACTTTAAAGAACTTTCAACTGGTTATGTGAAGGACCATTAGTCCAAGAATTGACAGTCACATTTTTTTCTGCTGTAACATCCACCTACTGATGGGAAACGGTAGGGAACCCTCTTAAAAACAAAAAAAAACAAAACAAAAAAAACCACACACACCCCACACCATGAGGAGAAAATAAGAGTAGGGTTGATTTGCACAATCCCTTACAAATCATCACAGAATGTCAGAGTAATCCTCATAGGGGCCTAGGTTCTAGGTGAATAGCATCAACACAAATGCATGAGCTCTGTAAATGTAGCAATCATATTAGTCTGTTTCCCAGCTAGTAACCATCCCCACACAAACAGCTCATTCCTGCCCAGAGCAAATGCTGCTATAGCATCAGGATATTATGCACTCCAAAACTGTAGCCACAACACCAATTCCTTGCACCATTGCAGAATGCTTCTTTGTGGCTACTGCAGCAGAGGAACTATGCAGCTATTTCTCTACAGTTATACCTACACTGCACATTCTTGCACAAGATATGCAAATGAGGTGCATCGATGAATATCACTGCACCTCATTTGCATACCTAATGAGCTGCCATTTTGCTCAAGGGGCTTTTGCACAAGAACTGTTCTGCTGCTTATTTTCAGGCAGAACGGCTTTTGCACAAAAGCCCCTTGCACAAAATTGGCACCTCATTTGCAAATCTTCTTGTGCAAGAAAGCGCAATGTAGACGTAGCCTTGCAAAGGTTTTGGGTACAGCTAGAGAAGGGTAGAAAAAAATCTCATATATAATGTCTGCTATACAAGTAGTGTTTAAAGTGGTCTTAAAAAAGTGTTTTGTTGAGAAGGGTGGTCTATCAACGTTTAAGATCAGCAGCTATACAATGCTTAAAGTTTGCCTCTCCGCAACACAATGCAATCTTTATTTTTTGTTCCAGTGTGCAACCTCTTCTGGAGCTCCCTCACCCTCAGAACTAAGTACTGTATATGCTTTTTTTATCATGCTGTGTTGTAGCCAGAGGAGCAAAGTTTCTAATGTGCTGGTAGGTGTTGACTCAACCCCAGGCCCTGCCCCCAAATGCCATCCCTTCCCTAAGGTCTTCCCCCAGGCCCTGCCCCATTCTACCCTTAACCTTATGGTGCCTGCACACGTGCGCGCACACACACACACTTTCTGGAGCACCCACAGAGTCATCACTTATGGTTGCAGCTATATTGCTCCCAAGATATTATAGACAAAAGATAGTTCTCCACTCATCTTGTAAGAGGGCCAACTTCTGCCCTGGAGAGAGAAGCCATAGAGCTCCCCAGAGCTCTTAACTCTGAGTGTCACAGCTTAATACAAGGTGGAACAGATTGTTCGGCATAAGCAGTTAACACATTTCAAGGTGAAGTGGTTTGTTAACACCCCTTCAGACACAGGATGGAAAGGAACGAGGGGGAGGATGCTGCTGAAGGGGGGATGCTAGTGAGTTACAGAATGTTGTGATAAACCATAAATTTCTCTCTTCAGTCCATGATTTTTAGTGCCTAGCAAAGTTATGGATTTAAGCTCCAAACCTCATCTTTTCAACATGCCGTGGAAGTTTCCTTGGAGGTTAAAAAAGGGGTCAGAGCTGTGCAAATTCGTTCAAGAGCATAGTGACTGTCTGGTTTTACCCACAGACTTGTTATTCATCCTGGAAGAAATATTTCCAGAACCCACCACTCCTGGCCTTCAAAACAAATGGCCCTCCAAGCTCTCCACACTCATCATCAGAAGCAAACGTCCCACAGACCAGGGCACACCAACACAACAGATGCCAAACCTTCAGACATATCTCCACTGCCACAATGATCAACACACCTTTCAAGATGCACGGCGTCTATACTTGCCTATCACAGCCTGTGGTGTGCCTCATCCAACACATTAAATGCTCCAACAACCACTAGCTCAGGAACTTAAATTCATAATTGTGTTAGACAACAAAAAAACATGGACTGAATGGAAACACTGGATTTATGGCCTATTGCAACAATCTATAACCCACTAGCACCATCACCCTTCCCCTCTGTGACTAAATGATGTTCAGAGCCATCCCATTCATAGGAGAAGTCAGAGGCAGCCACCCTAAGCCCTGCACTTTTAGGGGCCCGATGGCAGCCTCACAAACTGTCCTATGGACAGGAAGGGCCAGGATCTGGCATGAAGCAGCAGCAGGGTTGCACCCCCATACTCACCATGTTGGTGGCGGGAGCCAGAGCAGCCCAGAAGCCTGCTCTGCTCAACCCCATCCCAGCCCACTGCATTCAGCTTCTCAATGGCAGAGGGGCCGGGGTGAGAGAAGCAGAGCACTCCGGCTTCCGGAAGCTTTGCTTCCCACCACCATGCGGCAGCAAGGCACAGCAGGTCGGAAGGGCAGGGGCAGAGCAGGCTGCTGAGCTGTTCCGGCTGCACACACAATGCCTCTAATCTCCTAGGCCACTCAGGAGAGGGAGAAAGGGGCCAATGCAGTGTGGTGCTTGGGGATGGTGTGTAGGGGCATGGTGGAGCCTGTGGCAGGGGCTTGACCCAGGCCTAGCACCTAAGGCACTTGGGAATGGGGTTGCCCCAGACCCTGCAGCCCCCTCAGGATGGCCCTGATGATGTTAACAGTCCACTTCAATGTGACTTGTCTCTGGAAGTGTGTATTTAGCACGAACAGTTAATCTTTTCCACCTTGTAGATATAGCTGTGGTGCTTAAAGCTTCCCTGACTTGAAGAAGAGTTCTGCATAAGCTTGACAACTTGTCTCTTACCAACAGAAGTTGGTCGCATAAAAGATATTGCCTCACCAACCTTGTCTCTCTCTTCTGTCAGTCACCTATAAAGAGCATACTATCAAGATGACTCCAAAAGGATACGGCTCCCCTCTCCCATCAATTCTTCCAAGAAGCTCTGAATTATATTTAAAAACAATTAAGAAAGCTCATCCCATTAGCAGTAACAAACACAGAAGACATCATGCTCTGAGGGGAGATTAAAATTCAGGGCCAGATCCTTAACTCGTGTATATTGTCACAACTCAGCTGAAGTTAATGGCACTTTGGCAATGTACATCAACTGAGGATCTGTTCCTTTATCTTTTACCAACTCCCCCTTGCACACTGAGAAAAATCTCTCTGCAGAGATTCGATCCCATGGTTCAGATCACAGTATCCAGACACATAGCAAGACAGAGAGGCAGAAGAGAAAGAGTGAGTAAGGACAGAATATCAGCCTTAACCCTGAATATCCTTGGATTTATGTCAGCTCTGTAACATTATTTCAGATGGTGCTTCTGTAGTTTAATAATTCATATAAAGATGCCATTGTTTGTGACATCACCAATTTCTGAGACATTCTTACTCAACTAATTCAGTGTTTCCTACCCGTCAGGAAAAAATAAAGTGCTCAAAATGTGATGTTATTTTGAAGTTCAGTAATTCATATGGAAAGCAGTAGATAAAATGGTAATCGCAAATGGTCTGAAATTTGAATGATTTTTCCACTCCAATTAAATAAACGGAGGAGTACATTCAAATAATTAAAAAGTGCTGAAAATAAGCAGTATTTGGAATTAATGGATGCTATATATTCATCTTGTTACATTTATTATTTTTAAATTATAGTTCCCACATATGAAGAAATGTAGTGAAGTCAAAATGAAGCAATTTTGTTGCTAAATATTGTCATTTAGATTAAAATGTATGGGTCTATTGAATCCAAAAGCCAAATACTGCTGCTGCTTTTACTATTTGTAAAATTTAAGATAAACTGCCAACAAGCAATGAGAAACAAGCAGTAAATAATGAAGTAAAAGATATCAGAAGCCACAATTTTTCATTCTCCCCTTCCCCAATAAATATTTCATTTTTCTGGTATGGAAAATACTTCATGCAAAACAGAGTATGAACGTGGCAAGGAAGATGGACAAGATTGGAAGGTAGAACTTTATATTAAATGTACATTTATAAATAGGCCATTAATGGCTAATAAATGATTGATAGGTGTATTGTTAAATGGTCAACTAATTGTTGGAGCTCAAAAGGTAAACAGGTTGCTTGTAACCCTCTAATACCTTCTAATAACATGGTTATTACCATCTATATCACTAAGTACATATGTTTAACATGCTTATCAAAACTGCTAATAATGTATTCACCTTTTAAAATGGATCCATAAAATAAAGTGTGACTGATTACAAGTTACATATTAAGGGAAGAGCCTATCCCACGTTGAGCTCAGAGAGGAAACCCTTGTCTGTGCATAGTGCATACAGGCCTTTGCAGGACTGGGTTCAAGGAGACCCTAATGGGATCCCTCTGAAAACCATGTCAAAATCTGCATTGGTTTGATGGAAATAGAATTGGGCCCACTATTTTATCCAATAAATAAAGGGCAATAGAACTTACTATAGGCAGAGAAACTCCTGGGCAATTCTTATGGTCCAGTTCTCTGAGGAAAAAAAAAAACAAAAACAAAAAACCACAATTTGCAAGGTGCAAAGTGCTCTCAGTTTCTTTTCTTTAATGTGGCAAGTACCACACAAGGTCAGGCCTCTGTTGCAGAATGCATCACAGCTCCTAATCAGTGCCCAGAAGAGCGGTCTTGAATCGCAATATTAATAGTGTTAATGACAAAGAAAAATGAGCCCTCCCCTTGGATGCTCAAGAGAATCAGATAGTTAAGATAACCCTCCAGATGCTTATGCTGAGGCATAAGGTGGGTGGGAATTCCCCCATCATCACTAGCAAGCAAATTTCTATTTATGCTGAGCTGACAAAGGAGCATTTACCAAAAGTACTAAACTGCCTTCTAAAAATCCTAGCACTTTAAAATAAATAAAGTTGAACCGTGACAGTGTCATTTCCTTCACATTCTGGATATTTTAAGAATTGTATATATTTTACATTTTCCTTCATAATTATATTATATTTTAATTATATATGAATTTGTCAACATATGAACCACCATTTTCCCCTCATCTTTCAGTGGTGTTATCCAGACATTCTCTATCGTATTAAAGGAAAATGTCCCCATATTTTTTATGGATTTAAACAAATTTGACTAGGAGAGCCTTTCATTTTTCTGAAAGATCACCATCGAGTCAGCCAAATGCTAGCATTTGGCTTTCTTATTTTTTCATCTTCATGCTTCCTTCATTTGCTCCAGAACTGGAAGTTCCAAAACACCACAGGAAAGATGGTTCTTATATGAAGCTCATGAGCCAAAAGGAAACATACGGTTGCAGAAATCCCACAGGAATGCCCGGTCTAAGGAGTCCTCCAGTAGACCAGACCAAAAGATGTCTGACTAGGTTAGTCATGAATTTGGAGCACTTACCTGAACTGAGACTGCTAGGGGGTCTGATCATTACTGTAGTCAGCATTACATTTCCACATCACTCTCCAATGTCACTGGTCATTCTGATAGCAGCATCCCCAAAACAATATGCTGTAGATAAAAAGTATAACAGTGAAGTGACATTTAAAGAACCCAGGAAAATTAGCGCTGGCTGCCCTTTTTGTAAAGGGAAAGGACATGCTAGAACAGCTTAAAAAAGTATCCATAGTTCTTCAGCAAGTCCATACACATGAACACTGGGAAAATCTTTAAAGATATACAATTCATAAGTCAAGAAACAAGGAGTTTTCTTTTCATGCTATTCCGTTATCTTGCTTATTTCCTAATAGTTCTACATCCATAAAAGGCCAAAGGACTCTGACCTTGGCAAACTAACTAAGCAGGAAAAGGCAATCATGTGTACAAGGTTGTCACCTACCCCACAAATTATGATAAAATATATCTCAGCATTGGAAAAAATAGCTGTATGTCTTCAGTGACATGCACTGTAGTACATTTAAGGATTTGAATAGGACAGCAATTTATTTTGCACTAAAATGTTTTATGGTTATCATAAAGCATTATGTCTTCAGAGACTGAAAGGTGATGTTTTTATGGACTCCTGCTTCTGGTTGCATTATCTTCACAGTTCAGAAATTATCTCTTTAAAAAAAAAAAAAAAAAAAAAAAGACCCCCATATTCCCTGCTAATAAAAGATGTCACACTGGTTCAATTTAATAAAAGGAAACTGTGTTAAACAAAGGGTACAAGGGACATATTTCTAACACAGAAGAGTTTCACAATGAATGATTATCTGGCTAATTAGTGAAATAAATAATAATAATTGGCTGTCCCTCCTCATTAGAGTTTTGAAAGAAAATGGAGCCCCAGAGCAGACTTCTAGCACTCTTTTGATTTGAAAAATTGGACATTGTTAATTACATTATCACTTTGCCAGAAGGCTAATCTTCTTGCATAATGTGAGGGTGAGAGGACGGACAGACAGACTGACTGAGCATGTCGAGGAAAAGATACCCATTTACTAGAGAGCAGTTTTTTAGGTAAATTAAATAATTGGACCTAGTTGGTTAAAGTTGTTGATCCATGCTGTAATACCTGAACTACAAGAAAGTCTTAGGTAAAACAAATATACAGTGTGTGCTGTTGCCATACTATTCGGAAGGGCTTCAACTCCAAGGTAAAATATCAGAACCCCTTTCCTTCCTGCTCATGTTCATCAGGATTTGACTGGTATCACTCTTGCACAAGGCTAAAACTCTTGTTCGTGCTTCCATCACTTTCTGGTTACATTATTCTAATTCACTGTTTGCCAGGAATCCCTTTGAACACTGTCTTTAGCACAGAATTTAGAGTGCTTGCCAAAGCCAGCACATCCAAATGTATTACTTGATGCTGAAGGAATTTCACTAGCTTCTAATGAGGCAGTGAATTAGCCTTAAGGGATCTAGTCTCAATTTGATGCGAGCATTAAATGGAGTTACGCACACACGTCACAGAGTTAATCAATTTATCTAGGCATTTATATTGCTCTCCTCACAGTAGTATCCAAGCACTTTAAAAGGGAGAACAGGCCCTGAAGGGTATGTCTACACTGCAATTAAAAACCCAGGGCTTCCCAGTGCCAGCTGACTCAGACCCAGAGGGCATGGGGTAAAAGGCCTGTTTAATTGCAGTGCAGACATGTGAATTCAGGCTGGAGCTCTAGCACCCCAGGCTCTAGGACTCCACAAGTTGGGAAGGTCCCAGAGCGTGGGCTGCATTCTAAGCCTGGACATCTATCCCACCACTAGTCCCTTAGGCTATGTATAGACTGCAGGCTGTGTCTTCGAAAAAACTTCACCTGCATCTAGACTGCTGCCACATTCTTTCGAAATTAAATCGAAAGACCGCAGCAGTTTTTTCAACAGCGGTAAACCCCATTTTACCAGGAAGAATGCCTTTTTTAGAAAGAGCTCTTTCGGGGGGGGGGGGGGGGGAAGAGAGAAGAGGCGTTCTTGATTGCAAACAGGGCTTTTTTGAAAGAGCATCCAGATTGCCTGGGTGCTCTTTCAAAAAAGCGATTTGCTTTTTCAAAAAAGTTGTGCCTGTCTAGATGATTTTTCAAAAGAAGCTCTCTCGCGAAAGATTCTTCCGAGAAAGCTTCTTTCGAAAGAAGCATGTAGTCTAGATGTACCCTTAGCTGGAGTCAGTTGAGCACAAGTGTGCTGACATGAGCTAGAGGGGGTCTAATTGCAGTGCAGATATACCCTAAGTCTTTTGTTCAGGAAGATAGCACTGAACATTTTTTTCCTCTCAAGTACTTGCAATATATCTTTTCCCCAAGCTCTCAGATGCGTGCTGTAACCCTGCCATACGACAGTAAAGATACACCTGCCCAGCAGATGATTTGGCACAAAAGGCCACCATAAGTTTTCTCCTATCAGCTTAGAGCAGCTACACAAGGGAGCTTACAGCGGCACAGCTGCTGTGGTGCAGCTGCACTGCTGTAAGATCTTTAGTGCAGACATACCTTAAGTCTCTTAACTTCTCCAACCATTACCAAGAAAAGCCAGCTCATTCTACTATTCCAGAAGCTTCAGCCTCCTGTTTTCAGCAAACAAGGTAAACTTACATTGCAGACCTGGTCTACATGCCAAAGTTGCACTGGTTTAATTAAAATCAATTTTACATCAATTCAGTAAAAAGAGTAAACACCTGCGTGAACACTTATTTTGGTTGGAGAAGTAGTTTATTACAGTTTAGGTCTGTTCCCAATTTCAGTGAAACAGCCTCTGAATTAGTTTAAGCTATGCAATGTAGAACTACAATTAGTCCAGTTTGCTCTATTTTGTTAATGCCGTAGCTGGAACAATCTAAGAAAACACTGTCTAAAATGTTGGAATTTTAACTTCATAGAATTAGAGAATCACTTCAGGTAGCAAATAGATGAGCATCTAGAAAACTTCAGCAAAGCTGCAAGGTAATGGTGCACAGCTTCTTGAATGACATGAAGATATTTAAAGAACCTCTTTATATCCTCAGTCTTGCTCAGCTGTCAAACTGTTTCCAGCTTTAAAAAAAAATAGAAGGTTATTTTGTAAGCTTTTCTTGCATCACACCTAATTTTGAGCTGCAGCCTAAATTTGCCGCACACACTATCATTAGGGAGTTCTCACTTGCTCTCTACAGACATTGCTGGCAAGTCTTCTGTATTGGGAGGAAAGTATGAGTATTTTTTAATGAAGCAGAGAAGTATCCTCACTAGTGACTCATCATTACAGCCACCAATCTTTACTTGTGTTGTCTAGCCTCTTTGTTTCTTACATCTGGGATGCTGCATTTACCTGTAGCTTTCCTCTCTGTTCATGTTGCAGGTATTCCCTTGTCATTAGAAAGTATTGACATCAAATACTGACATCATGGCATCAAATCCCAAAGAAAGCCACACTGAAATTCTAAGCACTTATTTCCCCCAAAAATATTGCCTCTTTCTTTAGAGGCACTCCCTGCCTATTCACAGTGGTAAATATGCTTTCATATTAAATACACAAGTCTGTTTCAGCAACATGTGCTTCCACCAGCTGTCTTTCTGGAACTTTAAATCTGTCTAATTGTCTAGTTAATATGCTCAATTGGTTAGCTACAGGTTGCACCAGGAACTTCCCAGAAAATGAATAGAATCCATCCTCCCTCACATGCAGAACCCAAAACCTATGAAAGCTCTTCTAGGCTATGTCTACAGTGCAATGCTATTTCACGATGCCGGAGTATCTCAGAATAGCTATCCCATGTCTCCATGGAAAGCCTGTTATTTTGGGCTCGCTATCGTCCATGTAAGCCTCATTCTATGAGGAGTAAGGGACATTTCAAAACAGAGCTTTATTTCAAAATTTGGTGCTGTGCAAAAGGCGCCAAATGACAAAATAGGCTATTTCAAAATAGCATTGGAATAAGAAATGTGCATAGCTCAAATTGCATATCTTATTTCAAGTTAAGGTGTTGTGTAGATGCACCCTTCGAGAGCGGGGGATTGGTCCTTCAGAATACAGGTGACAATGTAGAAGGCAAACACCACAACTGCACCAACAAATTAGATGGCAAAATGTTTAGAGGCCATCCATTTTGAGGAAAATACATTGTTCTCTTACAGAAAGTGTAATTGTTAATGTGTCCATTTTCTAATCCTGCCCTGAAGGGGTTGGGATTAAGTCAAAAATCCCAAATTCTGATGCCTAGGGATTTAGATCTGTACAGACTTGTCTAGAAGTTCAGCTGCAAACATCTTCCATGAAGTGTGTGTCCATATACAGCCAGCTGTTGACTTTGATTTTACCAAACTGGATTAGAAATGAGACTGAGCTAAATGTGCCTGATTGTCATGGAATGGGCAACTGGAATTAATTGGATATTTTAAAAATGGCAGTCTAACGCAACTTGAAGTAACTGCATGATCACACCACAGTGCCATGTAAGACACATATTTTAATAGTGAGAAATTCTGATTTCACTAAAAATTTCACTCCTGGGTCTTTCTACCATCCAAGTGGCAAGACTTAAGAGCAACACATACGTACATCACATCTCTCAAAGATATAAACATGTCTCGGTTATCTGTAGATAGATGTATATGCCTCTTTGTTACTGTGTGGTTTCTTAAAGAAGTGAGTGAAGAATCTCTAAAAATCCTTGAGTAATGGGGAAAGGGGGGCAAGGGGGAGAAGGGAAGAGAGGAGAGAGAGATCCAGTAGGCATGTGGCAATAGAAATTTCTATTCTCCCTTGATGATTCTGAGTTTAGTCTAAGTTACCAGCCAATGAGTTATGCAATTTCTGAGTGGATGGAATCCCATCTTCACAGTAAGGTATGCCTGTAGTACCTCTGCAACACCATCCCTTGGCTCAAATAAGGAGTTGAAAATCCTGTGCATCCCCTACATGAGGATATGGGTCCACTGACCCACTGCCACTGACCACACCCCCATACCTCTCCATTGACCCATCTTCAAGGTCCTGGAGCATCTGATATAGCATCAGAATTTCAGCTACTCTAGGAACCTCCTGTGGACTTTGCCATGGTGGCAAGTTTCAACTTTTATTATAGCATGGTAAAAAATTAATCGAGTTGATGATTTCTATGTGGTGTACGTGCAGGAGAAAGGGACCAGGAACTATTTCTCTTTCACTATATTCTGAGAAGTCAGAATTGTTTGGCTATGTGGTCTTTCCTTTCCACACTACAGTGTCAGGTTGAGGTAAAATGGCACTGAAATATTCCTATGCTAACAGTAAGCATAACTGCAGAGGACACAGAAGAGACCTGTATTTAATATACCTTTGCATTTCTACAGTTTCACTTCTTACAAATATACTTTCCTACTTCATCTAGCATACAAACAAAGCCAAGAAAGCGCTCTCTAAATCAATAAATCTTCATTATTTATCTGACTGGATGCTGCTTTGGGAATTCTTCATAGAAAAAAAAAAGACAAAAGTACTGTATTATATCTTAAAATTGGCACTTCTTAAGTTGAGCTCCACAATGAGATCAGATGCTTGCATAAAACATTAACAGAAGCAAATTAAACTCTTTCATACTTGGGAATGACAGGCCCAACCTACCACGGTTGGAAATAAAGACCAACAAAAATAATTAATACAAGGCTCGGATCCTCTTGCCATTAACAGCATGTAAATTGGCCCAACTTCTGAGACAGAACCAGGGCTTAAATGGAGGCCTGAGAATTGAAAAAGGACCTCACAGGTAGAGTCCAGAAAGGAATGAATTAGTAAAGTAAAACACACAACTCAAACTGGGCTTTTTTGACCCCCGGCTAGGCCCAGAGCAAGAGATTTACCCCAAGTGCAAAAAAAAAAAAAAAAAAAAAAAAAAAAAATTCAGAAATAGGGCTTATTTTAGTCAGTGGTTAGGTCCCTCCAATGTCCAGGAACATTTGACTCCGCAAGGCAAACTAGGCCAATTGCCAGAGTTCCCAGATCTCACTCCCTTTATGATTGTCTTTAGTAATGGCTAGTCCAGCCACACAGGCCAGCATGGCCCAAGTGTCTGGCAACCTCTGCATTCAAGGCAGGCAGCCATGGCAGTCGCCAGTGCCTGCAAATAACGTTAGCACAGAGGCTCAGAAGAGAGATGCAAGCTGCCTCTCCACAACCCAGCATGTTCTCTGAGAGGAAATATGAATACGCAAAACCCTTTATGTAATTACTGTATTAGATGCCAATCCAAAGACCATTGAAATCAATGGGAGTCTTTCCACTGAGTTCAATAGTGTTTGGATTAGCCTCAAATAGAGGAAATACCTCTTACTTAAGCAAGCCAAGATAAAACAACAAAGAGAAGTGGGTCAGAAGTGGAAATCCTCATATCTATGTAACAAACAGGAAATTCTTTATGGATAAAGGCAGACTGGTCCCATTTTTTAAGCATAGTTATGAATATAAATGAAAATGTTAGCACCTGCATTCATATATTATGTCACTGCTTGCAAGTGTTCAAATTTAAACGTGGAAAAAATAAAAATGAGTTTAAAACCCAGTTTAATTTGGAAGCAGAGCAGTTCTCTGTCTGCTTTTCAAAGTGAGAGGAAGCAAACCCTCACCACACACCAAAAATTAACTATTTCAAAAGGTCTCATTAAAAGGCTTTGCTGTTTGCAGTGATTATTATGTAGCGGCAACAAGAATACCTATAAATCTGATTGAATTAGATTTTTAGGCCTTTATTCCAGATAATTTCTTCTCCCTATGTGGACTTTCCCAGGAAATGAGATTTAATGAGTCATAGTCCTCACTGATAATCACAGGAGAGCTCATTAGCTTTTTGTCAGATTTGTACCTACTATCTGCCCTCAATATGCCTGTGACTTATTTGAGTTAAATATGACTTTACAAAGAGAGCGGTATGCATGGATAAAGCAACAGAGTGGATTTGAGACACTAGAGGGATACCGATTTCAACTTACATTTACAGCCCATTGAGATCTGAGGTGAGAAAATCCCTCCCCTATTGATGGCATCATTGTCTGCATGACACACATCATTAGAAAGAATTAAGAAGGACATAGATTTTCTAGGCTCAGGCAGACCTCAGCACAGGCCAAAAATAATTCCTGATTCATGGCTATGGTCACTAGAATACATTCACGCTATAGAGTATAAAGCTACAGTTTATCACCACCTGGCAGAGGCTTTGGGGACAGATACTGCCTAACCTTCAAGATGGGCTTTTATCCTACTCTGTCCAGAGCCTGACCCTATGCCCATCACTGTGGCACCGAGTGCCATGCAGTAGCGCATTAGGGCTTGGTTACAAGTTGGTCTATGCACCTGCAAAGGGAAGAAAAAAAAAAGCTCCTTAACTCCCCATCTTTCTACAGCCACAACATTGCAGAGGAGCAGCAACCAATGGCTGTCTCCATGCAGAAGGGTGGGAAGCAGATAGAAAGGGCCTTTTTCTTCACATGCCCACAATGCACCAACCAAGACAGGAATGCTTCCCCCCCCCCCCGGCATACCTCGCCCAGGAAGCAAGGACCAAGCTGTGATTCCAAGCTCTCACACTGCCTCCTACAGAAGAACAGTCATCAGTTTATATCTTAAGTCTCCTGAGGCAGTGCAGTAATGTACTACTACTGCCTCTTACTCAGGGGAAGACTGCAAGATGCCAGTTGAGCCCAGATTGTTGTGACTAGCATCTATCAGTGTCCTTTCCATCAGTCTCTATGGTCTTCCTCCCACAAGGTTATTTCAACATTCTTATTTTACCCAAAGATGAAAACTTTTATTCCCTCTTAAAATAATGGGGATCTTCACAAACTTGCCAATGTATACCATTCCTCCTCCATTAGCCTGTAGTGTAGCTACCTCAGTAAGGTGCCAAACCTAGGAGGAAAAAGTTTGGTGCTATGAACTGAAGGTTAGCCTGGGCTGAGGCAGAGGATCTGTTGTGATATACATCTTGTTAGCCAGTCCCTACTCTCAGCGCTGTTGGGAAAATCCTTCCCCCATTGCTTCCACTTCCCTATGCACAGGGCAGAATGTCACCCAGCTAGTGTAAATAGCAGAATATATTTCCAAAATTAAGCCCAGCCACATTGTTTTACTGGAAAATGCAGACACCCAATATTAAGTAGGAGGGGGAAAATGGCAGGGTTTGTTTTTTTCCCTAGTAACTGCAGGTTGGAAATAAATGCCTCAGGGGCAGTAACAATTGCTTTCCTCAGTCTATCCTCCCAACCAGCCTGGAGCCCTGAAGGCTCATCCAGCATGGTGGGTTTTTGGAGATATGTTGGAGTTGGATGTTAAAAAGCTGGTATCCTGCAACTTTACAGATTTACTTTTTTTCTGCAGAAGCCTGTGGGGCAGGGGGAAGGGAAAAGAAGAGACGAGACATTATTTGCTACATTACAAGCAGCCTTGATGCTAAATGCTGGAGAATTCTCCACCAGCCAAGGGAAAGGTATTTAAACTGCATTTATAAACAAATTGCACATATAACAACATTTTGCAGAGAATAAAATAATGTGTAATCTATTTCTAAAGACACTGGGTGTAGGTTTCTGAAAAACTTTTCTGAGTACGAAGCTATTACCAGGGGAGACAGGCCTCCCGGGTGGTGTCCAAAATATGATCAGGTACAGGCACGTGGCCTGTTATTTAGGTTTTGATCCTGCCAAAATTCAAGTATCTCTTGAAAGATTTCAGCCCTATTTTCTGCAAGGTCATTTAGTTCCAGGAGATTTACACTCTTTGGCCCAACCTTTGTTAGAAGAGCCATCTCAGCCAAATCTGAATTGAATTTAAAAAAATAGTCCTCTTCGAATTTTGCGATCTGACCAGGTACTACACACATTCATGCAACTGTCAAGGATCCAAACTGCTTAATTTCAGAGTGAGCTCATTCCTTTTCATTTAAAATCTGCATCACCACATGACATTACTTTCTGCATTCATTGCCATTTCCAGGGACTTGTGACAGCATGTTGGAAGTGAGTAGGACAATATACAAAAGAGCTATCAACTAAAAATACTTAATTAGAAAAAAAATGTTGAGAAACAAAAATAAAATGTCAAGGAATACAAGACTGGAGCTGATGCAAACAGAAAAAAAATGGAAAGGATAAGAGAAATGCCGCTTATTTATTCAAACATGCTTTGTGTACTATTTGCATGTAGTTATAGCCATGTGAGTCCTAAGATATATATATGGGGGGGGGGGGGGGGGGAGGTAGGGAAATATCTTACCTACTTTGTCTCTGTAGTATTTAGATCTGCAGACACTTTTCACGCTTTCCATTTTTTCCTGTTTGCATCAGCTCCAATCTTATATTCTTTGACATTTTATTTTTTGTTTCAACATGTTTTCCTCTGATATAGTGTTGCTGAATTGCTTCTCTGAACTCTCATATTGCAGCAGCAATAGAAAAGTTCATTTATTTTTTTTTTAATACCAATTAAATATAACAATGCCCACAGTCAAGATCCCTCCATGAGACAAGAATGGATCTTTGATCTACTAGTCATCTGCCAGTTTTACCTGCCTGCCTTCCAGACGCACATAGAGAGCATGCTCACACATTTGCTAATGTGGTCTTGATAGTCCACTTGACATTTATGCACATTCATTTCCCAGCTGCCTTTTCCAAAGTATTCCTCAAGAGTCCTACACATGTCCATCACAACACGTGGCGCACCTCATCCAGTGCAGTAAATGCCCAGTTACAACTACGTGGGTAAAACCAGACAATGACAACACTCTCAAATGAACTTGGCCAGGACAATGATAAAAGAAACACCCTATCATCTGTGGGTGAACCCTTGTCACAAAGTGATCTCTATATAGCTGACCTATCATCTCAGAGGAAACTGCACAATACTTTCAAAAGATGAGCCTGGGAGCTTAGATTTTGCTAGATACTAAAATCATGGACTGAATAGAAACACTGTTGTAATAAGCTATAAATCCAATTTATAACGCACAAACACAATCCCCTCCCAGCTCAGTTGATTTCCCCCCCCCCCCCCCCAAATCCACACCTGGAGGAGTGTTAATAGGCCACTTCATTTTGAAGGGCCCCATGAATGTATGTAAACAACTTATGCTAAACAATCTGTTCTGTGTCGTATTTAGCTGTGACACTCTGTGCGGCAGGTGTACCAACCCCACACTGGGGCTGTGAGGGGTTGAGCCTGGCTACCTGGCTGAGAAGGCCCTGCCCCCACAGCCTTGCTGGGCATGCTCCAGCTGGAGGCCAGATATAAAGGCCTGTGGAGCAGCTCAGTTTTGGCTGACTGACTGTGAGGGAGAAGGTGCCTCAGGAGCTCCTGAAGTGGAAGCACAGGTGCATCCAGCCGCTGTGGCCAGTCAGCAGGGAACCACAGCAAAAGCCCCAGGCTAGAGGAGAGACACAGAAAATTTGTCCCTCACCAATAGAGGTTGTCCCAGTAGAAAATGTTACCTCTCCCACCTTGTCTCTAATACCCTGGGACTGACACAGCTACAAAACCGTTGCTTGCATGCAACGGTCTCAGGAACGTGGTTCATGTTTGGGAGCCACATCTCTATTTATTGACAGAAAAAATAGAAACTGGGCCTGGCAAGAATTGAGAAATATTCTTTTGTAGATGCAGCTACATTTCAAACACAAACCAACCAGAATTTTACTCTCCCACCTCCCCCAATCCAGAGTTTCTTTTACTAAGATTAACAACAGAGCAAGCGATACATATTTTTAAAAAGCATCTAAAGCTACTGAACTTAAAGCATGGTCACTCTTCTCTCCACCCTCCCACCCTGTTTTTTGAAAGTGTAATTCGAGACAACTGGTACACCAGCTGGCACATTGATACAACGGGTGCTGTTCAAGGTCCTGACGTGTCTAGTCCCCACTCGGGTAACTTTATACTAGGAAAATGATCAGATGGTAACTGTATTTTAAGGGGAGAAAGTATGAGGATGGAGTAGCCACCCTATACTCCAGATGAATATTGATATAAAATCCAAAACATCCTTTGTATTGTGGCTGCTGATTTTAATTTTGCTCCATATTCTCCATATAGTTACAATATAAAAGGGGACAACAATCCCATAGTTATATTTATAGCTCTTTTCTTTTGAGCACATCTGCAGTTATGACAATACTCCATACTACTACTTCATACTATCCTTCAAGAGCCCCAAAGGGCTTAGATCAGATGTTGGCAACCTTTTCAAACCAAACTACAGCAAATTTCAGAACAAGTGGTCAACAAAGAGCCGTATAAGAATGCCCATTTGAATGACTGAAAAGATACAATGTAATATTGATAATTGACAATGATTAATAATAGCATAAATGAAACATTGAACTCACAGACTTTATTTAATGCAACTTCTGCTGCTGCATCTTTTCACACAGTTCTTCGATGTTTACATCATAACTGGTCAAATTCAGCTTCATGCACCCATTCAGGCTGTCTTCTGCCAAACTTATGGCAGGAGCCTGCAGATGCAGGAGTCTGGTTTGGATGTATGATGGACACAGGGCACAAGGTTGGGGTGTGTGGGGGTATTATGGCAGGGGATTTGGAATGTGGGGTGCAGGAGTCTAGGTGGGGGTGTATGAGGCTCAGGGTTGGGGTATAAAGGGGTGCAGGAGTGTTATGACAGGACTGGAGATGTGGGGGTGCAGGAGTCTTGGGATATGGGGCTCAAGGTGGGGGGGGGGCCCTCAGGTATAGGCCATCTTCACTAAGTCCAAGATACATTCCAAAACACTTGGACTTGTAGGGAAACAGCTTAAAGCAGGGTTCCCCCCCTCCCATGGCTGACTTTCCATTTACAAATTGTTGAGATTTTTTTTTTTTTCTGTGCACGACTTAAAGGCGGAGAATGGGAGGACTTACAATGCATCAGTTCCTAGAAGTGTCAAAAACTTTAGTGCAGAACAGATGTATTCCAGGGTGATTTATAGCAGAGATGCCCTATATATGATGGGCTCAGGGCTGGGGCCTAAGGGAGGGTGCAGGAGTGTTATGACTCTGCAGCCAGATGGGGGCTGGGCCCCAAATGAGGGCTTATTGGCCAGGCTTCATTTTTAACCAAGGAAAATATTATGTCCAACACAAGTTTCCAACGTTGTCTATTCATGGCAGGAGTGGGGAACCTTTTTTGCATCAGGGGCCACTGACCCACAGAAAGGAAAGTCAGGGACCACTCACGTGAGAAGCAAAAAATACCAACCCCTCCAAAAACCTCCAACTCTCACTGCTGTGGCCCCCAACTGATACACCTCACTCCACTGCCACTACAGCCCCATGGTGGGGCATGGGGAGGGGGAGAAAGGACTGACGCTCAAGGCTTCAGGCCAGCTTAACTCTTCTGGGGTTCTAGGGTTAGTGATTTTGTGGCCCCCCTAGGCTCTGGGGTGGGGCCAAAAATGAGGGGTCCAGGGTGTAGAACAGAGCTGCCAGTGAGTGGGCTAGGGCTGGGGAGGGTAGGAGCAGGCTAAGAGTAGGGTGCCTGGACAGAAGAGAGAGGGAAGGAGCAGCCTGGGAGTAGGGTGTCTGGCCAGGGGAAAATAGACAGGAGCGGGATGCAGGTGGGTGACTGGCCGGGGGGGACAGAGCAGGAGCAGGCTGGGGGTGTCAGGTCTGGCTCACTCCCCGTGTCCGTAACAGAGTTTATCGTTGTAACAGATGCAAGTCACTCCTATGTGGCAGTCAGCCGCTGCTCCACCCGGGTCATGGAATAAGTTAGCGGCCCAAGGGCTGAGCATGGAATAGGGATGTAATAGTGTAATCAATTAATCAATAAACAAAAGCTAATAGGTTAATGCTATAGACTACATGCATTCACCTCCCTTGCCAGTATATTTTTTAGCAGGCTGGACAGCAACCTGGTGCATTCCCAGCTTATACTAGGTCTAGGACTTACCTCTGCTGTGGCCCTGCATTTGAAGTATATTAGGAGCCAGGTGGGCAGGCATCCAAGCTCAGTTCCAGCTTATACCAGGTTTAGGAGATCAGCCTCCCTTTTTCCCCCCTTCCCAAGACAGAGGCTGCTGCCTCTATATGGGAGGCAGCGGCATGGGGTGACAGGCAGCCAGTCCGTGAGGGGAGCCAGTTTTTAAACTGTGTGGCAGCAGTGTGGAGAAGCAGGGGGCTCCTTGGGAGTGAGGCTATTCAATTAACCAATATTTAACATCCCTAGTGTGGAACAGAGGCCATGCCTCACCAAGAGCACAGGGAGTTCAGCTGGTGGATTCGGGCACAGATGGGAACTGGCCCGCTCAGTTGCACTTCTTGTAGCTCTCCAGGCTGGCCAGGATCCAGCCCACGTGCGCCAGAAAGGCCAGGAAGAAAGTGCTCAGACCAGTGACAGACTCCAGTGGCTCCACAGGGCTCGCCGGTGGGTGCAAGTGCATGGTGTGCACAGCAGGGTGTGGGGCAGTAGGGAAATGGCCATGGCAGCAGTGGGTCCTTCTCGGGCAAGGTAGCGGTCAGGTCTGCTTTTGCACCCCACGCTGCTCTCAGGTTTCTTGTCCCAGGCATGGCTTCCCGCTGCTCCACTGGCTGGATTCTAGCCAATGGAGCAGCAGGAAAAGTCTTCGGGCAGCATGGCTGCCACTGCTTTGTTCCTTCAGCCAGGGGATATGGAGGGAGAGGGGAAGAGGAACATGTGCCTGCAAAGCCATTTGTGGCTCCAGCTTCTTCCCTGATTGCACAGTGAGGCTTAGGGCTGTCTCCACACCCACACCAGCCCCTCCACCCCACAGGAAGCCAGTGCTGGCTCCAATCTTGCGAGGGGCATGAGGCTGGATTGCCAGTTTAGACTCCCCATTGGGGGGGAGCAGGGAGAGGAGAAACGGGGAGGGCTGAGCTATATTTGCCAACCTGTCTTAAATTAAATACATTTTCATATATACACCTGTACTATAATTATGTAGAATGTATGTACTTCACCTATTCTGAACACATGCATACTGAAATGCTGCCATCCTAGGGGAATATGCAATAGGTAAACAAGCCAACCAGTAACTGATCTGACAACATTCAAATTCAGATAGAGCTGGATGGCAGCTGACCTACAAGGAGGCTGTCTCTCTTTGGGATTTGTCATAACAAAGGCTACATGTTTGTGTGCTCCCTCTCTGTAAGCATTAAAGTATTATTCAGCTAACGCACGAAGAGAGTAGGTTATGCATAAATGCTCAAATTCTGTGGTTATATAACATTGGAAATTTGTATTGGTTTGTTACATAAGTCAATTCAATCAGTGAACACACTACATACCACACTAATACAGAACAATGCTCAAAGATCAAACATCTGAACAAATTGTTTTCAAGAAGCTATTCAAGCATGCAAATCTCAAGTAAATTTGAGAATTTCACGAATGGCTCAAACAGAAAGGCGATAGGGGTTGGTTGCACCATAAGTTATCTGTGTTTTAATATATTGGTCCCAGTTCTTCAGTTTATTGACAGATCTACCGAGACAAAAAGGAGTGACATCAGTGGAGTTAAAGAGGAATTAACAGGTCTCCTAAAGTTTTTATTTATTTCAGTGCCAGCCCTAATGCTCCAGGCTAAAGATGTACCGAATGCTCTCCATTCAGATCAGATGTGATCAAGACTTCGTTATATAATGTTTCAGATGCTGGCCATTACCCAACATATTTTCAATTGCCTGTTTATTCTCCAAGGAGAATAGGGCTGCCAATAAGCCAACAAAAGATTATAAAAAACAGTGCCAGATCATTTCAGTGAAATGCAGTATCAGGAAGTAAGATGAAGGTTAAGACACTGGAACTCTTTTTCTTACCTGGGGCCAGATTTTCAGATCCAACCATGGATTCTGCCCATTTTTGGCTGTGCAACATGAGCATACACTAATTTTACACTCACCAAAATATATATTTGATCACTCTTAGCAACCAGTTGAGCTAGCTTTGTATGAGCAAGATTGATGCATAACACATTGCACCAGGAAAACTGGATCAGTGAAAAATATTTAAGCATGAAAATCCAGCAGCTGCCTTGAAGAGGATAAATTCTCTGTGGCCTAAAATCTTAGGACCTTATACAGCCCCCATTAGTGACATCAGAGCACCGACCCAGTCTTTAAAGGAAAGGGAGAAACTATTACACCATTGCACAGATGCGGAACAGAGACACTAGTACCCTAACCACTGAAGCACCCTTCCCCCCAGAAGACGCACCCAGCATTTTCATATTTGATTTAATTTCAAAACTCAAAGAAAAAAAAATAAATTTCCCTACATAGTATGAGATCAGTTCATCTGAGCTGAGTGCAACCTCACTCTCTTTGCCTTAATCAATACCCTCAAGACATCAATTGTTTGCATTATGACTTTTCATTCCTAGAATTAGTGGAACTGAAGAGCTCAAAAAAGGAAAAATACAAACCCCTGGATGCAGCAGACCTCATGGCTAACTGAACAGGATCCAATTTCTGTAAAGCTGAGATCCCTTTGGATCAAAACAAATAATGATTAATTAGTTATACATCTATCTGTGGCTTCTCCACGGAACCTGTCCAGGCAGCAGTGTGGATTAGCTGTTAGAGCAATAAGCCAATAACCTAGTCTCTGCCGTTGAGTCACTGACTTCTCACCTCCAGTCACCGAAGCGGAAATTGGCCGATTTGTGATCCCCTCTTAGAGTAAGTTAATGGTGTTAGTCTGAGACCAATTGAAATAGTGACAAGAGAAACGTCAGTCTCACTACCACTTCAGGGGGACAGTGTCAGTCATTAATAACTTGAGCTGCAGTTTCTGGGTTTATGATTTTGACAAAACCCCTTCATTTGAATTATGGCCTTGTGGGCAGCAGTAGGTCATGAATTATACTACATATAATTTTTAAATACAAAGACAAACAGCATGAAACAATTAGAATCTATGACTTAAAAGTCTAGCACTCTTATGCATAGGCAAATATAATGCTCTTCGTTTTAACCTATGGGTTCCACTTCACATGGTGTATTTTTTATACATCACAGCTTTTTATAAATGTGCTATATAAAACACCAGAGCTACTTTGCCAGCAAAATATAAGGAAAACAAATATGTCAGGGTAATGATGCCAGGACTCTGCCTTATTGAAAAAAGCAGTTTATTAATACCTTATTGCTACAAGCTAGATCTTATTATCATCTTGGGTCATTTAGAATCTTATTAGGTATTCTGATGGTGGATGAATAATCCTGTGATAAATTCTTTGCCATGTCCTTCACAGTTGTCATAGCAGGATCATAAACAGCATTTATAACAATCTAGCCTAGAGGAAAAGGCTTACAGAGGTCTGTTTAGCATGCAGGAAATATTCAGATCGGCCATGTCTGGTTAGACTTGAGGCCCGCAGGAGAGATAACCAAGTTAAATGTAGCATGGGCCTCTCTGAAGATTAGTTTTAAGAAAGGCACTGGGTCAGGGACATGGGGACTAATGGCAGTCATGTAGCCACAGAGCCCTTCTAACACATGCAGTAGCCAATGTGGAGAAAATGTAGTTACAAGCGAGGCCCCTAATGGGATCCAATAATTAAGCAGCACAGCTCATGTTATTTGCATCTGTATGGCTTGCAATTTCAAAAACTGTTACATGAAAGGCAACATGTGCATGCATAGTAGTAGTGTCCTTCTAATAAAGTGAAAAGCCATGTGCCAACCTACATACATCATGAACTTGGGGAGCCTCACCTGCATTCTGACTGCTAGTCTCCCACCCTATTAACATTCTCAACCTCATGTCTAGTGATATGGGTCACAGGAAATCAAATCTACAACTATCACTAGTGCAGAACATATGTAATATTAGCAGTGGATTAGTGGGTAAAAGAACAGGTGAGGAGATCATGGGTGCATGAAAAAATGCAATTTGCAACATGACTTTAAAATGGCTATATCTACATATCCTTTCTAGAACCATTTATTAAGTTACTCATGCACCTTGTTTCTTTCATTTTCAGAGATATCACCAGTTCCTACACTAGTCCTTGCTCTTTTAAGAGCAAAGAATCTCTCAAACTGGCAGACTTTCAGAACAAAAAAGAAGAAACAGCAACACTTAGAAGGTCAAACATTTTATTGGAAGTGTTATACTTCCTTCAGGCAGCTAGCTGTATTTGAACTAGGGTGGCCTACTTTGAGCAGCGTGTATACATAGAACCCTGCACAGACAAAAACGTCTCCACAGACACATTTTGGGGGAAGGGCACCAGTGTGTGTGTCTGCCATTATTTTTCCTCTGAGCTTGCTGTCAGCCTCCTCTTTGTCAAGATCCCACACGCAGAAGAGGCAGGAAAAGTGAGGTCACCTGATCCTAATCTGCCCAGCAATGGGAGGGCTTCTAAGGGGCTGCTCAGAGTGCTCTGTGCACTTTCTGCAGCGCTGGAGCAGTAGCTCAACTGCAACCCTTCAGGCAGCTGGGGCAGGCTGTTGGCTGGATAGGCTGCCAGAGGCAGGGCCCTGGTTGCTTGCCTATATTGAGAGACTGGGGATTTCAAGCCAGAAAGAGTCTGGTGCAATCCCCAGTGGCAGAGCAACCTAGATTCCCACACCCAGTAGCTGTTGCTGGCACAGAGCGTGTTTTATTTAGATCAGGGCAACAGCAGTCAGGCTAAGGCAGTCAGATTCTTCAGATGTACTCGCACCCACCTGCTATGCACCTGTGGGTATGGATGGGGATATCCATGGGTTGTTTTTGCAGATATGGAGGCGGATACAAATTTTTATCCATGCAGGGCTCTACCAATTAGACTCTCAAATGCTGTGCCATGCCCCTTTCCTCTGACATTTAATTCAAATTCTTCTGGCTAGGCCTGTGCCTCCTTTTATGTTTCATCTACAATGCCCAGCAGATGGGGTGCTACTGGGAACTATTAAACAGAAAGTCTTGTAATTATGAGAAGGTTTGCTGAAAATACTCATCTTTGAATCATGCTATTCAGAGCACAGGAGACAAGAGATCGTCTTTTTTACTTTAGAATGAAGAAATAAGAAAAATGTTTGAAATTAAAAACAAAATAGGGCTTCAAAAACTTTTTAAGTAGCTGTTAGTTTGTTGCAAATATGTTCTTGACATGTTTTGTTGAAAAGGAATGGATCTCCTTTGGCAACAATGCAACAAATGCTTATTTCCAGACTAAACACACAATCATGGCAACGACCTTTGTCAAATCACATAGTGAGTAGTATATTGGGGACCCCCACAAGCTAAATAGAAATGTCATGGATATAAAAAAAAAGAAAGTAATTCTGTCCTGAAACTTTTCTACAAGCCCCTGAATCTGTCACTCTCTAGGACTAAACACCACACTATTGCATTTCCCGTAGTGATCAGCCTGTGTTATTTCTGTCAGCAGTCTACCCATGAAAGCCAAGATTTTCAAAATCACCATTTACAAGAAACAAAAAAAGTCACACCTTTCTTTGTAACAAAACCGTCTGTCTTAATTTACTGAACAGCTGTAAAAGCAGCAGCACTATATGTGAAAACATCTCCTGTTCCAGGAGGAAACGCCTCAGACCAATACACTCAAACTGTGCTGAAACTGACTAGAAAAGGAGAAAAAGCACTGTTAAGGTCTCCAGTTAAATGAAAGTCTTTGGAGATTGAAAATTATAGAGTATAAATGCACTAAATCCCTCCAAGGCTGGCTTGCTTAATGTAGTCACCTAGGTGTATTAATTTATATAACTCTCTCGGCTCTGCATACACTTTAAATTCCAGCCTATGTGGTTCTTATTCCTGGGAGTTAGTTCTGTACTGAAAACTGGAATATAAATGCAGAAAGTATCTGCTCTGCAAGTTAAGATTTTTTTCTTAATTCAAAAAATGAGAAAATATGCACTTGCTTTAAATGAAGATTGCTAACTGTGAACTGATGGTGCTGAAGCAATGTACATCAGGCTGAAGCAGAAGTCAACATTAGGAGGTCAGCTCTGTATGAGACATTATCTCAAATTAATCAGAAACATAGGATGAAATCTTTCCCCTTAATGTCAATGAGGTTTTTGCCATTGAGTTCAAGGGAGTCAGGATTTTACCCACAGGTCTCAGTCTGACCTGACATACATCAACCTTTCATACCGATGTAACTCCATTGACTTCAAGAGTAATTCCTGATTTACACCTGAGCAGATTCAACACAATTAGCCCACATGTGGTTCACACAGAATTCTTACAATGTTTTTCAACATGGATTAGAATGACCTGTTTGTTGTAGATATACCTTGAGATGTGTCTGTATAGACATTTGACTGATATTATCACATTGTTACTGCATTGTACCCAACACAGTCCAGTGTTACTGGCCTTTGAGTTCCCAATTCACACACTTTACAAACCTATCCTTTTGGACTTCTATTTATACAAGCTGATGAAGTTAAGAATCTAAGGATATCTTTGGCATAGTGGGTTTACATCCAGCTGCACAAGTATTTTGTAAAGAAATGAATGCTAGATGCTAATGATAAAACATCCAAGTATAACTCTCAGGTCCCCCACATGCTGATCTGCAGAGGATAGGAGGGGGTTTTTGTTGTTGTTTTTAAACAGGCACCAGCTAGAGAGCCTGGACTCTCTAGCTCAAGCTGTATGTAGGTGGTCATTCTTTTAGCCCTAAAAGTGACAGGTTCAAGCCCCAGAGCACATGTACCTGGCCTGCTCAGGCTGCAGTTAATTGCAGCATAGACTTCTAAGGAGCCTGGGTTCTAGAACCCAGCAGAGTGGGAGGGTCCCAGAATTTGGCTGTAGCCCAAGCTAGAATGTTTGAGCTGCAATTGAACAGTCCTGCAGCCTAACCCCTCTGTGAGGCGGAGTCAGCTGGCATAGGCCAGTCATGGGTACCTGCAGTTTAGACACACCTAGTGTGCTAGCCAAGGGGCTCCCATCATGTAAGCTTCTGAACTCTGCTACACCAGCAATTAACCCAGTCTATAGTAAAATATTCCTTGCATTGAATGGTAATTGAAGATGCTCAACAACTTTCAGGATTGGGCACTAATACCTCCTGATTCCCAGGTCAAAGATTGTATCTGAAATCTTGTAAACCTGGAGAATTACATGTCTAGTGATGCACTCTTTACCAGCTCAGTACCAATGAAGAAGCGATCACATCCTGTTACTCATTCAGAATTCTCTACATTGGAAAGGACACACATGTATCATTCATTCTCATAGGAAAGGTAGTAACCAAAATGTACCTGCCAAAGAAAGTAGCTAAAGAATGTCTTTATAGACAATCCAACGTTGCCCATTAGCAACAATTAATCCAATTAGTGACTCCCCAGATGGGAGGATTTACAAATGCAGTACTAGAAAAATAATGGTAGTGCCCAAGGGTAAGATGTGAAAAGTCCTACATCTTACACATGTTGAGGCAATCCTTAACCATTCTGCTCAAAACGAAACAAGTACCAAACAATAGGGGAATCCTAACAGCTGCTTTCTTCCTTGCTGTGTGAATATTAAGGACTTCATGGTACTTCACAGCAGAGTGTCTTTGCTCCAACGTTCTTGTACAAAATGTACACTCACTTCCCACGGTTAGGCAGTATAGTGTGCAGCTTCAACCTGGAAGTGGAACAGTCCCCCAGATTATTTGGGGTTATATCCACATAGGGTTTGTGAATTTTTAAAAATTTTAAGATTGAAGACTATTAACATAACAAAATAATGAAAAATCATGGACATCAATGATGCCAAAGGTAACAGTTTTACAAATGGTTTCCAGCTATGACTTTGTTCCTTCATGCACCACAGTACACTAAATAAGGACAGTGGATTTGTCTGCTGCATATCCTTCTCCAAGATTCAAATCACATAAAACATAGGAGACATGAGAAATAATGACTCCCATTCTTTGAAATGCAACAAAAATTCATTTGAAATTCTGAATGCAACATTTCATTCGTTTTCTTCATCTGTTTCAGTTTTTTTACAAAGCTCATTTCAAATTAGAATATACAGTATTAAGTATTGAACATTTTATTTATCTTCTACTACAAACAAGATGTCCGATTGCCAGCCATGCTGTTTTTACACTTTACTAGGCATTTGAAAATGATATTAAGTAATTGTCCTTTTTATATCAAAACCACTCATTTATAAGTAAATGATCTGTCCAGTGGGCAAACCATTGATCAGATCAATTGCCACCACAATTTCCAACGAGAGAGTGTTATATTCCCTCACTGACAGATTTAACAGTGCCCAATAAGGTTAGGTCTTCACTACCATGTTATTTCAAAAGGAGTTATTTCAAAATAACTCCTAAAATACCCCTTTTGAAATAAGTGTATTCCTTTTCACGAGCAGGAGTTATTTTGAAATAAGGGGAGTTGTTTCAAAATAACTCTAAGTATAGACCTGCCCTTAGAGCTTAACTGGCTAATTCACAGAAGAATTCTGTGTAAACTCAAAAGCTAGTCTCTTGCGCCAGCAGAAGTTGGTCCAGTAAAAGATATTACCTTCCCCACCTTGTCTAATTCACAAGAAATAGATAATGGTATATAGAGTCATAGTCCTCCAAAGTCATCAGTGGAGGGTTCTGTCATTAACTCTACCTGTACAATAGACGCCAGTCATCTGAAGTGGGATGTGCCCACAAAAGCTCATGATCCCATCTACATGTTTTGTTAGTCTATAAAGTGCTACCAGACCATTTATTGTTTAAGTTTATCCTGTACAATACAGTTAGGCCAAATGCATATGAGAGAGGGGCAAGGTAGCACAAAATGCAAATACTGTGGGGGATTAAATTTCTCTACTGAATCTTCATTTTTAAAAGGATGGTCTGCACTAGAGCACACAAACAACTGTAAGTATGAGTCACTTATTTGAATCCATTTGTAGGTTGCTTTTGTAGCAAAAAAATACATTACAACACTTAGTGCAACTGCACCTGGAATTACTGCATTCATGCCTGGGCAGCCAAGTACCAGTAATTAATTCTTCATGACAGATCTACACCTAGGTCCTACAATTTACTGTGCGCGCATAGACCCCTGCACCCACAGGAAGGACCATTAATGTTATTCGGACTTGCTTTTAACATGTATTAACTTCATTGTAAATGATGAAGTACAGACCTTTCTGTAGATTTCCCTTTAGCTCACCACCACACACAATAAGTGGTATTGAGACTCTAGCCTCAAGAAACGAGAAAGAAGAAAGAGCTCAATAACCAGCTCTCTGACCAACAATTATACTGGATTCCATTGTGACTATGAATATTTTACCAATACAGATAAGTAATTCAGATCAGCTGTAGAGCCTTTAGCTAAACAGCTGCAAATATCTTGATCATAAAATGCAACAACCTTATTCTGCTATTCAAATCACTTATTATTTCTTGTATAGGATTAAGCCATACAACTGCCCAAAGCTACAAAAATAGAGTTTGGGGCTAAGGTAAAATTCTGCTGAGAAAGAAATTTGAAACTGACAATGGATGCATGATCTGCAAATACTTTTTTTTTTTTGCATAGATAGATGATGCACCAGAGACTAGGTTTGATCATAAAAACTTCAGTAGCAGATGGTACTGAGATCATCAGGAACGACATGGACATTCTACAAAAGTCAATGAGAAAAAACCTTCAGGTATACATGAATGTTGTTAATCATAATTCAGACAGGTATGGCAGCTTCTTAGCAACCAAAACTGAGTCCCCTTTCCTAGCACAGAAGTCTGCAGGAAGGCTCTCTCATTATAAATTCTATCATTCTTTATACTAATATACTTGGAGTACTTCAGGTCTCCAAGAAAACTTCAGCTGTGTCAAATCATGACATCACCTGCTGAATATAACTTCCATGTCTATTAAGAAATTCCACTCCCTAAAGAAAGAACATTAAAAAGCAAGTATTATAAATAAGTGCATACACTGTTGTATACAATAGGTAGTGCATCCTGTCAGATAATTTTATGCATCCTTATGTACAGTACTGCAAATATCAATACATCATATATATAGTAGCCCAGTGTCTGAGAGTCTGTAATGCTGAAATGCTGGCTGTTCCCTCTGGGCAGCCCGTGCTGCATGGGGAGTGCGGGGCCCAAACGGCCTCTTGTGCCGCTTTCTCCCACGCAGCGGCCCGGCTGAGCGGCGCAGAAGTCAGGTAAGCGCCACAGCGGGAGGGGAAGGGGGGCAGGGCGATGACGTACATGGCCAGGGGCTGGCCGTGTACGTCACTGCCCCGCCCCCCTTCGCCTCCCGCCATGGCGCTTGGCTGACTTCTGCGCCGCTCAGCTGGGCCGCCATGGGGGAGCCCAAACGGCCGTTTGCTCCCCTGCGGCGGCCCGGCTGAGTGGCGCAGAAATCAGCCTAGCACCACGGTGGGAGGCGAAGGGGGGTGGGGCGGTGACGTGCGGTGTGACAGCGGCTCCAGGCCCCGCCCCCTGGCCGTGAAGGTCACCACCCCACCCCCTTCGCCTCCCGCCGTGGCGCTCGGCAGACTTCTGCACCACTCAGCCAGGCTGCCGCATGGGAGCAAGCGGCGCAAGCAACCGTTTGGGCTCCGCGCTCCCCATGCAGCACGGGGAGTGCAGAGCCCAAACAGCCGTTTGGGCTCTGCGGTCCCCTGAGTGAGGCAGGAGGGGGAGGAGAAGAGAAAGAGAGAGAGACAGAGAGAGAGGCAGAAGGGGGAGGAGAGCTGAGAGAGAGAGGAGGCAGTAGGAGGAGGAGGAGGAGGAGAGAGACGGAGCAAGAGACCGGAGGCTCAGGAGAGAAGACCAACGTGGAGGAGGGACCTGAAAATCCTGTCTTATGACGGGCTAATTGGCTAGTACTTATTATAATACTCCTAGCATAAATATCTGGATACCTGTAAATATTCTTATTAAATTGCTTAATTTAATTGTATATGAAAAAATCTCATTTAACTGAGAGATTTTAACTTGTAAATGTTAACAATTGGGAGGCAAACTTAGATACTATAGTTTACAGGGATCATGGAAGTATGATCGATACATTAAAATAAAGGTTTTTTTCAGCTGCTTTTACACTTATTTTCTTCACAGTGGTTATGCACATTTGTGGCAACATACCTGGGTGAAGTGAGACCCCTTTCACACTTCTTCCTACAATTTTGCCTATTCCTCATTCTCTGTAAAGTCAGAAAGACAAATTAAAAATAAAGGTGGCTTTGTGAATAGCTATATGTCATCAAGATGAGAAGAATCTCCAGGATCAAAACATACCAGGGGTTGTGTTTGCAAGGAGCAAGAATGCCCTAAGCAAGCATTCTTGAAGGTATATCAGTGAACTACCACCACCTTTGTCTACAAATCTTCCTCTTCCATTTTTTCCTGCAGAAATTTCATCTTTTTTGGTTCAAGTATTTGAAGCAAAAGCTTCACAGATAATAGGGAAAATAACTCTGTCTCATTTGGCTTCCACCATCATCCTACAAATCTCATCTGAGAATTTATATTCTTTCCCATCTTCCAAGTCCATTCCTTACTTTCTCTTGCTATATAACTTATTAAATTCTGAAAGGCGATTTTAAACACACATTAAATGAAAGACACATACAGAAGAAAGGCATATTCCATTATATTCTTTTTTCAGTTTTAACAAGTTGTTTTTAGCTAAAACCTAATGCATGTGAAATGCAACAATATGTCTGGAAATGGACTTAGAAAATTGCAATGCACTGTGGCAGCAATAAATAAATAAGAAAGCCAAAGCTAGTTTCAGTTAGTTCTTACACTAATCAACCCTGAGTTCACAAGACAAAAACAGCTGATCAGGGAATGACAAAATATTTGAAGAACTATGTAAATACAGATCCACAGAGTTTAGCTGAGCTGTGACTACGTGGGGGACATGTTAACAGTCTTAATATGGTGTAATGACCAATTATAGAAAGGAAATGTAGTGTAGTATACAGGGATATACCTTCAATAGTGAAACCAAGTTATAAAAGAGGAAAATAAGGAGCAACACCAGCAAAAGCTACCACTGAGGAGATTATCATGTGGTGGTATTGTCTCGTTAGGGAGGCATTTACAAACTGTCACAGCAATATATAAAACAGAGGGAGGGGGGACCAAAAAAACCCCCCACATTCAGTGTGCTGCAGGGACACTTCTGCACTGGCAGAGAAATGGACTTGTCTTTTCTGTGTCCAATCACTACCGGATAAGTCTAGAAATTCACTCCCTCTGCTGACTTTTGATTTTGTTGTCTGTACCTGGCTGTATCTCATGTTAGTGAGATCCCATGGGTTTAGCAATTAGCAGGAGGAAAGCAGTATGATAATCAGATGAAATTAATGGTTTAAAAAACATAATCTCATGCTTCCCCTGGGACCTGTTCCATGCAACTGGATACTTAAAAAAAAACAAAACGAACAGGTAATTGATTCTTATTAAGAGAATTATCTGCCACAGAATGCTAGTCACATAGAAAGGATTTTAAATTAAGATGTTCTCAGGGCCAGCTAGAACCTCTTCCTGATACAGTATGCAAGGGAGAGGGGCTTATGAACCTCTCCTCCACTTCTTTCACTCCTACACAGAAGGGCTGACCATAACGGCAGCTTTGCAAGCAAGGAGCCTTCCTTTGGAAAGGGGGCAGGGAGTGATATGGAAGCAGCAACTCTGCTTCTTCCTCCATTCCTGCTAGTATTGGTCAGCACGTCAGCCAGTTACAGAGGAGAGCATACATGTTCAGGAGAGTACAGAGTAACTAATGCAGGGAACATTGCATAACACCTTGTTCAGAAATACTTTCAGCCTTTGTTCACCAGGAGCTTAATTACATTTAACTAAGCTAATCGATAAGGGTAGTTATACTCTGAAACAGGCCTCCAGAGTTTTAAAGAACAGGTTAGACAAACACCCATCAGGAATTGTGCAGGAATACTTGGTCCTGCCTCAATGCAGTGGTCTGGACTTGATCCCTTGCACCCTAGATTCCTATGGTTCGATAAGTGCAGAGCACACCTTCCTTTTATGGTCTTTTGAAAAGACAGGCTCAGATTTTTTAAGACCAGTAGGAACCATTAAGATCCTCAAGTCCAACTTCCTTCATAACACAGGCCATAGAATTCCTTCCAGCTACCCACGTACTGAACCAATAACTTGTTTGTCCAAAGCATATCTTCCAGAAAAACATCCAGTCTTTATCTGAAGACATCAAGAGATGGAGAATTTATGCCTTGTGAATGCAAATGCCGTTTTAGCATCCCTAATCTCAAAACAGAATCTGGTCCATGTTCCTTTGTCCAGTACATTGACACCCATGGTCCTACTGGTAGCAAATCTGAGATTTTGCAGGTCTGTTTTCCAATGGAAAAGAAATCAGTGATGCAGAGATTAGAGGTACTGTAAGTGTATTTATACACACACACACACACCACTCAATCCTGGAACAGAAAGGGTCAAACAACATTCAGCCTCCTTCTGTTAAGAGTAAGCCCTAACTTCAGTAACTGATGCTCGCAGAACAATTCTGTCTAAAGAATTGATTAATTAGAGATCAAGGCAGACAGCAAACCCCTGCTGATCACACATCTCCCTTTTGAAGGACAAATGCCTTTATGCAGAATCTTGCATAACAAAAATTAACATAGCATGTCTCCCCAACATTGAATATTAGCTTGCACATTAGGAAAAGAACCTGGAACACTGTGTGTAATAGCACCACCTAGTGATGCTTGCCATAACTATGCCATACTCAGTTGCTTCTTTTCTTTCCCTTCCCCCAATCATAAATACCGGGGGCAGGGGAAGAAATCTCAATGTGAACATTTTACTACGGTGAGAAAATAAAGTGAAAGGTTCATAATGGAAGGTTCCCAACACACCATGAATGTTGCCATGCTATAGTTATTAAACTAAGATTCAACTTTGAAGAGCAGGAAGAGTAACTGAAAAAAAAAAATCACACAAGGCTGAGTTAATATTAGCCAATATTAGCCTTGGAACCTTAGCTTTCTAGTTTATTGACTTCTGAGATTAAGGTTTGGAAGAAGTGGCGCGTATTTGGTCACTCAACTTCTAATAAAATGAAGGGCTGAATTTTCTCCATTCTTTAAAAATCGAAACAAAACAAACAGGTGGAGATTTTCTATTGTGAATATAGCCTTATCCCTTAGAGTTCTGAAAAGCAGTGGCCCTCTCTCTAGCACTCACCTATTTCTACTCTTCAACCAGATGGGCTCTCCCACCTCCTTTTTGTCCCCTCTAAGTGTTAGAATATGACCCCATATGCTCTCGGCCATGAGCCTTGCCTCCCCACTCAGCTCGGCTGCTGGCTCCATACCCATTGTTCTCACGCACTGACCTGAACTCTATGTAATCCCACCTCCCTTTTTCTTACTGGTTTCTAGCCATAGTAAGACAGTGGGATTTGGCATCAAGGTAAACATGTCACAAGCAGCAGCAGCCAGAAAGAGAAGGGAGTGTGCATTCTGGAATGGAGGAAGCCATGAGAGGTGAAGTGAGTCCCAGCAGTGGATAGAGAAAGCCAATTTCAACTTGCTCAGTATAAGAGTTCCAGTCAACCCCATTTTTGAGTGGGCAGAAAGCTTCTGTCTTCACAGTGAAGAGGGAACCAGAGACACCTCCCAGCAGGAGACCAGGGCAGAATAGGGCTCCTTCAGGAGCTCATCACCGCCCTTCTGGGCATAGGTCAGGAGACGGCAACAGAGTTATTAGCGGGCATCAGGAACAGAATTTTAACAAGATTGTTCCCTTGGGAAACCTAGCCTCCCACTGACTCCATATATTTTCTGTGTCTTAGACCTGGCAGCCCTACAGCCATCGAGAGAAAGGCCATCTCCTTTCACCTCTCATCCCAAAAAACATCCATATGCTTAACAATTAGGAACATGCATAGTCCCATTGGTTTCAGTAAGACAACTCCATTGCTTAGAAAGAAACATATGCTTAAGTGCTTTGCAGTATGGAGCCCACAAATAAAAAAAAAGTTTCATTTCTGCTTACTGTCAGAAAGCAGGCTCCTGCTCAGTCACAGAAATATTGTATTACTATCAAATGAGGTCAAAACAGTTCTTTCCCCCCACAGACACGATGCCTGACTGCCCTGCTTTGTTTTTGTCATTCGTACACTCCCGACTATTAGGGTGTATTTTGTCATATGATAAATTGCATACTCAAAATGGCTCCTGAGGACTCCAAATCCAGAATTAACAATTTCATATTATAATGGTAAAGATCAATATATCTACATCAAGAAAAGTTACCATTTGCATAAAATTTAACAAGCAGCAAGCCTGTTAATAAGTTAGCCATATTCCAGTAGCATATGTTACATTGTTTCATTCAAAACTGACAATACTGGGATACAAAAATTACTTGCAGACATGCAGGTTTTTAGCATTTTTGCAGACTCCACTACATGAACCAATGTGATTAGGACCACAGGAGAAATGCACCTAATCTTCACAAATGAGTTTTCATGAACATCTGCTCTTTTATACTTCAAAACACTGACCATACAAGACCAAGTAAAGTGTACCTTTGGTTTTACCCATGGATACTTCAGTTTTGTTGCTATTTTGCAACTCCTGACCTCACACTCTCACATCCAAGTGGGAAAAGCCACTGGTTCAACCATTATTTTTCCCGCAACAAAGAGTGGCTCACCATGGAATTCAACATACCTGAAAATAAAGCTGTCAGATTCCAAAGTGCAAATATCTTATCATAAAATGTTCTAAAAGTTGATCAGCAGTGAATCTTGTAATATTGTTTGCTTAAGTTTTCAATAAGCTAACAGAATGCATCTATGGAACTTGAGTTATGTGATGCAGACTGTCATAGCTTGTATGATTTTGGCAGTGGTCAGAATATCTAATAAAGGATATATTATTCATGTTCCAGGAAAAAAAAAAAATTAAGTTATGCAGAACTTGTCACTTTGGGAGGATCTCAGGTGCTACTACTTTTACAGAAAGCATTTAGAAAGCAGAAGCATGAAGCGGAGATGCAATTATAATGGCATGGAAACCAAGATGACCATGTGGTCCACAGATGGAAATAAAGATGGGATAGACACACACTGGAAAATGCATTTAGATGTTATGCTGTATAAAGTATGATTTTTTAATCTTAGAATTACAAAGATCATTAAGTTCAAATAAACACTCCTATTTCATACTCCTATTTGTTAGCCATCCCAGATTGTAATGCTGCCTGAAGAACACTTAGGCTTTGCCTACGGTATGCAGCATTTAGCAACACAGCCATGTCTACACAGCCACATGGCTAAGAGTCAGGCAGCACAGCTGCTGTTTGTCGGCTCTTTGGCTGACAAGACACTTCCACCTCCAATGACCGGTTTTTGCACTGTCAGCAAGACCACACACCTGCTGGCAATATGCAGTTCAGTCGCACTTATGGCAAAACTTGTCTCTTTGGGGACAGGGAGGGAAGGGATAGCAAAGTTTTGTCATTCAATTACCAGTATAAGCATAGCCTTAGTTTAAAAAGTTAAAAGGCTGAACATGTATTTCCCCAGAGGCCTGCTAACACTTAAACAATATTATCTTTACTTTCAAAAATAAAGTACAGATCTACACCGTTTAGAAGAGGTAAGCATTAGAGTATTGAAGTAAACAGTTTACCCATTGGTCCACTTCCATATCACCCTCCCTTTCTAGCTCCTCACTCCCACTTTTCTTTAGTAAAGCCAATACAAAGAAATCTGGATTTAGTGGCCAAGCTGAATAGAGGTACAGGGGCACAAATAAAGCTAGGAAACACAAGGCCTTTTTAAAACACAATGAATAAGACTTTGAAAAGTGAGTAGTGGCTTTAGGTACCCACCTTGACACACCTTAATAGGACCTGATTTTCAGGGAGCAAGCTCTCAGCGCTTCCTGAAAACCAGGCTACTAAGTTGGATTTGTTAAACTACACTCACTGAAAATCCTAAGTAACATTTGAAAATACTCTCATAATAAGAGATGACACAAGGAGCTTTGGGGGGGGGGTTGAAACCTAGAGCGTGTGTGTACAGAAAAATAGGTTTACAATGAGAAGTCACCTTCAGTCATACTGCAGAGCACATACCGCTGCTTCAAAAAGCCACTATTACTCAACCACATAGGTATTAGCTTCACACAGTTTAATATTTGCATTAAAAACCTCACACTTGGTATCATTTGAAAAGATCCAAGTAGATGTGGCAATTTCAAGAGATTAGAGACATCACTAAAACATCTGGTTTTGCCCTATGTCTTCTATATCGGATGTTGTCTAGTTTGGATTTTTAAAGTGAATACAGTATTTAATTAGCAATTTTCTAATCTGCTGCAATTGTGAAACACTAATTAATCTAAATGATCACATAATTATAATGAAAGCAGATGCACTGCTGATTGAATACAGGCTCAGGCCAAAGAAAGTGATAGACTTTTTAAAGGATTATTATTGCTCTAGCAATAATAATAGGGAATTGAAGAGTGTTCCCAACATTAAACTGGGTTAGTATGTAAATAAAATATGAACACAAGCCTCTTTAAAATATTCTTACTACTTATGTTTTTCTAAAATAGTAACCCTATTAGTCCTCCTTCCCAGACAGTGTCATGGATGAGAGAAAACCAGTTCACTGCAGGATTTTCATGAGTATTTTATTTAGTTCACTTTTGCTATAACTCAGTGTGGCTGTCACTTCAGCACCTCCTGAAATTACTGGGTTTCTTCCAGTCCTGGTAAAGAATGTTTCTTACAGTGCAGTTTTGCTAAGTCTCAAGCATTCAAACCTCCCAAAAATCAGAAGATTTCTGTTAAATCCTGCTACTTTTAAAACCAAAGCATGTGAGGGTAGAATTGCTCTCTCATTTTTAAAACAGGGGGATTCACATTTCTAAGCTTTTCTGCCCTGATCATAAGGGTCAGAAATTTGCACTCATTTTAAAATGAAAGTTGAGATTGTGTTTTACTTACATGAATCAAGGACCTGGAGGTTTAACACACACACCAAACACAACCCTAAGAGCGGGCCGCACTGCAATGTCAGCTTCTAGAACAAGTTTTCTGTTTTTGTGGTTTGCACTTTACATCCAATATTGCTCCTGTAATGGTGAGGTAGTCACCCTGGCACAATATTGCAGGTGAGCCCCTGCATAAGTTTCCTCTTCCCTGTGGCATAAACGAGCCCAAGCAGGCCTTGCTAGTATGAAAGAGCATCTTCATCAGAGGGCCAGACGTATTTAACAGAAAAAGGACAACATGAAAACAAACAAAAGCTTCTCTCTGCTACTGTATCAGAAATTCTCCAGCCCTGGGTTCATCACTCATATATTCTGCCCTTCTATCCACAGAGCATACACAGGCTGAAGTCTCTTCCTGAAACCTGAGCCTCTGATAGCATTTAGCCAGAGAGCACTCTTCACCTGACAACACTGTTCTCTGTTGAGCAAACCCCTAGTATCTTCAGGAAATGCTGAGGCCTGGGAGTATCTTTTACTCCCAAGAAATGCCACGCGCTGCTTGCTCCCCTGAACTGCTTTGGCCTGGGAGTATCTTTTACCTTGAGACCTGTTGCTCGCTCACTGAGCCTCTGTTCTCCAAGGAAGCACCACTACAAATAGCTTCCTATACAGCTCCCGTAAGAACCTCTTCCTCAAGCTTAGCTTCCTATCTGAGCCCTCAGAACCTTTTGTTAAGCCCAGGTGTTCCTTATCCACATACCACCCAGCTTCTTAGGCAGCTAACTATCCACAGGTGGCTCTGGGTTGGCTCACTCTCCTTAGCAGAGCCTGTCTCAGGTAATCTGGGCGTTCTGACTTCTATTGAGGCCAGCCCTTGTGACAGCTCCACCTGAGCTTACATGTTAGAAACAATTATTTGAATGGCAAACCTTTCCTTTGAAAATTACTTTGACACCAAGTTGACCCTCCAACAGCAAAAGATTAATCTGATAGGTAAAAATGATCGAACAGCCTGATCAACTAAGTGGGTGTTTTGAAAACATAGGTATGAGCTCAGAATTCTTAAAAATGAACTGGAAAGCCAAAAGCGCTCCAAGAAACATCCACGAATAGCAATGCAAGTAAAGAATAACTGCCATGTTTAGGTTCCAGGCTACCCTCAACATTTCACTCTGCCTTCCTCAATCTCTGTATTTTTATGCAGGTTGTGTGCAATATCCAGCTACCTACATTCTCATATTGATTTAATTGGCTATGGATTGCCTCTCCCTTTCCTAGCCCAAAACTGCTGAAAGTGTTATTGGCACTAGATGATAACTGCCACATTTCAGCTCAAGGTGACAATGTTAAGAACAGCAAGGGAAAGTGATCCCAGTTATAGATACATAAATAGTTGAGTTACAACGTCCATTCTAACCTCCATTTTGAGTTTCTCATTAGTCCTTTGGGGTTTACATATTTTCTACTTTGTCTCAACATACAAAGTGTTTTTTTTGTTGGTTGGTTGTTTTTCTTTTCTTTTCTGATTAACTTAGGTGAGAAAAAGTATATTTCCCATGTTGGCATTAGCAGTTTTTGTACTTTACTTTAAAAATGGCTGACAATTTCAAATGTAGCTTGTTTGTAGATCGGAGTGGATGTGAATGTAAAAAAAAAATTCAGCTTAGTCATTTTACATGATGGCTGTTTAAAGTCAGCAGTTACATGCTTGGTCATTAGACCTTTCCTATTCATTATCTGAAACAGGGATTGCTTTATCATACTGTTGAAATGACTACAATTGTTAGAACTTAACTAGCCGAATACCACTAATTCTTGGATTTACAAGTGATGCAAGCCATGCTTCTCTGTAGCAAGGAATTTACACACCAAGTTAAGGATGGCTTGGAAGTTACTGAATACTGAGGCCACAAAAAAAGAGTTTTTAAGAGAGAAATATCTCTGGATACTCTCCTCCAAATACATTGCTATTCAATATCACTAGCTGAGGTTCCAAGTCATACCACCATCTTCCTTATTTCTGAGATTCTGTTTTCTCATTTATAATGTTACCTATGATGACGGGATATAGGATCAGTACCCTGATTTCAATGGATTACACTGAACATTTCCCTGAAATGTGAAATCACAGTTATCTGAGTTTATCCAGTGTACCCCTCAGCATTCAAACAATTAAAGCTGTACCATATTAATTTTACTAATCTTTAATAGATTACAATTTGAATTAAGTCTCTAAAGAGAGAGTGTGTCTGTGTAAACAGCAAAGTGACAATGATTAGTCAAAAATGAAAGCAGAATGCTTAGTCTAATTACTTCGTTACTTATCCGAATAGAACACACATTTTATTTAAAATTGTTTATCTAGAAAAACAAGATTGCCACTGGAAACAAGAAATCCCTTAGCTTTCTTCTTTCCACTGGCAATCTGCTAACAGCAGCAAATTACATTCAAATTACACATCAACTAGTATTAGTATTAATTGTAAACCAACCTCAATTCACTTAATTGTGGGCATAATGAAGTATTACAATTAGCCATAATATATTATTTAAATAAGAAATATCCATATTATTTAGAGCAGGTGCCAATTACAGAAGGCAATAAAATATGCTGCAAAATGCATTTCAATTAGAAACTCCATTTTAGCAATGCCAAAGATCCCTATAATTATAGTAATATGGCTATGGGTACAAGTGGGCATACATCCTTTGGGGGACCTGGGCCAAATTCTGCAGCCCCGCTGATTTCAAAGGGACTATAGAGACATAGGAAAGGATGAGTGTAGCCAGAATCATAGACTTCTGAAGAGTAGAGCCTATAATGCAGTATATAATACAGAAATACAAAAGAGACATCATTAATGATATTTCTTAACTCAAATTCAGGCATGGCATAAACTGGCACAATGCCATTCAGTACAAATTGCATCCCATGTCCAATAATTCACAAGCACCAGTACTTAGCTATTCATGTCAGAGGCACTGTTCTATCTGCTTAACAACTGCTGTTTGCTTGAGCTTTACTTTTCTGAAGGATAGAGTAGAATGGACAGCTTGGTTTAGCATGGGTTTGGGCAATGAGAAATTCTTGGGTAAAATCCTGGTCCTGCTGATTTCACTTGGATTTCTATTTCCAGTTCTGTCAAGTCACCAGGACCAGATGGCATTCACCCAAGAGGTCTGAAAGAACTTAAATGTGAAATTGCGGAACTATTAACTGTGGTTTGTAATCTATCCTTTAAATCAGCTTCTGTACCTAATGACAGGAAGATAGCTAATGTGTTACCGATATTTTAAAAGGGCTCTAGAGGTGATCCTAGCAAGTACAGACCAGTAAATCTAATGTCAGTACTGGGAAAATTAGTTGAAACTATAGTCAAGAATAGAATTGTCAGACACATAAATGAACATAATTTGTTGGGGGAAGAGTCAAAATGGATTCTGTAGAGGGAAATCATGCCTTACTACTCTACTAGAGTTCTTTGAGGGGGGTCAAAAAGCATGTGGACAAGGGGGATCCAACTGATATTCACTTAGGGTACATCTACACTAGCCCCCTAGTTCGAACTAGGGAGGCTAATGAGGGCGACCGAAATTGCAAATGAAGTGCGGGATTTAAATATCCTGCGCTTCATTAGCATGTTCGGTGGTCGCCATTTTGAAATTGACTAGCCGGAAGAACTGCCGGCGTCTGCAGCGGCAGAAGAAGCGATTCGAAATAAACCCCCAGTTAAACCTCAGGTTTAACCTCAGGTTTAACTGTTAATTCAGTAAGGGTTTATTTCGAATCGCCTTCTCTACGCGCAGACGCCGGGCAGTTCTTCCGGCTAGTCAATTTCAAAATGGCGATCGCTGAACATGCTAATGAAGCACAGGATATTTAAATCCCGCACTTCATTTGCAATTTCGGTCGCCCTCATTAGCCTCCCTAGTTCGAACTAGGGGGCTAGTGTAGACGTACCCTTAGATTTCCAGAAAGCCTTGTACAAGGTCCTTCATCAAAGGCTCTTAAGTAAAGTTAGTTGTCATGGGATAAGAGGGAAGGTCCTCTCATGGACTGATAACCAGTTAAAGGACAGGAAACAAAAGGCAGAAATAAATGCTCAGTTTTCAGAATGGAGAAAGGTAACTAGTTCCACAAGAGTCTATACTGCGACTAATTCTATTTAACCTATTTATAAGTGATCTGGAAAAAGAGGTACAGTGAGGTGGCAACATTTGCAGAGGATACAAAACTGCACAAGATAGTTAAGAACAAAGCAGACTGTGAAGAGCTTCAAAAGGATTTCACAAAACTAGGTGATTGGGCAACAAAATGACAAATGAATTTTAATGTTGATAAATGGAAAAAATAATCCCAACTATACATACAAAATGATGGGGACCAATTTCTCTCTCTATGTATAAAAAAACCTTTTCCTGAAGGATGAGAGTGATGTTATCACATCACTCTGCGCCCTACAGCCTCTCCCTCCACCCTCAGCTGCCCTGCCTCCTTCCTCCTTGCCTGGTACTCCGGTGTGGCTAGAGCCACAGGGCCTTGCACCTCCCAGGGGGCTGGAAGCCACACACCCTTCTCCTCGCAGGAGAGGGGGGCAGAGCTGTGAGGTGAGGTGCCCTTCTCCTTGTGAGGTGGGGGCCAGGATAGCTACATGCCCTTCTCCTCATGGGAGGGCCAGGAGCCACGACACCTGCCCCTTCACTGGGGGAGCAGGGATCTGTGAGGCCTCCCCCTCATGGGAGCAGAATTCGGAGCAGCTGCCAACCCAGCTGAGCAGGTAAGGGGTAGCCGGAGGGGGGGGGGAAGGAGGGGCACCTGCCTCTGCATGATGGCCCCCAGAGACTCCCCTCACTGTGTGACCCCCCAAGTCCTCTTTACATCCTCCATGTCCTTGGCCCCTCCCCTGCCCCCTCAGACTCCCAACCCCCATTCTCCACCTGGCAAGCACAGAGCAAGGTGCCCTGTGTCCCCAGGCACCTGCTGCCCCATCCTCCACCATGCCCTGAGTGGCTGCATCCTAAGCCCAGCACTGAGCTGCCCTGGTGGAACCTGCAGCCCAGTAATGCCTGAGGTGTCACAAAGGGATGGCCCAACAGTATTCAGAGCAGCTGCCAGCCCGCTGGTGCTGTTTCCTTGCTGGTTAGGTTGCCCGCTCATGGGAGGCGGTAGGGTGTGTGTAGGGAAGGAGGAAGAGGGATAGGGTGTATGTGGGAATGGATACTGTGGTAAAGGGGGATAATGGGGGCAAAGGGGATATAGGAATGGAGGCAGGGAGATGGGCAGTGTGGGGTGCAGAGGGGGAGGGGTCACAAAGGATGGGGATGTAGGACTGGAGGCTGGGGTGGGGGTAGGGATGGAAGGAGGGGGTGGGCTGTGGGCCATGGAGCTCCGGGCCCCGGCTTTTTCCCCCTGGGCCACGGGAAGAGCTGGGGCTGGCAGGGGGGAGGGGAGAGAGCTGGGGCCTGGAGCTCCATGGCCTTCAGCATGGCCTGGGCTGGGGGGGCAAGCAACCAGGGTGCGGAAAGAGCCAGGAATGACATGAGAGCCAGGAGGAGGGAAGAGCCGGGGCTGGTGCAGCCTCGGCCCAACCCACCTCGGTGGCCAGCGGGGAAAGCTGGGGTTGCCTAACCCCAGAGAGAAGGGGTTGCCCCTGGTAGCTATAACCACTCAAGAGAGAGATCTTGGACTCATTGTGCACAGTTAAGCACAGCAGTCAAAAAAGCAAACAGAATGTTGGGAATCTTTAAAAAAGGAATAGAGAATAAGACAGAGAATATCTTATTGCCTCTATATAAAACCATGGTACGCCCACATCGTGAATACTGTGTACAGATGAATGTACCATCGTGAATACATGGCACACCCACATCGTGAACACTGCGTTCGCCTCATCTCAAAAAAAGATATATTGGCAATGGAAAAGGTTCAGAAAAGGGCAACAAAAATTATTAGGGATTTGGAATGGGTGCCATATCGAGAGAGAGATTAAAAAGACTGGGACTTTTCATCTTAGAAAAGAGGAGAATTATGATAGAGGTCTATAAAATCATGACAGGTAAGGAGAAAATGAATAAGGAAAAGTTATTTACTTATTTCCATAACATGCAAACTAAGGGTCACCAAATGAAATTAATAGGTAGCAGATTTAAAACAAACAAAACAAACAAAAGGAAGTTTTTCTTCACGCAGTGCACAGTCAACCTGTGGAACTCCTTGCCAGAGGATGTTGTGAATACCAGGATTTTAACGGGGTTCAAAAAAGAATTAGACAAATTCATGGAGCTTAGGTCCATCAATACTTATTAGCCATAATGGGTAGGAATGGTGTCCCTAGCCTCTGTTTGCCAGGGGCTGGAAATGGATGACAGGAGAGGGATTCCTTGATGATTACTTGTTCTGTTCACTGCCTCTGGGGCATCTGGCATTGACCACTGTCAGAAGACAGGATACTTGGCCAGATGGACCTTTGGTCTGACCCAGCATGGCCATTCTTATGTTCTGACTGCTTTGCCTTAGGCAAGACCCTAATGATTGGGGTGTGAATGATTCACAGGATAAACGGTAAGCATCACCCTTGCTCAGTGATGCTTACTGGTTACAGTTCACCATTGTGGGCTGAAGCAGACCCCCACCCGCTGCAGGCAAGAGGCTGCTCCAGCCCAGTGGGGCTTGCCATGGACAAGGGGCGTTCCAGCCTAGCCAAAGCAGCTTCTGCTTGTGGCAGGCCTGGCCTGGCCTGGCGTGCCACAGGCAGGGGCATTCCTGCCCAGCCCAGCCAAGCCAGAGTTGCTCTCACTTGTGGTGGGCCCAACCTGGCACACCATGGACTGGGGCGCTCCAGCCTGGCCAAAGCAGCCCCCACCCGCATGGGCCTGGCCCGGCACACCATGGGCAGGGTGCTCCAGCATGGCCAGAGCAGCCTCCACTCGTGGTGGGACCAACCTAGTGCACTGTGGGCACAGATGCTCCAGCCCAGCCAGAGTAGCCCCCAGCCATAGAGATCCCAGCCCAGCAGACATAGGCAGGGGCACAACAGCCATGCCAGAGCAGCCCCCAGCCACAGCAGGGGGCCACTCCAGCCTTGCTTTGGTAAATGGGAGGGGCCATCCCACCCCCTCCCATTTAAGCGGTTAACCAATTAAATATAACATTTAACTGGTTAACTGATTGAATGGGATTTTGCATCCATAACCTATACATTGGCTTTAATGTGGGAGGAAAATGCTCAGCACTTCACAAAATCAAGCCCCTGGTGTCTATGCACTAGTTTCCCTAGGGGGGGGTATAAATATTCATGGAGAAGACTCATTTTAAACACCATGTACAAAGTATTGTAGTTCATGTGTTTTGCTGAGGTTAAGTTTACTTTGTGATAGACCAGTTGTCTCCACTGTGCTGAATCAGAAACAAAGTAATAGGCTGCTGTTGGAAAGAAATACGCTAATTAATAACAATTATTATATTGTAGGAAACTAACCCCAAAGCTGCCAAAATCTAAATTTTCACACACTTCATTGCTTGACAGTTTTTACATAAGCCTTTACTATTAAAAGGTACATGAAACAACTGTCAAGTGGTGAAAGGATGTGAAAACAGATTTTAGGGTCCCCAACTTCAAAAGGTTGAGTGTCCTGAATTCCCATTAACCTTCTTGCTAGATGTACTCAGTATTTAGTATTTTCCCCTAAAATTGTTAACAAAACCATCCAATGAATGCATTTTAACAACAATGCTTAGCACTGCTATGCTGCTTTTTATCTTGAAAGTACTTACAAGCATTAGCCAGCTCCTAATGACACACTGTAGTAAGGCAAAGTAAGGAAAAGGTTTTGATTAGAGAGAGGAAAAGTTGAAGGGAAGAAACTGCAAGCTGAAATGTGCTGGGAGTGTGATCAAGTTTCAGCCACAGGCCTACAGTGAGAGAACTTTTCTTGCTGTACATTAAGATAATTTCAGCACACTACAATTATGTGCCTAATTAAAATTAAGAAATTAGAACACAGTTAAAAGGAATAATATTTTGCTCACAGCTAATTTCATTAAAGTATTAATGAACAGGACTCATTTTATGGCTAGAGGGCAACTACATTCTGCAAAGTACTTCCATGCTAGCTAATTTATTCGTGCATGAAAAACAATCCAATGAGAAATGAGCGAGCTGGGAACTGCTGGTCCTAATTAAAATATTTAAAACACCATGTCTATTCTGTTCCATCTAGCCAAATACCTAAGCTAGGAGTCAGCATGATGCCAATTAACATGGAACAAGCAAACACACAACACCCACAGATTCTGATTAAAGTGCATATTATTGTACCATACGATATATTGTTCTACACATATATGTAAATGTTTAATTAACCCATATCTAAATCGGCAACATTCAGGAATCGATACTTTAATCCCTAAACAAGTGGCAATCTGACTGCATGGTGCATTCACTTTTTATTTATCACTGTGCTTTATTGGGGGGGGGCGGGGGAAGGGGAGCTACCCTGCAATCCACTTGTTAAAGTCTTTCTGGAAGAGAGGAAGAAAAAAGCAGGAAAAAGATTTTCATCTCTGCTCTTCAGACAGCGACAAGATTGCCAGTTGCCAAAGGCTTGTAAAAGGAATGCAGTTATTGGGTTAGCCTCAGGTTATACAATATTTTTTATTAATAATTGAAAGGAGAACCTGGGACTAAACCCATTTGTCAGTCTTGGACAGCAGCAATAAAAACAAAATAAAAATGCTTCCTTTATCAACCAGAGAGCTGTTTGGAGCAGAAGAACTCAAGGGATGTCTCCATTAGAGAACAATGCTGAAAAGGCTCAGAGAGAAGTTGGAGACTTGCAAACTTAGTATAAAGCAGGATCAGAAAAAAAAAAAAACCCTCTAAACTTTGGTTCACATACAGATAAGAAAAATCGCAGTTCAAGCAGACTTTATAAAGCTGAAATTTTCTTCAGTTTGCACCAACGCAGGTCTCTTTTTTTTTTTTTTTTTTTTCAGTTAATCTTCAAGCAATTCATGAGAAATCTAGTTCCCTACAGATGATTTTTCCTTTTCTTCATTCTTCCCCTACCAGTTTTATAACCAAGTGCAGCAGAGGAAGGAAATCACCTGCCCCTTGTTTTTTGGCTGACTAGGCAGGCTTTTTTCAACCCCTCCTTGACTACAGTTTATAATATGATGGCTGAAATGTCAAAATTAAAAGGAATTAGGATTTATCAGAAATCCCACTGGAACAACTGTTATGAAAATTTCCCATTAACAAACCATGGCAATGAAATCATTTAGCACTCTATACTCATTTAAATTAACATGTCATCAGGCCTCACACACTGGTCAGGGAGAGGCAAGTTTGTAAGAGATGACAGTGCTTTTTTTTTCTGGCTCCTCTGATCCTGTGTTCATTGCTGGGGACTCAGTCAATGCTTTTGGCACCTTCTTCACACTCATTTGATTCAAGAGAAGATACTGAGAGCTCTAATCCTCCTGAGAGCTGGGCAAGCAGAGATATATGGCCAGAAGAAACAGACATAAAGAGCAAGGGAACTCAGAGACACAGGCTGGGGGATTTGAAAGTCAGATGAAGGAGCTGAAAGACTTAGGACAGGGAAAACTGAGTGGCTGTAAGGAGCTCCCTGGAAGAGGTATCGGCCAGGGGAAAATGAAAGACACTGGCAAATGGAGCAAAGTATCTGGAAGGGAAGAGAACAAACAGAGGATCTGGGAGCTAGCACAGGAGAATAGAAGCATGCAGCAGGGGAAAGAGAGTGCAAATCTGCTGGAAGCAGACACACATATGCCCAGGGAGCCGGGGGACACGTGAGGAGGTAAGAGATACAGATGAGGCTGTCAGCAGAACTCAAAGTAAGAAAACACTGATTTTCCGAGAGGAGGGGGGGTTAGGGGAGCTGAGAGAACTAGATAATGGAAGCTGAGCTGCTCACTCACAAAAGTTCTAAACACACAAGCTGGTGAGACCCAAAGAAGTTATTATTACTAAGGGTAGTGACAATTCAGGATCAATTTTCAGGGCAACTGTACCTATATTGGCCCTCTGTGATCCCTCAAGAGCAGGGATGGGCAATAAAATGGTGGCAGTTTGGTGGACCACTGCTGCTATATTTACCTGCACCTTCACAGGTGCAGGCGATCACAGCTCCCATCGGCTGGGAATGGCAATCCCCAGCCAACGGGAGGTGTGATTCCCCCATACCAGAGGTGTGGGGCCTGCCAGTAGCTAATACAGGCTGAAAGATTCTGGCCCACATGCCAGTATTTGTCCACCCTTGCTCAAAAGCATCCACTCTGGGGTCCCTGCTCCTCAGCCATCACATCTATTGGTTTCTTTCCTTCCTGACTGGGTTTTGTCAGGCTGCCTGCCTTCACAGTGGTATACCCAGCAAGCCAGACTGCCTTACAAACCAGCATCTGACTTTTGCTTTCTCTTCTAAGGCTATAAAGACCTAAAATTGTCACCTGGACACTAGTTCCCACACAGCTCTTTATAATCAAGCACATTTATTCTTAAGGTGAAAGCATTATTTTGAAAATAAATAAAATCAAATAAAAGTTCTTGCATGCACACTATAAGCTTGCCAGTAGACCAAGGTCCTTCCAGCCCTTCCCAGGAAGGATTGGTGCCCCCTTAGACAGCAGGTCCTGTCTGGTTGTTGGATCAGAAAGAAGGCCCTGTTACGCTGCTGGTAGGATTTGTTTCTGATATGCACCTAAGAGTTTGGATGTTTCTCTAAACCATTCATAACTTGTGTGTGCAAAGTGGAATAGGAAAGATAATACAGATTTTCCAGCCAGCTGAAAAGGAAATAAAAAAAAAAACTTAATGGGGGAAGCCTAATAAAGATGTAGCTGAATAATGCCCAGTTGAAAAGTACTGAGAAAAAGAACTGTCTTGTCTTGTGGGACTAGAAAAGGATTCAGGACATCTAAGTTGAACTTCTAGCTCCACCACAAAACAAGTCACTTAATATTTATCTCTGCCTCAATTCCCCATCTATAAAGTGAGGATGATAATATTTCCTTATCTGATAGCCTTTGGCTGGCTTGTCAATTGAAAGTGTGATTCAAAGAGTAGTAATAATAAATTTGGGGACACAATAGGAGGACAATAATAGAATTGGAGGACACAATAGGAGGACAATAATAGACAAAAAATAGACAAAAAATAGAATAATAGGTTGAAGTCTTTTGTGAAACCTTTTCCGTAATTCAAAAATAGTCTTTTTTCACGGTGGTTTTGCATTTCTACTTCCAAACATAGTAATGCACCAAATAGGAAATATATGACCAAAATTGACTTTACTCAACCATAACAGCTGAGGATTTTCCTACCTATTCTATGTCAGTTCACCTATCATTAGGCCAGACTGAACTTTAGTTTTAAATGTTCAACAGGACTTAAATATCAATATTCTGAACCACCAGGAAGCATGTATTTCAACCTTCCCTCTAAATTTGAGGTGCCCATATGTTGTAAGAAGTACCTGTTAACTTATAATTAAAGTTGGGCAAAACTTTTACCTAGCAAAAAAATGCAGATACAGGCTGACCAAAACATTTCACAAATGTGGGTCAATTTTCACAAATGTTGTAATCGGAAAAGAACTACAAAAAACTCCCAAAAAGTCAAAATGTTTCATTTCAATATGTTTTTAAATTAAACGTTTTGGACTTTTCTATTAAAAATATTTTCTGTCTTAAAACTATATTTTAATCTCATTTAAAACATCTTTGAAAGAAAAAAATCTCAAAAATCAAAATGAACTGTTTTGTTTTGGGTGAACACATTTAATTTAACACAAAACAATTTATTTCAACATTTTGGATTTGCCAAAAGTTTCTAAAAATTTTGGTTTTGAGATGACCAAAACACAATTTATTCCCAGTTTTTTAGATTTGTCAGCCAATTGAAAAATCCATTATTGACACTGACAATGTCAATGTCAGCTCTACTGACAATGGCTATAGTGAGAACAATATATGGGGAAGCACAAAAGAAGGACAGGTACAAGTAGCTGAAACAAAAAACAGGACTACGTAGCATTTTAAAGACTAACAAGATGGTTTATTAGGTGATGAGCTTTCGTGGGCCAGACCCACTTCCTCAGATCAAATTGTGGAAGAAAATTGTCACAACCATATATACCAAAGGATACAATTTTTAAAAATGAACACGTATGAAAAGGACAAATTTCAGAACAGAAGGCGGATGGGGGGGCGGGAGGTAAATGTCTGTGAGCTAATGATATGAGAGGTGATAATTGGGGAAGCTGTCTTTGTAATGGGTAAGATAATTAGAGTCTTTATTCAAACTTAGGCGTAAAGTGTCGAATTTAAGCATGAATGACAGTTCAGAGGATTCTCTTTCAAGTGTAGTCTTAAAAGGCCTTTGAAGCAGGATGCAGGTAATCAAGTCGTTGAGACAATGTCCTTTCTGGTTGAAATGGCAAGAAACTGTTTTTTCTTTGTGATCCTGTCTAATATCTGTTTTGTGGGCATTGATCCTTTGGTGAAGTGTCTGAGACGTTTGTCCAATGTACATAGCAGACGGACACTTTCGGGCACATGATAGCATAAATTATATTTCTGGATGCGCAGGAATATGTGTTCTTGATCTTATAACTCACTTGGTTAGGTCCAATAACGGTATCAGCAGAGTGAATATGTGGACAAAGCTGGCAACGGGGTTTGTTGCAAGGGAAGGTACCAGGGGTTGGTATTAGTGTGATATGTCCTGTGGTTATTGGTAAGAATCATCTTGAGGTTAGGTGGTTGTCTATAGGAGACTATGGGTCTGTCTCCCAGAGCCTCTTGGAGTTTAGTATCCTGTTCCAGTATAGGCTGTAGTTTATTGATAATGTGTTGGACAGGTTTAAGTTGGGGGGCTGTAGGTGATGACAAGTGGTGTTCTATTGTTGGTTTTCTTGGGTCTGTCTTGAAGTAGATGGTTTCTAGGTATTCGTCTGGCTCTTTCAATTTGCTTTTTTATTTCTCCGGGTGGGTAGTTGAGGTTTATAAATGCTTGGTAGAGATCCTGAAGTTTCTGGTCTCTGTCAGTGAGATTAGAGCAGATGCGGTTGTATCAAAGGGCTTGGCTATAGATGATGGATCTTATGGTGTGTTCTGGATGGGAGCTGGAAGCATTTAGGTAACTGTATGAGTCAGTGGGTTTTCTGTAGAGAGTGGTGTCTAATTTTCCATTGCTGATTTGTACTGTGGTGTCCAGGAAATGGATCTCTCGTGTAGAATGGTCCAGGCTGAGATTGATGGTGGGGTGTAGGTTGTTAAAATCTCTGTGGAATGTCTCCAGTGTTTGTTGGCCATGCGTCCAGATCATAAAGATGTCATCGATGTAGCGTAAGTAGAGAAGGGGTAAAAGGGGACGGGAGTTGAGGAAACGTTGTTCTAGGTCAGCCATAAAGATATTAGCATACTGTGGGGTACAAGTAGCTGCTTCTCTCTCCCTCCAAAATATCCTTATTTATTACATGGTTTACCTCTCCAGACTAACCAGGTTAGCAACCTATTGCAAAAAACCCCCACAGTTCTGCCTAGTTAACATTTTCCCAGGGTAGAATAATTCTATAAAGCCCTATAATGTCTGTTGGGATATGTAAAATGAATACGGGTCTGGGATGGTGGTAAGGATTTCAGCCAAAGCAGGAATTACCCTTGGACATGCTCTTTCCCTTCATTTTGCAGCTTAGAAAAATAGATAAGCATGCAGCTGCTCTACTTCGTTGTATCTTTTGCTTATCCTCATTGGCTCTGCATAACATCTTCAGGGTCAGATTCCTTGTAATCTCTGTCACCTCTTAGTTTGTAGCATAGGAATGTGTTGATTTAATTAGAAATTCTGTAAATAGTAATTAGGGGTGGGTATAATTTTATTCATTATTTGCTTATTAATATTCATTTTATGGGAGTTAACATTACTAAATAAGGCTTTAGGAAAAGTAGTGATAGAAAGGTGAATTAACATACTTAAATAGAGAAAAGGTTCTGACTATTGCCAATTTGGGGCCACTCAGACATTGACTTGAATGTCCAAAGTAAAGATGCGTAGGCAATAAAGCAGTTCCATTTATCCTATCCGCTCCTGGGTCTCCTGTTTCTTCTCTAACATCGTCTTCACTTAAAGTTACACAAATCAGGCACTGGTCTATTCTACTAATATGCTCAGTGAGCCAGATTCTGTGGGCCACTCAAACCTCTTTCCACTGCTCAAGTTGCACAAAGGACTCATATAGTACCAGGACAACCTGAGAATACAAAGGGGTAAAAAGGTGATTTCAAGCCACCTCAATTTCTCCCTCTCATTCCCACACTCCATTCATTCTGGTCAATACCAGAGCTTAGGAGAAACGGAGAATCTGGCCTGGTACATAATTAAAAATAAAATATGATCCTCTCCAGTAAATGCCACTATTATATGTTCATTGCCAGGTGGCACTCTATCTTCTACTTTGGGTATTTTTACAATTAAACTGGGGAAAAACGAATAGGTTTCTAAGTTATTTGCCCTCCTCTAATATGGTACACTAGGGTTTAGCACAGGCTAAGCCGGGCAGCAGAAATCTTTCACTGGTTGGTAAAGGACTTGGGATTCCTCAATATACTATGCATTTAAGATACAATTATTCCTTACATTAAATTATTCTGCTGCCTGTTCCTTTATACTGAGTGATTAATCTGTGGCACATCCTGTATGCACTGGTACAGAGACCCACCCATTCAGAGCAGCTTGCAAGATCAGGACCTAACAGGCATTTTGTTTGCTTGTTCTTCTCCATGCTCCCTTGTGTTTATTATTTTGTCCATTTATCTCTAATGAAGGTTGGGCAGAAGGGTATGGATGAAGCAGATTCAGGACATCTTTAATTCATCTTCATCAATCTCTGAACACCATTAACAATAATTACTATGGGACACAGATATCTGAACTTCCCGAAGAAGACTTGTTCTAATCTACAACTTGAGCATCGTCCCTACACGCAGCCAGTTCATAAAGGCCAGTTGCTCTCTTTGCAACTCTCAATGAGCCAATGGGAGCTCTGCATCAAAATCAACTGCAGGATAGGAAAAAGGGCAAAGACTTCTTCTTTGAGACCTGGAGTGGGCCACCGCGAGTGGCATCCTCAGGTCCTCAGCTAGGATGACCAGGATCCTGGTCAAACAGGGATCCTGGCGGCTCCACTTAGCATCACTGACCCAGCCGTTGATTGGTTGGTGGCGCTGCGCCACCGCTGCTCCCTGCTAGCTGCTGCACTGTGCCACACAGCTCCCGGCTGCCCCACGGTGCCTAGTCTCTTGCCTCCCAGTCTCTGAGGCAGTGCTCAGACAGAGGAAGCTCTGGCTTCCTGCATTGTGCGCTGTCCCCAGGCCTGATGGATTTGGAAGCTAAATCATCCCTCCCTCTCCCACCCTCATGCCCCTCACTGTATCCCTCCCCATCCCAACTGCCCCACCCCAAACCTGTCATTGCATCCCCTCTGTCCCACCCCTGCTCTACCCCTCACACTGCATCCCTTCCCATCTCTATCCCCATTCCCCTCACCGCATCCTTCCCCTGTCCCATCCTGTCCTGCCCCACACCTACCCAACCCTGTTCCACTTACAGCCCTCTCCTACCCATCCTACCCATCTCCCAGAGCCACCATCCCCATGTCCCTCACCCCCCACACCTTTGCCTCCCATTCACTGCTGCACTCCCATATGTCCCCATACACCTCCGTGCCCCCACATCCTCATGCACCTGTAGCTTTCAGCCTCTCCCTGCATCCCCATCCATCCTAGATATCTCCCACAAGACCTCCGCTCTCCTTCATTTCCCCCTCTTACCCCCCTCCCATCCTGCTTGCATCCTTGTCCTCTTTCACTCCCCATCCTCTCCCTCTTCCCACCTTCTTCTCCCCTCCACCCACCTGCCTCCCAACTAGGTGATTTAGGCAGCTCCTGGAAAAGTGTATGAAAAACTGTCTCTGTGTAGGCAAGTGTGTACACACATGCACTGTATGTGTGTAAGAGACCGTGTCTGTGTACTGCAGCTCAGTAAAGCAGTTCCCCTCCTCGTCATAATCAAAGTTGGAAGAGAGAGTGGAGTGAATGGGAAAATTTGGACTCCCCGAGAAGAAAAAGGAATGTGAGGGTGAGATTTCTGGATGCAGAATTTTGACTCCACCATAGGAGGGGCACTGTGTTGGCTCACTGTGCTGCTCATGGAGTTTTCCCAGGTGCCCATGCCTGGCTTGGATCATTCTGAAGCTGTTGGATCTGATCAGTGTATGGCCAGAGGCGTCTGTCCAGTCCCAGCTGCAAGTGACCTGTAGGACCTGGGACACGTATGGGCACATTTCTTGAGCCGTCTGTGAAAAGGGGTATGAGAGGGACACACTGCAGTGCAGAGTGAAGAATAAAGAACTCAGACAAGCCTATCATAAGGCCCATGAGGCAAACTGACACTCCAGTGCTTCACCAAAGACCTGCTATTTCTACGAGGAGCTGGACATTATCCTCCGCAGTGACCCCTCTTCCACTGCCAGCAGCCCACTGGATACTTTGAGGACACAGAGGCAGTATAAAGAGGACTTAACCCAGAGTATGAAACTGTAGATGAAGCAGTTGAGGTAGATGAGAACCAGGGGCTACCCCTGGGGTAGCTGAGTGTGTCTGGAAGCCAGGATCTGTTCTCACTCCTGAAGGACACAGCCAGTCTGAGCAGCCACTTTCCAGGGACCCAGGTAAGTGGCTGTGGCTTGTAGAGTGCAGGGCTGAGGGCATGGAAAGTGGGAGGCGGGCTGTGTTTCTGGGAGCTGCACTTCTCCCTGTGTCACCAAGCAGGATGTTGCTACTCCCCATAATCTGAATGGAATGCTGCAGAGAGAGGCTATCGAAACTTCTCGAGATGTATTTCTAAATAGTCTGCCGCAGCTTCCATGGTGGCGCAGCTCTGTCACCTCCCCTATTGTAGGACACTAGCCCGACATTGTAGGAACCAAAGTAGAACATAGGTGGGCTGCACATGGAGTGGGGTGAAAGCCACAAGCCTGGAGAAATTGTGCCCTGGTTTCCTTGCTTTCCCTGAGCAGGGAGAGGCCTGCCAGGGTGATACCTGCCTGTGGAGAAGTGTGGTATAATTAGAACTATGTTCCTGCAAAGGGAATTTTCTAGCCCTACCTGAAATGTCTTTTGTCCTTATGCCCAGCTGTCAACAACTCTCAGCCCCTCACTCACCAGGATTACGGTGCTTGCCGAGATGCACTCCTTGCAAGGATCAGCAGGAAAATGAGTGGGAAAATTGGGGAAGAGATTTGTAAGTGAAAGTTACAGTGCTGGAATTGAGGTTAACAGACTTCATATGTGCACTGTGCTGAATATCAAAGGCTTCGATGCGCAATGACTGGGAGAGGTTGCAACCGACAAGGAGCTGCCCTTGGAAGGATAGGGAGGATTTGGTTTGCGAAGTGCTAAATCAATCTTTGAGTGGGAGCAGATGTTGGGAACTATGCTTGGAAAGGGAGCTGAGGCACTGCAAGGACAACTAGGTCTTTGCCAGGCAGGCCACAGAACGCATTGATCAGGGTTATGGTGGAACAGACTGAGATCCTGCATGCTGAGCCAACCCTCATGGGTGGGGTCCAGGTGCTCAAGCTGCAGGAAATAGGATTTAAATTTTTCAGGGCTTGAAAAGGCAGGTGGTTGTTCACCTGGCTACAGGGCAGCAGAGTTCAAGCTGCCAACCAGAGCGGCTGCTTAGGAATTGTGGGCCACTTCCTGGAGGCCGGAATCAGCAACAAAATGCCTCGAGTTGTCTACACTGCATGTTTGTTGACAACACAGGGAGGAGGAAAGACACATGTCCCACATGGAGCTGGAAGTTTCTTTGTCAACAAAAATGGCCATTTTTTGTGAAAAAAGTCGCAATGCACTTTTTCTTAACAAAACTTGCTAGTGTAGACAAGCCCTAAATAAGTATCTCAGGTAAATATCAATGCTTTCATGTGCCAGGAGTAAAAAAGAAGACTTCAAAGAAGAAGCCACATTTTTATGCATCTTTAGCCAGACAAACATTAGTCCTTCCCCCTAACTGAAGCAGCTATTTTAAAGAATATTAACTGGCTGCTTTCTAAATATGCAGATGTTCTGTTGTCGGACTTTCACAAAGTAATGAACAGCTTCTTAATATTTAATAAACCTTGCATGCTGTCCCCAGGCAGGGAGCACAGACTGTTGATAGCCAGCTACTAAATGGCCATTAAAACACAGAATGTCTCTTTAAAATGCACTTAACAAACAGGTTATATCCCCTACCATGGAATGTGAATTACATCAGCTATAAAAGAAGAAAACTCCCCTTCCTAAGAAAAACTGATACACAGCAAGGGAAGTTAGCATATCCTGCACTCAATCCAAAACCTAAAATAAAATCTCTGCCCTGTGACAGATGCTTTTTCCTAGTTCTACCAGAACTAAGCATGTTGGTGTGGTAATGGGAGAGCAGTCCACAGGATTCACTGTAGTTAAAGGAGGCTATAGAGAAGTCATTTATAATGTGACTTCATGGGAACCTTGTTTCTTGTCTCTTGTGTACAATGAAAGTCCTAATATATTGCAATAATGATGTTCACTAATTGGATTTAAAAGCCATTAATATAGAACAATAATATTTGTGCACTTTGGTACTAGATTTTTATCTCATAAAAGAAAAAATTAATGCTAATACAATCAGGTGGAAATAGGAAAATCTTTAATGTAATTGGGGCTAGATATTGCCTTTACTGTACTGGCACACCAGGAGTTTGAGAGGGCATAGACGCTTCCATCCCTCTATGCATACAGAAGAGCAAGATCCCTACCTAGATTTCCTAGAGAAACAGGAACAGGGGTTAGATACCAGGCTGGGCTGGGCATGGTGGCCCTACTAGAAAGAGGCCAGAAAATGTTCAGACGACCTCTGGGAATGTGACTGCCCATCACATCTGCCTATACAATTCCATGACCAAGAAGGATTTGTGTGTCAGCGAGGTGCCATACCCAGCAGACTAGTGTAGCTATTACTCACAGCATAATTAACTAGACTGCAAAAGGCAGTCTTGCATGAAGTTCCTGACCATTGTGATACACAAGTATCTTTAAAATGCACTTACTTCCTCAAACACCTCCCAACCTGGGACCTGCTGCTCTTCATAACTGGTATTATTTGATCTGAAAAAAAAAACTCTCCTAGGCTGGTCACTTGCATCAATTTTATCTCATCTTGGCTGGCACAAATCTGCCACTTGAAATAAAAAAAAGAAATGGTGCAATATAGAATCATTTATATTCACAAACATTAATGTCTATGGATAAAAACATTGTGCACTAGAAATTAATATGGAGGGTTGAATTAGTTCATCTAACCTCCAAGGAAGCTGGCAGGTGAATCTGGCCCAGTGTTTATTAGAAATGCATAATGATGATCACAATAGACAACGTGTTTTTAATTGAAAAACATGCACTAGTCTTTAAAACTAGTCTTAACTGACTCTTTATAAGATCTTTATGGGATGAAATATGGCATTATCTCTGGATGTCTAATTGGCTTAATGCCTGCAGAAAAGGAACAAACATGATTTGAGGTGAGTGAAAAGTCTTTTAAAATCAGGATCCTCTTTCAATCTTAAAAACAAACTGGATCCAAAATGCTCAGTTTGGCATGCTTGTCAGGCCTGGGAGCCTCCAAAGATTTAACTGGGACATGGTTAATGATTTAAAAAGTTATAAGAACCAAAGCAAAACATGTCCCTTCTGGAATGCGAGTGATGTAGTGAAAATGTAGAGTTACATATGCTTTATAGTCGGATATTTCTTCAGGTGAAGGTCATCCTTTAACTCCAGGAAACACATTAAAAACAGAAGAATGTTTTGGATGGCCTGTACTGTTTTGGATGGCATTTGAAAATCAAGGGAACTACCACAGGGAAAATACCTTCTAAGAAGACCCATTATATAGAATAACTAGGGTGCAATATTTGTTATCAAACAGCTGTCTTACTGTGTTGCATATGAGGATTGTACATACTTGATTGTGCTACCAAAAAGCCATACAAAGCCTGAGTGGCATTGTCTGCTCAAAATTCTAGATTGTCCCTTGCTGCCGCAGCTACTCATAATGCAGATACAGCTGCAGGGCCAAATTTTTACACCTAGGAAGGGGTGTGACCTACCTGATTTTAGCCCAGTGGTCTTCTGGGAAATGTAGTTTAGTACCTAGGTGACTGTTTTTCCCTGGTCTGTGTGTTTATAACTGATTAAAGAATGTGAGGTTAAGAATTATAATTTTTATAACTTAAATGAGATGAGTAAATATTGGAAGGAATTGCTTGTTTTCATTAAGGCTGTGTCTAGACTACATTCCTTTTTCAGTAAAGGGATGTAAATTAGGCACGTTGATATTGCAAATGAAGCTGGGATTTAAATATCCCCGCACTTCATTTGCATAATGGCGGCTGCCACTTTTTTTCAAAACGGGGCTTTTTCAACAAAAAAACGCCGTTTAGACGGGAATCTTTCAAAAATAAACCCTTTTTTGAAAGATCCTGTACTCCTCAAAACATGAGGTTTACAGGATTTTTCGAAAAAGGGTTTTATTTTTGAAAGATTCCCGTCTAAACTACTGGGGGTTTGGTTTTTTTCCAAAAAAGCCCCATTTCAAAAAAAAAAGCAGCTGCCGCCATTATGCAAATGAAGCACGGGATATTTAAATCCCGGCTTCATTTGCAATATCTTCGTGCCTAATTTACATCCCTTTACCGAAAAAGGGATGTAGTCTAGACACAGCCGTATACATGAAGGAGCAGCTTTTAATTCTCCTAAGTGAGGGGTTATGAATGATTTTATAAAATAATTTGAGCTGGATGAGTCAGGAGGGTCTTTTAGAGACTTTGGGATGGAACATGGAGTCATTTGCAATCAAGTTTGTAGCGAAAGCATTTCATTGGGCTGCAGTTGGTTATGTTTATATTGTGCTAAGTGTCTTGTTTTAGTCATTTTAAAATGAAGAGCTTTTTTGGTTTTTCTGAGGTATATCTTCCCTTCCTTGTGTGCTTTAAGTCTGCCTGCCTGCAAAATGAAACTTCACAATAACAAAAAAGAATGTAAATAGCGCCTTTTCTAGCATTATTTTTAACTAGATATGCTATGAAGAAACTTTTTTTCCAGCCAAGCATATCCTATGAACAGATTGATTGTTGCACAATCTCTGGAGTAATGTACCTGCTTGGATTGCTTCAGGGAGTTAGAAAAACTGTTTGTGGAGTTACATGTGAGTGATTGTACCAGAATCTGGCCCTTCACTGCCAGGCCACCCAGCAATAGAAAAAAATAACTGACTTGGTGACTTGAGAGTGATGCCCGGACTTGTTATGCAGTAAACACGGGTTTGCTTGGCAGTCTATCATTCCCAGGAGTACAAACCTCTTCAACATTCACACATAGGCCTTGTGTGGGAAAAGATCATCTTCCATTGTTCAAGAGTAGCCCATCTGGCTAATAGAGTAGCACTGGCTATTCCTTATCCCTTTTGTAAAGACATCTCTCTACCCTTTTCTCAAATAGTGGCACGTTATGGAAGAGAATAGATTCCACCTTTCAACACTGGAAAATAAACACTGAACATACATCAAAATATTTTCTTTGTAAATCAGAGAACTTGACACTTCAAACCTTGAGCTGGGAGTTTAAAAGGCTGAGCAGATACTGTAATTAAAAGAAATAAGCAAAGACTGTGTGTAGAATGAAACTTCAAGTGCTATAATTGTAGGTAGAGTAACATGATTATGACTAATTATAAAAGATCAGATTCTGTACCTGTTGCCTGATCTAAGATTTCTTATGAATTTCCAGTTACTACCTTTAAGGTTGACAGATCCTTTACCCCAGGATCAAGCCCAGAATTTAATTATTCTGTGGTTGTGAACCCTGATGTGCAGAGCTGCAAAACACACGCTATAGGAACTCTTGTATAAGTACAAATATAGTTTATTAAAACATTTAGCACAGTCACAAACACCCCAATTTTATAAGATACATAGGGAATGTATATCTGTATTTCCATATCATATATTCACACTATTCTGTCTAGAACAGTGATCTCCAACCTTTGTAAGCACAAGATCACTTTTTGAATTTAAGTGCAATCCAGGATCTACCTTAGACCCAAATACCCTTGCCCTGCCTCCTTTGTGCCCCTTCTCTGAGGCCCTAGCCCTGCTCACTCTGTCCTCCCTCACTCCCTTCCCCATTCTCTCTCCCTTTAACAGGGCAGGGGCAAAGGGTTGGGACCCTGGCTCTGGTCTTGGGCTAAGGGATTTGGAGTGTGAGAGGGGCTCTGAGTTGAGCCTGGGGTAGGGAGTTGGGTGCAGAAGGAGGTTCAGGGTACAGACTCTGTAAGGGTATGTCTACACTAGCTCGTTAGTTCGAGCTAGGTAGGCAAATGAGGACAACCGGAGTTGCAAATGAAGCCCGGGATTTAAATATCCCGAACTTCATTTGCATGTTCCCGGGGCACCGCCATTTTTAAATCCCCCTTAGTCTGAACTAACTGCCCACGGCTAGACGCGGCAGTTAAACGTTAATTCAAACTAACTCCTTAGTTCGAATTAACTGTTACTCCTCATTCCACTGTTACTCCTCATTCCATTATATTTAAATCCCGGGCTTCATCTGCAACTCCGGTTGCCCTCATTTGCCTACCTAGCTCGAACAAATGAGCTAGTGTAGACATACCCTAAGGGAGTTTGGGTCCAAGGGATTCAGGGCTAGGACAGGGGCTTGGGGTATAAGAGGGGGTTCATCACTGAGGCAGGAGTTCAGGATTCTGGCTCCAGCTGGACACTGCTTACTTCAGGTGGTGCCTGAGCGGTGATGCAGTGGGGCTAAGGTAGGCTCACCCCTGCCCTGGCCCTGCACCACTCTCAAAAGCAGCCAGCAAACACCCTCTATCCCAAGCCCTCTACCCCCCATCCTTTCTGTGGAGATAGAATACAGGGTGGGAGGGGACACCCTGACATCAGCGCCCTCTCCTCTCCCTTCCCTGGTCTGCACAGCAAGCAGGAGGCCCCCGGGATGGGGGCAGCTCCAAGGCAAAGGGCAGGAGACGAGCAGCAGTGGGAGGAGGGGCAGCAAGGGCTGGCACTTGATCGCCTCTTGGCCAAACCAGTCAGGATCACCTGTCAGAGGCTCCAAGATCTACCAGGAGATCCCAATCTACTGGTTGGTGACCACTGGTCTAGAATAACCTGAAGTGTTAGCCATCTTCCTCATCACCATCACCTTCCCCATCATCACCAGAGGCCGTCATTCTGGCACCTCCCACAGAATATATCTTTTTCTCCTACCACCCCTAGGCTGAGATGCCACTTTTATAATAGATTACACTGACGTCATGTTTGATACATGTTCAGTAGGGGATGCTTCCTTTTCTCCTCATTTATATTTTCTCACCTTACTATTGGTAAAGTATCTTTTTCCTGTAGATCAGTACATTATTGATCTCAATGTATCATATGTGTCAATTCATTTCCCATGGGCCTTTTGTGATTGTCTATCACATTTGTTATTTCTGCCCTACTCTGTTACTCAGTCTAGCCTTAACCAATTATTTCAGGTTTTTCCAAGTAATTCTGTACCTGTTACGTTTGAGAATGTTCTTGGAAGCCCCTATACTGTTGAAGATTGCTTTATCTAGGTGAAAGGTCAGGAATATATGAGCATTGATTTTGCTATCTGTGTGGAAGGTCCCAGGCATGCATATGCTAACTTTGCCTTAGTTCAACATACTGGATGTGGCCTGTAAGTCCTTTGTTTTACAGCCAATATAAACCTACTGTAAATGATTATAATAAACATATAATCAAAATCATAAGGAAATAAATCTATATATCTATAGGCAAGCAAGCAGGTTAGCTCTATAGGTTACATACCCACCTTTTTTTAATATTTCTTGGCTGAATAGTGATTTGCAAATTTTTCCAAGGTATATTCACGTGTACATTCACCTGGCACTAGCTACTTTTTTAATTTTTGTTCTAATATATTGTAGCAAAAAAAAAAAATTCCCACGCAAAAAAGCCGTGATTCAGTTAGCTTTGAAATCGTCTCTCCTAATGGTAGAGTTCCATGACACTGTGCTTAAACCCATACGGGGAGATAAACTTAGGTAACATCTAAGGCTATGTCTTCACCAAACGGAAGGTCAATGCTGCCATGATCGATCTTCTAGAGTTCAATTTAGTGCATCTAGTTAAGACTCGCTAAATTGAACTCAGAAGGTGCCCTTCCTCTCGCCCCGTTGACGACCAGTACTCTTGCTTCTGCAAGAAGTAAGGGAATCTGACAAGAGCGTCAGAGCTAGATAGATCCATGGAGGTTAGATCCATCAATGGCTGGACCTAACCAGGTAGGAATGGTGTCCCCAGACTGGTTGTCTGGAAATGGGTGACAGAAGAGGGTTCACGTGAGGATTACCTGTTGTGTTCCCTCCCTCTGGGGCATCTGATATTGGCCACTGTCAGCAGACAGGATAATGGGCTAGATGGACCATTGGTCTGACCCAGTATGGCCATTCTTATGTTCTTATAAATAGTCTGGTAGCACTTCAAAGACTAACAAAACATGTAGATGGTATCATGAGCTTTCGTGGGCACAGCGTTCTGGACTTCCAACTCTGGTCATCTGAGGAAATGGGCTGTGCCCACGAAAGCTCATGATACCATCTACATGTTTTGTTAGTCTTTAAAGTGCTACCAGACTATCTGTTGTTTTTTAAGTTTTTCCTGTTACAGACTAACTTGGCTACCCCTCTGAAACTTATGTTCTTATGTCAGCCTCCCACCGTAGGGATGATGGGGAAACTCAAAACAAGGTACGTTGACTCCAGCTACATAATTAACATAGCAGAAGTTGCATATCTTGATTTGATCTTTCTCTTTAGTGTATACCTGGCCTTAGATGAAGGGTCTTTAGGCTGACTCCCTACGCAAAGCAGAATCTTGAATAAAGATGCCACCAGGATCTATCACTAAAGGGTCTATACAGCACACATTACACAGGAAAACTCTTACTAAAGTCATGTTGCTTATGTCAGTGAGAGTCTGCCTGAGTAAGAAACACTGAATAGGGCCCTAATGAGGCAGAGAGTTATTATTAGATGAATCAGGGGTATGTCACAAAAAGATGGACATGCTGTGTATTGCAGCCAGCAACTTGTGGTGCAAATGAGAGGTGAGGTTTGCTTTGGTTTCACTAATGCAAGTAAAATGTCCATCAAAGAAAAGCCACAAGTAGTTCAGAGAACATACATGGGCTCATGAGAAATAGCTGAAAAAGGGCAAGGAGAAAAATACTGTGTGTTTTGCCTGAGGGAGAGATTTAAGCTGAGGAAAGAGAGGAGGGAAGAGAAACTGCTCTATCTACTGACAAAGGGAACACTTTCCATTGCAGTTCATGGATTAGCCTCTTAGATGACAAATAAAAAAGAAGAAAAATGGAAACTATTTCTAGTGGAAGTTACATGCAGTGGGTGTTAGAAAAGTTTGGCTTCCTTCCAGCAATCTGTTCCGGAGATGGTTTTGTCAATGTTTGCAGTATCTGCAGTATGCAACTTCAAGGTGCTCGTGAAAGATCAAAAAGAATTTTCATGTCTTTTTTTAAGTCAACCCAGAAAAAAAAAGACTGGTATCCTAAGTATAGAAGAGAGGAGTGGTGTCCCCAAAATACAGGCAAATACAGACAACGTTGGACTCTGTGAGTAAAGGCTACCAGGGAAAGGAGCCACCGAGCCGTTATGATTTCAGCTCAGTTAGATTTTGCAGCAGAAAGTTTTCCAGTGAAAAATCAGATTCCACCACATTGAAATATAAATTCATGTTGCTTTAGCTAATTCATGTTGCCTTATTTGAATTGTTGATGTAAACAAAAGTATGAAAAGTTGAAAATTTGTTTCAGTATGTTAAAATGATTTTAATTCAATGACTCAATTCAAAATTTCTTTCAATTTCATAAAATCATTCAAAATGTTTAAAATATTCAATCTAAATAAATAAAAATATTTTCTTTGATTCACAATAAATTTTTTTCAACTTTTCAATCCACCAACAATTTTTTAAAATTGCAGTTTTGGTTTGACCCCCAAATTATTTTTTTCCAATTTTTTGGAGTTGCCAGGGAAATTTAAAAAACAATAACATTAAACACACAGCTCTCATTGTGATCCACTGTCACTTAGAATGGTAGGATCTGGGGTTATGGGATTCATAATCTCCACCGCTCAGACAATGCAGTTGGAAGCCTCACCCTCAGGCTGCATGATTCTCTATTGCATCCAGATGCCTCTGAGCTTCCCCGACACGCATGTGCCCTCCTCTTCCTTCGCTGCCTGAGTTTTTCTCGGACCATATCCCTGAATGCATTGCCTGGGAGTCTGCTAAATTCAAGTTCAAAAGAATCAAAAGTAGCCAGGTCTGCCCACTTCCTTTGCCTCATTCCCTCCCTCCCTCCCTCCCCCCCGCTCACCCCACCGCCCAGATCTGTGCCTGATCAGCCACTGCTAGGATCCTGGGGACCTGCATGTTCTGGAAACCACCCCAGAAATGTGACTGCAGCTCGCTAGGCCAGCCTGAGTCTGGATTCAGAAGGATCAGGTTCAGTTCCCATTTACTCTGCTGTTAAAATTGTTGTAAAATTTACGCTGGCATAAATGGAATCAGCGTCAGACCCAGGGACTGCATTTGAAACATTTGAAACATGTCTCCTGCAGTGCAAGGGATTTGATGGAGTTACAAATGGATAGTTAAACTTGGATACCTAGTACCTATTATCCATGTCACTATAGACCACACAGGGAAGTGAAGTGGTGAAAGCTTGGAGGTCTCTAAAATTTTACCTCCTTACCTTCTCTTCCTAGAGAGCCACGTCCAACTCTTCCGTACTTTAGCTGGAGAGAATGGGCCACATCTGCCACAATGAGTCAACAGAGCTTCAGAGCTTTATTTCCATGTCTGTAGACAATGACTAGGTCCACAGAGCTCTGATTTCAGCTGGGCCCTGTATGTGCTACAGTAATACAGATAATACAAATCATAGCAAGGGACATACTGATCTCCTAATTCAGGGTTCTGTAGTTAAAAACGAGTCTGTTTTACAAAATCAAGCCCTTTAAAACTTGAAATATTTCATCATCTGCCACTCTGCTCAGGATTCAATAACTTAAAAAGCTTTAAAGAATTTAACATCTATTTTGTTTAATCTTTCAGCTTCGTATGCATCGGCATCCAGCTCTGAATGAAGCGCATAACATTTTATTCTCATCAAGCTACCTAATCAGAGGTAGTCTCATTTTTCTTCCTTAATGCAATAGCTAATAAGCACTTTCACTTTCTGAACATTCTGGGTCTGATCCAAAGCTCACTGAAGTCAGTGGGACTCTTTCGATTGATTTCACTGGGCTTTGCAGCTGATTCTCTGAGAGGATGGCATTTTAGAACTTCAAAGAATTGCAAATGTGGATTGGTTGCTGTTGTGCTAGTCAATGGTTCATTTGGTTACCTTTGAGATTTCTACCCATTGCTAGATTAATACGAAATTAACAAACTGCCCCCTTATAGAATCACTAAAAGCACACACACCCCTGCGGTAAATAAACCCACAGAGGTGCTGACTGTTAGTCTAAACAATGGAGACAAAAGAAGAACATGCCAACATGCCTGTCATTAGAACAGCCTGCTGGCCTTCATCAGCTCCTTTAGTAAATTGGACTAACTTTAGAAAAAAATAAAAATAAACCTGCTGCTAGGATTCTTCGTAGAAAACAGCTTTTTCATTTGGATATCACAAAAACCATTATAGACAACCTTCTCCCTCTGAACAAAAAGACTTTATGTATGTACTGTAACTCTTTTCCCTGTGGGTTTGAAATTACACACAGTAGTGCCAAAGGTAAGTCATTTCTAGACATTGATACATTTCTTGGGTTTGGTTTGGTTTTGTTTTTCCCTGTTCTCCCCCTTGTGGAATCTATTTGTGGCCCACAGCAATCACTTTAGACACGTCCGGATAGAGATAGATGACACAAGTAATCTACTTATCTTCCTTTCCCATCACCAATAAAAGTGACAGCCTGCCTAATTAGGCCTAATAAAGCAGCAGCCAAGAGAGTGGCACAGCGGCGATCTAAAGAGAAATGGCATTGACCCACAGACACAGGTGCCGCCTGGAGGCAGTGCTGGTATTGCTTTATCTCCAACGCATTGCAGCAGGCGTATGCCATATTCAAATGCAAGTAGCATGTTTTTCTCCTCAATTCTTAGATCAAGAACAAAAAAAAAAAAACCCTCATCTAATCAAAAAAGGCACTGACAATTTTTCAGCCTCACATTAAAAGCAAAGAGTCATTCAGAACAGTGCACTCCATATTCTATTTTATAATATCACTTTAAGCTATTTCTTTGAATCACAGACATTTCTTTGTTAAAAAGGAAAATCAAAAATTCATCAGAAGAAGTTCTCGGGTTTTTTCTTCCTCACTCCTCTCCCCTCCTCCCCATGCTAAACAGGGCTGGAGCATTGGTTTTTGAGCTGGAACCAACGTTTGTAGAAGTTAGGGGTCCTTAAGCAATTATTAGCGATGAGAGTTTGACACGCTTGAGAGTTGTCAACAACTGACTTTAAACAAAGTGGAAGGAAAGGGAAATAAATGGTGCTCTCAGCAAAATTAATACGCAGCCCTGCAAATTAAAGACATAGTGTGTATTTGAAACAAGGGGGAAATTTGTGAACTTTGCATGAAACAGCATTTTAAGTATATCTTTGCAAAAATTATCAGATTGTCAAATGGCATCAAAGCAAATCAGGCCCATAGCCATTCAAGATATTTCCACATTTGCAAACAAATTTGTGTGTCTTGCTTTATTCTCTTTCTCTGTAGCTATTATTCACTCCTATTAGCCTAAGAGGGACTCAGATTGTTGTAGGCTGTTTTTGTTTAATTAGCATTGGAATACTAACACTTCCAGTGCATCTTTTGCCAGCAATGGACATCTTGACAGGAGACTTGAATTCACATAATGAGGGGATTCATTTACATTTCCCAATCACATTTCTATCTTGTGAATGAGACACAAAGTAGAAGTTCTTACTTTTTGTGATCAAATATCCCTTTGTGTTTTGTGAGAGAGTTGGGGTTTTAACTGAAGTGCCTTCATCAGATTCCTAAATTGCATGGAATTAGTACATCCTGTTCTGCTTAACATTGTCCCAGTACTTTAAACTTGAACAACTGTTGCTTATCCTCTCTAAACAACGTTCCATGATGCCATTGAAAATGGCTCCCAGGTGGCTGTGTTTTAGCAGGTTGTGATGGCTTTTAGCAAAGAAATATTGCTTATACAGCATGCATTGTTAGCCTGTGGAACTCATTGCCACAAGACGTCATAGTGGCCAAGACCATAGTAAGATTTTAAAGAGAACTAGGCATAAGAATATCCTGTTATTGCAAGAGTTCAAAGCATAAATCAATCTCTGATTAGCTGTAGTTAGGAAGAAACTCCCCTGCATGCAGGTCATTTCACATCTGCCTACTGAGGAGTACAGTTTTTCCTCGGGTACCAAATCAAGCATTTAACATTTTACTCTCATAAATCCATCTAGTGAAAGGTAGTTTGATTCACGCCCCACTCCCCCCATACTGCATTAAGTTTAAAAAGCACTTTCAGTTTCTGAATATTCCGGGCCTGATCTAAAGTTCATTGGAGTAAATGGGTTGGTTGGTTTGAAAAGAGAATGCAAAAAACAAACAAACAAACAAACAAACAAACAAAAACAAGAAAACCAACTCCCTCCCCTTTTATTATAGTCTGGTTATCATCTATTTACCTAGTTGGTCATTGATCGCAGGTAAGTCCATCTTCCACTTTTAGGTCCGGCAGAGACTGAGCAATAGAGCTGCTGTGACAGCTGATTCTAAAGTACATGGGCCAGGGGATCCTATGGTAAGATTCTTAGAGGTAACTTAAGCTTTTTAGGGGTTTAAGCCCCATTTTCAAAACTAACTTAGTGCCAGCTCCTCAAAGTTGCCTACCTCCCATTCAAATCAGGAGTGAAGCACCTACCTATCTTTCAGGATCTGGGCCTTAGGAGTCTAAATGTTCTTCGTTTTCCATAGGGCTGAGGCTGCTAAGTAACTTTAGAGCTTTTCAATAATTATATCTTAAGAGCCTCATTCTCCTTTGCCTTGTACTTTGGTTCCTCATTTGCACCTACATGTAGTGGTAGCCTTACACATACAAATCAGACATGGAGCATTTTCCAACCACTTTGTCTATCACCATACGAGAGTCTGGAGAAATAAGCACTAGGGGATGCCAGAAAGCAGTTTTACTTGAATGAATTAAATTCAAACTTTCAGAATGGTTACAGCTATTGTGTTTGCAATACACTTGTGTTCCAGAGTCATGTCTATCTAAAACAGTTTGATTTTAATTATTTCCCCCTTTGTTTAAATGTCTGGATGACTTAAATGTAAGTGAAATAGAGTGTGTGTGTGTGTGTGTGTGCGCGTGCACGTAAACACCGAGGATGAAAGAAACACAGAAGGAAGAAAATGTGAATACGCAGTCTTTAGGATCACTGGGTGGGTACACCTTCATATGAATGCAAAATGTGGGAACTGAAATATAAAACAGATACTATCTGCAACAGGACCTAAAGAAATCCGTAAAAGAATGGGAAATAAAACATTGGTTGTCTTTTCCTAATTTGGCTTCAGGATTGCTCCTTTCCCAGTTCTCAGATTATTGAAATTATGTCTGAACTAGCTGTTCTTGTGCCGATTTCATAAATAATACTGTATAAACTCAAAGAATTGTTATTAGGTCTGATCTTTAAAAGAAGGGAAAATATGAAACTTAGAATTTCAAATTTTATAAAACTATTAATTTGTTCAATGCCAGGTCAAAAAACTAAAAGGAAAACAAAATTAATTCAAACTATTATCCCTTTGCCTCCTCCATTAAAACAAAATACAATTTCAGATATTTTCAGCCAGCCCCAATTATTATTAATTAAACCAAATCACACTGATCTGGAACTTCCACAGATTTTTAATTGGGGTGGAGTCGTTGGAAATAAAAATGAAATTTAAGGGACAACATGCCTCACAAGCATTTTGCTTTTATAACAACTAACCCTACATGGGAAAAGGTCACAGTCCTTTTAAAAGGTTGTATAATACAAACAACATGGCACACACATATAACTACATGTTTGGGAAAGTCAGATTTTCCCACTTTCTTTTACATGAAAAGACTTTTTCAGTTACTTTGTATTTCTCAGGTTGGTAGTTCACTTCCTCCCCCTTTTTGCTTTCGTAGGCCCCAAGTTTGCTTTGCAGCCCAGAAGATTCAGAGTCCAAAAAAATGTTCCAGTTACTCCCATTCTATCCATTCCCTTTCCTGGCCACAACCCTCCGCCAATAGGATGACAGTGTAGGAGTACCTACATCAGGCCTAACCCTAACTCTTACCATGAGCACAAATTAAGCACATGCTTAACTTGACTACTGGGAGTAGTCACACGGGGCCTTAGATCCCAACCGCATAAGGTACGTCTACACTTGCTCCCTAGTTCGAACTAGGGAGCAAGTGTAGATGTACCCATAATGAGTTCTGTAACCACTGATTTTGGCAGGGCTCTGGAAAGGTCCAGGGATTTCCCTACCAAGAGCTCACTGCAGGATCAGGACCTTGTTTTATTTTGCTGCCTAGACATTACCTTCCACATCTTTTGTTTTCAGTGGTCCAAATTGTGTCAGTACTTCTACTTTACTGCCCCTTTTATACTGATCATCTGGCATTATTCTGCAAAACTCCCAAGTTCCTGTTTTCTTCTGCCTTAGCTCCTTTGGACTGACCCCACATCATACACAGCTCACATGAAGGGAGCAGAGGAGAGCTTCATCCCTGCTGCAGCCATTGATCTAGTGGCATCTGCTGGCTCAGCAGTGCTAACTCAGTATAAACTGGCAATAAACTGAAATAAAACCCTTAACCCTTAATGGAGTGAAATAATGTAATTTACTGAAAATGCTTGGCCCTTTTGATTATGATTATTTGAAAGTAACAAATGGAACTCAGTTGGGAACATAAAAAAGACGTTTCTCTGCAGCACTTTGGTCAAAGCTAACACACTGTCCCGGGAAGCTATAAAAGTTTATTTACCTGCCATAACCCCTTATTTGTGCACCACACATACTTTCCAGTTCATGCAAAGGGAATATTAACAGCATACGTTTTAGAATAGTTTAAACTGATGAGCCTCCAAAGCATGAAAAGAATCTAGGCATCTTTTAACAAGTTTACAGATTTGAGAATGGGATCTTCTATTTATCAGTGAGGCCCAAGTGTCATCAGCCAGTGGGATTTCTTGCAGCCATGACACCATCTCCTGAAAGATGTTGTGGCTGCACAAATACAGCGCAAGCCACTGCCATGACAAGCAGGTCACAGTTGGTGCATGAACCAGCTGGGGATTCTTCCCCACTGTCAAAGAGCCCTTCCCAATGCAAGTCACAGAGTTGCCACACTCAGCTTTATACTTTGATGGGCGAGGCGTATCCTATAGTACCCTCCCTCGGGGTACAAGCAAGCCACAGCTTTTCGCTGTCACTCAGAGCGCCACATCCCTCAGACTTACCCCCATCTCACACTAAGCTGCTCTTATCTCACTATGGGCTCCCATAAATGTAAGAAATGAAACATCTCGGAAATGAGGTCACAAAACGATCGATACGTAGAAAGAGAAAAACTCCACAATCAACTCAAGTTTCCTGTTTCTTCATTTGGGGACTAATCCAAAGCTCACAGAAATTACCCTTCCACTGACTTCCACAAGCTTTGGATCATTAGCCCCAGTGCAGCAAACTACTAAAGCACATGCTTAACTTTAAGCAAGTGACAGGCCCATTGACTTCAAAGGGTCTAATCGCATGCTAAATTTCATATATATATTATAGGTATAATGAAGGTTAAAAGTTCCTGGCAGTACCAGAGAGTAATATCCAATTGTACTTCTGTATGGCCACTTCTCCTCTCTTTCCTTCCCTAAATACAGGTCAATATCATCTAACCTCAGGGAGGTGACATTGACAAGAGATTGCCAAACACTAGTTTCAGTAAGGTGCGACTGTAAAAAAGTGGTCTTAAAAATACCATGGAATAGCTTCCAAAATATGAGAGCCAAGGAAATAAACTTTTACTACCCACCCCATATGCTTAAATAGAATGCTGGAGGTCACAAAAAAAGACGTAGTTACGTCTTTTTAAAATCTATCATGTGTCATCATTTCCCTTTTTGGACAGCATCAGGGTTGTGTTCTATACAGCCAGAGCTAATGCATACTGGCAGATGAAGGGTTAAACAACAATGCTGAGGAAGAAAAGTTAGCTATCTTTTTAAACACTTTGCACACTTTTCATATGGCCTTAGCAATTAGTAAATAGTTCTTCACCTCAATTAATAGTCACACGGGGGGGGGGGGGGGGGGGGGGGGGAGAAAGAAACACCAGTGTGCCATAAGTAAATAGAAAATGCTAACCTTAGCATATTCAAAGGACCATTTTAGCATGCAGCCATTAAGTTATCTCGTGGTTATTTATTTCTTCTGCTTGTTATTAGCTCTGTGAAGAATATTATTCTAATTATGTCAGCCCAATCAGCAGTATTGCATGTCCAGGCTCATTGCCATTAGTTTGAGCTTTGTCTTTCACACTGTGATACTAATTCAATGAGACATCAAACATTTAAATCGACCCAGGATGCCGAGGTCAGGCAGTTTTGCCCTTCCACTCTATTAGCACTCGAGTGTAATTGTGTTTGTCACTCCCCGCATGACTAATAGTATCAGGGTGACTATCAGAGCACAAATGAGCAATGCACTAATATATTATTTTGTTCTATAATATCAATATGTGTTTATTCAGTGGTTGTGTTAGCCAAGTTGAAATGTTCACTTTAATATAGTAACCATAAACTGTTCACTTAAATGGATGCAGTCACTCATACAATTACTTTACAGGAACAGAATCTTGTCCAAGTGAGAAATGAAAAAGTTGCTTTAAAATAAGCATTGAGAACTAAACTTCAAGTTCTACAGTTAATTCAAAGCATTTAAAAAATCATAAAAGATAAATAGAGAGAGAGAGAGAGAGGGAGCGCCTATACATCATTTAAGCCATTTAAAAAGAGTTTGCTTCTTTAAGTCTAATTGTTTGGTAAATTTAAACCAGCAAGACTTATGACAGCATCACTACACACTCCAGTGAAAAAGAGAGTATAGCATATAGACACATTCAGAGGGCCTCATTCTCTTTTCTCTTACAGCCATCAAAGGCCCCTTTTCAAGAACGTACTTAAGCATGTGCTTAACTTTAAGATACAATGTCTGGCCCCAGAACTGATACAGCACCTGGCCCTCAAATACTGTAGTGTTGACCCATCATATGGTTTTAAAATCATTACACCTAAAAATGTCTTGTGCCTACAACTCCCTAATTTGAAAGTGGCCATATTTTAATAGCCCAGTGTCAATGGATGTGAAGCAAACCTCACAGCACCAGTTTGAAAGGCAAGGTATCCAGGTAGCATGTAACCTCACTGAACACTTGGCACTGTCAAAGAGTGGTTTGTAATGGTGCCTGGCCAGTGAAGCCTGAAGATAACACAAAATTAAGGTGGCTGAGAGCTGTTTAGAGAAAAAAGCCTACTAGTTCTACATGCCCATGCCCTCCCTGGGCCTCAGCTATGATTTGCAGCAGTGGCGGGCAACCTGCAGGCAGCCCATCAGGGTTCTATGTGCAGCCACACACCACCTCACTGCCTCTGCCCCTTGTATCTCTCTCATGTGGGGCACCCTCTATTTATTGACTCCTCCCCCGCCCTTCCAGCACTTCCGTAGCAGTGTGAATCGGCTGGTTAGTGGCAATGAAGCTTTGGGAAGGGGGGTAAGTGGGGATGGAGCATGAATCAGCTGATTCACCCACTCAGGAAATGTTGGGAGGGAGGGGTAGGAGAAGGGACAGGGTGTACTCGTGGAAGGAGGCAGGGAAGAGGCTGGATGGTGGTTTGAAGGAAGGGGTAGGGTGGGAACAGTTTCTGGAGTGGAGGGGAGGTTTGGGCAGCCCCTGGCAAAATGAGAAGTGACATGCATTTAAAGTGAGAGCACTTGTGAGGTACAAATTGATTGCACACTGTTGTGAGAGCCATACACTTCATCCACTTCTTTATGGTGCTTTTTTGGCTATTTAATTTGCCCCTAATAATGGATTGCTTTGTGCTGAAAAGGCACGATAGAGAAGGAGAATCAAGTGCAATGTATTTAATCTTATTCTTGAGGGCATGTGCACTAACTATGACCCATTTCAATCTTGTGGCCCAGTGAGGTGAAGGAAGGCCACACATGCAGCCCAGCCATTAGCCTTGGATGTGGAGGGACAATTTCTGGAGAGGAGAGGGGCACCAGAATGGACTCTCTATACCTATTCATTTCATGCCCAGGCTGCAGAAGAGCTGGATTTCAGACTTTCAGATATTATGGTGCAGGGAGGTTAACAAGAATGTAGACAGATGAAGTTGATTGGTAGACAGTATAGAGGATGAATTCTTGTTTCAGGCCTCTCCTCACAGAAGCAGTCTCTTCAGAGCACAGTAGACATATAGTGGCTTTTATGATCTCGTCATTCCCACACAGGACACTAGTTCAGTTGGCAATGGCATCATTTGTTGCTGGTCTGCTGCTACAGAAAGTAAAAAGGAACATATATTTTTGAAATTTGCTGGGAAATATTTGCTGGGAAATTTTGTTTAACTCCAACATTTTCTAGTACTACAGAAATTGACTATGAAGTTGACTTTGGTGCTTCAGAATTGCCAGAGTTAGACATTTAATTCATAAGCAGCATGAAATAATAAACTCCTTCCAGTTATTTTTGCAGAAGTGTGAGTCACTTCCCAGCAACGTACAATCTGTCTCAAACTTGCTAATATGCTACAGAAATTCCACAGCAAAATATTCCGTTTTTGTCCTTTGTTAAAACCATGCACTGAAAAAAAAAAGCATTAACGCCCTGCAGTGATATAGGGAAAATTCTTAGTAAATTTAGGCACCAGCCACATATGACAGCATATCCATTGCACATGTGGAAACCAAACATGTTTCAGCAGAGCAATTAAGTACATACTTAATTTTACACAGGCACTTAAAGTCCCATGGAAGTCAAGCATGTGCTGAAATTTGCTGCTTCAGGGCCCTAAACTGGTCAGTCTCTAGAAGATTGGAGTTTGGCTCTGTGTTAGGGATCCAGATTTAAATTAAGATTCCAAGTTTCAAGAAAAAATGAAGGACTTACACATCTGTGGAATGGACTTGTCGGCTTCTGTTGTGGAACATTTCCCAGCTTCACATACAGACAATACATGTATTTGCAAGTGCAGTCAAGGATGCCCAACCAAACATGATTTAAAAAGTTTCAGAGGGGTAGCCATGTTAGTCTGTAACTTTATAAACAATGAGTAGTCCTGTGGCACCTTAGAAAACGATAGTATCATGAGCTTTTCTGGGCAAAACCCACTTCTTCAGATGAGATGATCTTCTCATTCGAAGAAGTGGGTTTTGCCCCACGAAAGCTCATGATACTATATATTTGTTAGTCTCCAAGGTGCCACAGGATGACTCATGGCAACCATACATGAGTCTCATAATGCTTACGGTTAGCAAGCAGTTTGCCTGTCACAGAAACTGACCTAAATGTCCTCCTGAAAAACTTAGACTGAGCAGAACTTCAACTGCTGTCAAGCTTATCAGAATGCTATGATCAAAACCTTCTGCTGCCCCACTTCCTAATTCTCACCAAAGAGAAAAGCCAGCTTTGAGATCTCAATCTAGAACATGGGTTGAGAGACAGAGCCAAGCTTTGGGAGCTCTACCTGAATGTCACATCTGGAGGTTGGCACATCATTAAACATTAGTGATCTATACTCTGCTTAAATTCTCAGCAGGCTGAGTTTGGCATCTTGCCCAGTCTAACATATATCTGCTCCAAATCATAAACTTCCTAAACTAATGCTTGCCTGCGCACAGATATGCACTGGGAGTTGGGAGTTGGGAGGCTGCGGGGGAGGGAAGTAGAAGTATAACTCTTCAATCTTTGCAGATAAGTCCAATGAATTCAACCAACGTGTGTTAATTGAAACATTGATCGCTATAAAGACAGATGAAAGATTATACTTTCATAGCTTTATTTTGATTCTCCCTTGTGTGAACCAATTCACTTTTATTTATTGTTTCTAATGGAATCTGGATGCTTGTGCAGCAGCATTGTTAAGATCAGCACACTTCTCAGATTTATTACATTTTTGCTCCCTTTGTTAATTTGCAGTAACACATTTTAGACCTTGTCTGCACTGGTGGTAGCATGTAATGAGTAGCCACATGCCACAGTGAAAAGCAGATTGTGTCCACACTACAGTATGTAGCTACAGCAGCCTCTCTTAAATGCAGCCACCAAAGGCTTTTCTTGTGGCCACAGTCCCCTGCTCAGTGATGAGGGGTGGGGAGAGGGGAGCAGCAAACCCTCCCTTGGGAAGACACATAAACTGGAAGAACAAGCAGCCAGTAAGTTCCTCACCTTCCTGTGGGTGGGGGAATCAGGCTTCAACCATGGGATGGCGGGTTTCGAGTTTCACCTGCAGGCTCTCTCCCCTACACATGGGGCTTTGGCTGCACTGTGGCGGGGCCCCAATCTCACCCCTCACCCATATCCCAGGCCACCCCACCTCCCCCAGTGCTCCATTGCCCCTGGCCTTCCTCTGCACCTACCTCCCCCTCGAGGGCTTAATGTGTCCTTAGGCTTGCCAGGGCTGAGTAAGTTTGCTGTGAACCATGATATTTGTATATTTGTTAATCTCACCATTCACAGCCGACCAAGGAGCTAGGAAGTCCTTTTTTTAAAAAAAGAAAATAAAGAAAAAGACAAAAACATGCAAAGTGCCCCTTATTTATGTTTCTATTTTGTTTTGGTTCAGTAAAGAACAGAGGCAACTGCACATTTGTATTATTGGGTCTGTGAAAAAAATCCTGCATAAATACATTATAATGATTTGGACATGCATATTTGTCTTAAACTGAATTATTTTAGGCAAAATTGTCAGAATGGCCATCAGCAAGAGTTGATAGCTGCATTCTGAAGCCACCAAATTTTTTGTTGAGAATCCCAGAGCTAGATGCAGCAATGAAAGGATCTGGCAGGACATTACACTGCTAAAAATAGCAGCGTGGCTCTAGGAAGCACTGTTTGCGCATGTAGAGAGGAATGTAGGATATAAACCTTAATATTCTGGTGTGTCTTCAGTCAACTCATCTAAGCAATGTCCTACCATCTACACTGTGATTTAAACCCACTTCTAAGGAGGGGATGCTATGTATGTACGCTACCTGCTACCATAAGTGTACGCATAACTTTAGATATCCAATCAATAAGAATAACTCAGGAAACTACAGACCAGCCAGTTTAACTTCTGTATCAGGAAAGATAATGGAGCAAGTAATTAAGGAATTCATCTGCAAACACCTGGAAGATAATAAGGTGATAGGTAGCAGCCAGCATGGATTTGTAAAGAACAAATCATGTCAAACCAATCTGATAGATTTCTTTGATACAATAACAAGTCTTGTGGATAAGGGAGAAGCGGTGGATGTGGTATACCTAGACTTTAGTAAGGCATTTGATACAGTCTCACATGATCTTCTTATCGATAAGCTAGGCAAATACAACTTAGATGGGGCTACTGTAATGTGGGTGCATAACTGGCTAGATAACCATTCTCGGAGAGTAGTTATTAATAGTGATGTTAAAAGACTAGTCGACTATCCGATAAGCAGATGCTTTTGACTAGTCGATTTCCCCCCTCTCCTTTGCTGCCTCTATGAGATAGAGGCAGCAAAGCAGGGGGGGGGGAAGGGTACTTCAAAGTGGTGGGTCAGCTGTGCAGCGGCTGCTCTTTAAAATGCTGCCTCTGGCATTTCAAAGCGGCAGCAGTGGAGCCCAGGGTCAGCTGGGGACTCCCCACCTGATCCCGGGCTCTGTGCAGCATTTCCCCAGAACCCAGGGTCAGCTGGGGAGTCCCCAGTTGACCCCGGGTTCCGCTGCCGTGCAGAGCCCAGGATCAGCTGGGAGTCCCCAGCTGACCCTGGGCTCCACTGCTGCCCCTTTGAAATGCCAGAGGCAGCATTTTAAAGAGCAGCCGCCGCACAGCTAATCTGCAATTAAACACTGGAATAAGTTGCCTAGGGGAGGTTGTGGAATCTCCATCTCTGGAGATATTTAAGAGCAGGTTAGAAAAACATCTATTAGGGAGGGTCCAGATGGTGCTGGGTCCTGTCATGAGGGCAGGGGACTGGACTTGATGACCTCTCGAGGTCCCTTCCAGTTCGAGTGTTCTATGATTCTATGAAATGATGTAGTCCACTGATTGGCAAGTGGAAACAGAACGCCAAAACCCTTGTGCTCTAATCTCTCCTTTATTGCTGACTTGCAGTGTGGTCTTGGGCAAGTCACTGAAGAATATCTTTGTATCCCATTGAACACAATAGGAATATTCATGCATGTTGGATAGGATAGAGTTTATAAAGAACTGAGTATTATTAAAGAGAAGCTATTTTGTCTAAAGCATTACTATATACATCAGAGGTATGGGTTAAAATAAGTCCATGCCCTCATATTTGCAGGCAACGGGTTAAAAAACAGTTAAAATTATTTTCTTTTCCATAAAAACAGTCATTGGAAATAAAATTCAGATTTTCCATCAGAAATGTGACATTTTTTGTCCGGTTCTAATATGTGTAATCATGTATCTGCATATGCACACACACAATGTAATATAAGAAATTATATTTAAAAGTCAGAAATCCTAAACTTAAAATTTTCTGTCAAAAATGTCTATAAGAAAAATCGTATCTGCTAGAGCTGATCAGGAATTTTCTATTAAAATGTTTATTTTTTGACAAAAATGGGGGGAATCTGTTTGCTGCAGAGCAGTAATTACATACACACACACTGTGTAAATGTACTATTTTGCATACTTTGTTTGCTTACCCACTTACAGTAATTAAACCCATGTGTATTAAATTTCTTGTGTGATCAATCCTTTCATTTGACAGATCAAAAGATTAAACAAACACTTTGTTTCCAAATAATATGTTGTGCAATACAAAACTGCTGCCATTTAGCTGTAGTATCTGTGCTTGCCCCTGTATAGACACTGCTGTTATAAATGATTTAATTTTTCCTGTAAGGAATAGTTCCTGTCCCCCAGTTTCCATTTCCAGTCACTCATGCGCTGGATCAGCAACAGTTCTGCAGGGGCCGCACAACGATGCACCTAAGGGCAGGTACGGCACCTGCCATTCAACAGCTTTCTAGCCTGCTAAGGGTGATGGTGCTGCAGCACAGTGCTCATGTGACAAAAGTCAGGGAGTTAAATTGGCACGGCCGTATAGATGAATGGCATTGCCCGCCATTGGATTTACCCCAAGGGGAAACAAAATTCTTTGCATTGCCTCTGCTGAGTACGTACACAGTAGAAGTGCACTTACAAAGGAAGCATTGCAGCTGGAAAGAATTTCTTCACCAGAGAATCCTCTGCATATTATATTGTACGGGCACTGGGGACCGGGGATATCTTTCTTCGCCTGTGCAGTCAGAGAAAAGGGCAGTATAGGGCAGGGAGCAGGGAAAGGGCAGTATAGGGCAGTATAGGGCAGGGAAAACCAAATTCCCCAAGGGTCTCCCAAGTCAAGGGTTACTTCTCTTTAGTTTCTGCACGTCTCACACCTCGGAGAAGCACAATGACGAATGTTCAAGAAGGGAATCCTACTGGGTTCCTTGTCGTCCGCTATCCCTGCTGACCTGCTGCATGTAGAAAGGGGAAACCCCCTGTATTTTAAATTTTCTGGGAAACGTTATTGAACAATTTAACAGAACAAAAAAACCAGCACTGACATTTCCCCCATCTACAGAACAGAAAGAAGTTAACCTTTCCAATGCAGTTATTGCACAAATGAAAAGCCAAACAGTTCACCCATCAGCAAGTTGGAGGGAATTGACACAAACAGCAGATTTCAATCATTTATACGCATTTTTTTTAAATGTAACACCCTGAGTCTATAGTTGGCAACACGTTTTTAGCATTACCCAAGCAGGGCCTAACACGGCATTAGGTCCCAAAAGGTTGTTTCCATCACGGTGGCAAAGTGTCTGTTTGTCTTCCAGCAGTTATGCTTCCTTCTGGCTGTAGCGCTGACCACATTCAGGATTTCCAATTCTTTTTAAACAAGATAAATTCAAGCAAAAAGGCAACCCTGCACTCCCTAGGTCTTTATTCATCCAGGTATTTCTTTAGTGTTCCTTCCTCTATTTTCCCATTACAGGAAGTTGTGGCAAATACACAAGAAAAAAGGAAGTAAACTGCAAAGTAAAAAGCTACTGGCAAGAAGGAGGAATGCTATACTAAACCCAAACAGAGGAGAGGCCTTGCTAGAACAGCTTTATTTGATTTGGTATAATCTCTAGGTAGCAGTTATTTGTCCTAGAAGTTAAGAAATTCATGTGTGTGCTCCAGGACACTTCTGGGCCACTTGCCTTAAAGCAGAGAACTAGTGCCTTTGAACGAGACCATGGCCTTTTAAGTCAAAAGGAGTTTTGCCATTGATTTCAATCAGGCTGGGATTTCACACATTGCCTTTGAGGGGACAACTCACATAACTAAGGGCATCAGTTTCCATTCATTTATTCTCTTGTATATAGGGACTTATACCACCCTCTTCACCATAGTACTGTGTCTGTACAGCTTCCCTGAGTGCTTTGATCAATGTGACTAACATCTGTCCCTGGTGGTTCATTCTGTGTCTGGCGAGTGACCACGCTGTGTTTCCCTTCCTAGATCCCCTTATCCTGATGATGCACTCTATGCCCATATCTATGCTGCAATGCAACACCCTGGGGTGGCCCATTCCAGCCAACTTAGCCTCACAAGGCTTCAGCTCTGGGGTTGTAAAGCTGCGCTATCGATGTTCAGGTGCCGCCTGAGCCCAAGTCAGCTGACAAGCCAGCAGGGCATGTTTACTTGCAGCATAGACATACCCTATGTGCAACGATCCCCAAAATGCCTTGAGGTTGTACTGACAGATCCAGACAGTCCTCTGTTCCTTTCACTCCACAGACAAATAAGCCCTGTGAGTTTGAATGGCTAAGGTACATTTCAAACCCTATTGCCCCCATGCACTTGCCTCTGGCGTCAGCTTCTTCTTTAGTTTCATGTCCCTTTTGGCTTTGTTTTTAAAGCACAGGTCTGCCCCCTGAAGAGTGTGTACTGCAGCAGCCATGGTTGCAACAGATGTTTCTACATAAGAAGTTAAACCTGAACTTAACAATTACTTTGGTTCCCTCATTTCCTCCAAAAGAAAAAAGAAGTCATGAAAGAACAAGAAGATCCGCTCAATATAGCATTTGACTGTAAGTTCTTCTCAAGCACACATGTGCCCAAGTCAAATGTTCTGCTCTGGTTCTTACACAGGAAACTCTAGCTCAGTTAACTGATCCTCTGAATTGGAGCTCGGGGGCCCCTCTGGTTATGTCTAGGACCCAGCAGGTTTCCAGAACTTTTGCCCCAGCCTATGCATATAGCAATGAAACAGCTCAAGCCCCAAGAGCCCTCGTCAGCTGGCATAAGCCAACAATGGGTTTTTCTTTGCCAGGAGCACTGGAGAAATTTGCATAGTGGGAGAGCGGAGAGCTGTTGAACCAAACTGGAAAACCACTTCAAGCCAGGGATACTGAAGCACTAGGGTGACCATCCTTTATTTAAGCCCTCTTGCAGGTACCCCACCTTTTTAAAAAAAACAGGCAAGTTGTCCCGCATTTTCTGGGTCAGCACAGCTACAGCCGCCTCCTCTTTGTGGCTGGTGGTCGAATGCAGGCAGGCAGTGGCCAGCGCTCTCGGGCAGCGTGCAGAGTCAGGAAGACCCAGAGGCTGTGTGTGATAGAGAGGTAAGGGTGGATGTGGGTGAGTGACAAGTGTGAGTCACCCCTCCCCATAAGTGCCCTTAATAGGGCTTCTCAACAGGGCAGGGGGAGGTCTGGCAGCCCTTTCAAGCCATGAGGTTGACGTCCCGATCACCCATGCCTCCGATTAATTCCTAGCAACCCCCCAGGCTGAAGCCTTGATTCATGGTGTCCTCCAAATCCCTAATGTACATGTACACACAAACACACACATGCTGAAGCCCAGATCTGTGCTCCCTCCCACCCCATGAGTGGCAGGGCGCAAACTGGGAGCAGCTGGGCTTAATCCTGCATGCCCAGTGCTCCCTGTTGGGGGAAAGCCTCTAGGGCCCATGGGCAGAGTCAGGGCTGGATTAATTTTGGGGGGGACCCGGAGCCCAATGTGTTTGTGAGCCTGCAGAGGGCCAAGGAAGCATGGTGCAGGGAGGTCAGTCTCCAGCACAAGGGGCCAGCTAAAGGCAAAGATTCATGGCATGGTAGGGGCGGCCCCACTCTGCCTAGACCAGTGCAAGGGCATTATTTACAAACTGGCAGTTGTCAGACACACCGTGGGCCTCCCACACCTGTGCTGCCAGCGTGCCCCTTTCCCTCTGGGGCTGCCCCACAGCCCCCCAACTCCTTATAGCCAGATTCCCCCCTCCAGAAGCACAGCCCCCCAGTTGCAGCCCCACCAAAACTGCCTAGAACCCCACCACACATATCTTTCTCACCACTTCACAGCCCAGCACCTCCACCCCGACCTCTCTAGAGACCCACTCCCCCACAGCCTGCCTCTTGCCCGTACTCACTGGCCCTGCCAAACTGAGCCAACAGTGCAGCCAGAGCTGGTCCTGCAGTGGGAATCGCTCCAGCCCCTTCACCTCTGAATTGTAAGTATATATTTTTAATGTTTACCTATTATCAGTGGCATAATAATGCAGTATTTCTTTTTAATGGGGGCTCAGCCAACTTAATATTATTTTGAACATTTGTACGGGATAGTTCTTATTGATTGCCATTGAACTCGCTTAAATCGGAGCAATTTTATCATGTGTCCTATATTTGACATAGGGAAACATGATCACCCTATCAGGGTTGGCCTTACCATGAGGTGAACTGAGGTGGCCACCTCAGGTGCCAGACTGTGGGGGGGAGCGCCATTAGGACCCAGAGTGTAGAAAATTGTGTCTGCTGCTAGTGCATATGTATCCTCTCTGCTCTAGAGAGGGGGTGTCAAGTGCCAGAATGTTGTGGGCCAGCCCTGCACCCTATGCAGCACCCCACACACCACTAGTTCTTTGCTGTGTGGCAATATCCTCAGAGGTCTTGCTTTAAGCCTGAGTGCTGCAGAGCGCAAGTGAATCAATGCAGCAGGAACTGAGCTGCTCTGTACAGTTCATACAGTAGCGAGCACGGTGCTGACCAGCCATTTACAGACTGCAACTTTCTTACCTGGTCATGGATATCTTCTTATTAAAGGACTTGCCTGTTGCTTGATTGTGGACAAGTACAAATATAAAGTAACACACCGCTCCCCCCTTCCTCACACTCGTCCAATCACTGGAGAGTTCCACACAGTTAAAGAAGGGGGAGAGGATCTAAATCTCAAACTTTCAGAATTCCATCAATGTATTTTAGAATTGCACATCTTTGGGGCTTTTCCGTGGATCGAGGTTAATTGAGGATGAATAGAGAGCAGTTGCACCCATGGAAAGCTCAGTGGGGTGCAGAAGACTTCTGAGTATTTTGCAAAACGGATCAGTTTAAAAACCAAACAGCACAAAGAAATTGAGAACACCAGCCCCAAATTATCCATGTTTAATTTTTCCAAGTTTACTCCCATGCTTCAGACACAGCCAGACCTAACCTGATTGTTTTCTAATACGGCCTGGAATTTCTCAGCAGAAAAAAAGCTATTATAATATGTCTTGTCACTCAAGGGAGGGTTTTTTCCACATCACAATTTATTCTACCTGCTTGAAGTGAGACACACAGGTGTGACGTCTCAAGAGAGGGACTTGCCTTTCTCTGGCAGACAAAAGGAAGCAGTCATGTCACATTTGCAGTGCTGGCCCTGACTTGAGTTCCTGTGAGAGATGTTGTCCCTTTGTTTGCTGCTGACAAGCGTAAAGAGCCACTTTCACTGCTGATAATAATGGTTAATTTATCACATAGAGCAGTGGCTGACCTCTGTGCGTCCCAGCCCCTCCATCACCTTCACACCTGCTCAAGCTAATTGTTAGAGCCAAGTGTAAATGAAAATCAACTGGGCTAATAATGAATGGAGCCCATTACTTGCAACAGCACATTACTTTACAAAGGTTTATCAAGCAACATTATAACCAGTCCCTTAGTCACAGTTCCCTGTTTTATAAATGAGGAGGATCATGCAAACACTTGAAGCCAGTAAATGAAAACAAGCTAATAGGACAAAAGCCCAATATTTGGCCCTGGTTTTACAGCACACTGGCATGCCAAATCAAGAAAGTGAAACCATTTAGAAAGTGGAAACTTTTAAAAAAGAAATCTAAAAAAAAAAAATGTTTAGAATCCTGCGAAGGGGATGCAAACTTCATGTTCACTCCTGTGACATGCCGCTGTTCTGTCCTAAATGCAAGAGAGAAGAGGCATCAATAAAATACCAGCTCTTGCATAGCTCTTTTCATTAGCAGACTCCAAAGTGCTTTATTAGCACATGTATTTGACTCTGACACCAGTGTTAGACCAGCCCAGAGAATTTCCCCATAACAAAGCCAGAGTCCATAAAAATTTTGTGAGCCAAATTGAAGTCATTATCTCGGAGCAGAAACCCAAAATGCAGTGAGTTGGTTTGGATTTTAGGAGTATCAATTCACCTGCAGCTCACATAATTTCCTGAGAAAGCTGTATAGCTCAAAAGTTTGTCTCTCACCAACAAGAGTTGGTCCAATAAAAGATATTCCTTCACCCACCTCGTCTCCCCAGTATTTCCATGTGTCACTCTGGGCTGCCCACAATTACACAAAATAATTTCTTGAAGGATCAATTACTAGGCCAAGGGATTCAGTAACATAAACCAACAAGAGATTGCAGAAAGTGTAGCAGAGGGCAGGAAGTTGAGGAGAGATATATTTACAGGAGATGCTGGTGTCTTTTTCATTCGACTCTTAATCTCACAAAGTCTCTTACATAAGGAGAGCCCCACGTAGCCAGTTAAATGTCTCTGAGGAGGTCGTTTTACTCTTTTTTATTTAGGGGGAAGCAGTTAAATTTAATTATGGTCCATGAATGAGTGTATTAATCAATGCATACTATTCTCATCATGCATGGAACACTAAGAGGCTGCTTCCAGGTTCATAAAGGGTTTGCTTTTGCGTACACTGATCTGCAAAATAGGCCCCAAAAGCAACAGCAGTAGCACAAAACAAAACAAAAAAACTACCCACCCACCCTCACCCCCAATACTGAATGCCCACATCTACTATATATTTGAGAGAGTTTGTCTGTCTGTCTTTCTGTTCAAGAACTCCTCCTAAACAGTAAGAGCTAGGACCGCCAAATTTGGTATACAGCTTTCTTTTATCATACTTAAAGCAAGGAAAATGGGATGTGCCTGGAATGGGATTGCTTCTCATAAAATCATATAGAAAAGAGAAAGGTGAGAGGGGCTGACTGGGGGTGTGTCTATTCAGGACTGCCCAAGCCCCAGGCATCTCACTCACACCCTCTCCTTGCAGGTGCCTTTTAGGGAGAGAGGGAAGAGCTGACGCTCCCACCCTTCCATTCCTACAGGGACAGTAGTGGCTGTTTTCCTTCATCAGGGAGTGAGGGCAAAGTGCTCAGTTTGCTGCATTCCTTACTCTGACGGGGAGGTGCTGGGGTCAAATGAACCTGGACCTGCCCTAGCCAGGAAACATGCACCCGTCCCCCAGCTGAGCCCACTGGAGCTGCAGCAGCCATGAAAAGGTGCTTTTCACCTGGCCCCAAGCTGTTGCAGTGAGAGAGGGCTGGGGTAGTCCTCGCTCCTCGAGGCAGCCTGCATACGGAACCCCTCGTCCCCAGCCCTACTCCCGTGCAATGATTCAAATGAAGCATGTACGTTTTCATTTTATTTTCCAAAAAATCAAAACTTAATTGAGTTAAGGACTTGAGCAATGCTGGTAAATCTAGTAAGTAAATATTTGCTTGCTTGTTTTGGGGCATGGTGCCTCAAAGAAAACTGAAGTAGAGTAAGACCCTGGAAATGTGACATTTGGATACAGCAGTTTCCAAACCAGCTTTGATTTATACATATGCAGGCTGGCATTTGGGGGAACTTTGCACTGTTTCTGATAAACAGCAGCCAGCCCCTCCATGCAGATCTAACTGCCCTGCAGCGTGGCTGTCTGTGGGTTTGGTTCTACATTACCCTGCAGGTGCCATGTAGTTATTCACAGCCCAGCTGATGCTGTCATTCTGATTGGATAGAACTTTGCAGCCTATTTCCATCTTTCCATCACAAGTGACTACAAAAGGTGCAGGCAACGTGCGTAGCCTACACACACCCTCCCCCACAGATCTGGAGCCAAACTTAGAACCTCACTTGGTACCCATCAAAGGCGTGACCTCACAGTCTAGCCAGTGGAGCACTGCACAGCTGTCCCTGACTGGAAGTCGCTTTTCCATACCGACACCTAGGAAAAAGACATTCATTGGCCTGAACTGAAGACATTATGAACATCAACAACCAAAAATATCTATTCCCCCAGAGTTTGTCCAAATCCTCTGGAGATGTCAGTGGGAGCAGCTGGAAGGCTCAGTGGAGCTGTGCCCATTTGCACCAGAAGAGAATTGGAACCCAATGTTTTTTTGAAGTGGTGACTCATACTCATTTAATGGTTGACAGCTACTAAACACTTGAGAAACAGATGTAAACAAGCCACAGCTGACCTGCAGTCCGGGCCCTGGGCAATGTGCTCATTTTGATTGGAAGAGATTTGTGGGGGGCCAGGTAGCCCATTCCTTGTTTATAGGTAAGATAAAATTATTCGTGACAGCATTTTAATAATAAATACATGTTAGATAGAGGTCTAGCCCACTCTTAAAGATCTCCAGCCATTATTCTTCCACAGCCTACCTAGGCAACTTGTTCCCCTCTTTAATTTTGTAACGGACACAACCCAATATTTAACTGACATTTCGCATGTTACACCTTATGTCCCATTACTCCTGGTTTAGTTCACTGACTAATGCACATCGTTCACCTAAGAGGTGGCAGAAGAGGGGGAAAAATATCCATCCTATCAAAAGTTGCCAGCAATCTTGGTCCTCAGAGATGGGGCACAGGGCTCCACTGACTCAGTGTTTACTACAACCAGGGAAAATAGGAAATCAAGGAAAAGCAAACACAGTACAGGCAGTAACAAAAAAAAGGTTACCTATACCATGCTGGGCATATTGCTTAGTCTAATGGCAGACTTCCTGACTGATGACCAAATTGAAAATGGGTGTAGGGAAAGTACCGCCTCCCAAACCCAAGATAGAGGCATAGATCTGGAAAGATGTTGTAACAAACAAAGAATTGCAGATTATTCCATCATCCCCCCAGCTTAATTAGCACAATATACACAAGTCCTCTTCCTTTCATCTCCTTAGCTCCTCTTTTCTGTGGATGCACGCTCTGGCGGGGGTACAGTCCAATGATTCATTCATGTCCAGAAGGTCATTTGTGAGAGTTTCTGTAGGCACCACACTCCCAGCCAATTGTGTCCTAGCTACACAACGATTAGAGGATGCTCCATTCCTTACAAAGATTGGGGTACACCTTTGTTCACAGATACTCAGCCACCTCCTGTATTTCAGGAGGAGTTCATCTCTCGCACTCAGTAATCCAAAGAAAGTAAAAATAATACACCAGCACTAAGGTATCCGAATAAGGGATTATACGGATCATATTAACTCAGTAACAAAGCCCTTTATAACCGTCTGCAAGTGAGATAGTTCAGGAGATACAATCCTATTTGTATTTGTAGCTTTTTAAATTGATAGAACAGGAGTGACATTTTTCATACAAAATGCCTACACCATACATGTCAATAACCTATTGTAAACTTTTTTGTCTGGAAATGGGTGACAGGAGAGAGATCACGTGAGGATTACCTGTTGTGCTTCCTTCCTCTGGGGCAACTGGTATTGGCCACTGTCGGCAGGCAAGTTACTGGGCTAGATGGAGCTTTGGTCTGACCCCGTATGGCCATTCCTGTGATCTTAAAAGAACTGATGATATAGTTGAAAATGCCTTGTTGAACATTCATTGCTTGGTTAGGATACCAAACTTAAATTCTAGCTGACAAAGAGAAAAAGAAGTTTAAAAAACCTCAAAAAAAACCCCAAAAGGTTCAATCTGCAAACAAATACGTATTAATGAAACACTGAGACAGTGGGGCCAACAGGGGAAAGGCCTGGGGGGAAGGGCCTAGCTTCACACCCCTGGAAAGGCAGGGTAGGGATCGGGGGCAGCCAGCTCTCAGTGCCACCTCCCCCTTTTGCCAGCAGAGTACCCAGCACGGTGCTACAGTGCTAATTCAAAGGGACCTGGGGTTCTGGCCACTGCCACAACAGCAGCAGTGGCGTCCAGGAGCTTCATGCCCTTTTGAAACACCAGTGGAACTGCTCCCTTTGCCCCCCTCTCTCAGCGGGCCTGCGCTGAGATGAATATTTCCAAAACAATTAAAGCACCTAAGCAAGCTTAGAACCAGGTGCTATGAAACAGTTACACTTGCATTGGGGCGCTCGTTCACAGAGTCACCTGTAAGGGAAGTGAAATGAGCGGGTTACATATTTGTCACTGAGATCCATTCATTAATAATTAAGGTATTCAATAAATCCAGTAAAGGGAGGCAGCAAAAACTGGTGGGTGTGATCAGGACACTCCACACCTCCAGTAGGAATGCCGCATTTAAGAAAATGTACAAGCGCTAACATGAACCTAGCGTTCCCAGCCTTTATAATTTGAGAGAGGAACTCAGCCTTCCACAGACAGAATAATTATGCTAATAGAAGAAAAACTTTCTAAAAAAAGGCAACCAAATCTAAGAGACCTGCCAGCACTACTGTCATCGATGGAGCGATAACTAGTAAAGAGCAGATATCAAAGGCTGTCTTTTCCTTCCCCTTCATGCTCTGTTCTGTTTGAGCCCATGGTGGTCACAGTTCCTTTAACAATATTTATAATGAAGGAACAACGTTGGAGATGTCAACCTTGATTATTCAGAAAGGCTCCTCCTGCCCAGCTCTCCCTTTAGGCTAACTGTAAAAGTACCTGATTCCCAATTCTCAAACACAAAAGCGTACAGAGCTTGAAAGCGGAGCTGACTAATAAAGTTTGCATATCCCTAAGAACAAGAGCACACAATGAAGAAGAAAAGGAATGGCAAGATTAAACAAAAACAGTAAGCTTGGATGGGAAATAATAAAAATTTTAAGAGGCAAGAATTCAGATTTTTTTTTCAACTTCTGTTCATTTACATTTTAGTGCATCCCGAGAAGCCTCCGTTTTATCTCTTTGCTGCCACAACAAGGTATAACGCACACCCAGGAAACTTAAATTAGTTTTTGGGGCTGAGTTGACTGGAAAAGGTCCTAAGAGCTGAGAATCCTCGCGCACAGAGCTTAACTCACAATGCATCTGAAACAAAGGAGATCATTGGCCCGGCAAAAAGGTTTTTTCGTTTCATGCTTTACTTGTGGGCCTTTATTGGTTTTTTCAAATGTACATACAGTACCTTCAAACAAACAAAAAGCTGGACTAACACAATGATTTGCAATGCTGTAGCACCTCTATGCGTCTCAAAGTGCTTGGCAAACACTGCTTGGGGTTAGAATCGTCATAGTTATTGCTCCACCCATGCTGAAAGCTGCAGAGCAAAAGCAAGTATGGTTTTGCTTCTTCCTCTGCTGAGCTCATGGCAGGATCTTTGGAAGATGGCCACCTAAATATGTTAGTATCTGCATGGGGGTTTGACCCATACACTGGGGTTAATATCCCTAAACTTGCTAGCATTGCCAAGTGGCCCTTGTCTAAAGGTGTTTAAATCTTTTACTGGATACAACAGTCCAAAGGTTCACAAGTGTGCACACGGCTGCATTGCAGCTAGCTATAAAGGTACCTGCTATCTGTTAATGGCCACACCCTCTTAGCATATGGGTTTACCTCTCATCTGGAGAGTGTGTTCAGTCAAACAAACTCAAGTCTCCATTTTTTTTTTTTTTTTTTTTTTACAATTGTTAGTTAAAGAAAAGTTGTGTAGGGGGTGAGGAGGAATAAAATTAATTTGACTCTACCTTTCATACCAATGGGCCTTGGTTTATGGCCTCTGTCACAGAATAAAATGTCATAGCTAATGAGTGGCTAATTAGTTCATGATCATTACTCTGGAAATGATGCGCTTTCTAGAGTTTGCAAAAATATTCTTTAGAGTTTTATTATGGAGAGTAAAAGCACTCTAGAATATACACTATATTAGACTGTACCATCTCAAGGCAATCCCTAATCAACCCCACAGCTACCAGGGCAGAGCTTCTCCCTAATTTAGCATCTGTGCACAACTTTGTTGTGGAGAAGGGCCCCAAAAAAATCTCCAAGTGGCACAGAACAAGCACAGCCAGTGCTATTTGGCCTCCCCTCACCATGGAAGGCTGTTGGGGCATCACAGAGGAAGGGGACAGAACATGCTGATGCTACAAACTTTGGCTGATGCAAGTTACCTCAGCAGAAAGCCACCACAGTTAATGTTTCGCTTGTGCATAATGGACTCTGCACGACAGTGCTGTCCATATCCCCAGGAGCGCTTGCTTTGCTGCACAGTACAATGCACCATCCCAGGGTGCCACTCACCATCATCCAGAACACTGTCTTGTGGTTAGTTTGGCAATGCATAGCGGGGGCATAAGCAGTATCACAGGGATGAGTTGGGAGAAAGAGTCAATCTTCCAGCATGCACCTTTCTCCATAGCATAACATTATCTACCCCCATAATTTTCATGGCTTTTTTCAAAGAGTCCCACAAACCCACCCAGCCCTTCTTGCTGTCAGCCAGCTCTAACAGAAGCATGGAGCTTGTGGAGCTATGAGTATTGCAAGCACAGGACACACTATCCTCCAGTATGTGCAGATGGCACAAGAACCGCCCAATCAGCATGGAACCTGTTGATTTCGTGGAGGACGGATTGCTGAAGGACATGGCAAGAAGCAATTCAAGGTTGTTGGTGGCTCTCACAGAGCAGCTGCAAAGGATGGAGTGCTGGTGCTGGGCCTGAGAAATGAGCACTGACTGGTGGGATCCTCTGCTAACACAGGCTTGGAATGACTAGAAGTGGTTGTTGAACCTTCATATTCCTGGACCTGTATGCCATGCTCCCCTCAGATCTTCAGTGGAAGGGCACTACAACGAGAGCTGCACCAACAATGGAGAAACAAACAGTGATTGCACTATGGAAACTTGCAATGCTGGGTTGCTACCCATCGGTTGGGCTTCATTTTGGAGTTAGAAAATCCGCTGTGGGGGCCATTGTCATGCAATTATGCAGGTCCATTAACTGTCTTCTACTGTGCTGCACTAGGACGGTCAGGCCAGGTCTACACTAGACCCTGCAGCCCTGTAGAATACATAGCTGGAGACAGATTGCCTTCAGCCAAGCTTGGTGGCATCCCCACAGCAGGAGGCCAACAGGAGCAAACACTCCTGTTGGCTTCCTTACTCCTTGCAAAAGGAGGAGTACTGGATATCGTCAGGGGCGCCCTCGGAGTTCAGACCCTTGCTGTTCTGGGGACTGTTAGGAATTGTGTGGTGCTTGGTGTACATCTATGAATAGAACACTGTCAATGCACCTATTGGCCTTATGGTTCTTGTTGTGTATTGATGATACTATGACTGATCCTGAGAGCCTGTCACACTGTACAGTTACAAGTAGGTAGCACTACTAGGCCTTCTGCACTATACACTGAGAAAATAAAGATGATTTTCCAAAAACAGATTTTTATTCAGTAACAATAAGCAGTGCAAAAAAAATCTGCCATTTAAAAGTCATTAAAAACTTTATATTAATGGATCAGAGCTTAAGAGGAGAAAAGAATGTGTGTCCATTTTAGCCACATACACAGCAACCGTAGCTCTCAGTTATGTGTATGTGAAGCTATGGTTGTCCTTAAATGTCCTTCGATATGCAGTAGTTTTGATGCCAGATGCATAGGGGCAGATTTCCTCTCTAGCCAGGGGGTATTCAACCCTTTCCTCTGCTACCAGCCAGATTCAAACCCAGGACCTCTGAAGCTTAGTGTAGGAGCCGCTACCATTTGAACTAAAAGCCAGGCTATAGAGGTCTCTTGTTCTTATCTGTTGCTGAAAGTGGTCTAAGTGACACTGCATGGGACAGTGAACCACACTAGGTGTGGGTTACACTTGTGCCCACTTCCCCCAAGTCTCTGCCTGCTCCCATGTCCTCCCAGAACATCCGAAACGAACACAAAACAGCTATTTGGTGGCAGGTGCTGGGCGAGTGGGGGAGGCAGAACCATCTCATCCATGGGATGTATCAGGGAGGCCACCCCAGACCCTGCACTTTTGAGGGCCCTGTAGCAGCCACCCCAAACTGCCTATGGATGGGAGGGACCCATGGAAGTACAAGGGGCCTGGCACAGCATCATCCAGGGTCACCCCCCACACACTCGCCACACAGGTGGCAGGAGCCAGAGTGGCCCAGCAGCCTGCTCTGACCTGCTGCTCTCAGCTTCTCCCCAGCAGCAGGAGGTAGAGCACCCCAGCCCCAGGGAACGTCACTTCCTGCCACTATGGAGAAGCGACCAGTGCAGTAGGTTGCTGGACCACTATGGCTCTCACCATCTGTGTGGTGCTGGGGGCGGGGGGAAACAATCCCTGCTGCCTCCATGCCAGGCACTCAGAATCCCCAGGGTCGTGTTGCTCAGGGGAAGGTACAAGGAGTAGCGGAGGCAGAGCAGGGGCAGGGCTTGGGGAAAGGGTGGGGGTGGGTCTGTAGCCAGAGGGGTTGTCCTGGGTCCCTTACCCTGTTCCAGTCAGCCCAGGGCAGGAGGGGAGTTGAGCAGCAAGGCGGCTGGCAGGTGAGAGGCAGTGGCAGCAGGGAGGTTGCTTGGTTGCTATCAAGTACTAAGCGCCTGCTAATTTCCTTTCCTTCCCCCTCTCCCCCCAGTGAGTGCTCCAAGCCTAGGGCCCCCATGGACTCCACCCCTCTGGACAGGTGGAATGTTGAGCGAGATGGGCAGAAATGTGAGAGAGCGAGTGTGCAGGGAGGTGGTATCTGGAGTTCTCCATGGACTGCAGCGGGAGGTGAGCCCATGATTGTTGAATTTGTAGAGCCATAACAGCCTGCAGCATTAGAGCCTGGTGCAGCTCCCTTCCTCTGCTGGGACTCCTGCCCATCTGCTCTTTCCTACAATCTGCAATGCTCACCCTCCAGGCGCTGCGCTCGCAGTGTAATGCAGCATGGGCCTTGCAGGATCTCTCTGAATGGGCCATCCCAAGTCCCTTTCTTTCTAGTCCTTTGCTGGCTCAGGCATTCCACAAATGTGGAGAGGGCCCCCTCCCGACACAATGGCAGCAGCTGCACAGGTACCAAACTCAATAGTCACAAGGGAAATCAAAAGGTAAGGACTCCCTTCTCTCATCCCTTTGACGATTTTACACAAGACATGATTGACACTTCTGCTTCAGAGTGCTTGTGCCTGGCACCATGCCCAGCACCAGCCATAATGCGTATGGCCTGCCAGGAGCGAGGGAAGGTTCAGTTCCATGGCACTGCCCATATAGGGCAATGGCACTGAATACTGACACCATATTCCACAGGTGGGGACTATTTCAGCGGCTCTCACTCAGGGTAAAAGGCACAGAAACCACAGTTGCTGCTGGCTTCCCTGGATCTTCCCGGCCCATATGCCTCTAGTCTGTTCACTTCAGCAGGCACCACTGCAGTAATCACCAAGTGGGGTGAGAAAGCATCCTACTCCATGGGAAGAGATAGAGCAGCCTTCCCTACAAACCCTCAGGAGAGGGTTGCAGAGAACCTCCATGACACTGTCATTGACATCTCGTAGGATTCCAGGGGCCTCCCTGGAAATGTAAACTGCTGCGAATGCCCGCCAGTTCCCCCTCACCGTACAGGGGAACACAAAGCAGATAACTACCTCTTCTAGTGTGAGTACGTTAATGAAGAGTGGATAGGTGTGTGCTGCTAAGCTGGGGAACCGTGTGTTTCATGTGGGGAGCAGCGGCGTTTCAAAGCGGCAGCGCCGCGTGGAGCCCGAGGATCAGCTGGGGACTCCTCCCGGCTGATCCCACGTTCCAGTGAGGCATTTCAAACTGCACAGAGCCCAGAGTCAGCTGGGGAGTCCCCAGCTGACCCCGGGCTCCGCGTGCCATTTCAAGTGGCAGTGCAGCATGGAGCCTGGGGTCAGCAGTGGACTCTGAGTCCCCCGCTGTCCCCAGGCTCCATGCGAGCGCTTCTGCTTTGAAATGCTTCTGGGGACTCCTGTACATTTCAAAGCTAGCACGCCAGCGTGCAGCCTGGAGTCAGTGGGACTTCCTGCTGGCCCCAGGCGTTTTGCTGAGGCAGAGACTTCCTTGCAAGATGACATCTTCCAGTTATGAGCATGGACATTCCCCAGTGCCTCTGAGACCTAAATCATCGCTGAAAATCTGCTTCACTTACTCAACATCATCAGTGTACAAGGTGGCAGGTGACCTGCGTCAAAGTGGAAACTTGGTGGAGGAAAGATTTTTTTTTAGTGTCCTTATTAAAATCCTGAATTTCTTGAGAAAAACACTCCTGCCCAAAGTGATCAGCTTTTTAAACATCTGCAGTGACACATGCTCATGTATCTGACTGGAGGAACCAGCCCCCAGTTTCTAAGCTAGGTATTCAATTTAGATTTAATAAGACAGTAATTGCACATTAAATACTCATTGATTACTTAAAATATATTTATCGGGATGTAACAGATCTCTCTCATATGCTCTTAGATATGCACATATTGTTACAAAGCTGTTAAATGGCAATAAATGTTTATCTAAAAAATTAGCATTCAGCTAACATAAAACACACAGCCTATTAAATCTAATTAAATGCTTGCTGAAAACAATTAGAGCTCCTGAATGCTTGTCTGAATTTTCTGGGGAATGGAGAGTTTTACATCTATGTATTGAGTTTGAATGGTCACTGACTTCATTCTGGGCAGTTTCTATAAACCCAGTGATTTGCTTCTGCCCCCACATCCCCGCAAAACCCTGTTTCCAGGCCAAACAATTCTAGATTGATGTAAATAAAGCCTTCTCTGAGTGATGAAGGAATTGAATTTAAAACCCCCACATCTTATATGTGCAGACCTTTTAAGGCAATTGGTTTAATTTCAGACAATCAGAGCAGAATTCAAAAATCTCATGTAAATTGTTCACTCATTTTAATGTCTATTTCATAGTGTTCCAGAGGAAATACCATTGATACAATGAGGTGTATGTACGTGTAACAAGTGCAATTTCGCTATTTCTGTAATGGAAGAGGTTTTGAGAGGATCATTCACTGCAGAGCTGAACTAAATCTTAATGCATTGGAAAGTTAATTGGCCTTATCCTGCAACCTGCAGCAAGTCCCATCTTCCCTTTGCTGCAAGCCCTCCAGCCTTTTTTCTTCTGCACCTGTTCCCCCCCAAACCTCCTCCCTTTTGAAATCCCAGCTGGCTGCAGAATCTGCAGCCGTTCTGTTTCTGAACCATGCCCAGGGACCAACTGTACATGCCCATGCTCCACACATGCCATTTCCTCACCTTCATGTGCTGCTCTAACACCAAATGGCAGGACTACTGGACACCTATGGAGCGTGAGGGGCTCTGGTGGGCCAGTGTGTATTCCACCCTGAGCACAGGCATGTACCTGTTGCAGTTCCCTCCCATCCCCAATGCCCGCCCCTTTTGCAGCATGAGGGGGAACCCGGCACACACCTATCTCTTGTGCACCAGGTTGCAGCCCCTATTCTGGCACCTCCTGAACCTCTAGCTGAGGTTCTAGCTGCACTTCTCCCCACACCTTTTAATTTACAAATACCCTATTCATGGCCCCACAAAGTTGCGGGACCTCCTTGTCATCCTCTTCCTGGCCCTGGCTAAGGCCGCCACCTACACCACCAGGAGGAGGATGTTGGATGAAGGGGTGCTCTGCAACTGCAATTTCATGTATCTGGGCAGAGCTCCTCTGTGCGAGGTGCTCTGCTTGGTGTCCCCATTCGGGTCCCTCATTTGGAACCGATAACCTGCACTCCTGACCCTGTTTTTCCATCAGTTGTACCAAGGAACCAACTAAATCCCAGGTCCAGTGGTCCCTCCTACAAGGCTGGGGGAAAGGGCTTTAGAAGTGGGTGGGCTTGCAACCACCCACCTCCCAGGTTTTCCAATAGAGTCAAATAGAGTCCCCCATATGGATGATGAGTGGCCGCAAGACCAAGCACTGAATAAGTGGCCTAAAACATAATTTGAAGATTAGAAATATCTCTGCATGCTGTTCCTGGCTGACTTCTAGGGGCTGGGAGAGGGAGGAGCAACATATGAACATGCTTGATGCTTAGGTAATATCTATTTTTATTTTAAATACACAGTTCATGATAGGCAAACTGTAAATATTGCACCAATCAAAGGAAGATATAGGTGCTCAGCAATTCTGAAAATAGATGACTTTGAAAAATAAGCTTATTTTAAGCTTTGAAAAAACTTATTTTGAAATTTGGCGCTGTGTAGACCGTAGCAAATTTCAAAAATAAGGCACTATTCCAACAAGTCCCTTAATTCTCATGGAATGAGGGTTACAGGCATGCCGAAATAGCGCACCCGCTATTTCGGGAAATAGCAGGCACGTTTCAAGACGCGGTGCTGCTATTTTGGGATATTGGAAGTATCCTGAAATAGTGCTGCAGTCTATATGTACCTTTAGGCAATGATCAAAATGTTTCTGACAGTACAGTTTTCCATCCAACAATGCTGACTGCACTAAATTTAAATGTTTCACAGAAACATCAGGTGTGTAAAAGAAGTCACCAGAAATTGAAACATTGTTGGTTATGATGTGAAATATTGCTTTGCCTTTGTCCTTTCAATATTTATTAAAATAAAAATATTTGGCATTTTCCATGAAGATTGATTTGTTTATCCTAGTTTGGAATTGAACAACATTTCCAGTCTTCGGATTTTCCCAAGTGATAGAAATTCCAAAGTTTTGGCCCCAAAATACTGTGACTACTAGTAATAATTCTTTGCATTTATGTAGCAAGCCCAATTAAACTCTGCAAGAATTTTGAGGTAAACAAACATTATAACTATTTTATTGATGGGGAAAACAGGCACAGAAAGGTTAAATAACTTGTTTAAGAATCTAGATCAAAGAAATGCTTCCTGATCCTGAGGCATTTGCTCCAACTACTGGCCCACATGACAGATGGCACAGTGTGTGTGTGGGGGGGGAACTTGTCTGTTACTTAACCAACTGTTCAAGAATGTAAAACTAGTTTTCTATTGGCCATGTCATAGCTGCATCCCTCACAACCAGCTGTAGCTCATAACTTTCCACACTCATCTTGATTGGTCAGAGAAAATTACTCCAAACCATCATTCTGCATCCCAACCTTAGCAGCAGAAACAAAGTGACATGGGGACACACTAAGATTCTTAAGGCACCTGTTCCTGCAGTCCTACCAAATATAGTTGAGGCTCAGTGCACTAGTGTAAGGCAACCTGCACTTCCGCTTGATAATAAGCAAAGTACTGCTACCAAACGGCATCTCACATAAGAGTTCATTCACTTTTCAATATGGAGCAGATTAAAAAAGCTTATTGCTTAATAATGCACAAACCTCACAGAGAAGCAGAATATTTTTCAGTAAATGGCTGTTTATTAAGCACAAGTCCATTTGGGCTTTCTGAGTAAGGGAAGTAAAAAGAAGTGACGGTTATAAAGTAAAACAGAATGTAGCTGGAATGGAGGTGCAGCTAATCATGTAAATTCTGTTTGAAGCTTCACTTGTCTGTTCTATTATGGATTCCATAGGCAGCTACCAATTTAGTGCAGCTGTTACATTCATAGAACATTAAAAATTCTCTCTGCTGAACTTTTGTAGAGGCTTTTGCATGACACAAGTACCAGTACTCGCCAATTTCACAATTACATGGTACTGTATTGCCATTCACATTTGTACTATAAACTCTATTGTACAAAAAAGACCCCCAAAACAATAGCAGTTTAAAACTTTTAATAGCACAGACTTTCACTGCCAGCTTCTCTGGTCTGACCAGGGAGAAGTTTCCATAAGCTAAGGGATGCGGTAGCTGTCAGCAACCAAGTTTGCTGAACCTTTGTTCATATACCTAGAGCTGTCCACTGCTGTATGTCACACCTTTCTCTTACCCAAACAGAAAGGAAGAAAACAAGTGAAGATAAAGATCTAACACATCAGCATGGTCATGTTCCATTGTTTTCAACCACTTGCTTTAAGAGAATTAAGATAAGTGCTTCAATTACTAGCAAAAGGAGGGTAAAAAAGAATCCCTGTCCTCAAGAGGATTAGCCCAACTAATTGAGCATTTAAAGCTTTTAATTGCAAGCCAACCTTCAGTGCCTGAGCAAGAACTGTACTGATTAAACCCCTCCATTCCCAAACAGGAAATAAGCATTCATTTTACTTCCGCTGTTTCTCCCATCTATGTCAACAGTACAGCTTTAGCTTTGCTTTACCCTAGTTTAGTAGCAGACAAATCAGTCAGGATCTGACCCACTCACTTGTATTTCATCTAAACAGTGACATATTACAAACAAATCCAGAAACTGTGGGGTAGGGGTGAAGGGAGAGAATACGTTTGGCAGATACATTTCTTATTTTCCATTTTAATTTGACTAGGAGAAAATACTAAGACACTTATCAAAATAATTGCACTAAGCAATTTATTTGGTTGATGCATAACTAGTGCTTTTTTCTTTTTTCCCCCGCCTCTTTCATTCTCACTTTTTGCCTAGAGCAAACTCTTTTTTCTTTATATTGTCAACTAGGAACAGAGTTCCTGAGGAGACATACAGGGGGTAAAGAAGACAAATCTGTCTCCTTTGTGTGAAAGCTGTAGGCCAGAGTTATCAACTCCTCAGCTATTCAAGGCAGATTTGCATATCCAAGGCCACCGGAGGCAGAGAAGGCATTTGGAGTCTGATTTTTCCGCAAGAACACATCAGGGAGAAAAAAGCAAAATAAGGAAACTCCAAAAAGGATCCAAGTAACTACTCAAAAACTTGGAGGGGGAAAAAATATTCCATTCAAGGACCTCTTTCTTGAGAGACACATTTTATACACAATGGAATTTCCAAATATTCTTACTAAAGAAACTTCACAGACAGCAGCTTATCATGCAAGAAATTCAAGACAGTGTGTGAAGTGTGTGTCTATACTTTAATACAACCGGCTTTTCAGAAGGCTAGGATCAGTGAAGGTCATAGCCATAGTCCATAAAACTAGTACTTTGCTTTATTAAAAGCAATCTTGTAAAGTATCCACTCCTTGATGAACTGTCTACAATATGCTATGTACATTAGACATCTATTACTCATACGCCAGGGATAAACTTGAATTTAAGTAAATCCTCCAATCACATTATTTGATTACATGATATCAGAAATGTGATTGGGGTGGATTTACTTAAATCAAAGTTAATCCCGTGGGTAACTACGTTGACTTCTTTGGCGCTGTACTAGCAGTAAGTTACTCTGGGGGAAAAGGGGTATTAAGTAAAATATTTGTCAAGATATAGTGATAATAGGTTTCTCTTCTCCAATATTCTTACCAACAACATTGCTAAGACAATTTACAGTAACTGATCACATGAGTTCAGCAGATTACCCAGAAACACAGCCAAATTTCTTCATAGGTCTTAATTTAAGTAAGTAACTACTTGTAATCCAGACTTCCATCTTCCTTCACAACAAGAAGGGTCTCCTGCCAGAAATAGTGCTTTGCAAATCAAACTATTTACAAAGCAACATACTTCTCAAGGATGTCAGAATTTGACTCTTAGTACAGCATACTACATAGGGCCATATTCTCTTTGCCTTGAATAGCAAGCACCTCACTTCAAACAGTCCCATTGACTTGAACAGGAGTATGGAGATCAAAATTGGCCCTTAGACTGTGTCTACACCGCAACTAGACACCTTCAACTGGCCCATGCCATGTGACTCAGAGTAGGGAGGCTAGGGCTGCAGGGATGTTTCATTGCTGCGTAGACCTCTGGGTTCAGGCTGCAGCCCAGGTCTACCTCGTGAGTGTCTATTTGCTGTACAAAGGCCAAAGTCTAATTAACTCCATCTACTACTATGCCAGCCAGTCACAAAACACCACCTCAGAAACCTTTGTGGCTCGATGAAACAAAGGTACTGAAGAAATGTGTGTGGCTAAGAGGAACGGCTAAGCCAAAATTCATTCCTAAACAAGGAAATAGAAGACCAAAGGCCAAGAGCTTTTTAAACCAGTTTTTTAACAAACAGATTTGTGACTGGGTGCGGTCACAGATGACCCCTCGGGGGTGCCTCCTGGGGGTGCTGACATGGCCCCTGCCACTCGCCTTCCCGCTCTCTGGGGCTCCTCACCACCTGGTCCTGCTGGGCCAGCTCCGCTGGTCTCTCCCAGCCAAGGCCCCAAGCTGAGGTCCCTGCCCCCACCAAGAAGCAGTACAGACATTGAATCACTTCAGGTCCATGGAGAGTGCAGTTTAGGGCCCAGCCTCCTGAGAGAGCACTCCCCAGATGGGATCAGACTCCAAAGAATTAGGTAAGCCACCTTTAACAATGAAAGGGGGAATGTGCACACTGGTTGCCCCCCCAGATAACAATCGCTTACACTGGGCTTGATAGAAAATAAAAATGGTTTTATTAAGCTGAAGCAGTAGGATTTAAGTAGTAATAAGTGAAAACAGGCAGAGCAAAGTAGGTTACAAATCAAAAGAAACAAAACCACTTGGCTACTTCTACATTGAAACCTCAGTACAAACTTAATCAAACTGACCCTAAAGCCTCTTTTCCAGCTGCCCCTCCAAACCAGGGCTTTCTTGCACACCCTGGGGTCCCTGGCCCCTTCCCTCAGGTGCAGCCCAGCCAAAAGACCCAGGCCTCTCCTTTCCTATTCCTTTTGTTAAGGAGTTGAGGCCACTCCCCACCAACCACTGCTCAGACTTAAGGACAAAAAATTGTTTAACAGTGGCTCATCTAGAAGTTGCAGGAAACACCCTCCATGTCTCCCATTCACATATTTGAAACTCACAAAGTATTCCCCACTCCATGTGTCTAATTTTACGCACACAAATGATACATATAACAGAGTAAGATAAACAGAACCAGAAGATCATGACATGAAGATTGATGGGTTACATGAAATAATTCGCTCAAACCACCTTTGAGTTATGTATATTAATGTCCATGAGTCCATTTCATAAACCCTGGGGGGGGGGCCACAAGATTGTTCTAAATGTTGAAGAAAATTGATAACAGTGAGCAATAACATCAGAAATTAAAACATTATAGAACCATTAGGCCCAGTCCCACCCATGTTGCTATCCATGTTGTTCCTTAGCGAAATCATATTCCATTCATTTATACATATTCGAAGGGCGGGAGGAATTAAATTCAACAAAATTAACCTAACTGGAAGGTGATTTCTGTTTTCCACACTGACATCTAGTTCATGCCTGCCAGCACCAACATTTTCCTTTATACTTAAAAACTTGGCAAATCAGATGCAAGAGTATACTTAAATTCTGCTCGCATTTATAAGAATGACTTGGAAGATCCAGAGAGGACTGAGTATGTCCAAGAGGAGTAGAGACAACAACGGAATAGTTTAGAACCTTTGACTAGCTCAGGTTTTTATCCGTCTCTATGAGGGGGTACTTCTTACCATGGATGCTGCTTGCAGGCTTGGCAACAACATGAAAGGATTCCTCGTCACTAAGTCTAAATTAGCTCTTAAGAGAACTATTAACAGAAATACTGCAATTGAGCTTGAATTCTAGCCATGTGCACACACACTGGATTCCTGGTGCCTCCATCTGTGTTCCTCCCACAAATTTTCAGGCAGGTGGCTACAAACACATCAGGAAGAACCCAATTCCCATGCTTACTAGCAGGTGGGGGTAGAGATTAAAAGTCTGCCTAATGTGCATACCATTTTGTAATTCTGCACTGAATTCCACAGCAACATGACTGCAAACTCTCGCATCTTGATGATGTGAGAGACAAAGTAATATCTTTTATTGGGCCAATTTCTGTGGGTGGAATAGCCCACGGTGCGCAAGCCGTGGGTCGTGACCCCTTTGAGGGTCGCAGCGCTTGGATCCAGCCGGCTGCTTTTCCTGGCTTCCCAGCTCGGCATCCGATGTACACGTGGACAGAGGTGGGGGAGTGGCAGGAGAGCAGCCCGACAATTAAATGGGCCACTTCCTTTTTTTTTTTTTTTTTTTTTGCGGGGTTCACAAATGAAAAAAGGTTGCGCACCACTGGAATAGACAAGCTTTTAAGCTACACTTTGATCTATACTTACAATTAAGAGAAGACTATTGGGGCTAGATGGACTTTTGGTGAGACCAAATGCACCTGTTCTTATGTTCATCTCAAAAGCTCGTCTCTTCCACTAACAGAAGTTGGTCCATTAAAAGGTATTATCCCACTAACCTGGACTCTTACATATCCTAGCACAAACATGGCTACAACACCGTAATCATTGTAATATGTTTAATGAATCTACCCACCCTGTAGACATACCTTATCATCCTGAAAACACAAGACTTGATTCCCATCCTACCCCCTTTGCAATATCCAGAAAGAAGTAATATCTGCAAGACTCATTCCAGACCCTGAAGAACTCTCCTCCTTTAACCAATCGGCCAACAAAAGCAACCCACCATCATTCAGATGAACCACAGAATCAAGTTCTTTTTGAGGGACAGCAGAAGCAGGGAGCTGAATACAACATCTGTTCTACAGAGATTTAAAATTTGTTTAGGATAAAGAACAGATCATAGTGCCAGATGGTGATACTGCCCCAGTGCCACAAGCAGTACACCTTGGAGGTACATAAGAGGCTGTCACAAAATAGATAATATTTAGAGGCAATTTGGCTTAGCTACAAACAACCCAGTTCTTGATATAAATTAAAACAAACTAGAAATTGCAAGTGTAATTCGACCTCACTTACTGTATTACTTGTCACTCTAAATCATTCTCAGTTCTATAGCCATTATATAGCCCAAGACCACTACCCCTCAACAGCAAACCATACTTCAGAAAAGACAGTATCCCAGCTTACAAACACATTGCTGAAAACCCTAGACCTTAGACTCCAGAAGACTGAGCATATTTCATGAGATGCTAGACTGCTTGATCTGCTAAATACATGATTCTTGTGGCTCCTCCAACCAACCAAGAAAGGCATCTGCTTTTTTCTCCAAAGGGAGACAGCTGCCCACCTTTCCTGGCCAAAGGCAAAAAGCAACGATTAAAGCAATTAATGGCCTAGCACTTGCAGGAAATGATTCAAAACATCAAACAACCCTGTGAAGTTCAACAATCTCATTCTCAAACAAAAAAAGTAAAGTAATATGAACTTACCTGTAATTTAAAACTTTTTGCAACATTTTGAAAGATGCTGAAATTCTGTTGTCTGAAATCCCATTTTTAAAAGTGACTTCTAACTCCTAAACCACTTGAGGGGCTTTTGAAATTTTTATCTTGTACTACACTAGCCTACTCCTCACTATTGTTGTCTTGATAATGCAAAGGTACCCCTTCAACTAACAATAACTTTCCAGCTACATGGAGCTCCTCTTCAGGACTCAGAAAGGTACTCAGTGTCACAGCTAACTAGAAGATTTAACATATAGTTTAGCATCACTAGTTAGCACATGCTGTATCCCAAAACAGGACCCTGAAACCCACTTTGAGATGATTATATTTTATACGAAGGATGCCTTGTGAGATATCACCTGAGAAGTTATGATTTGTTGGCCATTACTATCCTGTTGAATTGTGTGTTACAGCTGTGCGAGAGAGACTCACATTTTGAGTCTGGGAGATGTCCACAGATGACCTTTCGGTGGCAACAAAGGAGCAATACACCCTCCAAGGCAGATTTACTTTAGGACTAGCTATTGATGGTCCATTAACGAGAATCTATGCTCCCAGGGGGCCCTCCTGAAGCTCAGATGATAGGGATCACTTAACTCACAACTAAGCAGGGGACATGGAACACGTGAGCCCTGACTCCCTGTCAGATAGTGTCTTTCCATGCCCATGGGTTGGGGGAAGGAGGGTATAAACTGGAATCTGACATGAGCTCAGGTCCTTTCTTCTCCTCCACCTACTCTGAGGATTACTTGTTCTGTTCATTATTATGGGGCATCCCTGTCAGTGGCTGGCCACTGTAGAAAGGCAGGATACTGGGCTAGCTGGTCTGACCCACTATGTCTGTTCTTATGAAGGCAACAAGAAGAAAAGATTGTGAACTAGGGATGTGAAAAGTTAACTGATTACCCGGTTAACTGGTAAGTACCAGCATCACCCTAAATGGTAAATGCTTATCGGTTCTGGTTAACCACTGGAGCAGCATCCACCTCCCATGGGCAGAGGGCTACTCCAGCCCCGCAGGGTAGGGATGTTAGGAAGTGAATAATCAGCTAATCGTGCAGTCGATAAGGGCAGAAGCCTCTGGGAGCTACCTCCCATTGCGGCAACTGGCGCCCTAGGCGAAGCATGCAATCGGCGCCCCCACCTCCAAACCCCTCAATTATATTGCGCCACCATTTGGTGCCCCATTTAACTTAGCGCCCTAGGCAATCGCTTAGTTCGCCTATATGGACGGGCCACCCCTGGCAGCTGTGCAGTTTAAATGTGGTAAGAGCTGGGCGGCTTCTACTACATTTAAACCACAGAGGGGTAGCTCCTGATCCCAGCATGAGCCAGGACTGAGCCAGGTTTGCTCAGTCCCGGCTTGTGCCGGGTCCAGCAGCCCCTGTCTATGGGGGGTCCAGTACGGAGCTGCTGCCAGAGAAGCCTGGGTTCACATCCAGCCTGGGCCACCATGGCCAGGGACTGCTGCAGGAGCAGCCTCTGTTCACAGCCAGAGGCTGCTCTGCAGGATGTGGAGCATATCCTGCCCGTGGCAAGGCTGGACCTACCATGGACAGAGGCTGCTTTGCAGCAGCCTCCCCTGCCTCCTCCCCACACTGCTGCCTCTAATAAAGGTAGCAGCGTGAGGGAGAGGGGGGCAGGTGGTACCACAGAAACACTGCTGGGGGGGAACCGATTTTTAAGCCGGCTCCCCCCAGCACCCGCTCCTGCTTTGCTCCCCCCGCTGCCTCCGATACAGAAGCAGCAAGCGACCACAGTCAGGTCCTGCTCCAGCAGGCAGCCAGCCCCAGCATGGGGCTTGGGGCAGGAGCCCTGCAGGCTGGGGGTTGCTCCAGCTGGGCTGGAGCAGTCCCCAGCCTGGATCCTGCTTAGTTGGTTAACCGGTTAAACATTAGGTCAACCTAACCTTTAACTGGTTAACTGATTAATCAGAATCTTACATCCCTACATGAACTAGGGAGATTGATCCTAGGCTGAGCAAAGAATTTAGCCTTTGTATTAATAGTTGTCAATTGCTTAAAAAACCCAGTGGGGAGGGGAAGGAGAAAAACCTGTTTGATTCAAATCTTGCTTTGATGATAAAGTTTAGAATATAGACAAATTTTATTTGTATTCCGTATGTAACCAATTTTGACCTCTATACCTAATACTTAATATTTAGGTAAAATCTCTCTCTAGTTAAAATTTTGGGGGATTTATCCTTACCAAGGAATTTCTCTATAGGGTTCAGGGAATCCGTTTTGGTAGATTTCTTGAGTGCAATTCTGAAGTTGGGATTTGCTGGTGTCTCCTTCTGTTCATAAGTGATTTGGGGAACATCCAGGCTGAGTGTGCCCCTGCCTGTTGTTGGCTAAGTGATCACAGTACCTGGAGGGGTTTGCTGCTTTTCTCTCATCCCACACTGTGCGGCAGCCCAGGCTGTAGAGTTAAGGGGGCATAGCAGCCCCATAGTTCCAGGTTGTACACCTAGAGCACGTCACAGCCCATTCAGGGTGAAGTGACCTGTGAACACATCTGTAGTAAGAGCAAAAAGGGAGGTCAGCTGGTCACAGATTGTAGTAATGAAGACACTGGATGTATGGCTTAACACCATGATTTTTAGTGTTTAACAAAGTTTGGAGTTTAGGCAGCCCAGACAAGAAATCCCTTAGCAGAGTGCCTTACTATAGATGTCACAGAACATGCTTCTAGGAGAAAGCCAGGACACCCACGTTAATACACTCAAAATTGCCTTCGCCAAACAGCCATACTCCACTAGAGAGGTGGATTCCATCATTAAACAGGCCATCCAGATACCCTGAGAGAACCTGCTTTAATACAGATGCAACTTCCTCTCCCGCAACCATACATCCCTTACCACCACACACTGGAACTCCTGTGTGGTATCACATGGAGACCCCATCCTGAACTTCCCATTCAGACCTTCCAACAACCTCTCCTAACTTCATCATCAGAAGCAAGCTTCCAACAGACCAAGACTCCAGCACAAAGTGACATCAGGCCCTGACAGAACAGATGCCAAACCTGCAAACACCTCCACAGAACACTCTTAGAGATCCATGGAGCCTACATATACATGTTGTATAACTTATCTAAACAACTTACCTAGTACACTAAATGCCCTAGTAAGTCTGTGGGTGAAACGAGACAATCCCTATGCTCTTGAATGAACTCCACAGAAAAATAATATAACAAAACCACCATATCACCCATGGGTGAACAGGTTTCACAATGATCACTTTGTCTGACCTATCAATCCTCAGCCTCAAAGGATGCATAACACTTGGGAAAAAAAACCCACCAAGCCTGGGAACTTAAGTTCATAACTTTGCTAGACACCAAAAACCATGGACTGAACAGAGACACCGGATTGCTGATGGATTACAATGATCTATAAACCTACCTATGATGAGAGGCTTTAATGGCCACTTCACCTTGACAGGTCCCTTAGACCAGTGTTTCTGAAAGTGTACCACGAAAACACTTTCAGAAACACTTTAACTGGCCGCCCCGGTTTGTTCATGTGTTGGTGCCATGGCCACGGAGCCTCACGGCTATCATTGGCTCCGTTTCCCACAGCTCCCCTTGGCTGCACATAAACAAACCAGGGCGGCCAGTTAAGTGTTTCTGTGGTACACTTTCAAAAACACTGCCTTAGACTACGTTCGACCTACTTATGTTCAATCTTCTGTTTAGCTATGAAGCTGCAGGTACTTTTCTCAGACCTAAAGAAGAGATTCTGTGTTGAACCAAGAAATTTGTCTCTCACCAATAGAAGTTGGTTCAATAAAAGATATCATCTCACCCATTTTGTCTCTCACATCCCACTCCCAACAGAGCAAGCAACATATCGTCTGACACAGGTGTCATTTTCATCCGACTAAAATGAATGTGCCTTATACTGAACAGATTTCATTTGGTATAGCCTATCTTTCCACCAAGTGGTGTCTGAGCCACTGAAAAAAAATCTTTTAAATACAATAAAAAGGGTTCCTGAATGAATTAGTACCGTCAATAAGGAGCTCATTAATCTATTGTTATATTAGTGAGGCAGTGCTGAAATTGAGTGGACAGATAAAAGGTAGTGTGTCTCTGGAGTCACACTGATTTACATCAGCTGAGAATCTGACCCAATAATTAATTGCCTGGACAGCTTCATAGGAATATTTATTATCTATAAAGACATTTACTAGAATGACGACAGATAATACTGAGCAGGGAGGGGAAATCTGCCTCAGATGCATCTGTGTTCTCAAAACTTCCAAACACTTGACAGTCATTAAATCTTGTAGTTTCCTAGTTATTGTAAAGCTGCAGCATTCCCTTTTCTTCCTTCACACTACAGCCATATTTTTCCAATTATTTCTCCCAACAGCAGTAGTCAAATTTGACACAGCGCTGGATCAGTTCATAGACATGCATGAAATCAGAATCAGTCAACTGTGGAGTCACTTCAAATATTAACATGCATAGTCAAAGACTGGGGAGGGGGTTGTATAAATCGTGCCTTTTTCAAACATAAATGGATTAGCAGCAGATTTGCAGTAATTAATTATAATTATCAACTTCCAAGGGCAATAAGCCATAATAGACTCATTAACAGGAATGTTTCAATGTAGACTGCTTGGTTCTCTGCTATAACACAGTATAACCTTTGTTAAAATGTTTAGGGTCAGATACATTCCCTCACATTGAACCGTACCTTTCTCCTCAAAGTAGCCCTATTGACTTTAAAGAATCCCCATCTGGGCTCTTAGGCAATGTTCATCTTTTCCAATCATGTGCTGAATAATTTCTGTGCGCACCAAGGCATATGCAAATGTGCACCACCAGTAGAAGCAGAAAACCTAGCTGTGGGCACTCTGCTAATCAGCTGGGTAGCATTGGAATCTCTCCTCAGTGGCTGCACAAGCACACAGCTTACAAGGAACACAGCTCTTAGGCATTTTAAAACCTAGATGGACAAACTCCCTATCTTCTGCAGCAAACACTGTGGCTTTGATTTGACCATGAGTCAGGGGGAGTTTTGCTTATGTAAGGACCATAGAAATTTGGCTCTGCAGATACTTACTACTATTGTCTTAACTTCCAAACAAGAAACCACCACCTAATCCAACGTCCACCTCGATAGCAGGATACAAATTGTAATTCTCCAAGGCTGTGTCTAGACTGGCAAGTTTTTCCGCAAAAGCAGCCGCTTTTGCAGAAAAACTTGCCAGCTGTCTACACTGGCCGCTTGAATTTGCGCAAGAGCACTGACTTTGTAATGTACAAAATCAGTGCTTCTTGCGCAAATACAATGACGCTCCCGTTCGGGCAAAAGCCCTCTTGTGCATATGCTTTTGCGCAAGAGGGCCAGTGTAGACAACCCAGAATTGTTTTGCGCAAAAAAGCCCTGATGGCGAAAATGGCTTTCTTGCGCAAAAGCGCGTCTAGATTGGCACGGACGCTTTTGCGCAAAAAGTGCTTTTCCGTTAAAAGCATTTGCGGAAAATCATGCCAGTCTAGACGTAGCCCAATAGGCACCTTTATATTTTAATGTTTCAAGCTGTCTTCTATTTGATGTTCCTCTAAATGCAGGAATATTTACAGCCTCCTGTCATCACCAAGACATAAAAAGTTCAATGACACCTCTGAATCAAATATGTGGCGATCTCAACACAGCTATTAATATACCAAACACATCAAAAACTCTACACATACCAGCACATCCCCTGTCTGAGCCACCCTAGGAACACCAAAGCTCCTGTGCATGCTGATGAATGCTCCTATCACCACTTGGAAAACACCATTCTAATTATCTCAGCTTAAAAATCATTTAAAAGAAGCGAAACTCAGGGTGCAACTTTCAATGGAAGTAGTGTGAAAATGAGGAATTAAGCTAATTCAAAAGAATGCTTATTTATTTGATGGCCCTAGGGACACTCTGGAGGTTCAATTTCTGACACACAAAAGAAATTAAATAATTTCCTACCCAGTCTGTCTGTGATCTTACACAGGCCTTACACCAAATAAGTGTGACAGAGATTTCTACCAATTATGTATTTATTCTCGGGGGGTGAGGGAAGGGGGAGGTGGAACCAGGAGTTATTTTTGCAATTAAAAAAAAACCCAGGCTACAGTGTCTATCCACTAAGAGGACTATTACAGGTTTAACTCAGAACTGTCATATGATTCTGATTTTTAGTCTGACCCTTTCACGTGATTTCAATGGATTTTGTAGGACTTATGCAAGTATAATGCTCTGCTATTGAAAGGGTGCCAGGCCTCTCTGCTGAAACCCATTTTTGCAATCAAATGGGAGAGCACAAAGACCAAAACAGTGTTAATCAATCCAATGTTTGTGGATGATAGATTCTATTCCACCCCCTCTTTGCAGCTATATGCCACCTAGTGTCCCAAGAAGTTACAACTCATGTATTAAACATGTGGTTAAATACACACCTTTCAGATCATTTTTAGAAATATTCATTTATGCCATATGCACTTAGTGCCTCTACAGTGTATACAAGCCACCATATTAGCTGGGGTACCTCTGCAATAGTCATCTCTCTTAGCAGTGCTGGCCCGAGCCAGTCTTGCGCCCCAGGCAGCAAGCACGCGGCGCATGTGCGGCCCCGCCCCCGGGCGCGTGGTGCCCCTTCAATTTACAATCAGGCGCCCCCCATAGGTTGGCGCCCTGGGCAGCTGCCCGGCTAGCCCCCCCTTAATCTGGCCCTGTCTCTTAGGTAACCCTAATTTCCCTTCCCAAGGCAAACAGGCCCTGAGTGTCCACTTAGTATGTAGCTTAGCCTTAGTAGGCAGAGTGGTGAGTTCAGTAGCTTGGCAATTCACATTGTGTTATATGCACACATCTCCCTGACACAGGCACATTACAGCAAACCTTCACTTTTCACTTGTGGACAGTGATGGAATGTCATTGTATCCTACTAAGACAAAAACATATCTGCTATTTATACAACTTGCCATTCTCAAGTGAGTTGGGAGCCTCTTATCTTGGATATTCTGATTCAACTTTAGGGTCAGGAGACAATAGGTACAATATCATTTTGTTATGGAATGAAAGATGGATACCACAGAGCAACTTAACTTTAAGCATGTGCTTCAACCTATCCCTCTTCTGTGGAGTATGTACGCATGTAGTTAGTATAAGAATTGGGTATTAATTCAAAGCATGTTCTTAGCGCTTTGTTGAAATGTGGCCTTATATACAAGACCACCTTATTTTTTCCTTAAAAAAGCATTTGAATCATCCAATTTAGCAAAGCAAGTAAGACTAATGGAGTAAAAACACTTCAACTGATGCAAAACTGTCAGATGAAGAAATCTTCTACTGATATGATACTGATTAAGAGAAAAATATTTCCCTCCATTTCATCAGGGAAATTTAACTTCTGTCTTTACTCTAAATTTCCATTATGAATGCAGATGCATGGATGCAGCTACTCAGAACAGGGCAAAAGAGGCCAAACTGATGCACCTAAAATAGCAACCAACACCTTCATAAAAAAGTACATTTAAATGGAGTTTCAAGAAGCTACACAGAAAAAGACATTTTTCTACCCTGTCCATACTTGGCACAGAATGACACCAGTTACCCTATCCAGTTACTTTCTTTTGAGAACATCATTGACATTTCTCCATTTTGCCAAATAGATTTTTCAGTAAAAGATATTCAAATTTTAATTAAAAAAACTTTTCCATTTGTTTAATATTTTTAACAAACAATAAGGCATCAAATTAAGTCATGCTGAGACTTCATTTAGTTTTTGGTATTGCTCCATGTAGCATTTGCTTAGTCACAGGGTGGTGCAAAAAAAGCTGAACGGTTGCATTTTTAAAACTACAGGAATTAAAAAAAAAATCACATAAAATTTTGAAAAACACAACTTAGCAATGTAATATAGAATTCACAGGTAACTTACAAAGCTATTGCTCCCCATCTTTTACTCCACTACTTTACTATTTTCCATGTAAAGTGCACAGCTAGTATTAATAAAGGATTGTGTCTTTGCATCAGGATTGTTGCCTGAAGAGCCAGAACTTCTTTAGTCAGATGCTCCTTTTACTGAGTTCCTCGCTAAAACTAGGCTTTCCTCCAGTTAAACAACAATAATTTGTTTTAGTTTGATAGGTCCTACTAAATAATGGTGTCATCAGTAAACATCTGGCTTCTTCCAAGCAGATTAGGCCTCCAATGAGGAAAGTGTGTTTATAATTCTAATTTGAAACACAGCACATTAATATGCTGAATCTCATAATGTTTGCCTTAACCTGTTTAGAGAAATTATGACTACAAATATCTTGTACACAACACCTCTAAACTACCAGCTTGTACAAACAACATAAGAGCCGATGCAGCCTCATACAGATGATTAGAACCACTTCAGAGGCAATCATGATTAGCGTTTTGGCTTGACGCCATATTTTACACATAAACAAAGCATCTGTTTCTGAGTTCTTGTCCCAAGCTAATAGACCCACCTCCACTATTACTAATAAACATATTCAAGAGGGCCAGATGGCCCAGCTGAAACAGCCTTTGCTTTTTCCTGAGCTAGGCATACCGGAGCTAGTTGGCTCCAAATCACATTTCCTTGGGCTCTAGGAGCCAATAAGACAAGGTGTAAACTGGCTCTACAAAAGAGGAATGTAAATGCTGGAACCATCTATTATTCAGAACTGGCAACAAGCCAGCTAGGGTTCCTCTGGATGATCCCTTCACATAGGTACAAAGCAGACAGATGAAAAGTGCCGGGTGCTCCTGCAGGAGTCAGTGCATTGCAATGCAGATTGCCTCTATTCCTTGCAGGGTTTTGCAGACTCAGCGAATCCTTGCCTACAGCCAAACAGTACAGTTCAGCTGTCTTCACTGTATGCTGTACATATTTGACAGTCAAGTGGCTACATATTTAATAAGCGCAGGGGTGTTGGAACAATCTGGATAGTGGAGGTGCTGAGAATTATCCACCCAAACTCTAAACCCCATTTATGATGGAAACCACTTCAAGGCAGGGGATGTGGCAGCACCTCACTTCCAGCACCCCCTCCCCCCAGGAGTGACAGCTTCGTTAGCCCTCCAACCTTGCTGCAGCTGTGGCAGGCCCACCTCCTCGGTGCCACTACGGGGCTGCAGCCAGTGATTCTCCTATGCTCCTGCCCCCTGCATAGTGGTGACTTGGGCCTGGTCTACACTACAGATTTGGTCAGCGTAAGGCAGCTTTCATGGAGCTAACTCTGTGAGCGTCCACACTAAAGCGTAGCTCCCCCTTCCCCAGGTAACTTGCCCACTACGCACCTTAACTCCACCTCTGCCAGAGGAGTCACACATAACGATGTAGTTAGGTTGACAAAATGTCAGTCGAGACACAGATACAACCTTTCAGAAACCATCCTACAACATCCCACACTGACATTTAAAGTTGGTGAAAGCACTCCTGGTGAGGACATGCATCCACAACAATGTTCCCGCTAATCTAGGGGGCAGGGAACCTTTTTTGGGTGGGAGGTCCATGGCTGAGAATGAGAAAGGCACTCCCCAGATTCCCCTTGAACATCAGAGCCAAGTAGATTTTGTGTTCAAGCCTTGTAGTGGGGTGGCAGGGGGGCTGGAGCACCAGCGCAGGCTCCCCAATGCTGGGGGCAGGGGGAGGCCCTGAGCCGCAGGCCTAGATCCAGGCAAGCTAGGGGCCGTACCCAGCCCCAGGCCTTAGGTTCCCCACCCCTGCTCTAATCTTTTCCATTCATGCGCGCAGAATAAATGTTATGTGCACCAAGGCATGTGTGAATGTGCACCACCAATAGAAACAAAAACATAGCTGTGGGTGTTCTGCTAATCAGCTGAGCAGCATTTGAATTTCTCCTGAGAGGCTGCAAAAGTGCATAGGTTACAGGGAACACTGCTCCACACGCACCGACTCTCAAAAGTGTTGAGTGGTGCCTGACCCCCCAGTTCTGCGCCACTTCCCACTGCCTCTCCATCCCTTCCCCCAAGACTCCACCCCACTTCTTCCTGACCAGTTCTGCCCCCTTCCATGAGTGTGCTGCATCCTCCCTCCTTCCCCTGCCAGTGCCTCCCAAATGCTAGGAAACAGCTGGATGCAGCAGGCGGGAGGTGCAGATGGGCAGGGGGAAAGGAGAAGCTGATGGGAGGGCTGCTGGGAAGAGGGGCCTCAACACACACAAATTTTTCTCCGTGGGTGCTCTAGCCCCAGAGCGCACACAGAGCCAGCATCTATGGTCTATGTGCACACCACTGACACAAGGAGCATAGCGTGGACACGCCAGAGCTATTTAGTTACTGTGGGGCTGTCAGTCGATGCATCTTAGGTCGACTTAATTGGTGGTTGAGATTTGCCCTTTATTTCTCCTCACTGTGGGAGAAGGCAATAACACAGCACTTAACTCTTCTCTGGAGCAAAGCGCTCTCCGTAGGCAGAGTGACAAACCGCTGCAAGGAAAGCCCACTGGAATGCACTGAAGCAGTTCAGGACGGTCTCTCCCCTTCATTAAAAGCAGGTTCCAGTGTAGCTTTAGAAGTGCTGTAGGGTCTCATGGGATGAAAGGCAAAATAAAAGTGTAAATTATTCTTAATATCTCCCCTGCTGCCCATCACAAGCTCCACGCGAGGGATGTTCATTGGCTTTCAATTACAGTTCTTAAGTGCAGACACACCTCACAATGTAGATCAGCAGAAATTCTGAATCTGGTGTGATGCACTGCCCAATGGAATTACTCAGACATAGACACAAAGATCCCTTCATAGGAGATTTAATCCAACAAAGGTGCGTGGGATGCGGTCTCTTTCCAGAGACCATCATGCTACAATGCACATTTCAGCTACTGTCACTTGAAGGATTCTACCAGTACTGGAACTAGCCAAGATCATGCAATCACAGGAATATAAGCCTTGAAGGGACCTCAAGAGGCCATCTAATCCAATCCCCCACCACTAAGGCCAGTTTAGGATGAGAGAAGGGGCTCAGAGCAGGAAGGGGGGAGAAGGGCCCGGGACCCTTTCTCCCCAAGAGGAATAATACTAGCTGCTCTTGGTCCCTGTGTTAACATTGATCCTATGCTACGCTGTGTCCATGTCAATGAATAAACCTTCTGTTCTACCTGCTGGCTGAGAGTCACATCTGGCTACGGATGCGGGGTGCAGGGCCCGGGGACTCCCCCAAACCCGTGACACTAAGTATTTCATGGGTCAAGTTTTTTACGCTTCTTACCCAGGCTGTTGCTCTCCTCCAGACTCTCCCCTACAACTGGGCACAGCACTCCAGCTGAGGTGTCACCAGCACCAAGTAGAATGGGACAATTACCTCCCCAGTGTTGCATGCACTATGCCTGCTAATATACCCCAGGATGATATTAGCCTTTACCGCTGCATTACATTGTGTGTTTATATTCAAAAGGTACTGTATTTTTAGTTCCCTCTAAGTTAAGGGTGGGCAGTAAATGGCCCCCGGGCTAGATGCGATTTGCCAGGATTCGCCCCTGGCAGGCTGCCAGATGCTTAGTTTACCTAAGGTATGGCTGCTCGAAGCTCCTGTTGGTCACTGTTCACCATTCCTGACCAATGGGAGCTGTGGGAAGTGGTAGTCTGGTCCATGCCACTTCCTGTAGCTCCCATTGGCCAGGAAAAGCCAGGAATGGCAAACCACGGCCAACAGGAGCTTGGAGAAGCCATATCTGTGGATGCTCAAGTAAATAAAGCGTCTGCCTGCCTGCCAGAGGCTTACTCTAGTGAACCGCACCGAGCCCCTGGGCTGCTTATTACCTACCCCTGCTCTAAGCTTCACAGCCACAAGGCCTATTAAGCCGTACACAGTGGCTCAGGATTGCAGCAGGGAGAAGCACCTCTCCTCGCTGGCCCCAGAACGGGCTTGCCTAGACCAGAAATCCCTCATCCCCATCCCCATCCCCACCACATGAATTTTGTTATGTGCACCAATATGGAGGCAACATGTCACACATCATCTCCATATTGGTGCCCACAACAACATTCGTTCTCCATATTTGTGGGGAAAATTACAGGAGGACATTGGCCATATTAGACACCATTGAACAGCAATAGACATGGCTGATTCCCATCTTCTCCATTTTATGCTTCAGTTCAAAGGAGCAATAACGAGTGTAGAAAAGGGGACAAAAGGCAGTTAAAAATTACCTAAATTACCACCAAATTGCTCTCAATTCCAGCAATTCATTAAAAAAAGACCTTTTGATGAGCAATACAGTTTTCTTGATCAGTGTAGCCTTGTGATGTTTGTATAATTACGAAGACTATTTGTTAGTCTATTCAACAACATTCAGACACACACTAGTAGGACAGGGTGAATTCTGGAAAAGAGGTGCCCAAGAATGCTAGTTAGAATCAAATCTCTGGGCAGAAAAGTGGCCTCCAAAAAGACTGCTGGACAGCTGGGGGTTAAACATACATCTAATAATGCAGATCCTTTAAAGCAGTGGTCACCAACCAGTAGATCGGGATCCACTGGTAGGTCTTGGAGTTTTTGACAGGGGATCCTGACTGGTTTGCCAGGAGGCTGTCAAGTGCCGGCACTTCATCTGCCCCTCTCAGCACTGCTGTGTCACTCCTGCCCTCTGCCTTGGAGCTGTCCCCCAGCCCCAGGAGCCTCTTGCTTGCTGTGCAGGGCACAGTAAAAAAAGGAGGGGTTGCCCCTCCCTCCACCCTGTACCCCATTCACAGAGCAGAGGGGGGGCAAGTGTGGAGAGAGTTTGCTGACTGCTTTTGGGAGTGGTGCAGGGCCAGGATAGGGGTGAGCCTGCTTTAGTCCCCTGCACCACCACCCAGAAGCCACCTATGGTAAGCGGTGCCCAGCTGGAGCCTGCATTCCAAACCCTGTCCCCTATCCTGAACCCCTCCTGCACCCCAAACCACTGCCCTAGCCCTGAGTCCCCCTGCACCCAAACTCCCTCCCAGAGTCAGCACCCTGAACCCCCTCCTGCACCTCAACCTCCTGCCCCAGGGTCAGCTCAGAGCCCCACCCATATTCCAGATCCTTTAGCCCAAGATCAGAGTCCGCAACCCCCTTCCCGGCACCCCAGCTCTCTGCCCCCAGCCTGATAAAAGTGAGTGAGGATGGGGAGGGAGGCTGGAGTGAGCAGGGACAGGGCCTTGGAGAACGGGTGGGAAGGAGTTGGGGCAACTGTGTTTGGGTTTGAGGTGGATCCTGGATTGCATTTAAATTCAAAAAGTGATCTCATGCTTTAAAAGTTTGGAGACTACTGCTTTAAAGCCAGTCAATCCCAGATTAAACCAATAGGATAACTCAGGTGCTTCAAGTTACACAAGTTTGAATGCTTTGCTGCTCAGGGCCTACCTCAATTTGCTGTTTATTGACTGTACAAGATGGACTTCTCTGACCAAGAACCACAAGGAGTCCTGTGGCACCTTACAGACTAACAGATGTATTGGAGTATAAGCTTTCGTGGGCAAAGACCCACTTCATCAGCCCATGAAAGCTTATGCTCCAATACATCTGTTAGTCTATAAGGTGCCACAGGACTCCTTGTCGCTTTTGCAGATCCAGACTAACACGGCTACCCCTCTGATACTTCTCTGACCAAGGCTGCCAACCATATTTTACCAAACAACCCTCGGACACACATCACTTGCCCTTTTAATAAATTTGAACACGGGCAAGCAACATTCATGTCAGATACCACCCATCACAGTTCTGCAAGTTCCAGATCTTTCTGCCTGTGTATTAGACTCCTGGGCTGCGTCTAGACTGGCAAGTTTTTGTGCAAAAGCGGCCGCTTTTGCGCAAAAACTTGCCAGCTGTCTACACTGGCCGCTTGAATTTCCGCAAGAACACTGACGATCTAATGTATGATTGTCAGTGTTCTTGCGCAAATACAATGACTCTCCCACTCAGGAAAAAGCCCTCTTGCGCAAATGCTTTTGCGCAAGCGGGCCAGTGTAGACAACTGAGAACCGTTTTGCACAAAAAAGGCCCGAAGGCGAAAATGGCGATGCTTTTTTGCTTAAAACCGCGTCTAGATTGGCCACGGATGCTTTTGCGCAAAAGTGCTTTTGCGCAAAAGCTGCCTGTGCCAATCTAGACGCTCTTTTCCGCAAATGCTTTTAACGGAAAAACTTTTCCGTTAAAAGCATTTGCGGAAAATCATGCCAGTCTAGACGCAGCCCTGGTGAAATGCCAATACTGCTTTCCTTAACACTTTTCCTGTGCCATGAATTAGCTCCCCACGTAGCTCTAGAATGCCTTGTGTGCAAATGTCCCAGTTGCACATGTCAAGCTTCCTTTCTATTTCATTCTCTCCCAAATGCTTAATGTCTGCAACAGAAATATCCACCACACTCTTCTTGATCTAAACAGCTGATTTAATACCCCTGGAGAAAAGGGGCCTGGTGTTTTGGTGAGCTCCCTTGGGCCTAACCACCACAAAGAGGGGCTTGTTGAATACACACATAAAAAGTAAGCACTCTGATCTTTATGAGCCACTGATGATTTGATCAGTTAGCAGAAGCATAAATCTATCCCCTGACCTAACAACATACTATTTTATTTCCCTTGACTCTATATTTTTCCTCTACAGCCAGAGAAACATTAAACATCACTAAAGGTTATGTTCTCATCAATATTTTCATTAAATCACAATAAATTTTAAGTTGAGTCAAGCAGAGTTAGTAGCAACAGCTGCTGCTACCATGAAATTTGTTTAACTGTCTTTCTGAACCACCCTGGGTACCACCATGCAGCACCACCCTTGGTGCCATATAACCCATCTGGAAACTTTTATATGGAATATGAAGTAGTTTAATTGCCCTCAGTGTTTTAATGGCAAATCTATACACTAGCACAGTGCAGAGTGCTTCAGTATCTCCTTCAGCAATGAGTGGGCCCTGGGGAGCACAAGAAGTCTTCTTTTTCTGTTTTTTAGGATCTGATTCAAAGCCCACTGAAATCTGCAGACATCCATGGGCTTTGGATCAGGGCCTTATAGCATTTAACTTGTGCAAAATAAAAGAAGACTATGGGAAAGTGAAAAGAGCAACACAGCCTGGAGGACCATACCCAGTATCTGCCACCTAGTTAGATGCAAAATGTAACAATCTTAAGCAAGAACTAGTAGCTATAGAGATTGAGCCATGTTTTCAGTGGTGATCTACACAGTTGGAGCACGTGAGGATACGCATGTCATTTTGTGGCTGCTAACGCTGGCACACAGGATGCTGTGGAGACCAACAACTGAAAGGTTGGTACTTTGTGCCTATCTACATTAAGACAAATGACTTCATCTTTGCCTACAACAGCGGCACTCAAACCAGAGTTGAGATTGAGGGCTGGGGTTAGACTTGTTGGAGCCCAGGGCTGAAGTCCAAGCCTGAAGCGCAAGCCTGAGGATTTCAGCCTTGGGTGATGGGGCTCAGTTACAGGCTGCCTGCCTGGGGCTGAAGCCCTTGTGCTTCACCTCTCTCCCCGTCCAGGGCAGTGGGGGTTGTGCTTTGGCTTTGTCCCTTCCCTGCCCGGGGCGGCAGGGCTCAGGCTTCAGTCCTCCCACCCGCGGTGTCACGTAATAATTTTTTATCATGAAGTTTGAGAACCCCTGGCCTAGTTTCCCTCAACCCTTGTTTGAGCTCACTCATTCCTCTTTGTTCAATACTATGGGACAATCCTTCAGTCGAACTCTATACACATTTCCTGCAGAGCACTCCTCCCCTGTTCAGACACATAATGCCCATTTTATGGGTGTTATTACTGCTTGGTGTATGCAGGTCATGTCATCTTCACACCCGATGTCAAGAAACAACCGAGTAATGTCATCACGTCACTCTGCATCCAGAGCCTCTCCCCCCTCAGCCACCTGGCCTCCTCCCTCCATCCCTTCCCAGTTCTGGAGGCCACTCAGCCTCCCTGGTGCTGGGGGCAGGGCAGCAGCCATGCAGCCTTCCCAGTGCTCCAGGGGGCAGGGTGGGAGCCGCACTCCTCCCTTTCCCGTGGGGCCCAGAGCTGTACCCTTTCCCCCTTGCAGCCGGAGGAAGAGAGCCGGGTCTGCCTTGGCCTGGCCCACCCCGGTGGCCAAGGGGGTGGAGGGAGAGGCGGGGTTGGCCAGGCCTCGGCCCTCTTTGCCAATGGCTGGGGGAGGGAGGCAAAGAGGCAGGGACAGAGGGGAAGGGCTGGAGCATCCTCAGCCCCTCCCTGGTGACTGGGAGGTTAGGCCAGGGCCTTGGCCCAAACCCCCAGTGGCTCGAGGGAAGGAGCCGGGCCAGCCACAGCCTCGGCCCGACCCAACCTCCTAGCAGCTGGGAGGAGGGGGCAATCAAGCAAGCCGGGGCTGGCCTGGCCTCTGGGGGGGGGGGCAGCAGTTGGGGGGAGAGAGACAGGTCAGGCCAGTGCCTGGGGGCAGCTGGGGCTGCCTACCCACAGAGAGGGGGGTTGGCAAGCATAGGGAGCAGGGGGCACCGCTCCCTGGTATAACAAATTATGTTTGTCATGATGATCCCTGATGTGTGCAACATCGATACAACAGTGCAAACTTCGCCATAATGCCTTGCTCTGGAGGGGTGACTTCTAGGGCAGAGTGGGAAGTGTAGCTAACATGTTCTTTCAATTCCCAGCCTCTGGTGAGATTGCCAACAGGGCCACTAATCAGTGTAATTTGTGCTGTTGCTTTTTAAATGCCTGGTCCCAGGTATGCATGTCAGGGAGGAGCAGAAGAACACAAGCGTAATAGGCATTCAGGTCCTTTTCCTTGAAAATTGGACTAAGGCTGCAAAATTAATTGCAGACAGTTAAAATAAAAAGGTAGCTTGTTAACTACCGTCATTCACTACAGACATTGGCTGGAGCGGAATCTATGACCGGACTAGAAAGGGTCTGTTGCCATTATTAACAATTAGCACCACAACTGGAATCAGTTCAGTTTGTAAAAACAGCAAAAAACATGTGGGCTACGTCTAGACTGGCATGATTTTCCGCAAATGCTTTTAACGGAAAAGTTTTCCGTTAAAAGCATTTGCGGAAAAGAGCGTCTAGATTGGCACGGACGCTTTTCCACAAAAGCACTTTTTGCGGAAAAGTGTCCGTGCCAATCTAGACGTGCTTTTGCGCAAAAAAGCCCCGATCGCCATTTTCGCGTTCGGGGCTTTTTTGCGCAAAACAAATCTGAGCTGTCTACACTGGCCCTTTTGCGCAAAAGCTTTGCGCAAAAGGTCTTTTGCCCGAACGGGAGCAGCATAGTATTTCCGCAAGAAGCACTGATTTCAGACAGTAGGAAGTCAGTGTTCTTGCGGAAATTCAAGCGGCCAGTGTAGACAGCTGGCAAGTTTTTCCGCAAAAGCGGCTGGTTTTGCGGAAAAACTTGCCAGTCTAGACACAGCCATGGTGATAACTTATTCAAAGATTGCTCCAAGCTTCACAAAGATGAACATTGGCTCCATTGTCTTTTAAACAGAGCAACTGAGACACATACTGACTCACCAGAAATCACGGAGCAAACCCTGGGACAAAGTGGGAAATAGACTCCAAAACCTCTCTCAGATGCTTGTTTTCATAAGACCTCACTACCTCCAAGTTGGCCAGTGAACACCGATTACTGGTGTCTAAAGCAGTCTTAAATACCACAGTACCGGACTAGAGAGGTTCAGCCTTAGTGGAGGTGTGGATCATAGTGGGATCACAAACTGGATATGAGCCAACAATGTGATCAAACTGTGAAAGAGGATAATATTCTGCATTATGACCTTTCAAGGTTCCTTCCAAGTCCGACCATAGCATGCTGCATTGGGCCCCGCAAACTCTTTGGCCAGGCCTGCACAGGGCAGTTTAAATTTAGGAACAAACCGTTATGTAAGATCTAAAATACGCAATTATAGGCTCACTGTGAACGGACCAAAAAGTTGTATTCTGTTGTACATAATCTGATTCTTGTTCAGATGGTAACATTTAGAAGGTTGGACATTAATTCGCCCTTTATGGGAATGGAATAGATAAGGGATGTGTGTGTCAAATACTGTTGAAATACTTTGTTACATGTATTTGAAAAAAAGAGTATTTTTCATTGCTAGGAATGAATAGTGCTCAGATTCAGTGATAGTTTCACCTGACCCTCCCTGCCGCACTGTTCATTCCACACACTTTTTTATAACTGTATGTTTGGTGATTTGAAAAAGACCTAGTGTAATATAAAATGTCTCTGGACTTTTTGTGGTATAAAAGAATAGGTAGGAGGAAGGCTTTTATTTTTGTTTACGCACCCGGAAAAAATTCGGAACAGCTAATATATTTTCTAAACGTATTATTCATACCAGTTGTAGGGAAGGCGCTAACCTACTACGGATGTACCAAAACAAAGCGATCCAATAATGTGACTACTGTTTGAATGGGACAATACTGTTAAAAAAACAAGGAATTTTTGTTCTGTCGTTTAACTCGTACACAGTAATAATAGTTTATTGTGTTTTATCTATATATTTGCATCTGCTCTAGATCTTCATTAGTGCAAGCTCTGTTCTGTAAATGTTTCTGAAATGGAGTCCAATCCTGCAAACCCTTATGGGAGTTGCAGTTAGCACCACGAGTATGCCCATTACCATGTGGTAGAAAATTATACTGCCAGACCCTTACTAGCCAACACTCATTTGCCCTGGTTCAGATCAACTGCTGTAAATCCCTGTGTTTTAACTGAAACCCGTTCCTAATTTAATTCAAGTAAACTGAATTAATTATCCACATAGCCTTTTGCACTGTTTGAACTACATCACTTTAAAATCCCACTTTCAGTTAAACTGGTACCATTCTCTGTATTGATTAGTGCTAAGCGTTTGCAGGAGCAGGCCAAGAACTTGTGCAGCATCCAAGAGGTTATGGCTTAGCAAATAAAATGATGACCAGGCTAAAAGTGTTCTTAGCCACACCTTCGTGGACTTCGTTTGTTTATTAAACACACAAGTAATCTTTCCAAGATTAAAGAACCTGCCTGTACTGGTGAATGTTCCAGTGTTAGGAAGTTTTAGCTCCCTTTTAATCTGATTTCTCTCTCAGAAAGATGAGAGGGGAATCACAGCAGGTCATTTAGCTAACTCAAGCCTGGCATCATGGCTTTGACCTAGAATATCCTAAATACTTTTGTTAAGGCAATCAGGCAAAGTCTCACAAGCACTGTTCTGTTGCGGGTGTGCAATAGACACAGCAAGCAGGACGCTATCGGATACAGCTCTAATTTGTCAGTTCGTCCATTAGTTCGTTGTAGTTCGTCATTTTGAGCCTGTTGTCTCCCTTCCAGTTCTCATAACATGCTTTTAAAAACAGCCCATCAGGATCACCCCACACACACACACACTTACAGAAAAAGCAGCTTTATCTTGAAGTGACTGCTCAGCTGAGTCCTCTCCACAAGTCCTAGCCTTTTGAGCACAAGCAATAAAGAGCCCAAATCCCACCTTATTAGGTTTTTGATCTCTTCCTCGTGCTCCTCCCTGCCACACACACAGTACCACTTGTCACCCAGGCAGGTCTTGGACTGATGAGCCAGCACAATTCTCTTGTTAAAATAAATTAGGAAAGAGAGAACAAACAGTTTCTCATCCTCCCCCCACTTAAAACCTTTAACTGTCAAGCTTTGAGCGCAACTAGAAAATAGCAACCAAAGGATGGTGCTTTTTGCTTTAAAAAAACCCCATAACCATTCCCACAGATCCAGTATTAACCTACCAAGCTGTTATACTGTTCCCTCCCGTTCTCTTGCCCCCTTCCCCTTCCGCCCCCGTTTCCAGAAAAGGGAAGTCTTTTGAATGTAGAGACATTAAACCTCCATTTCATTTTGTGATTATGAATATATTCACAAACTATAGGTTTGCAAAGGGCTTGAGAGCAATCTTTCAGTAATCCTCAATTGTAATAATGATGTCAATATTTACACATTGCCCAGAACAGCTAAACATTTTTTTAAATTAACACTCTCCTCCCCACACACACACAGGCAAGAGACTACCCTGTTCAACTGAGTGACAGATTGTACAGCTAATTCTGCACTATTTAAACCCTAACACACATAGGAACATTTATCCTTCTACCATGGATGTTTTAAAGTCATTATACTGATTTTCAATATATTATATAATGCCAACTGTTGCATTACTGATCTTAACAATATAGATATATATAATAAATGAATTGATAACTACATTACTATTAGGTTTACCTCAGTAAGATCAAATATATTGAGTCATATTTTGTAATAACCATGAAAAGCAGGGTTGACAACCGTTAGTAAATTTACGGACAGTCCGTAAAAAAATTAGCCAAATTGGACATGTCCATAAAGTCCGTAAAAAAATTTAGGTGTCCATAAATTTCGTAAAAGTGCAATAAAATTTAAAAAAACAGCAATTATTCTGTAGCAATTACTTTTCTTCTGTGCTGCTTTAGCAGTGGAAATTGGACCTTTTAGTTGTTTATTTAGCTCAGTGGTTGAGGTGACGTAACGTGAATCACGTGATCCATGTGCGAATTAAATGAAAGTAAGTTAAATAGCACATTGTTCTTGCGATGTATGAATGACAATGATTACTTTTCACTTTTGGCCATTTATGTAGTCTTAATATAGTATAAAAATTATGTCCATAAAAAATTTGTCTGTCTGTAAATTTTTCCCATTTTGTCCGTAAATGAAATTTCTGTGGATTGGCAACCCCGATAAAAAAACCAAGTACTATCAAGTTTACATTTCCTGAAAATAATTAAATCTGTCCATGTTATTTTACATGTAGTCACATGTGTTAGTGTTTTTAACCATCTACCTTAAAAGAAAAAGCAGAACAATTCATTCCTAGCTATTAACTTAGAGGAGGACATACCTGAAAAGATCATTTGAAAGAAAGTTCAAAAAATGGATTTGAAGTCTGGCCTTCTTAACACTACCGCTCTTGAGTAAACTATTACCTAAAAGTAAGTAGGTATAAAAGAGCATGTTCATAGAACTTTGCTTCCTGGCAAAGTGAGCCAGCCATTACATTAGGAAACTACACTTAGCCTACCTGGACTTCTCATCAACTTTTTTGAAATGTGAATTTTACATTAAGAATTAAGTACAATTATCTTAAAAAAAGCCACCATGAAAAAAGATAGAGCTGATTGGCTATCTTCATTAAGCCACTGACCTCTATAACCTAGATATACAGGAGTCATTCCACCTAATGAATTCTTTCTCTATTTAAAATGTAAAGTTTCTTAAGTATAAACACCTGACTCTGCACATAAAAGGAAAGCATTCTGACACCCATGAATAATTGGAACTCTCCTTTAGCAAACCCACTTTAATAGCACATGTTCACAGAAATTATTCTAATTGTTTTATTATCACTAAAGATTACGGAAGTGCAAAGGATGTTCAGCTGTCAGCAATTAAACCCTCAGTTGCTAATATGAAAACAGCAAAAGAAGTGGCGATGTGTTTAATTTCCCACCGAGAAAGCAAGGAGAATTCTTTCGAAAGCACCTGTTTCCATCAGCAAGTGACAAATAATGTTGTTAGAGGAAATGTTTTTGGTCCTAAAGACTTCGTATTGAGGGAACAGGGAAAAGAAGTCCCATGGTGCCTTATGTCATTATTAACCTGCTTTTTAAATAGATGTGTATAAAATCCTCTTGGTTTTGAGCAACCCAAAAATTTTTAGAATTGAAAGGACCTGTTTGAGCTCCCAAACCCTGTAATGCACTTTAGAATTAGAGCCACACCAATTATCAATATCATGGGTAATTATGCCCACTAAATATGCCTTTAATTTGAGCTTCTGGGGAAAGTAATAAGTCAAAACAGTATTTTTACATTAAGCTTTAGAAAGACAAGGTTAGTCGAGTCTAAAAAATGTAAATGTTTGCAGAGACCTCTGTTCACTGTATCTTCTTTTTTTTTAGAGACAGTGAAAGTTCGACGCTTTCTCCGAGCTCCCTCTTGTGAGCAACTGCTAAAAATACATCTCTAATAAGAAACTGCAATTTCAGATAAAGATCTTTGTTTATGTGTCATGCCCCTAAGGGTCTTGACAACATCAAGCTGTAGTTCCAAAAGTATTATTTATATGTAACTATTTGTCTCTAGAGGGGAAATGTCAGTTTTCTAGGGCTCCTGTATGTGAATGCACAAGGCAACGCAGTACGGGAAGGAGGAGGACAGCCCTTTGTGGGGAAAGAACAGGTTACGAACTATTTAGAAAAGCTAAACATACACAAAGCCCTGGGTCCAGATTTAATGCATCCGAGGGTTCTGAGGGAGTTGGCAAATGTCATTATCTTTGAAAACTTGTGGAGATCGGGAGAGATCCTGGATGACTGGAAAAAGGCAAATGTATTGCCCATCTTTTAAAAAGGGAAGAAGGACAATCCAGGGAACTACAGACCAGTCAGCCTTACCTCAGTCCCCGGAAAAATCATGGAGGGGATCCTCAAGGAATCCATTTTGAAGCACTTGGAAGAGGAAAAAGTGATCAGGAATAGTCAACATGGATTCACAAAGGGCAAGTCATGCCTGACCAATCTGATTAGCTTCTATGATGAGGTAACTGGCTCTGTGGATATGGAAAAGTCAGTGGATGTGATATACCTTGATTTTAGCAAAGCTTGTGATATGGTCTCCCACAATATTCTTGCCAGCAAGTTAAGGGAGTATGGATTGGATAAATGGACGGTAAGATGGATAGAAAGCTGGCTAGACTGTCAGGCCCAACGGGTAGTGATCAACGGCTCGATGTCAGGTTGGCAGTCAGTTTCTAGCGGAGTGCCCCAAGGATCGGTTCTAGGACTGGTTTTGTTCAACATCTTTATTAATGACCTGGATGAGGGGATGGATTACACCCTCAGCAAGTTTGCAGATGACACTAAGCTAGGGGGAAAGGTAGGGAGGGCAGGGATAGAGTCCAGAGTGACCTGGACAGATTAGAGGATTGGGCCAAAAGAAATCTGATGAGGTTCAACAAGGACAAGTGTAGAGTCCTGCACTTGGGATGGAAGAATCCCAAACACTGTTACAGTCTGGGGACCGACTGGCTAAGTAGCAGTTCTGCAGAAAAGGACTTGGGGGTTACAGTGGATGAGAAGCTAGATATGAGACAACGGTGTGCCTTGTAGCCAAGAAGGCTAATGGCATTGTTAGGGGGGTCGCGTACTCCCGGTCCTTACCCAGGCCTTTCCTCTGACCACCTATTTGCTCTCGCCCTATTTGGGGCCCCTGCCCAAGCCAAGCCTTGCAGGGGAGGGCCACTGTGTGGGCTTATTGCTGCTCCAAGTGCTATCTATCACTCGCACCTGCTGTAGATGGGATCCGGACCAAATAGGGAGGGTTCAGGTGGGAAAGGGAGACTCGGGCCCTCCTACTCTCCAAGTCTCAGCCCAGGACCCTAAAGACACAGGGATTCTCTGTCCCTGTCTCGACTCGCGGGGTTGTTGCCCTCAACTTGCCAGCCCCCAGGCTTGCAACTCCTACGCCCATCCTGGGCTACTTCCTTTCCCCCTGTTTCCCCTTCTGTATGCCCCCTGGCTGAGACCTCACAGCCGCCTCCCTCCAGGTCGCTCACGCCAGACTCACCCTCGGCCAGCCTGGTATCTGTCCTGTTTTTGCTCCCCTGCCTCCTCCTTTCTCCTCCTTCTGGGTTCTTGGCCCACGTCTTGGCCCTCTCTCTTCTCCCCCACTCCGGCGTTCTGAGGGTGACCTTTTGAGAGGTCTGCTCCTCACAGGCCCCTCCCCTCGCGGTGGCGTTGGGATGTTCCCTCATGCCCGACACCCCCCCCCCTGCTTCCGGCCTTGGCGTGCGTTGCGCTTGCCAGTGCATCCCCCACCTCACGTTCGAGCCCCACTGGTTGTGGCCCCAGGTTTGCATCTGTGTTGTTCCGGGCACGAGTGCGGGGCTGTATCACCCTTTCACAGACATATTAGGTTGCATTAGGAGGAGCATCACCGGCAGATCTAGAGAAGTGATTATTCCCCTTTATTCGGCGCTGGTGAGGCCACATCTGGAGTATTGTGTCCAGTTCCAGGCCCCCACTATAGAAAGGATGTGGATGCATTGGAGGGGGTCCAGTGGAGGTCAACCAAAATGATTAGGGGGCTGGAGCACATGATCTATGAGAAGAGACTGAGGGATTTGGGTTTGTTTTGTCTGCAGAACAGAAGAGTAAGGGGCGATAGCAGCCTTCAACTTCCTGAAGGGAGGTTCCAAAGAGGCTGGAGAAAGGCTGTTCACAGTAGTGACGGATGGCAGAACAAGGAGCAACGGTCTCAAGTTACAGTGGGGGAGGTCTAGGTTGGATATTAGGAAAAACTATTTCACTAGGAAGGTGCTGAAGTACTGGAATGGTTCCCTAGGGAGGTGGTGGAATTTCCATCCCTAGAGGTGTTTAAGTCTCGGCTTGACAAAGCCCTGGCTGGGATGATTTAGTTGGGATTGGTCCTGCCTTGGGCGGAGGTCTGGACTTGATGACCTCCTGAGGTCTCTTCCAGCCCTAGGATTCTATGATTCTATGAATAGGAGAAAACAGTTTCTAGCTGACCTTCCTCCTATGGGGCTCATCAACTCCTACTGTAGTCAGCAAAAAAATCAAATATGAAGAACTACGGGGTGGGCAGTGGAGATCTGCTCCTCCCCACCCAGTGCAGAAAACTCCTGCTCCTTCACAGCAAGTAGTAACTGAAACCACTTGGAGACCCAATAGCAAGAATTTCTGCTTTTGTTCAATGTATGTAGTAGGTTTTTTAGGTCAAACTTGGGCAATAGGCTCCCTGGCTCAGAAATCTGTGTCTGGCTCTTGACTTGGCTATACGTGACATGCCTCAGCTTCCCATTTGTAAAATTGGGTTATTACCTCTCTCCCACACCAGGGATCTGTGGTCATGATTTACTTAGCACCTAAGGCCCAGATCCTCAAAAGCATTTGTGAGCCCCTCAGGTTCCTCACTCATGAAGTCTGACATTCCCTGGCTGTTGTGAGACGTACCTCATTGTGCTGCAGTTGGGGCTCCTAAATCAGAAAGTGCTCTTAGGATTCTCTGAGGCTTTTGTGTACCATTGGGAGGGGAACGATAGGGTGCATGTTCTGCTGACTAACTCCTGAAAGCAATGAAAACCAGGGTCTTGCCTCTGCTTGGATCAGCACAGATTCACAAGTGTAGCTTTTAAAGAGCTCTTCTGTGCACAGTGGATGGTGAATGATGTGGTGGCCATCTTTGGTAAACTAAGGATCTAAACTATACTGCTTACAAATTTCAGTTCTACTTACACATGCTTTTTAGGTACTGGCCTTGCAGAGAGTGGAATTTTTAGTGCCCAGCCTACAATGCTAACGCTAAAATCCCAATCTTGCAAATTTGTCATCGATTTTGGAGTCTCACTAAGGAACTGGATGACGAGCATGATTTAAACCAAACATTTTATGTTTGTACTCAAACATACCAGTCCTTAAATGGAAGCTAAAATATTTGTGTATATTTAATTAAAGTTTTTTTGTACTAATATATGTAAAGTCTGATTGTGCTTGGACTCCCTCCTCCCTCAGTCAAACACTGAGAAAGGTGTTTTAGGAAAAGAAGAGGTATTAAACTAAAGATACTTGGGGCTGTTAGTTCCTGGGCCTTTTTGACATGGGGTCTCATTTTTCACATGACTGCTTTTATTTCTGTTCCGTGTTCATACAAAATGACACTGGCCTTCTAAATCTAAATTTAACTTTGCTTTTCATTAACCACTTACATGGAACTTCTGGAGAGGGGAGTTTTGAATGTCCCCTAGCAGAGAAGCTGAGCACATTAGCCATCAAACTCTAGTTGCGCATTCCATTGACTGCAAAAAAATCTCTGTTGTATGATTTCTTTTATGGGACTACATTTGAGATAGTAAAGCGTATAGATCTGACATCTAATTATATTAAGCTAGTGATCTGCTCTCTTGGCAAGTAGTTTTAATGTACAAATCCAGAAGGAAAGGTGTTTTTGTGAGGAGGTAGTAATGATGCTGCTCCATCAAGCATTACATTGGAGGTGCTCCTGAAAAAAAATACATTTGTGTATACAGAGCCCAAGATTGCAGCTGCATGTTGGTCACTGCAGATATTTCCACACCAAATCTGTAAAGCTAACTGTGTGGCAGCAAAAAAACTGCTTCCTGCTTTAAGAGCAACATGACCCGGGTAGCTGTTTGTGGCCCATCCACCTTTCAAAAAGGTTGCTTTAAAAAAAAATCAACCTATCTCCAGGCAGTAGAACAGTCTTTGCAGCAGGGCTACAGGCCAGGTAACATCTGAGGGGAAAGCCTGATGCTTGTTGGTGGCTCTCTGCTACTAAAAGGCATCACAGCTGCTAAGTGAGGGCATTAGGTTTTTCTATTACAGTTATGTAATATGCCAATATTTATATGTTAATATTTATATTATATTTACATTTAGCTATTTATATAAATATTTATGTTAAACTCTTTATATCACATCCCAACCACGCACACGTAAGCAGGAGGGCAGGGCAGACTTCAGTGCCTTTTAGCAGTTAGTTCACAGATGTCACATACAAGGCACTGGGTGGCAGTGTTTTGGCCCCTCATAAGAATGGCCATGCTGGGTCATATCAAAGGTCCATCTAGCCCAGTATCCTCACGTGATCCCTCTCCTGTCACCCACCTCCAGAGAAATAGAGGTAGGGACACCATTCCTACCCATCCCTGCTAATAGCCTTTGATGGACCTACCATCCATGAATTTATCTAGCTCTTTTGTGGACCCTGTTAAAGTCCTAGTCTTTACAACATCCTCTGGCAAGGAGTTACACAGGTTGACTGTGCACTCAATGAAGAAAAACTTCTTTTTTAAACCTGCTGCCTATTAATTTCATTTAGCGATCCCTACTTCTTATATTGTGGAAATAAGTAAATAACTTTTCCTTTTTGACACCACTCATGATTTTATAGCCCTCTATCATATTCCCCCTTAGTCTCCTCTTTGCTAAACTGAAAAGTCTAATCTTTTTAATCTCTCTTCATATGGGACCCGTTCCAAACCCCTAATCACTTTTATTGCCTGTCTCTGAACCTTTTCCCATGCCAATTAAGGATGTTAAGGACTAGTCGACTAGCCGATAAGCAAATGCTTATCAGATAGTCAGTCAACTAGTTGATTCCACCCCCCCTCTCCCCCGAGCCCTTGTTGCCTCTATCAGATAGAGGCAAGAAAGTGTGTGTGTGGGGGGGAGAGCGGATATTTCAAAGCGGCAGCGCTGCATGGATCCCGGGGTCATCTGGGAACCCCCCAGCTGATCCCGGGCTCGGGTGGCATTTCTGTGGAACCCAGGATCAGCTGGGGAGTCCCCAGCTGACCCCAGGTTCTGAGGAAATGCTGCACGGAACCATGGGCTGACCTCGGGTTCCACATTGACTTTCAAATTGGCAGTGCAACATGGAGCCCAGGGTCAGCGGGGGACTCTGAGTCCCCCGCTGACCCCGGGCTCCATGAGGACACTTTCCACTTTGAAATGCACTGGGGACTCTTGTACATTTCAAAGCTGGCATACCACATGCAGCCCGGAGTCAGCGGGACTTCCTGCTGGCCCCGGGCTGCATGCAGAGTGGCTCTTGTACATTTCAAAGGAGGAATGTGGAACTGCCTATCGAGTAGTATTTCCATCGACTACTCGACTAGTAAATTACTCCTTTGTTAACATCCTTAATGCCAATATATCTTTTTTGAGATGAGGCAGCCACATCTGTACGCAGTATTCAAGATGTGGGCATACCATGGTTTTATATAGAGAAAATAAGATATTCTCTGTCTTATTCTCTATCCCTTTTTTTAATGACGCCTAACATTCTATTTGCTTTTTTGACTGCCTCTGCACACTGAGTGGATGTTTTCAGAGCACTATCCACAATGACTCCAAGATCTCTCTCTTGAGTAGTTGTAGCTAAATTAGTCCCTATCATATTGTTTGTATAATTGGGATTATTTTTTCCACTGTGCCTTTCTTTACATTTATCAACATTAAATTTCATTTGCCATTTTGTTGTCCAATCACTAAGTTTGGTGAGATCTTTTTGAAGCTCTTCACAGTCTGCTTTGGGCTTAACTATATTGAGCAATTTGATATCAACTGCAAATTTTGCCACCTCACTGTTTACCCCTGTCTCTAGATCATTTATAAATAAATTGAGTGGGATTGATCCCAGGCCAGACCTTTGGGAGACCCCCCCCCACATGGTCCCTTTCTCCACTCAGAAAACTTACCATTTATTCCTACCCTTTGTTTCCTGTCTTTTAACCACTTATCAATCCATGAAAGGGCCTTTTCTTTTATACCATGACACCTTACTTTACTTAAGAGCCTGTGGTGAGAGACCTTGTCACAGGCTCTCTGGAAATCGAAGTACACTATAGCCCCTGGATCCTCCTTGTCCACATTTGTTAACCCCCTCAAAGAACTTTAGTAGAGTAGTAAGGCATGATTGCCCTTTACAGAATCCATGTTGACGTCCCCCCAACAAATTATGTTCATCATTGTGTCCAACCATTTTATTCTTTACTATAGTTTCAACTGATTTGCCCAGTACTGATGTTAGACTTACCAGTCTGTAAGTACCAGGATCGCCTCTAGAGCCCTTTTTAAATATTGGCGTTACATTAGCTAGCTTTCAGTCATTAGGCATGGAAGCTGATTTAAAGGATAGGTTACAAACCATAGTTAATAGGTCTGTAATTTCACATTTGAGTTCTTTTAGAACTCTTGGATGAATGCCATCTGGTCCCGGTGACTTGTTACAGTTAAGTTTATCAATTTGTTCCAACACCTCCGCTAATGACACCTCAGTCGGGGACAATTCCTTAGATTTGTTACCTAAAAAGAATGGCTCAGGTTTGGGAAACACCCTGACATCCTCAGCCATGAAGACTGAAGCAACGAATTAATTTAGCTTCTCTGGAATGACTTTATCATCTTTGCATGCTCCTTTAGCATCGCGATTCTCCAAGGGCCCCACTGGTTGTTTAACCGGCTTCCGATGAACTTACAAAACATTTTACTATTACTTTTTGAGTTTTTAGCTAGCTGGTCTTCAAACTCCTTTTTTGGCATTTCTTACTATATTTTTAGGCTTAATTTGACATTTATTCTCCTTTCTATTTTCCTCACTGGGATTTGACTTAGATGTCTTTTTATCTTTCACTGCTTCTTTTACTTGGTTGTTCAGCCACAGTAGCACTTTTTTGGGGTATACATTTAAGTTGGGCCTCTATTATGGTGTCTTTGAAAAGTTTCCATGCAGCTTGCAGCAATTTTACTTATGTCACTGTACCTTTTAATTTCTGTTTAACTAACCTCCTCATTTTCATGTAGTCCCCCTTTTAAATGTCACAGTGTTGGGCTGCTGAGGTGTTTTTCCCACCTCAGGGATGTTATAGTTACCTCTGAGGACTAAATCAAGAATTGCCTTTCCCCTTGTGGGTTCCAGAACCAGCTGCTCCAAGAAGCAGTCATTTAAGGTATCAAGAACTTTTACCCCTGCATCCCATCCTGAGGTGTCATGTACCCAATCAATATGGGGATAATTGAAATCCCCCACTATTGAGTTTTTTATTGTGATAGCCTTTCTAAATTCCCTTAGCATTTCATAGTCACTATCACTGTCCTGATCAGGTGGTCGATACTATATCCCTTCTGATATATTCTGATTATTGGAGCATGGAATTACTATCCATAAAGATTGTGTAGAACATTTTGGCTCACTTAAGATTTTTACTTCGAGTCTACATTTTCCTTATTGTGCCACTCCCTCACCAGCACAACATGTTCTGACCTTCCGATATATTTTGTGCCCTGGTATGACTGTGTCCCATTGATTGTCCTCATTCCATCAAGTTTCTGTGATGCCTGTTATATCAATATCCTCCTTTAATATGAGGCACGCTAGTTCACCTATCTTATTATTTAGACTTCTAGCATTTGTGTATAAGTACTTTAATAAGTAGTTAAACTCACTTTGTGTCAAACCATGCTGCTCAGAATTTCCCTTGTGCCCCAGGGCACAGTCTGCAAGGGTTGGGCTAGTGACTCAGGCCCTGCCTGACTTCTGGGGATGGGGGCAAGAGGACCTGGAATGGCTGGAGTGGCTACTGTGATTGAGGAGCAGGTGGGGTGAACAGGCTGGAGCTGACAGCAATTGCCTCCTGCAAGACAGGTGTGAAGCATCAGGACTCCCTTCCCACTCTGGAGCCAGCTGTGGCCTCACCTCTCAGGAGCACCTCTCAAGAGCTCCCCTTCACTTTCCATGCCAAGCTCTAGCCCAAACCTGGGCTGACCTCCATATTCCCCATGCAACCTCCTCCACATTCCTCCCTGTGCCTGATTCTCATGTTCCCCAAGCTGAGTGCCCAACCACCCCTCCAATCCTCCTCCGGAGCCCTTCCCCGGCCCCTGCTTCGGCAAGTATGGTGGATGCTTTCACGCAGCAGCTCCCTGTGGTGAAAGTGTTTGGCCCCCTCTGATTGGGGCAGGTGTACTGTGAGTGTACATACCTGTCTGTGCCTTCCCTGGATTCAGCCTCACTTGGGGTCGGGGGTGAAGCTCTGACATAAGGAGCAGGGCAGCCAGTGACCCCAATCCCAGAGCCCCCACAGTGGTACACTTCTCCCCCCAATTACTGCAGCTTGCAAATGTTTTGCTTTGCTTTCCTGGTGTCAGGCCATCAGTGTAAGGGTCTGAGGTTGAAATTTAGGTCCATCAATGGCTACTAGCCAGGATGGGTAGAAATGGTGTCCTTAGCCTCTGTTTGTCTGGAAATGGATGGCAGGGGAGGTATCACATGATGATTGCCTGTTGCATTCACTCCCTCTGGGGCATCTGGCATTGGCCACTGTCGGCAGACAGGATACTGGGCTGGATGAACCTTTGGTCTGAACCAGTATGGCCGTTCTTATGTTCTAAATCGGAGCTAAATGGAAGTTGTGAAGTCCTAGGACCCAATCCTGACACAAGTAGTGCATGCTCCCTGTTTGAAAAATCTGGCCCAGAATCTCTGTCGGGACTAGCAAGCCATTGCACTCATGGACAGTGAACATTTATTTCAGTTCGAATAACATTTTCTAAAACAGAGCCTGCTGGATGGGGAAGTCAGTTACAAACATTAATGAAGCAGAGAGAGGAAACAGAAGAAAGTCAGGTTAGATAAAATGTAGAGACTAACATGATTTGGTTTCCAGTTTACACTACTGGATATGATTTTACCACTTGAGGTGTATCAAAGGCGACCAGAAGGAAGGCCAGAAGCCACCTCCAGATCAAGAACTGCAGGGAAATTAATCAATGCCTGTAACTGCCTGCAATCCAGTATGGAACAGCATTTTTTTGTAAACGAATTCAGAATAATCTGAAAAAATAGGGCGTGTTTCCCTTTAAAATTAGACAGGTGTGTTCAGTGAAAGAAGTGCCAAGATTAGAATTATCCACTGAATGCTCCCACTGGCCAGCTCAAGAGGTATATTTGACAAATTTGAAAAGCTCAGTTTTCATTCCTGCATGGTATAATCTTCTGCAGATTGTCAGATCCTGCTCTGAAATATTTTCTAGCACCCTCCTACTCACTCCCGCCCCCCAATTCATGGTATTAAGCTCTTATTTCTAGAGCATCATCATCATGAGATATTCAGTATCAGACTGCCGCTGATCTAGCAATGAATATTGCTTATCCAGGGCCTTGCATCAGGGCAACATGAAGAAAATTTCATGGAGAAAATAAAGCAGGCAAAAAACTATGAGTGTTTACATGTCAGTCTATGCTATGAAACAAAGCACCCAACAGAAAGACATGTTTTCTTAAAGTAAAAATTCAGTTTTATTTGTATTTCAACAGAAACATTACATAAAGAGGCGGAGTCTTTCACAAACACATTTCACCTCCTTATCCTTGGAATGTTCATTTTTCTTGCGAAAAAGGACTTTGGTAAAGCCAAGCAACGCACTGTTATCTAGAGAAGTACAAGAAAGCAAACAATACCATCCATCTTGCAAATACAGAGGCAAGTTAAAGTTAGCTAGGCAAGTCGATTTTTCTAGGACTGCTGGAAGATTAAGAACAAAAAAGCACATCTGTTGAGACAGATTTCTTTGGTCACAGTTTTCAGTCCTCTCCTCCACACAGGTTCAGCAGTGCCTTCTGGTAATCGCCCTTCGTATCTTGCTGCAAAATGAGGGAAGAAAAATGAAAAGGAAACTTTAGGAAGAAGCAAAGATTACATGAAGTCCCAGGGTGACCGCACTCTATCATGGACTTGCTGGAGAAAGTTCGAGTAGGAGTCTATTTATAGGCAGAAGTTTTCTACAGTGTTTGGCATGTACCATGATAAAAGTGGGACCAGTAAGGGGAATGATATAAAATTAACAACCTAATGGCAGGGAGCAAAGGAACATGGTTCAATTCTGTCCTATAGTTACCATCTATTCACTAATCTCTTCTGGTCACTGCCAACCTGGAGTAGATTTGAATAAGTAATCTAAGGCTATGCCTACACTGCAAGTTTTTGCAGCAGAAAATATGCTAATGAGGGACTCATTAGCATAAGTCACAACATCATTAGCATATTTTCTGCCGATTCTTTTTGCACAAGGGGTTTTTGCGCAAAAAGAAGCAGTTTTGAGCAAAAAAACCTTTTGTGCAAAATCCTTATGCCTCTCTGAGGCGTATTTTCTGCCGCAAAAACTTGCACTGTAGACAAACCCTAATGGTGGAAAGGCTTCTTGAACCCTGACTTGCCCACCCACTCTCCAATTTGATCCAATTAAGGAAAATAAAACATTTATATCATTCTAGGTCAAAGGGCTTGGTATTACACAGCTCTTCCCCTTTCCTGAATACTGGACAGCGCCCTGATGTTGGGAACACAAACAGTAAGTAAACAATACAGGATTCATGAAAGAGGCCTGGTCTGCACAAGAAAATTAGGCCATTTTAACTCAGCAGCACAGTTAAGCCAACTGTGTAGACGGTGCTAGTTCCAGGAAAGCATTCTTCCATCAACATAGCTACCACCTCTCGGGGAGGTGTATTAATTACAGTGATGGCGGAATCCATCCTGCGTCTACTCTGAAACTAGTGGCACAGCTGAGTGGCACCAGCAAAGCCCCCCATTGTCCATCTAATATTTTTAAAGAAAAAAAAAATGGCTTGAGATTTATCTTCTGCATACTCCATATGGGCCAGGGCTATGGTAACTTCCACAGACAGCACGGCTTGGAATCAGGGCAGGATCTCATCTTCCTTGGGCAGCTCCATAACAGCCTGTCTGCGGCTATTTTTTTCTGGTTCTCTTTGTGGGAAGGCCCAGCTTATTGATACCAACATTTTCCCCAGAAACTGCTAAATACAGCAAAAGTGGCTTAAGCTCTGCATATAATGTTGCTGGATAGACTCACTGTATCCAACTGCTGAAAGCTAAGGGTGGGATTTTCAGAAGTGAGAGACACTGATCTAACTGCTCCCACTGAAGCCAATGATAAAATTCCCACTGACTTTAGCAGGAATATTTAGACCAATGCTGAGTGCCTCTGAAAACCTCATACGTGGATTATAACAAGGAGCCTCATGATTTACCTGGATGAAATAATAGAGGGATTTTCCATATTTCCTCTTGAATTCACTCTTAATTTTCAGCATATCAACCTCCGAGCGGGAGACCATAATCCTGATCAGGATCTTATCACGGGTTCCTTTGCCCTAAAAGCAGATTTACATTGAGAGCTGTAGTATGGCGAAGTGAAAAAACGAGAGAACCAGTGTAATGTAAGAAGGGAGAAACTCTACTGATGAGCTGTACTTTGCCACAGGGACATAAGAACGGCCATACTGGGTCAGACCAAAGGTCCATCTAGCCCAGTATCTTGTCTGCTGACAGTGGCCAAAACCAGATGTCCCAGAGGGAGGAATCACAACAGGTAATCCTCACATGATCCCTCCTGACACCCACCTCCAGAGAAACAGAGGCTAGGGATACCATTCCTGCCCATCCTGGCTAATAACCATTGATGGACCTAACCTCCATAAACTTCTTTCTGCATTCACAAGGCCCTCCTAAAAACCTGAGAAACAAGCTTATTTTCCAAACAATACTCTCCACCACCTGATAACACTGACTATATTTCAGTGCAGCAATTAAAAAAAAAAAAAAATTAGTCTCTGAAGGGCAACCTTCCCTCCGCCCAAGTTTTAACTATTTTATGTTACTGCTCAGTCTGAACCCTAACCATTTGTAAGTGTTCCATTAAATCAATTTAAAGCACATGGGTCTGAGAGTCCGGAAGGTTCAATCACCAGTTCAAAGAGGCTCATCACTAATTTATTTGGTATCTGGAAGGTTTCACTCATACTTGCTTAACAATCTTCTCTCTAGGTAACAGAATGTTTATATATTTTATAATAATCTTTCGCTTCTTTTAATCAATCTTGTTTAATACTTGGGACCTTTTCTACAGTGTGGTGACCTGAAAATAATCGGCATAACGGCCGGCGTTAAAGGGTTTTTCACAGCAAGAAGGGGCAGATAGCCCCGCCTTGTGCAAGAGCCTCCGCTAAAAACATGTTCGATACGATGCAAACAGGCCACGTTATTCCAACGCTGAGCCTCATTTCCAGATAGCCTGGCAGTGCTGCCACGCAACCAGAGATTATTGGTTGATGTTTAGATTACTGGCTGCATTAGAGCGTGGATTGCATAAAGAATCATTAGTTTCGAAGAAAGCATACAGTATATATATACAAAGAAGACGGCTGGTGCCCACATATGCTCCTATATATATATATATGAGTAAAAACCCTATATATAAAGATAAAGATTATGCCTGAAATATAATCGGGCATATATATATGAGATATGAGTGTGTTATATTCATGCAAGAAGGCAGTAGACAGCTCCGTCTTGTGCAAGAGCCTTCCGCGTATATATATATGCATGTTCATATATGATATATATGAGGCTTGGCGATATTCCAACGCTGAGCATAGCTCAAAAGCCGCCAGTCTAGACGTAGCCAAGGTGATCTAACATGTGCCCTACAACAATTTCTTGTGACTTGTGTTCGTTCATTGCTTGTATTTTCACACCCCAGAATTCTGGTAATCACTAGGTTGCAGTCGTGAACTTTGCAAAGTTTCATTATTCCATTCCTACACTCACTTTCTCTTGCTATGTATGTTGTGTATGGAATCTCTCTGACTCCTACCCATGGGCCAGATACATTTCTCATTCACTTCGATGGGAGTCAGAGTAGGCTAGAGTTTGAACTTAGTTTGAGTGTCAGTCTTTATTCTATCTGTTCATCTGTGCTCCCAGCTTATCTAAGTCAGTCTAGCTTTTGTCAATTTCCTCTACTTTAATTGGTGCTTACCCCGGAAACACCAGACTAAGTTTATTCTAGAAAAAAGTGAACACTAATATTTCATCAAGGTCTATATTCCTGGCCTAACGAAAAACATGCACATGAGAGATGGGTGTGCAAAAACTGATAGCCACCACTGCTCTGCACTTTTAAGTGCCATTAATCTATTTTTGCATCAAATGTCTCCTGACATCACTGGTTAAGATACATTAGGCTAATTTCTGTATGCATAGAATTTAAAGCATTCTTTTGCAGAAAGCCGGCCATGATGCCATCATTAGGTATTCCAGTGCCATCTAAACAAACACAGATTTCATGCAGACTAAAGATCAAAAGGTAGTTGACTATGAAGATGTACAAAAAATTCAGTACTAGGAAATAAGGCCTTCTTCAGTCCACCTTACCTTCATGGAGTCGTACAATCGATCAGCAAAATACAGCTGCTTGTTCTGAATGCACTGGACTGCAAAGTGAAGAACATAATATTAGTTAAATATACTGCAGACAGTCAGATCAGCAAACTAAAATGACTTAGACTCCTCCTTTATAGATCTGATTGTTGAACTAGGAGAGGGTTTTCAAGATCTGATTGCTGAACTAGGAGAGGATTTTCTCACCCCCCAAAAAAACAAACCAACCAACAAAAACCCTAAGGACAAATGATCTGTGTCTGAAACATTTACTACCTAGAAGTTAATATGTTTAAATAACTGTATCAAGGAAGGTTTGCAATTTACCCATAAGTCCTTAAAAATCAAATAAAATATTTTCTTTCCTTCAATTGCCATCATATCTCATTATGGCCCGTGCCCCCCAGGTTTCAGTCTTTGATCCATACTCATCTTAATACATTCTTTTTGAGAATGCAAATGCAGATGTCACAAACAGATTTCCTCTTCATGGTTTTGGCTTCTCTGAATTTGTCTTAAACAAGAACCTGGCTCTACCATAATTTCTATCAATTCAGTGTATCTGAAATGAATAACCCCCTACAATAACGTCCCTCTACCAAATGCCACCACAATGGACTCGATAGCCTCCTGAGGTCTTTTCCAGCCCTATGATTCTATGATTACTCTCATTCCACAACCCAGATCTCACATTCACCCTTCTGTTCCCATTCATTTCACAGAATACAGTCCCAAATCAACCTCCATTTTCTAGTCTCCAAAATCCTTAGACTGGCTTCAACCCAACACACACATACGTACGTACGCCCTTCCAGCCACCAACCCTCTACAGTCTTTTTAAACTTTTCAGGTTTCCAAAGAGGAAATCCCAAGCAAATATTTAATGCCTCAGACTAGAGCTATAATAGCCCTTTTTACAAACAGCTGGAAGAACAATTGTTTCCACTGAAGATTATAAACTGGAGATGAACTCACAGCAAATCATCCACTTTGGGGAATGAAGCTGACTTTTACCACAGGGCAGTAAATCACTCACTAAACTCCTCCCACTTCAGATTAAAATAATAAAATACACTGACTGATCCCACACTGACAGCACTCCGAGCTTCTCCAGCATCCTCAAATTGGTCTTGAAACAGCCGGATTCTGCCTTGTCTCAGCAAGTATAATGTGAGAGCATTTCCATTCTTAATAACCTTAACAATGGTTTTCTTACCAAGATTAAGGAAGGCATTTTCCAGGTCTCCCTTGACCTCCTTCTTGATGCTCTCCAGCATATCATAAGGGCTATAGCTCTTGTACCTCTCAAACACTATAGCGAGGAAGAAAATAATTAAAGAACAGAAGTGCACCTGAGTTGTACACACAAATTCAAGGGGGCAGAAAGATAATGTGCATAAAAACCTGCATAATGCAACTAGAAAGGGGCCAGGGACATTAAGAAATCTGACCACCAATATCTTGATCCTATGCTACTTCATTTTGATTGCCATGAATATTTAAGGAAGTTCTCGATTCATCAATGATTTGGGAAAACGTCACCACGTATTGGTTTTCTCACTATGATATATGAAAAATTATTGTGACAGATTGCCCATTAGATAGATATTGGGTCCATTCGCTCTATTTCACACTGTGGCATTTAAGCCCTCAGAAATAAAACTCTTAAAGGAATTTCCTGGGCAGTTGTTATGTGAAAACATCAGAGGCCACTCCTAGGGCCCACTGACAGAAACTTTACATGTGTGATGTTCGCATATGGAAATGATACGCCTAAATGGTTCCAGGAGTGAATTTAGAGAACATTCCCGAAAGTGCTGCTTTTGGGTGTGTATGTATGTTCGAATTGGTAAACTAACATATTTACTCTACAGACACAAATGCATTTCTTTTCAAATAGTCATGGTTCAGCAGATACACTTTTCACAAACATCTCCCTGTTTCTGGGTTCTTGCTTGATTTAATCATTACTGCAACCAAGCAATGACCATCTCCTTCTAACTCCCTCGTCTCGATTTTTTTATTTTCAGCAGTACCTTTCTGGAGGTGGGGGATGCTCCTTTCAGTCATAATATTGATCCACTTAGGAACATCAGTTCCCTTCCTCTTCACACCAGCGTCATAGAGGTCCTGTGGTTAGATGAAAAGTCCTATTTTAGTCACCCAGGGTAAAATGAAGGAGCCACTGCAAAGCTATAGGATATTTCAGAAGAAAAGTCCTACTTGAGCCAAACCAGACGGAAATGTTAAATGTAGACACATACTTAACCTAACCACTGAGGGGGATGCATACAGAACCAAGGACTTATAGACCTGATTCTCGACTTACAAGGGTTTCATTGCTATAATTCCATTGGCTTCAGTGAAGATACTCTTGACCTCCCAAAGAATAGTCAGGTCTTGGGTTTAAATGGTGACAGGTGAAAGGAACAGTTTCATAAAACTGTTAATACATTTAAATCATTACTAGGGAGCTGTGCCCCCTACTTGCTACGCTCACCAACCCTCCTCTCATGGGGGGTAGCCAACCCCGTCCCCCTCCCCCCCCGTCACCAGGGAGGGGTGGGCTGCAGCCACACCAGCCCAGGCCCCTTCTCCTTCCCCAACTCCCACCCCACCCCCACCCCCGCGGCTACGTCAGCTGGGGCTCTCTCTCTCTTCCCTCCCTCCTGGCTGCAGCCTAATCTTACCCCCACCCTCCCAGGCGAAGCCGTACCAGGCCTGGCTCTGTGGCTGGAGAAGGCTGGGTCAAGGTGTGCCAGGACATGCCAGACTCTGCTCCCAGCCGCCCGGCAGGGCCAAGGCCATGCCAGTCCTGGCTCCCCCATCCCGGACAGGGCCGAGGCCGTGCCAAACCCAGCTCTGCCCTTGGCCTCAGCAGCCCAGACTCTCTCCCCCCCCAGCCATGGGGGGCTGGGCCAAGTCGAAGGCACAGCCAGGCCCAGCTCTCTCCCCGCAGCTGCCAGGGGGTTGTGCCACTCCCCCTGCCCAAGCACAGGGGAGGGAGGAAGGCCACATGGCTTGCGGCTGCCTCCAAGCATAGGGGAGGAAGGGGCCACATGGCTGCCAGTTCCACGGGGGGAGGCCACATGGCTGAGGGAGGGTCTGCAGGACACAGAGTAATGCATGACATCACTCTGTCATCTCACAGGAAAAGGTTTTTTTTATAGAGAGAGAGACAAGAAAAGATTTCTCCATATTCTCTCTTGGAATCACCGGGGCACTATCATTTTTCAGTCTCAGCAGAGGATCATTGCCCTGTTATGAAACTCCACTAGGAAGTCTCTTTATCAAGGAAGCAATAGAACAGCTATGTATGGTACTGGAGGGAAAGGGAGCCCCTGTATGGAAAGGGCTGAGCTCATGATCATAAGTGCAACATGCTGAAACCAATGTTATCTGCCTAATCTGCTAGGGAATGTATGTGCACGCTCTTGGTGTGGAAAAGGAAGCAGCATTTCTACTCTCTATTCAGAGTTTTCTGAGATTTATTTTCATATTTAGCACATTTTGGACAGTTCAGTTATCACTGGCCCCCAGCACTTACCCTAGCATCCATGTCAATCAACTCATAATCAATCACAGAGGTGTCCTCAGATCTTTTACCCTTCAAACAAGAAGAATAAACATTTAGCAGATGTATCCGAATTCAAAGAGTGGAAGCTGCTATCTACGTGGTTTTGTCTCAGTTCATGTCAGCCAACGTTTGCCAAATGAGCATTACAGTATGTTCCAGCTCCATTACAAAGCTCTGTTGTGTTAGTTACTCTCATCAACTTGCATTGTCATTCAGCATCTGCAGAGTGCGCTTTCAATCTGTCAGCTGTGCAGGGACAATGCACACGAATACAATCTGGGTATCAGTCAGGGGACTGGATTTCTAGGCAATCGCTCATCACAATCAACGTAAATAGCTGCCACAACAGGTGAGTGGACTGAGAAACATGATAGAATTAAGGAAAGCTAGACACTGACAGAACTGTCCCGTCCATAGGACGATTTGGGGGGGTTGCCTGGAGCCCCACACTTTGGAGGGCCACCCTGGCAACCACCCCAACCATCCTATAGACAGGACAGTTCCCCATCTTGATATTAGCCTGGGGGGGCCAAGGACAACCTGGGGGATTACTCAGGGGCTGGCATTAGGGGGCAGGCCACCTGAGGTAGGAGCTGCAGCAAGGGGAGCCGCTCCGCTGCCATCTCCCAGCTGAGTCACTCCACTTCCCCATGGTGGCAGGGAGCTGAGTGCCCTGGCTGGGAGATGGGCAACGAAGCGGCACAGGCTGCTGAGTCACTCAGCTTTCTGCAGCTCTCACTGCCATAGTGAGTGAAGGGGGCCCCGACCCCAGCTACTGCCCCTCACCAGGCACCCCAGTAATCCCCCAGATTAAATCACTGGGGTGAGAGCTTCAGGGAAGTGGTGCAATGGGAGCAGGAAGGGGTAGAGCAGGGGCAGAGTCTGAGGCAGGGTTGCCCCAGGCTCCACCCTCACCTCCCCAAGGATGGCCCTGCATACTGACTCAGAATAGCTTTACCTTTGCCAGGGAAACCATCAGCTTGCGGAAGTCGCCGGAGGTGTCAGAGATAATGTCCTTTTCCAGTTCTGTCTTGTACACTAGAAAACAGCAAATACTTTTCTATTTACTGCTGACCAACTGAAATTACTCCATACCTCATCAAGGTCAACTGGAGGGGTGGCATCTGCAAGTTACTTTAGATACTGTAATGGGAAGACAAATAGGAACAACCAGCTAATCTATTAAAACAGTGAAACAGGCTGGACCACGGGTAGCCCTGCTCATATCCCTAGGGCAGGCAAGGCTCTACCATCCAGTTATTACAACATTGCTAGCAGTTATTACAACCACACAAGACCAAGGCTCTTGTGTTTCATTACAGCAGATCCAGATTACCAAGCACTGATTTTTTTAGACTGTTTGCAGCTAATAGACAATTTTATACAACATGACCACAGTTTAAATATGTATGCCTAAATACAGGAGTGCTTTCTTATCAGAGTATCAATTTTCTGCATTGCTACAAGACTGCTACTTTCCCTCTGGAGTTCTATCTCTATCTGGATTGTACCAGCTACAGGCTTTCATCCAATTCCTCGCTATAATAATTGTTTTCATCTTACGCCATTAACACTCAGCTATTTTTGTTCATACTGTATTGATTTTGCCATTGCTACTTTACAGAATTGTTTGCAGCTATCAAATATATCAATATTTTCTCCAATTAAAGCTAAATAAGACACTTGTAGCTACCTGTGAACACATTGAACACCTTTGTTACCGTTTGTGATGAATGTGATTTGAAACATGAAAGGGTCATAAAAAATCTTAAGGAATACTATTTGATACTGAACTCACGTTCAAAACACTGTTAAATCCTGTTACCATCAACTGAAAAATACAGCTAGGAATGGGTAATATCCTACAGCAAAGTTTAAAAAAAAAAATCCATGCTTTTATCAAGTCTTGTCCAGATCTGCATGCCTTTTTTGGCAGCTCTATCAATTAAGGTGATAAAAAGGCTTCTTCAGCAGTTTCCAAAATCAGCTGCTCAACATGGACAGAATCTATGAGCAGTTTTTTGCTCTCGTTTATTCCAACTCTGTCTTCCTTATAATAGAAGCAGAAAACGGACTATTGCTGCTGTTTTCACAGGAAACAAATTATTGGAAGATGCCCCCCATATTTGTTTACTACAAGACCTGCAGTTGATTCCAAGGCACCAAACCCTGAGACACAAATTTCTGGCTCAATGGAGAATGCTTCTGGGATTCAAGTTAATTTCAAGATACAAAAATTAAGTAAAAACAACATTTGAAAGGCACAATTGCACAGCACCTTAATCTATGCAGATTTGGTTATTAAAAAGGGGTGACAGTGGGTAAAATCCTGGGCTCCAAAGACAACACTGTTGCCAGTATTTCAGCCTAGAACATCTCCAGTATCCAAGAGTCCATAAATCATAAGGAGTTATATACAATTACACTGAAAACTTCAGTTATGCCAGCATAAATACCTGTGCCTGTGGTATCTGACCAAATCAACAGGGATAATGAGAACCCCTAGGAAGGCCAGTGGTTAAAAAAAGTCTTCCAAATTTTCACATCACTCATCCAAAAGGAGAAAATGGGAAGGCCTAAGTCTGCTGTGTTGAAAACACTAAGGGTGTGTCTAGACTACAGGGTTTTTTCGAAAAAAGTGACCTTTTTCCAAAAACTTCACCTGTGTCTAGACTGCTGCCGTGTTCTTTCGAAATTAAATTGAAAGAACATGGCAGTTTTTTCAACCGCGGAAAACCTCATTCTACAAGGAATAATGCCTTTTTTCGAAAGTACTCTTTTTAAAAAAGGCGTTATTGAACACAATCAGTGCTTTTTCGAAAGAGAGCATCCAGACTGCCTGGGTGCTCTCTTTCGAAAAAGCGGCTCTCTTTTTTGAAAATACTGGTTGCTGTCTAGATGATCTCTGTCTAGACGATCTCGGCTTTCGAAAAAGCCTCTTTCGAAAGAGGCCTGTAGTCTAGACATAGCCCAAGAAAATACTTACTTTCCCTGTAGACTTTGTTAATTTCACAGAGCTCCTGGTTTGTCCTGGAGCAGATGATCTCAATGAGAGTATCTTCATCAGTTCCCAAGCCCTAAAAAACAGGTTAAGTTTCCATTAGACACTAAAAAAGGCCAGCCTGAAAGAATGGTTCTGAAACATTTGGCACACACTTTGGTAGTACTCTTTTCACTCAATCTTAGATAACACTCCCTTCCCCACGCAGACATAAAAGTGTTAAGCATGGGGCTGCTGGTATTTTTGCCAATGATATTGACCCTGCTGCTGATGGCTGAGCCTCTTTCTTCTTGTTAACTAGTTTGCTACTGGGTTAGTGACACAGCATGGAAAGCAGTGTGAAAATGAATGCTACCCAATATCTCAGTTGTGACAAGCCAGCATTTCTCTATTAAAATCTTCAACTGGCATGGCTGAGTACTGATTTACTGGGAGCAGGCACCCACCCAACGCTAAAAATCTCCCTTGAAAACACATATCAGAAAGGGTTTGTCACAGTGCATAAGAGGCCGCTACCAAATTGAACTCTACCTTCCATACGATCACATAGTGGAATTTTACCTAATTTTATATGTACAGGCAAATCACTACAGTCTAGCACATAGCACAGAAGGCCAGAGTTCTTCCTCTGCCAATGACTAGCTGTTCAACCTTTGGGGGAAAAAAATCACTTAGCTTCTTTGATCCTCAGTTTACCTCAATAGCAAATGGGACTAACAATACTATTTATCAATCATGTAGGCTGCCGTGAGGCTGATTTATACTTTTTTAAAAGGACTTTTAAAAAGCCAAAGATAAGCTGTGTTTGAGTGCCAAGTATTAGTCTAATAGCCTTGCAATACAGTTAATTATATCAGTGGTAAACCACAAGCTGGGAGTATTTCAACACTGCTTTGACCGTCTCATTGAGTTTCAAAGAACATAAGAACGGCCATTTTGCATCAGACCAAAGGTCCATCTAGCCCAGTATCTTGTCTGCCGACAGTGGCCAATGTCAAGTGCCCCAGAGGGAGGGAACACAACAGATAATCCTCACGTGATCCCTCCCATCGCCCATTTACCGACAAACAGAGGCTAGGGACACCATTTCTAGATGAGGCCAAGATGTCACTAGCAACCTGTCTGTTTGGTGCACTGGATCAAAAACTTTACCCCTTCATGTTAGGCGCCGACCTGGTCTCTTGTACATAGACAACACTTGCCAGTCATTTAGCAAAGCTACTTAAACATAAGACTTGGGGTGATATGAACTCAGAGGCCAGCACCTTTCATACCCCTAATCCAGCAAAGTGTTTAAGTAAATTCTTGACTTAAGGCATGTGAATACTCTCCGCTTGATTTTTCATTTAAAAGAAAAATGCTGTTTGTATTCGTTTCTTTAACTGTTAAAGGTATTTGTTTCAGAACAGGTCCTATCGAAAATAACAGTATCTCTTATTTTATGCCCCTGATCAAGAAAAGCACTTCAGTACATGCTTTACTTGACATTAATGGAGCTATTCACGTGTTTAAAGTTAAGCTCATGCTTAAGAGCATTGCAGAATCAGCATACCTAAGGTAAGGAACATTATAATTTTCAAGAGGAATTGTTTATTTCAAATGAAAAATACCTTTTAACAATCAGATAATAATCCAAATAAAGATAGTCTCACCTCTCCTTAGCTTTGTTAAAATAAAAAATTGAGATTAACATTTTATACCCACAAAGAACATTATGGCTCTTATATATTCTTTAGCTATTTTACAAGAGCAGAAATCAATACAGTAACCCAAAATTTAGAGGGATCTGGCAGTATTATTACCCATGTTAATACTAAGAAATAAAAGTGTCTTTAGCATGACAGACTAAATATTCAGATTAATAGACATATTTTGAACAAGCTGTATGTGCTGAAAGGACATGATGAAATATGTATTGCAAAGTCTGATTTTGTGATCAAAGTGAAGATGTAATAATCAGGTTTCTATATTACTTGCCTTTCTGTAGAGCGACAGTAAAAACGAAACGTAGCAACACTACTTTGAACTACAATGAATTACAATTGATTAAAATAGAAATCAATTATTGTTAATACAAACAGAAAATTACTAACCCCTATGAAAAGGTGTCAGATGATCATTAAACCCTACAGGAGTTCAGATGCTCCAAAACAGTGTAGTTCAATCAATGTGCTCCTATCCTCAGGCACTGGTCAATTGTTTATTTCAAATTTTTATTATGAAAAAGAGGAGAAGTTATTTTATGAGCCCATTTCTTTTCCTGGAGGGGTTTTACAAAGCCTCATTAAACCTTGGGTATTTGAAAAGCCAAAAAACCCTACCTCCTAAATTCCTAACTTTATCAAGGAAAAACATGTCATCAGCAAGACAGAAGTCATGTAGGTTACTTTTCTTATAGATGGTAAAAACAATACTCAATTCTGCTTTATGTTGAAAGTAAAACGATGGGAAAAGCTTTCTATGACATATCCATACTGCTTTCCTGAATTAAAATATAATCTTAGGGGCTAATCCTAAAACATACTTCTAGGTAACGCTACAAAATGAAACCTTAAGGCCTGGTAAACTCTTACTAACACAGGACTTTGGTGTGACTTCAAGCTTTTTAGATCCATCCATGATTCCTATAAATTGGGCAACTTTTCTACCTTGTGGGGTACACTGCTTCCAACAACAATAGATTAAAACAAACAAAAAAGCCCAATTGAGCCTTTTTTCTAAGTACACCCTATGGAGGAGTCATCCAAATTGGCAGCCAATGAATTGTGTTTAAGCCAACCATCATCACATGTCATGCATTCTGTCTATCAGACGTAACTTGGCAGATTTTTGCCAGATCATCTGGCAATATTGGGCAATTCCCAGAACATCAGAACTGCTACACTGTCAGACCAATAATCCAGTATTCTGCCTCTGTCACCTCTCTCAATTGTGAAAACGGAACATTTATTCCAACTCTTTGTTTCCTATCTTTTAACCAGTTTCTGATCCATAAGAGGACCTTCCCAATATGCCATGACTCCTTAGTTTCCTGAACAGCCTCTAGTGACAGAACTTGTACTTTCAGAAAGCTTTTGACACTATATTTACAGGATCATCCTCGCCAACATGGTTGTTGATGCTTTCAAAGAATTCTAGTAGATTGGCAAGGCTTGAATTCTGTTAACTCTTTCCCAACAAATTATGCTCATCTCTGTATCTGTTCTTTACTATACCAATTTGCCCAGTACAACAGGTAGACTCAGGAGCCTGTAACTGCCAGGATCATCTCTGGAGTCCTTTTTAAAAAATCACGTGTTACATTAGCCATTATCTAGAATGTCGGCAATAGTTTACCTTACTACAGTTAGTAGCTCTGTAATTTCATATTAGAATTCCTTTATAATATTAAGAGAATACCATCTGGTCCTGGTGAGCCATTACTGTTTAATTGAGCAATGTGTTCTTAAACCCTGTCTACTGATACAATGTGAGACAGTACTTCAGATCTGTCACAGTCAAATATAGATGTGATAGAGTACCCTACCCTACCCCCCCCCCCCCCCCGGCCCACCTTCCACAGTGAAAACTGATGTAGAGAATTCATTTAGCTTTTTCTGCAATGGACTTGTCTTTCTAGAGCGCTCCTTTAACATCTTGGTTATCTAGTGACTTGCCTGCTTTGAGGAACTTAAAAAAAAAAGTCTTACTGTTCATTGCATCTTTAGCAAGTTGCTTCTCAAACTCTTTCTTGGCCAGCCTTATAATATTTTTTACCCTTAAATGCCTCAGTTTGTGCACCTTTCTGTTATCCACAGCAGGGTATGACTTCCATAATTTTACAGGATGCTTCTAACAGCTTCCTTTACTTTTGCTGTTTAGCCCTGGTGGCATGCTTTTGATCCTCTTATTGTCCTATGTGAGTAAGGGGGAAGGGGGAGTACACATTTAGTCTGAGACATGCAGAAGAATCAAAGGTCGTACGTCTACAGGTCAAAACCCCAGGAAAAGGTCTCTCACACTGCATTATTTTACATCTAAAACATGGAGTAAATTATAGAGAAGCCCATCATTCCTAAGAGCTTCTTTAAAAATAGAAAAAAGAATAATCTAATCTGAAACAATTCACAAAAAGACTCAGAACATAACATCTTCACACTAGATTGGTTCTAATAAACATCTGGGAGAAGGAGTGAAGATGAACAACAAAAATCCCTAGTAATATTTTTGCTTTGCTTTCAGGTAGATTGATGTTCATAGAAAGATCATTTTAAAAAAAGAACGGAATTGGGATCAATATAATACTGCAGCTACCACAAAACTCTCAGAAGCAATCTTTTTCTGGATTAAAACAAGCTGTACACATTAACAGGATTTTCCCCATTTCAAACTCTACAGATCTTTAGAAAAAGCGTTCTTAATGCTGAAACTCCAGCATAAAGTGTGGGGCAAATCTTCAGCCAGCGTCACAAATCAGTTTGGTTTTTTGGTTTGTTTGTTTTTTTGGGGCTTACATCCAATTTACACCCCTCCAAATCCTGAATGAGTAAGCACAAATAAATTATTTGGAGGCTCATATGCCTGATTTGTGTGTGTACATGCCAGTTTACATAAGCAAACATGGGTTTTTGTCCATACAAAAACAATTACACTTGCATTTTTTAGGCTAATTGAAAGCCAGAACTGAACATTTGGTCCTATGAGTGGTAATTTGTTGGTGGTCCTTGCTTACAAGATTTGATATGTTTAGCCTGAGATATTAGTAAGGAATGTTAGACCAAAACTGTTTATAACTCTGCTAATGTATTGAAGTATGCCTGACCTCAACACATGCAAAAACGTAAATACAAATGTTCTTGCCAAACCTGTGCCTCTTCATACATTAAGTATTCTCAAACAAGATTAAGTTTTCCACACTGGTTTTATCATCCTACATGTTTCTGTGTTTTATCATCCTACATGTTTCTGTGTTTATTATTTTTTTTTTTTTTGCTATAGAAAAAAACCACAAGTCACTAAAAAGCTCACATTTGTTTTGGGGTTGGTAAAATCTAATTATAGAAAACACCACAGTTAGAGCCATTGGTTGAGAGCCACTCCAGACAGCATGATATCTGCATCTGTTCCAGAGAATGAGACAGAAAAGCACACCAAAAACATGCAAAGTGTAAAACGTTTGCATGTTCAGAACATCACCTATTTGCTCAAAGTAGTAGGCCATTAAATGACTTTTTGCTTTGTTTGTGGCTTTTATATTGTTGTTATTTATTTGTACTGTCTACAGGTGGCATCCTGACACCAACATAGAATGTGGCTTGTTTTTTAGCATGTGTTTGATCAGTCAGACCTCAATACAATATCGCGCAATGTACTATTGAAACTACAAGAGTTTTAAACTTGTTCGTAGTTTTACAGTTTACTACTGTAGTTACAACAATGTCAGTTTTAATTGCATCCATGGGTTTTTTTTTTCCATTTTGACATATTAAGGGTTTCCAAGACCCCAATACAGAAAGAGTAGTGTGATTTTTGGTCCAATATAAGGGTTAATCCCAAAAACTGCTCTCACTGTCTCCTCTTTTGTGGTCATTTCTCTCTGTGCTAGACATGTGGGGAGCCTCAAAAGTATTTGATTTCCCCATAAATATTTTTCAGTTAACTCAATTATAATGATGTCTCATGAATACATTTTTGTGGGGATTTTTTTTTCTTTTCTCATGTAAGGTTCTCCTTGGATGTGACTTATTAAGCAAGCTTCAAAGAAAAGAAACTAACAAGTGAAGCCAAACCAAAGCTCATATACATAAATGGCAGCATTTAACAACCACAGCTGAAAACTCTAACACCCGGGTGGGGAACCTTTTTTGGGTCAGGAGCTGCAAGACCCACTGAAAAATAAAAACACCCTCCCTGACTGGCATTTTGTGTGGTGATTTTGTGTGCTCCAGTCCTCTGGTGGGGCAGCAGGGGTACTAGAGTGTCAGCATGTCCAGCCCCCGGGTATCAGGCATTGGATCAGTGGAAGAGGTGGACATAAGGAGCTGATGAGGATAAATACTTTGTCACCAGCTAGAAGTATAACTGCACAATGCCACCAGCAATGGTTCTGCTGTGAGCTTTGCAGCCTGGTCTTCTAAATACAAATACAGTACTGCATCAGTGAGTGTCCATAAGTACAGACATATAAATAACCAGAAGACAGAATGATAAACAAGAGTCTATATAATCTAGAACAGTGTTTCTCAACCAGTAGTACGAGTATTCTCAGGGGTACTTGAGAGAAGTCTGGGGGGTACATCAACACAACTGAAATTTGGAGAAAGCTGAATTTTTGTTTTAAGTTTTTCAGCGCGTTATTATTTTTGTACTTTTAACACCCAAAAAATGTCATCACCTGCCCGGCTACGATTAAGTTGTTTAAACAGATGTGTTGCAATGGTAGAAAAAAATTGTGTGTGTCTGAAAACTGTAGGTACTTAAAAATTTTTTTTGGAAAAGGAGTACTTTATAAAAAAAAAAGGTTGAGAAACACTGATCTAGAATAAAACATACTATATCTGTTTCAGCCAGCAGAGGGCAGCATGTGATTGTCCAAAAGAACCAACTTTGCCTATGAATTATTAAATGGTTTTGTACCCTTTCTATGAGCTAGGATGTCTAACTAGTTTTGTTTCTTGCTCCCAACTTTAATACAAATTCTTCACACAAATATTTCTTTTAAATTAATTAACAAATTAACACACCACGGAATATCAAAAATTTAAGTGAGAAGGTGGATGATGAGGTAGTGTCTTTTACTGGACCAACTTCTGCTTGGCGAGAGAGAAGCTTTTGAGCCACACAGAGTTCTTCTTCAGGTCTGGGAAAGAGACTCCCAGCAAGGGAAGGGGCCACTCTACCATGAATGGTCCTTTACAATGTGTGCTAACCACTTACACTAAACCATCTGTTCTGCCTTGCATTTTGCTGTGATGCTGGGAACTCCTTTCCCAGACCTGAAGAAAAGTTCTGGGTGGCTCCAAAGCTTGCCGCTTTCACCAACAGAAGTTGTCCAACAAACAACGTTACTTGATCCACCTCATCACTCTAATATCCTGGGACTGACACAGCTGCAACACCACAGCATACAAAATGTTGAGTGAAATTTAGAAATATGAAACCCAAACCATGAGTTGTCTTGTAGGATTTTAAAAGCAAATCCTGGCACTGGTAGGTGTTCACAGTTTTGTATGCACACACAGTTAGTCAGTTTTCAAAGCCATCCTTTCACAGGCTCCTTGGGAAATCTGCCTTATGCACCTTCTTGTGTTCAGATTCCAGGGTGGGAAAGGATTAGGTGAGTCACGCTCTCACAATCAGTGGTCTGACCCAGTAAGTGGATATGATTTATGTTTTATCACAGGAATTTTCAGCTCCAGCTAACAATTACACTACTTCGTTTTAAGACTGTAAACACCTTTTCTTTTAATGCAGAAATGCAATCAGGAAACTAATTTGTTTTCCCAATGCTCTTATACAGGTTGCTATTCAAAGCAGCTGATCAATTATGTACTTAACTTTGTTTTCATTTTTCCATGTTATTTTTAAAAAGTGACAAAATGTAGGCTTGAGAATTCAACAAGTGGATACTGGTTTGGACTGCTTTAACATTGCACACGTGAAAACTGTAGCACTTAAAAATACGTGGCCATTTTTTAAAAATCATGGCCTCTAGTAGTAATTCCAAAGGATGGCATCAGACTTGGTGAGACTTTAATTTCAGTGCTTATTTACCTTCATGGCAGCTTTCAGTTCAGAAGCATCATACTGAGCTGGTGTCTTCAACAGGCCCAAAATAACTGTCTCCAGGTGACCTGATAAAGCTGACTTCAATGCTGCAGAAAGGTCCTTTAACAAAAAAAAAAAAACAAAACAAAAAAAAAAAAAGGTAAAAATGATTAAAGCTTATTTTTGACCTCCAGACAATTCTGCCTTCAGTGGTTGGAAAGACGGTCCCTGCTTTACCTGGAGAGTGGACAAAGAAACAGAAGGCAGGGTATTTCTTCAGTGAAATCTAGAAAGGAAAATGGGACAAGCGGTGTTTCCTTCACCCCTTTAAAGGAAATGATCATCAATCTGTTTACAGCCTAAGTCCCCAACCCGCACTGTCTCAGAGAAAAATAGAGGCAGACGTGTCCATTTCATAGGATGTGTTGACAATTCAGGAGCTAAAGTTTAGAGTTCACATTATCTTAGGAGTTTCAGGTCTTATTTCAATTACACATACTAGTTGCCCTGCCACGCAGGTAAGAAACACTAAATCTTTATCATCAGTTTTGGATCCAAACTCAGTCAGTTACCTCCTTAATTTGGACCTTTCAAAGGACACAGTTGGGTTCATTGCTGCTGTTAGAGTTCTCATCTGAAAGAGTTTTGGTAAAAAGGAAACAAAAGAAAAGCCACTATGATCTCCACCAAGTTCTGAAGAAGCTCAGCTCACGAGTCAGAAAGAGCCAACTTCCAGGTCTGCTGATTTGTCTCTTAAAGGAACCCATTACACCAATCACTCAAAACATGCTCTCATGCTTAGGTGTAGTTACTCTGTCCCAGAGCTGGCCCCTTCAAGCAAACTGGGACCAGCGTTCCGTGACTTGAGATGGATCAAGAGACTATAAAAGCCAGTGACTGAATCAGCAGCAAGGGCAAGAGCTACATGGAACAAGTTGGGGTACAACGTAAGAGGCAAGGGTTCTAGAGCTTGCTTTGGTCAGATAATAACCCCAACTCTTTATTTAGGTGTTAAGTTTCTGAGTTTTATGTTTTGAGACTAAAACTACACTCTGAAGGACAGACCTGAGCAGGTTTTGGGGGTAGTCCATCTTGGGCTGGGAGAGACAGACCAGACGTCCTACACTCTGAAAGCTGACCAACAACAGAATCATCAACAGGAGTCTTTAGGATGTTCTTTCCCTTTCAGTCTGACAAATATATAACTCCACTAGTCATAGTTGAAGTGCACTGTTTCATTGTATGCATGTGAAAATAACTCTTTCAGACTTCAGATTAAATGGTGCAGACAATGCACTCTAATCAATTCCAGTATTGGACAATCGATTTTAATTAGCGTTGTGCGAAGTCTAATCTTTGCACTTGGGTGTAAAGATTAAAAAGCATACAAACCAATGCAATGGAATTAAAACCAAGAGTTTAATTCACATGAGTTTGGGAGTGTAAACTTCTTTCCTCATTCCATCTGCTTTCCAGCTTTGGGCTTGTCTATATGGCACTGGCAAAGCACGCGAGAAGGGTGCGATTTGTAGACTACTCCAACTTCCCCATGTAGACACTGAAGGTGCACTCTAAAAGGCCATGCTGATGGACTTCTGTTCCAAACAGAGTTACATTAACACAAACGAGGTACTTATTAGAGCACACCAGCAGGGGTCAACCCAGGGCAGCTAAGAACATCCTTCCAGTTTGCTTTGTTGCACCATGTAAACGTGCCCTCAGTTTCCTTTAAACAAATTTCTGCATCAGCGTTGGAAGCAACAAGCCAGGCACAATTCTGATGTAACACTGAGTAGCGAAGTGCATGTCAGTGTTCCAATAGGGACCAGAGTTCAGTGCATTCCCCTTTCATTTTATAGCTCTTCTGTCAAAAAGTGTGCGTGTAAACATCTTACAGCCATGTTACTGAGAGCTCCAGTCAAGTGCAATGGATGGCATAACCCTGCACAGGCCGTCCTTACCAGAGTAAGTGTTGTGAGCATCATGGCTAGATATATGAAGCAGCTGGGACTAATTCTGTCGTAAGTGAAGCTCCTTAATCTGATGTAGAGAGAAGTATCAATAATGTTTTGTGCTGCTTACACAGGGAGCTTCATTCAGTGCCACATTTCCTGACCAGCTGGGCTCAGGAAAACAGAGCTTTTAGCTCACCATGAGTCTGGTATGAAGCCAGAAAATTCCTTTTCCAGAAAAAACCTGTGTGTTACACTCACTGTTGGTGCCAGTTTTAATGAGTTTACAGGGTCTGTGGTCTGTCCCCAGGGGTCTCAGCTAGCTGTTCATCACAGAGCCTTTAGACCAGGACAAGTGTTCATTCACCTGAGCCCAAGGTAGATTAGTACTGCTCTGGTTTATGGTAAAAGGCTTAAGGCAGGGCAGGGAATTACTCTGTCTACCTTCTTCTTTCTAACTGCAGTGATGGAATTGCAGAGAGGCAGTGGTAAAGTCTGCCGGCAACAGCATAAGCCCCATGTGAAATTCCTTGCTGTCATTCTCTGCCACCAGCAGAAGTGAATCCCAAGGGAAACGCTGGAGCAAACACTTGCAAAGCCACTCATTAATTAAAACTCATCTTTACAATCAGCCAAAATGTTCCAAATGAAAATTACAACATGGCAGCACAATCCCAAACAACTGTTGGTGAATGGTCTCCCGATAGGGTTGCAATGGGCAGAGGCTGGCTAGAAGTTTGCAGAGCTCTGAGTACAAATGTACACAGACAAAGCCTGAGGCAGCCTTTGATAACTCCTATAACATCTGGAGAGGGAGGGTTTGAGATTTCATGAATGGGAAGGGAGGTGGGATCATGAGACACACCCTTTAAAACAAAAAGGATCTGTGCTGTAAGCAGTAAGACACAGCATGCATAATGTACCAACTCAACTGAGGAGGGACTCTAATTGAGCAATGTAAGTGGTCTCCAAGGAAATCCACAAAAGAATCTCTCTAAACAGCATTGGCTGGGTAAGCCCTGAATCATCAGCCAGGATGTGCTGTTTCCTGCCTTCATGAAACTTACTCATTTGTTTTTACAGTTGTATTGGAAGATCTGTTCTCTTAGTTTCCATTTTTTCCACAGGCCACTTTACCTTTGGCAGCTATACAATCCCATATTTCAACTGGTATCTTTAGAATGCCTACGAGTTGGGATAAGGGAGGAACATAAGTGAAGGGAGTCAACAGCTACATAAAAATTCTGAAGATCATTTTCATGATTTCAGAACTTTGGCATCTTTTTAACAGAGCTGCAAGTCTGACTATTCATGGTTCAGCTTATAACCACAGCTATCATGATGCCCTTGCACAAGATGGGGGTTACACTCAGCTTTTTGTGTGTTGGAGAGAGTGCCCAAACATGAGTATGTACACCCAACGTGCACATACTCACTAGAGTTTGTGGGTACCTAAATTGGGAATGCACAAAAGTTTGAGGATTTCACAAATATGACTCTGGATTTGTATTTAGTTTCAGCCGAGAATTCAGGGCTTCCATTTAGTATCTGACAAATCTGAAAGAGATGCAGTCATCGTAACCCCACATAAGTTTTCTGTCTCTTATGTGGACATAAAACTTCAATTAAGAGTAAGATTTTAAAACTTGTTCAAGAGAATCTCTCTCAGCTCCCCGCTTGCATGGCTCATTTTACAGACAGCTATACATATTTTATAGCTTCCTTTTCATCAGTAGCATGGTACTCTGGATAGTCTTGTCAGGGTAACATCTGGTGAGCTTTGTTCAGTACCTGCACAATTCACTGCATAACTGAGTGCAGTAGTCACTCAGATGGACTTTGTTAATGAAAGCTGCAAGAGTTTCTTTCTACATGAACAGGCAGCCCTCAGGTCCTCTCCCTTTCAGTGGGCCCCAGGACACCAGGCACCACTCGAGCAACAAGGAATTGCACACGCTCAAGCACATGCACGGCTCCACACTCAACGGACACGACTTTGAATGACATTGCAATAGAGGAGAATGTGATTGACTGCTGCTAAAACAATGGGTTTACTGTTTGGAGGTGTTGACAAACCCCATCGCCAGGTGATTTCAGTTACAGGTGTGCGTGCTTGGCAGCCCTGGAAAATTGGCCGCAGAGGCATAGCTTTTATTTCCTGGGGTATCGTGACTTCCTGCAATAAGGTGGACTTTAGAGCTGTGGTAGTATAACCCATTGGCAGCATTCCTGTACTTTGGAATACCTACAGGAGCGGGGCATCAACTGTTACCAGCTATTTCTCAAGCTCTCTTGGTCCAAACTCAGCCACGGTAACAGCAAGTGGAGCTTCCAGTGACATCAATTATAGTATGATCACTTGAAACGTGAAGAACAGAAGGGAACATAAACCAGCTTTGATGCTCATAGTACCTTTTTAGTTCTCCTCTGATAGGCAAAGGCGATATCCTGCCTCTGTTCATTGCTGCGGTTCGTCAAAATGTTGAGGATGGTGAGCTCATCCACACCTACAAAGACACGAGGCAAAGGTTGCTAAGAAATCCCCTCTTAATAATTAAAGCATCACCATTGGTTAGGATTGCAGTGTAGGCCACACCCACAGTAGGCTTCATTACTAGCAACCGTGTCCTGCCTCCACAGTAAGTGCAGCCAATGGCAGCACCAGTTTTCAGAACAAGTGCAAATGCCTCTGTGCACAGACTTAGAAACTAAGGCATGGGCTTGTTTGAAAAACTGGCCCTGGAATGCAGAGGTGATGTGCTACTTCTGTCTCCCAATTGACTAAGTGTGTGTCACTTAGCCACCAGCTAGGAAAGGCGTGTGAGAGTAATCCCTGTAGAAGTGATGTGAAATGCAATTAGCTACAGCCTGCTGACATAGTTTCAATTGAGCAATTTCAATTAGGATTCTTAATAAAGCAGTTATTTTTCCAGTTCACCACTGAGCACTTCACTTATATTCCAAACACAGTGATTAGAAGAAAGGCCCTTTCTTCAGCATCCCACAGGCTCACAAGGCCAAAGCCCGGTATGTCTACACTGCAATGTAAGCCCAGGATCAAACTGAGGCTCAAGCCTAATGCCCCTTCCACCTACATACAAATCACGCTAATCCATGGCTTGGATTCAGGGACCCAGCCCCTACAGGGGTAAAGGGTCTGAGCCCAAGTTAAGTTGGGACCCAGAATTCAAGCCCTATTTCTTTGCAGTGTAGTTGGGGAGGGCCCCAGAACCCTGTCTCAAGACCATGCCCAAAAGCCTACCCCTCTGTTAAACAGCATCATTACCAAGACCAGCAAGTATGAGTCAGCTGACAGAGTTTAACTGGACTATTGACATACCCTGTAAGTCCCCCAAAAGCACCCTAAAATCCCATGGGCTGATTGTCTTTGCCCACTAGACAGTCAAGTTTTCCCACACTGCACCACAAACAAAGGGCAAGAGCAGCCACATATTGTGAAGGCACTTGGAAGTCTGGGATGTGGCTGGCTGGATCAGGCCCACATAATGCAGATGAGGCGCTGGAGCCCAAGCTGGGACCCAGGATTCAACAATTCCAAACCTGGAGTTACAAATGAGTGTAAACACTCAAGCCCTAGGTCAGTGGTCTCCAACCTTTTTATGCTTGAGATCACTTTTTGAATTTAAGTGCAATCCAAGCTCTACCTGAAACCCAAATACCCTTGTACCGCCTCCTTTGTGCCCTTTCTCAGAGATCCCGCCCCTGCTCACTACATCCTCCCTCCCACTAGGCTGGGGCAGAGGGTTGGGGTGTAGGCTCTGGCCTTGGATTAAGGGATTTGGAGTGTGAGAGGGGTTCCGAGCTGCAAGCAGTTGAGGTGTTGGAGGGGGTTCTAGGTGCAGGCTCTGGGAGGGCATTTAGATGCAGGGGTGCTTGGATCTAGGGCAGGGGCATAGGGTGTAAGAGGGGGTTTATGACTGGGATAGGGTTTCAGAATGTGGGTTCAACTGCTGGCCCTGTACCACTCCCAAAAGTAGCCAGCAAACTCCATCCCAAGTCCAGCTGTGTCCCCTCTCTGCTCTGTGGAGATAGGATACAGGGTGGGAGAGGGCACTTTGACATCAGCACCCCTCCTCTCCCTCGCCTGCCCTGCACAGAAAGCAAGAGGCTCTCAGAGGAAGGAACAGTTCCAAGGGAAAGTGCAGGAGATGGGCAGCAGTGTGGGGAAGGGCAGCTGAACAGCCGGCACTTGATAGCCTCTTGGCCAAACCAGTCAGGATCACCTGTTCAAGGCTCCAAGATCTACCGGTAGATCCCGATCTACTGGTTGGTGACCACTGCTCTAGGTTAATAAGCCACGGGTCTGTGAAATTCTCTCATATACATCCTAGTCCAAAGCTCAATGGAATTATTTGCCACAGGTCTCTTGGACTCTAATGGGTTTAGGATTAGGTCCATAACCCTTCCCCTAAACATCTGGAAAAGAGGAATAGGAAAGCTGAACTGCAGTTAACCTCATTCACCAGGGGCTAGGTAGTGTTACTGCACCAACACAGGCTTTTACCTTGCCAATCAAAAGGATTTTAATAATCAAATATTAATGTGTTCAAGAGGTGTCTTAGGACTTTCTGGGATTAACTCTCTGAATACTCATTTTACAAAAAAAAAAAAAAATCAGTATTTACATTCCAGCAAATAAGCACAAACTTTGTCCTAACTAATTTTTTGGTAGATCTCTTCATGGAAAGATGAAGATGCCTGAATGCATAGACACACAACCTCGTCAGGAGAAAAGAAACAATTGTTTTAAAAAAATTAGCCACAAGTCATCAAAAATAAAAAAGAAACAAATACACTATTGTTAACAAAAAGCACTGCCATTGCCAGGAAACAAGGGGTTAAACAGATGTGCATGGAAAAAAGTTGGTGCAGCCACACTTTTGATGCTAAGTGGATCTGAACTGATGTGTAGAGGTTAGATTAGTTCAAGGCACTCTGATCCAATAAGGTAGGCGGTCAAATTTTCATAAGGCCTGGGGTAAAGATATATTGTTGTTTAAGTGAAGCCTTGTTTTCAATTCAGAATCTTGCCGCTTCAATTTAATTTTCACACTCCACCTACATTTAATAAGAACAGCTGGCTTATAGAGGAGAAATAATATCTATTCCAACCTGTATTAAACTGCATGAAGCAGAAAACATTTAGCAATCTACCCCCAAATTTCCAACACCTATTTAATTGTGTCCCTAATATTACAATTCAGTTGCAAGTTAGCCCCTAGATAAACTGTCCATTTATATCAGATGTACAGTACTAAATCAGCATAGCTGTCTGGACCTGTCACTCCAAGATAGAAGCAGAATATTACAGTTATAGGAAATATCTAGATACCAATTTCTTCCAGAAAATAGTAGCATCGAACGTACAGGGCCAAACAGTTAAAAAAAGTGTGTCAAAAAGGTGCTCACGGTGTTATTGTTCTATCAAGCTAAAGTTTTCATTTGATAGCATTCCAGTGGCTGATTACTCCTTCCTAGTCATGGATGTAAAGAGGTCTTTTGTAGCTTTATTCTCTGATTCAGAGGCTTGGGCTTCATGAGTTTTATACAGAGAATCCAATTTTAAAACCTAAGTGTCTAAAATTGGGGCACAGTACTGTATTTGGACACTCAGATCAGATCTGTGATACAGGTACAGGTCCAACTTCTCTAAGCTGGGACTCTATGGTCCAGCAACATCTGTGATTCGAATATTCCAGGACCAGAGTGTCCTGGTGAAGGGCTGATGGCTGGGAGCCCAGCGGGGGCTAGGAGTCCGGCAGGGCCAGGAGCCTGACAGCAGGGCTGCCCGACGGGATGCAGGAGCTCCGACTGGATGGGCAGACTGGTCACTTCTGGCTGCAATGGGGGAGAATTGGCTGGGAGGCTGGTGGCCGGGCCAAGGCTGGGAGGGGTGGGGGGCAGTGTCAGGGGGCCCAGAAATGTCTTCCCCTGGTTCAGCAAAATCCCTCACATGGGATTGGTCAGGTCCCAAGAGTGCCAGACCAGGGGAGGTCCAACCTCTATTTATTGGGAGTTGTGCGCCAATTTGTGAGCCCATATTCAGAATTGGGTTGCTCTCACCTAGATGCCAGATCTGAAATGCTCAGTTTTCCAAAGGAGTATTACAAATAGCTTCCTGCATATTATAGTGTGTGCAATGATGTCTGTAATATCTTTAGAAGACAACAGAACAGAATTGTAGTTACATACAGAACACGCCCAGTCTCTCGAAAGTCTAGCTGGTAACAGTAACTCTGAGTGTTCTCTGAGAATTACTGACCCAGTAAATACCCACAGAGATTAACCATCTGACACACGGGGAAAGCTGGAGAATATAAAATTACACAAATGCTGCTGTCTACAAAAGACAATTAAGGGAAACTTTTACAAGCCAAAACTAATGGAGCACTTTCCTTATGTTGGCTTTTCGCCTGCTTCCATTGTTTTACTTTTTAAAATTACACTAAAAAACCCATGATGTTCCTTGGGAATCCTGCACCTAGCTTGTTTCCTCATAGCAGAGCTGTAACTTAGCAACACTACAAAGTGCTTGCCTGTACCTTGAATGCAACTCCCTTATCTTTAAGAATTGCTATTTCCTCTCATTTCAGGATTCACAAGGAGACAGATTCTTCAGGAAAAACAAGCAGCATGAGACAGTTTCCACACTTTACACACCACTCCATTTCCAGTCTCACTTGAAGGATGACAAAGACAAGGCCCATCACTGCTTAACTCTCATTGCTGACTTCTGCTGCTCCACCAGCCAACTCCCTAGACTCTCCGTTCTGTACCGGTGGGAGATATCCTGCAGAAAGGCAGCTGCCTTTTCATTTCTGATTCCTGCAGTCACCAAAATCCATGATGCTCATGACGTGTCAACTCCCGCTAGATTAGAATTACAGTTCCAGAATGCCAAGGTGGGTAAGGAAATGGCTCAAAAGCTGGCTTCTCTCACTAGCAGGAGTTGGTCTAATAAGAGATCTCACCTCCCCCACTTTGTCTCTCTTGTAGCTGTGTTGGTCCCAGGATATAACTACACAGCATCGTTCCTGAACGCATTAACTGATGACCTAACAGAGGAGCTCTTTGAGTGAAAAGCAAGCTCCATAATCTACACCCCACTTATCCTGCTTGGTGCAGTAATTCAAACTTATAAACTTTGTGTTTATTCTGCGCCTACCAGGTCCCATAGAAAAGTGATATGGTCACAGTTAGGTAGTTCAGCCTTGATTCTACAATGAAATCCACAAACTCCATTCCTTACTCACAAGTGGAGAAACTTTTGCTTCAATAAGGCTGAGAGAAGAGAGAGAGTTCATGGTTGCAAATCCCTTTGCAAGATCAGGGACATGGGTGTGGAAGGGGAGAAAGCAGCCCAAGAACAAAAATCCCTGGAGAGTTACCCGTTTGAGATTCAACATCCAAGTGAGACAGGGTACAGCACTTTCCCAGCAGCCTGCCATTAAGGTGAGGTTTAGCAATCTGCCCCGCATCAAGCTTAGCCATACTGGCTTCTTGGTTTGGTACATGTGGACAATCTTGGGCAAGTTCTTTTCAGCTCCTTTTCAGCTTTTCACCTTTTGCTGCAGACCTGAAATCAGACTTGCTCAGAATACAGGCTCCTCCTCTATTTCCTGACTCCACTCTTTTGCCAAGGAAAGAACAAATTAAATAACTGATCTAAGTGACAAGCTGCCAGGCTTGCTAAACCTGTGCAATCAGATTCTATTATATGAGCTAAGAGCACAGGCAGATAAAAATCAGGCTTTGTCTACACTGAGAAAATGAGTACCGTGAAAAGTGTGCTAACTTTGTTAAAAACCCTTCAGCACATTGTAGAGACAAATATGTACTAGCTGAGTTACCCACAACTAGCCTACATGTTTTTAAAAAAAATGTTTCCTAACATGACTCACTGCACCAGTGTAGGAAAAGATCCCTGGTCCCCCAACCTCTGCTAACCCAGGAGTCACTGTCAGATGGCAGCCGGTTCCTGTAGACAGGTTAAGCTCAATGCCTCTGGCCCAGAGCAGGCGATCCCAATCCAATCAGTTGAAGAGGGCTGGGCACATGGGTCTATAGAGGACTGCTAATGGGCAACTGGGAGGGTGGACTGCGATAGCTCCAGTGGCTCTCTCCCCCCAGAGTACAGCCTAGCTTCCGTAGTGGGTCCCTGGGACAAGCCACCAGGGAAGCAGCTCTGGGGCTGTTGCTCCCAGAAAGAAGCAGAACTAACAAACAGGAAAGCTTTTGGGAGCAGGGTGCCAGAGGCCCCGGGAGGCCTGAGGCCAGAGTTAAAGACTGTTCTTTTTGTCTGCTAGCCTTAGTTGTTCTCTTTATCTGTTAACCTCGGTTAAGGGCATAAACCTTGCAAAAGACAGGATATAGCACTATATGCTTTGGATCTGGGGAGGAGCACAGCACACATGCACACACAACACAGTGTCAGCTTCTGCTAGGCCATTGATTTACTGCAGCATTCAGTCAGCTGCTAAAGCAATTTCATGAAAAAGCGTTAGTCCTGGTATTTGAAACTGGGAAAACGAAGTTTTAAAGCGCTGGAAAAAATGACAGAACAAAATCCACAAATATTCATGTTAAAGTTTCCTGTTCACAGTCTCAGGGGATGGAAACACACATCTATTCATTGCTCTGGCATTCCATGGAAAATGCACAATTGCACATCAGTGCAGGGAAGTATACAGCTAACAGCAGCTCTGGACAGGATACTGACTCACATTTGCTAACCAGGGTGGGGCAGAAGGGCTGTTCTCACTTGGCTCCTATTCTCTGGAATTTGGAATTTGACGCTTGTTTCCTTCAACCTTATTCAAAGCAAATTTATTTTTGCTCAGCATATTTTGCTTGTATATTTCTATTGATGAGTAACAAGTGGAGTTGATAATGTTACTTTTGATACTTCACTTTTTTTCTAGCATGACAGTTAAACTCTTTCAGAAGACTCCTACAGAAAACAGTTAAAATTTTCAACTTGAAAATCCGTATATGACAAAACTATTCTTTTTTGTCTACTTACAAGTTTTCTTTCATCCAAGTGGGCTTGTTGCTGCTATAGTAATTTCAGTTTCTTACTCAGCAAGAAAGAAGGGAAGCAAAAACCTCAGCTGTGTAAATGAACAAACTGAAGTCGTGATTAGGTTTTTATTTTATTTTGCTTTAACTGAGTTACTTATCAGTCTTCCTCAGTCCCAAATATTGGCTCATTTTGATAAGCATCTAGGCACCGGAAAAGCCAGCAGATGCTTGTATAATCTCCCAGCAAAAAGTTGTAGTGCACTTACTTTACTGCAGGAGGCAGTCTAAGTGCATCAGTTTATTTACCATGCGTCTTAGTTTTGCCTTTAATTTTCAACTAATTTTCTACTAATTTTAATTTTCTACATTGTATACAGCTACCCAAACCATGGAAACCACACTAGTGACAACAGTGCTGAGAAGGGATTATTTTTCAGAGAACTGTGTGCCACCATGTCTAGAGGGAAAACAAAATAAATGGCCTACCCCAGTTGGGAAAATGGAACTCCCAAAACCACCTTTTTTTAAAAACATAGCGGTTGCTATCATGACTTCACTCTCATATGGGCAGGTCCAAATAGCAAATTAGTAACTGGTCGGATAAAGTGGAGTGGGAGGGCAAACAGATAAATATGGTAATAAACAAATATACACATACATACAAGGTTAGCCAAGTGGCTTTGAAAGCTAGACTATGTCCAATTTGTGTGGTTTCCTAAATAATGGCTATATAAGAATGAGCAATTTCATGTTATAGTAGGATCAAGGAAAATAGGAATAATTAATGTTAGAGAATTCAGGGTTGCAGGTAAATTGGTGCTAACTCTATGCCTCTAGTATGTTATTTCATGATGATCACAAGAATACACCAAAGTGTATGAAAAGTATTACTATTTTGACTGCACCTATATAGTTTTATGAATGTGGCTCCTTGGTTCCTTGAATCATTGTGGGACTATTAGATTGGAACTGCAGTGTGTACTTTTTTTATAATTGTTGGGTGAAATCCTGGCCCCATTGATGTCAAAGGCAAGAGTGCCACTGACTTCAACAAGGCCAGGATTTCTTCCATTATATTTTGTTTGGTAGGGGTTTCTTTGCTGCTACTATAAACAGTGTGACCAAATATCTTTCTCTGCAGTTTTGTAGATTTCAGGAAGTATCTCCCACAATGTGCTGGCTGGATTTTCATAAATCCATGTCAAAGGAGTTTTTCCTCTAAGCTTTTATTCTCACACATTAAGAGCACCATTTAACATGCACAGGGATGCTGAGCTATCCACATACACAACACAATCTTTTGGGAAAATCTATGTATTAGTTGACAGTCTCTCCTCTGGATTCTGTATAAGAGTAATGCAATCAGTGCTTATTCTGTAAGCACTCTCACACAAAGAAAGAACTGTAAGATATCTGTCCATCCCATAAATGAACAGAAATTTATCATGCGACTAGGTAACAAGTCTGTCAATTTGAAATTTAAATGGCAAAACCAACAGCTCAGTAATTCTAAGAGGAATAATAATTCCGCAAAATTATTTTCAACAGACATGAGAATCACAATGCTCCATTTTCAAAAGGAAAAATGGTATTATTAATTTATTATTAATTATTTATCTAACTCTATTACTTGTTCTGAATTGTAAGTATGCATAGCTACAACACATTTTCAATAACTAAACAGGCATGTGTGTAATATATTAATACATACCCATACAAATAGTAAGCATACCTCCCTAATTAAAAAGAATACGGACCTTCAGTGCAAGTTATATATTTTCTCTATATTGTATTTATTCTACTCTGGCTTTCTGAACGGGCATCTAGGTGTCTAGGTTTGTATACCTGAATTATCCAATGTAACATGTACAGCCATGTATCAGCAGGCAGAGATGCTTGGCCAACTGAAAACAAAACTCTATGCTAGGATGGGGAACCTCAAGCCTGGGGGCTGGATGTGGCCCGGATTTAGCCCCCAAGGCTCAGTGCTCCCCCCAACATTGGGACGCTCCAGCCCCCTCACCCATCCACTGTGCAGCTAGAGCACACAAAATCTACTAGTCTAGGCGCCCCTCGACTCTGGTGTGTCTGGAATGTGGGGAGTGTCTTTCTTCTCAGCTGGGGGCCATGTCAGTGAGGGTTTGTGGAGGGGTTGCTTCTCATTTGTGTGTGGTCCCCGACTGATTTTTCTGTGGGTCAGCAGCCCCAGACCCAAAAAAGGTTCCCCACGGCTGCTCTATGCTAACACCTACTTTGCACAGTCCCAAATGATTTTCTAACAAAATGAATTATGTAAAAAAGAAAGCGGAAACCTGGACTCTGTAATAGGACATGTTTATTACACAGTTTTAGTGGGAATAAGCCAGAGCTACTCAATTTACTGGCATTTATGTTAACTCTGGATTGTGTTGCAGTTAATTACAAGATATTTTATGTAATCTGGATTAGTTCTTTTTAAATGACTTTTGGACAAATACGGTAAACTACCCACAGCTATTCTGTGCATCCAATGCGTTTAATCCAAGGCTATGTCTGAGTTACAGCAACAAACTCTTACATTATGCAGTGGACACAACGGTGTTTCTAGCAGACGATAAATTCCACAGTGGATACATTTAGGACTAAAAGCTGAGTTGTTAATGAGAAAAATGAAATGCTTGTGTTATGCTGTCTGGAGCCTGTAATCCGCAGAAGATGCATGCACTCTATAGATTAAGCAACAGACTTTTTTTATTTAGCAGAAAGACATGGGGTAGGACAGATTACCACCAAGTTAGAAAACTCTGACTTTGTGATTCATGGTGCTTGGATTTTGTGGAACAAATTGACTAAGTATAGTGAGTTTTCCCATTGGTTAAGAGTGGTTTACTGTTGCATTCTAATACAGTACCTTTAACCAGCGATGGGCAACCTAGGCCAGTGAGTGGGCCACACGAGTGTCCATCCATCTCAGAAGGCTAACAAGACTGTTGTAACCAAGATGGTCTCCCAGGCTAGAGTAGTTTTGCTAACTGCACTTCTGCACGTAGAATTTGCGGGGGGTGACAACTGAACCGTAACTGTACTTTGACTGGAAGCAGAAGGAGCACATGGTTTTTACAGTCTATATTGTGTGCAATCAGCATGCACCTCACTCCATGTGCCCTTGTTTTACATGCATGTCATGTTAGTAATACCGGTAAGAAAAAAAACACTATGTGGATGTAAGCCAGCGGAATCTGGCAACCCTGCCTGTAGGCAACAGTAAACAAAATGTCTCTCAGGCCACACGCAGAACCCTGATGAGCACCCTGCGGGCCGCCCCGGCAAAAAAACCCCCAAACCCTCCTATGTTAAAACTGCACCCAGATGTTTCTTCACAAAATGTATCAAGCTGTGTGGGAGGCAACCTCAACAGTATTGCTATAACATAATTACAAGATTAAAGGGTACCCTGAGGTCACACCTTTCTCATAGTAGCACCATTGTCCAGACTCTGGCATCAAAAAGAAAGGTGTGGGTTTAAGATACAATAACTGTATGTCTATGTTCTTGAGCCAGAAACATGATGGGCAATCTCCACTTTAATTTTCCGAGCTTTACTGAACTGGACAGCATGAGTGGTACATTTAAATACTTGGTTACCTACATCATACAGTTGTTTGCTTAGTTATTTATAGTGTATTATGAAATTTGCAACTTTTTGCTCCACTTAAAACAGGACAAATGGAATTGAAAGAAAATAATTTCATGTATTCTTCTATGGTCCATTGATATGGTATTTTATTTATTCAAAGTACTATTCAAATAACAATTCCTGAGATAAGTATCAGTGATTCCTGGTGGAAATAAGTTCTTATGGGCATGTGAAGGTTTGCTAGTGTATAAATATGGAGTCTTTTTTGTTAAAGATCTGGAAAATGCTACACATTTTCCATATTTTGCACGCAGAAGGAATTCTTAATATTGTCATTATACTGCTATTTCTATTAGATCATTTCTTGAACAACAGAAATACCATAGCAACAAATATATGTTTAGAGAATTTGCAAATGGATATTCTACCAGTTTTCTGCAGTGACAAGAGCCCAAGTTCCATATTTAAGCGATCAAACTACAAAGAAATGGAACTTTAAAGAAAGGGGGTTTAGAATTCTTGTTCTTTATATCCTTTAGGCATGTTCTCTTCGGACAGTTGTTCTTACAATGGTACAGTCAACACCAAAGCCAGAGTCTCCACACAGATATAAGTTTTTGCAGGATTGGGCTTGTATGTATGAGAATGTGTGCTTAATATTTATGTGTCTGCAGAACTAGTCCCGACTTTTGGTACATTTAAGCAGGTGAGTTCCCCAGAACTCCAAAACAAACTCAGCAAACTGCTAGTTGAAAGAAAATGAACAAAATTAGCCTGGCTTTTCCTGACAGGACAAGCCCTCCATTTCCCAGTATATTAATGGAAATTACAATAATTAACATCTTGATATGCCAGAGTAAATGTCTTTATCCAGAAGGTTCCACAGAACTTTTAAAATGTTTATAGTTGCCCTGTAATCAGCTCTGCAAAATACCTTTGATTAAATCTAGACAAAACTATACACATAAAGCAGGGCCACATAAGCCTCACCAACCCTCACTTGCAAGAAGGTTGCTTTGTTTTAAAAACAAATGTGAACTTCAGATTTTTAAAGTTCATTGGGATTGGTCCTGCTTTGGGCAGGGGGCTGGACTTGATGGCCTCCTGGGGTCTCTTCCAGCTCTATGATTCTATTCCTACTTCCGTAGGATGAGAGAAAAGGAAATTATTACTTCTCTCTGTGCGTTGTCCTCTGGCAGTGGTGGAGTTCAAGGTTTTGTTTTTTTATCAATTAACTAGAAGAGTTCTTAAGTCCTTAATTTTTGTTTTTCTTCATTTAAGTAATTTCTCTGGGGTAGACATGGGACTGAGGATGTTTAGAGAGTTTGCAGGCTTCCCTAGGAAGAAAGGACTACTCCAGCCCTTCCTCTCTGCAGCAGCTTGGGGCCAGGTGAGAAGCACCTCTCCATGGCCACTCCAGCAGGCACAGCTTGGGGAGGAGGGGTGCATGTCTCAACTGTAGGGCAGGTCCAGGTTCATCTTCCCTCTACACTCCCCAGACAGAGTGAGGAATGCAGCAAACTGTGCACTTTCCTCTCAGTCCCTGATGAAGGGGACAGCCAGCAATACTCCCATACAAATCGGGAGGAAGGGGGGGGGGGGCCGAGAAGACCTTCAGGGCCCCCCCCCCCTTCCTAAAAGGCACTTGGGAGTGGGAGTCTTGGGGCTGGAGCAGTCCTGGATGGATGGGGAGAGCATGCCCCTTTCACCTGTCAGGTGAGTGTCTCTTTTTCTGTATGGTTTTAGAAGAAGCAATTCCATTCCATGCTAGGGATGTTAAATATCGGTTAATTGAATAGTAGAGTAACCTCATGAAATTTTATCAGTTAGTCTACTATTCTACAGTCCCTGGGGGCGGGGCTGACAGCCACTGTATCAGAGGCAGCAGCGTGGGGTGCCAGGCGGGAAATGGTTAAGGTTGCCAGGTGTCCGGTTTTGAACCGGACAGTCTGGTATTTGAGCTTTCTGTTTTATCATGAGACGGGCTTGACAAACCCCGGCGAGAGCTACTCGCCAGCCCCTCACCGCGCATGCGCGAAGTGCCGGTGAATGGGGCGCACGGAGCGACCGGCTGAAATCGACTCGCCATGGGCGAGTAGATTCAGCGGTTTGTCGAGCCCTGATCCTGAGTATCAGTACGTAGTTGCATACTGCCTAGCTGGTAGACACGCTCACACTGCGTGAGCATGTCTACCAGCCTGGCAGTACGCAACTATGCGATAGGCGGGGTGGGAGCAGGATGGAATCCCCGGGGCCGGACTCGCCCATGCGCTTCGCTGGGACCGTGCGTGGAACAGGCAGCAACCTGGGATCTGCGTGTGCCCGGACAGCCCCGCTCCGCGCCGGCCAGTTCCCCCCTGGCTAGCCCTGCTCCCCCCCAGCCCCCTCCCGACCAGCCCTGCTTCCCACTGGCTGGTTTCCACCCCCCACCCCGCTCCCCACCAGCCCTGCTCCCCACCAGCCGGTTCCCTCCAATCTCCCCTGCCAGCCCCGCTCCCCCCACCCCATCTGAGATCAAGTGTGTCTGGTATTTTTGTCTAAACCATCTGGCAACCCTAGAAATGGTCCATGAGGGGAGCCAGTTTAAAAACCAGCTCCCCTCATAGACCGGCTGCCTGTTGCCTTGTGCTGCTGCTTCTGAGAGGGTGGCAGCAGCCCCTGCCTGGTGTGGGGTCTGAGCTCCCGGACCCAGTACAAGCCAGAACTGAGCTGGACTGCCTGCCTGCCCTGCTCTTAATATACTTGAAATGCAGAGCTGAAATGGGGGTAGGTCCCAGACCCAGCGTGAGCCAGGACTGAGCTGGGCTGCTGGCCAGCCTTCTAAAACATTTACTGGCAGGGAGAGAGAAATGTGTGTAGTCTATAGCATTAACCTATAAGCTTTTGCTTATTGGTTAATCGGTTAATCGACTACACTATTACATCCCTATTCCAAGCACATCCCATTTTCATGGCACAACCAAACCCTTACCTTGCTTTAAGTTATAAGAGGAAGCTGCCTACCAAATTTGGTGGTTCTAGTTTTTACCATTTAGGAGGGTAATTCTTGAACAGACAGACACACCCACGGACAGAGAAACTCTCTCGAATATATATTTGATTACAAAATAACCCTTTTAATAAAAGAAAGTTTCCCTAGCACAGAAATACCATGCTGTGAGGAACAGGCAACGGTTTTATGCTATCGTTCATTAAGCTTCCTTGACAACACCAAGGAACAAAAGTGGACTTTGTTCAGATTCATAAAACTTAGCATTTCCTTCAGATGATAAATCGCTCAACTTTTAATGCCTCTCTGTTCTGCTTCTTGGAACAGCCTCAACAATTCCAGCCACACCCAACTCTGTTCTCTGATCCAGATGAGAGGAGACTCTGGAATATTAAGCACACCCTTTCTTTATTATGAAGGCGGGTAAGATAGAGTTGCTGCTACCCTACACGTCCTCTCTCTAAGTATAATGGAAGTATTTTTGCAACCTGTTTGTGATGTTTCTTCCTGATGTGATTCCAACAGAGATGTGTCCAAAGGCAGCTCTTTCCACACAACAAAAATGCCATGCTGTACCAGTCTCCCTTTTAGCATGGGGGGAGAGGGGAGGAGGTGCATCAGAGTAACTATTCAGATAGCCACTGTACATTATGGGAAATGAAATGCAGCTGGAGAGCTTAGTCCAAAGAGAATTTAATTACAAAACTTCATTTTCTTTCAAAAAGATTTTTCTACTAGTAGTTTTAAATCATACTTTGCCAAGATTTCAGTACTGTAAGTCACTAGGAAGAACACCCAAATTGAATGCCCTGGAATAAGGGCAGTAAGTGGCGGGTCAAGAAACCAAGCTATCCATATGATACCAGCTCTTTCCTTTGCAAGTATAATATGAGAGAGAGAGAGAGAAATACAGACAGACCGACCGACCCATTTCCCCTACCTTTGGTCTTGATGGCTGTTTCAATGGCTGCAGCATCTCTGTCAGCATCAAAGTTTGCGTATGCCTTGACAGTGGCATATGCAGTTGGAGGAAGAGAATGCTGAGATTTAAAAAAAACAAAATTAAGAAGTTTTACACTTTGCTTGTGGTTAATTTATTATATCCAAAAGGTGAAGTATCACAGAGTCAGATTTTCCCAATATGCACCTGTGGACAATCTATTAATGTAACTGGAATTCAGCTAAGTGCCATTGCATTTGACCTTCTGAATATATTACTGTTCCAGGAACCCGCCCACAGCTGTGTATTTGTCATTAGAGAAAGCACACACAAATGGGCATAACATCATTGGGGGTGGGAAGTACAGTTATTCTGAGGACATTTCACCCTTAAAAATCTTAACTTGGCTAGACAGAATTCAAAGAAATTCATTCCTTACAGTCAATTTCGAAAAGATGAAAAAAGTTGAGTCAAAATGACAAAGCCCAAGAAATTTCAAACAGATAGTCAGCCTTCAATTTGTATCACTCATAATACCATGATGGAGGTAATTGGAATTAATAGTGAATAAGTTATGTACAGTGTAGCAAATTCTGTGTTCTATACTCCTGATGGATTTTACAGGAGCAAAACAATTTTAGCATTATTTTCAAGGTATTGCATCTTGAAAAGCATCCCAGTAACCACACAAGGAATTTTGAAATGCTTGAGGCCTGGTTTCCACCCAATTTCTTTTCAGCACTTATTTCTTTGGACTCTTCCTTTAAATTCTTTAAGGCAGTGGCTCTCAAACTTTACAGACAACTGCCCTCCTTTCTGGAGTCTAATTTGTATTGCATATCTCAAGTTTCACCTCGCTTAAAAAAAAAAATTACTTGCTTACAAAATTGGGCACAAAAAATGCAAAAAGTGTCAACACACTGTTACTGAAAATAATTCCTCATTCTCTCATTTTTACAATTATAAAATAATGCAATTGAAATATAACTAGTGTACTTAAGATTTCAATGTATAGTATATAGAGCAGTATTAACAGGTCACTGTATGAAATTTTAGCTTATACTAACTTCACAATGCTTTTTATGTATCCTGTTGTAAAACTAGACAGCTATCTAAAGAAGTTGTACCCCTTGGGGTATGCAGAGGTCTTCCAGGAGCTACATGTACATCTGGTAGAAAACAATGCTTGAAGGTTAAGGTCAAATTGTTAAAGAAGGACACGTACACAAGGCAGTCTCAGAAGCACCACTGAAGTTGTCCACGGATGAGATATCTGCACACCTATTTACCTAGATTACAATGGCATACACACTATGCCTTCTTTTGAAAATCTGAGCTAAACAGCCTTTTCAATCAACGCAGTCAGAGTTTGGTCCAGAGCTACACCACAAGATGCACAATTTCCCAGAATCTATACATTTAACTGCCAACAACAGTAAATGGAAAAGCTTACTGCACTTCTGGAGAAATCAGTGTGCCTGAAAGATGCTTACCACAAAGCCCATATGTTATACAACACAAATTTGAAGACTATAGATGTTAAAATGCATTTAATCAAGTAAATGTGTAATCGCTCAAAATTTCAGCAGTTACAAGGTTACACGCAGGGTGACAGGAGCCAGTGCACGCAAAAGCCAGCTCCTTGCACGTACCGGCTCCTGCCTGCCCCTCCATGCTGCTGGAATAAGAGTTTCTATAAATAAGAGTTAATCTGGAACAGTTAATTTACTTCGAAGTCCCATTTCCTTTATTCTGGATTAATTTTCATATGTAGATAAGCCTTTTCTCCCTATAAGTCTGATGCAATAAGCATAAATACCACTTTTGGGACCACGTCAGACTAATCAGCTCTTTTGGTGTAAACAGTACCTTCTGCACACCCAAAGAGTTAAATATCCCTTTGGGGAAATATGTTCTAGAAAGACTTGTTTTGGTTTTGATAGTTGTGATAGTTAACTGGCTGAATTCCTCTGACTGGCCAACCAGAGCAAATAATTCAACTGTTCTAGCCTCTTTTAGTGCTTCTCTATATTTGAGAGCAGCACAAAATTCTAATAAAACAGACCTCTTGATGCCATGTGGCAAAGCGCACAAGGGATGCGCAGAGTTTTACAGAGATCTCCTGGGTCAGCTAAATACATGATAAGTCATCAAAGGTGACATGTGAGGTCTCTACTAAGAGACAGCAGCTCACTAGTCATCCTAATCATTGTGAAATGTATCTATGTATAACATCTAAGAAGTTATGCATCTACACTGGAAATTACATTCTTCAAGCCTTGAAATTAGAGGCAGGTCACCAGGAGGTGACATCTCTCTGACAGCTTCTATTCTAGCAGAGGGTAATAGACATTTATCTTTCTGTCTGGTCATGTGGCTCACAAGGAGCCTATTTGTGTACTGACTGAACCACCAGCTAACCAAAACTGTGAAATGGTAAAGATTTCACAATCTCTTGTCAAAGGCGCACACAGCAAGGAGGTGTCTGGCCAATGAATACAGATCAAAAGGACTGTTTTGTATATTGGGGTTGAAAGAAACACCCACGAGCCTTCATGTACTGGATTAGCTGGCAGCATGTTTTGTCTTATGAAAAAAGGAACAGTCAGGTCCAGCTGAAAAACACTGGAAGGATTTTGGGGTCACGAGCTGTAAGAAATGAAAATATTCACTACAGTGCTAGAATTCAGTTGATGAATTTTACATATTTCCATGAGGTCTACTTGAGACCAATTGAATGTTTCTCTTTGTTAAATAATCTGCTGCTTGTTTTCACTATAAACACACCTAAATGCAGTGTGTGAAGCAGAGAACTGATCTGAGTAAGCGATCTCAGGGCTTGTCTCCACTACTGGGTGGATCCTCACTGCAACAATAGAGCCACTAGGGGGCAATTTAGCAGATCTAGAGAAGATTTGTTAAATCAACTGCTGATCACTCAGATGTGGACTCTGTTACTCTAATGGAATAAGAGGAGTTCCACAGAAGAAACTCTCCCATTGACCCAGCACAGTGTGGACCCCGCAGTAAGTAGAGCCATATGTCCACTTAAGTTATGTTAGTAACATAACTAAAATTGCATAGCTTAGATCAACTTGTTCCCAGAGTGTAGACCTGCCCTTAGTGAAACTGGTAAGCTGGAATGTGCTGTTTCTTTGGGAGCAGTCAATCTGTGACTATTCTAGGTAGCCAGTGGATCAGGGCCTGGACACTCCAGGGAGATGCTCAGAGGGCTTGGGGGGTTAGAGCATTCTATTGATAACCCACGGAGAGAGAGAGACAGCATGGAGCCTGTGAGGGGAGTGTTGTGTTGCCCAAGGCCGGTGAAATCAAGACCGACTCAGAGTAAGCACAGACAAAGCTCTCTCACGCTGAGGGCAGATGGTAGCATGATGCCTCATAACCCAGAAAGGGTCATGGCATTCATTACTTCAAAATTCCCTGATCTTGGGGAGCTTGTTGAGGGTAGATTTTAATGTGTGGTTTGACTGGACAATTCTCTGCTGTTATTTAAGTTTTCTGTTTTATTGGTTAGTTGAGAATGGCCAAAGAAAGTTTTTTAATGAGTCACCTGAACCTTTTTGACATATTAACCCAGCACCACTGCTCACGTGCATTAGGAGCAAGCAGAACTTAGCAAAAGCTCTCCCATAAAGAGCAAAACTATGGTAATTTACTTCATCACAAGCTCCAAAAATAGGCAAAAAAGCCAATACAGCTCGGCAAGTGCCAGCCATGAAAATGAGCACAGTCAGAGGAAGCTACTGTTAACTCATTAGCAGTCAGAATTGCAGAGCTGGGATTCACTTCCTCCCTGATTACAATCATAGGCAACCACAAATTCATGGCACAACATCCTGATATTTCACTGGGTCAGTTCAAGTACATGGAGCCTCACCCTTACCATTAATACAGTTGAGTCTCAGCCCTAACAAATCCTGGAAAGGAAATAAGACAAGTGTTTAAGAGAAAGTCATAAATCTCTTTTCTAGCTCCTCACAGTGATACTTACATCTCCTTCAAGGCTGAGCTTGCCTAGAATTTCATGGACTGTAGACATCTTGAAAGGAAACTGGGAAAAAAAAAAAAAAAAAAAAAAAAGAGAGAAGAGACTTCATATAAATTTTTGTACTAAGCACACTACAGCACATTAAACAAGCCCTCTTATACAATCACACTAACATTGGGACAATCCAGCAAGAGCGGAAGTAACAAGTAAGGGATTAATTCAATAGCATACAGCAAATGGCACACATCATAACCGGATAGGAATTAGTCTCCACTCTCTTATGTGGCAGTAAGTGACCATTATCACTCAAATCTCTTTTACTGAGCTTTTAAAATTTAGTTAGTAAGTTTCAGGAATGCAGTGATGTTGCCCAAACTACTCCCATTTACACCCCTCAAAAAAATTCTCCCCTCAGACCCTCCCAGTCAAACAATGCTACTGCCCAGGCAAAGAAACCAAACTGGTCAGGTCTTCAATAAGTCAGAGAACTCCTACCAACAAAAAATGAAAAACCCCTCAAATAGATTTCAAAATCAACCCCATCCATCAACTGAGGGCCATTTCCTAAAAATCTCTTATGAATAATTACTGCTTTGCTTGAACACCACCACACTAAGGATAATACATTAATGAATTTTTGAGAACACACCAACTCTTTTTAGTACTATATCAACAAAATTTCTTTTAGAGCTTCTGTACCTTTAGCCCAGATCATGGTCAGAAAGCAATTACAAACAACTGCTTAAAGCCAATGACCCGCAACTCAGAGGCTTGAAATATCCTGAAATTCACAGAGGCCATTTGCATTTTACAGAAGCAACTGATGTTACTTGATATGGAACACTTGGGCCAGAATGCCTGCCTAACTTCCCATTTGAATAGCTATGCAGTTTCTAATATTGCTACTAAAAAAAAAAAAAGATAATGATTAGCAGCATGATTTTCAGATCATAGGTGATAAGAACCCATCAAAATACAGACCGCAAAAGGAACATACAGTACAGTGCAGTGGGACAATCCCCATCATTGTGGGGTGGAGCTTCTGTTGCCAAAAACCTTGTACATTTCACATCACAGCCAGGGCAAAAACTTCCCTCTCCGGAATACCTGATGATGCTAAGCATGCTGAAATTTTCAAGCATTAATATACGTCTAGATAGTTGAAAAATAAGCCTAATGTGCTTAGATCCTATAAACTACAAAAATGATTATTTTAATTGGAGAAGTTGATGCCATTATGTCATTTTTTCCCTGACAAGTTTGGTTTCTTTGCCTGGGCTGTAGTATTGTTTGACTGGGAGGATCCTAAATCATCATGAGTAAAAGGAGGAGGAGGAGGAGAATTTTTTCAACAAGTTTAAGCAGGAGGAGTTTGGGAAATACCACTGCATTCCTGATTATCTGGCAGGAAAGTAAGAACTCCTAAATTCCACTAACAGGGAGAGAAACGTGGCTGTCTGTGTGATGATGCCACTGCAACAAGCGCTGATAAACTCTTTCACTGATTAAAATTGCAGATTGCCTTGTAAAGACTTCAGCACCAAGAAATGTAGTGGAAGTGTCAAACAGGGAAAAGGAACAAGCTAGATTAGAGGGCAGAGCTGGCATTTCAGCCAATAGGTGGAGAAATGTACCCCTGCTAATACCACTAATCTTAGGCAGTACGCTCTGTTAAGGTGTTGGAAACAAGGCATTTACACTTTCAAACCAATAGCCTTTATATTACTTGCATCTGGATAATATTTAGCACACATGGGATCAGAATATCTGTCCTCAGTACATGAGACTAAAACTAGAGTACAGTCAACCTCACTTGGAATTGCTCCCTCCCTCCTGGGCGATACTCCTCCAGCTGCCAGTTCTCCTCTTCCTCCTTCCCATTACCTCACTCCCCTGACCACCCCCCTGTTCCCAGACACTCTTCCAGAACACATCCTTTTAGTCAGTTTTCCAACTGCCAGCCCAGTACTCGAGAGTAAAATTGGGAGCCAGTAGCTCAACTGACAGCTTATGTTTGAGGGAGGTCCATGAGCTGCAGACAGAGATTTAGGTGGGATTCTCTCTAGAAGAATTCTCAACTACTTTCCAATTGTCAGAAATTTTTGTTCATCCTTCAACTAGTTTCCAAGGGTGGCTCTTTTGAAAGCAGAAGAGAATTCTAAGGATTGATACCAAGCAAAGAACAACCCTCTTTGTCCCTCAGGGTCATCAAAAGATGGGATGAGCAGGAACAGTCAGCCAGTGCTGCTAAAGAGCATGATGATCTTGTCAGGAAAATGGACAAAAGAAAATAGCCCTGTTCCCTAAGTACTTTGCTTTACAGTTTACACCATTGTGTGTTATGGCTGAAAAAGAGACCCTGTGTAATAAGTTACAAAAGGTAAGAAATAAGGATTTATATTTTTAATAAAAAAATAAAGCTACATCTGTCCATATCCCCCAAGCACCATATTTTTAGTGATAGCTTATTTGGCTAAGAAGTCATCACAAAAGTCTTCTTTTTCTTCAATCCCTTCCTTACTCATCAAATACTTATCTTCTACATTGCTCAAGTTTAAGTCAGAACTGAGCAGAAATGCCCCAGCTGTTCTACAGCTGTGCAAACTAAATTTGTTTATTATGGTTACAATTTTGACCCATGAATGATTTTCCCTTTCTACCAAGTTTGTCTTATTTCCCATTAACGTATTTAATAAAGCAGTAAAACAGCCTAGAATGCTGTACAATATGTATTTCTGATATCAGTCCTTTTTTCATATTAAAATATAATCATTTTATAACAATAAATACCAGGAACACTGTTATATTATTTCAGTGTAGCATGGATACTGTAATCTCACCCATATCTAACCTGCCCTAACTTGTTATAAGTGTCTGTAAAGTCTGCATCCTTGTAAGCACCCAGAACAATAAGAACCCTTAATTGTCTGAAGCAATCTAGGCGGGATGGGAACAAAGTTTAAACTCCACTTATTTGTCCATGGAATAATTAAGAGTTAGTATCAAAGGGAAGAAGTTTGCATGAAATAGTCAGTTTTAGGGAAGAAATCCAGAACAATCCAGGTGGAAGAAGAAGCCACAAGACAGTCGTAAGGCCCTGCACAATCCTTAACCATGCTGATTGTGAGGACTGCGATACGGCAGCCACATGAAAGCTGAAGTACTTGCAATTCTCAATAAAATTAAATGTTACAAACAAGGTAATCTTTGTACTTAAGATGCTCTAAAATTGATCATCAAGACTTGTGACTAAGAAAGCCTTCGGTCTTGCATGCCACAAAGGACTAAACAGTTAAAGCTGAAGTGAATGCAGTTGCAGTATAGTCCTTCACAGAGCAACTTTCATCAAACAGCTTTCTGCAAGTCTTCCATTTGTAAATCAAATAAAAACCACATTGAATCAGGCTTGTTGGAACAGAAAACTTGAACAGAGTCCAATAACTGAGCTAACACCCTCTGGTATAGCTGAATGTTCAAAGAGTTACCAAATAACAACGCTATAGTAACCAAAAGCCAATCAGAAACAAGTTTAGTACAGACCAGAAAAAAAAACCTGGCAGCATAACGGGGATTTCTGTAAAATCAAGGTTCCAGATAAAGATCTTCAATTACAGTATAAATGCGTAGCCAGTCACAAGTTCCTTCATTAGAATTTTGGCCCAATATATGTCAAAAACTCTTGTTGTCCTCAGGTAAAGCCCCTTATTACTGGTACAGTTCTGACTAGCACTGTTTGAATTTGGGTATATTTAAATAAAAACCACTCCTCCTTAAAATGGAAGGAAGCTGGGCCTCTACTCTAAAGCCTTAGGGCAAGACTTCATACTTGCAGACAAACTGAAGCAACCTGTTTTTCTTCAAAAGGCTATAGCGTGATCCTGAATGACAATTTCACTATTTCTTTATTTCAACAAGAAGTCTCAGTTATTCTTTGCTGAGACAAGACATAGTTCAGATAAGTGCAGGTCAATTGCCAACAATCTTACTGCTCTGTGTCTGAGCCCCACCCTTCTATCAATATACATGCCCATCAGGCAATCTGGTGGCAATGCTAGCAGGTAATGTTGAGTTAGACAGCCTCAGAACTCTTGGTTTCTGAGCATAGCTCATGAAAAAAAAAAAAAAAATGTGCATAGGTTCCAGGAAAAAGTGAGGTTAACTGAACAAGCAGCAATTGTTATGTGAGGAGGAAAACCTTCTGTACCAGCCTGAAAACATGCACCACTTTTATGGATGTCAAAAAAAGGTGTTCCCAATCTTATGGTGCAAATAGATAATGAAAGAACAGAAGCTATTAAAATCAGGAGCCCATTTGGTTTAACTCTGTCAACCACACCACCAGGGTGTGGCAACTAAGGAACTCTGCTCAGAGGCTAAGGGTAAAATGGGGAGGAGGAAGAAAAGGATAACTAAAAAGGAACAGAATGTCTATTCTGAATAGAACAAGGACCAAAAGTCATTTGAATTTGATTGCAACTGAAAATACAAGGATCACGGTGTATCCACAAGCTGTATTCCAGAGCTCCAGGGCAAATGAAGTCATAAGTTGATTACATTTGAAAGTAAAAGATTTCACAGGCCTTATCTGAAAAAAATTATTTCAACCCACTAACAGTGCACAGTATTTCAGTCATTTATTTCCACATTCAAACATGCTCTTTATTCAGAGTCCTAATGCATGTTTCAATAGTCTTATGAACAGTGAACCCTAAACTGTACCTGTCGGGCAGCGAGCCAAATTTGTGCACGGACTCACTGAAAGCACCGTAGCAATACTCCTACAACTAAAATATAGAGTCATATTCCTCACCCACCCACAGCATGGGTGGCACAAACCCATTCTGGCACTGACAGGAACAGGGCTGAACACAGAATGGCACTCCAGCCACATCACAGTACTCCATGACATATAGGCAGCACGTATGTGTGTGTGGTTGGGGAGATGGTTTAAGTCAACTGAACTTCAGCTATACAGATTGATTATTAAAGCTACTGTACCCAAAGAGGAAGTTTGTAGGGGCAGAAACCGCTAGAATAGCTGACTGGCTGTTGCTTGCAGTTACACTGCTTCACCACGCCCTGAGAAAGCAAGAGTGAATTAGTACTGTTTCTCCAGCAAGGGCCCATTTACTGGGTTATGCATACCGGGTTATAACAGCACAGGCTTCAAAATGTTCGGTCTTAACATTAGCTTAGGAATATCTGAATGAAACCTGCATTTAAACTAAAAGCTGACATCTCAGCTGACTGTCTAAAATAAAATGTCTCTACAAAGCTTCTAGTTGGGAAGTGAATAATGGCCACTGTGGGAAAATTGCTCATTCATTTAAAGAGCCTTCATGTACTTTAATAGGGGAAGAAAAGGGGATTTAGTTCTTAAATGACTTTTTAGGAGTCTGAGACCCACTCCTCCTGCTAGGAGTTATTAAACTCCCTTTCGCCCACCCCAACAAAAGATAATGATATTTCAATATGGTAGTTTCAAGCGAACAAGTTTAAAAATAAGACTTTGATCTGAGCTACTGAACCCCCTGAATGTGCAACAAAACAGTGAGAAGAACAACTTCAAAAGAGAAAAAAAGAAAAATTCAAAAATGTTAAAAAAAAAACCGGGGCGGGGAAGGTAAAAACCTTTACTCGCTGGAGACAACACCCAACACTGCAGTCTAGCTATTCCGATTAACTACCCTGCCAGCTACCATCCTAGCAAAAATTCTGGTATTTGCATCATAAGCAATTGTGTTAATTATTTTATTGCAGATGCTATTTACAGCCTCCTAAGTTGGTTCCATTCAGCTTCTCGCCCCGCCGGAACCCACTGCCAGCCACACAGTTATCTTCAATCCCCTCCTGGCTTCCTTCGAATCAAAAGTTTCATCTTGAACACGAGAGGCAGAAGCAGGGTGTGTCCCTAGTAGAGGAAACTGCAGCGCGTCTCCAGCCCTCCACAGCCCAGCTCCGCGGCTCACACTAGGCAGGGAAAGTTTCTTGCTCCGAGAGCTTTTCTCGGCGAGTCTATTTACACACAAACTTTCCGAAAGGGAGACGCCTGGTTCAGCTATAATCCCCCCGCAGGCATTTCCCTAGGGTGCTTTGCTTAGCTCTCCTCCCCCCCCACACACACATCTGAGCAATGCCAGGCTGGGGCAGGGGGCCGCTCACCTGGGGCAAGGCACAGGCTGCGCCGGGCTCCTCGGGATTCAGAGAGGGAGGCTGATGGCAGCTTGGGTGGGGATTTTGTACAGAGCCACATCTACAGTCTGGCCTAGTCTCCACCCCCTGGCACTCCCAGCCCCCTTCCCCGCTTCCAGCCTGCGGCAGCTAGCTGCGAGGCGCCCCACCCCAGGCCGTCTCTGACTCATCTGCCTTTGACTCAGGCTGGGCGCCGAGGGTTGAGCAGCCTCCAGCCATGCGGGAGTGGGGGGGTGAGGGGAGCGGAGCTGCCGCCGCACAGACAGGGCGGGCATGACGCAGCCTCCCCCTGCCCTGCCGGGCGCTGCCGCGGGTCGGTCAGCCAGGGCGGCGTTCAGCGGCCAGGCGGCACAGCCTGGACTCCAAGCCCGGGGACCCTCTCTCCAGCACCTACGCTGCCCCCCTACATCTCCGCCACACACTGGGCCGCCTCCGCTGGGGCTCGCTGCCAGGGCGGGCACGTCCCAGAAATTTTTGTGGTGCCCAGAGCCCCTCCCTCCAACTGGCCTGCGGCTCTGGGAGGGAGTTTGGGTGGGGCAGGGGGAGGAGCAGGGCTCTGGGAGGAATGGGGGCCGGAGGAAGTCTGGCTGCAGGCTCTGGGCTCTGCTAAAGGGGGCGAGGGCAGGAGCGGGGAAGGGAGTGCAGGCTCGGGGAGGGAGTCTGGGGGCAGGAGCGGGGAAGGGAGTGCAGGCTCGGGGAGGGAGTCTGGGGGCAGGAGCAGGGAAGGGGTGCAGGCTGTGGGAGAAGATGTGAGGGGACAAGATGGGGGTGCAGTGCTTACCTGGGGTACTCCCCTCTGGCAGTGGCTGCTGGGCAGTAGGGAGGAGCTTTGTGGTTGCTGCCAGCAGGCAGTATCCCTGCAGGTTCCCATGGGCTGCAGGAGCATTTGGGGCTGTGCAGCAGGCAGAGACACCACCCTGTCCAGGGGCCACAGGCATTTGCCAGCAGCTAGAAGATGCTTCAGCCCTGCTGTGCTGCTGGTGACTAAATCACCTGTGGGCAGCAGGCAGGCCAGAGGTTGTATGAGGTGGGCGGGGAGCAAAGACTCAGTCCCAAACTTCGGTGGAGCCAGGCCCCAGGCCAGGAATATTCTTGGGGCCTGGGCCCTTGGATCCATAGAACTCGCCATATATATGCATAAAGCAGAGGGGCAGAGTGTTTCCTCCTACCCTCAAAGAATTCCCAAGATAACCAGGCTATTCTTAATAATATCCAGGTCGTAGAGCTTTCCATAAAGGATGTCAGGCTAGGTACCCGCATTTTACATATTAGGAAACTGAAGCAGAAGTTAGAATTGACTTGCCCAAGGACATCAGCAGGACTGGGGCTAGAACCTAGATCACAATAGTCCCACTCCAGTGCTCTAGGCCACACAATTGCTGACAATTTAGCTGTAGGACTAATACATTCCACACTAGCCAATTAGCCCATCATAAAACAGGATTTTCAGGTCTTCTCTCCTGAGCCTCCGGTCTCTCGCTCCGTGTGTCTCTCTCTTTCTCTCCTCCTACTGCCTCCCCCCTCTCTCTCTCAGCTCTCCTCTGCCTCTCTCTTTGTCTCTCTTTCTCTTCTCCTCCCCCTCCCACCTCTCACTCAGGGGACCGCGGAGCCCAAACAGCCGTTTGGGCACCGCGCTCCCCGTGCTGCATGGGGAGCATGGCGCCCAAACGGTCGCTTTCGCCACTTGCTCCCACGTGGCGGCCTGGTTGAGCGACGCAGAAGTCAGCTGAGCGCCATGGCGGGAAGCAAAGGACATGACTCGGGCAACAGCGCCGCCCAGAGGGAACAGTATTACAGAGTCACAGACATTGGGCTACTATATAGATGATGGTAGGCCCATGATCAACAGTCTCAACAGATCCAAGGCAAGGTGAGGGGCCCTGCTCCATGCTCCCAGAAGGGGCAGTGCCTCGGGCAGAAGGGGTGGTGCTGGGGCTAGACAGACCTCAGCACCACACAGACAGCACCCTACCTCCCACAGGCAGCTCTCAATGTTGCTCAGAACACAGCATACAGCCCTCCAGTAGTGATTTAAAGGGTCCAGGGCTCTGGCCACTGCCACTGCCGCAGTAGAAGAGGTGGTGAAGAAGCGCTCTTGGCCCTTTTGTATCGCCTGGCCCCAGGGCAGTTGCCCCCTCCTCCCTTCGGCAGGCCTGCCAATGATTAGTCACCTTATGCAAGTGATTAAGTTCTATTCTCAAAAGTCATGTAGGCTAAACTTTTGCAGGTCACAGATGTGAAAAAAACTCCCCACAACCAACAAAAGTTTCTCTGACAAAAGCGCCATTGTGGAGAGTGCTATGTCAGCTGAAAAGCATCCCAATGACATAGCTACTGACACTCTTTGGCAGTAGTTTACTTACAGCAGTGCCGCCAGCATAGAGCAGCTATGCAGGAGACGTTACAGCGGCACTGCTGCACCAGTCCAGCTGTGCACTGTAAGGTCCATGATGCAGACAGCCCAGCTGTGCACTGTAAGGCCAGTCATGCAGACAGCCTTGCAATCCTTCCAGTAAAGTCTACACTAAAAGCGCTTTGTAGAATTGCCTTTTAAAAAAGCATAAAAAAAGAGGTCATTTGGCAGATAAGGAAGGAAAGGAGGATAAAATCACATAGGGTTTTCTTACTAATCTTATATAAACTTTATAATAAAACTGTCATTAGAGTCATACATTTATTAGCTTAAGCTTCAGGGAGGCCATTGCCAAGAGGAATGATGTTGAATCACTAAGTATTATTAGAACTATGCTTTCCAAACTTTTCTGTGCCACAGTTTAATCAGCACTCAGTACTGAATATTTAGCTGTACAGGTAATGTCCCCAGGCAGGTAGGCCTTGTCTACACTATTCAGTGAAGTCAGTTCTGCACTTGTCCTTGTTGAACCTCACCAGATTTCTTTTGGCCCAATTTTCCAATTTGTCTAGGTCATTCTGGACCCTATTCCTACACTTCAGCATATCTACCTCTCTCCGCAACTTACTGCCATTTGTGAACTTGCTGAGGGTGCAATCTATCCAGATCATTAATGAAGCTGTTGAACAAAACCAGCCCCAGGACCTACCACTGGGACACTCCAGTAGACACTGGCTGCCAACTAGACATAGAGCAGTTGATCACTAGCCATTGAGCCCAATGATCTAGCCAGCTTTCTATCTATTTTATAGTCCATCCAATCCATACTTCTCTTAACTTGCTGGCAAGAATACTGTGAGAGTCTGTATCGAAAGATTTGCTGAAGTCAGGTATGTCACATCCACCACTTTCCCCATATCCATAGAGCCAGTTATCTCGTCACAGAAGGCAGTCAGGTTGGTCAGGCATGACTTGCCCCTGGTAAATCCATGTTGACTGTTCCTGATCAACTTCTTCTCCTCTAAGTATATCAAACTGGGTTCCTTGAGTACCTGCTCCATGATTTTTCCAGGGCTGACCTGTAAGGCTGACCAGTCTGTAGTTCCCCAAAGTCTCCTCCTTCCCTTTTTAAAAGATGTGCACTTTATTTGCCTTTTTCCAATTGTCTGGGACCTCCCTCGACCACCACAAGTTTCCAAAGATAATGGGTCGTGGTTTTGCAATAATATCAGCCAACACTCTCAGCACTCTCAGGTGCATTCGGTCTGGCCCCTTGGACTTGTGCACATCCAGCTTTACTAAACAGTCCTTAACCGGTTCTTTCAGCACTGAGGGCTGCTCACCTCTTTCCACACTATGCTACCCAGTGCAGCAGTCTGGGAGCTGACCTCATCTGTGAGGACAGAGGCCAACAAACAAACAAACGCATTGAGTACTTCAGCTTTTTCCACATCATCTGTCACTAGGTTACCTCCCCTTTTTAGTAAGGCCCCACAGTTTCCCTGATCACTTTATTTCTAACATACTTGTGGAAATCCCTATTATCTTCCACATTCCTTGCTAGCTGCAACTCCAGTTGCACTTTGGCCTTCATGATTACACCCCTGCATGCTTGAGCAATGTTTTTATACTCCTCATTAATCATCTGTCCAAATTTCCACTTCTTGTGAGCTTCCTTTTTGTGTATAAGCTCATGGAAGATTTCTCTGTTCAGCCACGCTTGTCACCTGCCATATCTGCAATTCTTTCTGCACATTGGGGCGGTTTGTTTCTGCACCTTCAATAAAGCTTCTTTAAAATACAGCCCACTTTCCTGGATTCCTTTCCCTCTCATATTAGCCTCCTGTGGATCCTGCCCATCAGTTCCTTGAGGGAGTCTGAAGTTCAGGGTTCCTCATTTGCTACTCTCCTTTTTTCCTTCCTTTTGTCAGGATCCTGAACTCAATAATTTCATAGTCACTGCTGACCAGGTTGCCTACTACTTCTACTTCCCCTACCAATTTTTTTCCGTTTGTGAGCAGTTCTATGCCTTGTGCTGTGAGACTGGAACTGCGACATGGAATTGACCTGGACCAGTCACTGGGGGGAGGAGGGAGAATCTCCCCAAATATGGTAACCCCCTTCTTGGAGGCCATTGGTGGAGTGAGTGGTTCTGGTCCTCTGACTGGTCCCAGTGGCTTGATGGGTCTCAGTGGGTTACCATTGAGGTATGCCTTGAGTTCTGCTGCCGATGCTCAAGGTCCAGTGACCAAAGAGGGCTCCGCTGCCTTTGCTGCTCTGGCTCCTAGGTGTGATGGCTTCGGGGGGGGGAGCAGTGCTGGGATATCTCACACAATGGGAAACGGTGCCATTGAAGTAGTAGGGGACAAGTAATGAGGTCCCAAGGTGGGTTTACCCAGAGATCTGGGTTCTGCCAGGGCTGGTGTGGGCAGTACTGGGAGCATCAGGAGCTTCTGAGCTGCCTACAGGGTTTCAGATGTCCATGGTACTTGAAGCTAATGGAGGCCTGCATCTTCACCTGACTCTCAGGCAATGTACAGGGTGGGCTGCCCCACTCAATGCGAGCAGAGAGCCTGACTTCCCGAAGGGGGAGATGAGCTGCCCAGCATGTGTCTTGGTCCACCCTCAGCCCTTTCCTTCCTTTTGAAGGAAATAGGAGACCATCGTTTGACTCTTTTGCCGGAGGCATAGAAAGGGATTGGTGCCGGCTTGCTGACAGGGCTGGTTGGGCACTCCACACCAACACCACAGTGCTGGGTTCCGAGTTGGATCTCTGCTCCAGGGCTCAAGTGTGTGCCGACTCCATAAGGAGCATGTTCAATATCACACTCTTGGTCCTAAGTTTGAAGGACTTGCAGATGCAACACTTGTTGCTTATGTGCCTTTGCCCAAGCACCTAAGAGAGCTACTATGAGGATCGCTGATGGGCATAGGACTTGAAGCCTGGGGCATGCCAGCCCCCGGCTGAATCCTAGTTAGGACCAACAAAACTCTAAACTACTACTAAGGGTAACTAACTCAATTACTAACTAAGTATAACTCAATTACAGGTTCTATAAGTTCGTAAGAACGAAGACCAAACAACTCTAGCAGAAGCTGAATGTTCCGTGCAGTCACTGGCAGCAAGAAGGATGGGGTGTGCTGGTGGCATCCCTTATACCACGCCATGTGGATGCCACTCCAGAGGACACCAGAGCCGGTTCCCTACAGATACTGCTGAGGGAAAAGCTTCCAGCACATAGCTAGCACGCACACCTAATACGGAAACAAAAGACAGGACTATGCAGCACTTTAAAGACTAACAAGATGGTTTAATAGGTGATGAGCTTTCGTGGGCCAGATCCACTTCCTCAGATCAAATTGTGGAAGAAAATTGGCATGACCTAATATGGAATGGACATGAGCAAGCACTCAAAGAAGAACTTGGGGAGTCACTACATAGCTTGCTCAAGGCAGGTTACATCTCCTGGAGCTTTGCTGGAACAGAGAAGCTGAGCCTTCCCCAATGCCGGGCACAGCTATAAGAGCCGGGAAGAGAGGTGATTTTAGTTTTCAAGTTGTTTAAGTCTCATGATTTCTTTAATAAAAGGCAGCACTTCAGGTCAGTTTTGGAGTCTTGGTTCACCACAACCACCATGACTGAAATGATCTCTCCGCTTGTGCCCTTCAGCTTCCTGGGTGCCCATGACAGAAATCGAACCCGGGAGCACTTTCTGACAGAGCCTGGGTGATGGAAAAGCAGATGCATTTTGTGCTAGTCTGATTCTGCCTCTTCATTAGGTTGCCCTCAATGCAGGTCTTCCTACACTGCACACTCAATCCTCTCTCCCCCTCCAACCTTTCCAACTCTCCTCTTCCTTTACATTGCTTGATACAGCTCTTGGACTTCTGCTCTGATTCACTCTCTATTCTCATGCCTTTAGTGGGTTTTCACTTCTTCACCTCTTCTATATCATTTTAAAATTAACCTATTATCCTTTACTTCTTTGCATTTTTTTCCTCTGTCCCAATCTTTGTAAATTCCAGATATTTCTCCTCTCTCCCTCTCTCCAAACACAAATTTATTTACACACACACACTCTCATTTCTCCCAAATTATCCTTTATCTTTCATTTCAGCTTTTCTTCTATCTCCTCCTAGCCAAATCTCAATTTCACTTACCCAGGAAACCCTTTGAACAGAATCATGGACTTTAACTCTAGCTGTACAGATTGGAGCCGGTTCTTGCAAAACCTCAGTATCTACTTAACCATACTGGCATGAATACAATCTGAACAGGTGTTTAAGTGTGTGGGGAATCAGGGCCTTAAATACAGTTTTTTCTGGCTTAGCTGTGGTTAATCCTGAATGTAATGCATCATCCCACTCTAGTCCAATGATAGGCTGTGGTCAGACAGACCTCTCTCTTTCACCCTGGGTGTTTTGACTCAGTTTGAGAACTAAGGCCATGACTAAACTATGAGATAAGGGACCAAAATTGTGCAGCGGGTGGTTCTGGGTCCATTCCATGAGCATCCCAAAATACACTCATCTCCTCTCTCCCCCCTGCTTGAAAGCAATGGCAAATAGTCACTTTGCACCCTTTTCTCCCCTATCGGTGCCTACACAATAACAGCATAAGCATGGAACCCACAGTGGATCCCGCTGAGCATCAAAGCAGTATGGCAGTCATATTATCCATGGGGAGCCACATGCTGGAGTAAATCCACAGCGTATCCAGGGGCCGCTGGAATGACGAAGAATCTCAGGAGGCCATGAACATACTCTTCTGCGAAACACTTGCACTGAGTGACTGGCAAATGCTGCCAGCATTCGGTCCTGCAGAGGGTAGTGACTCTGGGAAATGTGGAGGGCTTTGCCGCAATGAGGTACCCTATCTGTGGTGGGGCAACAGATGAAACGCACATCCCCTTCTTGGCACCAACCACCTTGCCAAGGAGTACCTCAGCTGCAAGGGGTACTTCTCAACGGTGCTACAGGCTCTGGTAGATCACAAGGGCCATTTCACCGACATCAACATGGGGTGGTTGGGAAAGGTGCATCTTTACAAACTCCTGCCTCTTCACAAAGCTGCAAGCTGGACCTTTTTTCACCATTGGTGCCGTTGAAATGCCAATAGTGATCCTTGGCGACCCAGCCTACCCCTTGCTTCTGTTGCTTACAAAGCCATACATGGGCATTCTGGACTGCAGTAAGGAGCAGTTCAACTACAGGCTGAGCAGGTGCAGAATGGAGGTAGAATGTGCTTTGGGAGGGGGCGAGGAGCACGAGGCACAGCGCCTAGCCAGCGATTATGAGCAGCCAAATGCTAGGGCAATCAGGAGAGCACAGTGAGGGGCTCTGCAAATCATGGAGGCTTTGAAAGACAGTTTTATGAATGGCCAGATTTAGGGAACACAGAAGGGACAAAAAGTGAAGCTAGGAGGTGGTGATCACAATTGTGAAAAGAAAAGTCTCTTACTTCGGGATGCATCCCTGGGGGTTGAGTGAGGAGGGAATGTGGTTCTGCAGTGGCGGGACGGGATGCCTGTGCATGCAGCTGTCCAGAAGGCCGCTATGCAGTTCAATACATCTGCCATGGTCTTCAAGATTCTCTCCTGGTTCTTCACTTCCAACTCGCCTGTCTTCATGCTCCACTCTCATCTCTGGCAGCAGCATATTCCTCCACTCGCATAAGTGCTCCCTGTCCAAGTGGGCAGATTGAATTTGCTCCTTGAACGGGTCATCCCTGCTCGTTTTCGCCTTCAGATTTGTGCCAGCTGGACAGTGTGCAGCAGGCTCACTGCTATTCCTGCTGTAACGAAAATTGAAGGGCAGACTTTACAGGAGATACATTGTAGAGTGTGAAATCTAACCTGTTAGCAGAAAAAGGAAAGTCTGTCAAGCAGGAACACCACAGAGATCTTACGGGAGCAGCTGGACTCGGTTTGGTGGCAGGCCTGGTTGGGGACAGGCTGGGCTTGAGCTTGTATGGAGGGAGTGTGAATGGTGGCAGGGCAGGGGGTCAGGCGGTGTCTGTGTGTTCGGCACTATCCATTTCCCATGAGAGTGTAACTGTCCCTTCCCGTGGGGCCACGGGGACAGAAGAGGGGAAGGGGTCTGGGCATGGTGGCAAGGCAGGATGCAAGCCATGCTTTATTGGGGATGAGCAATCAGAGGTTTACTGCAGAGGCATCAGCTAATAGCTTCCCGGCTTCATCCAGGTTGCCATGCGAGATATCCATCTTCTCTGAATTGCACAAAGTGATAGGGAGCAGATGCTGACTGAATGTGGCCAGGAACCTGGGCCTTATGCTGCAATGCTTTGTGCTGCAATGTCGCCAAGCCATTTACTGCTGGCTTGGTGTGAAAAAGTGTCCTACTGTGGAGGATGGAATAAGGCCGGCTGTTCCTGGGACCCCAGCACAGTGGCCATCTTGGATCATACCTGATCACCTTAACCCATTTGTAGCATGATGAAAAATGTGAACTCACCAGAAATGCCCTCCCGGGCATCAGTGCCCAGCTGTGAGAGATCTTGGGAAGGGGATAGAATAATAGAATTGGAAGAGACCTCAGGAGGTCATTGAGTCCACCCCCCTGCCCAAAGCAGAAGCAACCCCAAATGAAATCATCCCAGCCAGGGCTCTCTCAAGCCAGGACTTAAAAACCTTTAGGGATGGAGATTCCACCATCTCCCTAGGTAACCCATTCCAGTGCTTTACCTCCCTCCTAGTGAAATAGTTTTTCCTAATATCCAACCTAGACCTCCCCCACTGTAACTTGAGACCATTGCTCCTTGTTCTGTCATCTGTCACCACTGAGAATAGCCTCTCTCCAGCCTCTTTGGAAACTCCCTTCAGGTAGTTAAAGGCTGCTATCTTCAAAGTTATGAAAAAGTCCTGGTTGTCGGTGACACTGGTTACCCTGCTCACCTGTTGAATAGTCTCCTCATCCTCTTCTTCCTCCCACACTGTCCTCCATGCTGCTGCCTGAGGCTGCCAGAGGAGTGTCTTGGGAGGAATCCACAGACGGGCTGGAAAAGCTGGGTTGGGCCTCCCACCCCAGGATCACATGCAGCTGCTCACAGAAGCAGCATGTTTGTGGCGATGATTCAGACCATCCATTTGCCTCCTTTGTCTTCTGGTACAACTGCCTCAGTTCCTTTATTTTTATGTGGCACTGCTGGGTGTCCCTGGCCTATCTTTCTCCTCCGTGCCTTTTGCAATCTTGGCATAGATATCTGCATTTCTTGTGCTGGTTTGTAGTTATGCAAGAACAGATTCCTCTCCCTACACAGCAGTGAGGTCCAGGATCTCCTGCAGGTTCTATGCTGGTGTTCACCTGCAACCCTGGGAACACATGGTAAGGTGTGCTGCTCAAGTGTGCTGCCTGCTCTGAGGTCTGCTCGCCACTCTGGCCACACAGGAGATGAAGTTCAAATTTTCCCAGGGCTTTTCCTGTTCACCTGGAGAGCAGTAGAGTTGAAAAGTCCTGGCCAGAGTGGTCACCGTGAGGCACTATGGGACACCTCCCAGAGGCCAACTGCTTCGACTTTCCGAGTGTTGCGTTTGCACCACCATAAAGTCAATCATGCAAGGTCAAATTTAGTGTTGCTCCTTGTGAAAAGCAAGAGTACCAAAATCAACTTTAACAGCCCTTAAAGTTGATGAAATGGGCTTGATAATGTGGATTCATTGTTTAGAAATTTGACCTAATGTGTCTAAGTTCAACCTAAATTTACAATGTAGACCAGGCCAAAGACAACACAAATTGAGCCTAGCACATTTGTATCTTTAAGAGAAAATGCAGCTGTCTCCTCAGAATGATGTTTCAAAGAAATATGCTTAGCAAATGAACAGAGGGTTACTCATCAGTTTGGCTTGAACCCCAGCATTTAGACCCAGAGAAAAATATAAATTTGCCACACTCTCTCAAATTGACCACAGTTACAAATGAAATTAAATATAAATAGCCACTCAGGTTCTCAAGATAGTAACTTGATGAACAAACATACAAGACTACCCTGAACGAACAGGCTCTCTCTGAAAGATCCTGCTTCAGTAAATATTAATCACACTTTGTAAATATGTAAACATGTAAGTGTTCATCCTCCTATGCCTCAGCCGTAAAGTTTGTAATGATTTACCTACTAGATGTCTTATAAAATTACAACTCTATTATGTGTTTGGATAGTACGTTGGACACCAAAGCCATCTTTTCCCTAACACAATACTGCAGAGCCAGACATTGTGTTAAGGGCTCCACCGAACAAGCTAATCAATGGAATGAGTTCCTTTCTGTGCAGTGTAATGCTAGGCACACAGTCACATTCCAGAGCACAAGTCACACTGTGCTCAGAATTCAATTTACTTCAAATGCTTCCTCTTAAAGGGCTATAATTATCCCCGGGAAAGATCTTGTATGTAAGATCGCTCTCACACGCTCTCTATTGTGTATTTTAAGGAATTCATCATTATGGTAAGAAATAAATGCAGGTGGAATTAAGTTCACATCACAGAAGTAAAACTCTACTTATATCTGGGCCCTTGGGAGGCAGTGTTCTCTAATGGACAGGCCACCAGACTCAGAGTCAGAAGGCCTGGGGTCTGTTCCTGGCTCTGTTACTGCCTGACCTTAGGCAAATCACTTCATCTTTTGGTGCCTCTCTCCCAATTTGTGTTTGTCTTTTCTGTTTAGACCAACAGGGAAAGTAACTTAACAGTTCTTACAGGTACTGTCCCATTGCAATCCGGGTCCCTGTCAGCTCTTTAAATAGCTCCTTGCTGGCTCTTGCCACAGCTCAGCCAGCTCTTGCCGGAGCTGTGCACCAGGGCATACCCGCTTACTTTCACCTCTGATTTAGACCATAAATTATCATAGAATCCTAGGGCTGGAAGAGATCTCAGGAGGTCATCGAGTCCAGCCCCCTGCCCAAAGCAGGACCAATCCCAACTAAATCATCCCAGATAGGGCTTTGTCAAGCCAGGACTTAAAATTCTTCAGGGCAGAGGCTGCCTCTCTCTGTGTTTGTACAGCACAAAGCACAATAGGGCCCAAATAGCAGTTGGAGCTACAAGATCCAATGCCTAGAAGTTGAAGCAAGACAAATTCAGACAGTGAGAGCAATTACCCACTGGAACAAGAATCCATCAGGATTCAGATTCTGAAGAAGTTTCCACTAGATGCAATTTTTAAATCAAAATTGCAATTTTAAAAAAACATGCTCTAGTTCAAAAGGACAACAGGAAGTCAGAGCAGATAATCACAAAAGTCACTTTTGGCCTTGGAATCTATGAAACTATAAATAATAATGGCTGAATCCCACAAGCTTCTGCAACTTGGAAGTGTGTCTACAGGTTGCCTTTCCGGTTGGTTTAAGGGTCTCATTTTCAGAGAAACAAAATCACATTGTAGCAGAACTTTATTGCTCTGAAATTTGATTTTAGCCTTGTGGTTTAAATTTAGCTGTGTGGTTTTTCTTTGTTTTCCTAATGGGTTGAGGTTCAAGATAATCCACTATATCAGCACCACATCTAACAAGAATACATTGTATGTTTCCACAGCACCTATTTTAACTATACTAGACACTTAGCTATACCACAGATACCAATGACGAGGATATATGCTAGATAAAGGAAAGGCACTGCACTGTTCTGTGGCCACTGGCCAGCTTTGCACAGCCATCTGCCTTCCTCTGGCAAATGAACCTAAATAGAGAAATGAAATGGACAGAGGTGTCTGTGAAATCCACTGAAAAGTAAAGGGGTATTTCCCAGAGACCTGAGTTGATCAGCACCCTACTCCTGTTCATCCACATCCCAACTCCATCTTCAAGGCATCAGCCTCAGATTGCTCAATGATAGGATGTACATTGGCATTTAGCTGGAATGGGCAAACTCACGGAGCCTGAGCATTCTCCATAAGTGAAGATGTTCAAGGGTGTGAATTATTCCATCAAGGCAGTGGAATAAATTACACCTAACAATTTGCTTTATGATTTACCTGTTTTGTATGATACATCAGGACCAATTTTCAGGCATTCTTAAAACTTAAATGCCCACCTGGGGAAGTGAAGGAACAGACTGACAAAGCCAGATGAGTACCCAGGAATCTGCTTCAAGATAAGGCCCTAAAAGGAAAATAACAGAACCCCATTGGCCATCACCTACAGCCCCCAGCGCATCATTTAAACCCCTCCAGCGCATCATTAACAATCTACAACCTATCCTGGGAAACGATCCCTCGCTCTCACAGGCATTGGGAAACAAGCCAGTTCTCACCTACAATCCCCTAATCGGAAGCAAATTCTTTCCAGCAACCAGGCTTCACTCCTCAAACATAGCAACCCAGGAACCTGCCCCTGCAATAAACCTCATTGCCAACCCTGTCAACACATCTATACTAACGACACCATCACAGGACCTAACCGCATAAGCTATAACATCAGAGGCTCATACAACTGCACAGCCTCTAATGTGATCTATGCCTTCAACTGCCAGCAATGCCCCTCTGCCATGTATATTGACCAAACTGGACAGTCTCTGTGACAAAGAATGAATGGACACAAGTCAGATATCAGAAATGGTAACACAAAAACCTGTAGGATCACATTTTAACCTACCTGGGCACTCATTAATGGATCTAAAAGTAGCCATTCTTCTATGAAGGAATTTCAAAAACCAACTACAGAGAGAAACTACAGAACTGCCCTTCATATGCAAATGAGACACACTCTCAGAGGGCTTGAACATGAATGGGATGGGCCATTATATTCAACAACCAATTGACATCAAAAGCAAAGTATGGGACACTTCCAGCCCACTCAATTAGCCTCATTAGCACCAGCACTACAATTGACAGGTATTTTTTTTCTTTCCCTGTTATATATTGGGAGGTTCCCCCTTTCTGCTCATCTGAGGAAGTGGGTTTTGCCCATGAAAGCTCATGATACTATATATTTTTGTTAGTCTCTAAGGTGCTACAGGACTTCTAGTTGTTTCTTTGATATACTTCTCTGTTCATATTCATGTTTCTGATTGTATTTTGTGACATCTTCTTGGAGAGCCCATCAAATGAAATTCTGCTCAACTTCAGCTTCCTTCCCAAACCCTTTCCACTCCCCTAGCTTGTCTATCATCTTTGGAAATCCCCCCATCCTCCCTGTCCTTCGAGTTCACAGCCCAGGTGTAAACATTTGCATCCTTCCCCGCCCCCCCCCAAAGATCCTTCCAGACACAGAGTGATGTCTCCAGGAAGTGAGGTCTGATATAGGGTGAGGGGAGTGATCTGCCCACTTTCTATGAACACCTGTCAAGGGTGCCAAAACAGCATGCATGCTAGGACTATAATTACAGGTGCAGTTTCAATGAGCAAAAAGCGGTACCAAATATAGCCCAGGCTAATAAGAGTAAAGCTATTTCAGGGCAGCACTGTGCATGCTGCATTGCAAGTTGTCATTCCTGGTGAGGCTTGACTCATTATGGCTGAACCCCACTGGGCTGATTGTCCCCTGCTACCAGAAACAGGGTGGGGATTAGCACTGTATTTATACATGCTGTGTAAAATACACACTCCAAATGAATCCTGCCCAAACAGGGCAGGTACCTTACTACCTATGTTTGCTACCTATGTTACTGCCCTCCATTTATCACAGGTGTTTAAAGACGGGCTTTCTAGTGTTCTGAGCACATTGAACTAAGTTCAGTAGGATTTCTAAAATTACCTAGCTATTTGGTCTTTCATTATGTACCTAGCCTACTAGTCTAGTGCTACGGAGGTTAGAGGCTGCCTACGTACATGTGCAGCCAGAAATGAAGCACTTGACAAATACTAGGAACTGACAGTGTGAATGAACTAAATGTCTACACCGAGCGAATGAACCAGTCACAGGATACACAAACAATCAGTTCTATTGTGTGTCACTGCAATTCAATTCGCTTCCGGAACCCAGGAGGATTTCCTGACACTGTTCCAAAGCTGCCTTCAGGGGGCTGGTCCAACCCATTACATCTTTCTTTTTAAGTGTAAAAAAAAAAAAAACCAGACACTGAAAGGGGAACATTCTGCTAAGCAGCCTCACAAGTGTCATTGGGAGAACTTGCCCTGTGATTCTGCCTGAATCTGAACATGATGCTGGCTTGTGTCCCAAACACACTAGCCACATTTTTTCAAAAGTCTTCTACCATTGATGAGATTGATTCAGCTCTGGTGCAATCACTGTTCGGAGTTTCAGGGCTATACAGCTGTGCACTGTTGTGTGGATCTTGTGCCACAAAGTAAAATTTCCCTAAGTGCACTTGCATCTACTCCAGTTAGAAAACGGGACAGATCAAAGCCCATTTTTGTATGTGGGAGCAGGGTCCACACAGACACAACTTACAGCAGGCTAGTCCAAATTTATACCCCACCTTGTCACAAACTAAGCATTCATATACACCACTCCCTAATGTAGATGGGTTACTGTTGTTCCTGCCTGTGTTTTAAGCACCATCACAATTAGCTTGTGAGCAAGATTCAATGACAAACTGTTGGCAGCTGCCAGATACACTAGCATTCCCATGGGTTGCAGACACCAATGTTCGCAGAAGTGGGGAATTTGGAAAAAATGTTCCTAATGCAAACAGGGCCCCTGGCAGCAGCAGCAATTATGGTGGGAACATCATGCATAACTACTCCACAACTTGCTGCTCCCGGGGAATGGGACAGGAACAACGCTAGAAGACGGAAGCTTCAGAAAACTGTTAGGAGATTTTCTCTGTAGAGAAGTTGTCACAGAAAATCAGCTCTATTTCTGTATTATTGCTTACCTGCAAGCTATTCTTCCATTTCAGTGATTCACAGTGTAGCCAATTTTGCAGTTTGAATAAGCAACGGGTCTCTGCCAAAGGGTGGGGAGGCTGTAACACCTAATGATTTGGTGCAATGGTCTTGTAATGTTCAAGGAATGTAGCTCAGTATCAGGTTCAAACTCATTTTAAACGAGCTTTTTAGACAAGACGTTCTTTCCCAGTGAAATGCATGAAATCACTGTGCATCCACTATCTATATACAGTAGCAACTGTCTCTGTACAAATACTTAAGACTGACAGCTCTGCCTCTAACATGCCCCTTCAAAAAACCACTCACATACACGGACATCACAGAGATTAAAAGATGACTACTGACAAGCAAAGTTGGTGCACGTTTTGGTGCATGTTTTCTCAATTTGCTTTTCAAATACAGAGATAGGTTTCTTTTTGGTTTCAAAAGCTAGAGATATCACCGAAGAAAAAAGATCTTTGTGTAATTGCAAATCAAGCATTATTAAAGCAAAAGCAGTGATACCCAGAGCCCAAAGTGAAATTAGATTAAATACATGTTGTTGAAACTTTTCCAATATAAAGATTGATGAACATTTTCCTGTGATCTCTCTTTCACACACACACAGTCATGTGCACACACCACAAAAACTCAATTACAGACGGACTATGTTGCTTTAGTTTACCTATGTATTACTGAAGAGGCTGAGATAAATATAACCTACTTGTCCAACTGTTTTCCCCAAACATTTTTATATGCACTAGGAAATTCATACATTTTCACCACATTATAAACACCACATTAGACAAAACATCTGCATCTCGCCAGTTACCCCACATATATCCTTTCCCTGTTCTATATTCTACCAAATCTGAATACAAGTGATGCTAAGGTTTTTTTATTTATATTGTAATCATGCCTAGGAGTCTGAATTGTGGGCCACATGGAACAGAAAGATGCTCCTTGTCCCAAAGAGCGTAACATTAAAATATTCCTTTAGCAAACACAAGTCACCAAAAGGGTAACTACTGAAAGAAGTGTATTCAAATCAGAGTATAATTTAACCAGTTCAAAGAGTACATTATCCCACTGGGTATCTCCTGTGCCCTTTTTCAGCAAAGGGCATTACCATATCATGTCTTAAGGTTTCTACACTTTTTCCTCCTTCAGTAGAAATTTTAAAGTCTTTTTGCCTTGGCATGTTCCATATTGAGTCAGAACCCTCCATTTAATTGCTGGTTTTATCTATTGCTCATTTAACAATTATTTAATCCAACTATCATGGTTTCAGAGCATGCTGCAGCTTAGCCCCCCTTTTGTCCTCTCTCAGTAGTAAGGAATGCCATGATGCCCTATCCCCGGATATTTAGGTTTGATCTACTCTAGCAATCGATGTCACTATAACTGTGGCACTCAGGGAAGTGGAAAATCCACATCCTTCAGCAACATAATACCAAATTAACCCCGGTGTAGACAGGGCTTCGCCAATAGGAGGCCTTCCCCCATTAGCACAGCTACCATCTCTTGAGGAGGTGGAACATCTCTCTAGCTTCTCCCGTTGGCATAGATTGTGTCTTCAGTAAGTGCTACAGTGGTTCTGCTGCAGCACTGCAAGTGCAGACAAGTCCTTGGATGGTAGCGTAGATAGTTAGACATTAGATATTTAGACTGTATTTCCAGAAGAGCGCTAACAGAGTTAGGTACCCAACTCCTACTGAAATGGAATGGGAATTGAAGGTGTAACTGCCATAGGCTGTCTTTGAAAATATAACCCCAGAATTTCATCATTGATTTGTGAAAAAATAACTAATAAATCAATTGCCAAACCAGAGTCCATACAACCAAAGACGGGCCTTAAACACTTGCCACATAGCTCCGTTTCCTATTTACTGTCTCTGATGCCTAGAGGAGCTTAAAGGCAGCAGTTGTGAGGTGGCAGGAAAGTTCTGTGTACCACAGATCGCCAACCTGTTCCATCTGTTAATAGTTTCAATAGAACAGCCTTTTCATCCGTTGTTAAGCACGCTGACCTGCACTGCCTCACGGACTTTGCTATGCTTGAGCAGTGGAGGAGGAAGCATCCAATCCTACTGCAGCTTCGACACAAAGGAGCTGGGGCACTAACTTGTAAAGGGTGGATTTCTTGACTAAAAGTGAGTGTCTACTTCAATGCTGCCTGAAAGAAAAAAAAAATGTAGCTAATTTGGATCAATGCTGAAGCAAGGTATCACTAACTTGGTGTCTAAGGAGGCAGGATATTCAGGGAAGGAAGGTGTCAAACCACTGGGCTGGTATTTAGTAACATTTCTGCCAAGCACAATGAGACTGGCGCGCTTGGAGCAGAGATGCAGCTTTGAGATCTAGACAATGAAATTTCTGCCACTCAAAGCTTGTCTCCACGATGCCGGGGATCAACACTGCAGTGATCGATCCACTGGCCATCAATTTATCATGTCTGCTTAGATGCAATAAATCGATCTCTGAGTGCTCTGCCATTGACACTGGCACTCCACCAGGATGAGAAGAGTACCTGGCGTCAATGGGAGAGCAGCCCATGCCGACCTTACCACAAACAGGACACTGCAGGAAGTATGTTGACTTCAGCTACACTATTTGTGCTGTTGAAGGCACAGATTAGATTGACAGCAGGGGTTAGTGCAGAGTGGGTCATAGTGGGCCAGGTAAACATACAAATAGTCTGTAACCTAAGTGCAGGGTTGGCAAGAATGAATGCGTCCCAGCCTGCATGTAATATTTAACATATTTTGCTAGTGTTTTCTCTTTTGTAAGCCTCTAAGAAATGTTTCTTTTCTCTGAGTTGGAATGTTTTTGACTGTTGTGTCCTGGGGACTGGCTGGTCTTCCCAAAAGGAACAGATTTCTGAGCTCTTAAGGGAGGAAGGCTGAGGTGTAAGTGACAGCAATTCTACAGTGTGGACATGGAGAGACAGCTGTCATCTTTCCTCGGAAGCTGTCCCAAAGAAAGACTTGAGGATACTTTTGTGGGCACAAAAGGGCAAGGGAACCAGCAGTTTGAAGGCATGGCTGCAGAGCTACAAGCTGTCAAATCGGGATACTTAAAAATCAAAGGACACTGTACCATTCTTTATGCTGTCAGGCTGTGGGCTTGACATGAGGGGGCGCCTTTCATGTTTACAGCTCTTCTTTGGATTTACAGACGCTATGAGACATGACATGGGGTTCCTATCCTTACTGGTGAAGAAGAGAGAAATGTTTTTGTACATAGACACAGACATACACTCAGACAACACAATTTTCAGCCATGTGTTGCTCAGCGACCATGTTGGACTGAAGACTGGTTTCAGGCATGTATCACTGGAGCAGGAGGGGCTATTTGCAGGAAGTGGGAGTGGAGGTGGAGCGGTCCACTGCAAAATTGCCAGCCACGGATTCTGTCTCCTGCAGTGGTTTGGGTCTGCCAGGGAGAGGTGCAGAATCCCATTGTTCTCTTTCTCTAGCATGTACATACCCACACTCCTCATGCACGTTAGTTTGCTTATGTGCTCTCCTTTAGGAACATGCCACATGTGTGTCAATAGAGGGGTTATGACACAATAAACATGTAACCCTGTACCATGGCAAGGGCAGACGGCCTCACATTTACATTGAGGTGATCCATGTTTTGTGTAGCCACCAGAATAGCTCCATATACACCACACACCTATGGTACTGGGTACAATATATATAAAAGAATCTGAATTAAATAGGTGTTTGTATATTCAGGTGATCCTCAGCGGGGATACTTTGCTATCTTTGTGCATAAGGAGATGTGGTGGAGGTTACTTTGTGATCTTTTTTACATTTGAATTCCATCTCCAGTGTAACGTGCATTCCAGTAAAGGCTCAGGTACCATCTGAGAACACAGCGAGTCAAAAAAACCACTTCAGTCTGTGTGAAACATTTTCTCATTCAGTCCTGTTTTTTGTCTGGAAGAACAACTCTACTTGCTTAGACGTTTGGTAGGCGGAGCTCAGCAGGTACGCACACGCTCACTGGTTAGGGTGCTGTTTATATACCCTCACAGACAGGGGATAAATAAACCTTCAAGTCTACAAAGGAGCCATGAATTCATAAATACATAAAATAGCAAGTGCCTTATTTCACTGCTAGAACCATTACTCTAAAGCTGACTTTCCGTCATTACATTTATTTCTGAAGTGTTCATTTATCTTCTCTTATTATCCTCTTATTCTGTTGATGGTTTTAAATGGGTTCTGAGAAAATGCATTAGGGTTATTGACCACAGAGGAAATTTGGCAGCATTAGCAGCTGCACTTCAGTTCACTAATTCAAAAGGCCACATTCTCCGTCTTCCATGTAAACACATGCCAAAGGGGAGAATTTCCTAGGGAAACTCCAGGGTAGCAGAGGTGGACTAGTACTGCTGCATCATTGCAGTCAAAACACAGGATGGGAATATTGTAGAAGGGCAGGGAGTCAGGCACAGCTGAAGCGCCTCTTCACTCTGTGGTCATCTCCCCCACATCAGGAGCACATCTGGGTCAAACTGCCTTGGGTTTCTCACTAGTGCTTTTACTCCCAACACTCATTAATGGCTTGCACTAGCTGTGTCAGAAACAATTAATGCCAGCTCACTTGACCTCACTTGACTTGATGCTGTTTTTTTCAGAGGAATATTCCACTGTTTTTCCTGCACCACCTCCTTCTAGTTACGTACACTCCATTGATTGCATGATCCTTGGAATGCACGTTGCGTGGTGCAGAGGGACTGATTACATCAGCATGCAGGCATGCAAGCATTGCCAACTCCAGCAATTTTAATGAGACTCATGATATTTGGTGTATTTCTGGAAGTAAGAATCTCCGCTTTCATTTTTAAAGAAGCTTTTAGTATTTATAGTTTCAGAGAAAAGCTTGAAAATATGACCCTAAAGGCTCAGAACCCAAAAGGTAAATAAACCTACTTTCCCCTTCCTTTCTCACAACCTCATGATTTCTGAACATTTTAGGTTGGCATAATACAGGATATGGAATACTACCACAGCCTTTCCTTTCTACACATATACAACTCATTTGGCAGCACCCAAAGGAATACAAGAGACAAAAGCTGCACACTTCAACCTGGAGACCGAGACATGTTGTATCATGCTCATAGCTAATTGCACCATCTTGTTACAGAAAACTCTCAACTGAATGTGGGAAACTGTACGGGCTGGTGCTGTGTCACAAGTTTTAATAAAACTGAGATGTATCACATGGCTCTTTGAATAGCCTTTATGAATATATCTATAGAGCTACAGCTGGACCTATGCCACCCTCCAAGGGTGTGGGGCTGGCTGGTTTGTACATATTCCTGGGAAAGCAAAATTAGTGCACTGGTTCTTTTGGCTTCCATGAAGAAGAGTCTTACTCAACTGAAGATTAAGGAGCCTCTTGGTTTTATGTTATAACAATACTAAGCACTGAAATGATGTTCATCTCTAGAACAGGCTCTTTATCAAAAGGGTGTTGGGAGAAGAGGTGGGTGAATAATGGCTTTTTTAGTTGCTAGATGTTCCAAAAAATTGGAAGAAAAAAAGTGTCACTTTAGGGCAATCAGATTGTGTGTGTGCGTGTGAGGTTTTTTGGCAAATTCAGAAGGCATGAAACACTTGGAGTCAGATGGAAGGAAATGTGTCTTGAATGGCAATGAATAGTCACTGGGGCCGGGGCAGCAAGTGAGAGTAACTCTGTAGCCTGGTGATTAGAGAACTCACCTAGCCTGCAGGACACCCAGTTCAAGTCCCTGCTACAATTATTTACACAAAGCGAAACAGCTTCTTCAGGAGAAATTGAGAATGCCCCGTTTGAGAATATGCCCTAGACTAGTGACAAGGGCAGCCTGCTGCAACGTGGGAGACTCAAGGCCAAGCCCATCTCAGTGTGAGGCAGAGGTGTGAATTGAACCTAGGTCTCCAACATTTCAGGACAGCACCCAAACGCCAGGGCTAACGATGAAGAAGGTATCACCACCACTGGTTCATTGCAGCGCCAACATTTTGATTTTTTGGTTCAGTAGAAACTATTCAATGGACTCAGCACCAATTTGCAAGCATCTTTTGCTCAAAGGAAATTTTCCAGCCAACTATTTGCCACACAAATTCCACCCTACTCTAGTAGTGAGCTAACTTCCTATATATGAGGAGACACAGAGAAGGCTTTAGATTTGTAGTGAAAAAAGTGCCCCTTCTCCTTTCCTCTGGTGATGTTATTTCACAGGCTTTCTTACCAATCTCAATTCTAAAAATGACCTGTATTTTTTTTTAATAAAAACCAAAATCAATGCTCCAACAAATATGAAAAATTCTTGAGCTAAGGTTCTTGTATAATTTTATTTTTAATTACCTCTCGTTCATACAAAACTCCCACTTTGTCTTCAAGGCACTTTTTCCCACACTGGTAGGCTGACCTGCTCCTTAGAGGGGAAGATTATTAACAGTGAGGAGCCCAATGGGCTAGGCACTAGGACCAGGCCCATTTACTTAGTTTTAAATGGCATGGAAGACAAGAGTTAGAATTTGCTGATGACAGGAAATTCTTTCCTTTAGCTTAAACGAAACAAAAAATGCCAGAGGGCTCAACTCAGAAGCTCAGATGAGCTCTGCTTGGCACAGGATCCAGGTGGTGTAAGGGTAGGGGAAAAATGTCGGCAAGCTACTTTTATGCGCTGCTGGTCCTAAGCCAGCTTGGGGCTGGCTCACAACATGGAAACAGGATTATGGCTTCTCTAAATAATTCCCATCTGCAATGGCCGTTCCAAGGGTCAATCTGACAACGGGGGATAGCTACACTACAGGGGCACGTTTGTCAACTTGTTCCTCCACTGAACCCCTCCGTGTTGGGCACTACAAGTATTATCCTGTCAAAGAAGGGTAATAAATCCATCACTGACCACTTAGGTTGGCTTTAGGCCCATTTTTGCCACCATGTTTATAATTGAATTTGGATATGTATATAGTAATGCAGCTTTGCAAAAATCATCTAGTAACTCTGGTACAGCTTTGTGGTGCCGAACTAGCATGGGAGGAAAAAGTTGAGAATCATGGTGGATAGTCAAATATATTTTAGCAACAGTTGAAAACCAACAGGAAACACTTTGCTAGTGAACAATAAGAGAGACAAAATAAGAGGACATAGCTACCAATATCATATTCTTATAGGATGTAATGTGTTCAATTTTGCTTAGAAAAGCTATAGGTCATTTAGCAGCTCCTCAGAGAGCCACATTGGAGGACTATTACAGATATAATGGGACTCTCAGAGGCTCATAGGTTGTAAAAGGTACATTTATTTAGGTAAGCAAAAAGCTAGAGGATAGTAAAATTATGGTAAGTATTAAATATGCTGAAGGATAGTAGATTTCCTTATTTTGATAACGAGGGATATTTCAAGTGGATAACAAATACAAAGAGAATAAAAGGAAATACCTCCTCAAACAGCGCATCACTAACCTGTGGACTTCACTGCATGGGAGGTTCCCAAACTTTGATCCGCAGGGAGTTTTCTGGTCACGTGGTGCTGGCTCTCCCTCCTAGCTTCCAGCTGCTAAACTGCATTAAAAGACAGTGGAAAAATGTTTAAATATTTTCCTAAATTTTTGAACCTAAACAATTTCTGTCATTACCAACAGGATGTTTTGCAATTGCCAAGAGGAGACCTGGGCAAGCATATATAGGAAAGGAGGTCCACAGTCATTCCACTAATATGCAGTACATGCTGTGATATTTGAGATTGCTTGCTATTGTAGACTTAGCGGGGACAATGAACGATAACCATTATGGTTATACATGCTAAAAAGGGGACTACAGTAATAAAATCTCATGCTTCCATGTATAAACTGATAGATACCCTTCACCTAACCCCCAACTGGCCAGCTATGTTACAGGTATTTTCACCGCTTTTTGAAGCATCAATGGTCAATAGGGAAGGAGGCAATTAGAATTAAAAGATCAATTATCTGATCCAGTATGCATAAGCATATAGGTTTTGCCAATGTGAAAAACTTGCCCTCAAGAATTAGAGGAATACGAGAAGACAATAAATTTGATTGTGACTAGAGGACTGCGCCCCCTGCTCACGGTGTTCACCAACCTCACTCTCTCTGGGGGGTAGTTGTGTGGCTGGGGGAAGGGTGCAGGAGTGGGCTAGGTCAGGGTGTCTGGCCAGAGGGGAGGATGCAAGAACAGGTTGGGGGTAAGTGTTGGATCAGGGGGGAGGATGCAGGAGCAGGCTGGGGGTAGGTGTCTGGCCAGAGAGGAGTGGGTTAGGGTGTCTGGCCAGGGGGGGAGGGTACAAGAGCAGGTTGGGGGTAGGTGTCTGGCCAGAGAGGAGGGGGCAGGAGCAGACTGGAGTGTGGGGTTTTGGTAGAAGGGATGAGCGAGGGGGCTGGCAGTGCAGTGAGGGGCCTGGAGGTGTCAGCCAAGGGTGAGACACAGGGCTGGGGGTATGGGGAGGGGGGACGCCTTGTGGCTCCTGGGGCTCCCCTGTGACGGGGGACAGTGCACAGCTCCTGTCCCCCCAACCTCCTCCCCGTGAGGTGAAGGCTGCATGGCTCCAGCCTGCCAGAGTACCGGGGAGGGAGGGAGGAGGCTGGGTAGCTTAGGGCGGAGGGAGGGGCTGTGGGATGCAGAGGGACATGATGACATCACTCGGTCATCCCACAGGAAAAGTTTATTTGCACACACACAGAGAAAAGGAACAATGGGAGATGAAGCTCTTTCCTATTCATAGGCCCTTTCTCACACTAATCAACGACCAACTAGCTCACCATGTAGCTCTGCTTAGATGTAGCAAAAATGTATATTTTTAGTATTGGTTATAAAAGACTAAGTATGATGTATAATGGTTTGATGTATGACTTGCTTGTAAGTTCCATATGCTTCTATTTCCCTCTCTCTATCTCATGGTTAGATAGTTTACTGTAAGGCCTTGCATCCTGTTAGCATTACAAATTAAGTTGTACTCCTTGTCTGCATCACAAACTATGTGGTGTCTTCTAGTAATTATTGATCTTCCCTGAAACTCTGTATAATTGTGTGGTGTGAGTGGAGGGGTGTGTGAGTGACAGCCATCACAGATGCCCAAGTGATCAAGAAGTAGTGGAAACTTTGAAGAGAACGAGGAAACAGCCATTTCCTGAGGCTGAATTGAATTAGCAGCATTGACAAACCCTGGAGACAGGGAGAGAACCCCCAAAAGTGAGAGAACACTGCAAAACCCACAGACATCGATGGGAACTGACATGTATAAGAAGGGAAGCTCTTGCCATGGGACTCTGGGTTCAGTTCTGCAAGCCAAGCCTCAGAGGAGTCTCAGTGGGACCCCGACTCCTCGCTCAGTCAGCCTCGCCTGGCCAGTAAGACTGACTTAGCCAACATGGAATGGTAACTATGCACTATCTGCAGGGCGTGCATGTGCGTGTGTGTTTATAAAGCATATGCTAACTGCTTCTCTACTGTATTCTTAGTATACATGGTGTATTGCCTTTTCCCCCTGAAAAAGATCCTGTTGGGATCACTGGGCATGATCCTAGGTAACTCGGAGGAGTGGAAGATCAAAAGAATTGATGAAGCGCCCCCGCTCTAGGCCCAAGCACCCTAAAAGCACCCCCCCCCTTCCCTCCCCGCAGGCATAACTTTTCTCTGGCCCGCTGGTGGCTGGGAACAGCAAGACAGACCTTGAGGTTGCCTAGTTACTATCAGTGGTATAGAAGAAGAATTCAGATGTGTCTCTGTAGAGGGGAGGAGGAGGATAGGGCTGGCAGCATGTCCCAGCGTGGGAATCTTGCTACAGTTCACTATTTTCCTGCAAGTAAACAACCTGGGTATATAAGGAGGGAAAACTGCTTACGTTGGGTATGCTTGATCTGAGATGTCTAGTCTCCTGGCACCTATTTGAGCGTTCAAATAAACTTTTTATGCTTCTCCACACCGGTGTGTTTATTGGAGCGCGCACACCGGGCACCGAACCCAGCTGTTGCCTCCCTTGGGCACTCTGTGCTGGCAACAATCCCGTGTGCTTCTTATAAGCGTAACACAGAGAGCCTCTTTTCCCCTGGAAAAGCACTGGAGTTGGTTACCTAGGGAGGTGGTGGAATCTCTATCCATAGAGATTTTTAAGTCCTGGCTTGACAAAGCCCTGGCCGGAATGATTTAGTTGGGATTGGTCCTCCTTTTAGCAGGGGTTGAACTCCATGACCTCCTGAGGTCTTTTTCAACCCTATGATTCTATTTAAAACATAAAATCAGCTTTAAAATACTGATTTAAGAAAATGTAGTTCTTCTCTTACATCATGTATTCCATATAATATTTAATGTTTTAAAAGTGTTTTTTTCACATTCCTTTTACTAAATGTTGTTTCATGGATTTGGCTGGAAGGGGTGAGCAGAGAAGGGGAGGGAAGAGAAGTGGAGAGGGGATGGGTCTCGGCAGAGCAGGGGTGGAGTACTCGCACATTCACCATTCACCTAACTCACTCACATCTCCAGCCCTGCAGGTGGAGCGCTGAGACTTGCTATGGGGCTGGAGTGCAAGCACCAGCTTGCTCTTTTGCAGAGGGAAGCCCCAGGCCTTGCCATGCGGTGGAACAAAGTAAGCCAGGGCACAGGGCCAACCCATGGCCCATAGGTTCCCCACCCTGCTATACACAGACCCAGTTAATTTGGGACAATTTGTAGAGTCCAAATTTTTATCTGAATATTTAAATTCAACAGTACATACAAATTATAAAATGGGTTACTTATTTAACCTTTAGATTCCTGTCATTTTAACTGCATAACAACTGGGATTTCACACATTAATATATAATGAGGGAAAGGCTAAGTCTTTCAGACATTAGGGCAAACTTAGCATGAAGTTAATAGCTCTGTGTTTAAAGATCAAATTCCATGGTTGTTATAATGCAGTTTTTACTTGCATCCTGAAAACTATGCTTTGGATCCCCACCCTCAGTTATCTGGCACATGACTCATATGCAAAACACTTCTGACGTGGAAGGTCACAAAATGGATTTATGATTTTGAATCAGAATGTAATATTCATTAGTTAGCAAATCACTGTATCAAACATGTTGCACCTTGTTAACATAAATACAGCTAAAAGGAACAACTAAAGCAATGTCTGGGGAGATAACAGAAGGCGAATAAAATAAACGTAACGATAGTGGTAAATTAAAAACCTGTTTCTTTAATAAGTCATTTAGATTTAAAATAAATATATATATATAAACTCACTAAAACTAAATATTTTATTAATCTTTTCAGGATATTATAGTATATTTGTATATAGTCCAGTACAGTAGAACAATTTTGAACATAAAAATGAAGTTAACATAATAGACAAAACATTTTGAACTCACTGCTAAGGCCCTGAACCTGTATGCAAGCACTTTGTGTATATGAACAGCTCCAGTGAACACAATCAAGGCCTATAAAAGGGCTCAGTCATTAAGATAAAAGTTTATATTCTTAATCCTGAGTATTCAGCAGTAGCTGTACATCTCTCAGGATCAGAGCCATCATAATTAGTTATAAGCAGCAATCAAAAACCCCATTACACATGGCATATTATTTAGCAATAATTTTCAGTTTTGAACCGTGACCTGCAATTTGTTAAAACCTCAAAGGCACTATGATACATAGCAGTCAGAGTGCATAAACCTTTCTTTTGACAATAATGAACATTTATAAACTATTTAAATAAACTATGTATATTGACAATCAATCTGTGATGCATTGGATTTATAATCTCTTTTTAGCATTTTACAAAAATGGCAATTTACAAGAGCACAATTTTACTGATATTCACTTAAAAAGAAAACATGGTCACACTTATCAATGTTAGCCAAGAATTTTCCTCTTTGCATCTTTGGGAGCCATGATGAAAGAGGTGAATTTAGATCAGGAGTGGGCAATAATTTTTGACCGAGGGCTACTTCAGAAATTTTTGAAGTGGCCCCAGACCACCCGCAAGGGGTGGGGCCAGGACACTTCTGTGTTTCCCCACCCACAGACCCTGATTGGTCTGGGGGTGGGAGAGCGCGCAAAGTCTTTGCCACCCCGCTCCCAGAGAGAACCACCAGCTGTTCTGGCAGTGGGAGGAGACTTCACATGCTCCCCCCTGCAGCCCCCAGGTCAATGAGGGCCTAGGGGGAAGGGAGTACATGAAGTCTCTCACTCCCTGCCCCCACCCTGCAAGGGAGCACGGAGCTTAGTCAACTGCCAGTTGAGCAGCAGCTGGTGGTTGACTTTAAATGCTGAGCCCCTTGCAGGGTGGGAGGAGACTTCACATGCTTCCCCTTCCCCCAAGCTCTGATTGGCCCGGTGGCAGGGGGAGTGCATGAAGTCTCTTCCCACCCTGAAAGGAGCATGCAGCAGTTTGAAGTGGAGGCCCTTTTGCCCACCCCTGATTTAGACAAACTACAAGTGAACTGCTGAACCATATAAATATCTGGCTTGCCCCTGTAATAATAACTAAAGCCCAGACCCTGCAACTTGTTCATGTGGGTGAAACTTTTTGTGCTTGCATGGAGTGCTACTGATTCTGACAACAGTCTTCCTACAAAATGTCTGAGGCTGCTGTCATTCAGTACTACATTACCAACACACTTACTCTTGGGATCTGAAGTTTTTGGAAGAATTTAACGCCAAAAACTAATCTTGAGACAATACCGAAGTCAATTTTAACTTTCTTAGGACCTGAAGGCCCACTAAGACACGATGCCAATGTATATTTCAACAATGGAATTCGAAAGACACAAAGCTTGTGCAAACATAAGAAATGCTGCTCTTCAAATGCGGATGACTACACAAACCTGAAGGAGCACTCCTTATTCTCAAGGGTAATAGTTTCTTTTCAAACTGGACAGAACACACCCTGCTTTTTTAATAACATGAACTAATTACATTCAAACGGCTGATGCTGCATTTTACATTTAAAATCAGTACAAAATTCAAGTAACAATATCAAGCATACACATCTGCAATGAACTCTGGAAAAAAGAATAAAAAACAGTTGGGAAAAGTACTTTTCTCCATTTTTATGTAATATTGAATGCTGATGTCAATTCATGCTTCTTTTCTCAAATTACAGTTTTATTATAAAAACGAAAGCAGTTATGACAGTCACTTTTGCCTATAAACATTAATTGTAGACACTTGACTTTTCTTCTCATGTGCTAACTTAAGAGAATATGTTCACATCTGAATTCCATTTAGTGAGTTAAGAAAGGGTTAAGGGATCATTGCATTTCACAACCTTCCTCAACATGGCCGTGCAGCTCTCACTTCTGCCAGGGCATTCTGGCTTCTCTGAAGCACTAAGAAAAATAAACGTTGTTTGTCTTATACTTTTTTTCCAATCCATGTTTTCTCACTGTAGCTAAGATATTCCTGTTTTGCTTGAGTTTCCTTTTATTTCTTTTTCAACTTTTTCATCTTATTTGCTTGTTTGCCATTATTTTTCTTCAGTTTCTTTGCAGCCACACCTTCATTTCTAACAGTCTTAGCTGGCAAGGGATTGCTTTTTGTTTCCATGGATACTGGCTTTTCATTGTCGGGTGTGTCTGTGTGTGCTTTTGCCCAATCCATCTAGAAGCATTGGAAGGGGGAAAAAGTATTAGCTATTTCAGTCTGCATTAAAACTTTAAAGCTAAATATCTAGAGTCTTATTTTCAGCTACATTTATCCCACAAAGCAGTCCTTAAAAATACAAGGGCAAACTAAACTACAAGAAATACTGTTTGGGTGTTCTTTACTTTTTAAAATGCCACAGCATTCGTACAAAATATTAAAGTTAACAGTTTGGCTTTGCTAGTGGATATTCTCACAATCTGTGAAATGTATCATTTACTCACTGTCCTATAGCTTGAGACTCTGACAAATTCCATCAGAGGCTTCTCCAGACTTAGACTATCTGTTCAATAGGAGTTTAAGCTTGTGCTACACCAAATCAGTTAAATTGTGATTTAATTTTAGAAGACATGGTCATTTTCCAAGTCTGATACATTCTTTGGTAAAATTAATTTCCAGCAAAATTATTAAAATGTGTATCATGCTAACAATCTGTGAAGTAAAAAAAAGGGAACACACACACACACACACAGTGAAGTTATTCATTTCCACTAAAAAGGAATAAGCCACCCAAATGCAATATCATATTTATAGCCAAGACACCATAATCATATTTTCCTAAATAAAAGGTAAATCACATGCCTTCAGACAGAGTGGTATGGCTCTTACTTTAAAAATCCCCTTGCATAACAATAAATTTAGCTGTTTTATGATGATTATTTCACTATTTAAGAGGATACACATTAGGAACAAGTATTTGAATAACATTCTTTACCTTAGGCTCATCTCAAGAAGCCACATGAATTGTAACTATAATTTCTTCAAAGACAATGGAGTTATGTGGGACCAGAAACAGGCAACAAGCTATTATATTTGCAATATGTTGAGGAGAATTTGGCCCCCTTGATGTTACACACTTTCGGAATTAGGGCGAGGGATTTTTTTAATTTGTGGAACAGGGATACATTTGTTTCACACACACTCTTCATAAAAACTACAATCCGGAGTAGATATCCAGAGGCTCTCCTGTCCCAAAAGGAGCAAATTAAGGTACCAGTGATTCACGATGGGAAGAGGATCAGTTTTGCAAATGATTGTTAAAAAAAATCCCTTCCTGAGTAGTGTTCTAATTTTTCCATCCATGCTCAGAATACATTTTGTTACTTTCACCGAGGCATGTGTGGATGTGCACCACCAGTAAAAAACACATGCTGCCATCTGTGTGGGTGCTGTGCTAATCACCTAGGCAACATTTGAATCTCACCAGGATAGCTGCCCAAGTGCTCAATTTAGAGGGAACACTGCTCTTGAGATGGAGGGAAAAAATGCGACCAAAAAGGACCACAAAAATCCATCTCCAGAGCCAAAATGAGGCTTCTGCAATTGGTTTAATCCCTGTTTAGTTGTGTGCTTACAGCAATGTTGTTTCACTAGCCACAGATGCTCACAGAGAAGAGCATAGCTCCTTCCTTACATTGTTAGGAAATAATGTTAGTTCATACAAGTTGAGGGAGCAGAGCTCCACTTCAGAACTTTGCTAGATAGAACTTCTAGCTAGCTTTTCAATAACCAAACTCTGAAAGGCATGTTGTAAAAATCCATGTCAATTATCACGGGGTATCGTGAATAACTGCTAACTCTAATTATTCATTAAATAAACAGGGCTAGTTGCAGGTAAGTGAATTTGTTACTCCTGCAATGTGTTCTGTGCTCTTGAGGGCTGTGGTATGCATTTTTCAACTTATTTAGGGATCTCAAGCCCAAAGGTGACAGACTCATAAGCTACCTATAACTTATGGAGCAAACTGTCTTATTTCAAATGAGCCAACAATGTATTTGCTTTAGTGTGGTTACTCACCTTCTGTTTTCTCATAGTTTCTTGGGCTCTAGGTGGAAAGGTACATGGGACTCTTCCGTGATTCAAGTGAAAAGATAAAGGGAGGCTGGGATCTAATGGTACCCATGGAACTGAAAGGGTGGAAGGTATATTAGGTAGACTGCAGTGAGCTTTATGTAAATTATATGATGCTCTGGTCACTTTCCCGAGACAGCTCTGGTAGATTGCAACTGACGAATCTTCTGAAGCATGAGTCAATAAGTAAGAGCCTTCCTGCAAACTAAAGCAGAGTCACAACATGAATCAAAATTCAAAATTTACTAAAAGGTAGAGTAAATAAAACAAATTAAATGTTTTTTGCTTCTCAGTCCAATCATTTCATTTGTTCATAATCAGGTATGGTAAAGGGATGTTAAATTCAGTTTAATCAACTAATTGTCTAGCAGGGGAGTCACAGATAACCCCGCTACAGCTCTGCCTTTTAAACATATTAAGAGTCGGAAGGCTCTTAATACATTTTAAAGGCTGAAGCGCAGCACTAGGGACCTGGTGAGAACCAGGACAGTTGATTCCCAGCTTGCCCGGTCCCCCCACTGTGGCTTCTGCTTTTTTAAATGCATCAAGAGCCGGCAAGCTCTTAATACATTTGAAAAGCAGAGGTGCAGCGTTGGAGATTGGCTGTGACCCAGGAATCAGCTGATTCCCAGCTTGGGCCCTGGTCCCTGCTACCTGTCTGCCTCCCCTGTCCCCCATGGAGATGGTGCTGGGGGGAACTGACTTTTAAGCCGGCTACCCCAAGCACTGGCTCCTGCTCTCTGACCCTTGCTGCCTCTGATAGAAGCAGCAAGGAGGGAGGGGGACAAGAAAAGCAATTAGTCGACTATACGACAAGCTTATGCTTATTGGATATTCAACTAGTTGTTTACATCCCTAGTATGGTAAAAATAGTAAATGGCTTCTGCCATTTTGATGAACAACAAAAGGAAGAAGGAAACATAGCTAACACGGTGGGACAAAGTATCTGATATTTGCACACCTAAATAACGTATAATCTGCAAACTCTTTACAATAAAAATGTATTGATGGAAATGCTAATTTATCTTTCATTTGTGTACTATTATCCTTAGTTATTTAGGCCCTGATTCAACTAAGCACGTACTAAGCATTCAAATCATTAGAAAGCACAATGATGAAAGTATGTACACTGGACACTTTTTTAAAATCCATCCTTGATCAATATATCTATAGCAAGTAAAAGCTCAACCAAATCCCCACCAGAAAAAGTCTTAGTCACATGTTATAAGACTGAACTAAAAAACTTTAAACCTCAAAATTTTCAATGAAAAGTAAGATGCTTCCTATACACACACACAACATGAAAATGGTTTTACAAAACAAACTTCATAGCTCCAAAGTGGTTTAAAACCTGAGAAAATGTCAGCAGTTAAATGGAGCAAAACAGAGAACAAAGCTGCAGAGAGCTGGTGAAAACATATGAAGAAAAACTGTGCAACTGTAAAGTTAGGACAACAGAAGCACTGGATGGGGGTAAAATACAATCAGTGCCAGTACAAGCAAAACTAGCAAAAGACTAGCAAAGTAAAGCGTAAATGTTGTCCCTAAAACACCAAAACACTTTAGGGCCCAATCTTGCAAACTGAGTGAAGTGAGAGGTGCCAGTGGAACTTAATGTGAGGTCGACCTTTGTGTAAAGCCTGGTCTACACTGAAAATTTAGGTTGAACTTAGCTGCATTAGGTCTATTCTCTAAACAATAAGTCCACACCACCATATCTGTTTTGTTAACTTTAAAGGCCATTAAAGTTGATTTTGGTACAGGAAAAGCCCAGGGAAAATTTGAATTTCATTTCCGGTGTGGCCACTATGGCAAGCAAACCTCAGCAGCACAATTGACCATGAATGAGCACCAGCATGGAGCATGCAGGAGATCCTGGATCTCACTGCTGTGTGAATCTGTTCTCGCAGAACTACGAACCAGCAAAGAAACACAGATATCTATGCTAAGATCATAAAGGGCACAGAGGAGAAAGGATACATGGCAGAGGCCCAGAAGTTCCGTGTGAAAATAACGGAGCTGAGGCAGTCATACAAAAAGACAAAGGAGACAAACGATCAGTCTGGAGCATCACCGCAAATATGCCATGTCTATAAGCGGCTTGCATGCAATCCTAGTAGGGGGGTGGAGAGGACCCGACCAGCTTCCCTAGCCAGTCCGTGCATTCCTCCCAAGACACTCCTCTGGCAGCTTCGGACAGCAGCATGAAGAATAGCATGGATGAGGAGGAGACTGGTCAGCAGGTGAGCGGGGCAACCAATCTCACTGACAGCCAGCACTTGTTTATAACTTTGGAGACAACCCCCTCCTCTCAGGACGTCTCACAGCCAGCAGTAAGTGGTCTGGTATCACTGCAGCACAAAGCATTGCAGCATAAGGTCCAGTTTTCTGACCACTTTCAGTCAGCATCGGCTCCTTATCACTGTAAGTGATTCGGAGAAGACTAATATCGCACATGGCAACCTGGGGCCTGAGCAGTAAACCTCCGTTTGCTCACCCCCGACGAAGCATAGCTTGAGCCCCTGTCCTGCTGCCACAACTGGACCCTCTCCCCTCGTCATGCTCACAGGGGAAGGGAAACTTGCACTCTTCCGGCAAACGGAGGTTGCCGAATATATGGCACTGTGTGAGCCCCTGCCTTGCTGCTACTCACTTCCTGCCTGCATGCACCTGGGGGAAGGGAAACTTGCACTCTCCTGGCAAACCAGTGGGACTGAAAACAGGAGTACCACGTGAACCCCTGCCCAGGGCCTCACCACATGCTCCTGCAGGAAGGGATGGTTGTACTCTGCCAGCAAATGAGGGGTTCCAAAAACACGGTCACCACATGACCCTCTGCCCTGTCTTGGTCATCACATCAGGACCCTCTCCCTTCCACAGGCTCAAGTCCCAGCCTTTTACCATGCCTGCCACCAAACTGAACCCAGCTGCTCCCCTAAGATCTCTGTGGTGTACCTGCTACATAGAAGCCGCTTAAAGCATAACTGCGACTTTGTACATAACATCTCCCTTTCGTCTTTAGGTTTTATGCTCAACGTCGTCTCTCCTGTAAATTCTTTCCTTCACTTTTCATTATAGAGGGGGCAGCAGCGAGCATGCTGCACACTCCCCAGCTCTGCCAGCTGACGGGCTGGCACATATCTGCAGGTGAAAATGGAATAGGGATGAAATCCAATCTGCCCACTTGGAGGGGAAGCACTCGAGTGGAGCAATAGGTTGCCCCAGGTCATGCAAGCGGAGCGAACCGGAGAGCATGCAGGGAACTGGAAGTGAAGAACCAGGAGAGTGTCTTGACTGACATGGCCTTCTAGAACAGCCACATGCACACGCACCCCTTTTGGCCTCCACAGACACACATTCCCTCCTCACTGACTTCCACAGTCTTCTCTCCCAGGGGGCCTAAAATACGGGGCGGGGGAGGTCAAGGGCAGTCTCACACTCAACCCCCAAGGATGCATCCCAGAGCACTCCCCTGAAGCTCCCACCCTGAACTCTTTGGCTGTGTCTAGACTGGCAAGTTTTTCCGCAAAAGCAGTTGCTTTTGCGAAAAAACTTGCCAGCTGTCTACACTGGCCGCTTGAATTCTTGCCAAGAACACTGACGATCTAATGTATGATTGTCAGTGTTCTTGCGCAAATACTATGCTGCTCCCGTTCGGGAAAAAGCCCTCTTGTGCAAATGTAGACAGCTCAGGACTGTTTTGAGCAAAAAAGGCCCGATGGCGAAAATGGCGATCAGGGCTTTCTTGCACAAAACCGTGTCTAGATTGGCACGGACGCTTTTCCGCAAAAACTTTTCCGTTAAAAGCATTTGCGGAAAATCATGCCAGTCTAGACGTAGCCTTTCTGTTCCTGATGTGTTCCATAAATAAAAATGCAGGATTTCTCAACAACAGTCTCTTTATGGCTTGTGTTGAAGGGGGAGGGGGAGTTTACAGGATTTACGGGCAAGAACGCTTAATGCAGTGCAGGGGCACCTCATTAAGAGCAGCATGCATAACTCTCATATCTGTCTGGCCATTCACAAGGCTGTTTTTCAAAGCCTCTCTGATTTGCAGTGCCCCTCACTGTGCTCTCCTTATAGCCCTGCTGAGTGCCTGCTCATAATTACTGGTTAGGTATTGTGCTTCCACCCCCCTCTCCTGCTCTATATAACTTTTCCCCCTTACTCTCATAAATACTGTGGTGCACACAGCAAGCTGCCACAATAATGGGAATGTTGCTTGAGGTGAGGTCTAACCTAGTCAGTAGATTGCAAAAACTTCCCTTTAAACACCCAAAAGCACATTCTACCACTATTCTGCACTTGCTCAGGCTGCAGTTGAACTGCTCCTTACTGCAGTCCAGGCTACCTGTGTACACCTCCAATGTCAATTTTCTGGTCTGGAAAGATTGCTACTTTCTGAAGAGGCAGGAGTTCCTAAAGATGTGCACATCATACACTTTTCCTGACCATCCCACATTGATCTTGGTGAAATGGCCCTTGTGATCCACCAGTGCCTGCAGCATCATCAAGAAGTACCCCTTGCAGCTTACGTACTCTTTGACAAGGTGGCTGGTGCCAAGATAGGGATTACTGTGTCTACTTGGATCAACAGCTCCCACTGCAGATTTCCCCATTCCGAACTGATTCCGAACTGACTCGTACCTGTCTGACACTGAAAGCTTCCACGTGGCTATTGCCACTCACTTCTCCCCTGTCAGAGTATTATGGTATTCCTGCACTTCAAGGCGGAAAAAAGCAATTTGCAAACTTCCATGAAAGTGGCCTCACATGGCAAAACATGCGCAAGTTTTGCTGCCACTGCTGATCATCTCATAGCTGCATTACTATGCGGTCCCACCAGTCTGTTGTCTCATGGCACCAGGACCAGCATTCCACTGAGTTAAGAGGATCAAATGCCAATGGCATTTGCCAGTCTCTCAAGTGCTTCACAGAGGAGTAGCCGCTCGAGATTCTTCCTTGTTCCAGCAGACCCTGGATACACTGTGGATATACTCCAGCAAAAGGTGCACCATGGTTAATGTGATTGCCATAATACTTTGCTGCTGAACAGGTTCCACGATGGGTTCCCTGCTTACCCTGCTATGGTGTCGCCATTGATAACCAGATGAAAAAAGAGTCCAGTCTGTTTGCTGTTGCTTTCAAGCATGGGGTGGGGTGGGGAGAGGAAACTAGTGCATTATGGGACACTAACAATGTGTACCCACAACCACCCGCTGTACAGTTTTAGTCCCTGAGTGCACTAGGAGCATAACCCAGAATGCAAAGGGGAAACAGGAACTGCAGAACTGCTGCTCACAGTGCATTCCTCTCAAAGTCAATGGTACCAGCCTATTGGGGATGCACTACTTCTAACTACAGTGAATTCTTGCACACAGTAGGGATATGCACCTTCAATTTTACAAAGTTAAAAAATTCAATCTTATCTCGTAGCGTAGACAAGACCTAACGGAGCTTGCAGGATCAAACTTTTATTTTATACCGTATCTTTTGTACATAAAAACTAGCTCTACAAGCTTTACAGAGTATGTAATGGTATTATCTAAGTTACTATAGAAACAACAACTGATAGGTACACAATCATGTTGCAAAAGAAAGAAAATTATCTTTGGAGCCTTGGGATGCTATTGCAACATAAAACAACAGAAACTACTTACTCAATCACTTGCTTCAAGATATGTCGAAGAATATTTAATGGATTTGCAGGCCTGTGGGTAGAAAATTCACAGAAGGTAAATTTATAAACCAAGGTTTTCTATTAGCGACAAATCAGGAACCCAAATTGGACACGCTGAAGGGATCTGATTTCACTAAGTAATGTTTTTACAATCACCTTCTTTTAAGATGACTCAAGTTGCTGATCCCAAAACAGAGACACCCAAACTTATTTGATGCGACTGGAAATCTTGGCCATCACACTAAACAAAGTATTTGGGAGTCTGAGCCACGTTTCTACGTCAACTCACAGGGAGTTGTGTCACCTACAGATTAATAAATGACTTGGAAAAGGTTTGTTAATTCTGAAACTCTTTTTAGATATGATTATGAAGTTTACTTACTTAAATGAGCCACATTTTTCTTTTAACTGTTTTGGAGAAATCTCTTCAAGCACAATGAGCTTTGATGTAAAGGCATCAATATGTCCTGAAAAAAAATTGTTTATTTAGCAGATTCAATTGATAAACAGCAAAAGGGAACAAAGCTGGTAAAAAAGACTATTAATAAAAAGTTACAAGTCTTGCTCAGCTGAAAGCCAATCAGGTGAAAAGCAATTCTAACTCATAACACTCTCTCTATAGGAAAAACTTAAAAAACAATGAATAGTCTAGTAGCATCTTAAAGACCAACAAAACATGTAGATGGTATCATGAGTTTTCATGCCCACGAAAGCTCATACCACCAGCTACATGTTTTGTTACTCTTTAAGGTGCTGCAAGACTATTTGTTGTTTTTTTAAGAACTTCTAGTTACAGACTAACTTGGCTACCCCTCTGAAGCTTTTTAACACTCTCTATAGGTGTTTGAAAATGAAACACTACATTGCTATCATTCTTTAAATATAAATGTCCATGCTTCAGGCCTGAACTTCCAAACTATACTGGACAGAAACTGAAATCTAAAAATCTGAACCAGTTAAACAGTCTCAAGAGCAAGCAGGCAGTGCTTATCTTTCATTTAAAATCCTAATAAAGTTTGTACTGCCCATTACCATTCTAATTCAGATGGTGGTGATTGGGGAATTCTGCATTAAACTTAGTATCATCATCATAGTGGCTAGGAGCTCCCGTCATGGACCAGAACCTCAATGTACCAGGTGCAGTATAATTATACAACACAAAGACAGCCCCAGCCCCAATTACCATGTAAGTATAGGACAGGTGGCAACAGACAGACCCAACGGGGGCATACAAGGAAACAAGACAATATTGGTCAGTATGATAAGTAATAATCACAGGGCACCAACAGTCTAACCATGGTCAAGTTTTTGAGGGAAGATATTAAGTTAATTTTGCAGATGTTTATGGAGAACATCTTGCAAGCATGAGAGGCTTGACATGTCAGTTTTAAAGAAAAAATGTTGTGATTAGAATGATTATGTTTTAACACTTTCCAAACTACGTGAGCTTTTCCTTTTGGGTTATATCTATTTTTCTTTTATACTGAACTCCTGATTGTGTTATCCGAACACTTGATTTCATGTTTCCCTTTTATATCTGGATTTTTCTCATTTAAAAAATTTTAATCTTCAAATCTGAGCTTCCCATTGGTGACAGCAATCTTGCTATAAATTGTTCACTGGTGACATGGACACTGTGTCACCAGCTCCTTACCAAAACACTCCAAACCCACCACCATTTTGACACAGATGAAAGCTAGAGATTCAAACGTCTAGGCTTGCCAAATTTTAAACAAGAGCAGGACAGGAAAATGAAGCTTGCATCAGAGCCACTGTCCTAAGGCAACATACTGAGAGAGCTCCTTCCTGGAAAACTCCTCTCATTCTAGTTTCCAAAGGGGGAAATCAGAATTTCATTGTTGGAAAAAAGTTAATTGCCATCAAAAAATATTAGATTTTTGTAGATTTCACAAGCTGCACTTATAGAAGTAAGGAATTTATTCAACAACCACTATATATTTAAACTGCTTATCCCAGTTATTTTACATTCAATGCCACACATTATTAGGTAATCCATTATTTGGAGTTCGGAACATCGTTGAATAGACATCATTATTCTTAATGGATTAGAAAATGCAAGAGGACAACCGGCTTAACACAGATTTTGTACACTTGTCAGTCATCTTGCAATCAGTAAATTTTGCAAGATTAAATGGATAAATTAGGCATTTTGCATTAGTCTAAAAATCTAGTTATTACTGCACATCTTATCTTCTCATCCCTGTCATGCTCACACCCCTTTTATCTTTCTATCAGATTTATAATAATTTTTTCCTCTTCTCATTTGGCAGCCAACATAGCCTGAAAACCAATTAATCAAGATTTATATTACTGTTTCTGATGCCTAATTTAAATGAAAGATTGAAAGCCCCTTAGATTAATCCATATACCCATATTGTATGTACTTTTTTCCAGTTCACCCCAGTCCTTGCAAAAACAAAAATCAAGAACAGCTCCCTTCCACACACATTTTACTCAGGAAAATAGTAACCTAGTCATATTAGCTTTCACTTAGACAATTATAAAGTCCTGAAATACAGATAATGAAATTATAAGGGGAACTTTTTTTTTTCTTGGCTGCCAAACAGCTCCCATTTTAATCCAAGGGAGCTGATCTCAACTTTATTTACTGTGCTCACAGCAAGAATGCTTGTCTCTCTTTGGAAACACATGGTACAGAGATAGTTTCCTTTGTTGAAAACCTGGAGCAACTGTATAGCAGCATGTGTCTATGTTTCCACTGAAACCCCCCCCAGGAATTATGACTGCACAGATTCAATGGACCTTTCTCCAGTGTACCTCAAGACTTCTCTTCATAGAGAAGAGGTGAGCTGAAATCCTTCATATATGCCATTAATCTACCAATCCCTCTACCCACACCTTAGAGATTCCTGGGAGGTGGTGGGGTTCAAAGAATAGAGACCTTTGCATAGCTCTTCAACCTAAGTAAGGGCAAATTTGTAAATGACAGAGTCTTGATAGCATTTTACTCATTCTTAGTACTTAGCAATGTTCATGTAACCACAAAACAAAAATGTTAATGGTGACAAGGCATTATGGTTTACATGTGCCTTCAACATAAAGTATAAATCCACTCATCCTTTTCAGGCTGAAACTTTAGTTATTTCTCTCCCAACATTATGCAACTGAACACATTTCCTTATGGAAAGAGCCTCTTAAGTACACACACATTAAAATCCAAAGGAACCAGTACTCCACATATGTCATATCAATCTTACTATACATTTTAGAAATGTGTGTCTGTCTGTAAGTCTGTTCAATAATTCTTCTTAAACAGTAAAAAAATAGGACCACCAAATTTGGCATGCAGCTTCCTCTTAACCAAATCCTTAACTTGCTTTAAGTTAGGATAAGAGGAAGCTTCATACCAAATTTGGTGGTCCTAGTTTTTACTGTTTCGGAGGAGCTCTTAAACAAAGAGTAGGTTGGATGGGCAGATAGAGTCTCTCAAATATATAGAAGATTAAAAAACTATCTTAAAAGGGGTGATAATTTCATTAGGACAGGCAGTGATGTTTCAAAGCAAAAACTAATTTTTACCTTAAAAAGAAATCAGCACATTTACATCCAAAAATTAAAACTACTACATATGTAGCTAATGGACAAAATTTCACTAGCAATCTTTCAATATATTTCAAGTATGAACAAAAACAATCCTAAAGTGCAACACACTAAATTTATTTCCTCACAGTGAAACAGATGAATATAGAAAACAATCCACTTTTTTTCCAGGATGGTTAAAGGGATTCTGTGAATTTATCTCTATATGTTTCTACCCAGTGTTACAATTGCCATCTGGAATTATTACAGATGAAAGATTAGTGAAATAATTTAATTCCTTGATGAATATGACACCCTGTGCACAATCAGTTGCTTTCCCCTTTATTGAAACCCTTACGTCTAGGATTTTTCAAAAAGCACATGGTAGTCAAGCACCCAACTTTCCAACTGACTTTCAATTGGAGTTTAGCACCTACCTCTCTTAGGCTTTTTGGAAACCTCAGACTATATGCATAAATTTACTTAGAAGCATAGTTCACAGAGGCTATTCATGCGAGTAGAATTATGCCCATAGTCATTTATTTTCCCATTTGTGGGATTTCTTCACATAGCAAGAAAGAGAGGGAAAAACACAAATTAAAATAGGGAAATGTGGTTCTAAAACCCATCAAAATTGAAATTTGAAGATTAGAATAGAAGGGGAAGTTTATACATAAATGTTAGGACAAAAAACAACTCTGCAGCTCTAAGACACAAAAGCAAAACTTCTGCTATGATGTTATGTGAAAAAAAAATATCTAAAAGGGATAAATTCAGAGAACAACTGGAAGAGTTAAGTAACCACAGGCCACAACAGCTGCTATAGAAACTAGCAAAGACAAGTTTTTTCTACAACAGGAAGATGAGACAGTCCTAACTGTAGAACAGTCATTCCCTGTACAAACAGGATTTCTGACCTCAAACTGAGTGCCAAACTCATTCAAAAATACATTTTTGAACATTACAACTATTTAACCAAATTAGCTAGCAGCAAGTTACCAATATAAAGATAACCTACAAATGTTACCTTCGTATGCATCCCATGAAGTGGGTTTTACCCACAAAAGCTAATGATTCTCTATATATTATATTTATTTCTTGTTAGTCTCTAAGGGCATGGCTACACTATGTGGAAGATTGACACTGCTGCAGTCGATCTTCCAGGGCTTGATTTAGTGGGTCTAGTATAGACCCGCTAGATCCAACTCAAAGGGCACCTCTGTCAATGCTGGTACTCCTTCTCATGAGGAGTAAGGGAAGCTGACAGGAGCGTTCACTCCCATTAGCCTCCCATTGTGTGGCTGGTGTGGAAATGCAATTTTAAGATGTGTCAACTCCAGCTACATAATTTACAAATAGCTGAAGATGCGTATCTTGCTTTGATCTTCCGATGTAGCGTAGACCAGGTCTAAGGTGCTATAAACTACTCATTGTTTTTAAAGTTACAGGCTAACATGGCTATCCCCCTGAGACTTTGTACAAATCTTAGTTGGGGAGCCTACAGTTAACATTACCTTGACCACGTTATACTTGTAGAGCTGGTTCAAAACTTTCCAAAAACCCTCAGTTTTTTGGAAAATGCAAGTTTGGTAGAAAAATGTTGTATCAAATCTATTACAGTTCTGACAAAATTTTAGTCAAAACACAGGTATGCTTCCACATTCCCCACTGCTTCTGTGGAGACAAGAGAGGCACAGCTCTACATCGCTGCCCCCCACAGCTCTGGAGGTCAGAGATACCCAGGGCCAACGTGTTCTGCCTCCTTATGCCCAGAGGTGAGGAGGTTGGCTGGGGAGGAAGAGTACACTGGCTTCCTGAGTCTCTGCTTCTCCAGCAGCTAAGCTGGAATGCCTCCTGCCAATTTCATCCTGAGGATGGTGGGGCAGGGAGGGAAATAAAAAAAAATCCGTTTTGATTCTCCTGAAACAGGTTTTCTTGGAAATCCTTTCCACGAAAAGTGTGGAGGATATTTTTTGAGAGAGAAAGCTTCTCTCCAAAGTGAAAGAAAACATTAAGATATTTGCAGAAAGTAACTTTTCCCCCAGCCAGCTCTACATATATGTAGTATTTTCTTTTAGTGTTTGTTAAGTGTTCAGTTCAGTATATTTCTAATTCACAGGATATGCCCTATCACTATCAGCCCATTAACCCTGATGTAAGAACTTCAAGTTTTGCATTTGTACAATCATGAACAAAGCATTAAGCATTATTTTCCCTCATAGGAGCAGTATTTGTGGTTTCTGAAGAGACAAGCATTTGGAGAAAAGCTGCTCCTCTACAAAATTAAGTCCTAAATATTCCATACAGTTACCCAGGCTTTAACCTCCTCCTGTTCTAAACTACATCCACTATGTGTGTCTCACTGAAGATTTGTATTTTTCCACAAGCTGTCTCTCTCTACTGATGCATTCCTTCCATTCCATTCCAACCAGACGTGGCTCCTCCCCTTCTCTTTCCTCTCCATTTTCACATATTAGAGGACAGAGAATACTGAGGCCCTTCCTCCTGAGCTTTGTTTCTAATCACAAGACATATTGGGAAATAAGACCACAGGGATCAGACAGACTTGGGTGGGGACAAGCTCACTGCTAGCTAAACATTTTTTTTCATTTGAAATGTAATCCCTTGGTGGAAAATGCTTTTATTAGTCTAAGGCACTCTTCTGGAGAGAATTACAGATAAAACTAGACGTTTTTTGTTTATTATATGATTTGATACTCTCTCCTTCACATTAGGAGCTTTTGCTTAAAGAGAACAAGAAAACTGAAATCCTAATAGTCTAAATTCAGTGCCATCTTTTAAAGATGTTTAGTGTTTCACAATTTTAAAACACAAAAATAAGTAAAGGTTACAAAATGTTTGCACAGAATAGGGATATGAAAGTGTAACCATTTACACGTTACCCGATAAGCCTGGGCTGATCTGTTAACCTGCATGGTTGTATGTACCCCAACCCCATCCCTGTTCTGCTCCCTCTATATCAGAGGCAGCAGCATTGGGGGAGGGGACAGGGAGGCAAGCAGGAGCCTGTCTTGGATTTTTGATACTGTACAACATTTTCAATTCTTATAATGAGGTCTATGAAAACTTTTGCACATGAAGTAGTTGAAGTGAAATAAGCAGTTTCAGAAAAAAAGCATGAACTGTACTTGCAATTATGAATATTTTAAACCTTAATAAATTAAAATTAAATATGTGAGTCACGTATCTGGGGAACAGAGTTAGGTCAAAGGGGAAATTCTGTTTGCTATGACAGTCTCACAAAGACAAGAGCTTAGAAGAGGAAATGTTAGAACTTGTTCTAATTCTCTTGCCTTTTATTTCATTTTTCGTTATTATCATAATGGGTTTGAACATAGGAATTACTGCTCTTCCTACTTGTATCTTTAATAGTAGTTGAAATGTCAGCATGTAACAGCAAATTAATAAACAAGGCTATAAATGAATAAAGCAGTAATCAAACATGAAGCAAAACATTACTCTTTTGATTAAAATCATAGGTACAATACTCCAACATACTTACCCACATAAAATGAGCATTTAGAATGCAATAAGCTCTCTGTCCACAACCGACATATTTCACTTTCTGTAAGAGCTTCTACTCCATAATAGGCTTGATATTCTACTTTTGGCAATACATAAATTGGAATATGCTGAAAGTAAAAATAATATTAGCCATGAGGCCACTCATTATCAGCAAGTTAAAACATCTTAATTACTCTTAGTATTTGACAGTTATCACAGGAGCAAGATAAATAGTTACAAAAGATATTGGAACTACAGAACATTTTACATGAGACACTGTAAATTTAAACAAATATATTAAAAAGTTATTTTTTGTTTCTTTTATTTTTCATTTAAGTAAATGTTTATAGATAGGCAAACTACAATCTAATAAATTCCTAACTAGGTAAAATTATTATGCATCTACAATCTGCTGCCACCTCCAGGAATTCAAGAAAATTATCCAATTGTTCTATTTCTTAATTAATCTATTAGAGGGAGAAGAAAATGCATACATATTGAATACCAAAACCACATTTAAAATCCAAAAATGTAATTTCCATTTTAACACTAACATTTTGTGTTTATAATACATAGAACACCAGTTTTCCTTTTATCTACGAGTGGAAATAAAGCTCCCTCTCCTCTAAAATTCCTTCAGAAGTTTAGAGTTTGTACACACAGATTTAAATTTCAGCAACTGGAAATACAACTGTTAATAAATAAAAAGTTCATAATTATGAAACCCTGAATTAGAAATATGAATGATTAACCAATAGGGTCTGGAGTAGGGATGTTAAATATTGATTAATTAACTAATCAAATAGTCGATGGAAATCCCATCGACTATTTGATTAGTCAATAAGGATTAGCTCATGTTCCGCCTTTGAAATGTATAAAAGCCCCAGCGGGGACCCTTGTATATTTGAAAGTTGGAATGCCACGTGGAGCCCAGGGCCAGCAGGGAGTCCCTGGGCTTCCTGGCAGCCACATGGAGCTGCTCCCACCATGTTTTCTGTTCTTGTCCCTGGTCCCGGGCAGCCCTGCTTAGTCGGATAAATGGGTTAACCAATTAACTGAGATTTTACCTCTCTACCCTGATTGAGCATGACAGAAATTTGAAGAGCTTCACCATGTCTTTCATTTAATCTAGACATAAACCTTCGAACACTCCTCTACTATTAGTACAAAGTAATTATTAATTTTTAAGATTTGAAATTGAGTATAAGTACTAAAATCCCATGAAACCCCCCAAATCAAGATTTACACTTCAAAAATTATCCCTTTTGGGGAGACACACAAACCTCCTACCCAACTCTATCATCCCTCAAAGTTTAAGGGAAACGTACAATAATCTAGCAACAAGCAAAAGCAAGTCATCATCAGGATTTAAACAACATACTAGGTAGCTACTTATGAGAATTTACAAGCAACGAGCTAGTATTTAAACAGTGATAACTACTCCCAATAATGTTCTGATCAGTGAATCTTAGGGAATAATCAAACCACAATGGAGACCAAATTCGTCATTAATAGAGATAGACAATATGCACACATTCCAGGAGTCTCATGATTTGTATGTTTTTTCAGGCATGAGATAACATTGCTAAATTCATCAAGTGAAAGTCTTAGAGGATCTACTCAAAGCACAGGAATCCCAGGATGATTTCACAGTAAGTTTTTGATACTGGAATATTAGCAATTCCCATGTTGCTGAGATAATCTTTTGTTTCTCAAGTGCAACAATTTTGCCTAACAGAATGAAGTAGATCTGTGTGGCCCTTCATGAAACAGAGATATGATCTCTCTGCTCACCACCTGCAAACCACAATCTTCCTACTGTTTCTCTCTGTGTTCTAGGAAAAAATCGATGGCTTCCTTCAGTTTTTCTAGCAGTTTGGGACTAGGGATGTTAGCAAGTAGTCAACTGGAGTATGGATTACTCGCTTCTCTGCCCGCCCCCTATGCCTCTATGAAAAGCAGCAAGGCAGGAGGACAGGAGCCAGTACTGGGGGGAGCAAGCTTAAAAGCTGGTTCCTCCCCATTACCATCTCCACGGTGCCACCCTGTCCTCACCTTGCTGCCTCTATCTGGGTGTGTCTACATAGCAAAGTTATTTCAGAATAACGGCCATTATTCCGAAATAACTATGTGAGCATCTACACAGCAATTCCGTTATTTCGAAATAATGGAAGGCTTATTCCAACTTTTGTAAACCTCATTCTACGAAGAATAATGCCTATTCCGAAATAGTTATTTTGGAATAGGGGCAGTGTAGATGCTCCACTTCTGCTATTTCAAAATACAGTAATTCCTTATGTAACACTATAGATGCGTTTCTGAAAATGTTCATGCTAAGCGAAAAAGTGCGATGTGGGATCAATTTTCCCATTAAAAATAATGGAAAAGGTGGGGATTGCGTTTCAGGTGAAGGTGGCAAAGTCAATTTTTTGTTGGTGCTGGGTCGTCAATGTCAACATTAGATATCTAGCAACACAAGTTGCCTCCGTTTGTTAAAACACAAAGATAAACACATGAATGAGCGGAGGAGCGCTGTGACCACGTGCATTCATCTACTCATGTATATTACCGCTGTTTTCACCAACTTATACTGCTGGGGAAGTAGTCCGCCACTTGATTATTTTCGTGTTATTTCGGGGATGGTCATGTTATTCGAAAAATGGTCCCTAAAAAAAATCGTGCTATTGCGAAAACGTGTTAAGCGGGCACGTGTTAAACGAGTAATTACTGTAGCCCCCCACCAGGGCCATTCTAACTTATTCCTCCTGGGGCTCTAAATTGAGATAGCATGTCTACATTAGGGAAGCCTGCCTCGGATTAATTTTGAGGCTTCCCTGCAGATGTGCTATCTTGAAATAAGCTATTTTGGAATAACTATTCCAGAATAGCTCATTCCGAAATAACTGTGCAGTGCAGACATAGCCTCAGAGGCAGCAAGGGGGGGGGAATGGGGAGGCAGCTGCAAAGTAGCTCCTGTCTGTAGCAGGTCCCAGCAGGGAACCTGGACCCAGCTATGGCCAGGGGCTGCTGCTGCCAAGCAGCCCCTGTTTGCAGCAGTCCGGAACACTGCACCTCTGCATTTTACTCTGTGCCTCTACATTTACCAGCAGCTCTACATTTACCAGCAGCTCATTTACCAGCAGCTCTTACTATGTTTAAAATGCAGAGTTGCAGCGCAGGTGGCTCCCGAAGCCGGCACAAGCCAGGACTGCTCAGTCCTGGAGCTATCCCCACTGCAGCTCTGCAGACTGGTCCTTATTGACTAATACAAATATCGACTACACAATACAGCAATTTAAAATCCTTTTTTGGGACATTGTAGGAGTGACCTGAGAAATTTTAACTGAAGATTTTTCTTCCTACTTCATTTCATTCAGTATCATATAATATACCAGTACCAGTCAACATGCTTGTATCCCCCAGGGCTAGCTCCACCTCCTCTCCACTTCTAGCTATATTAATGCTCCTCTGATACTACAGCTTAGTTTGCTACAACATTCATCTTTGTCTTTCTCCACACCAAGATGCAAAACGGAAGGAAGAATAAGCATTCTTTAGTTTAACATGAGGGGTTCTTCATAGCATACGAAAAACATGAACAACCCATATCAGAAGGCGGGATTCCCTGATATTTTAGTGAAAAAACCCTACTCCAATTTTATCACAGAGAAAACGAGGTCCTCTATTGAAATAATTATAGGTAGAGCTAACAGCAGCAATGCTTCATGTTTTACACTTTCCATTACAACATCCTGGTTTCATTTGCTTATAACTTTGCTGAGTTTGAATTATTCAGCTACAGTTTTGTGTGTCTGTTCACACTGACTTTTCAAATTTCAGTATAAATGGCTGAAGTATATCCAAAAATGGGCTTGGGGAAAATACGTTTGTTTTCTCTCATTAAAACACACTTACATATCAATGCTTTGGAGCAGAAACTTGAGATTTGCCAGCAAGTTCACTCTGAGAGGTACATTTTGTTTTCTTTGTGAAAATTCACTCAATTTCTCAGAAGGGAATTTCTGGTTGCTCTGTTTGTTTTGGGGCTATTTGGGTATTTTTAATGAATACATTTTTTATTGTTGTGAAAAATATAAATAATGTTAATGTTGTAAAGTCAAATATAAAAGTTAAATACACAGGAAACCCTCACCATTCGTGAATACTGGGAGTGAGCTTTGCAAATACTGGGAGCGGTGGCTCCAGGCCCTGACAGTGAGCTCCCTGCAGCTCCCAAACTCACACTGGAACCAGGAGTTGCAGGGAACTCACCGAAGCTGCCGGAACCCACAGGGAAGTCACCTCAGCTCCTGGCAGCTGCAGTGAATTCCCCATGGCTTGCAACTCCTGGACTCCATTCCCCAACACCAGGCCAAGAGAACCATGCAAATATAGGATCATAGAATCATAGGGCTGGAAGAGACCTTAGGAGGTCATCAAGTCCAGCCCCCTGCCCAAAGCAGGACCAATCCCAACTACATCATGCCAGCCAAGGCTTTGTTAAGCCGAGACATAAAAACCTCTAGGGATGGTGATTCCTCCTCTTCCCTAGGGAATCCATTCCAGTGCTTCACCACCCTCCTAGTAAACCAGTTTTTCCTAATATCCAACCTGGACCTCCCCCCATTGTAACTTGAGACCATTGCTCTTTGTTCTGCCATCCATCACTACGGAGAACAGCCTCTCTCCATCCTCTTTGGAACCTCCCTTCAGGAAGCTGAAGGCTGCTATCAAATCCCCCCTCACTCTTCTCTTCTGCAGACTAAATAAGCCCAAATCCCTCAGTCTCTCCTCACAGGTCATGTGCTCCAGCCCCCTAATCATTTTGGTTGCCCTCCGCTGGACCCTCTCCAATGCGTCCACATCCTTTCTATAGTGAAGGGCCCAGAACTGGACACAATACTCCAGATGTGGCCTCACCAGTGCCAAATAAAGGGGAATAATCACTTCTCTAGATCTGCTGGCAATGCTCCTCCTAATGCAGTGGTCACCAACCAGTAGATTGGGATCTATCAGTAGATCTTGGAGCCTCTGACAGGTGATCCTGACTGGTGTGGCCAGGAAGCTATCAAATGCTGGCACTTCAGATGCCACTCCACTCACTGTCATGCTGCTCCTGCCCTCTGCCTTGGAGCTGCCCTGTGGGAGCCTCCTGCTTGCTGTGCAGGGTGTGGGAGTGGGGGGGGAGGAGGGGCGCTGAGGTCAGAGTGTCTCTCCTGCCCCCACACAGAGAGAAGGGGATGGAGGGAGCATAACAATACAAATCTCTGCCACTCTCACACAGCGTGTGCGTCTCTGTCATTCTCACAAACACACACTGTCCTTCCCTCTCATTTCCTATCTCAGCACCTACATGGGGGGTTGTTACTACTTATACTGCTTCCAAAGTGGGTTAGTTTTAGTTTTTGACTTTGTGCATTTCGTAACTTTCCTTTCTCTCTTGTGCTTAAATTTAATTATTGAGTAGTGAGTTCTAAAATACTGAACCTGTCATGTCTGGAGTAGTTATCCCTATGGCAATTGTGCTCCTGTAAGTGGCTGGCTTGTCCCTGGGAGGGTCAGAGCAGGGGGTCTCCACATACTGTCCTTGCCTGCAGCTCCCATTGAACAACAACAGAAAACTGTGCCCAGTGGAAGCAGTGGGCTCAGTGTAGATGAGGGGCAGCACATGGACCCATGGCTGTAAATACCAGCTGCTTTCAGGAGTGATGCAGGGCCAGGACAGGAATAAGCCTGACTTAACTCCACTCCTTTATCCCAGGAGCAGCTGTCTGGCTGCTTGCAAAGTGGGTGGGACTCAAACCCACCACCCTGTGCTCTCCAGGCAAATGCTGTATCCCCTAGCCCACTCAAGAACCCACCCCACCTCTTGATCTTTAGGGGGTCCCTTATCCGGGGTTGGTTGTCTGGTCACTCCGAGGGTGGGTGGAGGTGGGGACCAGACTTGAACCCACCACCCTAAACTGCCCAGGCAAGTGTCATATCCCCATGTCCACTCAAGAACCCACACTGCCCCCCTACCTTCAGAGTGTCCCTTATTCTGCATTCCTAATGCTAGAGACAGCTCCATCCCTGGGGCAGCTGGTGTTGGCTGCTCGCCCCAGGCAAATGCTGTATCCCCTAGTCCACTCAAAGATCCACACCACCTCCCTACTTTCAGGGTGTCCCTTACCCTGCTTTCCAAATGTGGAGGCTAGCTCCATCCCTGGGGCAGCCTGTGTTGACTGTGTGGCCATTCCCAGGGCGGACGGGGGGGTGTGGGGTAGGGACACGAGCCTGCAACCCTGCACTCCCCAGGCAAATGCCCTATCCCCTAGGACACTCCAGAACCCTCCCGAACTTCAGCATGTCCCCTCCCACACTCCGAACCCTTGCCCCAAGACCAGAGCCTGCACCCCAATCCCCTACCCCAGCTTGATGAAAGTGAATGAGATTCAGGCAGGAAGGGGGATGGAGTGAGCAGGGGGAGGCTTCAGAGAAGGGGTGGAGCACGGGTGGGGTCTCAAAGAAGGTGGGGAAGGAAGCCGGGCAAGGGTATTTGGGTGTGAGGTAGATCTTACATTGCACTTTAATTGAAAAAGTGATCTTGTGGTTAAAAAGGTTGGAGACGGCTGGCCTAATGCAACCTAATATTCCATTAGCCTCCTTGGCTACAAAGCACACTGTTGACTCATACCCAGCTTCTCATCCACTGTAATCTTCGGCCGAACTACTACTTAGCCATTCGGTCCCCAGCCTGGAACAATGCTTGGGATTCTTCCGTCCCAAGTGCAGGACTCTGCCCTTTTCCTTGTTGAACCTCATCAGATTTGTTTTGGCCCAATCCTCTAATCTGTCTAGGTCACTCTGGACCCTATCCCTGCCCTCCAACATATCCACCTCTTCCCCCATAGGAGGAACCGTGAATCACAAGTGGCCCCAGGCCGCACTAGAAGGGGTAGGGCCTCAGGCGGAAGGGGCAGGGCCAGGGCCAGGACACTTCCCTGCTTCCCCACCCCCAGACCATGATTGGTCTGGCTGTGGGAGAGTGAGTGAAGTCTTTGCACACCACCCCCAGCAGTTCCTCCAGGTGCCCATGCCCCTAGCAGTGGGAGGAGACTTCGCACACTCCCCTTTCTGCCCTCAGGCCAATCAGGGCTTGGGGGTGAGGGAAGGGGGGGTAGAAGGGAGGGAAGTGCACAAAGTCTCCTCCTGCCCTACCTGGAGTACACAGTGCTTCTAAGCGCCGTGTGCTCTTTTCATAGCAGAGGAAACGTCACGCGCTTCCCCCCACTCCCAGGCCCCGACTGGCCTGGGAACGGGGGAGCAGCAGGCCGCCGTGGGCTGAATCAACTGGCTTAGCAACTGGAGTAACTCATTGATGGCAAGTACCTACAGTGCGGCGAATGGTACCGCTGCCGTGGGAAGGCGTCCCTGCCCTGACATGGCGAGTAGGGAAACTCGCTCTCTCTTTGGTGCTCTTTCTGCTGGGGGGTGCGTGCCTCCACAAGTCTGAGTTCCATGCCCTGGCCTTTCACAGATGGACCTCTAGGGACTATGAGGCAATCTCCTCTCGGCTGTCGGAGGAGAGAGGCAACCAGACTGTGCTGGGTGCCAAATAGCAGCTTCCCCCTATTCCAAGGCTCTGTTGGTGTCAGCAGTACCGCATGGGACGAATGTCCTGAGTGACCTGGAAGACCTCTGCCGTGGAGGGGAGACATCTCTAGCACCGGGGAAGGTGACTTGGTAGAAGGGCTTGGAACCTTCTAGGCCTTCTCCTGCCTTTCAGCTGACTGATCACTTTTCCCCCTTGTCTTTACAAGGGCACTTATCTCTGCCTGGCTTCCTGGTTCTTTCTGGCGGCACTGTAGGTGATGAACGGTGCAGAGCTGTGCACCGATGCTTGATGCCGAGTCTGACCTTGGGTCTTGGGGAGCAAGTGTGGACTCCATTAAGAACTCCAGGAGTTGAATGCTCCTTTCTTTGATGGTTCTGGGATAGAAGGACCTGCAAATCTGATGCTTATCCAAGATATGTCCTTCCCCCAGACAACAAAGTCAGCCAGCATGTGGATTGCTGACTGGCAGAAGCCTGCAGCATGCAGCACAAACTTTGAAGCCACGGGAGCAGGGCATGCCCCATCCCCCAGATTAAAGTTTCTAGCCCCCCAGGCTAAAGTTTCTAAGAGAAGCAAAGTCACAGGTACTTAAGTTAGTTTGATTAGAACTATTTGCAAAACAATTGAGTTAGGGAATGCTAGCTACAGCTAAGGCTGGAGCACGCTGTTCCAAGCACCATCACTGGTCCTAAGAAGGAACCAGAGAGCCTGGGGAGTGTCCTATATAGCATGACATGCACTTGCCACTGGAGGGGGCACTGGGGACCCCAGCCCCTATGGGTACTGCTTATGGAAAAACTTCCGGCACCGGTGCATATGGCAGGCTCACACGCCTATGCTGAATGGACATGAGCAAGCACTTGAACAAAGGATTCCTGTCCTGGGGGGAAGTCTATTTAAGCAATAGTCTCAGAGGGGTAGCTATGTTAGTTTGCAACTTAAAAAACAAGTAATCCTGTGCACCTTGCAGTGTAACAAATATATAGATAATATCATGAGCTTTCATGGGCAAAACCCACTTCTTCAGATGAGCCTGAGTGGAGAAAAAAAAAGGGAGGACCCTCAGAATTTATAAAGGAAAAAGAAGGGAAGGGGGGAAAGAAAAAAAAAAAACAGAAGTGTAAATTGTAGTGCCAGTGCTAATGAAGTTAACTGAGTGGGTTGAAGTGTCCCATACTTAGCTTTTGATGTCAATAGGGTGTTGAATGTAAGGAAAGCTGGTTTTGTAACAGGCCATCCATTTCAAGTCTTTGTTCAAGCCAAGGGAAACAGTGTCAAATTTGCACATGAAGGTCAATTCTGCACTCTCTCTCTGTAGTTGGCTTGTGTAATTCCTTTGTAAAAGGAGCAGGGGCAGCAGTGTGTGTGGAGCAGGGGTGTGTGTGGGTGGGTGGCTGGCTGGTGCTGGTACATGGAGCCGACTACCCCCACTCTGCTGCCTTTGATAGAGGCAGCAGTGCAGGGGGTAGGGAGGGAACAGACAGGAGCTGGTACACGAGGAAAGCTGCTTTCAAGTCAGCCCCCCTTCATGTATCAGCTCCCATGGAGCCGCCTGCCCCCTGCCATTATCAGAGGCAAAAGACAGAGGCAGCGGGGGAAGGGACCGAGCACTGGCTCGCACCTGAATACATGTTAGTTAACATCCCTAGTGTATATCCCTCTTTCATTGATAAAAGGGGCTTACCTGATGAGCTTTCACACTGTGTAAACCTTTTACAGAGAGAGGAAGACAAATTTATTTGAGGGTTGGTTCCTAGGTACTTTGCCCTAGAACTGTTTCCTCCCAGAGCTGAAATGGTTCAATGTCTGCATTGCTCTGTAGGCAGGAGCAGTTACTCCAACTGTGTGCCTGGTCTGGAGGAGACCAGAGGATCTGGCCCAGCAGGGCAGCAGCAGCACAGGAGCCAGCAAACAGAGCTGTAAACAGGGGAGTTTGAGTGGGAGTTCTGTTGGAGGAGAAGTTTGTATTTGGTTTTGTATTTGTATTGTTTGTATGTGTAGAGGCTTGTAGGGGCAGTGTGCTGGGAGAGAAGCTGATCCCTGATTAGGGGGCAGGGCTTCACTGATTAGGGGTCCTATAAAGGTAGCCTTCTAGTCAGGCAGCGGCACAGACAGCAGCAGCAGCACAGGAGCTAGCAAACAGAGCTGTAAACAGGGGAGTTTGAGTGGGAGTTCTGTTGGAGGAGAAGTTTGGATTGTGGGACTTGTTTAGGGTTTGTTTTTTGCCGTGGGGGGGTGTTTTGGTTTGTTTTTGTGTTTGCCGGACTAACAGGATTTAGGTGAGAAGGCTGATTAACACAGAGATAGCAGTGGCCATGACCCAAGCAGTGGAGGACACAATGAGAATGAGTGGATGTGGCAGCTGTGGTATGTATAGAATCATAGAATACTAGGACTGGAAGGGACCTCGAGAGGTCATCGAGTCCAGTCCCCTGCCCTCATGGCAGGACCAAATACTGTCTAGACCATATATGATTCTGGAGGGGGTACCTGAAAGGAGTTTTGTTTGCATGAAGTGCCGCCTAATAGAACTGATGGAAGAAAAGATCCCAGGATTGGAGATGCAGGTGGAAACTCTGGTCGAGTTTAGAAGGGGGTTCGAGCAGATGATGGAGCAAAGGCATGAGGTGGCTGAAGGGGAAAGCTTAGACATGCAGACTGAAGCAGGATCAAAGGCCTCCGAGGGGGGACTGCTGGGCAAAGAAAATGGACAGTGGAAGCATGTGACTATGAGAACCAGGCAGAGGAAAAGATGGGCCAGTGAAGGAGAAATAGAACAGGTATGCGGAGTTGGAGAATGGAGAAGGGATACAGCAGGTGGCCACTGAAGGTGGAAAGGCAAGGAAGAAGAGAAGAGTGGCTAGTTCCATACATAAAGGGGAAGAGTCGATGGAGACAACACCAATAATGAGCACCAGGAGGATACAGGATGGGTTGAAGAAGATTACAAGGGAAGATAGGAATGGAAAGAACTTGCAGCCAGAGGAAACAAGGGATAGACCAGAGAATCGCACTGTCACCAGGAAAAGGCAGGTCTACGTGATTGGGGACTCCTTATTGAGAAGAATAGACAGGCCTGTAACCAGAGCTGATCCAGAGAACAGAAGGGTGTGCTGTTTGCCAGGTGCTAAGATACGGGATGTGGAACTAAGGTTGAAGAGGATCCTAAAGGAGCGGAAAGAATCCATTGATCATCATTCATGTAGGAACAAATGATACGGCTAGATTCTCGCTGGAAGCGAATCAAGGAGACTACGCCAGGTTGGGGAGGACGCTTAAGGAAATTGAGGCTCAGGTGATCTTTAGTGGGATTCTGCCTGTTCCTAGAGAAGGGCAACAAAGGTGTGATAGGATTATGATGCTCAATAGGTGGCTGAGGCAGTGGTGCTATAAGGAGGGCTTTGGGATGTATGGCCACTGGGAGGCATTCACGGACAGAGGACTGTTCCCTACTTAGGTGAAGTCCATCCCGAGAGAAGGAAACAGACTTCTAGGATGGAGGCTGGCACAACTGATTAAGAGAGCTTTAAACTAGGAATTTGGGGGGGAGACGGGAGATGTCCAGGTAATCTCTACGCCGGATTTTAGCATTGAGAGGGAGGAAAACGAAGTAAGAAAGGATATAGCCGGGGGGTAGGAGAATGGACATAAGGAGGAAGGGCAGAGTGGATACTAGTCTAATAGGTCATATTGGAGGTACAATGTCCATGCCAAATGGGGTAAAGAAGGTGAGTGAGGTGAAACAGCAAAAATTAAGATGTTTGTATACCAATGCGAGGAGCTTAGGTAACAAAATGGAGGAACTAGAGCTACTGGTCCAGGAAATGAAACCAGATATTATAGGAATAACAGAAACATGGTGGAATACTAGGCATGACTGGAGTACAGGTATTGAAGGGTATGTGCTGTTTAGGAAAGACAGAAATAAAGGTAAAGGTGGTGGAGTAGCATTGTATATCAATGATGAGGTAGATTGCAAAGAATTAAAAAATGAAGGAATGGAGAAGACAGAGTCTGTCTGGGCAAAAATCACATTGGGGAAGAAAACTATTAGATCCTCCCCTGGGATAGTGCTTGGGGTGTGCTATAGACCACCCGGATCTAATTTGGATATGGATAGAGACCTCTTTAATGTTTTTAAAGAAGTAAATACTAATGGAAACTGTGTAATCATGGGAGACTTCAACTTTCCAGATATAGACTGGAGAACAAATACTGGTAATAATAATAGGGCTCAGATTTTCCTAGATGTGATAGCTGATGAATTCCTTCATCAAGTAGTTGTTGAACCAACAAGGGGGGAAGCCATTTTAGATTTGGTTTTGGTGAATAGTGAGGACCTCATAGAAGAAATGGTTGTAGGATAACCTTGGCTCGAGTGATCATGAGCTAATTCAGTTCAAACTAAATGGAAGGATAAACAAAAATAAATCTGAGACTAGGGTTTTTGATTTCAAAAGAGCTAATTTTAATAAATTAAGGAAATTAGTTAAGGAAGTGGATTGGACTAAAGAATTTATGGATCTAAAAGTGGAGGAGGCCTGGGATTATTTTAAGTTAAAATTGCAGAAGCTATCAGAAGCCTGTATCCCAAGAAAGAGGAAAAAATGTATAGGTAGGTGTTTTAGACCAAGTTGGATGAGCAAGCATCTCAAGGAGGTGATTAAGAAAAAGCAGAAAGCATATAAGGAGTGGAAGATGGGAGGGATCAGCAAAGAAAGCTACCTTATTGAGGTTACAGCATGTAGGGACAAAGTGAGAAAGGCTAAAAGTCATGTAGAGTTGGACCTTGCAAAGGGAATTAAAACCAATAGTAAAAGGTTTTATAGCCATATAAATAGGAAGAAAACAAAAAAAGAGGAAGTGGGACCACTAATCACTGAGGATGGAGTGGAGGTTAAGGATAATCTAGGCATGGCCCAATATCTAAACAAATACTTTGCTTCAGTCTTTAATGAGGCTAATGAAGAGCTTAGGGATAATGGCAACATAACAAATGGGAATAAGGATATGGAGGTAGATATTACCAAATCCGAGGTAGAAGCCAAACTCTAACATCTTAATGGGAGTAAATCGGGGGGCCCAGATAATCTTCATCCAAGAATATTAAAGGAACTGGCACATGAAATTGCAAGTCCATTAGCAAAAATTTTTAATTAATCTCTAAACTCAGAGGTTGTACCATTTGACTGGAGAATTGCTAATATAGTTCCTATTTTTTAAAAAGGGAAAAAAAGTGACACGGGTAACTACAGGCCTGTTAGTTTGACATCTGTAGTATGCAAGGTCTTGGAAAAAATTTTGAAGGAGAAAGTAGTTCGGAACATTGAGATTAATGGCAATTGGGACAAATTACAACATGGTTTTACAAAAGGTAGATCATGCCAAACCAACCTGATCTCCTTCTTTGAGAAAGTAACAGATTTTTAGATAAAGGAAATGCAGTGGATCTAATCTACCTCGATTTCAGTAAGGCATTTGATACAGTACCACATGGGAATTATTGGTTAAATTGGAAAGATGGGGATCAATATGAAAATTGAGAGGTGGATAAGGAACTGGTTAAAGGGGAGACTACAGCGAGTCATACTGAAAGGTGAACTATCAGGCTGGAGAGAGGTTACTAGTGGAGTTCCTCAGGGATCAGTTCTGTGACCATTATTATTTAATCTTTTTATTACTGACCGCGGCACTAAAAGTGGGAGTGTGCTAGTAAAGTTTGCGGATGACACAAAGTTGGGAGGTATTGCCAATTCAGAAAAGGATCAGGATATCATCCAGATCTTCCTGTATGATCTTGTAAATTGGAGTAACAGTAATAGGATGAAATTTAATAGTGAGAAGTGTAAGGTTATGCATTTAGGGATTAATAACAAGAATTTTAATTATAAGCTGGGGACACATCAGTTGGAAGTAACGGAAGAGGAGAAGGACCTCGGAGTCCTGGTTGATCACAGGATGACTATGAGCCGCCATTGTGACATGGCCGTGAAAAAGGCTAATATGGTTTTGGGATGCATTAGGCGAGGTATTTCCAGTAGGGATAAGGAGGTGTTAGTGCCGTTATACAAGGCATTGGTGAGACCTCATTTGGAATACTGTGTGCAGTTCTGGTCTCCCATGTTTAAGAAGGATGAATTCAAACTGGAACAGGTACAAAGAAGGGCCACTCGGATGATTCCAGGAATGGAAAACTTGTCTTATGAAAGGAGACTCAAGGAGCTTGGCTTGTTTACCTTAACCAAAAGAAGGCTGAGGGGAGACATGATTGCTCTCTTTAAATATATTAGAGGGATAAATACCAGGGAGGGAGAGGAATTATTTAAGCTCAATACCAATGTGGACACAAGAACAAATGGATATAAGCTGGCTAGTAGGAAGTTTAGACTCGAAATTAGGCGAAGGTTTCTAACCATCAGAGGAGTGAAGTTCTGGAACAGCCTTCCAAGGGAAGTAGTGGGGGCAAAAGACCTATCTGGCTTCAAGATTAAGCTAGATGGGTTTATGAAGGGGATGGTTTGATGAGATAACATGATCTTGGCAATTAATTGATCTTTCACTATCAGTGGTAAATAGGCCAATTGTGGGAAGATAGGAGTTACTATAGAGAACTTTTTTCTGGGTGTCTGGTTGGTGAGTCTTGCCCACATGCTCAGGGTTCAGCTGATTGCCATATTTGGGGTCAGGAAGGAATTTTCCTCCAGGGTAGATTGGCAGAGGCCCTGGAGGTTTTTCGCCTTCCTCTGTAGCATGGGGCATGGGTCACTTGTGGGAGGATTCTCTGCATCTCGGGGTCTTTAAATCATCATTTGAGGACTTCAATATCTGAGATATAGGTGAGTAGTGGGTGGGTGAGATTCTGTGGCCTGCATTGTGCAGGGGGTCAGACTAGATGATCATAATGGTCCCTTCTGACTTTAAAGTCTATGAGTGGTGCGAAACTCCAGAGAGCAAGAAGGAAGTTGTCAGTGGCATGATCAGCACACCGGGAACAATCCCAAGGGGACTTCTGTGATCGCACCCATCACAGAATGATATAAATGGGGCTACACAAGTCAAAAGTAATCCTTGTCTCTCTCCTGACAGAAAAAAATTGCTCAACAGATAGAAATTGGAAGGTTAGAGAAATGAACAAAATACAAATGTATATGTTGGATGATATATTTTAAAGGAATAAGTGTGTGTAAACAAGACTGCAGCACTTCAAGCAATCCTGTATCTCATTAGTGCACTTAAAATAAAGGTATTTTGTTAATGGAACAAATTTCAGTCAAGCATATGTGTAAAGGGTACTAAAAGCAAAATCTTTACCTTTTTTATTTCTTTTTTACAGGTCCGTGTCCCTGTCCTTACTTTTTGCACATTGCAACGCACAAGTAACAGCAAGTCATCCAGACTGAACAATTTATATACAAGATTGCCATCCTGAGGAGCTGTATATTCTGAATTGTCTTCAACAAGTGACTGAAGTTTAGTTGGGAGTGATCCTTTCAAAAATAAATAAAACAAATTAATAGGCTCATATAGTCTTTCCAAGGAAGTAATCAGTTTTTTAGTAAGAGTTTTGGAAAATTGTCTTTTCAAACCAAAGGGGCATTTGTTATATATTTCAAGATAAACTAAACCTAGAAAATGTCCTGTATCTACCCTGTGTAGTCACTAAAAGTATACTAAACACTTGCATATATTTTACCCTAGCCACAGGTATTCTTGTAAGCTACTGTTCTTACAAATGGAGGATGAGATTTTGACCTCTGTTGCACCAGTGTAAAGCTAGAATACTTCACTGAAGTAGTTACTCTGAATCTACACTGCTGTAACATGTCAGATTCTGTCCAAATACACTTGACCCTTTAATCCAGCGATCCTGTAAAACAAGGTATGCTGAATTAAATTTTCAGACCATGGGAGGGCATTGGAGAGGGGTCAGAGTGTGCGTGAGGGAAGAGGATGGGACGCTTACCAGGAGCCCCACTTCTTGGGGCACATGTGGATCTGCACACCCCCACTACTCCCAGGCACCAGCCCCCACCACTCCCTAAGCTTCACTGGACTGCTGTTCCCCAATGTGCAGAGGAGGGGAGAGCAGCTGCATGCAGAGCCACTTCCTCCTCCCCCTCCTCTGAATCACAGGTGTTCCCGGAATCTGGGCCACACGGATTAGGGAGGTTCAGGTGTATTATCTGTGGGATCAGAGAGGGTCATGAATTTAATTCAGTTATTTACTAGGATTTTGGGAGAAAATATTTAGAATACCGTACATAACTGCAATGATAGTAGGTCAAAAGCCAAACCCACGGCTGAAGGCAAGTGCTACAGCTTAAAAAGACTAAAAAACCTAATAAATGTGCCAGGGTTGCACAGCTACAGGAGCTCTTTGTCAGAGGCTCATCATCAGTTTGGTATAAAGTACATGTACCTGAATTCTATAATACAGAATTGCAAGGAATAAAACTGGATGTATCTTTCTTTTTTGGGAGCTGCCATCTCTCAGTGCAGGGCTTCTAGATTGTTTTCATTCCCTTTGATGCTTATGATCCATTTTTTTGCCTCTTTCTTTTTTAGATTTCATATCCAGAGTAAAGAAATTTTGGGGATTTTTGAATCCAGCTGCTACTAAATTAGTATATAGTTTTCTGAAGCACCTTGTACATGCTTTTTAACTTAGTTATGCTTCACACTAAGAAAACTGTCTTTCACATGTCTCCGTCAGCAACACCAGTTGGTCCGATAAAAGATTATTACCTCATCCATCTTGTCTTTCTTATACCCGGGTACTCCCACAGCTTACAACTACTATGCATATTTCAAATGCTGACATATCGCATACACTCAGGCCAGACAGTCAGCCAATCCATTGGTGGCACAAAAGGGTAAAAAATCCATTTAGGATGCCCCCTCAATTACCTCCACATAGTAGTGCTAGATGCTTAACTGACCCTAGAAATGAGGAGCTGTGAGATGACATATACAAACCCAATTTTGTCCTGGTATTTCTGGGCCAAGTGTAGTGTGGATGCTTTATCACACCCAGTTCTTCAAAATCAAGTTTAAACTGAAGCCTGCACATTTTAAAGAGATTTTAAAAAAACCTTTGTTATAGGGCCTGACACTATGTTGAGGTCCCAAAGCTTACATTTTATGTGGGTAAGTAAAACTTCATTCAGCATCTCTTTTCGGATGCCCTTAATAGAGTTTAAAAACAAAAAACAGAAATATAAGCATTTCTAGGGTTATTTATTAATGAGCATGCTATTATTCCTCCTTTAGATAAATGATCAATAAACAACTCCATAAACATTAGTATTTCTGTTCTTGTTTTTTTAAACTAGACACACATACACCTCCCAACAAACAGATATTTCAAAATCATGTATTCTGAGTACATGATCCATCATGGAACTGAAAAGAATTACAGATTAATCATTCTATGCATGCCTGCTCCAGACCTGCAGCCAAAAAGGACACAAATATATGAAGGGTTATAATTTTCAATCACTGCAAATGGTTTGCTGAGCACTTTATGACAGTCATTCTTTCTCCTAATTTTGAATGCACTAAACACACCTCTTACCTTTTGCCTGAAAATGTGAAGTCCATGTAAGTTTAGGTAAGTTGCTCATATCTGCAGCAGGCTCTGCAATGTGAGATACAGTGGGTTTTGAAGGTGGTGACACAAGGCTCGGTGTAGGATTAGAACTTTTATCACAATTTACTAGAGGCTGCTCAGGAGCTTTTGGGGAAGGTGGTTTAAGGAGTTCAGTTTGCATTTTCAAAATTTGTCCAAGAGGATCAAATTCTTTACACAGTCTTTTGAAAGGTTTTTTGGAAATAATTTTTTTCTGGTCTTGGCGCTCTGAAGAATTAGCCAAATTACTTGAAGACATTTGTATTGAGGAAGGTGGTTTAGATGCATCTTCTACAGAATCTGGATTAGAACTAAAAACAGCTGCTTTGCGATATTCCTCACTTTTACTTTCTATGTCAATAATCAAACGTTCTTCGTCAGTGTCACTACTGCAAAAAGAAACAGGAGTCCCATTTGCTTCTGTAATTTCAGATTCTCTCTTGAAACTATCAGTTTTAGTAGAAGTACAGTTGTCTAATACTTCGTTTGTGGCCATACCATGTTGCTCATCATTTAACTCAACTTCATCTGAATCCAGGCCTTTAGAGGAATTTTCTTCAGAATTAGTCCACGACATCACCATTCAGTGATGGTAGCTGTGTCTTGTTCACATTCTGCTTATTAGTACAAGCTGAAAATTCCTGCTCATTACCTTTGCTTCTTCTCTCTTCCGGCACAAACACTTACAGCAGATACCAACCGCTTCTCTATTTTTAGCTTGCCTGATTGAGTTTTACATACATTAGCAGGAGTATTTTCCATTTTGGATGTCTTTGAGGGTTTAGATGTTGTTCCAAAAGTTTCTAATTCTGTGACATCATTGTCAAAGTCTAGATCCCCATGGTCCGGAGTCTGAATCCTCCTTAATTGACAAGTATCGGGAGGCATCTTCATATAACAAAGAAAAATTAATAAAGAATAAAGGGCATTGTACCAATGTAAAACAAATAGTTAAATCCAATGCAAACCTTTAATCGAGGTCTGAACAAAGACGTGAACTGGATGAGCTGCTATATTCTACACCCTAATGACAATTATCAGGCACTTACAGCCCACTTTATTAGTCTCATTTAGCACAGACAAGCTAACTGACAAGAATTTTATTTCCTTCTCTTTTCCTCCCATCCCCTTTTTCTGCTATTTGTACCTCTGGAACGCTTGCTGCATTCATCTGAAGAAATGGGTTGTGTCCACGAAAGCTCACGACACTATCTACATTTTTTGTTAGTCTCTAAGATGCTGTAGGACCATTCATTGTTTTTTTTAAGTTTTTTCAGTTACGGACTAACAGCTACCCATCTGAGACTTTTTCACTATATAAGTCAGTGATATCGGGAGAGAACAAGGTTCTCTCCATTATTATTGCCGAACTTAAAGAGCAAGGAAATAAGCTAGCATATTTTTGTAAAGACATACAGCTACATACATTCCACTGAACAATATTTTCCTCAGATGAATTGTCCATCAATACAGCAGAGACCGGAATAAATGAATTTTTGGAAGTCAAGCAATCCAGCGGGATTTCATGAAAAATTTGATTCTTTTCTCTGACAGTCATCTCCTTTTTGGGGAGTGGTGAGTCAATATATACCACTTTGATTGGTTTGGCACCTTTCAAAAAAAGGAAAAAGAGTTTATGTTTCACATACTCCAAAGAAAAATAGACAAGTAATTTAAATATACTTTCTCCCTACCACTTGTGTTCAATACCATTTTACAGTCACATTCAAAACGCTGGGGGGAAAAAAGCAATCCTTTCTATTGCTTATTCATTGGGGAACAAATACAGATAAGAAATGTGAAATGTATTATGGCCCCTATAGCAGTAACATGCAATATGTTGACAGTTTACTTCAGTTTGATATACTATTTAAAAGTGCAGTTCTGTCTTGAAAAGTTTATTTGTTAAATTACCATCCTGGGATTTATACACCAAATATTTATTTCTCACTGACAAGTTCAATTTGCAAACCTCACAATCGGATGGAGGGCTCAGAGCATTTTTTTCCATTCCATGTCTCATTTCCAGCAAGATATGTTCAGCAACCTAAACTACTGTATATCCTTAGTCAGTTGCAATGCCCTCCTGTTTTTAGACTTTATCAGTTCAACATCCTTATCACAGACAACAATCTGAAGACAATAGGGATACCCTTGCAAATATAGTTAATTTTGGGGGAGGGAAATCAGTGAAATGAATCTTTACAAAATCATTAAGGAAGAACTGCACTTTAATTTTAAAAAGTATACTGAAGACGTTGGTTATTTCAGAGAATAGGAGCACACTCTTAACATCATAGATAATGGGGGCCCTTTAAGTGATAAATTCAGCATTCTGGAGATTAAAGTGAAAATCATCAAATAGGTATGCATTGAATCAAAATTATATTGATGGGATAATTATGCGTCATACACAAATACATAAAATTTGAAGATATTTCTACTGACTCCTTCCAATCCCCTCTTGCTAACTCCCTCCTTAGTATAGAACTCCCATTATTTGGGCTCGTTTCCATGAATACTTCTTATCTGATAGCAATCTGGGGTGTGAATCTACCCTGCACAGGCTCATTGCAGTGGGAGGAGGGGAGGAAGTGGGGAAGAGGGGAGGGGAGGAGAAGGGGCCCAGGGAGGCAGGGAAAAGGAACCTGCGCTGGTGCAGTCGCAGCCCAGCGCCCGCCCCCCCCGCCACAGGGGAGAAGGGGAGAGCCAGGATTGTCTACTGCCCATGAGAGGGGGGTTGGTGAGTGCAGTGAGCAGGGGGTACAGCCCCCTAGTAAATTTTAATTCTATAGTATGAGACAATATATTCATGCAATATTTAAGAAAAGTTTTGTAAATGAGTTCCAATAGTTCATGGATTAGGAACCTAATCTTATGGGGTTCCAGAGGCTTCTGTACAGATAATTTAGGTCAATCTTTCTATCTACCCAATGGGACTCAGTGCTCAGTGTAGACGGTATCATTAGAAATATTTAGTTTTGCAGTTCTCAAGCTGTGGATTTGTGTTTCCAAAGATAACAAAGATAATAAATGTTTTTAAATAAATAATATATAGAGGTGAGAAATAACAGACCTCAACCATATTGTCCCTCTGCAAATTCATGTACTCAGAGTAAAACCCTTACCTCTTTCTAAAAGTGCAAAGTTTTAAAGAGTTCAATAAATAGAAGACTGTTGGGGGTGGAATAGCCTTGGACAAGGAGAAAAATGTGAGAAGAGAGGGACAGGCAGTAGAAACAAAAGTGAAACTGTTTAAGCAGCATATTCCAGAAGTCTTACAGTAGGCTATAAAAGACCCGGTTGGAGAAAATTTTGATGAAGTTTCTCTACCTGTGGGTAAGACAGGCACGCATGCAAAATCCAAACAGTACCACAAAGAATGAAACAACATAATGAAAAGTATTCCTTCTCAGGAGGAAACTGCACTGAAGATGATGAAAGGAGCATGTCTGAACATGCAGGATCTTCAGGTTGGTAAACTTATTTCATACTTCTTTCTGAAAGGACTGCCTATCTGCCTTCTGGACTACTCTTGAAGTAATAGTAATAATTAAATAACTGCATTGACTTATTTTGTTTAGGAGAATTCATCCTCAACAAATAGGATTCTGAAGACCCTCCACCCTCAACATCAGCATCATTTTCTATAGTTTCAGAGTTATCTGCCAACGACAGTGTGTCACATCATGTATGTCACATGACCATAGTATATCACCTGTAGCAAAAAGAAACAACCATAGATAAGTTTTTGGTAAGAACCAGCAGATTACAAAAAGAGGTAAATGATGAAAAAATTGCCTGGTTTGTTTATGCAACAAACTCTCCTTTCCATGACTGAAAAACGACACTTCATTAACATGGTTCAGTCATTAAGACCAGGATAGTCAACCCAACAGAGCAGATGTTGCAGGCAAATTGCTGGATAAAGTGTATGAAAAAGAAATTGAGCAGTGTGCAAAAAAGTAGAGAATAAAATTGTTAACCAGAGTCTTGATGGAGCAATGTCCACCATGATCCTATTGTATTTGCTTGTCTGACAACAGAAGAAGGGGATGTCTTCCTTACAGAAAATTCACACAACAGAATATGTACAAAAAGCAGCAGTAAAAACACACCATGAAAAAAAAATCATATCTAGTACATAGCTTGGCCACAGACAATACAGCAAATGTAGCCAAGATGAGAAGAAATGTAGAAGAGCTAATAATGTATGGTTACCGTGCTCATTTGATGAAACTCCTAGCCAAAGACTTCAGTGTTCTAAAAATAAAGGATAATGTTGAAATTGCAAAATAGTTCCATAACAACCACTTTGCAGCAGCTGCCTTGAAAAAAAGAGGGAAGAGCCAAGCTAACTCCCACAAGACATGCGATGGAATTCAGCAATGAACCGTTTTGAGCACTGTATCAAGAACTTGCCTAATCTAATGACAGTTTGTGAACAAAATCATGAAAATATAGATGGGACTGTCGCAGCTAAAGTTCTCAACATTGGGTTTAAGAGGAATGTTGAATACATGCTGAGTACCCTGAAGCCTATTTCTGTAGCCTTGAACAAAATGCCAGGATATAGCTATTTTATGGCTGATGCTGTTGAAATTGGAAGGAACTGAGTGAGATCTTAGAAAGATAAATATACAATGATAGAATTAAATTACAAGCATTAATAAAACAAATGGGACAAGCACTATCTTCAGCTAATTTTCTTGCAAATACAGTAATTCCTCATTTAACGCTATAGATGCATTTCTGAAAATGTTTGTGCTAAGCGAAAAACGTGCTATGCGGGGTCAATTTTCCCATTAAAAATAATGGAAAATATGGGGGTTGCATTTCAGGTGGTGGTGGCAAAGTCAATTTTTTGTTGGTGCTTGGTCGTCAGCATCAACATTAGATATCTAACAACATGTCGCCCGCGGTTTGTTAAAACACGAAGATAAACACGTGAGTGAGCAGAGGAGCGCATGAAGTAGTCTGCCACTTGATTATCTTCGTGTTATTTCGGGGACGGTCGTGTTATTCGAAAAAGTTCCCTAAAAAAAAATCGTGCTATTGTGAAAATGTGTTAAGCAGGCATGTGTTAAATGAGTAATTACGGTATTCTCAATATTCGGTACCAGGGTCAAACCCTAACTGATGAAGAAGAGGAGTTGGCATCCAAGAATCATCCTTCCATAATGCCATAAAGCCAACTATAATCAACTTCAGAGCTAAGGGTGAACCATTCAAGAAATATATAAGAACATAAGAACGGCCGTACCGGGTCAGACCAAAGGTCCATCTAGCCCAGTATCCTGTCTGCCGACAGTGGCCAGCACCAGGTGCCCCAGAGGGGGGTGGACCGAAGACAATGATCAAGCGATTTGTCTCCTGCCATCCCTCTCCAGCCTCTGTCAAACAGAGGCCAAGGACACCATTTCATCCCCTGGCTAATAGCCTTTTATGGACCTAACCTCCATGAAATGATCTAGCTTCTCTTTAAACTCTGTTATATTCCTAGCCTTCACAGCCTCCTCCGGCAAGGAGTTCCACATGCTGACTACACACTGTGTGAAGAAGAACTTTCTTTTATTAGTTTTAAACCTGCTACCCATTAATTTCATTTGGTGTCCTCTAGTTCTTCTATTTAGGGAACTAATAAATAACTTTTCTTTATCGGCCCTCTCCACACCACTCATGATTTTATACACCTCTATCATATCCCCCTCAGTCTCCTCTTTTCTAAACTGAAAAGTCCCAGTCGCTTTAACCTCTCCTCATATGGGACCCGTTCCAAACCCTAATCATTTTAGTTGCCCTTTTCTGAACCCTTTCCAAGGCCAAAATATCTTTTTGAGGTGAGAGACCACATCTGTACACAGTATTCAAGATGTGGGCGTACCATAGTTTTATACAGAGGCAGTAAGATATTCTGGGTCTTATTTTCTATCCCTTTCTTAATAATACCTAGCATCCTATTTGCCTTTTTGACCGCGCTGCACATGTGTGGAAGTTTTCAGAGAACTGTCACGATAACTCCAAGATCTCTTTCCTGATTTGTCGTAGCCAAATTAGCCCCATCATACTGTACCTATAGTTGGGGTTATTTTTCCCGATGTGCATTACTTTACACTTATCCACATTAAATTTCATTTGCCATTTTGTTGCCCAATCACTCAGTTTGGTGAGATCTTCTTGGAGTCCCTTACAGTCTGCTTCTGTCTTGACTATCCTAAACAGTTTGGTATCATCCATAAACTTTACCACCTCACTGCTTACCCCTTTCTCCAGATCATTTATGAATAAGTTGAACAGGATTGGTCCTAGGACTGACCCTTGGGGGACACCACTAGTTACCCCTCTCCATTCTGAAAATTTACCATTTATTCCTACCCTTTGTTTCCTGTCTTTTAACCAGTTCTCAAGAAAGGACCTTCCCTCTTATCCCATGGCCATGTAATTTACACAAGAGCCTTTGGTGAGGGACCTTGTCAAAGGCTTTCTGGAAATCTAAATATACTATATCTACTGGATCCCCCTTGTCCGCATGTTTGTTAACCCCTTCAAAGAACTCTAATAGATTAGTAAGACAGGATTTCCCTTTACAGAAACCATGTTGACTTTTGTCCAACAAATTATGTTCTTCTACATGCTTCACAATTTTATTCTTTACTATTGTTTCGACTAATTTGCCAGGTACTGAAGTTAGACTTACCGGTCTGTAATTGCCGGATCGCCTCTAGAGCCCTTTTTAAATATTGGTGTCACGTTGGCTACCTTCCAGTCATTAGGTACGGAAGCCAATTTAAGGGATAGGTTACAAACCACAGATAATAGTTCAGCAATTTCCCATTTGAGTTCTTTTAGAACCCTTGGATGAATGCCATCCGGTCCTGGAGATTTGTTAACATTAAGTTTTCTATTTGTTCCAAAACCTCCTCTAATGACACTTCAATCCGGGACAGTTCCTCAGATTCATTACCCACAAAGGGCGGTGCAGATTTGGGAATCTCCCCAACGTCCTCAGCCGTGAAGACTGAAGCAAAGAAATCATTTAGTTTCTCCGCAATGGCTTTATCGTCCTTGATTGCGCCTTTTATAGTTCGATCGTCTAGGGGACCCACAGGTTTTTAGCAGGCTTCCTGCTTCTAATGTACTTAAAAACATTTTGTTATTTCTTTTTGAGTTTTGGCTAGCTGTTCCTCAAAATCTTTTTGCTTTTCTTATTACATTTTACACTTGATTTGACAGTGTTTATGTTCCTTTCTATTTATCTCACTAGGATTGGACTTCCACTTCTTAAAAGATGCCTTTTTGTCCCTCACTGCTTCTTTTACATGGTGGTTAAGCCAGTGACTCTTTTAGGTCTCTTGCTATGTTTTTAATTTGGGGTATACATTTAAGTTGGGCCTCTATTATGGTGTCTTTAAAAAGTTTCCATGCAGCTTGCAGGGATTTGGCTCTAGTCACTGTGCCTTTTAATTTCTGTTTAACTAACCTCCTCATTTTTGTGTAATTCCCCTTTTTGAAATTAAATGCCAGGGTGCTGGTCTGCTGAGGTGTTCTTCCCACCACAGGAATGTTGAATGTTATTATATTATGGTCACTATTCCCAAGCGGTCCTGTAACGGTTATTTCCTGGACCTGATCCTGCGCTCCACTCAGGACTAAATCGAGAATTGCCTCTCCCCTTGTGGGTTCCTGCACCAGCTGCTCCAGAAGCAGTCATTTAAGCCATTGAAATTTTATCTCCGCTTCTCTTCCTGAGGTGACATGTATCCAGTCAATATGGGGGTAATTAAAATCCCCCATTATTATAGAGTTCTTTGTTTTGGTAGCCTCTAATCTCCCTCAGCATTTCAATGTCAGTATCCCTGTCCTGGTCAGGTGGTCGGTAATATATCCCTACTGCTAATTTCTTATTTTTGGAGCATGGAATTACTATCCATAGCGATTCTATTGAACATGTTGATTCATTTAATATTTTTATTTCATTTGATTCTACATTATCTTTCACATACAGTGCCACTCCGCCACCCACCCGGCCTGCTCTATCCTTTCGATATATTTTATATCCCGGCATGATTGTGTCCTACAGATTTTCCTCATTCCACCAGGTTTCAGTGATGCCTATTATGTCAATCTCCTCATTTAATACTAGGTACTCTAGTTCACCCATCTTATTAGTCAGACTCCTAGCATTTGTGTAGAAGCACTTTAAAAATTTGCCACTGCTTATTTGTCTGCCCTTCCCTGATGCATTGGATTCCTTTGTACGGTTGTTTGTCTGCTCTGGCCCATGGTTTGCCCTCTCCTCCTCTCTCTTCTGACTACAGCTTAGAGAATCTCTATCAATGGATTCTCCTCTAAGAGAAGTCTCCTCCGATTTACGTGCATCTCCACACCAATCGGCTTTCCCATCTCTCAGTTTAAAAACTGCTCTACGGCCTTTTTAATGTTTAGTGTTAGCAGTCTGGTTCCACTCTGGTTTAGGTGGAGCCCATCCTTCCTGTATAGGCCCCCCTCTCCCAAAAGTGTCCCCAGTTCCTAATAAATCCAAACCTCTTCCCTACACCATCGCCTCATCCACGCATTGAGATTCTGAATCTCTGCCTGCCTACCTGGCCCTGGCGTGGAACTGGAAGCATTTCCGAGAATGCCACCATAGAGGTCCTGGATTTCAGCCCTTTCCTAGCAGCCTAAATTTGGCCTCCAGGACATCTCTCCTACCCTTCCCTACGTCATTGGTACCTACATGTACCACGACCACCGGCTCCTCCCCAGCACTACACATAAGTCTATCTAGATGCCTCGAGAGATCCGCAACCTTCGCACCAGGCAGGCAAGTGACCATACGGTTCTCCCGGTCATCACAAACCCAACTATCTATGTTTCTAACGATCGAATCACCCACTACTAACACCTGCCTCTTCCGAACTGGCATTCCTCCCCTCAGAGGTATCCTCAGTGCGAGAGGATACCGCAACATCCTCTGGGAGGAGGGTCCCAACCACGGATGGTTTCCTCTGCTCCCATTGAATGCTCTGTTCCCTTGAGACTTTCATCCTCCTTAAGAGCACTGGGGCTCTCAGACTGGAGGTGGGACAGTACTACAGTGTCCCAGAAAGTCTCATCCACATATCTCTCTACCTCCCTTAGCTCCTCCAGTTCAGCCACCCTGGCCTCCAAAGCCCAAACTCGGTCTCTGAGGGTTTGCTGATGATGTTTTAAAGAATGTCACACCAATGAACTGGAGGAAGTCACTTAAGCATTTGGATGTAGAGACTGCTGAAGTTATAATCTCACTTAAATCAATTTGATTTAAATCAAATCCACCCTGATATAAAACAATGTGAAATTCCAAATCCGCTGACATATTAAGACATTTTAACTTCTTTAACAAACTGGAGAAAAATTGTAAGAAGATAGTAGACATGTAGGAAAATGGGGACACCTATATTCACTCTCCTGACAAGGCATATGCTAACAAAACTATTTGTATGCCTTAACTGGTTGAGACTAAACTTGTAGGGTTTTGTTGTTGTTTTCTACTGGAAGGAGTGGCTTTTACTAACATGAAATTTATATAACATTACATTGTAACAATAGTAAATTAGCAAAAAATTCCTATTATTTTATGAAACTGTAGTAAACGTTTTTCTAAAGCTCTCCTCTTTTACAATCAATTCTTCAATACTATCCCTACTCTACTATAATTTATAAAGTTTGTGAGGAACACATTTGCTCATTTCATAGAGAACATACCTTACAATTTTAAAATGCCAGTAGGACATTTCATTGCAACCGTATGATAAAAAATAGTGTGTCCAAACTCAATGTTAACTGTAGTACCTTTAGAGGTTGTTATTATTCTAAGTAACAAGGCAGGACAGTGTTTTAAATGATATCAGATGACTGTTATCAGTTTGTCTCCTGCAGAACAGAGGACAAACTGCAGTAGCTCATATTTTTAAGTTTATTTTTTTATGATAATTGAAATGAAATTAGATCTTTTTTATTTATAAAACAAAAAAATTCCTTCCTGGCTCATTTATAGATTACAAATTACATTAACTCAATTGGTTTTTAACAGAAAAGCATAGTGATACTGAGCAGAAAGGCCAAGGTATCTGCATCTCAGATAGATGATTCCTCACAAAGCAACAAAATCACAGCTATAAAGATAGCTGAATTTTCATGCTGACTTTTTTATAAAATGAAAAATGTAGATCATGGTACAAAATACTGAAAAGAGATTCTCAGACAATGGCTTTAATGGGAGGGAATGCCACCTCTCAATATCCTAAGATTCTCCCTACCCCGCTCCCCATTCAGCTTTATCTTTATCTTGCAGTTTCTAGTTAATAGCTTTCATTTAATGGAATTATTTGACATAGATGTGTAGTGTTGCTACAGCCAACATATGTCACTATTATACTAATAAATGTTCTGTAACTGAATTAAACAATTCTTTTGTTGATGTGTGAACCATGTAAGAATACAGCTTTGTCTCCCATGGCTGTATTGGTTCCATAGGGCTAATACAGTAAACTTCCGATCCGGCACCTTTAGGACCTAGGGGGTGCCGGATTATCAGATATGCCAGACTATCGGAAGGGGGGGCTATGAGGGGTCTAGGGTGGCGTGGGGATGCCACCCCCAGACCTCCCATAGCCCCCCCTTCCGATAGTCCGGCTTTGCCCCAGGCGTCCCCGATTCAGCCGCTGCTGGTCAGTTTCAGCAGCAGCTGAATCGGGATGCCTGCGGCAGAGCAGCTGGGGTGCTGCCAGGTTGGTCCAGTAGCGCCGCCCCTTGGCGCTGCAAGACCAACCCGGCAGCACCCCACTTGCTCTTGGAGACGCCTGGGGCAGAGAAGCTGGGGTGCTGCCGGGTTGGTCCCGCAGCGCCAAGGGGCCGCGCTACCGGACCAACCCGGCAGCACCTCAGCTGCTCTGCCCCAGGCGTCCCCAAGTCAGCCGCTGCTGAAACTGACCAGCGGCTGACTCCGGGAAGCCCGAGGCAGAGCTGCTCCAATGGTCTGGCTGCCCGGAGCACTTCCGGGTTCCTGATGGTGCCGGACCATCAGGAGTGCCGGACCATCAGATGCCGGACCAATGGAGTTTTACTGTAGAAGGAAAAAAACCTATTTCAGTCAGAAAAATAAAGCACACAGAATTCACGCTAGAGATATACTGAATATTAAGTACAAACATTTTTACAATTTGTTGAACTTAACTACACTTTTGCAGGATTCTATATAATATTGACCAAAATCTACCAGACACACATTAAACCATATTCCTTGAAGATGAAAGGAGGAGTTGTCACATCTATGAGTTTTTGTTTTTTTGAATTTTTTTACACCTGATTATGGTATGTCTTGATATATAGATGAATCCATTTTCAGTCACTAGTTTTTGCTTTTCAACACTGGAAACATACAAAATATTTGAGTCAAAATTTCTGAATTTTTGGAATAAAAAAGCAACTGGTAAGGTGTCCTCAACCACACCTTCAAAATTGCTGCATATGGCCTGAGGTGGGTTTGGACTGACTAGAACCCTGACCCGGCTGTTGAGGCTGGCGCCTGTGGCCATTTCTATTTTGCTCCCAAGAACAATCCTGACTGTTTTCAAGTGGGTACGGGTAGAGGGTGAGGTGTAAAATGCCAATGCTGAGTAGCAGGTATATGCAGGTCCAATGACCTAAGTGTCCTTCTGGAGTCCTTTAGGCTATGCAGCCTTTTGTCACTCTTTTCAGCAAAGTGGGTACTGACCTCAAATGGGAGGTTCTGGATGCTCTGTTGGACCTTATAGGGTGAGCCAGGGACCTGGAGCCACTCACCCCTACACATTGCTGTTCCGATGGCCATATCTCACTGGTTGAGATATCTTCGGCTTTCAAAACCACTTGTACATAAGCCCTGAAAAGTAACCTGCCCTCTTCCACATGGGCAGAGAACAGATACAGTGGCAACAGCGCCGGGTGACAGCAGCCCCTGTCCACAGGGAGCTCAGACCCCCTACAGACAGGAGCTGTTTTGAGGGGGGGAGGAGTGGGTGGAGGCTGGCAGGTGGCACTGTGGAGCCACTTTTAAGCCGGCTCCCTGCAGCACTGACTCCGACCTGCCCTACCCCACTGCCTCAATAGGGGAGGCAGCAAGCGGGGGGAGGAGGGCAGTAGCTAGTACCCCTCTGAGGAAGCAGCAAGAGGGGGATGGGACAGGTAGGTCCGCACCACCAACAAGTGCATGCCCCCCTCAACTTTGCACTGCTGCTTCCGTACCAGAGGCACCAAGGGAGAAGAATGTGTGTAGTCTACAAGATTAAGTCTCATTGGTTAATTGTGTAGTCGTCTACATGTTTACATCCCTAATATTTAGGCATTTAGTGCACTCAGCATTGCAACACTTAACTGATTTGGAGCTTAAAGTAGGTCTACACTCAGTGCTTTTTCTGTGACCGTACTGCCCGGTACGCAGTACCGGCGCCTCCAGTCAGAGCTTACCTGGAAAGAACGGAGCATACCGGCACCTCTGTATGCAAATGTCCGACAGTTAGCTGGGCCGCGTGTCTGAAAGGGGCCATGCCAGCCCCACCCCAGTTTTTTTTCCCCCTCAACGACTTTTCCCCTGGAGTACTGGCACCTTTTTTTTTTTTAAACAAAAAAAGCATTGTCTACACTATACAATTACGTCCAACTGCAGTAATTACATTGTTTTTGTATGTCACACTATGCTCCTTATGTCACAAATGCACATTCTAAGGAGTGTTTTTTTGATTTAACTGTCAGTGTGGGGCATTGTGGGAATGCTTCTGAAAGGCCACAACAGTCAATGTAAGCAATGTAGTATTTACACTGAAGCTGTGTCAACCTAACCGCATTGACCTGAGCGGTATGCCTCTCCCTAAGACGAAATTATATTGCTGTATTGGGTAAGCTATACAGATGGGAGTTACATTTTAGTAGAGATTCTTACACAGGTAGGTTGATCCAAGCTACCTTGCATCAGCCTAACTCTGTAGTATCAACCAGGGCTCAGTCTCATTTTTAAAAAGCATTTAAACATTTGGAAACCAAAAGGTGCTTAAATTCCCTTTGAAAATGATATTTAGGCTCCTAAATCAGTTTAAAAAACTATCAGAAATCTCTGGAAAGACTGTTGTAAACAGCCTCGTAATTTTCTGTGGGCTAATGTCTAAAAAACAGAATTACAAAAGGGTCTTAGTTCATCCCTCTCTTTGCTTTTGTTGCTTTTATTTTTCCTTTGCTTTTCTTGATTTTTCTGATCCTAGTCATAAAGGTCAAGCCAATAGATTTGAGGACAAGGAATTTCTTAGATTTTTACTAATGAACCCTAGGTTACAGACTTGGTTTTGCAGTACCGCTGGATCCTGTCATCAGGTAAGAGGGAAACTACATCTAGTTTGAGACCATGCCTCTAACAGACTCTCTCCAAACGAAGTTTATAAGGACCAAAAATGTATAACAATCCCATCCTAAAGCGGTCTAAAATTATTACCCTATTTACTGCCAAACCAGAAAAGGAGCACTATTTTTTCCCTCGTGTCTTCTTTTGTTGCTCTGTGAGTGTTTATGCAAACTGACTTGACAAAACTTGAACAACTCTGAATGCTTGGCTGAAACATCATTATCATTCCATCATTAAGAAACAAAGCTGGCTTTGTAACTTGCAAATTTTTCATGCACTCTTAGATTAAATAGAAGGGTTAACATTTAGTATCATTACTGAGAAGTTACATCTGAGACCATTAAAAAGAATCCTAAGATATAACACTAAAAGTGAGGTGCAAAAGAAACACCTAAGTAATCTTACAACCACCACAACAGAAGTATACATTATTTGGCTAATGATTCATAGTGTTACAGAGAATCAGTGCATAAGTATAAGTATGTGTAAGTAGGGACACACTATCTGGACCATTAGGATTTTCAAATTCTTTGTGTACCTTTGGAAAGGGACTATAAAAATGCAAATTTTGGGAACAGATGCATCATTTGTTTGGTATATAAAAATATACTGCACCTGCAACAGGAATCATTTTAACAGAAACAGGGATTTCCCACTGTTCCTTGTAGCTTAGTCCATGATTATTCAACAAAGTAAATAATGACAGACTGTTTAAAACTACTTGGGGACAGTATCTTAAAGCAAGTTTTTCAGCATTTGGATCCAAACTAATGTCCTGAAACAAATAAAAGAAATCATTAATGACATTTTAAACATTAACAAGTAAAACCAAATTAGTTATAATCAGTTTTTTTAAAATATGTATTGAATAAATATATTTTAAAGGAAATGTTCAAATGAAACATTAATATTTAAGTTCAAAAATCAAAAAACTCTTAAGATGCTACAAGTGTACTTTGAATCCTAGACCTATATCTTATAGGACACAAAAATATATAGTAGATTTCTATGTTCCTGTAATTCACAGAAGCAGTAAAGCAATAAACAGCTGCACGACATACCAAAAAACAAAAACAAACAACAATAAAAACCCATACACATTTCTTTCCTCCACAATTAGTATTTTGTTCCAGATAAATCACAATTATGGGGAAAAAGCAAGAACCACTAGCTATTTCTTCCAAGGTTCTTGCTGGTGAACTGTATTTGGATCACAGCAACAGGACTACATTTGATGTACCAGGGGACATGTTAATGCTTTCATCCTGACTTCTCTTCTTGCATTTCAGTAATAAGCACCAACCCTCCAAAATATCTGGGCCTCTTGAATGGTCACTGCATAACAGGTGAACATAGCTCCTAAATTAGTGTACAAGAAGATATGTTTTAAAGTGAGTCATCACATTGCATATATCAACGAGGGATGTTAAACAACAGTTAATTGAATAGTTGATTAACCTTATGAAGTCTTATTGGTTAGTTGACTATTCTATAGTCCCCAGGGGTTGGGCTGGCAGCCAGTGCACTCTGGCCCCACTCCCAAGGAGCCCCATGCCACTCCACGCTGCTGCCTCTGATACAGAAGTAGTTGTATCAAAGGCAGCACTGTGGGGTGCCAGGTGGGAGATGGTCCATGAGGGGAGACAGTTTAAAAGCCAGCTCCCCTCACGGACTGGCTGCCTGTTGCCCCTGTATCAGAGGCAGCAGTGTGGGGTGGCAGCAGCCCTTGTCTGGGGGGGTGGGTCTGAGCCGGAACTGAGCTGGGCTGCGGGCCCATCTGGCTCCTGATACACTATAAATGCAGGGCCGAAGCAGGAGTAGGTCCTGGACCCTGCGCAAACTGGGAATGGGTCGGGCTGCTGGCCAGCCTGCTAAAAAATTTACTGGTGTGGGGAGAGGGGAGAGAAAATGTGTGTTATCTATAGCATTAACCTATAAGCTTTTGCTTATCAGTTAAACCACTGCACTATTACATCCCTAGTGTCAACTGCTTATCACTATGTTTACGTAAGGATACTAACAGTAACTTAAAATATATTTTAAGGAAGTAATCTGGCATAACCTAATAAACTGTAATTCAATGTCTAAATTCACATTCTTTAACAGATAAAGACCAATGAGAAAAAAACTTACTCTACAAATTACTGCAAACAACAGCTTTCTAAATTCATTGAAGGTTACAGATAGTCAATATGTCACATTCTAAGGGCCTCATCCAATGTCTACTGAAGTGAATGGACCTTGTTGCAGTGAACATCAGCTATTGTTGTTAGTGCTATTTCAAACCTTTAAATGGCAGGATTACTTCAACAGAAATACTACAATGATCATGCACCTCTAAAGACTGATGTGAATAAAATGTCTACCTTTCATTAATACATTGTAACAACAAATGTCACTCACATCATGCATAGCAGAAGCTCTCTGTTCCGGGGTTGCAACAGATGCTATAGTTTTATAATCTGTGGAGAGCTGTAGTTGCATCTGCATGGCAGGTGAACATGCTTTAACAAATCTTGCCTTTCCCTTAAATAAAATAAAATGGTATCAGACATTTATTGCCATCAGTGTTCACAATAAAATATTGTTTATATAAATACCCTCTAAAATTAAGTTGCTTATATTTTTAAAATATTGATATAGAATGGTTACATTGCAGTTTCCAAGATGATTTAGTTATTACTTAAGCATTATGTCTTGCAAGTTGTAACCTATAGTAGAAACATGGAAGAATGATATAAATTGATAAAGCATTACATATTGCAGCGTTTCCCAAATGGTCCGTGGCCCGGTAACAGTCCATGGAAAAAAATACTGGTCCTCAGCGAATGATCACTGGCTGGGTGGGAGGTCAGGTTAGCGCTGCCGGGGTGTTCCGGGCTCACAGATTGCCCGTGCGGCGCTGGGTCCCCAGGCTCTGGGCCGGGCTGGGCGGAGGATATAGCTGAGGTTGCTGGGTGGTGGCGATCCCTGTGCATCTCCACGCCAGGGCTTGGAATAACGAGCAGGATCCCAGGCAGCACTTACTTCCTTGGTAGGTGGGTGGGGGCTCTCTGCACAGGCAGCACAGCGCTTGGGCACTGCCGGGAGAATGCAGGCACATTTGGCAAGGGCAGCAGCAGGCCCCGGGGAAAGGGCTTCGTCTCCCCGATGCACGTGCATTTTCATGTGGCCGAGCCTGTCTCATTGGTTTTCCTGTCACGTGACACAACAGTCTTGGTTTGTTTCTGCGCGGTGCGACAACGTGTACGTCTTCTTAGGTTAAATGCTTAAGTTTTCTTTGTTTATTTTCAATTACATACCCTCTCATTTTCATCTTCAATATGGATAAATGGCTGAAGAATGTGATTGGAAATACAACTAACAAATGTTCAAATGACGTGCACCCTAATAAAAGTGACAAGAAGATGATAAAAACTCTTTGGACCTGCAATTATTCTGACTAGTATTTGAAATTTGGTTTTATAAGTGTTGGTAGTGATAATCACTTGCCATTATGTATAATCTGTCATGCAGAACTATCCAATGAGTGCATGAAACCATCAAAACTGAAATGCCATTTGGAATGCAAACAACCAGAATACACAAGTAAGCTCATAGATTTTTTCATAAATAAGAGAAATGAATTATCTTCTGCTAAAAAAAAAGCACGAAAAGTGCACTTTCTATGTGCTCTTCAAATGAAAACTTTGTGGTGGCTTCTTATGAAGTTTCAAAACAAATAGCTGAGACAGGTTATTCACATACTGTTGGCGAAAAGTTAATACTTCCTGCATTGCATATTATTACATCCCGTATTAATGGAGGGGAAAAAAGGAAATCAGTTGGGTTCGCTGTCTTTATCCAACAATACAGTGAAACGTAGAATTGAAGATATGGTGAAAAATATTGAAGAAACTCTTGTACGTCCATTACAGACTAGTCAGTTTTTTGCATTACAAGTGGATGAAAGCACGGATATAGCTGATGCTGCCAATTTGATGTCTTTTGTTAGATATGATTACGAAAGCTCCATTCAAGAAGATCTCTTATTTTGTAAACCACTTCCAACAAGAACAACGGCTGCCGAAATTTTTAAGATAATAGATGATATTCAAAGCGATATTGACTGGAAAAAATGTGTTGGACTGAGCAGTGACGGGGCTCGAGCAATGGCAGGGTCTCGCACTGGGCTTGTCCCACGGATTTGAGCTGTAGCGCCAGACTGTGCGTGGGTGCACTGTAGTATTCACAGAGAGGAACTAGCTGTGAAAACTATGCCATCATTTTTGAGTTCCACTCTTCAAGAATGTGTGAAGTTTATAAATTATATAAAATCTCGTCCTTTGAATTCCAGAATCTTTACTGCTTTGTGCAACAAATTAGGAAGTAAACATGAACATCTCTTACTACACTGTGAGGTTCGATGGCTGTCGAAAGGAAACATTTTGAAACGACTCTTTGAAATGAAGGATGAAGTTTTATTGTTCTTGGAGCGACACCCTCCATCAGCAAAAAATGTTATATTTACATTTAAAGACAGGTTTCATGAATTTGATTGGTTAACAATGGTGGCTTACTTATGTGACATATTTTGTCTTTTAAATGACTTGTCTGAATTTACAAGGCACTAAAATTAATATTTTCAAAGTTCATGAACAAGTTGAGGCAACAATTTTTGAGGGGGAGGGATAGCTCAGTGGTTTGAGCATTGGCCTGCTAAACCCAGTGTTGTGAGTTCAATCCTTGCAGAGGCCATTTAGGGATTTGGGGCAAAAATTTGTCAGGGATGGTACTTGGCCCTGCTGTAAAGGCAGGGGACTGGACTCAGTGACCTTTCAAGGTCCCTTCCAGTTCTAGGAGATAGGCAATCTCCATTAATTTAATTAAAAACTTCGTTTACAGCCACAGTGAGTTAACAAGAGAAACTTTAAATCTTTTTGTACTTTAACTGAACTATAAGAAAAATATGCTGAAACTAATATCTCAGATGCGATTTCTGCAGCAATCCAAGAACATCTGTTGGGGCTAACATCAAGCTTAAATTAATATTTTCCTCTAATTGACATGAGTAAAATGTCGATTAAGAACTGCTGACACCGAAAATGAAGAAATATTACAATTGAATGCATCAGAAGTGGATTCATTAATTGAACTTTCCTGTGACTCTGATAAACGCTCCTTGATTGATTTTTGGTTGAGCTGTAGAAATGAATATTCACATTTATCTGAGAAAGTCAAATTCTTAATGCCTTTCGTCATGACACAGAAGTGTGAAACTAGTTTCTCGTCTTTGGTTTTCTTCCAAAATAAATATAGAAATAGATTGACTGTCGAACCAGATTTGAGGATAAACCTTTCTTCTTTTGCTCCTGACAAAGTTATGTGATGCAAAACAACATCACCATTCTCATTTGTTCTCCTTTTAGTTATTTAATTACTTATATTCAACTCATTAAATTATAAACAAACTTTACAATTGTTAAAATTCTACTGGTTAAATTGCAATTAGGGTAATAACAATAAGTTAGGCAGTATTTTATATCAAGATTTATATTATGTACTATTATTATTGTGAATAAATAATAAAACAGTGAAAATTTATTCATTTTTTTAATATGCGTTTATATTTTTGGGCTGCAAAAAACAGTACTGAAAAAAAACCGGGTTCCAACTAAAGTAAAAAGTTTGGGAAACCCTGGTCTAGCCAGCTTTCTATCCATCTTACAGTCCATTTATCCAATCCATATTCCCTTAACTTCCTGGCAAGAATATTGTGGGAGACCGTATCAAAAGCTTTGCTAAAGTTGGCACTGGGGGCTTTGGGAGGACCAGAAACAATTTGCATATTCATCATTTGCTTCATAAATATGCAAATATGCAAATAAATGTTAGCAGTCCTCCAAAAGCTCATGAATGGATTTACTGGTCCCCAGTGTCAAAAAGTTTGGGAACCCCTGACATATTGCAATGCCTGTTGAATTCAAGTTACCAGAAAATAATATACATATATTTTACCAATGCAAGAAGATTTTTCTCCAGCTTCAAGGACAATTCTGTATTAAATTTGCCTCCCATGATACTGGTGATGTCAAGGAGGCTGTAAAACTCAGGGTACTTCTTCACATGTGCAATGCTAGCACTTAAAAATTGCTAAAGAAAAAAAAAAGAAGTTATGTAGCCTATGTATCAATAGTGTAACAGTTTCACAAAAATTACAATGTTGCTGCAAAAGTTACATCTGCTTGTGTTTTCAACTATGTATTTCACTCACTTCTGCAAATAGATATGTTCAGAAAATTTCTTTGTTCTTCTTTAGAACTCAGTTTAACAGACTGTGACGAGGAAAAAGGAAAAAGATTTGTGGGAGGCTGTTTGGGTTTTTTTTGTTTGTTATTTAAAGCACTGTTCCTGAAAATAGGTAGGCAGGTGCTCAAATAACATGATGGAGACAGGGTTAGAATCCTCCAGCATTGCCCTGGAGTCTCAGGAATTAAAGATTAATATGTAATTAAAGATTATATTGTGTACAGAAACATCCAGGAATACATCCAGCCAAAACTGGCACCTCTAGATGGACGTGAGAGATATGAACATAGAGAGATGGAGGAATCATCTTGTGGTCAAGAGATAGGAATGGAATACCCAAGATATAGATTCTATACTTGGATCTGACACTAAGTCACTATGTGATCCATGGCCACATGTTAAAAAACTGATCCTTAAAAATACCCACAAATTGTGGCCACACCCACATGGTCCACACCCACATTTAAATGGGTTACTCTTTTACTGTTATTTTTCCTCTGCATAAATTGCTTAGAGTTTATAATTTCACAAGTGGCTATACATTCTTATGATCTTGTTTTGGGGCTCTGCAGAGGATAAGGCAGGAATAAAAAAAGCAGAGAAAGATTAAGGTGCACACATTTTTGCCAATTTAAAAAATTCTTAAAGAGATATTGGATTTATTTTTAAAATTTTTCTTTGAGAAGCCAGCTAAGTCATCTATGTCTGTGGTAGTTGAGAGCCATAAGTAACATTTGTTGTTCTGTTCTATTAAAATTTACACAGATGGGGAAAGTCTCAAACTTTTGAAGTTTTGGGTAGAATGCAAATAAACACTTACTGTATCATACATATAAGAAGTCTATGGAGCTGTAACAATCATAGCTGACAAAGTACATGAAGGTATTAGTAGTACTCAAAAGATTTGTATTCAGATACCAATCTGTAAATATATGTTTAGGTCTGTCAAAAAAGAAGAAATTGTTGGGGCACTTTAACTACTTCAGTGTAAGTCCTTCTCTTAGCAAATAAGCAACGTTCTTTGTAGGTTCATGGTCATGCCCAGCCTTCTTGTTGGACTCTGGAATATTGTTAATCATTCCTTTGCCATAGTATCTGTTTTATATAGGCTTCAGGTGAAGAATGCAAAGTTAAAGAGTAGGGGAATGTTCCCTGTGGAATCATATTCCTATGAACCCTGGATGCTGAGACAAATTACACTAGTTTCATATTGTGTTCTCAGGGACCTTAGTAATTCATTACTTGCACCTAGAAAAAAATATTCCATTCTCGGTTCACAATTGCTGCTTCCAAAATAACTGGAGGCAAGTAATTTTGTTCAATATAAATCACAAACCAAAGGACAAGGAGGAATTTTTACATTTGAAGCCATGTTTTATGACTAGGATGTAGGGTTCTCTCTTTAAAAAAAAAAATGGACACAAACTGCCACAATATACAAGAAGGTTTATAACAAATCAAGACTAACCTCAATGTTAAACAATCCATGTTTTTATTCCTTCATTTTCTGAAACAATGCTATAACGTAGGGACCTCCCACTTCTGTACCCACTGCAAATTAGTGCAGGAATCAAGGCAGAAATTCCACTCTTGTGTCTCATTCTTATGATGTTCTTATTTTTGTTATTCATTATTTTACAGTACTGAAGGAATATGTACTAATGTAATAGAAAAATACCTCAGCAGAGGTCTGCCCTCACCCTACTTTGCTAATGACATAAGACAGCCTCATTTTCCTATGATAGTGATTTATCAATATAGTGATTCCAAGCAGGTGTAGCAAAGTCTTACCTGTTCCAGTATACTGGGTGACCTTTACCAGCTCTGCGTAACAACATCACCAAATTACAGCTAGAATAGCGCTAAATAAAATGGCATTCTTTTGTTTCAGAATTCAAGAAAATAGACTCAGTCCCTGGTCATCTGAGAATCATTCCATATAATGGATAATCGATGTAATTCACTGCATTATCCACTACATGACACTAAACCAGTAGCACAGCTATTTAAAAAAAGCCAAACAAACGCATTTTAAGGTGTAATTTCTGGCTTGCTATTGGGACTGAATAGGAATTTGCTACAATATTGTATAAGAACACTGGCGTTCTTCACCACACCCCAGTTTTCCCTAGATGCTATATGCTTAAATAGGTGGTGTTGAAATCTGCTTACTCTTAGCAGAGACAGAGACAAACAGGTGTGACTGATTCCTAGCTGTCTGGGGCATGGGTTGCATGTCCATGGAGAGTTTAAAATAATGGGCATTTGAAACCTAGTAAGCTCATGAATGGCCCAATCCTCCAACGAAGCCAGCAGTATCTGACCAGGACAACAAAGGGCTGAAGAGGAGGGACCGGTGATAATATTTGCCCTGGAATAAGAGCAAAGAATGGAGGAGGCAGCCAGGTGGGGTTGTTAAGTGTGGGCTGCTTGAAGGAGTCCGTCCCTGACTTGGGACAAAAATGGAGTCAGAGGGTTTGACCAAGAGAGGGGTGGGATGGATACCTGCGGCTGACCAAGACAAACTTTGCTGTAACTTTCTGTTCTCTATGTAACCATGAACTTTTTATGTTGTACTCCAGACTGCTAAGAAACCCTACTGTTTTTAAAATGCTAGATGAGAGTCAGTGCAAATGTTGAAGGTGCATTGCTCACTTTGGGTATGCACCTCTCTCAGGTGTCCAATTCAGATGGACTTGCTGAAAGGAGCTCATGGTGTGAAGGAGTGCTGAGGACTGTGAGGTTCATTTCATGGAGGCAGTAGGGCCAAGGGGCTTGCCCTGGTGAAAGACTGTGACCCTTAAGGTGATCTGGCACACTGAAAGGGTTCTCCCAGGGATTGTTCGAAAGCACCAGACCTATGGATCCAAAATAGACACAAACAGTATTCTGTCACATGCTTTACTGATAGCAAACTACATTTCTTGATTTACATTCAATGACCTCAGTTTACTGAATTTATACTGCGCACATCTGCTCATCTCTACCTAGTATGTTTTTTTATTCTTTTTCCAATATTTTCATTCAATGAATGAATGAATGAATGAATACAATACACAAACATTTCTGTTACCTCAGTATAAAGCAGTGCATCCTCAGAGATGGTATCATAATCCTGAAAACAACTTTTTGCAGCATTTTGTGCAAACTTTAAAAAGTCTGCAATTTCACGGTTCACAAAGTCCTTCATTTGCTGAAACAAGAAAGGAGACATGAGTCCCATTTTGAATACAACAGGAAAAAAACCAAAACCCCAACCCCATAGCTAAACTGTAATTGTAAATACAAATTATAATAAAAGATAGATTTACCACATCTCATTACGTATCTGCGTATTTACAAAGTATCTAGTAGATTATGTAAATCACACAAAAAGTGACTTGTCTAAAAAGGCAGTGCCAGTATCTCAGTGAAGAACCGAAGAGAATACGGCTCAGCACTCACTAGATATTCTACATTGGCAGATTCTCGTACACCTCCACTGAAGTCAACACAAAAAGGCAGCTTACACAATTAGAGCCTATTACCTTAAAAAAGAAGCTCCCTTCCTGCAACACATACTAGTAATCTAATTAAGGAGAGTGAAACACGGGCACTGTCAGAGCAAGCTGACATGAGCCCGCCCCGTCTACATTAGCACTTACACTGCTGCTAACAATAGCACAGTAGCCCTGTTGCTGAAAAAGAGAAAAAAAAAGAGAGGCACTAATTTTTCTGGTGTAAGTATATTCACGGACACAACATAAGAGAAAGGAACTGACAAAACGAAGGAACCGCAGGACCATCGCTGTCAGAGCAATAGCCACAGCCAATGAATCCATTAATGCCACTTACAGGACTCAAATCTAATGATGCACCCACCCAGTTTGAAGAGCAAATATAATATCTCACGTGCTATAGCAAATACTGAGGGTCAACATGAAGGTCTTCCAAGGTATTAAAGAGTGAGTCTTTTATTATGGGATGCAGCCTAAGTTATAAGCAGCATACAAAATCACAGAAACATAGGGTTGGAAGGCACCTAAGGGGTGGGACCAAGTACACCTACACCACCGATAACAGATGTCTTTCTAACCTGAAAAACCTCCAACGAAGGGGATTCCACACCCTCCCTTAGAAAGCTATGGTAGTGTTTAACTATCTTTAAGGTTAGAATGTTTTTCTGGATCTAAAATCTAAAACTTCCTCACTACAGATTAAACCCATCCTTTCTTGTCCCTGTGGATATGGAAAGAACAATTGATCACCATCCTTTTTATAACCACCATTAATGTATTTAAAGACTTATCAGATGGGGAACTCCATCATGTCTGCCCCCTCCCCATTTCCAGCATTGCTCTGTCCAAAGTCTGGCAGCTCCCTCACACAAACAGATACACAAATACAAAATTTGTATCCATGTATCTGCAAAAATGATCCATGGATAGAAAGTGGATATCTACACATTTGCATGGTGCTAGATACAAAATGTGAATCTGCATCTGATCTGCAAAAATGATACATAGATATCTGCATCCATGGATTCGAATATACAGTGGCTCTGCAGAGCTCTACAGACACATCATGCATTTTCTCCAGCTTTAGCAAGGAACTGATCTCACTGCAGGCTACTTCCCACACAACTATTCTAGGCAGCTTTTTCTGAGGTGGTTTGTGACAGGGCTTCTGGACTAGTCTACCCATCACAGAAGGACATATTCATCATGGTGTAATCTAACTTCTAATACAGTTAAAACTTTATGAAATTCTACGTGTGTGTACTGAATTTATTACTTATTTTATGGTCAATTCATTATTTTCACTCCTCCTATAACGACCATCAGAATTAAGGACAGGAAAGCAGGAGGCATCAAGGAAACTATTCAACTATGTTTAAAGTAACGAGACATCAACTATCCTCAGTAAAAAATTCAAATTTCATTGCTGGAGAGAGAAAACATAGGAGAAACTGGAAATGTTTAAGGACTTATAATTATTATAAAGTTTTAGCAACAAATAACTTTTAGAAAATGCTCTTTGGATTATTAAAAGGAATATTAGGAGAAAAACAATTTTAACACTTACCAAGTACTGGGAATATTCTCTTTCATGTTTTACACTAAATTGGTGGGGTACACGTTTTTTTGAAAACTTAGTCATTAGATATAAATATGTCTTCTGCTCCTTCTCAGTCAGACTAGAGACATAAGGATATGGGATTCTGGGCTCTGGAAAAGGATTATCATAAGCTGTGGATCTAACTTCCTCCTCAGCTGAAGCTGCAGGCTGTTTGTTAAATGTTTTCTCATCTTCTACAGCGTTAACTGATGCCTCTACATTTTCTTCTTTATGTCTGAAATAAAGTGAAACAACTTACAATTTACATTTTTCACATGGAGATTTGTATTTGAGAAAACTGAGGCTGGCAGTCATGGCAGACCTTAAGTTTTCCAATTATCAGACAAAATGCATCATAATTAATAGAACAATACTGTTATTATGCCATTCCACCATCTACATTTCATTATTCTGTGCTCTATTTAAACAGTCAAATCCTAGGAATGATGGGAGTTTCACGCTGATTTCAAAAGAAGAAAAAAATTGGTCATTATTTCTATTAGATCCACTCCACTTTTCCAGGAAACATGTATAACACCTTGTTTTTACTAAAACAGACTAACACAGCTATCCCTCTGGAAAGTGTAACAATGAGGAATCTTGTGGCACTTGTGGCACCTTAAAGACTAACAAATGTATTTGGGCATAAGCTTTTGTGGGCTGGAACCCACTTCATCAGATGCATCTTGTTACACCTAGGTATCGAAATGAGAGAGCCAATCACAAAACATAGGTACTCTTTATTCTGGAAATGTCTTCACTATGAATGAGGCCTCACTTCCTAGTCTGTTGTCTACCACTTATGTATGTAACATCATTTTAGCCATGTTGGCCCCAGATATTACAGACACAAGGTGGATGAGGTAAAATTGTTTATTTGACCAACTTCTGTTAGGCAGATACAAACTCTCTAGCTTAGGCCATGTGTACACTACAGTTATGTTGAATTAATTTACACTGGCACACAACTACAGCAGTGTTAAATTAGTTGTGTTTCTGCAAGCTTAATCCCTTGCATCAGCAGTGTATGTGTCCTCACCACATTCATATCAATTGTATTGTCACTATGGGACAGCTCCTGAAGGCCAGTAAAAGTTGATGTAAGCAACATGGCATCTACGCTGACACTGCATTCACCTAGCATCAACTATGACTCTACATTGCTCCAGGATGTGGTATTATGTTGACACAGAAAGGCACTTACATTGGCGGGACACAAATTTAAGTGAAGATGTTTCCGTAGCTAGGTTGACACACGGCAGCTTTTGTCACCCTAACCATGTAGTGTAGACCAAGCCTTACACAGAGTTCTTCTTCAGGTCTGAAAAACACACTAGGGTGTGTCAACTATATATCAAAGCAGGGTTGGCCAACCCGCGGCTCGTGAGCCGCATGCATCTCTTCAAAGAAAAAATTGCAGCTTCCGCAGCTGTGGCTCCGAAAGGGGCAGTGTGTTTCTGTCTGCACAGGACAACGCTGCAGACTTCAAAATGGCCACCCTTAAAAGGGCAATGCCTGCTCTGTTGTTAAAAGGGCTGCGGCTGGGCCTCCCATTTCTTCCCCCCAACAACTTTTCCCCACCTCAGCTCTTTGCGCTGTATCCACTACTATTTTGGCTCTTCGTAACGGGTTGGCCACACCTGTATCAAAGGATCACTCAGCGTGAAGTGGTGCATCAATCCACCATAGTAATGGGAGGGAAAAATAAATCTGGGGAGGGATAGCGGATTAGTGAATTTTAAAGACTGTAGTTATAAGCAATATATCCAGTCTGTTATTCACATCATAATTTTTACTGTGTAGCAACATTATGTATTTAAGCTCCTAATCTTGCCTTTTAAGGTGTTGTGCAGGCTTCCTTTGAGGATGGAACCTGACAGCTCAGATACAAAGTGAATACTTTGTGAAAAGTGTTCACCCACAGGTGAGATGGTTTTGTCTTTTATAATTTTTCTGTGAGAGTTCATTCCAGAGCGTAGGGATTGTCTTGTTTTAGCCACATCATTGTTATTGGGACATTTAGTGCACTGAATGAGGTATACCACATACGATAGACCAACGCAGAACCCATGGATCTTGAAATGTGTGTTTTGAGGGGTGTTGGTCGTCAGTGATAAGATAAACCTTCAGCAGTGATACTCAGACTGAGGCTTGGGAGTTGCAAGTGGCTCTTTAATGTGCCTCCTGTGGCTCTTTACAGCATATGATATTAAAACACTGATTTAAATTATTTAACCAATCAGGATGATTACACTACATTGTTAATCAGTTATAGAATAAATGGTCTGTCATTTTGCTGCGAGAATTTTTATATATTATAAATAGTAATTGAAACAATGAACTCACTCTACTGTGGCTTTTTTGGGTAATGCTGATCAGCAGTTTGGCTCCTGAACTAGAAAAGTCTGAATATCATTTGTCTACAGCAGTGGTCTCCAACCTTTTTAAGCACAAGATCATTTTCTAAATTTAAGTGCAATCCAGACTCTAAGTTGAGCCTGGGGCAGGGAGCTGAGATGCAGGAGAAGGTTCAGGCTCTGGGAGGAAGTTCGGGTCCAGGGGGGACTCAGGACTACAGCAGGAGTTTGGGGTGCAGGACAGGGCAGGGGTTTGGAATGCAGGCTCCAGTTGGGCACAGATGGCTTACCACAGATGGCTTCTGGATGGTGGTATAGTGGTGCTAAGGCAGGTTCACCCCACTCTGGCTCTGCATCACTCCTAAAAGCAGCTAGCGCGAACTCCCTTCAAACTCCCTGTCCCCCCTCTGCTCTATAGAGATAGGGTATGGGGGGGGGGGAGGGAGAAGGGCACCCAGATATCAGCACCCCCCTTCTCTTCTTCCCATGCTTTGCACAGCAAGCAGAAGGCTCCCAGGAGGTGGGAGGCAGCTCCAAGGCAAAGGGCAGGAGCAGCATGGCAGTGCTGAGAGAGGCAGATGAAATGCTGGCACTTGATAGCCTCCCAGCCATACCTGTCAGGATCACCTGTCAAAGGCTTCAAGATCTACCTGTGGATCCCGATCTACTGGTTGGTGACCACTGGTCTACAAGTTTTGTGTCTGTTCTCCTGGCAAGGTCTGAGGCCATCTTTAAGTCTGTTACTTATATTTGTTAAACTGTGTCAACAATTTGTATTCAGCGAGGCCTCACCCCCTGAAGTGAAGTTGTGACAGTAAAAAAGAAGTACTTGACATTGAAGCGTCTTTTAAAATGGAAGAAATATGGCTGTAACAACTGGGAAAAATCCAGATTTCAAAGATTTCCCCTCCCCCCCCCCCACGCCAAGAACGGAGCACACCAAACAGTACTGGAATCAGTTGTTAAAGCAAGATAACAATAGTGAAGAGCAGCATGGAGTAGGAAATGGACCTAACAATAGGAAGCAAGACACGCAATAAACTTTTTTTTTTTTTTTTTTTTTTTTAAAACAACTTTAGCATATAAAGGCTTACTTAGCCCTTATGTATTTACAATGCCTATGCTTAAAAATGAGCATATTTTAGGTTAACAAAATGAACATTAACTGCTGATCTTGGAAAAACATATTTTAGAGATTGGATTTCAGCACTAGAAAAAAATGTCTCAAGAGGTATTCATACCTAACAGTATCACATCCACAGCTCTTAATAACACTTCACAGCTGTCTCACTGAATATGAGAAAATGTCCATCCTCATGGCACAAACTGGCAAATTTAATTAAGCTGCAGCAGCGACAAGATGCTGACTCAGATTTGCCAACATAGGAATGTCAAGAAATTCTAGCAGTTTAAATTGGCTACATTCAGCACAGAATTAAATGGCAGCACATCAAGATTATTTCCCCGTGCAGTGCTGTCAAAATCTTCATCAGAGTGCATACCAAAATAATCCGACAGGGCCTTTCCATTCATATTTGCAATTATACTTTATTTGAGCTGACGATTTAAAATTTTCCCCTTCATTTTATGCAATCCACTCTTCTCTCAGCTACAGCTTCCATGGGGAGAAAAGAGTAACATTTCAGTTAAATATTAACATCCTTAGTAAGGACCCCTGATAAGAGGCAGGTAATCGTGTAGTTGATACAAATTGTATTGACTACACAATTCGTTGATAAGCGAAAGCACTGAAAGAGCAACCCCCCCCACTGTGGCTCTGCAGATTAAATGTAGTAAGAGTCGGGTGTGCCGGCAGCGGGGGTACCTTGCACCTGTTCAACAGCCCCTATCCGTGGGGGATCCCAGGGAGGAGTTGGGGCCCCTCACGGATAGGGGCTGCTGCAGGAGTAACCTCCCTGGACCCCCCACTGGTGCCTCTGATGTGTGTGGGGGGGGGGAGAAGCAGCATCGCGGAAATGGTGCTGGTGGGGAACCAGATTTTAAACTGGCTTTTTAAACCAGATTTTTAACTGATACAGAGGCAGCAAGAGCGGGGGAAATGCGAGTAGTTGACTCCACTGTCTGATAAGCCTAGGCTTATCGGGTAGCTGACTACTCTTTTACATCCCTAGACCTTATATGAAGATTCACAAATTCTAGGAATATCTGGAAAAGAAGAGCATAATTCCCATTTGTAATGAATTACCCAAGTCCAAACTCCCTTGATTACAATTCCTTAAATCTCATCACTGTCTCTTCTGATACCTTGGCACACACCTGTCTCTTCTGATTCCCCCATGCCATGGCGCCAAATTTGCCTCTGTAGGCATTTTAATAAAATTAAAATTGGAATTTAGGCCAAAAAGATATTAGGGAACGATGTACCTCAAAAGACTACTATTCACATTCCAAGTGTATCATTGTCGGCCATTGCTAAATTTCATGCAGGTCTTGAAAAATTCAAGAGCTTTCCTACAGAATAGCTTAATCCACTGGTGTAACCAACAGCATCAGTCCAAGTCCTACTGGATAGAGACATTGCCCAAAGTAGTGACAGGGCAAGGACTACTATATTCCCGAAAAGCCACTCCAGGAAAGGAAAGCTGAATTCAGGTCTTCACATCTCTCTCCAAATAAATAAAATAAACAAACAAATATAAAAATTGTTCCTGTGGGGACGAGAGTGACATCATATCACTCTGCATCCACAGGAACAAGTCCCACCAATTTCCAGCCTTGCCCTTCCCAGGGCCCATGTGGAGGGCCGGGGCTGACTATGGCACGGCCTGGTCCCTCCCGGAGGCTTGGGGGAGAGCCAGGTGCCACCCCGCCCTGGCAGCTGGTGGGGAAGTGGGGGGGGGGGATGCACAGTCAGGATGGGGGAGGGAGGGTAAGGTTCAGAGGTGGGTCTGGGAGGGGCAGGCTGGGGGGAGACAAGGGGCCAGCAAGAGCCAGGGCAGCCTTGGGGCCGAGGCCTCTCTGGTGATCGGGAGCAGGGGGGAAGAGCTGGGGCCAGGGGAACCTCGGACCCTTCCCAGCAGCAGGAAGGAGGGGAAGAACGTCTCCTCCTCCTGACAGCCGGGGGGAGAACCCGGCGTGGCTTGGGCCCAGCCCCACCCATTGGCTGGGAGAGAGCTGGGCCTGGTGCAGTTCAGCCCAGTCCCTTCTGGCAGTCAAGGGAAGAGCAGGGCCTGGCATGGCCTCAGCTCAGCCCCTCCTGGTGGCTGGGGTGGGGGGCCCAACAGCCGGGTAGGCCTTAGGGCTGGGCCCTCCCCAGAGGCAGAGGAAAAGAGCAGGGCCTGGGTCAGCCTCAGACCCTCCCCGGAGGTGTGTGGGAGGGAGGGCGGGGGGGAAGGGAAGGGGAGAAGAGCCAGGGTTGGGTAGCCCCTAGTATAGGTAAATGAAGGAACTGTTTTTGAATGGATTAATATATATATTGATCTGAAATATTTAATCCACACAGTCTAGTAATTATTTGGTTTCTGAAACAGGTTTAGTTGTATTTTTAAAAATACATTAGCTCATCTATAAAAAAAAAAGTGTCAGAAGACAGGAAAAACTGATGAAAAAAATTAATGTGCATACTCAGTTTTTTGAAGAAAGGGCAGATTGCTTGTCACAATGCTCTAATGTACTAAACACCTGTATTCTCTTCTCACAGATAGCATGACAACTCCTTTAAGCCATACAAATTCTAGTCCTAGTGTCAACAAGTGTTAGAAATAAATGTTATGGAATTAATACCATATGTGCCATTATCATTGCTGATTTTGTAGCATCCCATTTCTGATTTTTCTGCTGTATGTAGTTTGGTTAGCTTTAGTTGGTGTTTAAGGCAGTGATCTTGCCTATAAAAAAACCTAGCATACTATTGCATCTATGCAAACAGACGTATCGTTAGACATGAATAAATGGGATTCTAGCTCAAACAACATCATCAGCCTTCTCCAAATAAAATAAAGATTGAGTGGGACACAGACAGCCTCACCAAAGATACTGGGCCACAGGGAGCCTCATCTTTGGAAGTTGTCAGTGAAGAGAGTTTTGCTTAAGGTTTTTGCTTGGGATCAGCGATGGAGCCGAGTATCAAGACCACTTACCCGAGGCATCAGCTTGTCTCCTGCTTTAGGTCCCCCAAAAAAGAAGATAGAGACTGTCAAACCACTGAATTTCCTTACATGTTGGGGGTAACAAGATATATTTTTCCTTGCTGTCATGTTTTTCAAGTTAAATAAGAGAAAAAAAGTATGTTTTGACAGGCAACACGGAGAATATTCACAACAGCTTAAAGAGAATACATACTTGTTTGACAAAATCCACAGGTCAGAGAGGGTTGGAGCCAAAGAATATTTTTCATAAATGTTCCGTGAGAAAAACACTTCACTACCATTTATTGGTGAAGTGTCCCTGTTAAAAAAAAAAAAAAAAAAAAAAAAAAAGTGCTTGTATTACACAACATTCTATAATACTACAAGTTAATTTTCTGAGGGTGTGTCAGCACAGCAAAGTTATTTTGGAATAACAGCCATTATTATTAATATAATTTGAAATTATTAATATAATTTCAAAATAACGGATGGCCTATTCTGACTTCTGTAAACCTCATTCTACAAAGAATAACGCCTATTCCAAAGTAAGGCATGTGTAGATGCTCCACTTCTGCTATTTCAAAATAGCCCTTCACCAGGGCCATTCTAAGTTATTCCTGCTGGGGCTCTAAATTGAGATAGCACGTCTACATTAGAGAAGCCTCAGACTTCCCTGCAGTGTAGACATGCTATTTCAAAATAATCTATTTTGGAATAACTATTCCAGAATGCCTTATTTCAAAGTAACTGTGCAGTGTAGATGTAGCCTATGAGCCCAGCAAACACTGGAAGTGTTGGTAATACTGTTGGACAATACTGACCTTCCATGGCTCGGCATCCCCCCCAAGAGTTATACTAGGGCTGCTTGCTCTTGCCCTTCCTGTCCCTGTCAGGGAGTGAGAGCAAAGTGCATACCTCATCTCCCCCTGCTCTCCCTAACCAGAGAGAGAAATGCAGCAAACTGTGCACTATCCCTTCAATCCCTGATGAAGGGGAACAGCCAGCAATGACCCCATAGAATCCAGGGGTGGGAGGAAGCTTTAGCCCCACCCCCAAAGAGCACCAGGGGGTGGGAAGTTCAGAGCTGAGGCAGTCCCAGATGGTGGGGGAGAAAGAGGGGAGCACCCCCCAGCCAGCCTGGTAATTCTGTCTCTTTTCAGTATGGCTTTGAGAAGCAATCCCATTTGAGGTAAAGCCCATTTTCCTGGCACAACCAAACCTTTATGCTGCTTTGAGTTACCAGAAGAGAAAGCTGTATACTGAATCTGGTGGTTCTAGCTCTTACCATTTAGGAAGAGTTTTTGAACAAACAGAGAAACTCTCTCAAATATGCAGGAAGGATGTTAAGGACTAGTCGACTATCCCATACACGAATACTTATTGGATAGTCAGTGGACTAGTTGCTTCCCCCACTCTTGCTGCCTCTATCAAATAGAGGCAGCAAAGGGGAGGAGGAGGAGAGCGAGTACTTCAAAGCTGCAGCTGGGGATCAGCTGTGCCGTGTTGCTCCTTGAAATGGTTCAAAGGGGCAGCGCAGAGCCCAGCGTTAGCTGGGGGACTCCCCAGTTAGACTACTCGAGTGGATGGAAAGTCGACGAACCCATTAATGGATATTTAACATCCTTCGTGTCCACACGAGACTTACCTCCCCCCCCTCCCGCCACATCAAGGGGGCAGTCCGGTTGCGGGCTGGTTGCTGCGCCGCCTGCTCGCACTGGTGCTTTTCCATTGACATCCCCTTTCCATGACAGGCGCCGGGCACAGCAGCCCTGCAAAGGCGTCAGGCTGCAGCGCGCTCTCACCCCGGCTCCGGCCCCGGCCTCTGCCCCGCCTACGTGCCAGGGGGCGCCAGCACGTGCGCTAAACGAGCTCAGCAGCGAGGGGCTGGGAGATCCCGGCCCCGCGACGCGCGCGTTGGAGCAAGTCCCCGCAGCAGGCGTTGTGCCCCCCGGGCACAGAGCCCCGGGCAGGGGGGACGCCACCTCAGCAGGGCCAGCGGACAAGGGCCGGGGTCCCGCCAGCCCGTGGCAGAGCTACCCGTACTCACCAGGTGAGCCGCTTCTCGCCAGCCTCCATCTTCGCCGCGCCTCCCGCCCTCGAGCCTCGCCGCTCCCTTCCTGCCCGACGGCACCGCTCTCAGGGCGCGAGCCAATCAGAACCGCGGAGCGCACACAGCGCGGCCTCACGTGAGCTGGAGTAGCGAACGGGCAGCTGCCGGAGCCGCCATGTTTGGTGCGGGCAAAGCGAGCAGCGCCGCCCCACCCCCTTCCCTCGGGCGGGCGGCCGAGGATTCGCGCCAGGAAAGGGGCTGGGCGCGCGGGCGCTTAGCGGCAGCGTGGCCAAGCCCGGCCTGGTGTTTATATCGAAGGCACTTTGCCCGCCGGGGCTGGAGGGTTTTGCGGCGGGTGGCTCCGTGGCGCACGCAGCAGAGCCGCCGCTGGGCTCTGGGACTGGCCGCAGGACACGGGCCTCCCCCCGAGAAATAGCCACGTTCACGAACCTTTTCCCCTCCCCCCACTTGGCACGTCCTCTGTTCCAAAGTCCCGCGCCCGGGCTCGTGCTGCCACAGCTCAGCACAGGCAGGTGCCAACTGCCTAATCTCACCCCCCCCCCTCCCGGCCGGAGGGAGGAGGACAAAGGGGGGGAGCAAGCAGCTCCGGGGAGCCGGCCTGCAGAGCGACCCGATTAAACGCGTCTCGTGTGTTCGAGTTTGCCCGTCAGAACAGAGCAGCGTCATGGACTAGGGATGTTAAATATCGGTTAATAGAGTCGTGTTACCTCAAGAATTTGTAGCGGTTGGTTGGCTGTGCTGTAGGCCCTGGGGGGTGGGGCCGGCAGCCAGTGCGCTCTGGCCTCCCTCCTGAGAAGACCCCTGCCACTGCCACTGTATGAAAGACAGCATGGGGTACCAGGTGGGAGCTGATCCACAAGGGGAGCCAGTTCCCTTATAAATTGGCTGCCTGTTGTCATGTGGCGCTGTCTCTGATAAAGAGGCAGTGGCACGGGGTGACGGGTGGTCTGAGCTCCTGGACCTGGCACGAGCCGGAACTGAGCTGGGCTGCCTGCACACCCAGTTCCTAATACTCCTTAAATGCAGAGTATTTAAATGCAGCATGGGTAGGTCCTGGATCCATCGTAAGCCGGGACTGAGCCAGGCTGCTGGCCAGCCTGCTAAAAAATTTACTAGCAAGTGGGGAGGGGCGAGGAGAGGGAAATGCGCATAGTCTATAGCATTAACCTTTTGCTTATCAGTTAATTATCTACAATTTTACATCCCTAGCATGGACGCTGATGTCAGCTTACTCTAGTCGTAATGGGATATTCTGTTCTCTGCTCGCTGACTCTTTTCTCCAACTCTCCCTTTACCGCACAGTTTCTTCAACTGTATCTAGGGTTGCCAGGTGTCCGGTATTGACCTGGACAGTCCGGTATTTTTGCCTCCTGTCCGGTAAAAAAATTCAGAAAATACCAGACACCTAAAATGTCCAGTATTTTCTGGTTTTTCCCCGCTGCCAGGAGGCAAAAATACCAGACAGCTGGCAACCCTGCGACACACTCAGCAACTGGGCCCAGCCCCCCTGGACCACCTGCTTACCTGGTTCCGTAGGGAAGCTCCCTTTTGGCTTGACCAAGAAAACAAGATGGACACCAGCAAAAAGCCTAAAAACCTGAGCAAGGGGAAGCAATGCCTTCCCTGGGTCTTAGTGCTCAACCACTCCTCTTCCTATCCCAATTCTGACTCTGCACACACTTAAAAGGGCCATGCTGTTTTATTTATTTATGTTTTTGCTTAAGAACTCTTGGGGTCCTTTTTTTTTTGCTCAACAACTTTGGTCTCTCCCCCTTTTTTTTTTCCTTAACAGAATTTTTCCCCCAATTTTTTTGGAGGGGTTGGGTGTTCGGTATTTTTGGTTAAACCATCTGGCAACCCTAACTGTATCTGCCTCTCCTATCTTCCCTTCTGCCTCTTCTTCAGTGTCCCCTCTCACCTTACCATTCAGCTTATCTCTGCCTAACTAAATCTACACAAACACGAAACAATGGAACATGATATTTACTATCACACTGTTCATTCTGCATGTGTGTTATCCCTCTCCCTGCCTTTCCTATGTCTTTTCTATTTAGATGGTAAACTCTTCAGGGCAAAGACTGTTTACTATTCTGTCCAGTGCTTAGTGGACTGGACAACCATTCTTGGTTGGTCCTATGCACTACCATAATAAAGATTAAATATAATAACAATAAAATAATGATGGAATAAGGGAACCTGAGAGGACGGACTGCAGAGTAGAATGGAGCATGAAGGTGGCCAACAGAAATGTTGGGACTGACCCATTTATTCTCTGAGTTAGAAATCAGAAATCCTTTTACAATCAGTTCCTTTCTGTAGTTATTTCATTAGAATAACATGAATTTTGATTGAGCTGGATTCTCATGAATCAGTTAAACCCGCCCCACCCACCCACCCACCCTCTCCAGTAGTATAGAATCAGGCACTAATAGCAATGGCTAGAACAAATACCTCAATAGTCAAAGCTTTCCATACAACGTTCTGTAAATACACAGCACTTTCAACTTGAACCAGCCTGTTATTTCAGTCTTGGGCCTGGAATAAGGAAAGATGGCCAGCTACTTCCCCCTTTTAACAGTCTGCAACCCTTCTTGGCCCAGATCTTCACAAGTGTTTATGCTCCTAACTTCCATCAATTTTAGTAGAGTTCAGGAACCTCAGAGAGTTCATTAGTCTAGAATTCCAGGATCACGTACTATTTTCTCCATTGGACTCATGCCCATTCAATGCGCAGAATGGCATTGCTCTGTGGGTGAATTGGAGTTATGTAGTGAAGCTCCTGGCTCTGTCCAGGCTGCTGGTGCCACTGGCCCGGCCGGGGTACCACCCCCCTACTGCCAACCAAGTAGAGCTGCCAGATGCAAGCCTCGCTCCACTGTCAGATATAGATGCTGGAAAAATGGCCCTGCTGTCCAACGCCAGCCCTGCTGCAGTGTTCCCGCTGCCATACTCCCGGCCACCAGGGCTCTCTGATCATGGAACATTTGTGCAGGGACCTCAGATGTTGCTGGACCAGAGAGTTCTGGTTTTGAGAGATTAAACCTGTAGATGTTTTTTAATCTCTTGTGCTGTGGTTCTATAAGTGTAAAATGAGGATAATAACCTCTCACCTCACAGCAGTGTTGTGAAATAAATGCACGCACACGCACACATTTTGAAGTACTCAGATTCTATAGAAAAGCCTATAAAACAATAAAATAAGGATATTAAAAATTCTGTCTTCAGAGCATGGTATGGATTAAGGATGTTAAGGACTAGTCAACTATCTGATAAGCAAATGCTTATCAGAGGCAGTGGGGGGAGGGGAAAGGGGGTACTTCAAAGAGGCAGCACTGCACAGCTGAGCCTGGGATCAGCTGTGTGGCACTGCCGCTTTGAAATGCCAAGGTGGCGTTCAAAGGGGCTCTTATACATTTCTAAGGAGGAATGCGGAAGTGCCTATCGACTAGTCGAGGGGAATGTCCATCGACTACTTGACTAGTAAATGAACTGATATTTAACATCTTTAGTATGGATAGTGTGCAGTAAAAAAAGGCATGGGCCACACATTAAACAAGGAGAAAACTAAATAATGAATAGTGTCCATCCTCTATACTGAATGATGTTGGGCTTCTGTGGAAAATTAAGTATGTGATAATGTAATTAAAGACGGTATCATAATGGATATGCACAAGGGGCTAAATTAAACTTGTAGAGCCAACAGTAATCAGGGTATTCCCAACTGTTCAGTTCTTAAATAATGTTACATTATTTTACGTATATAAATATGGTGCCTAGGCAGAAGTGCTGGCTTCTCCACAATGCCATATCCACATATTTGAACTAGGGCTGTAACAGTATGGTCGATTAACTGATAAGCAAAAGTGTATAGGTTAATACTATTGACTACACGCATTTCCCTCTCCCCCTGCCAGTAAATTTTTTAGCAGGCTGGCCAGCAGCCTGGCTCAGTCCTGGCTTGTGACAGGTTCAGGACCTATCCCTGCTGCAGCTCTGCATTTAAAATGTATTAAGATCTGGGAAGGCAGGCAGCCTGGCTCAGTCTTGGCTCACGCTGTGTCCAGGAGCTCAGATCCCCCTCCCCCCACAGGGACTGCAGCAGCACAGGGCGACAGGCAGTCAGTCCGTGAGAGGTGGTGGTTTTTAAACTGGCTCCCCTTGCGGACCAGCTCTCGCTTAGCTCTGCACGCTGCTGCCTCTGATACAGTGGCGGCCGGCCCACCCTCAGGGACTAACCAATAAAATTTCATGAGGTTACTTCATTATTCAATTAACCGATATTTAACATCCCTAATTGAACCTGGACAGACTATCCATGACTACATCCTGGTGTGGTTCTAAGGATAGCAGACACTTGGATTCCAATCATCACATATGTACACTCTCACACTGCTAACATTCTTGATGTTTCAGAGGGGTAGCAGAGTTAGTCTGTAACTGGAAAAAACTTAAAAAACAATTAATAGTCTTGCAGCATCTTAAAGTAACAAAACATGTAGATGGTATCATGAGCTTTCATGTGCACAAGCCACTTCTTGATATTGTTACTGTTGAGTCTGCATGTACCAAACAATTTTGTGGGGTAAGGACATGTGCACCCAGATTCTTTAATATGTGTATGTGTGTCAAAGGGTTCAATACTAACAAACTTTATAGAGTTTTACTTATTCAACAAAATCCACCATGACACCTGGCAAATTAGTCGAAACAATAGTAAAGAATAAAATTGTGAAGCATGTAGAAGAACATAATTTGTTGGACAAAAGTCAACATGGTTTCTGTAAAGGGAAATCCTGTCTTACTAATCTATTAGAGTTCTTTGAAGGGGTTAACAAACATGCGGACAAGGGGATCCAGTAGATATAGTATACTTAGATTTCCAGAAAGCCTTTGACAAGGTCCTCACCAAAGGCTCTTGTGTAAATTACATGGCCATAGGATAAGAGGGAAGGTCCTTTCTTGGATTGAGAACTGGTTAAAAGATAGGAAACAAAGGGTAGGAATAAATGGTAAATTTTCAGAATGGAGAGGGTAACTAGTGGTGTCCCCAAGGGTCAGTCCTAGGACCAATCCTGTTCAACTTATTCATAAATGATCTGGAGAAAGGGGTAAGCAGTGAGGTGGTAAAGTTTGCGGATGATACCAAACTGTTTAGGATAGTCAAGACAGAAGCAGACTGTAAGGGACTCCAAGAAGATCTCACCAAACTGAGTGATTGGGCAACAAAATGGCAAATGAAATTTAATGTGGGTAAGTGTAAAGTAATGCACATCGGGAAAAATAACCCCAACTATACGTACAGTATGATGGGGGCTAATTTGGCTACGACAAATCAGGAAAGAGATCTTGGAGTTATCGTGGACAGTTCTCTGAAAACTTCCACACAGTGTGCAGCGGCGGTCAAAAAGGCAAATAGGATGCTAGGTATTATTAAGAAAGGGATAGAAAATAAGACCCAGAATATCTTACTGCCCCTGTATAAAACTATGGTACGCCCACATCTTGAATACTGTGTACAGATGTGGTCTCCTCACCTCAAAAAAGATATTTTGGCCTTGGAAAGGGTTCAGAAAAGGGCAACTAAAATGATTAGGGGTTTGGAACGGGTCCCATATGAGGAGAGGTTAAAGCGACTGGGACTTTTCAGTTTAGAAAAGAGGAGACTGAGGGGATATGATAGAGGTGTATAAAATCATGAGTGGTGTGGAGAGGGCCGATAAAGAAAAGTTATTAGTTCCCTAAATAGAAGAACTAGAGGACACCAAATGAAATTAATGGGTAGCAGGTTTAAAACTAATAAAAGAAAGTTCTTCTTCACACAGCGTGTAGTCAGCATGTGGAACTCCTTGCCAGAGGAGGCTGTGAAGGCTAGGAATATAACAGAGTTTAAAGAGAAGCTAGATAATTTCATGGATGTTAGGTCCATAAAAGGCTATTAGCCAGGGGATAAAATGGTGTCCTTGGCCTCTGTTTGTCAGAGGCTGGAGAGGGATGGCAGGAGACAAATCGCTTGATCATTGTCTTGGTCCACCCTCTGGGGCACCTGGTGCTGGCCACTGTCGGCAGACAGGATACTGGGCTAGATGGACCTTTGGTCTGACCCGGTACGGCCGTTCTTATGTTCTTATGTTCTTATGACACATCTAGAGCTTGAACAACTTTGTAACTCTCTGTACAGACACCAAGGAATAAATTTTAACACACAATACAATGCAGAAAATGAACACGATCCTAATATCAAAAAGAGTAAGACACGTGTTTCCATTAGAAGCTGAACTTTTATTACAGGATAACAGTACATAAAGCACATCTAAAATCGATGTGTTCAATGCACTTAATAAAGGTAATGTAATATTAAAGGTACAAGTTTCTAAGTACAATATAACAACATTCATATTAGAATGAAAATTGGAGTATTTAAAAGACAACATTAAATCTCTTATTTTTACAGTTGTATTTACAAAATGAATCAAAATACTTTTTTCAGGACTCAGAGTAAAATAAACTGTTGAATATAAGCAGACTATTGTAAGAGTGATTTTAAAAGAAGATCCAAGAAAGAGAAAAGTTAGGTGATCATGGGTAAAGATCATTAGCAAAGTTTTAGTACAATACAACATTTCTCTTGATGGCTTACACTTTTATTGTGGCTAGAAAAGGAATTTTTACATACTGTACACAACAGACAGCACATATTTTCATGTACAGTATAATTTCATTTAAACTTGCATGTATTTACAGAAAATTGAGTATATTACTCAATGAGGTTTGTGAAGTTTATGTGCTTAATCATCAAACCAACACATATTTGTAATCAGCACTTACTCTGGTCTCTTTACTTTAAACATTTAGTTATAGAAGAAAATATGACCAGAGGGTTTGCATAATTTATAATAAAATGAAACCTAAACGATCTGGGAGAACATTTTCCTAGTATAAAGTTTATGATGTACATGTTAGTAGATAAAAATTTAAGAGATCCACCATTGCTATTTGAAAGTATCAAAGGGTGTTATAAGTCAACAAAGGATTTAGAAATAAAATCATCATGGCTTGCATTTAAATAACACTGTAGAGGTTTTAAAATTAAATTGTCCTGATAATGTTTGCAATTAAATTTTCTACTTATGAGAATATACCCCATGGTGCAATAAAGTTTGTATTTATTTTCAGGACAATACTATGTTACTGTAAAAAAAAAAAAAATCCTTGGATTGAGGGTACAAAAGCAGTGCATGGAAGCCAAGAATCATGGCTATAAATTCACTACCTTCTGTTATCAAAAAGTGCAGTAAACTGAAACATTATCTTTAATAAACTGCTCAAAAATCTTTGCTAAAGATCTTATAAATTCAGTAACATTACAGAAAAATTCTAATAAATATTTAAAAAGGTTAATTACCTCAGATATTTGATATCCATAATTTTGTAAGAATTTAAATGACAATATTTGTGGGAGGAGAGAGTTGAAGTGAAGAGTAACTCAAAGAAAAGGTATGATTTCTAGATAAAGGTATGTATAAAAATTAAGAAAATATCAAGTTCTGTGATTGAGTTCCGAAAACTCCATGTCTGCATTACATTTATGTGTCAAAATCCATCTTTGAACTTGCACATGCGGTTTTAATGAGAATCACATATGCATAAATGAGGTCAGAATTTGGACATCAATGTTTCATGATAGATTCACAGAACATTCCCATTGACAATAACTGGAATTACGCATCAGGGCATGATCACGTGGCTTCTGGAATTGTGAGTGCCCTCAAACCTTGTTAGATTTAGGGAGTAGAAGGCACCCAGAACTTAGTAGGTTTAGGTCTATAAATCTCACATGTAAAAGAGATTCCCCAACTTGCCAAATTACTACCTACTTCAACCCTTAAACTAGACAAGACTGTATACTGGGGAACTGGCTACATATTTCTCATATGATGTGATATGCAGTGAAACATTTTAGCAACCCAATGGATAATGAACTGGAGATAACACATTTATCATAATATGAACATAGAAAAAATATTTGATATCAAATATCTATACTGTTGAAGTAATTTTCTCCTCATTAAATATACTACAGAATAAATTATATAATGACACTATGCACTTAAGGAGAAAACAATGTCCCAAATCGAGTACTCTGATACAGGTACTTGTTGGGCATATGTAGATTTTATTACTGAATGAAATTAACAAGACCCAAAGGTGGTATTGTCTAGGAATAAAAGGGGTTTGTTTTTTGTTCACAAAAGTAACTTATCTAGCACCACACGTCAGAAAAAACACAAAAATAGCACACTCTAGTTCTAAACAGCTATGTCTAAAATAGATTATATAGTAAAACAGATATTATACAGCATAATGTGGTATTTGATAAACAGATAAATATTTGCACTGTGTAGGCTGTTTATAGCATAACTTTATCTATACAGGATGAAAGCAAAAAAGTTAACTGTATAGAGGTGAGCAGAACAACATTAAATATTATGACTCAAAAGCAGAGACGAAGATAAAGTTGAAAGAACAGAGCAAGAGAAAATGTTTACAGGCCATTACAAGTCCTTAAATTAGTAGTAAAATAAGGAATCAGTTGCTCAAGTTTAAGAAAGCAGTAAACAAGAGATTGCATTTACATGCAGATGTCTAAAATTTGTATTTCTTTTTAAATCTATGCACAAAAAGTCATTTGTTTTTATTGCTTGACATTCAATTATGGCTAGAGTATTTTTAACCTTTTTTGAACTTTGGAAACAAGAATATTGTTAAAGGTGCCATAAAAATGGACAACATTGAAATCAGTTTGCAGATAAACCTCCTAACACTGCAGTTCTTTATACATTTTAAAAAGCCTTGTCTGGGGTTTGTCATATGTTAAATATATTTAAATTGGGAAAATACACTGTAGCTTGAAGCCTCCCATTGGCCCAAACATCCAATACAAAAACACGTCTCCATAAAAGGAGCAGGCAGACAATACAGTTACATATAAAGAAGCAGCCAGCTAATGTCCTAATAGTAAAATTTGTTACCACTGTTCTATAAATTGTTTCAAAATTATATACAAAAAAAGGAAAAATTGGATTTTAGAAAGATATTTACAGTACATATGCATTTTGTGAAACAAAATTCACTGTATTGCTTATGAATTCTCTGCATTTAGGTATCATATAATTAAAGAGATTGCAAGTGATTGTAAAATTTATGCTTCTACATTAGGATAGTTGGGGGGAGGGAAATCAGTATACTAAGCAGAAATAAACATGGAAAATATGCAGATGTTGCCTAAAAATAAAGTGTGATGTCATACATATTATGCCAAGCTAAACAAATTTCTTGTGAAGTGCAGCTTCAAAAGGTAATGAGATTGTGAGGAAAGATACCCTAGTGAATATTGTGGCAGCAAAACATAAATGTAAAGAGCGTATATTGATTGCCTGCATAGTCATAATTTTCATACATTTTTATTTTCATAATGTAAAGGGGCTAAACATTTAGTGTTTTATTTCATATTTGGATAAAATCTATTTATTGCTGTAGAAAGTAACTGCTATATTCTACCTCTAATAAAGGCAAAACCTCCACATTTCTGTCACTGGCAGTTCCACATAAGAAATTAAGGGTAGAATACTGCTTTTATTATGTTGTTAAAGTTCCTTTAAATACCTGAATAAAGGTCAAAGAATGGAATAGATATTATTAGCAAGTATCCTTTTGTTAAATGTTACATATCTCCTCCCCCACACCCAAAGTCTTAACAGCATTATATTGGGTTGCTATGGTACATAGTAATGGGAGCTGAGTGAATACTGCAACCATTTTTCTATAACTGATTATTTCAAATTTTAAAATTAATATTTTTCCTACTGCATTTGGCTTCCTTGTATGTTTGCTTTCCCTGAATATTCCACCAAATGATTTAAGTGGCAGGAATTTCAAGCAAAGATCACACTAATATACATGTTCATAAGAGGTGAATTTTAAAGTAATAAATATTAATTCATCACAAAAATGCAATTCTAAGAGGAGCACTTCTCCAGTTAGGGAAAATAAATATACTGTGTGTTTTGTGTGTCACAATCAAAACCAGCCAGCACAGCTAAAATGTCAAATATTTAATAAAACTCCTTAATAATTATTTCAGAATACTATATAGTAATTTTTCCTGCAACTAATTATCATAAAATATATTATTTGTCTGTGGGAGACTCAAACACAAAGACAAACTGTAGAATAAATGATTCATTACAGACTATATGACCAGTTTTAGTGGTAATCTAGTTTCAACATCAGTTAAGCGTCCCTGACTCTGAATGGTAGGGAAGGTCTAAGCCAATCATTAGTATACCTGTGCAAACATTTTTTGAGAAACATGCAGACTTGTTTTGTGAACTCATGTTGATTTGAGTGCATGATTTGCTTTGGAAAAATAGTTTAAAAAATCCAAATGTTTTGACTTTTTGAAAAAAATTGTCCCCATTGAAAATGACTGTTTTGAAATGTTTTAATTTTATTCTGAAATATACAAACCTTTAGAAATACTTGAAATAAAAACAATTAAAAAAACTTATTGATTTGCCAAAAAATTCAAACTTTTTCATCATCAGTCTAACAAACTATTTTTGGCCTGACTGATCAAAATTTCTAATGGATAAAAAAAAAAATCCATTATTTACTCTATCTGGGGCCCAAGAAAATGCATGCACCAATGACTGGAGTATTCAAATACAGACATACATTTTATCTTGTAAACTGTACATATTGAATATAACATTGTGAATAATTTGCAAATATGAACAGTAAGGATGTCATCTATTTCAATAAATATCTTTAGAACACTACCTTAATCTTTTTATGGTTAGGATCAGCATTAGGGATTCCTTATAATAAAAACAAAACAGAATGAGAACTGAGAAAGAGACCAACCTTTATAAGGCAATTTCCTGTCTTGAAACCTGTGTACATTGGAAAATCAACTGCATAAGCTTGCAGAATGGTTGATTAAGACAGGTTTCGTGAGATTTATTTCTTTACATAAATGTAAAATTGGGATTTGTGTTATACGGGCAAAGAAAAAATGAAAATCCCCAAGAAACTGGAGAAACTATGCTTTTTAAAAGAATAATTGAAATCTCATAGGTACGATATTGAGAAATCACTTTTCTTGCCCTGGTTAAAGAGTCTCAAAATCTTGCCCATTGTATTTGTAATTGCTTACCTTAATCTTCTACTTATTTTTATTTTAGGTACAAAAGAAAGCAAAGCAACAACTTGATCAGTTCTGGAGAGCTTCCAGGACTCAATATAGACATCTTTGAAAAAATCTTACACTAAATCCATAGAGCTTTGGCACTGAGAGATTAAACTTTTGTGTTTCCTGCTATTAGGTGGCTACAGGGCTTCTTTACCTAATTTTGGTTTACAGTGAAGCACATAGAGCAGTTGCAAGGAAGGTCTAATAACTTGTTCTCCTGGTAGTCTTCTGGGTTTAATGGTGTTCTGTGCTATGTGACTCAATGTAAAGACAGAATAATCATAGCGTATCTACTCATAGTGCATCTGAAAAGCTGACTTGTTCTCTTTAAGAATTATAATGTAAGCACTGAAGATTCATTTTCTGTTACAAAACACCAAAGTTTATCTTAACAAACACTCCTATGATTAAATAATGGTGAACAGTGGTCCTGAAATGAAATCTGAGTAATGATTTGTTTTCTAAGAATACTTACAAAATTCGGCATGATTTTTAAAGTTCTATTCCTTCCTTTATTTAATTTTTCATTAAATAATATTGATGAGCAACGGGCTAGAAACTCAAACGAGGCACACATGGGGCGTTTAGACACAGAAGAGTTCTACACAGTTCACTGATGCCTTGGAGGGATGTTGATTTTTTTTTTTCCAAAAGCAAATTGTCCCAGTAGTACTGGCCACCCTGTCAAAGAGTTTTTTTTGATCCCTGAGCACATTAGTTTCTGACTCTTAAACCCAACTCTGAATAATAGGGCTTCTATTGTTGATAACAAGATGGATTGTCATTCACAGTTAAGTCAATCATAAGGTGCGTATTTGTTTACCCTTTTCGACACCAATCAGCACAAAGAACTGTCAGAAAATAAATTTTATTTCTCTTTTTAAATAAAAAAGGGCACAAAATGATTAAACAATTTGTATGACAGTGGCTTTAGGATTATTATCTGGCTGCCCCTCAACAACAAACAAGTGATTCAATCGACATTCCTTAGGAAAAGAAAGTAAAAAAAAAAAATCCTGTACAAATATGTCTTTTTCCCTGAGGGATAAGGTTACACCCGCAAGTGCTCTATGTACATATTGCACTATAGAGGAATGAAGAACATGTGCAAAAAAGCAACAATGATCAAAGCTTACTAAATTCTTGTAATCATGATTCTGCTATGTCTCGCATTTTGGAATGTCGTAACACAAATAGCTATATTCTTTTCATTAAAAACTTTTTTAAAAAAGAAGAGGAAATAAAACAAAACCCCCACATTTCTACTATGGCACATTCAATGAAATAAAAAGTTTTCCAAAGACAATAGACAAATTCCATCAACAAAGTAATACAAAGTTCGTTCATTTGTTTTTGTTTTTGTTTTTTAGAAAAATTACATTACTTTCTTTCATTGTTTCACATTACAAAATCTTTTTTTAATCTTTACACAAATCACATTTTATTGCAGGAATATTTCAAGTGCCATCAAATATTTATAGAAGGGTTAAAAAAATAGAAATATCTCTAAAGTGGTCCAGACAAGGCTTTGTATAGAATAATTTTTTTCCACCTTCTATTTTTGAGTTAAGTATTTTGAATACATTTTTTTATTTCACTGACACTTAACAGCCTAGAAGCAGACACACACACAGACACACACACATTCATGCATACATACGTATGTGCATGCATGCATATGTGCACGCACACGCATACACTCAGACCTTGGTATCCATACTATGATACATACATTTTATAAAGAAAAACCAAACTTAAAAACAGCATCTCACATCACTTCATTCCATAGGTATTAAAAAGGTGAACAGCACCAGTCACAATGTACACCAGGGTGGCCCAACTGACACTGTACTTTAGTACCTCTTCTATAAGAAAGCTTGAGAATGTTTCTGTGCTTTAGATGCCAACAACCCAAGACAATTTCTTTACAAATTATAAGGAACAGCTAGCTTAAGAGGAATAATTATTCCAATATCTTCAGCTATTCTCTGTCATTTCACAGATTTAATTTTTGTGGTAGTGAGTTGGGAAGACTGAAAATTTCATACATCTGACATTCATTCACGGAGCATGAATGTGTATTTCAACTTGATATACTGTTGAACTTCTGGTTCTAGACCCTGCTCTCAGATGTTCTTAACAGACATACATCATCTGTCAATGCCCTGTCCCTATACTGTAGATTCATTGTGACTGGCTATATTTAGAATCACTCAACATCCCGTCACCAAAAAGGCTCTTTGGCTGCAGTAGGTCTGCAAGTACATCTACCGCCCTATTATCCTCAAAATTTGTTTTCTTCCATCTGAACTACTAATGGTGATTAGGAAAGTACACTGATGGTCTGATTTTATAAGGTGCTGAACACTTCGCAGCTCCCACTAAAGCAAGGGAGAGATGAGAGGTATGCAACATTTTTGAAAATCAGACAAGTCAGATGGCTTTCAGCTAGGCCTGTACTTGGCTTTGGATGCAAATGTAATTACTCCTGCAATTTTGTGTTCCCAATGAGTTCTAGCTACATGTGAAATATCCAATCTGTTTGCACTCACAGAACAGGTACTATTTACCAGAAGGAGGAGGGAGGGGGGGGAGGAGGAAAAAAGGAAAAAAAAAAAAAAAAAAGGTAATGACTGAGAAAACAGCCCAAAATATTTAACACGGTTACCTTAATTACTGTCAAAAACAGGGTTTGTCTTTCACTCTCTGGAAAAGGTCAAGTCTTAGATAGATATCCCTTAGCTGACACTGGAATTAAGTTTAGTTGATCTTTGATGGGCTAGCACCTGAGGCTGGTCACATTCAGAAATCTTTTGTTAGTAAAAAGCCTGCTTTGAAACAATACTGCGATACTCATCCATGCTCTTTGACAATGTCCACTTACAACTCCAGCCTTTGCATTCAGGATAGTACAGGGATTTCTCCCTAAGCCTCCATGGGCACATCATTCTGAAGCAGGCGTAAAGAAGGTGAAGCGTGGCCCCATTTCTGTCAGCAGAGCAGGGATACTACAGAAGCAGACTGTACCATCTGAGGCACAATGAAATCATTGGAGTGTAGCAGCTCCATACAGACCCCAGTGGGGGTCACTAGTTAAATGCAACAATTATAGCCTAAGTGAGACATGTTCAAATTATAAAGCAGGGAACACTGTAGCTGCCTCTCATCTAGTTACTTCTCAGTGGACACAATGTATGTGAGAGAGCATTAGTCCCCATCAATTTAAGGAGACATGGCCAATTTGAAAATAACATCTGTCTTGAGGGGTCCCCCCCCCAATAATTACTTGCAACAGCTACATGTTGGAGATCTCTGGTCCGGGACCCCCAGCACCTGACTGGTCCCAGATGAGGGATTTTGCTAGACTAGGGAGGTTGTTTCTTGCCTCACTTCTGCTGGCCTCACCCCCTACCCTGCCACCCCACCAGGCTTCCTGGCTTTTGCTCCCCTGCAGCCCAGCGGAGCTGCACACCAATTCTCAGCTTTCCTTGCAGCCTAGCTGAGCTGCATGCCAACTCCCGCTCCATCCCAGCCCAGCTAAGCGGCAAGCTGGGCTTCCCAGCTCCTGGCCTTCTCCTTGCCCCAGCCCAAATGAGCCTGTGTGCTGGGCTTCCCTCCCCCGGCAGCTTCCCAACTCCCAGCCCCTCGGGCAGTCCAGCTGGGCCATACACCAGGGTCCTGTGTGCCTCCCCGCTGCACTCCCCCCTGCAGCAAGCCACAACTTTCTGATCCTGGAACCTCTGTGGTGGTGCCAGACCATGCATGTTTCCAGAGCAGCAGAGTGTCCCGGTTTATAGAGCTGCAACCTGTACAATGACTACAAATGAAATGCTAGTGAAAGAATATTCATGTGTATTACTAGTTAGTTTGCCTATATACAAAATACGGTCAAATGCACAATTTCACTGTTTTCCATACACAGTTTCTACTTTGCTCAAAGGGCCCTAATTACTTTAAATGAACAGAGAAGTATTAAGCCTTATGAATTTTAATGAAACAGACATTACTTTGGGGCAGGTACTCTATATGAATGAATTTGAAAGGCAAACCATATTTTATTAACACTCATGTTCGCAGTGTACCTTTAAAACAATGTGTCAAAATGACTATCATTGAACTGCTAAAGTACAGAGACTCCAATTCATCCTGGTAAATATACTATTACTGCCATTTTGGTTTTAAAGGAAAAAAAGGATCAAGCAGATTTATCGAGGAAGTTATTTAGGTATTTTATATATTTTACCATACAGGTTAGTCTCACAGCCTTTTATTTCAATCTCTCTCCTACACTAAAAAGAAAAAAAAAAGTGATTATAGGAAAAGGAGCAAGGGCTTTATGGGTAGTGTAAAACAGATTACAACATGATCTCACACTCATTTTGGAGCATGCCGCCAGCCACCTCATAAGGTATTTGGGGCAGCAGCTGTCCTTTATTGTATCTAGCAGAAAATGGTGATAGTCCTTAGGTCAGGGGTGGGCAAATACTGGCTCACAGGTCAGATCTGGTCTGCCAGGGTTAGCCCCTGGCAGGCCCCCACAATGTAGTATTTACGGCTGTGTCTACACTGCACCCCTTTTCCGGAAAAGGGATGCAGATGAGACAAGTCGGAATTGCAAATGAAGCGGGATTTAAATTTTCCCGCTTCATTTGTATAAACATACTGCCGCTTTTTCCGGCTCGAGGTTTGACGGAGCGCCAGTCAAACAGCGCGGCTTGCGGAAAAAAAAAGATCCCTTATTCCTGATTTTAAGAGGAATAAGGGATCTTTCGAAAAGGCTTTATTTTCCGCAAGAGCCGCCTAGACTGGTGCTTTTTCAAACCTCCGAGCCGGAAAAAAGCGGCAGCCATGTTCATGCAAATGGAGCGGGGAAAATTTAAATCCCCGCTGCATTTGCAATTCCGACTTGTCTCATCTGCATCCCTTTTCCGGAAAGGGGGTCCAGTGTAGACACAGCCAATCTGTGCCTCCACAGGTATGGGGGAATCACAGTTCCCGTTGGCCGTGGATCGCTGTTCCCAGCCAATGGGAGCTGCAATCACCCGTACTTGTGGAGGTGCAGGTAAATATTGTGGCAGTGAATCACCAGGGGCTAACACTGGTGAACCACCCCCCATATACATTGCCTACCCCTGCCTTAGGTGCTACTCCAATATGTCAACAATAACTTTCAGGAACTGTCTGTGGGAAAATGCAAAGTTTCATTTTGTTCTTGTCCCAATTCAACACCCCAGTTACTACCAACCCAAAGAAGGTGGTTCCAGCTTTGCAATGACTGTCACATGTCATTTCAGACAAGCCATAATTGCCTAACACTTCTAACATGGGTGTAAACAACCGGGGACTAAAAGTTTGGGGACTGCATTAATAAATACAGAACACATCAAATCTGGAAATATTGTTTCTCTTACTTTCTAATCAGTGGATAAATTTAGTCCAAAACAATTCATTAAAGTGGGTATTTTACTATGTTTTCTCTCTGGCTTTCCAAATAAAACAAACGTTATCCACTCTCCTGTCAGGTTTCATTCAATCTCGGAGTACTATGGGAAAGATACTGAGGCAGAAACAGGCTTTCCACTGGCTGACTGGGGGCAGAGTAAACCAAAGAAAAATTATTGGATTAACATTCTGGTTCAATTGAGCTAGAAGATCAGGCTGCAATCCTAAAACTACCATTACAAATAAAGATGGGGAGGGCTCCCTTTTCATCCAAACTAGATAACTTAGCCTTATTTGTTGTTTAATATGGCTTTCTCATTCAGAATTAGTTTAGTTTATTTTAAAATTTGACTTTACTCCTCCTTTGGGACAAAATTCTGCCATCCAAATTCGGGCAAAACTCTTTGAAAAGGGAACGATAATTTGCATAAGTAAATACTGCAAAATCTGGCCCCTTGTTAGTATGATGCATGGATCACAATCACTTTTAGAATTACACAATTCAGGTTTATCATCTTCTACTCATCCTATAGTCCACTCATGATTTCCAGGCTTTATGCAGAATATAAAATGCCTGTTTTCTACCAAAAGACTGTGCCTTTATTTTATCAGTTTGCATTCATTAGACAGAGTATTACTTTCCAAATTAATGTAGGTGTTTCTACAGCCATACATGTGTGCTCTAAAAGCAAATAACTTCTCTCTTGTGCTGTGCTGAATTTTGGAAAACAGCTTGCAGCTAACAAAATTCTCAGTGCCTTCAATGGGACTAGGGTTTTTAACAGCATTGTTTAGCACGTGGAATTTAAAAGTATGTAAAAAAAGTGTATATGACATACACAAATTGTTTTATATTTATGTATATACACATATCACATTCTGGCCAACATTTTCAGATCTGGGTTCATACAGTTGAACGTCCATATCCATATTTATATACCACAATTAATGGCCCGATTTTCAAGAGTGCTTCGCACTTGCAACTGTGTTTGACCTGCAGATGCTCAGCAAATTCTTGGCCGCGGCTGCTTGGCACTTTTGAAAATCAGGGCTTTTTATTTCCAAGTCTAAATATGGATTTACACGTGATTTTAAACACCCAGTTTTGAAACTTTTGGGTTTTGTATAAAAATAAAAGCACCTTTTTAAAAAGCAGCTGAAAAGCTAATTTGATTTTTAGAAAATGTTCATGGTTTTCAAAACTCTAAAAATCATCATCATTTCAGGATGTGACCAGCCTCTCACAAAAAGTAATGTTGAAAACAGCAGCATAAACACCTCCCAATGTATCAGTACCTTCCAATTCTTTTTCAGTTAAACTTGAATTTCTGGTGCACATGCAACACGACAGTGAACACGCTAGCATTTAATTTAAAGAAAAAGGTGCAAAATGAAAGTGCCTTATCAATTCAACAAGAAAAGCTATACCAATAACTACTTTTTATATTAATTAAAACAATATATAAACAATATCTCTTTTGCTATATATAGTCTTCATGCCCATTTACCCTGTAATATATTATAATGCTATTGTTGCTATTGCTATGGACCCTTTTCGTGCCATTCTGCCTACTGGCAATCAATGGTAGATGAAAAAAATTGTCCTTCATGAAACAATGAGCAAGTTGTGCAAACTGATGCTGAAACCTCTGCAGTACACACCAGTCGCTGGACTCTGCTGTGATCAACAAATTGATTGTTCTGTTGAAAGTCTGTGGGCAGTGAACTACAAGGAAAAAAGAAACCTTCTGAGTTTAGTACCCTCATTCTGTGTAAACAGAGGTCAAAGATCGAGAAGTTGAGACAGAAAAAGGGTCCATATTTGTAGGCATAATGGAAATCATATGCATGAGAAAAGCAAGTTCAACTTTGTTTCGTTGTTTCCCATCCTTTGCCTGACCCCCAACTGCCAAAAAGATGTGCAGTGTGTTGGCTCCCTAGGTCTGTGCAGGGCCATATAAAGTGTCTTGATTTTCTTTTTTTTCCTTTTTTTCAATGTTTGTACTTCGGACATTCTAGAAGTGCTTAGGCGATATATTTACCCATCAATTTGCATTGCTGGCTCAAATTCTGAAGTGAATAATTCCTTGTACAACGGAGGAAAATGAAGTCGCACAATGTCTGGGTATATTGCTTTAAATGCCATAAGTTTTTCTGTATGCCGTCCACACAGTGCTCTTAAAGTAGACACTTTGCATATTAACTGGAAAAAAAAACACACGCAAGAGAAAAACAGTCATATACAAAACAGGCACTGTTTGCTAATGTTGCCTTTAGGAGTAAAGCTCCTTCAACCATTTTAGTTTAAGCTTGATTGTTTTACTTGAAGATGAATGTTAGTAGCTTAAAGATGCACTTGTTTGACTGATTCAAAGAGAGGAAACCAGCAAACATCAGGGATTTTATTGGGCCCAATTCCATTTCTGTAGTAGGTCTGAAATAGTAACGTGTGGCAGAAACATTCACAGGATACTTGGGGGAACAGAGAAGGAAAGTGTAAAGAGAGGAGACACTTGATGGCTTTTCACAAAGCTCAAACTTAAAATTACATTTCTCTAACCATTCTAATTCTCTCTTCCCTCTATCTCAAGCTTAGGTTCCTCTTCTAGGTTCTGAGAGGAAGTGGTTGAAACTAAGTAGGGTGTATTTTGAACAAGCAAGCCAGGAAAGGAAGAGGGATGCAAAGGTCAGATGAGAGCTACTACTCAAACAGTAGTGGTGCTGCTGTTACTAGTGTAGTGTGCTTTTATGTTCAGAGCATAAGGCACAGTTTTTGGTGCTCACCTTTGTTAGAATTCCATCTTCTCGGTGATTCTTCTGCAGGACATGCTGAAGGGCTAGCTGAATCTTCTGTTGAAGTTTTTCAATTTTTACCTTTTCCTGAAGCCATGAACGATCTAAATGCAAAGGAAATAAATACCTCTGGTATTGCACACTGGCATCACGACTTGAAAAAGAAATGTTCTAAGAGCCAATGCTATATTCATCTTTTCTGTTGCCAAGCGCCCTTCCATTGCAATGGAGTTTTATACAGGCAATATTAGAGGATCTCAGGAAGCTTGAATCATGCTTGTGTGTCACATGCTAATAAGACTCTGTATTACAGAATAGACAAAATTAAACTAACAATATCTTCATCCTGGAGATGACTAGAGTATGTAATGAATGACTAACAAAAGGATCTTTGTTCCAAGGGTTTTTTGGGTTTTTTTGACATACAGAAAAAAATGAAACAAATAGCTTTAAGATAAACATATTTAAAAGAAATCATTTCTGTGCACTTCTTAGCAAACAAGGAGCACTACATCTGACATTGCTAAAATGGCGGAATCAAACAATTTAGGGGTTCTAAACACAATACTACATACTCGAGCTGACAAATGGCATGATAATTTCATTCTACAAACCAAAGGACACCTGACTCCCTGGTTCACATGGTAATACCTTACTGCTCTAGAAGCTCCATAATTTCAATGGGACGGCTCACAATGACATGTATTACTCAACAAGGACTAAGAACAACAAAATTTGGACATGTATTAGGATGAATCATTTTAGCAAAATACCCTTGCACCCACTGTTTAAATATATTTGTTAAAGTACAATATAGAGTAGTAATGGTTAAGGATGAGGCATACAAAAAAGTGGCTAAATGTAGCCATGCTTATGGATTGGCTATCAGATTTAAGGCATACGCCATAATAAAAGAATCACTAGACGCCGTCAAACAAATGTAGAGTGATTTTTTTCATCTTACCTGCAGACATTAAAACAAATGCAGAAAACAAAGCAATCTCATCTTCTGTCAGGTGCATAGAACATAAGCTCTTTCCAAATTCAAACACAAAACTAATGAAGTCTTCACAACCTGCCAAAAGAAGGCATGTATCAGTCAGGACTTCTGATGAGACTGCTTCAAGGTGATGGGATAGATATTTTATTCTGAGGGAGGAGACTAATGGATGTGAAATACCTACAAGACCTGGGATCCTCTCATTAAAGTAGAACGGTTTGGTGGTAGTTATATTGTAGCTAGTTGAAGCTAGTACCCCAAGATGAACCCTCTTTTATATACTTCCAACTTTCTCCAATCTTCCTGAAGTTTTGTATCTTTTTCTAATAAGTTTGTTAAAAAGCAGATCATTTTATAACCTAAAGTTATTTCATAGAAGTAAACTACCACTACATTTTCCAAATATCAAACTTTTTTTTTGCTGACTTGATCTCTAAATGAGTTGGCCTAAAATTTTAAAATAGGTTTTGTTTTGTTGATGAAGGAAGTGCCTTTGGTATTTTTGGGAAGGGATGCAGGAAAATGCTTAGAAGTGGTTTTAAAGTTTATTGAGAGTAACTGTGCTATATAAGTTCATAAAAATAAAATGATCTCCATCTGGCTCTAGCTGCTGGGAAATACTAGAAGGTGAAGGAGTAAGGACGAGAAATGGGATGGGACAGTTGTAGGGGGGAAAGCCTGGACATAATGGGTTGGGAACCTAACAGACATGGACTATCCTGATCTAGGAAAGGGTGGCTCCCAACACTGAAATGGGACTAGTTGTATGAGATCCAAGAGGAGAAAGCACATGCAAAAGAGACAGGACACAAATGGGGTGGGAAAATAATGATGAAATGGCATGCATGGGAACCTACACCAGAAGACAAATGAAACAGGATGGAGGAGACAGCCAGAGAAGAAGGCACAGGGAACATAAGGAAAGAAAAGAGGACAGGGAAAAGCAGAGTGCTGCAAGATTTTAATGTGGATAGGAGCCTCCCCTTCTTCTCCCCTCACTTCTTCCTTTCCATTCCACCTTCTATGCAATGCAGATACAACTCAGATTACCACAGCTATCACACATGCTTCCTGCAATGTGCAGGAGGGAAGCCCTGCTTTCAAGGGCTTTTGAAGATTTGTTGGAACAGGGTTTTCCTCCTGCAGGTCTTATACACCACCCTGATTTAGACTTTTTGGTGCTTATGGAGAAAAAGTAATTAAAAGTTATGGGTGAAAGTGTATTTCAGTGGAGTCCAACTAGCAGCCCACATGTGATATTACTCTCTCAACTATTCATGTCCATAATTTGTACCTTTGGATGTTTCAATTGGCACAGAATATCTGTAAAATGATACAGCCGGTTCTTCACTGCCATATTATCCTTCACCACTCAATGTTATCTACTCAGTTTACACCCCATGAACAAACTTAACAATACCTCCCAGATAAAAATTGGCAAAAATATGCACAAAAGTCAAGAGACAAATTGCTAAGAAATTGAAATAAAATCCATTATTCAAGTCATCTACTTCCAATAATTTCTCACCAATGTTATGTTCATCTTTGTGTACATATGAGCTTGAAAATTAAAAAGACCAGCAGCTTTGAAAGGATAACACTGTGGTATCCAAATTCACCCAAGAACCTGCTTTTCTGTATAGTTAGAATGTCGCAAATATTATTCCAGTTATCAAACCTGAGTGCCTAAACTGGATGTGTATTCAAATTAGCACTGACCTGTTTCAAACAAGTTTCTGGGTGGCTGATGTGAACACCAAAGGCCCAATTCTGTATTCTGTTACATGAGTTCAATTTCCATTCATCTCAACTGGCCTCCAAATGTAGTCAGACAAGTCTCAGAAGTGGACCCATAGCGCCTTACATTATAAGCAATCCAAGACTATCTAGATTTTTAGTTAATTTTAACTTTTTCCTTTATATGTCTAACATAGTGGTTAAGTTCCAGTCTGTTTTATACATATGGTCCTCTTTCAGTTTCTAGACTCTTTTCTATATGTTTTTATGCAGAGTACTTGAGATTTCCTTACCTAATGACTTGAAAACATCTGGGCTAGCATACTTGCCATCAAAGTAAACTGTGTTGTTTTGGGAGTCAAAGGCACGGCACATTCTGATGAACACAACCTCTAAAGATCCTAAATGAAAACAATACATGGATTTTATTATTTAAATAAGGATTTCAGTTACAAAGAATAAATGGAATAATTTTTTTAAAAGATTTTAAAATGTAATATATGCTGCATTCAATATAGCTCCAGCACAATAGGGGTTTCTGCAGCTATAACAGAGAATGGTTTGATTTACCATCAGTATTTAAAGATCTCTAAAGTTAGTTACATCAGAGTAAATCCAGTGTAATTCCATTAAAGTCAAGGGAATTAATTTGGATTTATGCAGTGAACATATAAGAACTTCTCCATTTATTTATAAACCATGTGATTTCTGTATCTTCCCTATATCAAAGTCTGAACTTTTATGTGGAAAAGAGCTGTTCATTTATCAAAACAAATCAGAAATCTATTTTAAGTGCTTGACTCAGCCATTTGTAGTCACTTAGTATTTTCACTGTTTCTAATGGAAGCTCCACACAGAGATATATATACTTCCATCCAGAACATCTAAGATGAACACATATATCCACGAAAGAGCTGTAACACTTGTTAGCTTGTACCAAAAGACGCACAAGGAAATATCTGAAGTCAAAACTGGCTTCAATCATTTTACTTATATAGCATTTCCCTAGGTTAAAAGCTCATTAGAAGCAGGCTTCAGAATTTGCCAACATACCTGCTTTTAAAAGCACGATTTGATCATTTTGACACAGTTCCATAAAGCCATCAATGCGTTTGGCAAACTCCACAACATACTGTATAGCTTCTGTTATTTTGACTGCACATAACTGCCACATTACCTCCCTCTGCTGTTGAAGAGAAAGGAATACATCACTATTCAAGGTTGTATAAGCCCCTTTTCAAAAAGGAAAATGAAGCTGAAAAGCAAAGCAAGAGCCCCAGACCCTTGCTTGCATTCATGAGTAAAATTTAGGAGGTGGAGAGGGTAAAACCTCTTAAAAACATATGTAAATATAATTAAAAACAATTTACCATTGGCACTGAGATCTAGGCTAGGATTTCTTGTTTCAAGGGAAAAAAATCTTCCCTCAAATGCTTAGGTACCACTTCCGTTGATCTACACTGGATTTGTATGAATGCAACAGAAGGCAGAACTGGACCCAACAGACATAACTAAGCTCTCAAAAGCAATTTTATGTTTCTTCCTGACTACTCTTGTTTCCTACTGAATTTAAATAAAGTATTAAGAGGATCTTAAAATATTAAGGAGATCTCTGCTGCACTTCCCAAAGCTCTGGCCAGTGCACCTGAGCTGGCAGAGGGGTTGAATCTTACCAAAAGGTTCTTTAGCCATATAAAAGAAAAGAAAGGAGGAAAAGTGGGGCCGCTAACTACTGAGGATGGGATTAAAGGATTAAAGAATTTAGATTTGACCCAACACTTAAGTGAATGCTCTGAGTTAGTTTTTAATATGGGTATTGAGAAGCTTGGGACAGTGGCAGGGTAGCTAGTGGGAACAAATATTTGGAAGTATAGGCTCCAAATACTATAGGCTCCAGTTTTATCCAAGACTCTGGTACCCAGCTCCTGCCTTCTAGTTGGACCTTTGACTTTGGTTGACTACTGATTACGGTTCTGGCCCCGCCCAGTAGGCCTGCCACTTTCTCCAACAACAGACTATCCCCATTCTGACTGGCTGACAGCCAGTTTCTTCCCAAGGTGTCTCTTTGGGCAGCACATCTGTACATCTCCCATTACACAAGACAGGGCCAAATGCACAAACAAAAGAGACATTGCAACACTGGTTAACACATAGGTACTCCAAAACACATGCTCTAAAAGAGAATCTGGGAAAGCAACAATGCTGAAATAGACCCCAGGGTAATAAATTGCAATCTGTTTGCATGTAGATTCTTGATTGAGCCTGATCTAGCTAACTTTTTATCCAAACTTCAATTTTATTAACAGTACTGCCAACTTCAAGATTTTAACTGTAGTCTCATGATATTTGATACATTTCTTTAAAGCACTAGTGGAGACAAACCAGTCTGAGAGAATCTCAGCCTTCATTTAAAAAAAAGGGGTGGGTGGGTCACCCCTCTCAGCCTGCCTGTTGTGCCTTGAAAACATGAAAACTTAAAAGATTCAAAAAACAGAATTACAAACAAGCCCCAAATCTTATGTTTTTTAAGCTAAATCAATGATTTTTTGGGACTTGACTCATGATACTTGAGTGTTTGGAATTTGAAATACTGCATCAAGATACTAGACCACTTATTGATACAGTGTGAGGTCAACATAGGGAAGACAACACAGCCCATGTGTCCTCACATACATGCTCAGCAGTATGACATGGATGACAAGAACCCAGTAGCAACCAGTCTGGGGCGTTTTCTGAGTCTGGTCCTTCTAGGTTTTTTTCTTACTCTTAAGGATTTTTGGTGCCTGGGTATATTAAAAATTAAGCAACAGAAATGTAAACAAGACCTAGCCATAGGGAGCACTGCTCTCACTAATCCAGAGACTTATTCTACCATTTTGGGGTGGCACTGATAGGTTCTTCCTAAGCCTTGTTCTTTAAACACAAGTAACCAGGACTATGCATCACACCTGCAAAAACCCCATGTGTGAAATCCAGAGTAATCACAACCCACTTGCAACTTTTCATAGAGCTGATTATTAGTGAGTGACATGTTAAAGGTGCAATTAACATACTTCTCTCTTGAATACAAACCAATCAAAATTTCCTACTGGAAATAGGGAAAAAAATGAAAAAGCTTAATTTAATAGTTTACAGACTGCTATAAGAAGATTAACATCCTTAAAAACACCAGAAGGCCTAAATAGTATTATTTTGGCATTTTAGCATACCTTGTTCTGGTAGTTCTCAATTTCTTCCTGCAGAAAAGTCTGCCATGTTATCTGCTGTAGCTCCTCTCTCAAGTACTGGCAAGTTTCCATGTGTGACTTTGAAATATTCTGTGCAAGATGTTCTAAAAGAGAGAGCAAGAAGTGGCATGCATTAAAAGAGCCAAGCAATCCCTGTATGATTTCTGTCCAGCAGAGGAGTGAACTGCTGAAATTACGATTAGAAACATTAGTTATTATGAAAAGAACCGTAATCTATTTTCTGATATAGCACCGTGGCTTGTCCTTTTGAAAAACACTGCATGACATTTGCAAAAAAGATACAAATAAAAAAAAAAACCTGGTTCCTAAGGGTATGTATATACTACAGGTGGGAGCAGGCCTGCCAGCGCAGCTAGACAGACTCATAAGAACGGCCATACTAGGTCATACCAAAGGTCCATCTATCCCAGTATCCTGTCTGCCAATAGTGGTCAATACCAGATGCCCCAGAGGAAGGGAATACAACAGGTAATCATCATGTGATTCCTCTCCCATCATCCATTTCCAGACAAACAGAAGCTAGGGACACCATTCCTACCCATCCTGGCTAATAGCCATTGATGGTCCTAATCTTCATGAATCTATCTAACTCTTTTTTGAACCCCGTTAAAGTCTTAGGATACATCTACACTGCAGGCTTTTTGCACAAGAACAACTGTTCTTGCGCAAAAACTTGCAGAGCATCTACACTGCACGTGCGTTCTTGTGCAAGTAAATTTACAGTAAAACATTGGAAAAGAGGGCTTCTTGCGCAAGAGTTATTCCTCTTCCCACGAGAGTCATTCCTCTCCCCACGAGTGGATGCTCTCTTGAGCAAGAAGGCAGTGTGGACGGGCAACAGGAGTTTCTTCTGCAAGAAACCCCTATAGCTAAAATGGCCATCAGAACTTTCTTGCGGAAGAGAGCATCCACACTGCCATGGATGCTCTTGCGCAAAAGCGCATGACAGTGTGGATGCGCTCTTGTGCAAGAAATTTGTGCAGAAACTCTTGCGCAAAACAGTCCTTGCGCAAGAAGCCTGCAGTGTAGACGTAGCCTTAGTCTTCTCCAAATCCTCTGGCAAAGAGTTCCACAGGTTGACTGTGCACTGAGTGAAGAAAAACTTCCTTTGGTTTGTTTTAAACCTGCTGCCTATTAATTTCATTTGGTGACCCCTCTTATATTGTGGGGAAAAGTAAATTACTTTTCCTTATTCACTTTTTTCACACCAATCATGATTTCATAGACCTCTATCATATCCCCGCTTAGTCTCCTCATTTCTAAGTTGAAAGTCCAAGTTTTTAATCTCTCTTCATATGGGACCCGTTCCAAACCGCGAATAATTTTTGTTGCCTGTTTCTGAACCTCACACTATGCTACTTCTGCTCAAACCAGCACATGAAAATAGGCAGCATGGATGTTGTGGTGGGGGAGCAGCTCAGCCTAGCCACCTGAACTTGAACCCAGGTGGTTGGGCAGACTTGGACACGGGTGACCAGCCCAAGCCCTTGCTCCTGCTGCAACATCCACACTCCTATTTTTAGTGCAGTAGCTCAAGCAGAGGTAGGGTGAATCTGTCTACCTGGGCTGGCAGGCAGGCTCCTAGCTGCAATGTAGGCCTACTGTAAGGAGCTGTTTACATGGCAATTGGATGTGTGATTGCAGCACATGTAGACACACCCAAGCTAGCTTTAATCTTGCTAGTCCAGGCACCATTGGCAGTTAAACCATAGCAGCATAGGCTCTAGTGCTGGATAGCCACCTGAGTAAGTGCCTAGTGTCCTGGCCTGCTGCAGCTAAACTGCTATTGGTATCCAAACTAGCTAGATGAAATCATCCTTGATTTAAACTCAATAAAATACTCCTGCAGTGTTTACATATCCTAATAGCTTTGACAGTGATCCCACAGCGATGGGAAACCAGCCAGTAGAGGGCAGTGTACACCCATTTATGTACAGCATGTCACTTTCACAAGTGCAGGCATAGAAAAGTTTCATGAACCACAATGAATAATAACCATGCTGTTTTATTAGTTCATTACTAACTTAAAGCTTAGTTATGATGTCTAAGTGAACAAGGGCTGAAGTAGGCATATTGAGATTTGAGAGAAACAGCTCTTCTCTCTAGGAGCCATAGTTGCCTAATCAGTTTTAAGGGAAGAAACCCCATTTGAAAGCACGAGGACTTGAGAAAACTTTGGGATCTGCAAACTCACAATTTCATCTCTCTCTAAATGTAATGTACTGGCTGCTGGTCTTGGTGTTGTTATTGACATTGAAACTTGGAGCCAAAAGTTAAACTCCTTCTTAGGAGTTACAGAAGAGAGGCCCAGGAGTCAATGGGCCATCAGTTTAGGGTGGAGGCAAAGTAGTGAAGGCGGGATGATGACAGCCCTGCTGCTGCTGTAAGCTGCTCCATAAACAAACAACATGTCTGGTCATGCTGTCAAACCGGCATCTTCCTCCAGAACTAAATCCATGGGCATTTGAAATAAGAGAAATGATTTCTTTAAAAAGGAATGTTAGATACCAGCTGGAGCACTGCAACATAGAGACTAGACTGACTACCTGCGAAAGGCGAGTTTCTTTTCTCTAGGCCTGATTTTTAAAAAAGAAATCTTGGTATAAAACACTTTAGGGAACCAAGATAATTAAAAACAATACGAATGAAGTCTCAAATTACCCTTAGTTTTAAAGTAGTAGTGTAGCCATTTCTACATGATGGAAGTTTACATACAATATATACATTCTAGAAGGCATCCTTCTTTTGATAATATGCTTTGTTAAAACACATCTGAATGGTTCATTGATAATAGATTTGTATATATTTTTGGTGTTTTTCAAAGATAGACACCTAAAAAACTTGCCCTTAGACTTGCAACCTGCCTCCCTGCCCATTCCTATTCAAGGAAAGAGATCTATCAAAGAGCAAACCCCAGTCCAGCTTGCACAGTTCTGCAATTAGTGCCTTCTCTGGCTGAAGCTCCGGCCCTATAATGTATCTAATTCTCCTTTTAAGGCCTCTTAAGCCAGCTTTTCTGTGAAAACTGCATGTATGTGTTTGTTTGGGAAAAAAAGTCTTTAACTAATAAATTCACACCAGAAAACAGGTTGTTTCACATCATGCTAAATGGTCTATGTGAAGCCTTCTCTCAAGTGCAAGGAAATTCACTACAGGTTTAAATTACAACCGTCAATAAAAGCTTGTGTCACATCCACCATCTAAATTGCACAATATAGACCATAAAGTAGTTGTTGCTCCAGCAGCAATTTCATACATATAATTAAAAACAACATCAGAATCCAGACAACATCTGGAAGCCCAGGGTGAGGGTGTATTTGCAAGATACACAGGGCTAGATTTGACGAAGGTGCTATGCACAAGTCTAGGCCTCAATTCAGGAAAGTATTTAATCATCTGTCTATATCCTTTTTTCAGGAAAGTAATATTTCCTGAATTGGGACCCTAGACTGGAAAATACTTAAATATGGTTATTACAGTGTCTAGCCCTGTCCATGTTGGCTAGCCAAATCATATTAAAATGGGGAGGAATGTAATAAATCATTACTTTAAGCCAGTCTTCAAACTCAGCATCTCACTTAGGATAAGGCAGCTTTCAATTCCTTGCCTATGTTGGGTTATCCTTTAATAACTACCCATGAAACCACACACATACACACAACCATTTGGCTGAGACAAAGCTGCTGACATAGTCTTTATTTTCATATTTCTTCTTTTCATTTTTACTTATCTAAGACTCAGTTTATTTGAATTGAAACAGGGACATAATCCTCTGGTTGTAAAGTTATAACAAAATGCATAGCAGCAAACTTGGTTCCATAAGCAGAGGACGACTTCAAACAGGAGTTTCAAAAAATCGGTTTTCATGTCTATTAAAAAAAAGGGATGAGGGAATCAAACTTGTGATATGCTGATTTGTCAATGAGTATGCTTTTTTTTTTAAACACATTCTTTTACTGATGTTGTAAATGAGTATTTATCATGAATGTTGTGGAAATAAACAAAGCAGGTATTTTAAAACCCTACATTGCTCAACTATGAAAACTGGGATTTAAAAACCATTTGTGTAATGCTGGCAAACCACTTTTCAGAGCCCTTCTTAACTCTGAGCTGCAAAAGGACTTTTGTGGAGTTTAGTGCTCAAGATGACATTCAGGGAGAAAAAATGTAGGACAAAACATGTTAAGTAGAACTGTTGTTATAAGGGCGCTAGGGAAATTAACAGATCTTCCTCGAATTCATTCCCTGATGAATTTGGGACCCGATTTTCCTCCAATTTGTAGTTTCTGGAGTCACCTGAGTACACTGAGTATAAAAAGCCATCGGATTAAAATAGCACTCGGGACCCACCTGGAACAGGTGCAAACGACACCAAAGTAGTAGAGAATCAGGCCCGCTCATTTTATGCTGGAAAACGGAGTAGAGCTGCGAGTAGATGCTGTTCTTCATCAAATAAATCACTCAAGGAATATTATTTGCCCAAATCTAAAAATGAGTTTAAACTAACTGCTGGCATTCAAGGTTCACCCCACCTCAACTAGGATTCTAAATCATGGGAAACCACTCAAATACTACCAGCGAGGAGCCAGTGGGATTTGCTGGTCTGATTCTGTATGGTGCCTAGTGCCAACAAATGCCAGATGAAATTCAGGGTGCTGAGTGCGTCCTGGAACTGTTCTTACAGCTGTATCAAAACAGCAGAGCTGTGTGTGTAATTTTAGAGCAGCATTCACAGAAAGCTAAATGTGTTACTTTGAATCCAAAGGGTATTATTAAAGCATTACAATGGAAACTTTTCTCTCTTATTACCTAATTCTGCCATGGACACAGTTGGCGAGGTCTCCCCATTTGTAAAAGAACAATAAGGGAAGAAGCCCGATGCTGGTGTGTAGTCACATATTGGTTCTGGTTTGATTCCATTAATATCAAGACCCGACTGATCTGGAGAAGGTTGTATGTCTAAGTAGAAGCTGCTAACTGCAGAGTCTGCTTTGCTACCTTCAGGGGTATGCCCATCAATGTAATTACTGAGGTCATCATGTAGCTCTGTTAGCCCATTGGTGGTGATACTGTATGTTGGTGTCAGTGGCTCTGCCTCTCCAGGTTGTTGTTGGTGATCTCGCTGTTGTTGCTGCATTCGATGTTTCTGCACCTCCGCATACAAGCTGTCCCTCTGTTTTTTTGACATTCGACCAAACTTTACAGCTGAAATATATATACAAAAATACACTTTATTTCCATACACTGCCACTGCACTATAACCATCACGAGTGCTTAGATACCAGTGATAAACACGTTACGAAAACCTAGATCTGTGAAAATATCTCCAGGAACCTACAGGAAACCCACAGCTTAACTACCACATTTCCTGTTTCATTTTGTATTCTTTAAATGGTAGTTTTAATAAAACATTTAATTTAACCATTTGCTTTTATTGTTATTTTGGTAGTTCATTAGCTCTCTAACTGTATGGATAATAGATCATATTCATCCTAGGTACACCTCCACTGACATCACAGTTACAACATCCAGGCAAAAATCGCTGGTAGAAAACAAGGAACAATGAAATTTGGTGGTATGACAATTCCTATTGCAGATACACAATAAATGTAGCCAATATATGATTAGGTATAAACTGGTGGGCTCTGTCCGGAAGAGGCTCAAATAGCAAGCTTTATAGGACTGAGGCACATGAAAAAAACTATTGAGCCAGCTTATGACAAGTGACATTTATCAGTGTTTCAAGGCTGTCAGTGCGAAACAAAAAATTATTCAATGATTTATAGTAAATAAATCCATAAGATAAATATGCTGCATGAAAAGATGTATTCATGAACTTGCACATACAAATAAAAATACTTTTGTTGGCTTAGCATCAGTGGCTTTGCCTAGTACAGTGATTCCTAAGAACATGCTATACATTTTCTGGGATTTATATCAGCTATAAAGGCTTCCTGTTTTTGGGAAGAAGACTATCAGCACATGTGTTTCTGTAGCAGGTCATGCAACTCCAAAAAACCTACACCATTAGAGATTTTCAGTAACAGTCAGACTTTTAATTGCACATGAAAAATACGTCAAAGGGTTTTCAGAACATTTGGGATTATGAATGTGGAACATTGCTGATAATATTAACTGAGGAAAGACTGAGCCAGACCTTCAAGCTGGTATATGTGGCTGCAGCTCCAGTGAAATCAATGGAGATGCAACTCATCCACATTAGTTGCGAGTCTGGCCTTGTATTCTGTAATGTCCTTAAAATATGACATGAAATATCTCCTCTCCATTTTATATGCATGGAAGTTGTCAAGCAGGCATATAAGGTGGGTTTAGTACTGAGAACACTTAACATTTTGACATTGACTATCACGACTAAAGGAAGTTATCAGGTTGTTCTCATTGCTTAGAAAAAATATTTTAAGTATTTTCATTCTGCAACTTTACTCTTCAACTCTCACACATTATACATAGCCAAATAATTGACTCATCTGTGAACTGTAAATAATGCAGGTCGATACTGATCTGATTATTAGATTCTTACATGCAACAATAAGAATCTGGGTGTAATGAGCATTCGGGGCAAATGTTAGGTCAGTTAGAGGGAAAAAAACCAAATAACTTTTAGCTCTCTGATAACACCGACACTTTCATTATAGAACACAGTACATAAAAGCCACAGGGTTTTCTCAGATACGAACACAGCAGTCAGTAATTTTAAAGTCCTACATTATTACAATGAGCAGACAAAATATGTATAAAATAATATTTCATACATGTCAACCCTGGACTAGCAGCAGCCCTGGACTCACCATCTCGAGACATCCCCACAGCAAGGCATTTCTGCAATCGACAGTGCTGGCAGCGATTTCTACTAGTTCGGTCAATCAAACAATTCTTCTGACGAGGACAGGAGTATGTGGCATTGCTTTGCTGACTCCTCCTGAAAAAGCCCTGTAACAGAATTGCCAAGTACAAGGTGCTATTAGTCGCTGATTAGTAGGCAAAATTCTGAATGATATTCTCACTTAATAGAAAATTATGTTTAAGAGGAGTCCATTCATGAAATTAAAGAGCTAAGTTCTTTTTTCCTGAGGAAAAATGATTTATTTTTTAAAATATTTTTTCATTTAATCTGAGGCAGGACTTTACACATTTCTTTTTTATTTTCACAGATACTCCAATATACTTTGCTAATATAAATATAAGAGAGACAGACAGACAAAGTACTTCAAGACCAGACTTCCTGGCCAGTCAGTTTCCTAAGAAAGGTTTTCTCACTACCATGGAAAAATCTAGGTGCAATTCCCTGTTTTTCATGGCTCAACAGGGACAAGCACATTCAGACCACAGGGACAGGGAATGCAATGCAGTATCCTACAGCTACTTCCCTGGCAGATGAACCAGGGACATCCCATTCTGTCCTTTCTGGATGGGAGGATGACAGACCTTGATGCATAGTGACAGAGGAAGGGGGGGACAGGAGTGCACATGCGTGTGTGTATATATACACACGTCAGAAAAAAAAAAGTGTAGGTGGACAGTCAGAGCTGCCCTCAGTTTGGAAGGTGATATGCTCACGATGAGGGGGAAGGGAAGAGCTGTTTTTTCTAGTTTGTTGTTACTGTAAGTTTTTCACTTAGTGAAGTGTTTCCTGTTCTCCTGAATGCCGGATAATGGGCAGTCACCAGGGTCACATCCACAAGAACACATTATATACACTAAGAGGGTGTGCAGTGGTTACAACACAGTCCTGGTTATCAGGTCTCTTTGGTTGAATTTCCTGCTCTGCCATTGATTCACCTTAAGATCCTGGCTGGTTCATTTTAGGTATGTGAACACAGTATTTTAGTTTCATGTTACCACATAATGGACTAATGAACAGTGTTGCAGAGCAAATAACTCCTCAGAAAGGCTTGGAAGGCACTCTTTAATTATTGCTGGATCTTCTTTATTTGAAGTCCAAATTCTAAAGTGCCTTGGCAAATGCACCTGGTATCTAAGCAAGTGAGACAAACAGCAGAAGAAATCTGTGCATGGCAAGGAAGCAACTTCCTGACGTATCTTTTGCAGACAAGAGAATGAATCGGCCTAAGCCAATGCACAATGCAAAGTCACATGCACCAAACCTATGGAGAGGTGAAAGCAGAGTCCTATATCAGCTTATAAGAACGTAAGAACATAAGAATGGCCGTACTGGGTCAGACCAAAGGTCCATCTAACCCAGTAGCCTGTCTGCCAACAGTGGCCAGCCACTATTATAACCAAGAATAGTGGACTATGCAGATGCCCTCATACAGAAACCAGGCCTGAAGTGTTGTTTCTAGTCAGACAAGCTCCTCTATTCTGATCCTTGTTGCTTTTTCAAGACTGAGTTTTAAATGTATTTAATGTTTGTGAACAGTACATATTGTTGAAAACTTGTAAGGCAAAACTTTTTTTGGGGGGGCAGATTTAGTCTGGCCAAAATATTGTTTTAATTTTGGTGAATTTTTTCAGTAAAAAATTGTTTTTGGGGTGTGTGGAGAATGTTAAAACTGTTTATTTTAGTATTCCAAAATAAAGTGTTTTAATTTTTCAAAATAGATTTACAATGGGACTTGTATAACATACTTAAAACATTTATTAGTGCAGGAAGTGGAACATGGGAGTCCTCCAATGTAAGTGCCTTAATCTCTGGAGCTATGGAGTGATTTAAAATGCCTGGAAACTAAAGCAGAACATTTTGTTCAACATGAAGAATTTTCTGAGTTCCGATTCACTGAAAATTGTTGGGGTTTGGTTGACTCAAAGCTGGATTTTTGCAAATTTTCAGAAATGCCAGCAAAACAAAAAACCCCACCAAAGCAAAACAAAACACCACCACCACAACAAAAGACAGATACTCACACAGCTGTAATGAATAGTGCACGGTTTCCAAATACCAATCTGACAACATGACTGAACTCTCACTGTAGCGACCAAGAAGATGGTGCAATATCCCTGCCCAGTAGCATTGCTAGTAACACACTGCTAGTAAGGGTGCAAGTAGACACCTGCTCACTAGAAAATGGGAGCAGGGCTCCCGGGGCTGGATAACAACTTTATGGCTATGTCTAGACTACATGGCTCCGTCGACGGAGCCATGTAAAATAGTTTATTTGGAATAGGCAAAGAAACGGGGATTTAAATAATCCCCGCTTCATTAAAATAAAAATGGCCACCGGACCATGCTGACAATCAGCTGATCCGGCACAGCAGGGCAGTCTAGCGCGCCGCGGTCGACAAGGGAAGCCTTTGTCAACCGCTCCAGTATGTGCCTTGATGCATAGTGACAGAGGAAGTGGGGGACAGAAGTGCACATGCTTGTGTGTATATATACGCGTCAGAAAAAAAATGTAGGTGGACAGTCTGTGAACGAGGCATACTGGAGCGGTCGACAAAGGCTTCCCCTGTCGACCGCGGCGCGTCTAGACTGCCCCGCTGTGCCGGATCAGCTGATCGTCGGCACAGCGGCCATTTTTATTTTAATGAAGCGGGGATTATTTAAATCCCTGCTTCTTTGCCTATGCCAAATAAACTATTTTACATGGCTCTGTCGATGGAGCTATGTAGTCTAGACATAGCCTATGGGTGACAGAGATGAAAGGTTTCCCCATTACTTATTATCAGACCCCTAAACCAACTAGTTCTTTACACCGGTCATTCTTGTAGGTACATTAATGTGTGTCCTGGTACATGAACTGTTCTGTGTCTTCATCTTTTACTGCCAGCCTCTGGGATCCTGCAAAGTAACTTGATCTATAGCTCAACAAGCATGGCTGAATTAAAAATTAGCAAACTAGGTATGTGCCTGGGGCCCAAATTAGTAGTGACTCCACCATCAGCCAAGTAACAATGCCATTCACTGAAATTTGGCTCAGCCATTCCTCTTTCATGACATAAGGCAGGCCACGTAAAACCAAAGTTGGAAGTGGGCCAACCAGCACTGCTTGTCCTTGCCACTCCATTGGAGGCCAGTTCCTGCACCAAAACTCCCCATTCAGGGGCCTGCCCAGCGTCACCCTGCTTCCAGCAGTCCATGTCCTCACTGCTGCCTGCAGGACTTTGCTCAGCAACAGCTTCAAGAGCTGTTACAAGTATGGGAAGATGCACACACGGTGAGAGGCTGTGGAGAGTCTGGGCCCAGGAGACAACGGAGGGGGAAGACACGAAGGAATTAAATAGGGGAGTGTCTATGCAGCAGGAGCCAGTCACAAACGAGCTGGATAGGAGAGGGTTAGCTAAGCTAATTCCCTGTCACAGGAGCACCATGTGTTATGTTAACAGATCAGTAGGGCAGTCAATTGATGTGCGTTAATGCCTGCGATTGACGCACAGAAGGATTAATGCGCTAATTTTTTTAACGCATTAATAGCAGGCGTTAATGCTGCCATGCCACTTTGAAGCACTCCAGCGCTTCAAAGGGTCAGTGCATTAGGAGCCTGGGATCAGCTGGAGTGCCCAGCTGATCCCTGGCTCCACATTGCACTGCCCCTTTGAAGTGCCTTTCCATTTTTTTTCAGTGCTACACGGAGCCCGGGGTCAGCTGGGAACTCCAGCTTACCACAGGCTCCCACAGTGCTGCCTGTTGGAAACACTGCCCCGGCGTTTCCAAAGGGGAAGCAAGGCATGGACCTGGGGTCACCTGGGGTCGGCTAGGGACTCCAGCTGATCCTGGGCTTCCACAGCACTGCCCATTGGAAACACCGTCGCAGCATTTCAAAGGGGCAGTGCACATGATTAATCACGATTAATTTTTTAAAATCACTTGACAGCCCTACAAATCACTAGTGCAGGTATGTTGGTCAGAATGCAGTTAATACAAATGTGTTCTTGCTGCTGGAGCATCTAGCTTAGCTGTCTAGTAGAGTGACCCAGCATTCTACATTTGCCTAGGACCCAGTGAAGGGATAATCCATGTAATACAACTGGAAGAATGAGAACCTTCTTTTGGGAAGTCCTTACTCTGGGTAAGCAATTTGTTGTGAGTGGCTACACTGACAGTTGCCGCAAGCCTCTTTATATAGGGAAGGCCTGCAGATGGCTACTGAGGATCGGTTTCAAGGAGTAAGTTATTTTTCAGTATTGGATATGAGAAACTACTGGGTTTTTTTTTTGCTCTTTCTAGATTTGTCCTACAACATATCTGCCCCAGTATATTTTATATACAATTTATCAACTAAGTTACAACTTGCAGCTAAATTTCAACAGTGCAGCACTGCCTAAAGAGCCATGCCATATACAGCTGGGACCTTTAAAAGCATTTGTTGTTTACAACAAGTACACTGCCTGCATTAGCTGTAAAGACCAACTGTGCTAAACTATGTGTGTCTCCTGGAAAAAAACCCCCCAAACACCAGGATTTAATGCACAGCAAACTTCCCCAGATCTTAGGAATGCTCTTGATAAGGAGATTTGGATTAATTTAATAATGAATTAAAAAAAAACAACCACCCAAATTTGATCTGAGTTGGGGTTTGTTTTTTGTTTCATAATGATGAGGGTCTTAATTATATATTTATGCCAATTATCTTAGAACTCTTCAACACTTTAGACTCACATTATTACAAAAGTAAGTGTAAAACCCTAACATCAAAGATTTATTATAAGCAATTACTGTTCTTTGGAATTTGCTTTGAAAATAATACACAATAATCTATATTGTTCTTGTACAATCTTCACTGACTTGTTAATGGCACTGAGTTAGTCATAACCTTCCTGCAGGACAAACCAAGCGTGTGGGGGGGGGGGGGGGGAATAGAATATACAGTTACAATTTTGACGGAGGACAGCTATAAGTTACATGCTCTCTGAATTATTGTTACTATCATTTATGTTGTGGTGGTATCTCAACATCACAGCCAAGTTAGGTTCTTTGTTGGAGGGTATAAACCCATCCTGTCACATCTACTAAGGGTTCAAGAGACACAGCAGATAACTCCCCAGCTGTGCCTACCTGGTGGATCAGCTGGGATGAGAGCCTGCAGATCAGGCAGAAGGTGGGTGCCACTGAGCGGGAGGGAATGGTATCAGCCACAAACAGGCAGGAAATGGAGGAAGGAGCCAGAGCCTCAAAGGAGAAAGCATGGGAAGAAGTTGCTCTAAGGAAAGGAGCCTGGAGGCAGATGAAAGTAGGAAGTGGGCTGGGAAAGAGCAGTGAGTCTGAGGAAGCAGCACTTAGTTGCTTATTTCAGGGACCCTAGACTGGAACTCAGAGATGAGGAGAGGAAAAAGAAGCTGTCAAAAAGAGCTTTAGGGTCGAAGTGACTACTGCACCATGCCTGGTCATGAGGGATGCCCTGGCTGGTGACTGACCCCTCTACAAGCCCCATTGTGATAGGCACTGTACCAAGATACAAAGTGAAAAGATCTTGACCCTAAAAGCTTACAATGGTATCAATGAGAGCATAATTTGGTTCAGGATCTTCTGATACTACACCAAAAGTGAAATGCTGGCCTCGCTGAAGTCAATAAAAAATTCCCAACAACTTCAAATGAGGCCAGGATCTCATCCTAAAGTCTCTTTTTGCATATACAGATTAAAATAGTTCTAGCAGAACAGAGAGGAGCAGAATTGAAAGTTAGCTTCATCTCTGCCTTTCAAACGCCTGTTTATACACAGCACACTGTATGTGTTTTCATAAAGTGCCAAAAAATCAAGTTTGGGGAAAAAAGTGCAGGGGAACTTTTCATCTGCTTGTCAGCTTGAAGACAAGCTTGTTAAAAAGCAACTTTGAAATGTAAATACCACTTTTCACCAAACCTATTAATAGTTTCAATAACTTTACTATTTAATGGCTGGGTATTACAGATGAATTGGTTTTGGTTCCTTCTTTAGGAGGAGAGAAATTCAATTGTGCTTCCCTGATGTCACAAATCTCACTTTATAGGCTCACTTTCCAGCGAGGCACAGGTTGAAATGCTGATCTCATGTTTTGGTCTTTTGACAATTTTCATTTAATGAATTGATTCCTACAGTTCATTAGCTTACCCTCTTCCACTTCTGTATACACATATGTCTTAATTAGCTGCTCATTGGCTGTTTAATTACAAGAAAACAGCTGACAGCTGCCTTGCAGCATACTAATGGCAAACGTTTTGGAATGATTATACACAAGCCTGTGACAACTAAGACTTATTCATAATCCCATGATTTATGGCTAATACTTAGAGACATCCATGTATCATTAAGTTCTGCATTATTCTCAGCAATTAACAATTTGGAAAAAAAACCTCTCTATTTTAAACCAAATTCTCTTCAAATTTCTTTTAAAAACACAACAAGAGATATTAGTTATATGGAAAGGATGAAAATATTCTAACTGTACTTGTAACCATTTTATGGCAACTAAATTATTTATTTTTGTGCAAGTATTAAAAAAAGACTTAAGGTCCTATAGCTCTGAAAACAAATGCAAAAACCAAAACTGGTTGTAATTACACAAGCCTCACGTTTTCTTACGGTGTCTTTATCAGTTTATACCAGTGATGGGCAACCTAGGTAGCGAGTGGGCTGCATGACTGGCTCTCCATCTCAGTGGGCTGGAAGATTGTCAAAACCAAGATGGTCTCCCAGGATAGGGTAGTTTTGCCAACCGTACTTGCATACCTATAATTTGCTGGGTGTGTCAACTGAACCATAGCAATGCTTTGACTGGATGTTGAGGGAGCGCACAGAGTTCCACACAATTGTGTAAAATCAGCATGCACCTCACTTCACATGTCCTTGCTTTATTTGAGTGTCACCTTAGCAACGTCCGTAGAGAAAAAACTACATGGTAGGGAAACCAGCAGAATCCGGCAACCCTGCACTTGGGCAATGGTAAACAAAGTGTCTCATGGGCCACCCACAGAACCACATGCGGCCCTCAGGCTGCAGGTTGTCCACCGCAGATTTATACAAAGCTCCTTATAAACCCAGTTTGTAATGTGGTTAGGTTCCATCTGCAACAGCTCACAATTTTTTATTGGAAACTGGTTTAGGTAGAATGGTGTTAAAAATATAAAATAAGAAAAAAAGCAGCTTCCAAATAGGATTTAAAGGCAAATATAGACAAAATCAATGCAACTTTCAGTTAAATAAAAAACAAACAACAAAAAATTATAAAATCGGAGAACGTAGAACTAGTCTGATTCATGCATAAATCGAAGTCCAAGTGAAAAGGGGTGATGGAGGTAAAAGAAAAACAGAAGTATTCTCCTTCAAAGTAACAACAGAAATACTGCATTTGTATTTTTAATGAAACAAGACTCTGTCACAACTCTAAAGAGCACTAAGAAAGTGAGGGCTGAGAGCCTTTAAACTTCTGAAAGCACTAGAAACGCCCTTACGTGCTTGAGTGAAAAGTATTATGAAACTGAATGTACGAATTCAGATAAGGATGGCCATACCTATGTATTAACTGGCAAATTAGACATAAGCTTGTCAGTATTGAGAGAAGAATCCAAAAACAAGTTGCATCCACAGCTCTAAAAGCACAGTTCTGGAGTAGGCATGGCAGACCTCGATTTTTGTTTTTTCATAATTTCAGCAGATAATAGTGATATTTATTTCTAAGCATTTTTTCAATTTAAATTTTCACAGTTGTGGGAAATAACGGTGTGTGTGTGTGTGTGTGTGTGTGTGTGTGTGTGTGTGTGTGTGCGCGCGCGTGCGCACTCGCATGTGTGTCAAATATTTAAGGACAGATGTTGAGTTCCAAAAGTTTAAAACTTTGTAATTATTAACGCACATATTGCCAACATATCATGTCAAAAACAAACAAAGTATTTATCCTTAAATCAAATTCTAAATTCTCAGGCATCATTTTCATCTTATTTTGCCCATGTGTAAATTTTGATTAGCATTGATATTTTTCAATTTCTATATCAGATGAAATTGATTGTTACTGACATTTAGCAATGATTATCTAATCCTTCTAAACCTATTCAAAATGTTGTTTCCCAATATCAAAGAATTTCATTTTAAGTTCCCTCAATCTATTCAGGAATTTTAAAATATCAAGTATTACCTGAGAATAGTTTCTCTCTTTAGCGACAAGCTAGAGATGCACTCAATCATTCTCCCTCTTCTGATGATTGTACTCAATAGGTTTTCAAGGACTGGGTTTACTAGTCACAATTGGAAATTCAGTTGTCTAAATTTCAAAATTTGGCACTGTCTACACAGCATTTATTTAGAAATACATCGCTATTCCGAAATATCCCTTAGTCTTTGTGGAATGAGGTTTACAGCGACAGTGGAACAGCGAGCCTGTTATATTTTGAAATAACAGGAGCATTCAAAAGACATGGAATAGCTATTTCAGGATACCTCCGGTATCCCAAAATAATGCTGCAGTGTAGACGTAGCCAGGGAGGGCATCAGAACACAGGTGTGGATTCTCTTTTTAGTAAATTCTTTTTTTGGTCAGAAAAAATAGTTGTTTTTAAAGAGGTATTCAAGCCCAAGTAGGCGGCTTGCAAAAATTCAGTGAGGATTTTATTTCTTTGTAAAACACAAATAAAAATTAAATATAAATCACTAGGATTAAGGTAGAACAGCTAAAATCACAAGAAGTTAGGAAATGAAAGATTCCTGAGCAGCATTAACTTGGCTTCATTAAAAATGCCAAAGAATATAATAAAACAAACAAATTGAAACCTGAACAGAAAACACTACTAAATATTTTTAAATGTAACGATTACAGTACTGCAAAATGGGAATATGGCCAAGTTAATGTTGCTATTGGAATCTTAACTTTTGGTCTTCCCAGCTTTATGGTTTCAAATATGGAATCTTAATGCTATATTACCGTAGATGTTTGCATTTAATTTCCTATTAAGTTAGAAATTAAAATAAATTTCCTGTGTTTAATAAAGTTAGCATTTTTTAAACCAGTGTTGCTCAACTAGTGGTACGAGTACCCTTAAGGGTACTCGAGAGAAGTCTGGGGGATACGTCAACACAACTGAAATTTGGAGAAAACTGATTTTTTGGTTTACGTTTCATACTGCCTTATTATTTTTGTACTTTTTACACACAAAAATTTCATTGCCTGCCTGGCTACGATTAAGTTGTTTAAACAAATGTGTTGCAATGGTAGAAAAAAATTTAGTGTGTCTGAAAACTGTAGGTGCTGGGGGTACTTATTTTTTTTAAAAAAGGGGGTACTTTTTTTTTGAAAAAGGAGTACTTTAGGAAAAAAAAAGGTTGAGAAACACTGATTTAAACAATCCCATTTTGCTTTTGAAGTTCACACCACACAGGTGAAAAAGAGTAACAGAGAAGAAAACAGCCAACTTCACTGCTGTTATTAGAGATAATTTTCTACCAAACTGGTTTGAGAGGGTAGACGCTCTTATGTTCACTAGTCTACACTAGGACTTTATTTCAAAATAAGCCTCCGAAGGTCAAATTTATAAGCGGAGCATCCACCCTACCAAGCCCATTATTTTGAAATAACGGGCTGCAGAATTAAAAATCTGTACTCTTGCTTTTCATCAGGAGTAAAGCTAATTCCAAAATAGTTATTTTGGAATAATGGTAGTGTGGATGCTCCGGTGCCGCTATTGCGAAATAATTACTCCCCAGAATAATTCAAACTAATTACTCAACAGTACTTCCTGGGGTTCTAAGTCCGAGTTAGCACATCCACATTAACAGAGCATGCATCGGACTAATTTCAAGGCTTCCCCGTAGTCTGAACATGCTAGTTTGAATTCGTTAAATCGGGAGTTATTAAGTCGAATTTAGTAATTTTGAAATACTTTCCTAGTGTAGACACGGCCTTAATGATGATAACTGAAGGCCCAGATTCTGAAATCTGATGCATGTGGATCATTTTTTGCATCTGTGCAGAATCTCATTGAACTGGGATTTTATACGGGTACAAGATTGTACCCAAGAATCACAACACAGGACTGGAACCACTAGCTTAACAGCTGCCCCATCAAAGCAGTGTGAAACAACTCAAACTTAGGTATTGGGTTTGTTTTTTTTAAATCAAAAGGTTAAATTATGTGAAGAGTAATGTAAGAACATAGAAAGTTGCAGAGATTACAGCCACAAAAAGCTGGAAAACACACTGTGGAGAAATTGTACCCAACTGTTTCATACTTAGAGAAGCCAACATACACCACGTTGTCCACCACCTGAAACAGCTTTCTCTCTCTCCAGTGATATTTGTAACCACTACTGTGGAGGAGCAGAACCCAAACAAAATCCTTCTTTGCCTTTACATTCAGAGTGTAAATGCTCATAGCTTAGAGAGCATTTAGAATCCTGGTCTGTGGTAGATGTAGTTATCCCCACCAGTACTCCCATATTTTTCACAAAGGTTAAGAAGATTTAAACTCTGTGAGTGCATTGCTGCCCCTTTTAAAAAGAGAAATATATGGACACAGTGTCAAGATACCTAACAGACATGACACTTCATTTTAACCCAAATGTCAAGAATGAGTGAAGGACATGAATGAGATAGGCATGATATTCACTTGCTTCAAGTGTGTGTAGGCTTAGCTGTCCTGGCTATTGGTTTTGCCTCCATGTACGTAGTTATCATACTATGGTCCTGGATGCACCAAGAACGGGAGAACATCTCTCACTTTATTGTTTGGGTCTTTGTTTTATTTGGGAGTTGGTTTGCTTTCCTGGCCGTTAGCTTAGCTGACCTGGTGGGATTCTCAAGAGCAGACTAGTTTTACATTCTTCACCGCATAGAGTCCAGAAAACCATTTGCCATTTGCCTGACCCACTGTCAGTCTGGCATCTATCATTATTCTGATGGTTGGACATTCAGATAGAGACCTCCTTGTGCTTTGATAACTGATGTAGGAATTTACACATTCATGAAGGACTGGCCATTTGGACGAAGGGATTTATGGATGAACTTATGTCTGCCAAGATGAGTTCCAAGGGTTGATCAGGGGATCTTGCAGAAGTGGAAAAGCAGCATTGTCCAGCGTGCTGTCTCCATGCAGATGGCCATGCACCTACTAGCTGAACATACTGATAAAAGCGAGACCTGCCAACTTCGCCAAAAGCGCCTTTTGGGGAGGTTTGCACAAGAACTCTGAGGTCAATGAGCTTTTCAGATTAGACTGAGGAGCAATTCTGGTCATTGACAACATTGTGAGACTTAAAGATCTGGCCAGTTCTATTCCATGTTGGTGCATTAGGCAATGTGCCTACTACATTATTTGTGGCTTGTTTACTTTTGTCCTCTTCTCAGTAGAATATTGGATTGTGTGTGCAGTGTGATACTTTTTTCATGGGTACATACTGCCACATGCTTATGTTAGACAAAGCAGCTCAGAGGAATGTATTTTGTACTTGGAAAGGTGGTGAGGTTTGTGATCATCCTTAGTTCCTGTGGGAATTTGTTCCAAAGTCTGCAACCAGCCCCAAGGAAGCTGTCTCCTGAGCATTAGCTTTATCCTTACAGCAGAAAGTTCCACTGAGCCACAGGAATAGAGAGGTTGACCATAATCTTCATCTTGTAGCGTTAAGTGATCTTTTAGATATCTTGCACACAGACCATTGAGAGCCTTGACAGAAAGAACAGAGATCCTGTGCTTGACTTGATATTCTATGGAAAAATCAAGGTAGAGCGTGGAAGGACTCCCAGTTCAAATGAATAAGACTTTGATAAGAAGCCACTGAGGTACTGGTAAGCTGGAATGTCCTGTGTCTCAAACCAGATATCAGGATAACCATGCCCTTTGGGACAGCTTGAGATGGACAATGACTAACTGGTTGTGGCTTGCTTGATTTTGTGTCTCAGGTAGCACCAAGTACAAAGACAGACCTTCAGGAGGCTAATGGAGCTTATGAGAGGGGTTTTCTCTTGCATCAGAAGAGCCAGTATTTTCATTCAGGAAAAAAATTGCCTCTTGCTGCACTTAATCTGGACAGGACAAATACTGGGCTAAACCAAGTGATTTTTGTTTTTTAGTCCTTCCCCCACAAAAAAACAAAAACAAACAGCATCAGCAACTAGGGATGAAACATCCCATTTAATTAGTTAACCAGTTAAATATTAAGTTTAACCGGTTAACTGATTAAACAGGGGCAGGCAGGAGGGGGTCACTCCAGCTTCCTCCCACCTATCACAGCTCGGTTGGAGTGTCACCTCCCTCAACTGTGGGCAAGTGCTGCTCCAGCCTAGAAGTGGCAGCCCCACCTGATGCCCCCAGAAGTGGTTCCTGGAAGTGGCAGTGGCTCCCAGAAGCAGCAACCTGTGGGGCTATCGCTTCTGGCCCCACGTGGGGCTGCCAACTCCCAGTCCGAATGGGCTGGGAGACAGCAGTCCTGCATGGGGGCCTGGTAGGGCTGGAGCAGCCCTCCGCCTGTCTGGCTGATCCTCGAATACCGGGTAGCCAGTTAACTGTTAACATCTCTAGCAGCCACAGCAGTAACAACAAAACCAAGCTTTTCCACTGAAAAAGGAATAATGGACCCTAGTGTGTCAAGATCTTCCATGGAACATGCACTACTTGCCAATTACTGGTGCCCTTTGGAGGGAGACCAGACTAGCAAATCAGAGAGGGAGCATCTTGGGATTCTGTGCCTAGTCTCTGCACTCTTCTAGGGCTTGTCTACAGTGGCAAGTTACTTGCACTGATGCTTTCTTGTTCAGGGGTCTGAAAAATCATCTCCCCAGAGCACAGGAAGTTTCAGAGCTGTAAAGTGCCAGTGCAGACGTGCTTCCAGCCCTGGGAGCTATGCCCCTCATTAAAGTGGTTTCCTACAGTCCTGGGAGAGAGCTCTCCTGGCACTAGTGCTATGACCACACTGTTGAGTTAAAGCAGGGCTACTCAACACGCAGCCTGTTTGTTTGTGGCCCACGGTGCGGTTTGGGTTTAACGTAGCCCGGGGGTGGGAGCCAAAACAAAAAAGTAGTCAATAGAATAGTCTTCTGTTGATATGCATGTTAGTAGTTACATTCCTGGACTGCCATTGCTCATTAAAAGTGCTGTCATATAGGTGGAAATTGGGTAAATACTGTATTTTATTAATATCAACAGAGCTGTGTGTTGTATAGTCTTGCCTCAATCCAGTAGTCTCCAACCTTTTTACACCCAAGATCACTTTTTAAATGACAGAACAAGCCAAGATCTACCACTCTGCCCCTTCCTTGAAGCCCCGCCCTCTTTATTCTCCTCCTCTCCATCACTTGCTATCCCCAACCCTTATACTGCTGCTTTTTTTCCCAATTCTTCTGTAGGAAGAGTTTTTTCCAACATTTGGCCTGTCTAGACTGGACCAAATGTCAGAAAAAACCCTTCTTTTGGAAGCCCCCTTATTCTTCATGGAAAGAGGAATATAGGGGTGACCGAAAGATCATGTTTGCTCTTCCACTAAAAGAAGTGGAAGAACAAGCGCATCCCTGGATGTGGAAGAGTTTTTCTGGGATATCTCCGGAATCCTGAAAAACTCCTGCAGTCTATCCGTACCCTCACTGGGTTGAGACAGGATGTGTAGGCTCTAGGGAGGGAATGAGGGATTTGGGTGTGGGAAGGGGTGAGAGGTGCAAGCTCTGGGAGGAAATCTGGATGCAGGAGGAGGTGGATAAGGGGATGCTGGCTCGGGGAGGAGGCTCGAGGCCGGGCAGTGTTGGGGTCAGATATAGGGTTGGGGTACTAAGCAAGCCACAGACTTCTGGATGTGAGGGTTCAGGAATTTGGGTTGGAGTATGTGAGGGGCTCAGGGCAGGGGGTTCCAGTGTATGATAGGCTCAGATGTAGGGTCTGGGGGAAAGGGGAGTGCAATGATGCTGTGGCCAGATGGGGGCTTGGCGCCAATTGGGGGTTTGTTGGCCATGCTTCATTTTTAAATAAAATACTATGTCAAACACAAAGTGTTTCTGCATTGTCTTTCTTTCTGAGAAGGGCAGGGAACCTGTTTTGAGTCAGGGGTCACTGACCCACAGAAAAGTCAGTTGGGGCCACACATGTGAGATGCAAAAAAAACCTCTTCCAACTCCTCCTCCCCCCCCAAGCTTCACTAATGTGGCCCCAACTGTGTTGGTGGGAGCAGGGGACATAGTACTGGGGAAGGGTGCTAGTGGGTGCTTCGGCAGGGGACAGGGTGCCAGTGGGGACAGAGTTCTGCAGCTGGGGGCAGGAGAGAGGGAACAGGGTGCAAGTGGGGACAGGGGAGAGGGAACAGGGTGCTGGGAGGGGAGAGGACAGGGTTCTGCAGCAGGGGACAGAGTGCCAGTGGGGACAGGTTTCTGCAGCTGGGGACAGGGTGCCGCTGGGGACAGAGTTCTGTGGCTCAGGACAGGGGAGTGGGGACAGAGTTCTGTGGCTGGGGACAGAGGAGTGGGGACAGAGTGATCAATGGCTCGATGTCAGGATGGCGGTCGGTTTCTAGCGGAGTGCCCCAAGGTTCACTTCTAGGACCGGTTTTGTTCAATATCTTTATTAATGACCTGGACGAGGGGATGGATTGCACCCTCAGCAAGTTTTCAGATGACACTAAGCTAGGGGAGAGGTAGATGCGGCTTGAGGGGCAGAGATAGGGTCCCAGAGTGACTTAGACAAATTGGAGGATTGGGCCACAAGAAATCTGATGAAGTTCAACAAGGACAAGTGCAGAGTCCTGCACTTGGGCGGACCAGAAATCCCAAAGCATAGTTACAGGCTGGGGACCAACCAGTTAAGTAGTAGTTCTGCAGAAAGGACCTGGGGTTACAGTGGATGAGAAGCTGGATATGCCAAGGTCAGCGGCGGGGCTGACAGGGTGGCCCTTGTAATACAAGAAGGCTAAATGGCATATTAGGTTGCATTAAGAGGAGCATTGCCAGCAGATCCAGAGATGTCATTATTCCCCTTTATTCGGCTCTGGTGAGGCCACATCTGGAGTATTGTGTCCAGTTCTGGGGCCCCCACTACAAAAAGGTTGTGGACGCACTGGAGAGGGTCTAGCGGAGGGTGACTAAAATGATTAGGGGGCTGGAGCATATGACCTATGAGGAGAGGCTGAGGGAGTTGGGTCTGTTTAGTCTGCAGAAGCGAAGAGTGAGGGGGGATTTGATAGCAGCCTTCAACTTCCTGAAGGGAGGTTCCAAAGAGGATGGAGAAAGGCTGTTCTCAGTAGTGACAGATGGCAGAACAAGGAGCAATGGTCTCAAGCTGTAGGGGGAGAGGTTCAGGTTGAATATTAGGAAAAACTATTTCACTAGGAGAGTGGTGAAGCACTGGAATGGGTTACCTAGGGAAGTAGTGGAGTCTCCATCCCTAGAGGTGTTTAAGTCTCGGCTTGACAAAGCCCTGGCTGGGTTGATTTAGTTGGGATTGGTCCTGCCTAGAGCAGGGGGGCTGGACTTGATGACCTTCTTGAGGTCTCTTCCAGCTCTATGGTTCTATGATTCTATGAGTGGGGACAGAGTTCTGTGGCTGGGGAGTGAGAAGAGGGGGCACGGGAAGAGGGAACAGGGGGCACAGGGAACAGGGGGCCAGGGGTGCCGGGTGCCAGTGGGAGCAGGAAGTCTCCTGCACCCGCCTCCTCCCAGGATTCCGCCTCCCCCCCCAGGGAAGCCGGCGCGTGCGTCCTCAGGGCCCGATTCCCCCCTCCCGCGGCGTGGGGAAACCCGCGCGCACGCCTGCCCCGGGACCGACCCCCTCCCTCCCGCGGCACGCCTCCCCCTGAGCTGACTCACCCCTCCTGTGGCGCAGGGAAGCCGCCGCGCTCCTCCTCCGGGTGGAGCAGCCAGCGCACTTCCGGAACCCCCCAGAAGTGGCGCAAAGCTGCAGGACTTCCGTCCACCCCACGGCCCTCGACATGTGCTGTGAATATCATTTTGGCTCCTGGGGCTTCCAAAGTTGAGTAGCCCTGAGTTAAAGTGATGTTGTGGCAGTGCTTTAATCTGGGAAGGTGTCGACAACACCCTAGAAAGCCCATTTGTCTGAAGCTATACCAGCCTGGGAGAAGAAAACTTTCACCAATATTTCAAGTGAGTTGTGACCATGTGTCAAAAGAACTTTACAGTCTGGAAGGGAAGCCAGCTCAAGGACAGTATCTCTAGTCTGCTGATATTCCTGTAATGTCACAGGTTTTGGATGATCTAAAGTAGCTGTCCCCAGTCTGATGGTCAATCTCTGCTCAGTCTCACATTTCCCCCCTCCACTCTTTGTTCTCAAGTAGCAGATGTCATTTTAACAAAGCTCCAACTGAGCTCAAAGTCTCTCACTGTCTTAACCACAGGCTACGACAGCCACAGCCCTAGCCCCAGGCTGATCTGCTGGGTGTCTTCTCAGCAGCAACAACCCCTTTACCTTGAAAGGTGCTTAAAGGGACAGAGAGATGCTGAGAGGGGCTGAATTGCTGCAAGGTTCCCCCCTTTGCTAGGTTTCCCTCCTGAAGAGGAGTCAGCAAAGAACTGCCCATCAGCTGTGTTTATAGCATAGAACTAGTTCCAGCAATGCCCAATGGGCCAGGGAACTTCCTTTCCACAGGCAGCCAGAAGAGACTACATGGGGGAAAATTCTCCACAGCTCCACAGGCCTTGCAGGCTCCCCAGCTGCAGCAGTGGGCAGATGTGGGAATAGTCCACAGCTCCCCAGCCCAGTCAGTAAGGGAGGGAATCCCCAGTAGCTCAGCAGTTGCTGCAGGCTGGGGGGAGAGAGGAAGGGAAGGGCATCAATGTTGCCAGTCAAAGGAAGCCCCATTTTTGAGAATAGTCTTGATTAAACAAGCTCCAGACAGTTTAATCCACACACATGCAAGGCACATACCAGTCCCATCCCCAACAGAGAGGAGCCTGAGCATGACAGAGGCTGGAGAGAGTTAACAGCAGCCACCTGGGTAACTGCCACAGCATGAAGCGAAATATTCCTGTCACCTGACTGGGGCTTTGAAATATAGATTGGATCTCCCTGCTCTGGCACCCTTGGAACTTGAGTGGTCCTGAAGCAGGGAATTTGCTGGAAGAGGGACTCTTCTAGTGCTCCCCTCCTGGCTGTGGCCCTAGCCACTGTGTTACTCCCAGCACGTTTGCGGGGATCTGCTGCCCCTGGCAGGGCTTCTCTCCAGGCCGCCACTCAGCTCTGGCTGGTGGGACTCTGCACCCGAGCCGGCACTGTCTTCGGCTCGCCTCACTCCAGCCAAAGCAGCTCTGCACCCCCAGCCAGCAGGATTCCCTGCCCCTGGTGCTGGCCCTGCTCTGGCTGGCGGGGCTTTGTGCGGGCCCCAGGTGGGGTGATACACCCCCCACGCCAGCAGGGCTCCCTGCCCCCAGGTTAGCAGGGCTTTTCTCCAAGCCGGCCTCACTCTAGCTGCAGCAGGACTACACTCCCAACTGCTGGCCAGCGGGGTTCTGCACTCTGGCTGGAGCATTTTCCCTGCCTCCAGCCATTAGCCCTGCAGGCTGCCAGCCATGGCCAACCTCTGTGGCTGGGGTTCTCCAGTCCAGCAACATCCATGGTCCTGGTGGACCACAGATGTTTATGGACCAAAGAGTATCGGACCACAGAGGTTCAACTTTACCACAAATGGAGCAGCGCCTGTTTCCAGCACACAGCCTGGTGCTCCTAGCCAGGTAGGGGGACAAAATGATTGCCTGCTCCCTGTGAATTCAAAATGGTGTTTGATGCAGGGGCATTCATTGTCGTAAGTGGAACACCACCACAATTCATTTTACTAATTTGGGATGATGAGTGAGTCCTTTCAGGTAACATGGATGCTAAATAAGGAGAAGGAGAAGGGGGGGCGGGTATGGACCAGCCGGGGAAGAGGCGGTGGTAACCTTAGACAGGGAGCCTTTGCTTTACCAATTCAACCTGATTACTGTATTAGGCCATATTTGCAGCGTACCCACACTAGTGGCAATGTTAATGCTGAATTAATTTAATCTGAGTTGAAAAATACTGACACCAAACAGAGAGTTAACATTGCAAGAGAAATCTTAGTTTAGTGGTTTTTAAAAGATTCAACTTCAGGAGAGAAAAAAAATCCAAGCCTAAACCTCACACAGCAATAAATTGCACCACAATGAAAAAAAGTTGCCAGCAGGAAGGTTTTATATCTTTAATAAAAAAAATAAAAATAAAATAAAATTAAAAAAAAAAAACCCCACATCGCAGACAATTTTTCTCATCTCATGCTGTTTTCTATGCAGGATAAAATATACGTAAAAGTAAGGGTAATAAATTACAAACATGTTTATAAAGGGAACTTAAAAGCCTGAAATCTTAACTAACACCTTTCAACTACATTTCTTGGCAACTCGCCAATCCCCCGCCCCAAAAAACCCACCAACCAAACCCTCAAAATCCCAATAATATATTTTACATAAAAATCAAGGAATCCACAAATTCCACCTAAGTGAATCCATAAAACAGATTCTTTGTGGCTTGTTGGAAAGGACTCCTCATCTTTCTAGACCTCCTCTATTCATTCAGTGTCAGTTTCCTGTCACATCCACTGCACAATGGGAAGTCAGTCCTATGATTTTGGAAGCTGTCCCAAGGGCTTGGAAAAAAATTACCTAGGAATCCAAGCTTATTCTTAAACTGTATTTTAAACTTGCAAATTTGTTACTAGCTTTATCAAGCAAACACAATCAACATCACAGCAAAACAAAATTTGATATTTACAAATGGAGAGAATCAAACTCAAAAGGGTAAACAGGATCCTCCTTCCCTCCCCCCTCCCCAAGCTTACCTTGCAGCCTTCACAAGTAATGACACCATAATGGATTCCTGATGATTTGTCTCCACAGATCTTGCATGGAATAATTTCAATTTGAGCTGTAACGGAAGCATGCAACCAGTTAATTACATTTTCTTTTAAACACCTTATAAAAGCGTTCCCTGATCAGCATTTGTACAGTGAAAACTAATAATCTTCTAAACATTATACTGCATTAACTATTCATTGCTGAACTGTGAGGGTCCCCCTAGAGTCTTGGACTAAATTATGGCTGCTCGTTATATAATAGCTTTCAGGTTATTAAAATGGGTCATTTGAGAAGGTGTTTAAAAACCCACAACAAGGCTAGGATCAGCATTTCAAAGCCAAAAAGAAGTGGGGAGTTCACATTTTGGCTGAAGAACTAAATCGATACTAAAAGGATTTCCCCAATCTCCTTTCCTCAGAATTTTTCATAAAAGTGTATAAAATTTGTCCTAGCTGAAAATCCAGGATTTGAATGGAACGCTTTACATGCAAGTGTCATGGCTAGTTTTATAGCCAGATAAATATGGTAAATACTGATAGCATTTGAGAGTAAAGATCCCATATTCACAATAATCATTGGTGTATTAATACCCTGAGACTGAAAGAGGGAGGAAAACATGGCAGTACTCCAGGTGCACTGCAATATATGTTCTCTTCTGTCTCTGTATTTCTCTCCCTTTCTTGAGTAAGGGCCACAGATGAGCTCGATGAAAGCACTGCTTTGTTACTGGACTAACAGCAATTAGAATTAAATTTACCATGCTATGAAACTCTCAGATTTCATCAAGTGCTCACCTGGACAAGTAAAACATTAGCAGAGAGTCTGTTCTGTGTAAGTACCTAGGAATACATCCTCAAACTCCATCAGTACACATGGTTTGTATCCTTTGAAAGGTTCTATTGCTAATAAATTCTCTTTCAAGGCAGGACTTTTCACCAAGCATCAGTAGTGTTTCACAATACAGAATTCAATTTACTCTCTGTGTACATGCACACATATTTTTTTAAAATGGTGTGTTCCTGAGTGCTGTTGCTTCGTACACTCCCTCTTCCCAACTTCTGAAACTGATTTGTGCAATATTTGAGACCAGGCTATAATCAATTAAATGGGGCCACTCCATCCATGAGTTTTTCCAAAATACAATGGAGTTTCTTTTACTATGAGAACAGTTAATCTCCAGCAAGGAGTTTAAATACATTAAACATTGCCTGATTGCCTCTGAGAGGCTTTATATTTACTTCGTTGAATTTATAGTTGCCCAACAGTAAACTTCAAAATACCTTATATCATTGAATAGTTTGGGGGTACATTTACTGCATGAACCCTTGCTGAGGCTAATGTGTCTGCTTTTCTCATTAGAGATTGTGTATTGGTCTATGTGCTATTAAGCACCTTGTACACTGACAGCGTTAAATGAATATTTGTTAAGCAAGCAACATCTCTTTTCAGTTTTTTTCCTCTGATCTTGCATGCAGTAGGAAGCCTCACAGTTTAGGGTCAGGTATGTTATTAGAAGGATCAGAAAACATTAAATGAACACGTCTTAAATTTACTCCAAGAATCTGGCAAATTAGAATGTTCCCCAATCCATACAAAATGGAGTGAACAAAGCAGCTACTGAAGAGTAGTGACTTGCTCCCCTGACTCAAACACTAGCTTCTACATGCTAAGCTCTGGAAACCAGCATCAGCAACTGTGCAACTACACAGCTTCTCTACTGACGGTCCTGTACCAGTGGTTCTCAAACATTCACGCAATGGGGCTCTGACCAAGAGCAACAGATTCTATCCTGGGCACCTCCTACTTCCAGATGTTTAATCCCACAGTTTTCCTGGGGTAGCTATAATGGCAGGTTGAAATGAAAGTGTCATATTAAGATTCTTAAAGAGACAGCACCTCTGGAGCCTTGGAAAACTCCTTAATTTCATTTTCCTGTTCTGGTCACATATTGAAAACAACAGATGAAGAAGCTACAGAAAGTGTTAATTTATATTATTTTATTAATGTATGATACACATTAGTTATTACTATACCATCTGAGTACACCCTCACAACAGGTGACATTTCATTATCGTTACTTTACACACAGGAAACTGAGGCATGGGTATTAAGCAACTGGCCTAATATTACAAATTCTAGGACAACTTCAGGAATAAATCTTCCAGCTCCTACTTCTGTACCTGAACTATAAAACCATCTTTCTTTCCTGCTGTTGTAAATTAACATCCCCTTCCAACACCTGTTACCAGTCAATAAATAAGACTCAACTGCACAGATAAACCTCATTATATTTTTAATATTCCACTTCTGAATATGTAATTGCTGTGTCATTACATGTAGAAACTGATGTAATAAAACTACTGTTTGCATGTTATCACTAATGCATTTCTTAAAGTCTCATCTGAAGTTTAAGCATGCAGTAGTCATTTTTTCCACATTGTTAAGCAAGAGGACATTTGCAATTTGTTTCTGTTTCTGGAGGAATGTAACATGCCTTCACAGAGCTGGCCTAAGGCTAAGTGATGAATAGTCTGAAAAGGGCAATAATGAGCCTAAAATGCATTGTCTGGAATGTCCTACTGCTATAATGAAATGGAATTTACATAAAACACAAGAAGGGAAACAGTTATACCCTGGCCATGGAAGCATTTATTGATCATTATTTATTAGGGTAGTGGCACCAAATTAGATACATTTTTAGAACTCTGAACTTGTCATAGCGTAGATTATCTTTAGTACACTTAGATTAAATTATCACACAACATTTAATACTTCAGCTTTATTTTTAACTTTTGAGCTACAATTCAGTGGAAGGATCTGCTGAAGTATAAATTGTTCAGGATTGCCAGAACCAATAACTGTATTACAAATTAATGCAAGGTAAGACATCAGAGCAATTACTGCTTTAAGTGGTTGCTTTTGCAAATCAATATTAAAATAGAACCCCATCACAAGTTGATATTCGTTCTGTAAAGTTATTAAAGGACACAGTTAATTTATAGCTAGTGAATGCAAATTGTCTGTACATAAGCTATGTGTTTTTCTTGAAAGGGGGAAAACATGGTTTCTTCTCCTTTCCCATTTTTAACATTGGCATAAATATGCATTGCTAAAATCCTGTTCATATGCAAACAAGACACATGGGAAACATTTTTGCTTGTCAAGAATATGTTACAATTTGAGTTACTCCCAGTCCCAGCTTCAAATTTTTCTGCACTATTAATGTGAATTGTGTCTATTTTGTGTTTTCACATGTATACGGTAGTTTTTTTTCAGGTTATATAAAATACTGTAATTCATGTTTTAAACTAGAATTAGCTTAAATTACAGTTTACAAATCCAGTCTCCCAGGGTGGTGGCTCAGACTGATTTTGGTTCATGCATGAACAAATTATTTCTTCCACATGAACTGGAGAAAAAATAAACTCTTGGGGTTGCTTAGAAACAGCTATGGATACCAAGGTGACAGACATAGTTTGTACTGGTACATTTGAATACTAAGAATATTTCATATTGTGAAAAAAATATTCCAGGACCCCACTGCGAGTGTCCTGTGCAGAAGACAGTGGCACACTACCACACAGGAAATGTGCAGCAATGAATTGACCTAGTGTCTCCCAAGTGGTAGGCAAATGGCCTAACCATTGGACACTCCTTTCCCATCCATCCCTGATGTTTTGATTTGGATAGGGTTGCCAGATGGTTTCAACAAAAATACTGGACACACTTGACATTACATCACAATCTACATTACATCTTATTTAGAAAATACAGGACATTTATATTTATTCATTTATATTTTCTCAATTTGCTTCCCGATCAGAAAACTCAAATACTGGACTGTCCGGTTCAAAACCAGACATCTGGCAACCCTAGATTTGGATGTGTTATTGACTCCCCCTTGGACATCTGTTTTAGTTAATGCAGTTTCATTACATTTGCATTTTCAAAAATAAAGTTGTATGACTACTTCAGGCTAATTCCAAATGCACACTCCCAACAGACTAAACAACAAATGGTCTGATAGCACTTTATAGACTAACACCACCTGTAGATGGTATCATGAGCTTAGCGCAGTCTGTGCTTCATTCCTTCCTTCTGCCCAAATCTGGAACAGTCTCCCTGAACTTCTCTACCAAGAATCTTCTCTCCAGTGCTTCCTTAAGCCCTCCTTCTCCAAATTATCACCCTGCTTTATTAATTGTCAAATCCTATTTCAAAACTAATGAAATAATGTCCTGTGTCTTGTCTTGTTCAGATTGTAAACTCTTCAGGGTAGAGGAGGACTCTAACTCTACATTTGTGAAGTGCTGTGTAAATTTACGGTTCTTTAAAATTTAACATTTTATTATTTGTGTTGCCCTGCACAGAAGCTCAAATCAAGACCATGGTCTGATTGTGCTGGGCACTGCAACAGACAGCCTTTGCCCCCATTTTTTTTTTTTATAGTTTAAACAGACAAGACAAAGGAAGCATTATTCTCATTTATAAATGAAAAACTGCAAAACAGAGTAAGGCTCTGATTCAGCAAAACACCTAAGTATCTTAACAGAACTGGTAGAAAATTTTCTGATTAAAAAAAGGTTTTTTTTCCTGAGGAAAAATGTGGTTCTGCTGAAAAGCATTTTTTTCTGTAAGAAATGTCATTTGACAAATTTGTTCCTTTCCAAGTTTTTCAGAACAAAACAAAACAAAACAAAAATTAGAGAAACAAATTCCAATTTTTTCCAAAGTTTTCATTTTAAAAATATAAAATGCCTACACACTTTTTGATTTTTTTCCAACTGGCAAAAGGAGACAACCAACTTGTTGCTCTAAGGGGCTATTGTCTACACTACACAGTTTTTTCAGAAAAATAGCTGTTTTTCCGAAAAAACTTCACTTACGTCCACACTGCAATTGTGTTCTTTCGGAAAAAATTTGAAAGAACAGAGGGGTTTTTCCAACATTGGCAATCCTCCTTCTGCAAGAAAGAAGCCTTTTTCCGAAAGAGCTCTTTTGGAAAAAGGTGTGGGGACAGGGAAGAGGGAGTTCTTTCGAAAGGAAAGAGGAAAAAGCACAGGTGCCCTGGGGGCCACTTTGCCCATAGTAATCACAGCTTAAATGCGAGATAGCGTCCATTCAGTGTGGATGCTATCTTTCGAAAAAGCAGATAGCTTTTTTGATGCGCTTTGGCAGTGTGGACATGCTCTTTCGTAAGACTTTTTTCAGAAGATCTCTTCTGGAAAAGCTTCTTCCGAAAGAAGCCTGCAGTTTAGACGTAGCCAGATGAGAAAGAAGAACTTCTCACTTTTAAGTTATTTTAAAAAATGGTTCTTCTCTCCCCAAACATTCACACTTATTATTTCCCAAATGAATAGTAACTTGAAAGAGCTGGGAAACAAAAAGATAGGAAAGTGTTCTCACCCCCAACCCTTTTGCAAAGGCTTAGAGTTTCCTAAGGAAAAAACGTCTGTGATGGGAAAAATTTTATGGGGGTGGGACAAAACAGTTTTCCAGGCAGTTTGTGCTCATGCTCCCATGACATTTATTCCTGCTTTGCTGTGTAGAGATGGATTAATGCACATTCTTAATTGCTTTGCTGAATTGGACCCTATGGGCTAAAACCATGCCTAGCACCTTGGCTCCGATCCTGCAAAGTTCTTATGCACGTGCTTTACTTCAAGCACATAAATAGTCCCATTTACATTATTGGGACTACTTGCATGGTCAAAGTTGCTAGATTGACTCTTCAGTGACTTGTTCAAGGAGTTCATAGCAGTCAGGAACTAAGCCCAGATCTCCAGGGTTCCAGTCCAGTACCCTAGTAAAAAGAGCTTCTTCCTCTCAATATAATAAATATTACTACATCTGGGAAAGATGTTTTCTACTTCATAGGCTGTGCAAAATTTCCTCATCCCACACATTCAAATAGGGTGTTAGACTAACCATGCATTTTAAGAATACAAACTGAGCTAACCTGCTTCTGAAAGGCTGTGATTTGTGCCATACGTCATTGCAACTGTTGTTTATAAGAATATTGATTAAATTAGGAGTCATACATATTCATTGACACAAACAAGCAAGGTATGTGTAATGTGCTGTGTAAGGCAAAAAAAAAAAAAATCTGAGCACAAACTGAATTAACAAGGAACAATTTTACTTATATAATATTCTAATCCCCTTGCATTTTCAGCTTCATTACCTGAACAATTTGCTCCATCATGTACCCTAAGTAATTCTACTCAGCTGCTAATTTCTCTCCTCCAATCATCTGCAGTTTCAATAAACCAAAAGCTAGTGGCAGCACAGCTCCACAAATATCATCAATATGTTACATTTAGTGATCAGCTGACTGTTTGGATACATTAAGCTATCTTTTGGCTATAACAACTTTGTTAGAAACATGCCATTTATTTTGACAAACTCAATGGGCCAAATTCTACTCAGTTATGCAGGTACAACTCCACTGAAGTCAATGGGTGTGGTACATTGGTGGAAACAAGAACATCAAAGCATTAATTAAAAACTAAATACCAGGTATAAAAGCTCCCCGGTGTGCTCTGCTTAACCTCTTTGTGCTTGAACGCTGCTTGTCGCTGTCAGAAGTCCACTCTACACTATAGCATTACATACTACTAGGAAGTTATTCAGTTTTTAAAAGAATATGAAAGTACATAGAGAGATAAACTGTATGGGGTAAATTTTCTGAAGGATGGAGTCCAGGCCTGCCCTTCCTTCTGGCATAATTTGGGCCCATGAAAATCCAAATCCTTTCTGATTTGAGTATGCCACAGGGCAACTATGCTCTACCATTCAGGTTCATAGACCATGCCCTTCACGCAGGCATTGGTGTATATTGCTCTGTATTAAACCACAAGAAGCAATATACAAATTATACATAGCTCGAGCTTTGTTACTGAATTAAGAAACTTGATAGAGTAACTGCAGGCTATAAGAAAGATGGTCTGAATTTAACGGATCTGTGCAGTTGACTAACAGATGGAAAATTTAAGTTGCCAGAGCATCAAAATAGTTTACAAGCTTATAAAAACTAAATTTGGGTTTTTTTTTTTAAAAACACTGATATACATTACAAATGGCTGGACCAATTTTCTTCTGTGAATACTTTTAGAAATTAAATACGCAATGGTATAAAGGCAGATTCTCTTATAAGATAAAGCAGCACAACTCTCTAGAGCAGCCTAACACATAGGGAAGACAGGCCATGTCAAAATTAAGTAACAGAGGGGTACAAAGTTCAGTCCCTTCCCCATCCATATAGTCCATAACAGGGTCAACCATGAGTTGGCTTGATCTTCAGACACATGCAGTTACTAACTGTGGGAAAACTCATTTGCATGGAGTCTGCTACCTCTTGATTAGTTGTGTAACTCTAAAACATTTTCATCTTGCTCCTAGCTCTTACCCTTTTCTTGGTTTTACCTTGATCTGAGCCAATTTCTCCCCTCTCCAACCAGTGCTTGACTTTTACCCATATGTCCAGACACACTTCCACTGGACTTCAGCCAGTCATTGATTTCATTAATGCAACTGATGGTATTGTGAAAGGATAAAAACATTGTATCTTTTTATGCCCTTTACTGGTGCCTGTTTGCTTTGAAGACACAGCTAGTTACACTTACACACACAACAGGACACCAGGGCTGAATATTAGGTTTTTTTATTATTATGCAGCAGAAGCCTGTCATGAACTGAACATAAACACTTCTGCCACCCACAAAATGCTGCTGTTGCAAGGGAAAAAAAAAGTCATCTACTTTTCACCTGAAAATAACACATTGTTCCCAAATGCTTGCTGAGGGCATGAAAGGGAAAAGATGGCTCTTGCAATGAACAATAGTCACAATATGAAGTCACTACACTAAGCAATAAGACTATATCAATGGATTAGAACCGTCATATCCAGAGAACACGTATGACACTGCTGGATACGAGAGCATATAGATGAGCAAGGACAGCCAACACTGAAAATGGTTGTACCTATGGTGCACATCCAAACAGCTTAAAGCATTAACCATGTGTGTTTTAAATGTCTCCCCCAATTGGCTGTATACAATGAAAGGTTTGGACAATGTTTGCTCTTCCTGTGGGAAAACACAAAGATTGCTGTTGCTCAAGAGTATCCAAAGTCAATGATTTCTTAAAATCTAGTCAAACATTTGTTTTGGAAAGACAAAAAAAAATTAAAAAAAAAATTAAAAAAATCACATGAACTAAATAGCTAAGGCAAGATAGTTCACATTTCAGTTTTTGCAAGTTAGAGAGCAGCGTGCAAGCAGAGAGCACAGCTATTCATAAGAAACATTGGACCAGATTCTTAGCTGATGTAAATCAATTTAGTGCCATTTTAGTCAATGGAATTATGACAGTATTATCAAGGCATCTAGTCTTCAATCAAGCCTTCATTATTAGTGAAAATAAAATAACATTCTCTCTCGATGGACACAAAATACATTTTATTTCCATGCTCTTGTGAAGGACTGCAGGGGTGTATGTGTGTGTGTAAAAGCGTGCTATCATCCAAAACTATTGGAAAGCAATTTCCTTGGAAAAATGTCTCTTCTCTAGCTGTTAAGCACCCTTTAAAAAAATCACAGCTTTGTAAAATTACAGAAGACTGGACATTAAAGAAAAATTAATTCTTTAGATTAGTCTTTTTAGTGTATATTGTAACAACATAGCAAGATACTCATCTTGTGACATTCTTTGGCAATAAGACAACAGGCATTAAAAAAAATTCCAATTACCAGTTGTAATGACAGATTCTGCCCTTCTCCCTGACGGAGAAAATGATTCAGTCACCAGCCAGCCAGAGTGTGTAGCATAATCATTAATTCACTGCAGTTATCAAAAAGGTGAAATAAAATTACTGCAAATTGGGGAGGGAGAAAGAGCTGAGAAAGGAGAAGGAAAGAGGTACTTCCATGCAAGGTCCTGTACATGCCAAAGCCACGGTATTATAAAACTGGTTTGACGGTTTCAACAAGAAAAGACTTCCAAGTTTAATAAAATGGCAAGACCATTCTGTAACACGTTAGCATCTCATACAAAACAAAGCTGGGATCCTTTCTCCAGGGCCTGAATAGCATATTGATAACATGACGCTTTCTTTACTTTTAAATTAGCTGTATGGGCCACCCTAGGCATGAATGGAGTGGAACAGATCAGGGGTATAATCAATATGTAGCACGATTCTAGATACCATTTCACTGTACACTCTCATTTAAGAAATGGTAATAATGTGATTATCCTAAGTCAGAGTTAACATTGTTTAGGTCAGTGGTTCAGAAGATGGGCATTCTATTTTTTATTTCAGTGCTGTTCTGCTGTGCTAATTTAGACATCCTTCTGTACCTCTACTTCCCTTCCTGTATAATAGAAATGATTATGCTGTACCCCCCACCCAAATATCTTGAGCCTTAGTCTTTACAGTCAAATCCTATACATGCTTGACATGGGGAAGTGACTGCCCAGTAATGCCTACTAAGTGAAACACTGCAGGTACTCCCTGCCTCAAGATTCTCTCTTTCTCTCCTAGGATTCATATTGCTCAAACATCCAGCTGGGCCACTGAGTTCAATCCCCTTTCAGGATAACAAGCCTAAAGAAAAATCCCAAACAAAAGGCTCTTCTGACCTTGGGGGTTTCTCTGCCCCTTCTGGGTTGCCATTCAGTTTCTCAAGCCCTGCTTACATAGGAGGCCCCAGCTCTTCTCTGGCTAGCTTCTCTGTCAGCTGGCCCCTTTTCCCAAATTGTCCTCAGAGTGCACAGGACAACCTTTTTCCACTAGAGTCTGCCCTGCCACGTTGGTCCCTCCCTTTCTCCCAACAAACCCACACTGTTTGAGTGAATGGACTGTCTTGCCTTGCCCTTTCTCCAAGGATTCCGGTCTTGAACTTTAAACTCGCAGTGATGGGACATCCTCTCCCAAGAACTATTCATTTCACAGGCCACTTCTCTATCAGTATGTCCTAGGTCCATGCATCTGTCAGAATTTTCAGAGTGTTAAAGGGCAACATCACATCTCAGGGATGAGCTGACCACTAGGCACCACTAACCTTAAGGGAGCATATTCTTCATAAAATATTGCTATGATATGAATATAGCATAACTAAGATGTGTTTATGCAAGACGGATCATATGAGGTATAATTGAAAAGGTTATGATCTAATAAATGTGTTTATCCAATTTGCATGCACATATTATTTCAGTATCTGAAGCTAAGAACATTGGCTTTGTAACAGTTATTACAACTATGTGTATATCTGGGGGAATGCCCACCAAAGAGAAGGCAATCAGCCTGAATGAGCCTTTTAAGAAGGACAATAGAACTTTGGAGATACTAATCTTCCCCCATTCTGTGGAGTTTCCTGGGATCTTGTTTTGACACAGAGAGCCCCTCAAAATTACCCCTCAGTTCAATAGTCTTGTTACTCTCTGCACTAGCACAAATCAAATGACACCTACTGTTACTAGAAAAAAGCGAGCAGGATAGCGAATCATATTGCAATATTGTATTAACATTATTAACAAGTTCAGCTAAATTCTTTAATGCTAACAAGGTGACAGACTCCTGAATTGTAAAAGGGTCACTTGTTAATACTAACAAGGCTAACATATGACCCACATTGTTGGTAGTCCCAACTGTTGCATCCTTTGCACATGCATACTTCTACACTTAGTAACTGCAGAATATTCCTTAATAAGCTGAATATGCTTTAACTGTTGCATCCCTATTCCTTTATCATAACACATAGGCATTGATTTGTGTTCACTTACAATTAGGCTAAGTCATATACCAGGGTAAAATTAAATGGATGGGATTACTATCAAAGTAGTGTCCCTTTAAAAAGAGCATGGTCAAAGTTGCTAGATTGACTCTCATCATTACTTGGCTTCCTCCAGTGCCTTTGCAAAGGCATACAGACTTCAGTGCAGGTTTACCTCAGAGAGAATGGCAGGATGTGTTCCTTGGAGCACTAAGAAGTGGTACTTTGAGTGATTATGTTAAAAGCTTGTCAACTATGGATGGCATACAAGCCACTTCCTCACAAGAGAGCTGAGCTTTGATGAAAAAACACTCTAAAATCTGAATTCACCTTTTTAAAGTAAATTGAGCATAGAAACCATCTCATCTAGACAACCAAACTGAAGTGACTACATCTGCATTTTAAAATATTTTCTTTTATTTTGGCTTCATGGGAATTTGATGTCATTACAAAGATTTTCTTTGATGTTGCATGCCAAGTAGCACAATTAGTTTCTCATATAAAGATATAGTCTGTCTAGTTTAAATTTTCATATTAAAGTGATTCATCTAATAGATGTATAATCACAATCAAACACAGGCAGAAAGTCTCAGAATAGTCAAAAAGCTTCCACTCACTATCAAGAAACTCCTCTCCCTCTAAACAGATCTTCCTGGGTCCATTTGTGCCAATATTCTATAAGTTATGTTTCTTATAATATTTGGCTATTAAAAACACATCAGTATTAAAAATCAACAATTCAGGATAAACAGAGCCCTCTACTTTACTCAAGTACCATCTTTTTATACCAATCTCTTTACCAGATCCAGGGAATTATTTTAACCAGTAATAAAGAATTTTAAAAAAATGTGTTTTTCATTAGCACCATCTCGAATATGCCAGTACTCCTTTCCTTTTCAAAGGAAATGTAATCAGGCCTCTTAAATAGTGAGACAACAATTTCAGAGGATGCCAAATCCACAGCTATTGCAGTCAATTACTTACTTAGTTTCTAGTGGTAAGCACCAAAATTGTTGATTATAATAGATGTTCTCTCCATCTGAAGGGAAAGAAAAATATATCTATAAAATTCCCACTGATACTTATAAGCAACAGGATAATTTGCCACTCGTGCATTTCTTAACCTGTAGATGTCACTGTAGTCAATCTATACTGGACAGTAGGAAAAGCAGCTTAAATATCAGTGACTACTCCTTTTCTAATAGACATTTGGTTATGGACCATCTCCAGTTTCATTCAGTCCAATGCATTTCAAATGAATAACATTACTTTCTCCGTAGAGGGCTGCTTCCCTCTCAGGATGAGTGAGTGAGGGAGGGAGCGAGCGAATGAGTGCCTGCACCCTCTGCCCCTCCCCCCCAAAAAGAAATATTGATGTGATGGATAAATGTCCCCCTTCTTCCTTTGTGGTCATACTTAGCTTCTGAATAGCTTCTGCACATCCCCTGACTTTCTCTCACCCCCAACCTCCAAAGAGCACAAAGAGCAAGAGGTCTGCTCAGAGGGTGATGCTGATTAGATAATTAAATTCACAAAGTGAGGAAATACAAAATGTCTTATTCCAGCAGTGATGTTAACTCTGCAACACTGTACATCTTAAATACCTCAGCAAATACTTTGTGATGCATAAAGAATAACTTCACTGATATATAGATCACTGGTACACCCCTCCTAGAACGACATGATCACAACTGGTCACCCCATTTCAGAAAGAAAGTAGCAGAAATTGCAGAACATTCAACAAGAATGACAAAGGAAGGAATGGAAACACTCATATGAAGAGAGACTGAAAAGCCTGGGGATGTTTATAACAGAGCTACTCAACTTTGGAAGCCCCCGGGCCCACAATGATACTCACAGCACATGCCAAGGGTGGCAACTTAAATGTGGTGGCATATATATGCAAATAGCTTTTCACACTGATGGACATGAATACAAAGATTTAGGCAAGACTACACAAAATGCAGGCCCTATTTAAGTCAGTTCTGCTGATATTAATAAAATGCAATACCTACCCGATTTCCACTCACATGACTACACTTTTAATGAGAAATGACAGTTCAGGAATTTAACTACTAAAACGCATCTCAATGGAAAACCATTATATTGACTACTTTTTTGTTTTGACTCCCACCCACGGGCCCCGCGTAAACCCAAACCACACCGCGGGCCGCGGGCCACATGTTGAGTAATTCTGGTTTATAACATAATAACGGCCATACTGGGTCAGACCATCCAGCCCAGTATCCTGTCTGCCGACAGTGGCCAATACCAGATGCCCCAGAGGGGAGGGAACACAACAGATAATCCTCACGTGATTCCCTCCCCTGTCACACACCTCCAAAGAAACAGAGGCTAGGGACACCATTCCTACCCATCCTGACTAATAGCCATTGATGGGCCTAACCTCCATGAAACTATCTAGCTCTTTTTTGAACCCTGTTAAAATCCTAGCCTTCACCATATCCTCTGGCAAGGAGTTCCACAGGTTAACTTGCGCTGAGTGAAGAAAAACTTCCTTTGGTTTGTTTTAAACCTGCCACCTACCACCTATTCATTTCATTTGGTGACTCCTAGTTCTTATATTGTGGGAATAAGTAAATAACTTTTTCTTATTCACTTTTGCCACACCAGTCATGATTTTATAGACCTTTATCATATCCCACCTTAGTCCTCTTTTCTAAGCTGAAAAGTCCAAGTCTTACTTTGTAGAGAAGATGAATAAGGGAATTGACACGCATATTCAAAACAATGAATCAGACCAAGATGGTTTATTAGGAACTTCTTTGAGTAGCACCTTTAAAGGCCTCATGTTGCTACGTCCCTTGCAAATACATGGTCAGAAACAATCCCTCCTCAAGAACTAACAATCCCAACAGACAAGGCCAGAAAGAGGAAACAGAGGCACAGATAGGTGAAATGAATGTCACACAACAGGTCTGCACAGCTGGGAACAGAACCAAACTATCCTGACACTACGACCAATGCCAAAGCATAACTAATCTGTGGAATTCATTGCCACAAGGATTGTGGATTGCCATTGAGGATTTAGCAGAATTTCAAAAGGGACTGGACATTTCTATGAGTAACAAGAACATCTAGAGTTGTTATAGTAAAATGTTAAAAACAAACAAGAGTTTTGGAAGGGATAAAACCTCAGTGCTTCATGACACAAGCCAGACTACTTATTGGGAAAATTATCCTAAAACTAGCTGTAGTAAGTTGAGGTCAGTAACATGGAGTCAGCAGGCCTGAATAGAGGCCTGTAACATGAAAGCAGCAACAGGCCTAGAATCTAGTAAGCAAGACTTTGGTTCAGGAACATAGGAGCCAAGAAAGAGGCCCTATTGATAACTGTGTGATTGTGTAAGTTAGGTCGAGCATGGAAGGACACAGGGAGGCACTGGGTACAGACTGTAAGCCAAAGGGGAGTAGCAGAATATCTTAATAAGAAGTGTCTTGGTACAAAGACTCCCCAAAAACTAATGCACATACCGACCTAGGTTCAGGACCAGGTCGAGATTGACATCATGAAGGATAGTAAGTAAGCCCTCCTTCCATAAGGTGAGGGGTGGTAACTAGGCAAGAGAGGGTGGCAACCTGGTACGTAAAGAAATGATGTAAGTTGTTTATACCTGTCTATAAAAGGACACCGCAAAGGGTGCTCTCCGTCCGACCGGGGGGGGCGCACTAGGCGCCTGAACGGCAGGTGTCATTGCCTAAACTTACAGAATGCACAGTAGCTTAACTTTGACTAACTGCTGTTAATATCTGATATATGGCAATAGGCCTGCCCGGTGTTGGTACCTTGTCAACACGGGCCATAGTGCCCAGTGGTGTAACATTGTACTGATCTCTGTTACCAACTGGTAGAGCTTCGCATTTGACAATAAACCTGCTCGACTGATTTCAAACCTTGCCTGCATCTGTCATTTCCGGGGCCTCTCAGACATCTCCTGTGTTGACCCAAGTGCACGGGGTCTAACACTCTAGATAAAGGGAGTACCGATTGTTACGCATGCAGCCGAAAGTTGATCATCACCGACGGAGTAGAGGTCCTGTCAGGAGCGCGCCAGGACAACCCTGACCAGACGACGCTGACACTGACAGTTCAGGTACAGGACACCGAGGTATGACAATAGCCATTGTAGGTTTCTTGCACCTTTCTCTGAAGTATTCGCTACTGGCACTACCAGTGACAAGATATTGGCCTAGGTGGACTTTCATCCAGTCTGACAATTCCTAGGATACAAATATTAATCTATCTAATCAAAATACATTCATGAAAATAAAAATACAGTTGCTCTATTCCTAATAATGGTAGCATTTAAGTAGCATCAACTGGGTTTTGAAGCTTATACTCCACCTTGTTGAACAGGAGAGCAGAGGGGACAGTCTCTTTGCAATTGATCCTTCGGCTTGGCCAAAGACAGCATATGGCAATCAGAAAGCAAACTGATTGCAAAATTTAAAAAATGTAAGGTCTGATTCTGCACTATGCTACATGAGTTTTATGCTGGAGTGACTCCATTAAAATGAATGAAGTTACATTAGCATAAAACTGTAGTAATACAATAGTGGATTGGGTCATTCATCTTGATAAATAAGAGCTCAGAATTTGCAAAATGTTGTCAACTGTATAAAAAGTAGGGATGTTAGCATTAGAGATGTTAGCGACTAGTTAGCTTTAAGGGGGTTCCCCTCAGCACTCTCTCTGTAAGAGGCAGGGGAGGCAGAGGCACAGCATGGAAACGCGCACTGGGCTCGCGCTGTTCCCACTGCAGGCACTTCTGCTTTTGAAATGTACAGGAGACCTCCGGGGCACAGGAACCAGTGCTGGGGGGAGCCCGCTTAGAAGCCAGTTCCCTCCCAGCAACCTCTTCAGGGTGCCGCCTGCCCCCCTCCTCTGAGGCGGTAAGAGGGAGGATAGAGGACACTGCTGCAAAGCAACCCCTGTCCACAGGAGTCCCAGCAGGGAGTTGGGCCCCCCATGGACAGGAGCTGTTGCCACCAAGCAGCCTCTGTTCATGGCAGCCAGGGCTGGCCAGGGGCAGGGGCTGCTCAAGCAGCAGCACCTGTCCATGGTCAGTCCTGGCTGCTGCAAACAGGGGCTGGTGCCAGAGCAGTCTCTGCTCAAGGTGGCCAGCTCTCCGGCAACAGCCCCTGTTCGCAGTGGACAAGGCTGTCCACCGCAAACGGGCTGCTGGACTCAATGTGAGCTGGGACTGAGCAGTCCTGGCTAGCGTGGATTGCTGCGCCTCTGCATTTTAACTGTAGTAAGAGTCCAACGGCTCTTACTACAGTTAAAATGCATAGCCACAGCACGGGTGGCTCTGGAGCGGCACTTATCGACTAATCATATAGTTAATACAAATTGTATTGACTATATGGTTAGCCAGATAATCACATTTTAACATCCTTTGTGTATAATCGTTTAATCTAAATGACTACATGCAAGCCTCCCGCCGAGACAGCCGGGGGGGGGGGGGGGGGAAAAGAGGTGGGAACCGTTGCCCGTGGGGAGCATAACGGTTTCCGCGGCGTTGCCTGTCCCCCACCCCCATGCTGCTGCCACTGATCAAGAGGCAGCAGCGCAGAGGGTGAGGGGGCAGGCAGAGCCGGTACACATGAGAATCCAGCTTTCAAGAAGGCTCCCCACATGTATTGGCTCCCATGGAACCACCTGCTCCCCCTTGCACTGCTGCCTCTAGCTGCATGGGAGGGAGGGGGGACAGGTGGGAGGTGATACATGCAGGCAACTGGCTTTTAAGCTGTGTCTGTGAAGCTACCTGCTTCCCCCTTGCTGCCTCCTACAGATACAACAGCACGGGCGGGGGACAGGTGAAATGCTGGAGCAGCCTCTGTCTGTGGTGGGCCTGGGCTCCCTGAAGACAGGGCCTGTTGCCCCCCTGAACCACTGCCTTTGTATCAGAGGCAGCAGAGAGAGGTGGCAGGGGGAGTCAGATTGCACGGTGAGCCAATTTTTAAACCAGGTCACCCTCATGGACCATCTCTGCCTGCCAGCCTGCCTCTGATGTAGAGGCAGCAGCGCAAGGTGGCTGCTGGCCCCACCCCGGGAAGTATTTTAGTAATCGTGTTACTGCAAAAAATTGTTGTGGCTACACAATTACTAAGATACATGCTAACAAACATCCTTAATAAAAAGGTGCTGAAGCATCTGCAGCTGTGGATTCCATTATTTTAATCCATATCAATGATTTTCTTCCCTCTTGGACGTTAATAAAATGGATTTTAGTTTGCAAAATATTTCCATGAGACATTTCAATTTGCCACATGTAAATTTTCCCAGCAATACCCTGAAATCAGCAGTTCACACATCTAGGAAATTAGCAGGCAGAAGGTGCAATGTGATGTCCAAAGGGATAGAAATTCCATAGGCTGTGTGAGATTTTAACTGCTTAAATATCCACTGGGCATGCTCAGATGTAATTTTTCTATCACTAATAGGTTACGGCTCATTTCAGAATGTTTACTTGAAACCATGTACTTGCACGGCTCCCTATTAGAATGATGTCCATGCCAAGCTGCAGAATTATGATGTTTTTGTTGTAGACCTTTTCTGTGGTTCTCCTACCCCCACTCTACCATGTTTTAAAAAATAGCAATGTTCAAAGCTGAGAACATCAAGGCTGAGAAATCTTTTGTCAGAGACCAAACAGACAATTTCATCTCCTTCCCCTCCTAAAAAAGAGGATAGTTATGAAAACTGTAAACCTGTGAAAAAAGGGGGAGATTCTAATGGAAACTGTTCTCCAACCATGATTAGAGTAAGTGCTACAGTCTACTGGCATCCATAATAATTTGTTATTTTGCACACCCACATTACAGCATTTAATTTCCTGTCTGTGAATGATAAAACCACCTTAGAGTGTAGATAAAACACATCTACGCGTGGCAAGAGAGGCAAAAATGGTAGGAGACCGGATTGGCTTACAGGGGAAATCCTTGGTGAACTTAAGCACAAAAAGGAAGCTTACAAAAAGTGGAAACTTGGACAAATGACCAGGGAGGGGTTTAAATGTATAGCTCGAGAATGCCGGGGTTATCAGGAAGGCGGCGCAAATGGAATTGCGACTGGCTAAGGATGTGAAGGATAACAAGAAAGGTTTCTACAGGCATGTTAACAAGAAGAAGGTGATCAGAGAGGGTGGCCCCTACTGGATGAAGGAGGTAACCTAGTGACAGATGATGTGGGAAAGCTAAAGTACTCAATGCTTTCTTTGCCTCTGTATTCACGGACAAGGTCGGCTCCTGGACTTCTGCGCTAAGTGACGCAAGATGGGATGAAGATGGACAGCCCGTGGTGGGTAAAGAACAGGTTAGGAACTATTTAGAAAAGATAAACGTACACAAATCCATGGGTCAGGACTTAATGCATCTGAGGGTACTGAGGGAGTTGGCAAATGTCATTGAGGAGCCTTTGGCCATTATCTTTGAAAAATCGTGGAGATCGGGAGAAATCCCGGATGATTGGAAAAAGGCAAATGTAGAGCCCATCTTCAAAAAAGGGAAGAAGGACGATCCAGGGAACTATAGGCCGGTCAGTCTTACCTCGGTTCCTGGAAAAATCATGGAAGGGATCCTTAAGGAATCCATTTTGAGGCACTTGGAAGAGAGGAAAGTGATTAGGAATAGTCAGCATGGATTCACAAAGGGCAAGTCGTGCCTGACCAATCTGATTAGCTTCTATGATGAGGTAACTAGCTCTGTGGACATGGGAAAGTCAGTGGATGTGATATACCTTGACTTTAGCAAGGCTTTTGATACGGTCTCCCACAATATTCTTGCCAGCAAGATAAGGGAATGTAGATTGGATAAATGGACGGTAAGATGGATAGAAAGCTGGCTAGAAGGCCGGGCCCAGCGGGTAGTGATCAACGGCTCAATGTCAGGATGGCGGTCGGTTTCTAGCGGAGTGCCCCAAGGTTCGGTTCTAGGACCGGTTTTGTTCAATATCTTTATTAATGACCTGGATGAGGGATGGATTGCTCCCTCAGCAAGTTTGGATGACACTAAGCTAGGGGAGAGGTAGATACGCTTGAGGGCAGAGATAGGGTCCAGAGTGACTTAGACAAATTGGAGGATTGGGCCACAAGAAATCTGATGAAGTTCAACAAGGACAAGTGCAGAGTCCTGCACTTGGGACGGAAGAATCCCAAGCATAGTTACAAGCTGGGGACCAACCAGTTAAGTAGTAGTTCTGCAGAAAAGGACCTGGGGTTACAGTGGATGAGAAGCTGGATATGAGTCAACAGTGCGCCTTGTAGCCAAGAAGGCTAATGGCATATTAGGTTGCATTAAGAGGAGCATTGCCAGCAGATCCAGAGATGTCATTATTCCCCTTTATTCGGCTCTGGTGAGGCCACATCTGGAGTATTGTGTCCAGTTCTGGGCCCGTCACTATAGAAAGGATGTGGACGCATTGGAGAGGGTCCAGCGGAGGGCAACCAAAACGATTAGGGGGCTGGAGCATATGACTTATGAGGAGAGGCTGAGGGAGTTGGGTCTGTTTAGTCTGCAGAAGCAAAGAGTGAGGGGGGCCTTGATAGCAGCCTTCAACTTCCTGAAGGGAGGTTCCAAAGAGGATGGAGAGAGGCTGTTCTCAGTAGTGACAGATGGCAGAACAAGGAGCAATGGTCTCAAGTTGTGGTGGGAGAGGTCCAGGTTGGATATTAGGAAAAACTATTTCACTAGGAGGGTAGTGAAGCACTGGAATGGGTTACCTAGGAAAGTAGTGGAGTCTCCATCCCTAGAGGTGTTTAAGTCTCGGCTTGACCAAGCCCTGGCTGGGTTGATTTAGTTGGGATTGGTCCTGCCTAGAGCAGAGGGCTGGACTTGATGACCTTCTGAGGTCTCTTCCAGCTCTATGGTTCTATGATTCTATGATTGCTCTCAATATTAGTACCGATTATTTAAATTTGAAAAAAACCATACGTTTCCAAGGTATTTTCACATATGAATATTTTATATTGCATCAAAATGTATCTAATATCAAATTTTACAGCAGCAGCATGCTAATATATTGATGAAACTTATGAGAGCCTCACTAGTACAGAGCCCTAGTCACAGGACACCCGATAGGTCAACTAAAGTTAAATTTTACATACGCAACCCTAACAAAGTCTTCAAAATGACAGTGACATCATAATCTGCTTTAGATACCGAGGTGCCAAGATTAATGATTATGTAAGTTCATCTCAGAGTCCAGGAACAATAATCAGCTCTACTGGTTTTATTTCTGTACACAGGCTATTAGAGTCAGCTGACACTCCAAAATCCAATTTAAAGTTGTTAAAACCCTTTTATGTATTTATGTGAAGTTGGAAGAAAACAGACATTCAAGAAAAGAAGAGTATGATACACTAATTTCATTCCCTTACCCATTTTGCTTTAAGCCAAATATTACTTTAACAAATGTAAAATAATGGCTGTAGCAACAAACATTGTTGAAAGAACAATACCAATAAGATCCTAATGTTTTCAAAGGGAAATTTTAAAATGAGTGAAAAACAAAAATTAGCATCTCTCTTAGGAAGGCAACTGTGCTGAGCCCGAGGTTTTTAAATGACATTAGTCCCCAAATGACTGGTCTCTCTTAACAATGAGCCTACAAGGTAATAAATAACAGGGCTCCATCTCCAACACAATGATTCACACAACTAGGTCTCCTTGTTTGGATAAGCTGTATTACTGGCACTCCCAGACACTGCTCTCTCATACAAGAAATAAGAGCTTCATTACACTGATTAGTCCACAATTGCAAATAAACTTATGTCCACAAAAGTTTCACAAAATTCAAAATGTTCACTAATTCTAACGAATGTAGGATTGAAAATTAAGATTAGAAAAGTGGCTATTAGGATGCTCTTTTGTTAGGCAATGTGACAGGAAGAATAGGGAATATGGGCCTAGGGTTTTGTCTGGTTTGAAGCAAACAGTTCTTTTTAAAAATTGTTTGTATCGTGCCTGCTACTCAAACAAACCCAGATGTGCTTTGATGCAATCCCGGATGTGGGATCCCATTTTGAAGGTGTGCTACGCTACCTGTCCTACTGCAACCTCACACACCTGTTGGCAGGGACATAGTGATGCTCTTTCAAAATGGCATCCTTCATCCTGGCAGGGTCAGGATCACCCCATTCTCAGAAGTATTGGAATATCCAGTATTCTGGGGATGCATTAGCTCCTTCTATGTGCCTACTTTCCAATCCTTCCACACAGGTACATCTAGACCCTCTAATGCCAATGGTACAAGCTGGACACCAAGCAGCTGTGAGGGGTGAAGCCAGCCAATTACATGTGCAGTTGCTGAATGGGCACTCTGCACATCATGTGCCTCTCTTAAGGGAGCAATAAATCACATACTCCCTCTGGCTAAGTCTACACTATGAGGTTTCTTGGCAAAAAATATGCTAATGAGGGACTCATTTGCATGAGTCGTGATCTCATTAGCATGGTTTCTGCCAATCTGTTTTTGCGCTGGGGTTTTTGTGCAAAAACAAGCAGTGTGGACGTTTGCTTTTTGCGCAAAACTCCCTTTTTCCACAGGAGAAAAAATTCTGTTGAGAAAAAAAAAGGGGGGGAGACCAAAGTTGTTGGGGAGGGGGGGCGGGGGGAAAAAAGGACCCCGAGGGTTGTTAAGCAAAATAAATAAATTTAAAAAAACAGCATGACCCCTTTAAGAAATGCTTTTGAGGCTTTTTGGCCCTAACAAGCAGCCATCTGACATCTTTTCCTGCTCCGGGCCAGACAGCTCCCCTATGGAACCAAGTAAGCACCCAGGATTTTCGCCTCCTGGCCAGGAAAAAAAAAAAAAAAAAAAAAATCAGAAAATACCAGACATTTTAGGTGTCTGGTATTTTCTGAATTTTTTTACTGGACAGGAGGTGAAAATACCAAACTGTCCGGGTCAATACCAGACATCTGGCAACCCTAGTGATCTGCTCAGGGAACCAGAGCTGCTGGCATTTGGTGGGGCCTGCTCCAGTGGCAGAGAGATTTTGCAGCTGGCTACTTGCCTGGACTGACACATACACAACCTGCACTATGCTGTCTCCACTCCAGTTGCAGATCTTCAAGTGTGCCCATTCAAGCATCTGGGACTCTGAATTCAGAGGAGCGCACACTCTGGGGTGGGATAAATGATGGCAGTGTAAATGCCAGAAAGATAAGTTCCTATTATTTCTCTGTACTTTGTTAATTGATTTTATTCACTTTCATCTGTTAAACCCTGTTTCTTTAAATTAAGTAAAGGTGTGTTAATTCTAATCTAATCTAATCTAATCTAATCTAATCTATATATAAAATTTATAATTATTGTCTTTGAATTAGATCCAGATTATTGCTGGAATAATTTTATTTCTAGAGGCTCCCAAGGCACACCATTAAGTGTGTACAGGGCCAGCCAGGTGGAGGCACCGCCACTGTATATTCTTTAGGAGCAAGGGACTGCCGCAAAGAGGTGGATAGGGAATCCTTAACTAAACAACATCACCACTGGGGTACTCAGGATCTCCTTTTATGTTAAAAACATCAGGCACCCAGGCACACGTGTGACCTGCTCCCGAGTAACCCAAGGGAAACACATGGATGTGGGCCTCTGCTGGAACATGTACTGGTCATCCCACCGGTCCATTCTCCCTCTACTATTAGGGGGAACCTGCAGTGTTTCAGGAACTAGGGATCTCCGGAGACAATTGTCCCAATTCAGCACTGTGGTATTCCAGGTTCACTCCCTTGGTATCAATGGAATTCTGAGACAACAGCTGTGAATCAAGCCAAAGATGAGAGTTCTTACATAGAAAAGACCCATATATTGAGGCAATGAGATGCTAATTCTGGTGTTCTTGTTTGGGCAGTGGCACATCTGTGATATGCTCTCCCCCTCTTTGTTGCAACTCCATCAGGATAATAGCCTCTGAATATGGGGTTGATATGGACTAAGGGCAAAAGTTTTTCCTTTATGGTTGTGAAGAGATTTTTGTAACGTTCCCTAAGATAAAGTCAATTAAGTGATCAGATGCTCTAGCATAGATGCAGTTAAGTGCTGGAATCTTCCCACTAAGTCAACAGCTTTGCATGCCTAACTTTACATTTAGAAATTACTGCACTTAGAAATTATTGCCATAAATGCTCCAGTGCCTTCACCCATTATCTTTGTGATCCTACCTCTTTCTAACAAAAAGGGAGAAAGCACAAGACATAATAACAGTATGAATATGAACTCAGCATGGATTTCAATTACAGTGATCAATTAAACATAAGCTGATATATTGACTAGCTGGTGCTAATAGATTTTGATGCTTTCAAAGTTACCTCAGTTTTTCCATCACACCTATAGCTGGTAGGGATGTGATAATGTAAATGTATAAAAAGGTTAACCGATGAGCTCACGGTTACCCATAGCCTTCCTCCTCCCCTGAAAGAGGCAGCAGCGCTTGTGTGCGTGCACGTGCAGGCAGGAGCCACTGCTTACAGGGAGCTGCCTGTCCCTCCGCCCGGATACAGAATGAAGAAGAAACTCCTGTTGAGGCCTATGGGAGAGGGGGGTCCTGAAAGAGATGCTATGGACAAACAGTGAGGTAGATCACTTTAGACCCCTACAAAAAACTCTGGATCAAGGGCCAGGAAAGGCAGGTTCCCCACTACAAGAGCCTCTCCTTTTTGGTTTAAAGTTGGCCAACATTCACAGCACTGCAGTAGTCATCCCCAGATTCATCCTCAACATACCATCTGCCTTGGAAGGCACCGGGGGGGAAGCGGGGGTTTGGGAAAAGTTCTGAGTGTTGGGAAGTGTGTAACTGGTTGATTTATTAATATTTAGTACTTATTAGTTAACCCTAACCCTTTCCTTTCCCAGCTGGTATTTTCCTTCCCAAATAAAGCCTTCCTTTGCAGTATTGTTACTTTGGGGATTATCATTTCTTTGCAAAGGTTTGTTTTGATGCGCTGTATTATTTCTTGTAAACTGGGTTTTATGCTCATTTTGCCAGCAGTGGTAGCCTTTATTCATTTCCCCAAGGGACAGTACCCCTAGTCTGTGTCTAGATTACATCCCTCTTTCGACAGAGGGATGTAAATTAGGCATTTTGAAACTGCAAATGAAGCCGGGATTTGAATTTCCCGTGCTTCATTTGCATAATCACATAATGGCGCTCTTTTGAAAAAGCGCTACTTCAAAAGTAAAACCGCGGTCTAGATGCGGTTCTTTTGAAAAGGGAAGGCTTTTTCGGAAGATCCTGTAAACCTGAGGTAAACAGGATCTTTCGAAAAAGCCTTCCCTTTTCGAAAGAACCGCGTCTAAACCGTGGTTTTACTTTCGAAATAGCGCTTTTTCAAAAGAGTGCTATTACATGATTATGCAAATGAAGCACGGGAAATTCAAATCCCGGCTTCATTTGCAATTTCGAAGTGCCTAATTTACATCCCTCTGTCGAAAGAGGGATGTAATCTAGACGTACCCCTAGTGTTTAAGACACAGTTAGGAACCACTATGAATGGAATCATGAGGCATCAGAAAAGAACTCCGGACCCATCCTACATGAGGAGAGAGAAGTCACATCACACAGCAAGCATCATGGAGAAGTCTTGAGCCGCACGCCCGGGTAGAGATTACACATGTTAATTAACATGATTTAGCACTCCAGATAGACCAGAGTTATCATACCAGCTCGTTGTTGGAATTTAGGGTTATAATGTGTTAATTTGCCAATTTCAACAAACATTGGTTGTTCTTATTAAATGGAGAACTCCATTCAAAAAGTGCATTCTCATTTCAATATGTGGAGATTTACTTTGCCTAGCTCCCTTTAGCCACATACATTAAAACATCTTAAGACATTAATGCACCAAAGTGGAAAACATTCAAACTGAGGCAGCAAGTGAAACATTAAAACTTGAGAATGTGCTACTTTTCTTAAAACATCACAAATGGAAAGTGTTAATACTTTATTGTTCATACTTTCAGTAGACCACACAATGATGTCCTAAGAGGAATTCTGAACCTTAAAAGACTAAGTAGATCCAAATACATACGTTTTAAGTCAAAGCAACTTCCAGTGGAAGACCTCAGGAGAGGCATATCTGCTGGGAACAACGAAGAAAAAAATAACCAACCTTCTAACTCACAAAACTCAGTAGATTATATTTATTCAGTTCCTAAGATAATTTTTTTCAAGTAAATTATTGTTTACCTGCTAGATGTCACTAAAGCCCATTCTGTAGCTAAAAGCTCCAGAAATTGACTTCAATTATTGTTTCATGTGGTAGACACCAAATTAAAACAAAATGATACAAATCCAGTTGGGTAGAAATGGATGTTTACTACCTGCATTTGGTTTGCGTTTGCTGTAACAAATCACAGCAACTAAAAAAAGGCAGTAGAGACCAATACAAAATAGTAGGTGCTCCAGTATAATCCTCCTATTCATTAAATAAATTAATTTAATTAAATAAATGAAAGCACTTTATAGCCATTAATGAGCTAATGATTTAATAAACTTCATGCAGCCAGGGAAATAAATAATATTGTCATTTTACTGATGGGGATGCTGAGTCACAAAGTTAAGTGACTTGAAGAAGGTCACATAGGCTATGTCTACATTGCAGAGATATTTCAGAATAACATAGCCTACACTACACTACAAGTAGTTATTTTGACAGAAAGTTGAAATAATGTTGAGCTGGAGGACTTCTTACTCCAACTCCTGTAACTCTCATTTTATGAGGAGTAAAGGAGCCCTCTCTCTCGGACTTCCTGCTGCGTAGACAGCACCAAATCTGAAATAAGCTATTTAAACTTAAGCTACACAGTTGACGTAGCTCAAGTTGCGTAGCTTATTTTGGTGTTAGCCCTGCTGTATAGACATGTCCACAGTGAGTCAGTCAAACGCAGGAATAAGATTGACATTTCCTGATTTCCCCATCCTGGTCTTTACCGACTAAACTATATCTTTGTTATATCACTATTCTCTTGCTACTTGTTTATGCTTATTTCCCAACTTGTATTCTACCTTTGCCAGAAGATGAGAGGATAAACATGAATAAACATTATAAAATCATTTGTTTAGGATTGATTTAGACACACAAAGTAGTTACATTATTCTTGATTTAAGATCCAAAATGTTTAACCAGATGCCTAATCTCAAAAAATACTTGCAGTGCTACCCAAAGCTATCAGGGGACATGTGAAACCTAAAGATAATACGGGGAGGGAGGGAGAGAGGGAAGAGAAGGCTTTCAAGAACAGTGGGGGTAAAAACAAAGAGCAGAAACAAATTACTGGCTTAGTTAAAGACTAAAGATTCCTAAATTCCTCAGTGCAGCACTCAGAAGAAAAGCAGACTTGGAGTAACCAGGCATGTCAAATCCTAGACTAGTTAAAAACAAACAAACAAACAACATTTTGAGAAGTGGAGAATTATTGTCTTGCTCAGTTTGACACTTGATTCTCCAAAGAGACAGAGGTCAATGGCACGTTAATAACCAAAGTTATTTAGTTGAAATAACATCAATGGTAATGACCCACCAAAAGTTTGAGTGCTGAAGAGCATCAATCTCTTTCAAATCGTGGTTTCCCTAAATGTTACAGGGAAAACATAGAAAAACAGAATATTCACAAACCTTGATGTATGTGGAAAATCCACCAAGGAGGGAGAAAAATTATTTCAGGGATTGCTGTTAACTACAGAAAAGTTATAGCGGTGTAAATTTAACTAGCTCCAGTGAAGATAGTGAAGTTACTCTAAATTTACCCTGCTCAGATACAAATCTGGTCCAGGACACTGGCATATTGATGAATAGAAACAAATATGAAACTGTGCTTGCTCACTTAGAGGGGATAAGTACAGAGGTGCTAAAGAATTAAAACCACAACAAGACGACCCTATTTGCATGATTTCTTCACCAAAATACAGTGGGAATTGAAACCCTCAGCTAAAAGAAAGAGCAGTGCTGATTTTTCCCCTTTATTTGCCTGACTACATATAAACTGAAGTAATTATCTCTGACAATGCCATGAGTGTAATTTTCAAAGCGGAACTATTACCAGATAGCTGCTTCACATCCTCAATTGGTGTAAATCAACATAGCTACACTGTCTTCAGTGGAGTTACAATGATCTACACTCGTGGAGCTGGTAGCCCCTAGTGCTCAATTAAGGTTTCAATTATATGCCAAATTAAATAAAAGTACCTTCAGAGTTGAAAGTTAGCCAGTGCGCTCCAATGTGCTGCTCTGGCAAGAAGGAGCCAGCTAGTTGGGGCACTGGGCTGCAGAAGGAGGCGGGGTGTGTTCCCAGCAGGGCTCCTAAGGATCTTCTGCAGGCTGCATGCAGCCAGCAATTTAAAGGAGACCTCCCCCGCTGGTCTGGGACTGCCTCAGCTCAGTGTTCCCTTCCCCAGGCTCCATTTAGGGAAGGCTGAAACAGCCACCCTCTGAGAGTCATACGGGGCGCTGCTTGCTCTTCCTCTTCATGTCACTGCCAAGCAGCGACAGGAAAGCATACAGCTCGCCTGCATTCCACTCCCTCCCAGATGGCAGGGTAGAGGCAGAGCAATTAGTGACCCTAGATGGGCACTTGCCCTATGCACCCTGGCAGTGAAGAAAATGAAGAGCAAGTAGTCTCCTCTGAGATTGGGGTGTTCAGCCCTCCCGCCTTCTCTAAATGGCACCTTTGACTCCCCTTCATTCCCCACCCCACACTCCAGGCCCTTAACCAGAGTCCCCCACGCTCCCAGCCCCCTGTCTTGAGTCCTCTAGCCCTTACCTTGAGCTCCCTGTGTCCCCAGCCCAGACTCCTGCACCCCTTATATTTCTCCCATCCTGAACTCCCCACCCTGACTCCTGTATTCCTCCATACACACCCCAAACTTCTGTCCTGAGCCTTTCCTCACACCCCCAAGTTCCTGCCCAGACTTCTGCACCCCCCACATCCCCACTCCTGCCCTGAGCCTCTCCACACACCCTGACTGTCTCTCTAATTGCAACTTCCTGCTCTGAGTCCCCCTCCCAGGGGGGGTGCAATACAACAGTACCTGTAAGAAATATAAGTTACTTTCACCCAAGACTACAACAGAACATTTGCTGTACAATAAAAGAAAAAGGGTATATTCTGCTGTCCAGACTCCAGAAAGCCAGACATTTGCTGTGGCATGGTGAGAGTTATGTATCCCCGTTTCAAAGAGCAAGATGAAATTTTGGTATAAATTGCTGCTCACAATAACATGTTAAAACCTGTAATTATTTATACTGTACTACTTTAGGAAGCCTGTAATTATTCTGTAAGATCTTGCCAATGTCTAGTCTATTTCATAATTGCCAACACTGGCTTCAAAGAAATTAGTGACTGTGTTAAACTTGGTTTCATATTAAGTCACTATTGAAGCAAAGTAATTGCACTGTTATACTACATTACTGGAGTCTACATGTGGCGGGAGGGCTAGAGGGGAGGAAATAAAAATGACTAATCTACAAATCCTAAAACTCTAGGCAAAAAAAGGGGGGAGGGTTGCTAGCAGGACCTATAAGATGATTGAACCTAGGTGTCTGTGAAGCTAGGCTGGGCCCAGCAACTTTGGGTGGCAGCACTGGAGATAGGCCACTACTCCCTTTCCGAACATAGATTTATAGCTACACAGTCCATCTGTCTACGTTCTTGCAATACCCAGTGTTTCTTCCACCACTCAAAAACAATGAACTGTGGAGATCTACCACAAAGATCAGAAGAGTTAGAGCCCCAAACCTTTACAACTTTTAAAGTATTTTTGGTCTTGTCATGGGAAAGTTACCTGAAGGAGGAGGAGTACTCTCAGTGCTTGGAAAAATTCTACCTGCCAGATACCGAACAACATGTTTCATTTTCTCCTAAAGTAGTTTAAAATCAGGAAAACACTTCTTTTATCTTGCAGAGCAAGATATTTGCATTTCCCCTTTCATCCTTCTTCCTGCCTTATGAATAAGGAGCTGAAGTTGTTAGCAGGTTCGGAATCCCTGCTTATATTTTTGGGTTTACAATGTAATCAGCTGGAGGCCCACTTTGTCTTTAAGTCCTTCTCATATGAAACTGCCATTCAAGTCAAGGAGCATGGTTCAATACAGCCCTCTATTTAATGGCTAAAATACAGATCAATGCAAGAATCTGGAAACTGCCTGTTTTAAACACAACCTTTTAAAGAAAGTTATCAGCAGAACAAAGGGCTTCTCCCTCTGCCTGAGACATTTTTCAAGCAGCACTTGTTCCCCCCCAAGGTGGGGAACAAATCACTACTACACCTCAGGCCAGTCAACACTTAGACATGCTTAACTTTAGCCATGGGAGCATTCTCCTAGATTCCATTTGACTACTCATGAGCCAAGTTATATGCATGTGTAAGAGCTTCTCAACATGACAAGTTATACTGCTATCAGAGGTCAATTTAAAATAATGTTATACCATCCCATGTTGACTCTCTTAGGCCTGGTCTGTACTTAAAAGTTATGTGAACATTAGTTTGCTGTTCAAGGATATTAAAAAAAAAAAAATAAAAATCACATTCCTGATTGCCGTAGTTAAACTGAACGAAACAGAGTAAATGCACCTAGGTCAACAAAAGCTTTTGTCAATCTAGTTACTACTGTGTGACGAAGTGGATTATATAGATAGATGGAAAACCTTATTCTCACATAAGGCCTCTTTCTGCCATATCTTATGCCATTTTGCTGCTATAAGATAAGCTGAAGAAAGGAACTCATATTCTGGGATGAGAATGTCCACACAGGGAGTTATAGCAGTTTACCAATACTGGGGTTATTATACTGGAATAAATTTCCATGCAGACAAGCTGTAAGTGTAGGCCTGATTAGGTCCCTAGAGTTCCCAAAAAGTCTTTGAGCTCCAGAAGTGTCAGCTGCCCAACACAGTGTTTGGCCCTTCTTTGTGCAGTTTTTTTAACATGGTTATGTATTCAAAATGTACACTCTACATTCAAAACAGTGGAAGAGCTAAAAGCAGGACAGGGTTACTATAAGGTTTAATAGTGACTTTTTTACATTCTGAAGTGGGTGAGGGCAGAGAAAATGTACAACTCTTATTCTGATCACCTGAACAGCGTAGAGGAGCTGGAGCAAAAGATAAGTGATTCAAACGTGGCTGTTTGGAGTAACAAAAACTGAGGAAGAAGATGGAAGGATGATTTAGTGCAGGGGTGGGCAATAATTTTCGAAGGGAAGTCACTCCGCAAATTTGTTAAGTTGTCACAGGCTGCACTTTTCTGCTGCTGGCATGTCTCTGCACACCCCCTTGGGAAGAGGGAAGTAGTGGGTCTATGTGTGCACATCCACAAGTGCCACCCTCACAACTCCCATTGGTCAGAAACTGGCCAATGGGAACTGTGAGGATAATGCTGGGGCAGCACGTGGCACCACCTCTCCCCAGGCATGCAGAGACATGCTAGCTTCGAGGCATGGGGCCTTGGCAAGCAGGCAGCCTAAGTGCTCTGCTGCACTATGAGACTTTTAATGGCCTGCAGATCGTGAGGGGGCAGTGAAAGAACAAGTGGGTCCAGAGACAGACAAATGTGAGGTGGGCCAGATCTGGCTTGCCAGCCATATTTTATCCACTCCCCTGGTCTAGTGGATAAGTTACTGGTTAGGATGCATGTTTAATTTCTGGCCCATGATCCCCCTATCTGACCTCAAGCAAGTCTCTTCTTCAGTCCTACATTTCAATTCCCCATCTGTAAAATGAGGATAATAATTCTCTAAGATTTTTAGGCTAGAGTTTTGCATTGTTTTGTTTTTTAGTGCAATTATGTAACAAAAAGCCTTATATTTGTAAGTTATACTTTCACAATAAAGAGACTGCACTACAATACTTGTATGTGGTGAATTGAAAATACAACTACTTATTTCAGAGTGCAAATATCTGTAATAAAAAGAATATTCTGTATTGTGTTGTAATATCAATATATTTGAAAATGTAGGAAATCACTGACAAAACATGTAATGCATTTCAATTGTTATTCCATTGTTTAACAGTGCTTATCACGATTAATTTTTTAATCGTGATTAATTTTCATCTGAAGTGAATTGTACCCATGAAAGCTCATGATACCATCTACATGTTTTGTTAGTCTTTAAGGTGCTGCTAAACTATTCATTGTTTTTTTAAGTTTTTCCAATTACAGACTAACCTGACTGCCCCTCTAATTTTTTTTAGTTAAACGTGAATTAACTGCAATTAATAGACAACCTTAGATAAAAATCCATTCATATCTGAGGTAGTTAGATAATCTGATGACGAGGCCTAAATAAGTAATTTGCTAGAACAGTTGGGAAGACGGGATTGGTTGGGTAATAGAGAGGGTTAGAAGAGTCAACATGTTGTTTCTGCTGGATTATTTTCTTACATAATGAACTACAGTAAGTGTTAATTACCTGATAGTAAGGAACAAAGATTCCACTGTTAATTTATCTTGTTGGTAGACATAATTAAATAGCTATGGCCCAATTTCAGTCACAAACCTTGTGTCATGAAGAACTGCAACTAAGTGCTCTTTTTGTGTGTAAAAGTAACTGCATTTTGGAAAGATATTTGAGCAAATAATAAATGTGACTTTATAACACTTACAGATAGATCGTCCCCCTGATAGGACACTCGCGCATGAGGATCTACTTCTGGATCCTTGACAGAAAATACTATACTCATTTCCATAAGCAGAGAGAAGGAAACTCCACAAACATCGGAGAGGACAAAGGCCAAGAGAGGCATGCCTCACCCCCCCCTAACAATCAGTGTGCTGATTTTATTACAAGGAAAAGGTTATAGATTCCTAGATTTGAGATCGGGGGAGGAGAGAGGAGGGACCATTATGGTCGTCTGGTCTGACTTTCTGCATAACATAGCTGCAGAATTTTACCAAGCGCTTCCTACATCAAGCCTGTAACTACTGGCTACAAAACAGGATCTTTTTAGAACCACAAATCCTGACAAATGATAGAGAATCCACCAAACTCATAGGTCAGTTGTACCAAAGGTTTGTTACTCTCATTGTTTAAAAAAAGGTCTGAATTCTTCTAAGTACATAGAGCAGAACGAGGGAAAGGAAAGTGCAGTGGCTATAGAGCTGGTCTAGTATTGGAGAGCCCAGGGTTCAGTTCCCTACTCTATCATAGACTTCTTGCATGACCTTTGGCAAGTCACTTAGCCTCTATCGTCCTCAGCTCCCCAACCACCAAATGGGGATAACAGAATTTACCTAATTTACAGGGGGATTGTGAGGAAAACAGAATTTACCTAACTTACAGGGGGATTGTGAGGAAAAATACGTTAAGGATTATGAGGTGCTCAGACACTGTGGGGCTACGTCTACACTGGCATGATCTTGCACAAGAACTCTTTTGCGGAAGAGTTCTTGTACAAAAACTCTTCCAGAAGAGAGCGTCTACACTGGCATGTGCGTTTGCACAAGAGATGTGCTTTTGCGCAAGAGCATCCATGCCAGTGTAGACGTTCTCTTGCGATGGCCATTTTAACCATAGGGCTTTCTTGCGCAAGAAATTCATGTTGCCTGTCTACACTGGCCTCTTGCGCAAGAACAATTGTGCAAAAGGGCTTATTCCTGAGTGGGAGCATCAGAGTTCTTGCGCAAGAAGCACTGATTTCATACATTAGAACGACAGAGTACTTGCGCAAGAACTCGCGGCCAGTGTAGACAGGCAGCAAGTTTTTGCGCAAAAGCAATTGCTTTTGCGCAAGGTTGCGCCAATGTAGACACAGCCTGGTAGTGTAGGTCATATAAACACCTTGAACAGATGGGATATTCAGCCACTGGATTTTGTTATGCCTTCATCCGCTATATTAAAGACCCTCCTAGTCGCAGAAAAAAAAAGACAGAACACACAAACCTTTGGGGTAAAACATAAGGAAGGAAATAAGGAAACTAAGAACTCAATTTTGATACACTTCATATCACTGAAATACAAGGCAGGCAGGGACATTATGCAGCGCTGCAGTCTCTGGTTAAATCTATGGGAATATATAGGCATAAATGGGCTTCTAAAAGCAGATCCATATAGTTCTATGGGCGGACAGGCAAGCGCAGTTTACAAACTACTTCAAGGCTCAAATTTTCTTCACTGTTTCTGTTTGGCTTTCATTTTTTATTTAAAGAAAAAAGGAAAGTCTTGTGGTTAAGACAGTGAAATTGGACTCTGGGATCTAGCTTGGATCATTTACTTTGCCATAGCCTTTCTGTAGGGTATGGCCCAGTAACTTACTCTGATCCTTTCTCAAATACGGGTAATACTCTCAGAGGTGTTATGCAGATAAATTAATGTTGTTGAGTTGCTCATTTAGTGCAGTAACAATCAGCAGGCACTCATACACACATACCAGTAACAAACAACACTAGATCAAACAAAGGGTAGGTCCTGAGTTCCAGTCTTTCATCTGCCATTGGCTGTCTTAATATATTTTGTAATTCTGTAGCACTTGGAAAACCAGGCTCTGCCACTGGCCTGCTTGAAAAGTCCCTTCCCTCCCTGTGCCTCAGTTTCCTCATTTTTACAATACTGACCTCCTTTGTGAACTACTTTGAAATCTAAAGATGAAAAGAGCTTTACAAGCTAGGTATTATTAAATAGTTACACAACTATCCCAATTTTACAGATATGGTTAGCAGTGAAGTGACTTGCCCAAGATCACACAATAAGTCAGTTTAAAAAAAGTCTCAACTCTTACACCTAATTCATAAGGTTCAGGGTCCCTCCTAGAAATTCGAAACATCCCTAACTTTAAATCCATAAAATGGGAATAATTTACTTATACATCCTTTTGTGTCTTCTTTAAAATCAATATGGAGCCAGTTTGAGAAGCTTAGGGGAAATAGGTCAAATTCATGTTTTGCAGAGTAAGCTTTTTCCTAGGACCAACAAAAATATTTCCTTGAAATATTTTTTATTTAAAATAATCACCACATTCTTCAACAACAGCACAAACACCAAGTTGGAAATTTTTGTTATAATACTATGAAGTTATGTGAAAATCAGAAAGTAAAATTGACTAGAAATAGACTATAAAGGGAAGCAAAGCCATATTAAGAACCTATAATAACTGAGTTGGTAAAAACAAACAACAAAACGTACACTCCTATCCCAACAACTGAACAGAGAAAAAGCAAACTACATAACTGGAATAATTGGTTTAAAATGTAAATTATAAGCAAGAATAAGTTTAAATAAACAATTTAACTTAAAAGGACAATGTCCTTTTAAGTGTCAATGAATATTCAAACAAAAATCAAAGGATATAAACAAGTAAAAGGATAATTACTAAGTCTGTGGCCAAAGTATTTAAAGTGACTATGTAACTTGAAAGTTAATAGCATGTTATTAAAACGTTTGTACTTGGTTGCAGCATTCTATGCTTTGTTTCTGTTAAGGAAATGTACAAATATTTTCATATAAAAAACTAGTTATTCAAAACATACCAGTTTAACTGTTAGGAAAACAAAATATTAATTTCCATTTTTAATCGGAAGTAACATACTTCAACACTGGCAAATCATTCTAGTAAAGCAATGAACTTGTTTTCCCAATTTCATATATCACACTACAAATGGAATTTCTTTGTCCTGCAAATCGCTGAACAATAAGGACATATCTTTAGAAGAGATAAGGAAGTGCACATTTTTATGCTTCTCAACCAAAGCTCAGGAGAGAGCATGGCCTTTTTTTTTCTTTTGTGTTTGCACAGAGCAGACAGTAAATCAGACTACAATAAGCTGTGCAAAAGATGATGGAGAAGCTTCTGTGGAAACGTTAATAAAACCCTGGAAAGGAACTTGCACAGAACTTTTATACTTGCAAGTCTGTTTGTTTGTTTGTTTAAAAACAATAGATTGTCTTTGATTTTATACCCAAGAAACTTTGCTCATTTCATGGGACTATTACACACATCACATTTAATATATTGCCTTAAATTAAAAAGAAATAATAACTGTAAATCAGAAGGAGAGAGATGATAGAATTATCTTGCATGTCAGGGATAATAGTTTCTTTCATCAATGAATAAAAGCCACTTCAAAGTAGACAATACAAATTTGTGGTACCTACCCCAAAAACACCAATTATTTTTCTTGTGATGATCTAAGCCTAGATTTCTCCAGGTGGTAGGCAGAGTGTATCACTATGCTCAATGGCTCCCCTGGTCTCAGGCTCTAGCACAGGGCTACTCAACATGCGACTCACGGGCCACATGCAGCCTGCAGCCAGTTTCTTTCTGGCCCGCAGTGCAGTTCGGGTTTACACGGGGTTCTACATGTGGCCCACGGGTGGGATTCTTTGAACATGGCCTCCACTGGGAACATGCTCCACAACAGCGAGGGGTCTCCCGGCAGGGTGAGCATTTAAAGATGCAAGCGAACGGGCTGGCTGGAACAGATGGGTACAGGGTGTTGGTGTGTGTAGCTCCCAGGAGCACCGGGCATTGTGGGAAGTGCTGGTTGCTTAGCCTTGTGGGCAGAACCCGATAGGTGCTGACTGGCTTACACTGGCCACGTTTGGGTCTGGCGCTGTGGCTTAAGGCTTAATCTTTGTTTTCATGCCCAGCAGTGTGAAAGAGGCTATTTGCATATATATTTGCAATCACACTTAAGTTGCAGCCCTCGACATGTGCTATGAGTATCATTGTGGCCCCCGGAGCTTCCAAAGTTGAGTAGCCCTGCTCTAGTAGGTCCCCTTTCAAAGGGGAACTCTCAAATCATTCAGACTATTTTGCTCTGGAGTCACTGAGCTTAAAGGTGTGGAAATTCCTGGACATCCACTTGACTTAAGTGGAGGAAGCACAGAAGATCCAAATAAGTCATATGAAGGGAGGAGCCCTTCCTCCATGTAGCCGTGCAGTCAGACAGAAGTACTCAGTTATTGGACCTCCTTCTAGAAAGAGAGGGATTGTCACACGTCTAATATGAAGGGTCTTTTTGGTGTTCCATGACTTTATCTAAGGCCAAGTCTATACTGGCGGAGAAAATTGATACAAGATACACAATTCCAGCTACAACAATTGCATAGCTGAGTCAACATACCTCACATAAATTTTCTGGGGCAGTCCCACAGTGGGAGGTTGATTGGAGAAACTCTCTCGACAACTTCCCTTACTCCTTGCAACTGCAAGCAGTACCAGCATCAATGGGAATGTCCTCAGTGTTCGGTTCTGCGGGTGTTTATTAGACTCACTAAATCAAACCCAAGATGATTGATTGCCAGAGCCCCCGGTAAGTGAAGACATGGCCTCCAGGTACAAGTAAATTTTAATTGTTGGACAAATGTGCCAATATTTGCCAAATATAAATAACCATTTGATTATTTAGAATTACGTATATAGCCCAATTGAAATCCTGTCAAAATAAGTGTAAAGTCTCCCAAGGCATCCGGCCAGAGGGGGTCACCGGGGAACTGCGCGGTGAGCGGAGAACCTCCGCCGCTTTGTAAGGAGGCAGACAAAGCCCCGCGCAGCTGCCAGTGACCGGCAAGCTGGGGAAACCCAGCTGCCAGCTGCAAGCGCGGGGCAGAGGAAGGGAGCGAGACATCCGGCCAGAGGGGGTTGCTGGGGAATGGCACGGCAAGCGGAGAACCTCCGGAGGCAGGGTAAGCCCCGCGCAGCTACCGGTGACCGACCAGCTGGGGAAACCCAGCTGCCGGCTGCAAGCCCCCTTCCCTGTCCTTCCCTTCCCTTCCCTTCCCCTCCCCAGAGCCAAACACCTCCCCTCCCTGCTATAACCCAGTCCCCTTTCTCCCCCAACCTTATGTCCCGGTCCCAGCTGCTAACAAATGCAGGCTGGAGCTGCAAGAGCACGTGCGCTTGAAACGCAACCCCCACCTTTTCCATTATTTTCAATGGGAAAATTGACCCCGCATAACACGTTTTCACTTAGCATGATCATTTTCTGAAACGTATCTACCTTGTTAAATGAGGAATTACTGTATATAAATATGATATGAAAATATCATGGTCCCATATTATTAGTATTAAAAATCAAACACAATGTACAAACTATGCCTTGCTGATAGGGATGTGAATGGTTAAAAAGTAAGCAACACCCTTACCAGGTGATGCTTACCAGTTATGGTTAACCATTGGGGGCTGGAGCAGTCCGTTTGCAGCAGATCGAGTCTGGCCAGAGCAGCGCTCCAGGTGGAGGCACTCCAGCCCAAAGCAGCTCCTGCTCATGGTGGCCCTCCTGCCCACCCCCGTTTAAGCAGTTAACCAGTTAAAACTTAATGTTTAACCAGTTAACCGATTAAACAGAGTAATACATCCCTACAACATAACATTTTTCCTGCTACAATTACAATTTTTTTTTGGTCTCATTTTTCTTTACAGTATTGCCAGCACTTGGGCATTCAGAAAGCATGTGTAAATCCCAAGTCATGAGACTGATTTAAAAAAAAAAATCATGAGTTTTAAAACCCAAGTTGGAAGAACATAAAAACGGCCATACTGGGCCAAACTAAAGGCCCAGTATCCTGTCTTCCAACCGTATGATTCCAGTCATGATTTTATAAACCTCTCTCATATTCCCCTTTAGTTGTACCTTTTCCAAGCTGAAAAGTCCCAGTTTTATTAATCTCCCTCCTCAGATAGAAGCCATTTCCATACCCTCACAATTTCTGTTGTCCCTTTTTTGAACCTTTTCCAATGCCAATATATCTTTTTTTGAGATCGGGCAACCACATCTGCATGCTATATTCAATATGTGACCATACCATGGATTTACACAGATGCAATATGATATTTTCTGTGTTATCTATCCCTTTCTTAATGATTCCCAACATTCTGTTGGCTTTTAGGACTGCCATCACACGTTGAGTGGATGTTTTCAGAGAAGGATTTAATTTATCTTCTGGTTTTTGAACTTCTTTAGTTCATATTTCCACATTTCTTTGCAACCACAATGGGTGGAAACTTTATTTTTTAAATGAAATATTTATATGACTCCAGAAACCAGGGCTTGAAGGAAGAAGATTCAAACATTCTGCAAAGTGCTTAGTACAACAGCAAAAAAAAAAAAAAAAAAAACAACCACCACAACTGATGACTTGTTTCTGCCAACAGAGATTATCTTCCCCTGGGGTTAAGTGTAATATGCAGTTAGCTATCACTGCTTTGTGATAAAGCCTGCAATAAAACTGTAAGAGTTGGTAATATTGTTGTCAAGGGTTACCAATGGAATTTTCTGTGACATTTGAGATAAGCCTAGCTGGCCAATTTCATGGCAACATTCAGCAGATTTTGGTGGAATACTCTTAAAAAAAAAAAAAAAAAAAAAAAAAAAAACCACCCTTGTAAGCGAATATTTGAAGGATTAAATTAACTTTTGTCTGACCTCTTGGGCAAGGGAGAAGAGTTGGTTGCTGAGGCTCTATTTGGACAAAGCACCGAGGAAAGGTCAAAGACATGCAAAGGCATGGGGAAGTGGTCCAAGGAATTTAGAGCAGCAGCGAAACTTAAACGAATGGACACAGACAACTGGGTCAGGGTCCTACGGCTGGGACCCAGAATAGTGGGCAGGCCTGAGTCCCTCCCCCCCAACACCTATTAAGGGAAGAGGCCTAGATGTTGAGGTACTCCAGAAGGGGAACTAAAACATAGTGGCCCAGCTAGAGTGCTGTAGCAAGGAAGCCCCAAGAGGGTGAGGACATTGTCTGAGGAAGGAGCTCTGGGACATTTCTTTATACCAGAGAAGGAAGAAACAGAGGGAGGGAAGAACATGGACACACACATTTCGCCAAAGAGGGCACTCATGAGCACTGCTCAAGTGAACCCCATCACAGACTTGGAGCTTAAATCCAGGGCTGGCCTTACCATGAGGCGAACTGAGGCGACCACCTCAGGTGCCAGACTGTGGGGGGGCATCACTAGGACCCAGAGTGTAGAAAATTGTGTCTGCTGCTAGTGCAGCAAGGGGGCATGGGGACATCATTTGAGCTCCCCGCCTTAGGTGCCAAAATATTGTGGGCTGGCCTAGCTTAAATCTATGCTGCTTCATTCTTAAAAGCAGTTTTTTATTCAGTCAGCGAAGTATCTATATTTTGACCAGATTATTTTGTAGATATTGAGGGAAGTTTATCTTTAAAAAAATACTGAGAACACTGCAGCAGCTGTGCTCTTCAATGGTAAAAATAATTTTCACACCTCTTCTCTTCAACATCCAAAAGCTGACAGCAACAATTTTTCTTCAAATAAACAGGCCACACAGAGGAACAAAATAAGATCTTGCTGAGTGTGCCAATGAAAGTGTTGATGGTGTCCGCTGCAATGAGTGCCAAAAACTAGAACTGTAATAAAACCAGAAAAGTTTGAGATAACGATGTGGATCTCTGGACCAAATGTGCATTTTGGTACATTGGAAAGATAATTAAAGCTCATCTGGAAACATGGTTTCTTCCAGTTGTCATAGCCCTTTGGAATGCTTTCAGTTATTGTGTAACACGACTAAAGGAAGCTTTGGAAGAACTGAGTTAGAATGGTGATGTCTGGGGAGCTGTCCTTTAGAGCTGTCCATCATTCTCTTTGTTTATATGGTAATAGGATGAAGATGCAAAATAGAGCTATCTAGGAAGGGTAAATACTGATCAGGCTTTAACAAAGAGCAGGAGATATACAGATTGTGTTGTTACTCCTGATGCTAAAAATGGAATTAAGCGGAGGAACTGGCTGTATGCTTTGAACAGAAACAGAATATAAGAAGAATACAAGAAAATGAATTAAAACTGAAGAATGTTTAGATGAATGGAGAGGAAGTAAAAGTGATTGAAAAAGTCCCAGGAATCTACATGCCAAGGGAAAGGGAGTTGGGAAATTGCACAGCATTTAGGCAAGATGACCATAACATATATTGTATACATATGCCTGAAGACACATTAAACTTAGTATGAAACAGGATTATATCAATTCAAGGTGGAAATTCCCCCCTCCCCTCCCCAAGAATTGGGTCTGTCTTCATGTCCTTGGCTAGGCAATGAGCTTGGTTTTAATATCTTGCAAGTTACAATCTTACAAACATACGAAGGAATCATGTTAACAATGGAGCATTAAAGGTCACACTTCTACAAATCACTTGCTTACGTGAGTAGTCTTTTTGCAAGAAATCATCATTGATATCAAAGCAGCCAGCTGAGTGATTTTTCAGAGGAACTGAGCATCTGCATCTCCTACAGATCTCAACTGGATCAGAGTGTGCTCAGGACTTGCTACAAAACAGGACCTCAATATATTTTGTTCACAATATCATTTAAGACATGTTTCAAACTGCGGTGCAGGGGTGGTGTACAGAGAAACCTCAGGTAACAGGGTGATGGTGCCCCTTGCCTCCAGCGACAAAGTGCATTACAAAGCAGCTAAAAATAGACTATATTCCTAATGTTACTTTTCCACGTAAATAATTGTGATAATTTCCACACATATCATATGCAGTTGCAAGAGAAAGGGGACATGGCCCACTGTTTCAGGGAGATCTGAGATGCTCTCTCTGAAAATATAGTTTCATACTTCTCTGTAGTGCAGAGACCCGTGATATAGAACTTAATTGGTATCTCCTTCAACTGGAGTTTTTGTTACATCCAGATTTTAGTTGATCATCACTGCATTAAATTCTTTATATTTAGCTTCTCAGAATTGGTGTATTAATAGATTTTAGGAGCAGGTGTCAAAGCATTTGATTCTTTTTCTTGCATTAAGTTGCTTAGATGAAGAAAGCCAATTATCCCCATTAAGATTACAGCTGAGAAAGTTTACCTTGAGAATGGATTGGTTATAAAATGGTGACGTTTTTGTGTCCTCTGATTGCTGCACCATCAGAGATACTCTTGCAAACCCAAAACACTAATAGGATAAAAGCAAAAAAGTAGTGAGTGTCCTAATCCATTTAAAACCAGCTGGTTGTCTTTGCAGTTTATCAATGCATTATCAAGTTTCCATTCACACCATTGATGGAAACCACTCACTTTTCATAGCTGAAGAGGCATAAAAACCTCCCGACCAAAACATTCCTTTCAGTCAAGGTCATTTGAGGCTTCTTTTATTTAATTATATACAGCTCATATTAAAAAATAATTACAAAATGTAATTAGCTCAACTCTAGCTGGACATAATTATTTATATTTATTCAGTTATAAATAACTCAGATGCCTATTCTGAAGTTACTCTACAGAAAATTTAAATGATGGATTTTTCTCTATAACCTGTGCTAAAACTGTGCCATTAGCACAATCACAATTAATTTTTATTTTAATAGGCTTTAATAAACACATGAATTCTAACTCAGCCATTCTGTCTCAACCATCAGTACTTTGAAAAGAACTGCAAGCTTTAATGAAACTTTCAATTTTAAAAATACACTGTAACACCAATCAGAATACATAGAAGTATATCAAAGAAGAGGGATTCTTGCCTCCTTTTATGGTACACTTTTCGTAAGATCAACTGATTTGCAGCTCTTGGGAGGAGAATCCTCTCTCCCCTGGATAAAGAAAATACAGCTTCTTAATTCATCATATTGTCACAGCATCACAATAAACTCTGTGTCATTTCATAACAAGAAGGGAAAACTCAAGACTGCAAAACTATTGTAGAATGTGTGTCAATCTACCACCTCTAATAGAACCCTACACAAATACTTTTATAATAAAACCAAAGGAAATCAAGACATTTTTGTCAGAAAAAGACAGGCAAGCAAAAGCTTTCATATATTTGCTCATTACTAATGATTTTTTAAATTATAATGCAACCCCACAAAGATATATCTAGACTGCATACTATATCTAGAATTAATTTTAGGTGGGTTCAGTAACCTAGTGAAAAGGATAAATAGTCATATTCATTTCACACCCACACATACATAGAACCGTTGTGCACAGAAAAGTAACACAGCTTTGTTTTGTTCCTGAATTCTGACTGGGCTGTGCTTTCTATAACAATAAAAACACCTTGAGTTCAATAAAGGTTTTATTGAAATTTAAAGATTACCTTCCTCCTTCAAGCTCCCCATTTCCTGGCAAATGGGAGCAAAATCACTTCTGCAAATTGCTTCACCGTGATTAAGAGAGAATTTTCTTCAATAGTGGACATCAAATAAAACTGCACCCATTAATCATTTATACTGAATCCATTTACATAAGGGTGAAATTCACCTAGAAGCACTGGATCTGAAAAAGGCCCTCAACTCAGTCAGACCAATGTGCTTCTGTTAGTGAAAAGTGGGCAGCTGATAGGATGGAAATTCTGCTCTCCCTTCCCTAGCTCATTGCAGGACATCTTGGAGTGGGATTGAATGCAGGTGAGAGGATGGGAAGAGAGAGGTGAGCATGTTGCCCAGTAATAAATCAGTTAACACTAATTCAAATGGAACTTTTTATAGAACTGAAGGAGCTCATATCCATCCTTGGTGAAAACCTAACCCCTCAGCAAAAATAGTTAACCTCACACAATGGGCAAGCAATCACAACAGAAGCTGTGGATACCTGCATTTATTCTTTCCCTGGCATTTGCCTGAAATATTTCAATAGAAAGAAGGGAGACCAATTCATCACATTATCCACAATCTCTCAGCGCTAGAGTGAAGGGTTTTCCTTAAAAAATATTGTGATGAAAAGTTGTTCTTTTTTTTACTCTAAAATAATAGGACTAAAAATTTGTCAGATGAAATACTTAAAAGACTGGAGACTCTAAAAAGGTTTAAAAATACTTTCAAAATATTCTAAAATTTAGAATATAAATTGCATTCACTTAATTAGCCATTCTAAAACATAAAACTCCTTCCTCTTTTAACTATACACCATGTTAACAAGCAGGCTAGGATTTGATGCCCTTCAATGAAGAGACCTGTATCTATTGGTAACTTCATGGTATCAACATGTCTGTAGCAAACTGCTGCATGCCAGGGTACATATTATGAATGTCAACGTGTACTCAACAATTCGATAAGCCTAGGCTAATCGGTTAATCTTGTTGGCTACATGCATCCCCCCCACTTGCTGCCTCTGTATCTGAGGCTATGTCTACACTGATTGTTGTTTTTTTACAGAAGAGGATATGCAAATGGCACACTCATTTGCATATCTTCTTTCGATTCTTTTTCAGAAAGAGGTTTTGCCACTAAAGAGCCCTGTGTAGACGGGGCCATTTGTCGGAAAAGCCCCCTTTTTCACAAGATCCCTTATTCCTCAAAAATTGAGGTTTACAGGATCTTGCGAAAAAGGTTTTTTTTTCCCCCGACAAATGGCCCCACCTACATGGGGCTTTTTAGCGGCAAAACCTATTCCGATTCTTTTTGAGGAAGATATGCAAATGAACACATCATTTGCATATCCTCTTCCACACTAAAAATACAGTGTAGACATAGCCAGAGGCAGCAAAGGGGGGGGGGGAAGAAGGAGTAAGCAGGAGCCAGTGTTGGGGGGAGCCAGCTTAAAAGCCAGTTCCTCCCAGCACCAGTTCTGTGGTACTGCTTCTCCCCATGCCCACGCTGCTGCCTCTATCAGGTGGGTCCGAGCTCCCCAAGGACAGAGGCTGCTCTGCCTCCCACGGAGCAGCCTCTATCTGCAGCAAGCCTTGGCCCGCCATGGACAGAGGCTGATTTGTAGCAGCCTGCCTCCTTCCCCTCTCTCCTGTAGCAGCCTCAGTCCATGGGAAGCTTGGGCCCCTTGGACAGGGGCTGCGGTCACCCATGGTGCTGCCTCTGTATCAGAGGCAGCACAGTGTGGGATGGCAGGCAGCTGGTCTGTGCAGGGAGCTGTTTTTTAAACCAGCTCCCCTCATTGATTGGCTCCCGCCTGGCACCCTGCACTGTTGCCTCTGATACAGAGACAGCAGCACAGGGTGGCAGGGGGCTCCCTGGAAGTGGGACCAGAGTGCACTGGCTGCCGGCCCCGCCACTGGGGGCTATTGAATAGTTGTGTAACCAATAAGTTTTCATATGGTTACACAACTATTCAATTACCCGATATCTAACATCCCTAGTACATATATCAATCTGAGTGTTGTGGTCACAGTTTACAAATCCACTATTCTAGTTTTGTGCAGTTAAGAATCAAAGAGCCATCTGTTTGTGGGAACCTTTTAAAACCTGTTCTTCACTGGCATAATTCTACAGACGTCAATAGAACTTCAGAGTTCTACTCATCCACATGCCACGTAGAGATCTATATCCATGGTTTCTACCATATTACAACTGTATTTTTTTAGACGTCATTTTGTAGAAAACCCTGAATTTTGCCAACAGAAATGTGTGTTCAGAGGATCTTGTAATATATAAAAACTTACAGACTATTCACAAATAGACAAGTATCTGGAGTGTGTCAAAACATCCAAGAACAACAGCAGCACAAATCAAAGATCCTACTCAACATTTGAAAGACAACTTAATTATTTAAAAGAGCTTCATTTTATTTAAGCCTTAAATGTTACCAAATAGAATAGCAGTTACTCAATACTGCTTTTATAGATATGTGAACATAATCCAATACACCATCTCAAAACCAACATGAAAATCCTAAGAGATACCATAAACAGAAAGCTAAGCTTGCCTGCAATGATTTAATTGCTTACAATATCGTTTTTAAACTCCAGTTGGAATCTTCATGTTTCCCTTGGCATCAGTGTCCATACAGAGAATTCGGTTTTTACAAGGTGCAAATGTTGGTTCCTCCTGAGATGCCTTACTGTAATTTCCAAACTGTGACGTCTTCACACAATTCCTAAACTGTTCTTAGCTCTTACATGTTTACTGATGCACTTTTACAGCACTGGCACATCTTTGATATAGAGGCAGCAGCATGGAGTAGCAGGGGGCAGCAGCATGGGGGCAGCAGCATGGGCTGCTGGCCCCGCCCCCGGGGACTACTGAATAGTCGTGTAACCGATAAGATTTCATGCAGTTACATGACTATTCAATTACCCAATATCTAACATCCCTAGTACATATATCATAATATATTACTGCACTTAGTATACCATCCCTAGAGGTTTTTGACTTGACAAAGCCCTGGCTGGGATGATTTACTTAGGGTTGGTCCTGTTTTGGGAAGGTAGGCTGGACTTGGTGACTTCCTGAGGTCTCTTCCAACCTTATGATTCTGTATCATTAAATTTCATGGTAGTATTTTTTCCTCAGGTTTCCCTAGGGTTTTTAAGAGAAACTCTTTGCATTTCTTAATGATTACATGAAATCTGTTAAGTATTTTTAGGTCTGGAATAAAAAACCTTAAATCCAAGAACATCTAAAGTTAGGAAATTCAGATTTGGATCCAGACCCAAATTTTAGGGCTCAGACTTATCTTCATAGTTCACCAAATGTCTTTATCTATTGATAAAGAGAAAAAAGAAACAAGAACTATTTCAAGTGCAGTGATGTCAATTTTAGGAGGTCCCACTTAAGCTGACTGCAAAGCTTCCATTGACTTTAATATGAAAATAAATCAGCTATTTAAAATGGTCCACATTAGTTAAGCAATGGAGTTTTCATGCAAAAAACCCTTCTTGTTGTGAAAATTGGAGATCTGTTGTTCGATGAGTATTAGGTTTCCTAACACTAGAAAGTCAGGTACTTCCTTATTAATGTAAACACAGTACAGAAAGTCTTAACTTTTTAAAATATGATAGCTACCAGAAGCCTGAATCAGAAAAAATGACATCCAGCTTCCATGCTGCAAAACCACAGGAAAAAAAGAAAAAACGTCGGCTTGTGTGGGCTTTTGCGTTGGGGAAGGTGGACATATTTTTGGCTGAATTGTGCCTCATATTAGCTGGAGTTATAACTAAGAATGCATACCAAAAGCTACTTTTAAATAAAAGTTGATATTATTTTATACCAAGGAGACATTCAGCAGTAGCTTTCATTCATGTACATTTTTCCTAATTTTTCCCCATTTATTGCCAATTTCATAATTTAGGCCCCAATCCTGGAGATAGAGATATATGCGCTTACGTAACTTTGCTCATGTGAGTTGTACCACTAAAGTCCTGTGAGTTAAATTACTCATATCCATATAAATGGTCAGGACCCTTTGGTTGCATTCTTCATTCTTGCTTTATATACTTTTTCTCATAATTCAGGAAGGAAGATTTACCAGGGATATTTTCATGTTCTAAAAGGTTTTCTCCGTATTTTCCCATAAGGACCTGTATCTTTATATAGTTTCTTTTGTTCTGTATTGCTCTTTGATGTGAAAGTCTGCCACAAAGTAAGCAGAGATCTCTGATGCTGAACTTTTAGACTTTATTTTAACTACTTTTACAAGAAGAACTGACAGTCATTTTCACTTCTCAATATTCACATTTCACTATAGGTATGTCTACACAGCAGTGTTATTTCCTCATCTACACTACAAGCAGTTTATTTTGATAATGTCGAAGTAGTGTAGAGCTGGAGGACTTCTTACTCCAACTCCTGTAACCCTCATTTTACGAGGAGTAAGGGAAGTCAGAAGAAGAGTGCTCTTCCTCAGACTTCCTGCTGTGTAAACAGCTCCAAAAGCCGAAATAAGCTATTTCAATGTAAGCTACACAATTGATCTAGCTCAAGTTGTGTAGCTTCTTTCGACATTATCCCTGCTGCATAGACATGCCCTATGGCACCTAACTTCACAACCTAGAGTTTTGGGGAAAATATTAAATTACCACAGTACACTTTAGAGCTGCTGTTGGGATGTCTGTGTCAGGGTTTCCATTTTAAAGAGTTCTTCAACCATTAAAAAAAATAATTACTTGGAGACATTTGCAAGGTCTCTGCTTTAGAATGGCCTTTAGATTTGATGGTTTTTAACTTTTACAAAGCTAAATACTATCACTTGAGGGGAAAATAGAAGTAACAATCAACTTTGAACAGCTTAACCAGCTTTAAAGTGATATTTACTAAGTAATTAAACCCATTTAATGTTTTAATCATTTGTGTGGTAGAGGAGGGAGAGGAAAGTAAGATGAAAGAAGTTATATTGCAGATATCACCATGGAAATCTCCAGCAGCTAGACTTCCACTGCACAAACAAATTTGCCATCTTAGTAATAAAAATTACTAGTCACAGCCTTGAACATCTCACACACTGCAGAAACCCATCAGAGGAGAGGGGAAGTAGGCTAGGTAACTCCTTACTGGTAATATCATGGAGTTTCCAAAAACACATTCTCTCAGCTGATAGCTGTAGGAGGCAAGGGTGTGTTATTTTATGCCCATGGCATTTGGGGACCAAAGAGGAAGGGTACAATGAAGGACTGGTCCCCTTCACATAGCTCTCAGTGCTGTGAGCCACTACAATGCAACAGCATAGCATCTGTTGTCATGGCACCATGGAAAACTCCAACACCAAGCTCCTTGCAGTGCATCTGGAAATTCTCAAGGAGGAAGATGTTGTGCCAGACCTTAGGGTTGCCAGATGGTTTCAACAAAAATACCGGACACAACTGACATTACATCACAATCTACATTACATCTTATTTAGAAAATACCGGACATTTATATTTTCTCAATTTGTTTCCTGAACAGAAAGCTCAAATACTGGACTGTCCGGTTCACCTGGCAACCCTAGACATGGTAATCCCCACTTCTATTGCCCCCCCCCAAAACCTCCCAGTCAGAGGCTGCTCAAATCTTAGATAACAGGAGGGCCCATATTTCTGTCTCATTTATTAGATCATAATCCCCAAATGGAAGATTTATAACTGTTTATATAAATTGTTTTTAAATTACCTGTTGGTACAATAATCTACTCTGCAATTATAAATGTGCATCGTATTCTCATGTTTTAGCCAAATGTATCTATTAATACAGGAGTATACTTGCAGTACAAGAAAAGCTATCCAGAGTGTGGTACAATCTGTTTTATACACATAAAATGGATTGGGACTGTTCCATTGAACAAAAACCAGAGATAAATGTAATCCCAGCTTGTCTGAAGCTTCTCCCACAATTTGGTTCTCTTTGTGCAGCACAGCCATTATAGTGCGGTTTGGAAGACATTTTCTCCAGATTCCTAAGCACTTGAGGTTGCTGTTTTAAACTTAGTAGCAAAGGACAGCTTCTTTTTCATTCATGTTCTCCAACGTTCACTATTAATATAACAGCTAACACAAATATTTCCAAAGAAAATATGAAGGGCCCAGTTCAGTGAGAGGAAAAATGTATTTCTAGGCAAAGGATGCTGAGAAGACGACATTTTATGCAGTGCAGAAGTTTGGAATATTAATTGCTGAGTTGGGCTTGCAACACCTCACAACACAGCAGCTTGAAATTTTGTTATACACAATAACCGCTCCGTGGCAAATCAGACAGACAAATAAGTGGGCAAAATGCATCTGTTAATAAGCAACACTAAAATATAAAATTTAACATAAAATGCCTACACGTCACACTGTTTCTTTTAATCCAGTAAAGCAATTCACACTACTCTAATGATAGTCAGAACAAAAGCATATGAATCACTCTGCACTGAGAGGAGACTAAATCTTGTGATGTCTGGCTCTCCATTCCCTATCTGGAATGTGAGGTTCAGGCAAAGTGGAGACTGAAGCATCATGTGCCTAGAGAGGATTAATCCTCTATTGGGGATGATGTAACCTCGTAGGTTTGGGGGCTGAGAGGAGAGAAGATGATGCTTCCCCTCACTCTCAGAGGTTAAGGATGAGAACCAAATCAAATGTTGTTGCAGGTCTGCAAGTCCTAGGGGTATCCAACTGAGCACTAAGAATATAGTATAAACTCTTTAAGGCAAAACTTGCCTTCTAGTTGTGTCTGCATATGCTGCCTAGCACAAGGGAACCTTGATCCCTGTTTGGGTGCTTCTAAGTTCTAATACAAATGATACTTGAATTAGGGAAAAATATTTGATGAGGTGAATATTTGAGGTGAAACTCGGGCTTCAGGGATTTGATGAATCTCAGGCCTTGCCTACTGTCCAACTGATTTAACTCAACTCCACGGACACTCTTATTTCAGTTTATGATCACCTTATTTATGATCTAGCTTAAGCCAGTTTGTAATAGATTTCTGCTAAACCAAAATAAGCTTGGTTTTAAAGTGCCGCAAGTATGGCCATCTAGCCTTTGGCACTTGTTTAACAAAAACCATCCAGCTCTATGTAGCTCAGGGATGAGCAATAATTTTTGATGGGGGGCTACTTCAAGAATTTGTTAAGTGGTCAATGGCCGCACTCTTCCATGATATTAAAGGTGAAGGTGTGGTTTCTGGGATGGAGGTTAGGTGCAGAAGGGAGCTTGGGGTAAGGGACTGGAGTGCAGGAGAGCGTGTGGGGTCTGGGAGGGAATTTGGGTGAAGAAGAGGGCTGTGACCCAGGGCAAGAGACTAGGGTGTATGGGGGGCAGGGTCTGGGAGGGGGCATGGGTGCAGGAGAGGATTCTGACCTGGGGGGGAGGGTGCAGGAGGGAGTACAGGCTCTGTGAAGGGGTTGTGACCTGGAGCAAGAGTGCAGAAGGGGCTGCAGAGATTTGAGTTGTGACCGGGGTAGAGGTGCCAGCTCTGGGAGGAGTTTGTGACCTGGAGGAGAGATATAGGAGAGGGTGCAAGGTCTGGGAGGGGGTAAAGGCGCAGGGGTGCATAGTGTTTGGGTTACATGGAGTAGGGGAGCAGGAAGGGTGCAGAGAATTGGAGAGAAGGGCTGAGGTGCCAGAGGCAAGCTTTGGCTACTAAGCTCCTATCTGGCCTGTTCTTGGCCAGCATCCCAGCTGGTTCCTTAGCCAGGGTTTCTGCCTTTCATGCCCCTGCACCAGACTGGTTACAGGAGCCGTGTGTGGTTCAGTCTGAATGCGGCAAGCCCAGAGGCGGGACAGGTTTTTCACGTGCTGCCTGTCCTGCAAATTGGCAGCTCTGATTGGCCGGAAACTGGTCAATGGGAGCACGCAAGCCCTCTTCTCCCCTCTCCCTGGTCTCATAGGTTCAGAGACCTACTCTCAGCAGTGAGCAGGGCTGGGGGAGGCAGGGAGCTTGGCAGAGGCTCCCGTGGGGCAGATCTTTTTGTTTGCTTTTACAGGGATCAGAAGCAGCAGCCCTGGCAATAGTCTGGCACTCAACCATGTCTTTCCCAGGATTTGTTTGATTTGTTTAAAGCTCAATAGGCTTATTATTATCGTTTTATAAATCACAAATATGCTGAAGGAAAAGAACAGCAAACAAGCAGCATATTGCCTAAGAATACATGTTTATAAAGCATTCAAATGAGCCCTGAATAAAAATAAGGGAAAGATCCTTAGATTAACAGCTATTTATCAGATACCACACACAACTGAAAGACCCCAGATACATCTCCATTTGGTGTTGCTTACATTTGAGAGGATTCATTCTAATGATCAATGTACAACACTGGAGCAGTTGTAATCAGAGTATCTGATTAAATAATATTCTCTCTGACAAGCACCAATTTGAATGTGTGTCAAGATTATACATGAATTTGATTTGTTTTTGTATTCAAGCATGATCAGCTTCTTCCAAAATTTAAAAATTAAGCATAATTGGAGCAGTTTTATGATGACCCTCATCCCATGTTTCAATGGCAATAAACTGCACTGTATTTGAGAACATAAACATTACAAAATAATGACGTGGCAGACACCATACATTATAAACATGCTGAATATTTTACTTGCATTGTTCAATAGTGAAGAGGTTAGATGTATTTACATTTAAGTAGCTTAATTAAGCTTAGAAATCATCATTCTTCAAATGAAGACTGGATGATTAAACCTCTCAGAAATGTTTTTAGTCTAGCTGGCTATGTACATAGCATGACAAGAAGCACAAAGGCTATGGTCACACAACCATGCTACTACAGTTCTTATGCAGTGGTCTATTATGCAACACAGAAGGGAGCTAAAGTTGTAGGGGTGAAATCCTGACCCCCTTGAAGTCAATAACAAAAGACCCATTGACTTTAACAGGGCCATAATTTTACCCGTGCTATACACTAATGGGAATCAGCAATGGGTGCAACTGACCATTGCACGTACAAACCATGACAAACTGTGTCCAGCAATGCCTGTTGTCAGCAATGAGAAATTTTTCTAGGTTTGACCAGAATTCAGATGGAACACTCGCCTGACTTACCAAAGGGTGATAGAAGCATGCTTCAGAGCCATTACATGCTAATACCATGTGGTTGGAGTTAAACAACTTTTGGGAAAAAGCTGTTGTAAAAGCTGAAGATGCTGAAATTTGGATGCAGCTACATCATGCATACTAACCCAATGGACATTCATGTGTAGATGTTAATACTTTTTCCTCAGAGCACAGAAACCTTCATTCCCCCATAGAATGGGCTTAGGATGCAAATGCAGCATGCTGAACAGTCTGGAAGGCCTAATTTACAATCCAGAGATGCCCTGAGATTTGGGGATGTGAAACTCAAGTCTTCTGTGTATCCACTAGTTTAACATGATAGAGAGGCAGTTTCCCCATGGCACCATTAAGAAAAGATTTGAGAAACTCTATTAGTTTCACTGGGTTTTCCATGAGTGAGGGCAAATAGCTCTATTGTTAAAAATGCAATCAGAGGGTCAGGTGATATTTGGACCCATGTGGGTATACAGGCCCAGATACTCAAAAGTACTGATTTCTCTGTGAGTCAGGTACCTAAGTATCTGTAAAGATCTGAGCCACAATCCCTATCCTTGAGCTCAGCGAGTGCAAGGACTGCTCAAGGCTATTGCCATTAGTTGCACTAGTCTCCCTGAAAGGAAGTGGAGGGGGCAGGGCCATGTCTCCATCACTTATTATGCCACCCAATGGAGTTGGTCCAAACTCAGCTGTACTCTGTAAAGGAGGTACAGCAAAATCTGCCTATGCCCTCACTCTCTGAGCACCCTTATGACTTGCATCTGACTCATATCCAATGCCTAAAACAACTCAATGAGGCAGTGAACCCCCCCCCCCATATTAAATGCTGCACCTTAAAAAGCTTAGATTTTAGGGAGAATAGCAACAATTATACAGGGCACCCCAAACTAATTTCTTTCTCTAACACAAAATGGACAATCCTTAGCAGGAAGAGAAGAAAAGAAGACTGTAGCATTTATTAACATCAGTCCAAGGACCCTTTTCAAACACAGAATAGTAGAAGAGAACACCCCACCCCCTTGTTAAATATCCTAAGAAGATATTTTACCTAGCTTTTCAGTCCCATATTTAAAGAATGATGTGTGCCACTTTGCTCCAGTAAGCCAAGAGGCTGGCATGCAATACAGACACCTTTTTCAGACTTATCAGATAACTCTTCAGGATGAGATGTATCTAAGGAAGTCTGAGGGACCAGGAGGGAACATGTAACATCTCATTTGACAATATTTGGGGACCAAATATACCAAGCCTGACCGTTTCTAATTTGTTTAATTAAAAAATTAAAACCAGAACATTAAAGGCAACAGCTTCAGCACCATCAGTATATGCAGATATCTTAGATATCAGTGCTCAAAGAAAAGCCAAATCATGAAAGGAGAAAATTAGCCACATGCTTGATCTCTGGAGTTATCAGCTGTAATTGCAAATTACTACTAGAGGATACATAGGAGAAAGGTGAATATTTAAATTCTGTTCTCACTGTAAATGAAGACGAGCAAAAAATGGATTTTTAAAATTCAACTAAACAGACCTCTCTTGTAATAATTTAACTATTTTTTTCCAGGAGCTTGCCTGGCACATGGAGTTATTTTGTAGCCTACAAAATTTATCTCATGAGAATGCAGAGGAAGAACATCCTGCATCCCAAGTGTATCTAACACTAGATAGATTATTTACAAAGTCACAGAAGAACAGAGTAGCATTTACCTACTAGAGAGAGAGAGGTAACCACATTCTTCTTAACACAGTCTGATTTTTATTTTATAAAAAACAATCCGATTTTTTAAACACAACCATATGGAAAAGGAAAAATAGGAATTCTCTCTGGTAGTAACAATGAAACACTTTACATTAACATTCTTATTATATACTTATTTAGCATACAATAACAGTTCCACTACTATATTGCTAGTAGTATATCCAACATTCCTACAGAGAGGATTTAAAACTGTAAAGGTGAATTTTTCAAATGCTACATAAAGCCTGAGAAACACGATTCTACGTGGAAGTCTTGCAAGGAGGAGGGGAAATGAAAACTTAAATTGTAAATATATTTAGATTAATAGGCACAATCTTTCTGTTATAAGCTGGTACAATGTACAGCTTAGCGGGGCTCTGATTGCTGGCTGACACCCCTAGACACTACTGCAAATAAAGTAGAAAAAAAAATAAGAGAAAGGTGAATATTTAAGCCTAGACTCTGCTACTACAAATACAAACAGATATTCACCTTTCTACCCCTAGCCCAAAAATGAAATTAAATTGCAGCCCCTCTGTGACCAGTTCCCTGAACTATGTGATGCAATAGCAGTTCCCCGCCAACCTCATACCAGGCTACTGGATCTACTACGAGTTTGCCTCCAAGTTGCCTTCTGTGCTGGCATATAGCCCACTTCCCAGATGCTCTGGTGCATTGCTCCCCAGCTCCCTACCTATGTTGAACAACATCATTCACTGATGTTTGCGCAGCATGGAGGTCCACCTTGCAGAGACGCCCCATGAATGGGCTGAATTTCATTCTAAACATTCAGAATAATCTCAAAATCATTTTTCTATTGTCAGCCTGTTTATTTGGACTAATGTTTTTAAGAAGGTATTAGCTCTGTATTATAGAAGGGCCTGATCCGGTGAGAAGAGCAGCACCTGCAATTGCCATTGACTTCAACAAGAGCTGAGGCTGCTCTGAACCTTGTGGGTCCAGTCCTCATTTGTATGTGCATGAAATGTTGATAATTTTACACAAAATCAGGCACACAGAGACCCCGCTCTCCGTCCACCTTTTATTGGTAAATTCCTGTAGCTTTTCAGAGAGCCCCAAGATGATCAGTCTGGCACTGCCAATATGATGTAACAAATTTGTTGAATTAGGTAACTGCAGATCCGTCAGAATGGCTGTATTCATTAATATGCCAAGCAAGGAAACAGTCAGACTCTCAGCTGCCAACTTCATGGGCTTGATGATCCTGCCACCACTCCACATGACATCAATGGGATGGTGAAAATGAGAGTGCTCTATTTGAGTGTTCACTAGAGCAGGTTTTGACTTTCCATCAGCAGTAAAGTTACGTAAGTTAAACCAGGCTTAAAAATCTAAAACTAACTCATTTTCTTCCCACATAAGAAAACTCTGTACATGGTGGCTTACTGGCAAACAACACATACTCCTTCCCCAAGTGCCTCATAGTCAGTAAGTCAGTCAGTAAGTCAGTATCAACAAATGTGATCAAGAACTTATCAAGAGATCAGACTCCATAGCTTCAGAACAGCTCCACTACCGTGATCAATTTAGCTAGCCTGCTGGGCCCAGTCTTCTAAAACGAAAGCTATTGTAGTCAGCAGAAGCCAAGAGTGCTCAGCAAGCTCAGAAATACTAGGATTCTGTCAACAAATATTTACAGATTGTGTTATGACAAGCAGCCAGTAAACAAAAACAAATATTAGCACTAATAAAGGAAAGCCATAGGTCTTCAATACACCTATTTATTTAGTTAATATTTTAAAGTTATTAATAGTTCACACACTCAAAGATATACCCTAAATATACAAGCCAGTCAAAAATCAGAGGAATGTATTTTTCCATGGTTAAACCATAAACTTTTAACATTTATTAGATTTCGAACATATTACAATTGATTTAACTAAGGAATTTTTGCTTGTTTTAAATTTGGCTTTGTATTTTTTTATGCCTGAATAGTAAGAATCAGTACCAACAAATTAAATCAGGTGTTTCAGTCTTTTGTTATTAATATGTCCAGTACAAAGAAAGTGGGAAAATTATACATACCTCCAGGATTCTCTATTTGGGCATCTCCAATACAAAAGTAGTAAAATACTTCTAGAGTCATTTTTTCCCCTGAGGCTATAGTAATTTGTCCTGCATATAGAAAGCTGTTATCTAAGGGCATGATGATACTACCAGAAAAGCATGTCCAGTGATGTACTAGCACTCTAAACTCCCATTGACATGGCCTGATTCACTACCATCCTGCATTGTAGATAGTAATTTTCAATTGTACAAAGTTATGCCAAACTGGCTGTAAAAGCCAAATTCAGCTCAGGTGGGTTATTTGTGTCTTAGGCGCATTGCTAGTTATGACATTTTGTCAAGAGTTTTTAATCTGGTTCATTTTACAATCGTTCATAGAATTTACCGAGCCCTGTTCAAGTCAATGGCAAAATGCTCATGTGCTTGGGATCAGGACCAACAAATATTCATATCCACCCAAAGATTACTCTACTGAGAAGAAGCATCTCATTTATTTTTTGAACACGTAAGACAAACATGTTAAGTTGCACTCTACTTTTAAATAAAAAAAAAATATAGCTCGAGTGTATTCAGAGAGTATAAGATTTGCTTAATCAACTCTTACAAATTTGAAGTAATGCATAAACAGGTAAAAATATCAATTAATTCACAAAACATATTTTCTCTAATTTCCTGAACAGAAATGTTTCTCAACTGTTTATTTTCAAAAATAGAAAACTTTCTTCTCAAGCGGAAATAATAAAGTTACATTTCATATAGGGCAACCTGCCATAATCCATCACCTTTGCACTGGCGGTGCCTTGGCTTACCAGGTCTTTGAATGTACATTCAAAGAAAAAAAAAACATGCTGACAGTTAATTATGTTCTTTAATTCTTTCAAACCTCTATCTACATTGGAAATCGCTGCATATTTCAGAATGAAAGAAATTATGTTTGTATTTTTCATTCAAAACAAATGCTCTGTCAATCACACACAATTCTTTTCATATGAAGTCAATTTGGGAACCAGAATGAAGGACTGAAGAGAAGAATTTAATATGTTTGTAACATTCCATATTCTCCCACAAACCATCATTTCTGTCACCTCAACTTCACAGCAACTATAAATGATCACATACCTCCAAAGCGCTATTACAGCATCAGGAATAAATAAAATATTCTAATCACCTAGTCTTATTCTGGTTTTCCCCTGTGCATTTGAGCTCATATAAAAACTGGATTCCCAGTGCTTCTGGTCTACTTCTCTTAAAGTACAATGCTGTGGATCTATTATTTCATGGCAGCCAGAGGTCACTCCAAGACAAATGTGTACGCAAGAGCTATGGGCTTTGGATGGGAAAAAATGGTGATTTTGATTAATCTATTTGTCAGTGATAATGTGAAACACCACTTTGGTAATAGGAACACAAAAGTAAAAAAATACCTCTGTATGCTGAAACCTTCAATACCAAAAGTGAGTAATATTTTCTATTACTGAAGTTTATGCAGCAAACCACACAAAAGTCACTATAGCAAAACTATTAAAGTAATGAATATATTTATTGATAGCTAAAAAGATCAGTGTGAACTTTCAATGAAACTTACCAGAGAAATAATATGCTTCACATTACATAAAGAACAAACATCAACCTGACTAGTTATGAAATAAAACCATTCTTATAATTTAGCACAAAAGTTAAGCATTAATAGCTTTACACCTCTATGGAAAATGGCTTACTGAAGCAGCACCCCCTCCCCCCGGACCCCCCCCCCCAATGGGAAGCATATAACTTTGGAGTTACGGAACTGAGTTTTGCAAAATCAGCTCATTGTCATTGTACAATGTTCCATTATGTTTCTTTCAAAAGCATTCTTAAGGATATATTCCTCGATATGCATTCTGTTTTTCCTGTTTGGTTACACATTTGCAGAGGGATATGTAGAAACAGTATTTTGTTAGAACAACTTGCGGTGTTTTGAAGAATTATTATAATTCCCTAAAAAAAAAAAAAATCACAATGTATGCTATTTTTTCAGCAGAAACAAATATTTTGGATCAACCTATTTTAAAGATGCTAATGATTAATGGATGGTACTTTCTTCTATTCGCTTAGTCTTCTCTGTTAAAAAGAGTGAGAATCTTAGCCTCTGTACATAACCATGCTTCCACTGCTCATTGATGTTGGTGTCTTTCACTTAGTGTCTTTGCAAAGTAAGTCACTTCCAAGCATACATTTCACTCTCCAGTAGGATAATTAAATATTAAATTTCAAATAATTGCTTTTTAATACAAGATCTGAGATAGGCTTAGCATTTTTACTTTGGAAACTAAAATAATAAATTTACAAAGATTGGATTACACAGAAAAAAAAGGTCCTAGCTAAATATCATAATAGATTTATTTAAATATATGCTTTTTATTGTTTCCTTGCTTTAAAAATATGCTGCAGTCCATAGTTCATCGGAGGATCTTGTTAGAAAACAATAGACTATTTGAAAACATATCTTTAAGCTTTTAATATCTCATCAAAAAAAGTCTGTGATTTTCTTCAATCTTTCATTGTTCTTCATGAAAGACTGAGATTTGAAATAATTGAAAATGTCAGGTTTTAAAGTATTGTTTAATAATTCTCTGGTTTCCCTTCTAGCGTTAGGAACTTTTTAAATCAGAGGTATATTTTACTGTACATTTCAGAGTGAGATTTTATTAGGATTATGCAGTACCTCTGTTCTATGCAATCCACACCATTTTAATTATAACCTCTCCCTCTGCAAATCATGTGGGTAGATAATCCCTCTCTTATGCTCCAACTTTTATATACAAGTATAAAGTACACTTGTTCTCTAAGCACACAGCTGATCTGGACAAAAACAAAAGGGGAACCTCTCAGCACGTGCCTGGTCACTTTCACTACTCGATTAGCTCTAAATCAAACCAAAAGCTAACACCAGAAGAAGCGGTAGATGACACACCTCAGCGTGAGCTCTTTCAGTTGTACAGATTAATAAAACGACGCATCTGCTAGGCAGTAGCTGGCTCAGTCGCGTCTCCCCTCGCCGAGGAAGGTAACAGACGAGCCAGTCCAGAAGCAGGGCGGGCGTCAGGGGACAATTCTGCACAGCAACCCGACATCTGCAGGCTGCCCGGGGGGGGGAGAGGCCCAGAGGCGTTCGGCCACGGGAGACGCCACCCTACCCGTCTCAGGCAGGGCTTGGTGCGCGGGGCCCTAGCGGGGCACGGGGCACCATCCCCAGCTCCAAAGGCCGGTGGTGCGTGGGGAGGCCCCCTGAGGTGCCAGCCAGGGCATCGCCGCGCCGGGCAGCGCTGTGTGGGCACGGGACTAGCCCCGTAACTCGCCTCCGCCACCCGGCCACAGCCCCCGCTCGGCGCCCCGGCCCACCGGGCTCTCAGCGGGGAGAACGGGCCTCGGAAGGGTAGGGGAACAAGTCACAAGTAACTTGACCCCCCCCCCGAAGTCAGGGGCCCGTGGCCCTCGCCAGCTCCCCGCGCGCCCTGCGCCAAGCCCGGCTCCCCGCGGCCCGCAGGGCTGCGCCTACCTTTCATCGCGGCGATCACAAAACACATCATTTGTCAGGGGCGAGGCGCGGGCGGCGGGACGGGCTCTCCTTGTACCACCGCCTCAGCAGCATCTGCCGCCTGCCAGCCCGCCGCCGCCGCCTCCTTCCCCGGCCCATATGAGACTCCATGTGACCCGCTGACATCAAACCAGCCCACCCCGCCTTGTTTACACCGCTCGCCTCCTCCCCGCCCTGCCGGGGCTGAGAGGCAGCGTCGCCGGCCAGTCACAGGAAGCAGCGCCGCCTCCTCAGGACTGAGCCGCTCCACGCGGGGCTCCGAAGCTCGCTCCGACTCCCCCGGGCGCGCCAACTCTCATTCGCGCCAGCCGCAGGACCAGCCGCCGGCGTGGCGAGGGGAGCGTCCGACCCCGCCCGGATGGCCACGGGGCAGCCCGGGACTCTGGCTCTGCACGCCGGGCTGGGTAAGAGAGGGGCGAATCAGGACAGGGCTTAGTGCTCCGACTGCACTAGTGTCTCCAGCCCGCAGCTTCCAGTCGAGCCCCGCGGGCTTACGCTGCTCCCTGATCAACCCGGGAGTTCCCGAGCCCTGACCCTCACCTTTGTAAAACTGAAGCGCTACACTACAGTGTTAAGGAAAATAGCCCCTCTCCCCAATTAGCAAACTAAAGCAGCAATGCTTAGGGTCTGACCGACTGAAGTGCACGTGTTCTCAATATAGAATATGGGTTTTCAAAATTACATTAAAACCAGCACCTCTGAGTTTCCGATAGTGTTTCTCTAAGCAAAATGCAGCTTGCTCTGCTTTTCCCGTCACCTCTGTTCCTCCTTACAGTTCCCCAAAGGGTTGTATTTTGAATTGAAAAATAACCTTTATATTAAGAATAGGTCTCATAATGACAAAACTACCATTTTATTGGTCATTGACTTAGAGAATGATCTAAGTTAATATTACCATGTATTAATATATTCTGAGTTCATATTCCCTCATAATTTACTGTAAAATGTATGAAGCATAATACCGTCATTGGGATTTTTTGAACATTCTTGATAACAAAAGCTGTCAGTATAAGATCTGTTTCCATGATTACATTTTGTAGCTTTGATATGCACACTCTCTGCACACACAAATTCAACTTATTCAAGTACACTATGAAGCAAACTATTAGCAAGGACATTCATTTTGCCGAATCTGCTCTGTCTGAAGATGACTGCAGGCCAGGTGTTTGAGACCCTTGGTCTAAATGTTTGGGGGAAAAAAAGACCTACATTTGAGAAAACATTTAAGTGATGAAGGTATATGCATCATACTTTAGTAAATGTCCCATAATGGATAATTATATCTACTGTATATTTGAGAGAGTTTGTGCACGTGTGTGCTTCTGTCTGTAAGTCTGTTGTGAGTCTGTTTGTTCAAGAACTCCTCCTAAATAGTAAGAGCTAGGATCATGACAGCTTCCTCTTACCATAACTTAAAGCAAGGTAAAGGTTTGTTTGTGCCAGGACAACAGGATGTGCCTAGAATGTAATTGTTGCTCATAAAATGGAAAGGGAGGGGTTGATAGGAAAGACAGTTATACTGTAGAATGACCACAGGGGGTCAGCAAAGAGCCAGAGATGGGGACTGGGACAGCTATAACCCCTTTGGGCCAGCAGAAGGCAGGGTTGGATAAAGGGACAATTATCTACTATATATTTCAGAGCATTTGTTTGGTGTCTGTTCTCCAGCTGGGAGAGCATGCACCTCCCCCTCCCTTTTTCCCTCCCTCTGTTCCTCCTCCCCACTCCCCGCCCCTTGCTCTGCCTGCTGCTACTGCAGCAGCCATGGACAGGTGCTTCTCATCTGGCTCCAAGCTGTTGCCGTGAGAGGGGACTGCGGCTGTCCTCTCTTCCAGGGGCAACTCGCATATTGATCCCCTCATCCTTAGCCCTACCTTCAGAACAATGATTTAAATGAAGAAAAAATACTTATTTGAGGTAAGGACCCAAGCAATGGCAGGTAAATCCTCTGGTATTTTAATGAAAGACACAATACAATATGGTATTCTTTACACATGATTATAAGCCACTCAGGCATACCTAGACATTTATCAGGTTAGTCATTCAAAAGAGCAAAGTTTTAACTTTTTATATTTTCCTCTTTTTAAAATAAATCCTAACTTAAAAGAAATGGACTGATACAGTGATGCTAGAATTAGGTTTCCTATCTTTGGCATACATCATTTGATCTATTTTGCCATTTCATTAAGTACATCCTTACTCTTCAATATGCAGAATAAGGTGCTACTCAGTGAGCAAGGGTTGAAGAATACCACCTCAAAATTATGTTTTCTTCATGGTATTTTATGCTTAAAACACATTTAACTAATAAGACACTGAACAGAAAACATACAAGAAGTGTTGGATTGGATCAAGTTCTGTTGCTATTGTTTATGTTGTTTATAACTTTTCAAAAGCTGGAAAATGTTTCTTTTACATTTGAGTCAGTTATTTGATGCCACCACATTTTGAAATGTAGCTGTACTAGAGTAACTTACAGTAAAGAAAGAAAGAATGATGTCTTAAATGTACAGCAATATAAAGTTAGATAAGCATTTCATTCTGACACAAGTACTGTTGGATTTAGGCTTGAAAAATGTCATACTTCATTAGTGCCACTCTCGTTGTCACACATTTAACCTTAATGTACATGGCCTTACATTATTCCTGATCTGTATTTATTTCCAATCCAATTGAAATGAAACTGATAATCAGGAATGACAAGTAATGTGCTAAATGGTTCCAATAATAAGTAGTCAACACCAATTTTTATTCCTACATCTCATAATATTTGCTTCATATATTTATAGGTTAGCCATTTAATATTTTAAATGTTGATACCACACACGTGAAGGAAGCAGACTTGTTTCCACTGCATTCTACACTTTAATATGATGTTCCCCTCTAAAGCCATCTGCAAAACTGTTTTTCTAGTATACATAGTGTTTAACCTACACACGTGTCCAATTACCTTTGTATCTTCCACGTGCCTTATTCTGATCATCCAATCCAAAACTGACTTCTGTTTTGAACCAAGAGTATTACAGTAATTGTACAGCATTACTTGAATTTAGTCAACATATCAATAGTAAGAAAAAATACCTTATTTGCTATCATTTTTCATATCCTGTTCCCACAGTGACAGGCATATGTCAGCTCATCATACCTGACCAGAATGTATTCTCACTCTTTCGTATAAGCAATTTCCCAAACCTGAATCATGTAATATGAAGAACACTTTTCAGGTATCAGAAACTTACATTACATTATTCTTGGATTATACATTATTTGATTAATCTTAATATTAAGATTAAAATATTGTAAATATCCATACATTTGTCAGACAAGAGAAATGACACACATGATTAAATGTAATTCATTCACTGGTTATGGCTCCAAAGACCATATGAATGGATTGAGATCACATTAATGATCCGGTGTATGGTTTACACTAAAGACAAGGAGAAGAGTATTGGGGATCATGACAATTCTTTATTCATATCCTTCCTGCTGACGGTGTACACATGTACACTTGGAATGCTGTTGCTCTGTGGGTGGCATGTAGCTGTAATAAGTAAGTGGAATTTAGGAGTGACTCTCCCTCAGCCACTGCTGGTCCCCTAATAGTACGTATGTTTACAAGCATACACCTTGAAGTGAAGTAACATGCCCCCTTCTTTGCAACTTCAGGGTAGTTTTTGCTGTAGAGGGAGAAAGGAAGGATCATAACTGGAGGTGGACCTTGCACAATAGAGACCTCTTTACAATCAGACCTTCCCTTGTGCATCTGAGCAGTGGCCAGCCACAATCTGGCCTTTAACTATCCTGTGTCTCTAGGTATAAAATCTGTCACCTGGGCTGTTAAGAAGCTGATGTTTGTAAACCAATGAGAGACCCATTTACTAATTCTATAGCAATGATATCTATATTACAGTATATAGATCATCTTGTAATCAAATTACTGCATGCTGCCCCTGTTGCACATAGAAGAGAAATTTGCTTATTCCAGAATGTGTGTGTAGTATAAACAGCATTAAATAAATTGGTTCAAGATCTGCGCATTTGAAATGTCAGGCAGATCAAAAGTTTATAGACTATGTTTAAAACCTACCCAGAACTTTCATCTGATGGCATTTCATTTTCTCTGAAATGCTCCCAGTTCTATGTACAGATGAGATGATGGTGTAGAGAGGAGGAGTTTTGATTTGTTAGGAACTGGGGAAACTTTCGGGAAAGGGGGGGCTTATACAGGAAGGACTGACTCCACCTAAACCAAAATGGAACCAGATGGCTGGCACTTAAAAATAAAAAGATCACAGAGCAATTTTTAAATTAAGGGCTGGGGGAAAGTTGACAGTGTGGAGAAGCATGTGTTTCAGACAGAAGCATCCCTTAGAGAAAGATCTATTAATGAGGATTCTCTATGTCCTAGTCTAGAGGAGAGGATAGAAGATGGAATGATAAAGTATCGGTAGGATCTGATGAAAAATGGACACATTAAGAAAGGAGAACCACACAAAAATGAGGAAGTTAAACAGAAATTAAAAGGTATGTTGCCAAAAATGAAATCCCTGCAAGTTGCATGGAAACTTTTTAAAGGCACCATAGTAGAGGCTCAACTTAATGCCGTGGTCACCAACCTGTCGATCGTGATAGACTGGTCGATCGGGAGGGCTTGACCAGTCGATCGCAAAGTGTTCGGGGCCCCCCCGTTTCCCCCCACCCCCAAGAAGCCCCACGACCTACCTCCAGTGACAAGGGAGGTAGCGCCGGCTTCCTGTGGGGTGGAAGGAAGTCAGGCGGCTGTGCGTCACTTCAGGAGTTTCAGGAAGTGTGCTGGCTGCTCCCCCTTCCCCAAACAGCCGATGCAGTACCACAACCCAGGTCTGTGGCATGCCGGGGACTTGCTGCGTGGGGGCGGAGTCCCAGGGGGAGGCGTGCACCGGGGCTTCCTTCCTCTGGGGGGGGGGAGAAGGGAAGGAGAGTCCCGGGAGGAGGCGCGTGCCGGGGACTCCCTGTCCCCACTGGCACCCTGTCTCCTGCCCCTGCCCCAACACCCTGTTTCCTGCTCCCACTGGCACCCTGTCCCTGCCCCAGCACCCACTAGCACCCTTCCCCAGTACCATGTCTGCTGCTCCCAAAAGCACAGTTGGGGCTACATTAGTGAGGCTTGGGGGGAAGGTTTGGAGGAATTATTTTTTTTGCATCTCACTTGTGTGGCCCCAACTAACTTTTCTGTGGTCAGTGACCCCTGACTCAAAACAGGTTACCCACTCTTCTCATAAATAAAGAAAATGCTGAAACTTTTTGTGTTTGACACAATATTTTATTTAAAAATGAAGCCTGGCCAACAAACCCCCAATTGGGGCCAAGCCCCCATCTGGCCACGGCATCATAACACTCCTGCACCCTCTCCCGACCCTAGATCTGAGCCTATCATACATTGGAACCCCCTGTCCTGAGCCTCTCTCATCCCCAAACTCTTGCACCCCCACATCCTCAGTCTTGTGCCACAACACTTCTGCACCATCCACACACTACAGATCTGTGTCCTGAGCCCATCATACTCCCAACCTCCCTGCCCTGAGCCCCTCACAAAAACTCCAACCCAAACTTCTGCACCCTCACATCCACAAGCCTGTTGCTTGCTCAGTACCCCAACCCTCCACCTGACCCCAACACTCCCCAGCCTGGAGCTCCCTCTCCAAGCCAGCATCCCCTTCTCCTCCTCCTCCTCCTGCATCCAAATTTCCTCCCAGAGCTTGCACCTCTCACCCCTTCCCACACCCAAATCCCTCATTCCCACCCCAGAGCCCACAAATCCTGTCTCAACCCAGTGAGGGTACGGCTAGAGCGCAGGAGTTTTTCCGGGATTCCAGAGGTATCCCGGAATAACTCCTCTGCGTCCAGGGACGTGTTTGTTCTTCCGCTTCTTTTAGTGGAAGAGCAAACATGCTCTTTCAGCAACCCCTGTATTCCTCATTCCACGAGGAATAAGGGGGCTTCAGAAAGAAGGGTTTTTTCTGACATTCGGCCCAGTCTAGACAGGCCAAATGTTGGAAAAACCTCTTCCTACAGAAGAATCAGGAAAAAGAAGCGGCAGTGTAGCCTTACCCTGAGAGTGTATAAGGGCTGGGGATAGCAAGTGATGGAGACAAGGAGAACAGAGAGGGCGGGGCTTCAAGGAAGGGGTGGGGCCTTGCGGGAAGGATGGAGCAGTAGATCTTGGCTTGTTCTGACATTTAAAAAGTGATCTTGGGCATAAAAAGGTTGTAGACCACTAACTTAATGTATACCCCAAAATTTAAAAAAAAATATAGTAAGAGAATCAAAAAAATGCCACCATGCTAAAAACAAAATAAAAGAAGCAGTGAGAGACCAAAAGGCATCCTAAAAAAGTGGAAGTTAAATCTTAGTGGGGAAAATAGAAAAGAGCAAAACTCTGGCATATTAAGTGTAAAAATATAATTAGGAAGGCCAAAAATAATTTGAAAAGCAGTTAGTCAAAGACTCAGAAAGTAATAGCAAAAACGTTTAAAGTACATCAGAAGCAGGAAACCTGCTAAACAAACAGTGGGGCCACTAGACAATCAAGATGCTAAAAGAACACTCAAGAACGATAAGGCTATTGTGGAGAAATTAAATTAATTCTTTGCATCTGGGTTCATGGCTGAGGATATGAAGGAAATTCCCAAAACGGAGCCATTCTTTTAGTGTCCCAGACTGAGATGTCACTAGAGGCGGCTTTGGAACAAATTGATAAACTAAACAGGTGCCACAGAACTACTCGTTGTTTATAAACAGTAATAAGTCATCAAGACCAGATGGTATTCACACAAGAGTTCTGACAGAATTAAAATGTAAAATTGTAGAGCTACTAAGTGCATTTGTAAGCTATCATTTAAATCAGCTTCTGTAAGCAATGACTAGAAGATAGCTAATGTAACGCCAATTTTTAAAACAGGCTCCAGAGATGATCCCACTAGTAAGCCTGACTTCAGTACCATGCACTTAATTTCTTGGGAAAGAGTCAACAGTGTTTTTATAAAGGGAAATCATACCTAACCAATCTAACAGAATTCTTTGAGGGGATCCACAAGCATGTGGACATAGTGTACTTAGATTTTCAGAAAGCCTTTGACAAGCTCCTTCACCAGAAGCTTTTTACCAAAGTAAGCTATCGTGGATTAAGAGGAAAGGTCCTTTCATAAATTGGTATCTGGTTAAAAGATAGGAAATAGAGAGTAGGAATAAATGGTCAGTTTTCGTAATAGAGAGAAGTAAATGGATGTCTATATTGGGACCAGTCCTGTTCAAGATATTTATTAATGAGCTGGAAAAAGGGGTAAACAGTGAGGTGGCAAAATTCACAGAGCATACAAAGCTACTCAAGAGAGTTTAAGCCCCAAGCAGACTGAAAAGAGCTACAAAAGGATTTCACAAAACTGGGTGACTGGGCAACAAAATGCCAGATGAAATTCACTGTTGATAAATGCAAAGGAATGCACATTGGAAAACATAATCCCAACTATACATATAAAATGAGGGGATCTGAACTGGCTGTTAACATTTAGGAAAGAGATCTTGGAGTTATTGTGGATAGTTCTCTGAAAACATCCACTCTATATGCCTCGTCTATTCTAGGACTTTATTTTGAAATAAGGCCCCCAAGTTCGAATTTATAAGATGTGTGCCCATACTACCAAGCCCATTATTTCAAAATAACGGGCCATGGAATTTGAACTCTGTGCTCCTGCTTTTCACAAGGAGTAACACTAATTCCCAAATAGTAATTTCAAAATAACATTAGTGTGGATGCTCCGATGCCGCTAATTTGAATTTATTGGCCTCCCGCAGCTCCCAAGAGTGCTTCCTGGGGCTCTAAGTCCAAAATAGTGCATCCACATTAATGGAGTGTACCTCAGACTAATTTTGAGGCTCCCCTGAAGTGAGGACATGCTAGTTTGAGTTTGTTAAATTGGGAGTTCTTAAGCTGAATTTATTAATTTTGAAATAGTTTCCTAGTGTAGACATGGCCTAAATGGTGATAGTAAAAAAAACTAACAGAGTGTTGGGAATCATAAAGAAAGGGATAGATAATAAGACAGAAAATTTCAAATTGCCTCTATATAAAATCATGAAGCCCGCATCTTGAATGCTGCATGCAGATGTATCGTATCTTCTCAAATAAGATATATTGGAATTAGAAAAGATTCAGAATAGGACAACAAAAATTATTTGGGTATGGAACATATGCCATTAATAAGACTGGGACTTAACACTTTGGAAAAGAGACAGCGAAGTGAGGATGTAATAGAGCTTTATAAAATCATTACTGGTGTGGAGGAAGTAAGAACTGAAAGTGTTACTTATTTATCATAACACAGTAAGTAGGGGGCAATCAAACACAATTAGTAGGCAGCAGATTTAAAATAAACAAAAGGAAGTATTTTTTCACATAACACATAGTCAACTTGTGGAATGCCTTGCCAGAGTATGTTGTGAAGGCCAAAATTATAACAGGATTAAAAAAAGAACTAGATAAATTCATGTAGAATAGATCCATCAATGGCTTTAGTCTCTGTTTGCCAGAAGCTGGGAATGAGCGACAGAGGATTGATCACTTGATGATTACTTGTTCTCTTCTTTCTCTCTGAGACACCTGGTATTGGCCTCTATAAGAAGACAAAATACTGGGCTAGATGGATCTTTGGTCCGACTCAGTATGGTCATTCTTATGTTCTTACAAAAAGTTTTTATTTAAAATCAGCCTGAAGTTTTTATCACAAATTGGTGACATTATCAACATTTTTCTTTATTGTTTTCATGTATTTTATTATTAACAAAATCATTAGTTTATTGAAAATCCAGATTTTAGTAAGAAAAAGGTTTTCAGTAAATTAAAAACTTCAGTGATTTCAAAGCAGATAAAAACATACGTTTTAATTTTACATAAAGATATAAAAAATGGGCAAAAATAGGCTTCTTTCTACTAGTGAATTGGAAAAAATTTGAAATTGCAAAATTTTACAAACACTGATTTCCCATTTTTAAGGAGCTCTAAACTTTTGGCCAAAACTTTGGGGAGGGCTATCACTAATGAAAGGTAAGTATAAGCAGTTTCTGGAGATAAGCACTGGCAGAATACTGGTAGTTTAGGAGTTTAATACAGAGAATTTTGGTAACTTTTATAATGCATAACTAACTCCAAAATGGGCAAACCACTTTTTAATGTCTTTTGCTCTTTTCACAACAATATATCTGGGCACAGTGGGGTCCAAATAGCCACATTTTTAAAAATATGCACACATAGAAGGCATAGCTACACTGCTGCTCTCAGTTGTTAGCCCCCTAGCAGTGCTCACTATTTAAAGGGACACTACCCAATTCTTATATGCTATATACATGGAGGGAGAATTATAGTCCCTAAATCTCAAGATTAATTTCTCTGCAGCTTTTGCTAACACTTTAACTCAACTGATTTATTTGTAACACTACAAGCAGTTCATCAGCAAAGCTGAAAATAACACGGATCATCCCAGCTCAGGTACCTCTTTTGCTGTTATTTATAATGGACTCTAGTACTTCTAAATTGCCATACTACCTTGTTTCAAATACTGTACGTTCCAGAGTTCTTATTTGTGCAGCATGCCTTCATAGCACTCCCAACGTGAGACTGGCTATATGTCACAATCAAGCCATTCTGTGAACTCTACCACTAGCTTCACGTGGTACCTTATTATTCACTTCCTTTCTTGAATTGCATTATTGCTGGTGCAGTTCTGCACTTGGTTGAAATAAAGTACAGACACAGAATTTGCAAGTGCTTTGGAGCTCTGGATGAAATGTAAGTCTACAAAGTCATTATCATTATGATCAGATAGACATGAGGTTGGCAGTGAAAGGTTTGAGAGATGTAGTCAAATGTATTGTCACCCAAACTCCTCCAACCTTGAAAGGAAATCACACATTTACTGTGTCTCCAAATGCAAGATGTCTTCCTAATCACTTTTAATCTTAAATATACTAATGTTAAGATTGCTGTCACTGACTGCATATCAGATCATGACTTTAGAGAGTGATTGCAAACAACTGTATCAAATAGCATTTGATAGGGTATATGAGAGCCTTCGGATGGCAACTGGTATTGGTCATTCTGCTGTACTTCAGAGTCCTTGCCTGAGCTTGTTATGCTTATAAAAGGGAAAAATCAATTTAAAATATATTCTTTAACTAAAATTGTCACCAATTTGGAGTCCCAAATTATGAGAAGTAACGGGGATCATTTTCCTCATTCTCCACTAAAAATGTTATGTTTTATAAGAAGCACATGGGATCCTTTTGGGGTGAAAAGCAATACGCCACAAAGAATACAAAGTAAAAAGCAGTTTCTGGAGATAAGCACTGGCAGACTACTGTAGTTTAGGAGTTTAGTCCTGCACATACCTGTCCTGCCAACATTGTTATAGTTACTAGCAGTGCTATAACTATAGCACTAGGGTTGCCAGTACTAGGGTTGCCAATGGTTTTGTCAAGGGGGGGGAGAAAAAAGCCAGGGAAAAATTTGCCAAGAGGGGGAAAAAAAAAAAGCAGCACTGGTTACTAGTCTGTGGCTTGGTCCATTCTAATGGCCAGTTAGATTGGGCCCAGATCGGGGGAGACAGGTTCTGTTGGTTGCAATTCCAATGATCCAAGGCTGTTACTTGACAGGATGAAACCAAAGCTTCATGGTAAGATACCCCATCTTTTATAGGAATCCCTTCTCATACCAGTCTATGGATTTGTTGCAAACTCACAGAGTGTGTCTGTTGTCCTTCTCAAGTCAACTACACTTTAAAGATTATCTTGTAGATTGCTCACCCATACCAGCAACTGGATCAGATCCCTTTGCTGAGAATTACATACCGTCTCAACAATCATGACAAGTCCCCTATTGATCCAGACGGCATCTCGAAGAAAGCATTCTACCTAAAAGCTCACACTCTGAAGGCAAATTGATTATTGTAGTGAAGCAACCAACTCCAGAACTTCCTGGAATCTTCAAGTCCTTTTGACTCTAGCCACTTTGGTTTGAGGCATGGCTAGAGTATGGAAACATCTCTCTGATAATGTTGGTTGATTACCAATCAACCATATCCCTGGTGGTGGATGAAAATAAATATCCAGGCTGAAAAGACATCATCATATCTATCATGTCTCTGGACTCCTAGCATGAATGTGGAGTTTGTGTGCGAGCCTTCTGTCCCCTTCTTTCTAAGAGAGCCCAGATTAGTATTGGAGAATTTTTTTACCAACCTGAAGACTCTAGCATAGGGTACAGCACAGGGTTCTGAGTGGTATTCCTTTTTTTTTTAATGCAGGCATTGGAATGAAGAGGGTTAAAGCAGAGGTGACATCTGGTTGTGCTATGTCTAACAGAGACTGAGATACTGTACATAGAGTGGGGAAGCAATGGTAGAAATTATATCAGCAGTCTCATTTGCTGAAGTCTGCCTGCCATTTTATTCCATGATTCACAGACAAGATTGTTTCTGGTCGCCAGCTGTTTCTGTACAAACAGTTGCTCAGCATGGTTTTTATCATCTGCCCTTGGCAAAGAGAACACATGTTATGGTTGAATGGGATCCTCAGTATAGCTTGGCACCTCATGGTTATATTATTTTGTGGTACATCTTTACGCTATTCAGGTGTCTAGTGTGAAATCCAGAAGCCCAATGATTAAATGGCATTTCTCTGCAGGAGCACATCATTACAGTACTCCATGATTTGCACTCACTAGCAACTGATTTCCAGTTGGCTGAAGTCTTGGCAGCTTGAGAGAGACCACTTTTTTTCTTCATATGCTAATGCAGTAGTGGTGGACGTAACATCTCCTTTCAATTAGAGAGGGCTAGCAGCAAAACATACCCTTACCTTTAGATATGGTGCCAGCTGCTTATTTTTCCATAGGCGAAGAGGAGTGTTTGGGGGTGGAAAATAAGATTGAGCAGAGGCCATGTGCTTTGACACTGTGATACTTTTATGTTTCTATCTTCAAAATTGTTAGGTATACTTAAAAATTGTGTTTTTAATGCAATGTTGCTAGAAAATTACATAGGTGCAGCTGGAAAGAACTCTGAATAAAAACAAGACAGGACCTAAATGTTCAACCTTTCTTTTCCCACAGGGAGTAGCCTTTGCAGTAGTCATATTGAGTAGTAGTTGTCTACCCCTAAATATACCAAGTTTGCTTCTCACTTCTCTCAAATTTTGGCAAAATTAATCTAAACTCTATGCCAGTGTTTTGATTCCCTCTGGTCATGCCATATCCATCCATCCATCCATCCATATAAATGTGACAAAAAAATCTCATTTTCAATGTGTGATTAAGAACAGGGCTTCAATGGGACAAATCAGTTCTCTCTACTGTAAATGCTCTGAGAACAAATATGGAAATTATTTTGCTTTCATTGGAAAACAGATGTTTCTATCCAGTCAAGCAAACTAATCAATTATTCTGCGTTATGAAGTACTCTTTTTATAACTATTGACATTTCAGTCAGTTGTGCCACATGTCAATAGTGGTTTTACTGCTCACATTTAAACTACAGTTTACTGGACAGGATTCATCTAAGTTGACATTGTCTGATCAGCAGCATATTCCCTGCCCCCTTGAGCATATACATTATTTATACAGAATTGCATTGAAGAATATTTTTGCTAAGATGAAAACAGTTAAGGCTTATTTTAATGTTCTGATACAACACATAAGATTAATACCAAATATGCTTTCTAAAATAACTGAAGTTTTGTTTAATATCACTCTCCACTGTTAGTTTTTCAAACCACTTACCATGAGGTTCTAAGCTTATCTGACTCCTGTTCTTCAAACACAATACTTCTGACTACACACATCTTAAGCTCTGCATGTATCTCATTCCCTTCAGTTCCTCCCACAGATTAATTCTGATCTCTAAAATGTTAATGATTTTTGGCAAGGCTAGAAGTGTCTCTAATGACATACAGTTATATCACTGTTCATGTCTTCCATCTCTTCCCTCTGTTGGTAACAGGCAGACAGTTTTTCATGGATCAAATATTACTGCTGTAATAAAACTTCAGGCCTAGCCCTGGAATCTTCACTCAAGACACCCTTCTATACTGCACCAGATTTTGTAATTTACAGAAGAAAGCTTATTGTACAGTGAACAATAAAAAAAAATTGATACGCAGATGAAGGTTTGTATGAAACACTTTCCAAGTGACAGCTAATTATAATTTTAAGGCATCAAGAATATAATACATTTTAATGATTTTATTTAAAAATAAGCCTCCAAATATTGAATGAAACAAACAAAAGGCTACCTACCTACCTACAATGACAAATAAGCTGCACAAACAGTGATACAGTTATTGGGAGTGAAATTCATACAGATCATTCTCTTGTATAATTACAATTATCAGACATGATAAAGTGACATTGTTGAAGGATATTAGTCTTTAGTGGATGCAAAATAACAAGATGATTCACTGACAAAAGGAAGCTAATTATTAGGGAGTATTGTTTCGATAACAGTTACCAAGTTCTGAAGAGAATACCTTCCAGTATAAAGAAAGAAAGAAAGAAAGAAAGATGTATTTGATAACAAAGTAGAGCATATAGGACAGACCACCTACAGTGAATGATGTATTGCTTCATATAAATCATATCTGGTTTTCCAACCTAAATTTATATTAAGTTAGTTGGAGATTTCAATTTTTATTTTATGTATTTAGAAACAAGCCATGGAAAGTAGTTATAAATGTCTCATTTCTTATTTTAATAATTTAGAATGTACTACTATTGGTTGCTTGATAAGAATGATTCTCAACTCAGGATTTAAAACTCATTAGCATACCTTTATCTGACAGAAAGGAATTTGCCAAGTATTTTTCACATAGGCACTTCATTCCTGATTATTTCAATTCAATTTTAAAATGATCTTTGACAGGGCTACTGAAAGGCTTGTCAGGGAATAGAGAAACATTATGACACTGTTTTCCTTTATCCCTTTCCAGAACATAAAATAGGAGGGGTGGTTACTAGAATAAAGGCTAATTTAAGACACAGTTAATCTTCACTTTAAGGCTGTTATAACTTGGAGCGCTGCAAGGGATATACCTCTAACAGACAGCAGCAGTAATTTGACTCACAACTGTATTCATATTTTAATACCCCCCCCATAAATACTTTTGTTTGAAAGCAAATATACTGCAATGGTGTACATGGTTAGTGGATGTGCTTGGATCTGAAGACATTTTTTAAATATCAAAATATTATTGAAAATTATGCTCAGTCTTTTAAACTTATTCTGTTAATTATTAATTATTATACTAAAATAGTAATCAAGATAGCATTTTTACTGCATTTAGTTAAAGAGCTTATTTGTCTGTCTCCTATCATAGGCAATTTAACCTGATAAAAAAAGAGCGTATGTGTGATTTTCAGTTAGGTGTGTCAGAGGATACTGCACATGTAACTGCCACTGGGTGGATTTGAACCTGGGACCTCAGAAACTTAGTATAGAAGCCTCTACCCTTTGAGCTAAAAGCTAGCTTTCTCTTGGGCTATGCTGTAGAGGTCTCTGAGGCTTGTCTAGACTACGCAGAAGATTCGAAAGAGGATATGCAAATTCTGTGGGAATTTTCATATCTTCTTCTGATCTCACTTTCAAAAGCAGAGCCGCTATTCCTCAAAAAAATGAGGTTTATGTGTCTTTTCGGAAAAGGGGAGGGGGGGTTGCCAAAAAAGCTGCGTCCTGACAACTTTCACTTTCAAAAGCTCCGCTTGCATGGAATTTGCACATCCTCTTTCAAATCTTCCACGTAGTCTAGACATAGCCTTATTCTTATCTGTTGCTGTGGTCTAGGTGCCACTCCATGGGACAGTGAACCATACAAGGTATGTGGGTTACACACATACTTACATGATTTGGATATGTTAACAACATGACACCATCATGTTTCTCTGCCCCTCACGGTCTGATTCAGAACCCATGGAAGTCAAAAGAAACACCCTCATTGAATACCATTGAATTTGGATCAGGCCCTGTAAGTGGTATTGAATAAAGATTTGCTCAATATGAACTGGCATGGCTGCTTACTCAGAAGTGGCAAATCCAAGAGACAGTTATGCAGATCATCCCAAATAGGTTTATTTCACTGCACTCATATACTGTATTATACTGCATATTTTTCAGAAATATGCAGTATAATACATATGTCAATAATATGTGAGTATTTAAGAGGTTTCCTATTAAAAAACCCTTGTACTATGTTTTCTATCTCTTAGCCCAGAGGTTCTCAAACTGTGATTCCGTGGACATTCAGTGGTCTGTAAGCTTCAATCAGGTGTCCATGGAGTTTCCTCCCAGGTTCCAAGGCAGAAAACCTTCCAATCGAAAATGAACTGATTTTTGAGCAAAAAAAAGAACAAATGACATTGAAGAACATCTTGCTGCTCTTAAGCAACAGTTTGAAGATTATTTCTACCTATAATCCTTTAGGAAATGAAATCAGTGAGCTGCCCTTTTGTCCAATTAGGCACAAGAATTCTTGTCGAAGCTTTCTTGAGACAAAACATTATGACAAATTCAGATTCAAAGTTTTGGATTCAAAGACCTGGAGAGTATCCAGAATTTGCAGACAAAGCAGACTTCCCTCAACTTTGCTCACAAGATCAGGCACATCCATTTCATTGGAAAGGTAAGGGTATGGATATTAAAATATGAGTTGTGTGCTTTTATTTGTAGAACAAAATAATTTTATTTATTAAGGTGGTTTGTTATATACTGTTTTTATTCAAAGAGATTTACTTTAGCTAGTGATTAGGACAAACAACATTTGGAAAGACCATTAATTGGTCTGCCAAGACTCTCAGCAATTTTCAAGTGGTCCACACACACACAAAAAGTTTGAGAACCACTACCTTAGACTGTAAAGCCAGGCTGCCTTATGAAAATGACTCTAACTGAGTGGGTCTAGAGAGGAAGAGGGAAAAAAATAATGGACAAATACTGGAAACCTCTACAATTCAGATCTTAAATGAAAAAACCCCAACACAATAGGAGAAACAATAAAGTGCCACTGTGGCTTAACACACAAGTAAAAGAAGCAGGGAGAGATAAATAGACATGTGGAAAGTAGAAGTTAAATCACAGTGAGGAAAATAGAAAGGAGCATAAATTCTGTCAAATGAAATATAAAAATATAAGTAGAAAGGCCAAAAAGGAATTTGAAGAACAGTTTGCCAAAAACCTCAAAAATTAATAGCAAAAAAATTTGTAAGCACATTAGAAGCAGGAAGCCTGCTAAACAACCAGTGGGGCCATTGGACAATCAAGATGCTAAAGAAGTACTCAAGGGCAATAAGAACATTGTGGAGAAACTAAATGAATTTTTTGCATCAGTCTTCATGGCTGAGGAAGTGAGGGAGATTCCCAAACCTGAGCCATTCTTTTTAGGTGATAAATCTGAGGAATTGTACTAGATTAAGGACTCATTAGAGGAGGTTTTGGACAAACTGATAAACTAAACAGTAACAAATCACCAGGACCAGATGGCATTCACCCAGAAGTTCTGAAAGAACTCAAATGTGAAATTGTGGAACTATTAACTGTGGTTTGTAACCTATACTTTAAAACAACCGGAAGATAGCTAATGTGATGCCAATCTTTAAAAAGGGCTTCAGAGGCAACCACAGAGTGGTAAGTCTAACTTTAATACTGGGCAAATTGGTTGAAACTATAGTAAAGAATGGACTTGTCAGACACCTAGATGAACATAATTTGTTGGGAAAAGTCAACATGTTTTCTGTAAAGAGAAATCATGCCTTACTAATCTACTAGAGTTCTTTGACTGAATCAACAAGTATGTGGATGGGGGGATCTAGTGGATATAGTATACTTAGATTTCCAGAAAGCCTTTGACAAGTTCCCTCATCAAAGGCTCTTAAGTAAATTGTCATGGGATAAGAGGGAAGGTCCTCTCATGTACTGATAATTGGTTAAAAGATAGGAAACAAAGGGTAGGAATAAATGGTCAGTTCTCAGAATGGAGAGAGGTAATTAGTGGTGTCCTGCAAGGGTCTGTACTGAAATGAATCCTATTCAACATACGATCTGGAGAAAGGACTAAACAGTGAGATGGCAAAATTTACATATTAAACAGCTCAAAATCGTTAAGTCCAAAACAAAATGTGAAGAACTTCAAAAGAATCTCATAAAACTAGGTGACTAGGCAACAAAATGGCAGATGAATTTTAATGTTGATGCATACAAAGCAATGCATATTGGAAAAATAATCCCAACTATGCGTATAAAATGATGGGGACTAAATGAGCTGTTACCACTCAAGAGAAAGATCTTGGAGTCATTGTGGATAGCTCTCTGAAAACATCCACTCAATGTGCAGCAGTAGTCAAAAAAGCAAACAGAATGTTAGGAATAATTTTAAAAGGGATAGAGAACAAGACAGAGAATATCTTATTGCCGCTATATAAATCCATGGTACGTCCACATCTTGCTTACTGTGTGCAGATGTGGTCGCCTCACTTCAAAAAAGATATCTTGGCATTGGAAAAAGTTCAGAAAAGGGCGACAAAACTGATTAAAGGTATGGAATGGCTGCCATATGAGGAGAGATTAATAAGACTGGGCCTGTTCATCTTAGACTAAGGGGAGACATGATAGAGGTCTATAAAAGCATGGCTGATGTGGAGAAAGTAAATAAGGAACAGTTATTTATTTGCTCTCATAACACAAGAACTAGGGGATCACCAAATGAAATTAATAAATAGCAAGTTTAAAACAAACAAAGGGAAGTATTTCTTTACACAATGCACAGCCAACCAATGGAACTCCTTGCCAGAGGATGTTGAGAAGGCCAGGTTTTTAACAAGGTTAAAAAAAGAGCTAAATAAATTCATGGAAGATAAGTCCATCAAAGTCTATTTTCCAGGATGGACAGAAACGGCGTCCTAGCCCGTTTCTCAGAAGCTGGGAATGGCCAACAGAGAATGGATCACTTGATTATTAACTGTTCTGTTCATTCCCTCTGCGGCACCTGGCATGGGCCACTGTGGGAAGACAGGATACTGAGCTAGATGGACCTTTGGTCTGACCCAGTATGGCCATTCTTATTTTCTTAGAAAATTATATATACAGTAAAACTCCATTGGTCTGGCATCTGATGGTCCGGCACTCCTGATGGTCCGGCACCATCAGGAACCTGGAAGTGCTCCGGGCAGCCGGACCATTGGAGCTGCTCTGCCCCCGGCTTCCCCGATTCAGCCGCTGCTGAAATTGACCAGCGGCTGAATCGGGAAGCCGGGGCAGAGCAGCTGGTGTGCTGCCGGTAGGTCCCGTAGTGCTGCCCCTCGGGCGCTGCGGGACCAACCTGGCAGCACTCCAGCTGTCCCCGATTCAGCCGCTGCTGAAACTGACCAGCAGCTGACTCCAGGAAGCCCGAGGCAGAGCTGCTCTGCCCCGGGCTTCCTGGAATCAGCCTCTGATCAGTTCAGCAGCAGCTGACTTGGGGACGCCTGGGGCAGAGCAGCTGGGGTGCTGCCGGTTGGTCCGGTAGCGCCGCCCCTTGGTACTGCGGGACCAACCCGGCAGCACCCCAGCTGCTCTGCCCCAGGAGTCCCCAAGAGCAACTGGGGTGCTGCCGGGTTGGTCTCGCAGCGCCAAGGGGCGGCGCTACCAGACCAACCTGGCAGCACCCCAGCTGCTCTGCCCCAGGCGTCCCCAAGTCAGCTGCCGCTGAAACTGATCAGAGGCTGATTCCAGGAAGCCCGGAGCAGAGCAGCTCTGCCTCGGGCTTCCCGGAGTCAGCCGCTGGTCAGTTTCAGCAGCTGCTGACTTGGGGCGCCTGGGGCAGAGCAGCTGGGGTGCTGCCGGTTGGTCCGGTAGCGCCATCCCTTGGTGCTGTGGGACCAACCCGGCAGCACCCCAGCTGCTCTGCCGCAGGCGTCCCGATTCAGCTGCTGCTGAAACTGACCAGCAGCGGCTGAATTGGGGACGCCTGGGGCAGCCGGACTATCAGAAGGGGGCTATGAGGGGTCTGGGGTGGCATCCCCCCCCACACCACCCTAGACCCCTCATAGCCCCCTTCCAATAGTCCGGCATATCTGATAATCCGGCACCCCCTGGGTCCTAAAGGTGCTGGATTATCAGAAGTTTACTGTATAATATTGTTGTAATTATAAGAGTATATGTTTCACAATCTACCAGATGATCAAAGGAGTTATCTTAATATAAAGATGGGATTTCCCATGCCACAGTGTCAGAAAATGCATGTGTTTGTAGCCTTTATGATTCCATTTATTACTGGATGTTAAACCACACATCGTGAGGGTACATTCCCTATGTTGGTATAATCCATGTGATAAATTGTGGAATCATTTTATAAGCTGCATTCTTCATGCACTTTTAATAGCTCTACATGTTCTTTGTCCACTAATTGTACTCTTACTAACAAAATCTCTGGATAGTTTTTGAATGGCCATCTGTTTGGTAAAAACTGGCAGATTAAAAAAAATGCTCTCTCACAAAGTCACGCTATTTTTAGGTACAAAATGAGCAACATTCAGTCCTGGATCAGAGACAGCACAAACAAACACACAGGCTGTGTCTACGTTGGCAAGATTTTGCACAAAGCGGCGCTTTGCGCAAAATCTTGCATCTCACTGGCGGCGCATACAAGAACACTGACATTGTAATGTACAAAATCAGTGCTTCTTGCGCAAATATTCTGATGCTCCCGCTCAGGGATAAGCCCTCTTGCGCAAGTATTCTTGCGCAAGAGGCCAGTGTAGACAGGTAACGTTAATTCTTGCGCAAGAAAGCCTGATGGCTAAAATGGCCATCGGAGCTTTCTTGTGCAAGAGAGCGTCTACACTGGCACAGATGCTTTTGAGCAAAAGCACATCTCTTGCGCAAAGCACATGCCAGTGTAGAGCGCTCTCTTCAAATACTTTTAACAGAAAAACTCTTCCGTTAAAAGTATTTGCGCAAAATCTTGCCAGTGTAGACGTAGCCACACAGTTTTCACTCACAATATTAAATACGTGATCTTCTAAATTGTTCCTTTATTCTTTCATGCCTGCTTTCCACCACTTGTACATCAACACTAATTTTAATCCCTGCTATTGCTCGTATATGGTTGACATAGTTCAGCCTCAGAGAAGAAAGTTTCAGAAATCTGATTAAGTGAAAACAAAAGATTTCAGTTACAACTAATTTGCAGCCTTAGCTATCATTTGTCATTGCAGCTGTTATAAAACAGTGTGTTCGTATATATGTTATGTTAAAAACAAAATCTATTGTGAAATCAATGATACTACTCCCATGTAAGCAAACAGGATTATTTAATTTAGTACGTGGCTGACCTTCACTCCTGAGGACTACGTAAAGAGCCTGGTGTTTTGGAATATTTCAGAAAGCTGAATCAGGAGAAATAATAAGAGGTCTACCTAAAACAATGAAAAACTAAATAATATGACAAAATGTTTGAAAAAACTCTGACCAAACAAGAGAAAGAGCAGAAAAGGCTTATCAGAAGATAAAAGATATGTTAAATTTCTATGTTAAATGATAGCAGCAAGAAGAACCTCAACAACTGGTTGAGCAAAGAGAAAGTGGTAGACTCTCCACTGTTGAAGAAGAGCTAGAAGGGATGGAAATTAACTCTTCTGCAAATAACTGAATGGCTAGCATGTGCTGAATGAATAGCCAACACCAGTGCTGAACAAATCCCTGAGATGAAAGTGGAAGTTGGATCACTCACAATAGAGGAACTGAAGAAAGCCATCAAAGGAGGTGGAGAATAAGGAAAGACCAGAGGCAGTGATGAGAGCAACACCAAAATGCTAAACTGTTCTAAGGACAAAGCTTTTGAAGCACTACAGAAGATATGCAGCACAATCAGAACAGGAATTGCTATCAAATAGGAACAGAAGTACCACTGTGAAGCTGCAAAAGAAGGGCAACCTAGCTCACTTTGGAAACTGGAGAGGACTCACCCTATTTGCACCCAGGAAAGTCTTTTTTCAACATTGTTCTTAATCATACTAAAGATCACATAGAGGAAAACCAAAGGAGATTTTGACAGAGGCAATTGGTTAGAGATCACATCTTCCCACAGCATGTTATTGAATAATGCAAAGCACTGAAAAGCCTCTGAGTTCAGCTTTGTGTTTAAGGAGAGAATATTTGATCAAAACTATCAAGACATCATCTTGGCTCTTCTGCACATCTATGTTAAATTTGATAAACTATACTTTGTGCATTGTACAGTGAAAAGCAGACATAAAATAAATGGGAGTCATCAAATCATGGTACTTTATACTTAAGACCAAATGACACTACAGGAACACAAATCAGAGCACTTGGCAGCTGACTCAGCATTTTGCTAAAAATAGATAAATATCTAGGCATGCTGGTTGGTCCACACTGGTACAAACAGATGCACAGTAAAAGAATAATCTGGCGTAAACTCTGAGGAGAACCCTGAGACATTTCCAGTGACCTATGTGGGGTTTCCTCCCAAATGATGAAAGCAACCGCAATCAAAGTACCTGTGCTGAGTCTTCTGACACCTCTGGAAGGGAACCTTCACAGTCATGATGTATGCCCACTGTTGTGGTGCCATTGAGGACAAGGGTTTCCAAACTACAGGCTGTGACAAATAAATACCATTGCCAATACAATGGGGTTTCTGCCAAATCTTATGGATTGTGTATGGTTGCTACACATTTTCAAGATGCAGTATGTGAAAGAACAAAACTTGAAATTACAAAATTGGAATGAAAAATACATTTCCCTGAAGAAACCATTATGGCCCAGTCCTATCTGAGCTCCATGCAGAAGGATTCAGCTGCTTGCAGTCTCTGGGCCTTCAAACTCATCTATAGATTGCAGTCAGTGTGTAAGTGTCTTAAATCTAACTAAAACTGTGACTGTGTCTGCACTAAGTGTTTTCACTATGTGGCTGCACCTAGGCAACTGTGTTGGAACCTAAAACCTCATTGTAGATCATATCATATGCTTCAAGAGTGGTATATTTTAAAAAGAAAAGTCTCTTTGACTTGGGTATAACATCCTGCTCCTTCACAACCAAACTTTCAATGATGCAGCTCTAGAGGTATCCAGTATCCACAGATAATGCTGAATTCTGCCCTGTGACAGGGCATCTGCTCCACACTGGCTCTTTAAGGGTGAAACCCAGCCCTGGGAGAGGGCTAAGGCAGCAAAGCCCCACAGCAGAGGCAGATACTGCCAATTAGGGCCCAGCTGGGGCTGTATAAACACGGTAGGAGGACAGGCTCTTGATGTGGATCAGGAAGGACCTAGCTGCCAGGGAAGTTAGAGGCTTCCTGACTTAGAGCAAAGCTGGGGAAAGGCAGGCAGAGCTGGGAAAGCTCTGGTCAGGCAAGTTCCCAGGCTGCAGGGCCTGCAGCAAGGCCTGAGACTACTAGGGTTGCAGAGAGGCAGCAGTCCACACCCCCTTGCCAATGGGGTGGCCATTTCAGACTGCAGTTTTCCCCTGAGGTAAGGGGCTAGATGAAGACTGGCAGTGGGTCACTGATGCAAGGTAGGCATAGAGGGTTGGGGGTTCCCAGAGGGAGAGGGCCCCAGAGTGTGGCAGCACTGTGGTAGGGCAGTACCCAGGAGGGAAGAGAGTCACAGTCTACGGGGCCGGGGGTCATAATATACAGTGGTTCAGAAAAAAACAGGTAACAGCTAGTGAGATACCAGCTGAAAGGGAGCGTTCCAGCATTGCAAAGCTAATTCGCAGAGTGCCCAGCAGGAGGTGCCTGTGGTGGTGAGTCACACCCTGTTACATGCCCGTTGAAGTACATGGAGAGATACATGTGTGACAAAGACAACATTTGGTTGACTGTTTGTAGATTTCTCATCTCAGGTGAAAACACTCAGTTTTCTAGGGATATTCCTTCCACCTCAAAAAGTATCAAATGTTACTTTTGTGTTAGGTGGAGAGTTAGACTATTTCATACCCAACCACTTAGGTCCTTTAATTTCCATCTTCTCAAGGATGAACAGAAGAGCAAGCTAGAGAGGTCAGTGCTTGGGATTAGCTAGTCCCCATAATATGATAATGTCTCATATAAAAATTCTCTTTCATGTAATGCAATACTGGATAAGCAGCAATCCCCCAAAGTTATGCAAGCCACTGCTCTGTCATGTTACAGCTGCTCCCTGCTAGTGTATCTGACAGATTCTTGACATGATCCAAAATACAGCAAAGATATACAAACAAACTTGAAAGACAACAGTAACATGATCAGCTGTATGTTCTCTGTTCTGCATGATAGAGAATCTCACCAGAAATAGAATTAAATATTTCCATCATCTTGCAGAACAAAAGAAACTGACAGGAAAGTACCAACGAGGGCAACAAGCATCTCCAGCTCCTCCTTAGTGATGTGCAATGTGTATGCAAATACCAGAGTTAGGGGAATCATACTGCAGTACTTCTATGCCTTACAGTACAAGAGTAGTTATCAACAAAACGCTAACCTGAGCAAGGATATTTCAGAGAACCACTGTCTCTTTTGCATCTTAGAAGAGGTGGTTTGCTAGCTTCCAGATTATTTTTTCTATATCACAAAGAATTATATTCTTTATTCACTTTTATTTTACATCTCTATTCACTTATGCTGTAATGCACCAGCTTCAGTTTCATACATGTACTTTTTAAAAAACTATGAAGTTGTACAGTAGAGATGGAGGCAGGAGAGATTAACAATGGAGGGCTGAATCTTATCTCAGCTAAATGGAATCGTTGATCAAGTATACCTGATAAGCAAGTATCCTCTAATGTCACTGTCAAAATAAGTGGGTGAAGTTGCATCATTAATAGAACTTGATTTCTTCAGACAAAATTATATCTCCTACTCCAGTGTTTCCCAAATGGTGCTTCACGGAACCCTGGGGTTCCGTGAAGTGAAAGTAAGGGTTCCACGAGAACTCAATCGCCCTTCCGCCCCCTTCCCTTTAAAGAGACAGAGAGAAGCCAGCACGCAAAGATGGCAGCTCCTTCTCTGGTTTCCTGCCAGCTTTTAGGCACCTCCCCTCCCCCGCTGCCACTCTGCGTTTCCAAAGCCCGCTCGGGACATGCATGTCTGCATTTTGGCCCCCAGGTCTCCCTGGTCCACTCTCTGGTGGTGGTGTGTGGGTTTTTTTGGTGGTTTTTTTTAACAAATCCTCCCTCCCCCTACTTTTCCTCCCCCTCCCCCCTAGCTGTAGGGGTTCCTCAAAATTCTTCCCCGTTTAAAAGGGTTCCATGGCTAAATAAAATTGGGAAACACTGTCCTACTCTGATCAAACCACCACTATGTCCAAACTGGAATGATTGGTGCTTGGCCTTTGTTTTTTCTCCATATCCAAAGACTAAGCATATACTCAGGGCCGGCTCTAGGTTTTTTGCCGCCCAAAGCAGAAAAAAATTTGTCTCCCCCCCCACCCGCCTCTCCTTTTTGTTGGCTTTTACAAATGTTTGCACTTTGCAATGGGTTTTTTTGTTTGGTTTTTTTTGACTGTTTAAAATTTTTAAAAAAAATGAAAACAGAAAATGTGTAGTTAGTGAAATAAAACAATTTCCTACTAGTGTACTCATTTAATTTTAACAAAATCACAATTACAAACAATTTGGGTTCAACTATACACTGTAATGAAAAAGTTCGTGTCTTCCCTAAGCACCCCTCACTCCCAACCCAAAGCCCCCACAGCCAGCCCAGCCTTGGCCCCCCCAACTGCTGGTGCCCCTCACTCCTGACCCACAGCCCCCACAGCCAGGCCATCCATGGGCTCCCCCCATCAGCTGCGGGTGCCCCTCACTCCCTGACCCACAGCCAGCCCAGCCCAGCCCCGCCAGTGCCCCTCACTCCTGACCCACAGCCCTGCCAGTGCCCCTCACTCCCGACCTGCAGCCCTGGGCATCCCCGCCTCACCCCTCCCCCACTGCCCGGGGGCCAGTACCTGGAGGCTGACCCCTCCTGACAAATTCCCTCGGGGTCTCCCTTGAAGAGCTTGGTGGCCTGCTTGGCCTTGCGCTGGAGGTTGCTGATGAAGACGGGGAAGTAGCCGGCCTCCCAGAGGCGGCTCAGGCTGGGCCCGGGCTGGCCCTGGATCAGCAGCAGGTGCTGGCGTGTCTGGGGCAGGAGCTGCGGCAGGCGGGGGGGGCTGTTCCTCAGCTCCAGGCCCGGCTGCTCCACCAGTACCTGCAGCTTCTCCAGCGCCTGCAGGGCCTTGTCCAGTGCGGTCCGCGTGGCCGTGCCCAGGGCGCAGAGGCCTCAGCGGGTGCCCGGCCCCCCTGCAGCCGCCATGGCCCTGGCCGGAGGGGAGACTGCTCTTCCTGCACTGGGGCCATCCCCCCGCAAACCCACCCCGGCCCCCTCCCGGGCAGGGCTGACCCAAAATAGGCAGTGGAGCTAGGCAGCAGGAGGAGACAGAAGGTGGCCAGCAGGGGGTAGTGGCGGCGCTGCACAGCGGGTAGTGGCGTCTCCCGCAGCCCTTTAAAATCGGCGGGGCGGGGTTGGGCATTGTCGGGGGTGGCTGCTTACCTGGAAATGCCACCCCTGGAAATGTGCCACCCCAAGCGCGTGATTGATTTGCTGGTGCCTAGAGCTGGCCCTGCATATACTATCTGTCTGGGTGACTTGTTTTGGGATCGTGAAAACAGCATGAGTGTCTGCCCTTTCTGTACAGGCTGCAGCAATTCTGATAATAAAAATGGGTGGCATCTCTTTAACCAGGCAGATTTTAGAAATTTAAAGGTGTGGTGCACAAAGAACAAAGGCATGGATTGTCTGATTAGAGGCACATTGGTAGAAAGCTTTGGAGAAGTGCAAAGTGCTGTGAAAAAGTTGAATAGAAAAATTCTTCTACTTTTTGACCTGCTCCTGGTCAGCGTGGATGGGTAAGTGCCTTGAGAAATATGGGCACTCATTTGCTGTTGAGGTAAAATGTTTGGTTCAAATATGAGCAGAATATATAATAGAGGAAGTAACACTTGAGATCAGAAAGGCAATGGTGGAAGCTTGGATAATGTTCATAAGGTAGCAAGTGGCCTGCAATGTGATATTGTGGTTCTGAGTAGAATTCAGATAGTCCTGAGGTTGTAAGTTATTCAACAGTGAGTTAATAAGAGAACTCCTTTACCAAGCAAAGTAGTACAGCGCCTTTTTATTGAACCATAACAACTTTGAAAGATACTTGCTGTGGAAATCAAGTTCTGTGAAAAGAAACAGGAAAGAAGGGAAAATACAGTACACTATGTCTGAAATAACTGTATGCCTGAGGAAATTGGTGTTTTAAATGCTGCTGGTTGGGGGTCATTGGATAGATAATATTTGTTCAGCAGAGGCATGGTTTGATATCCTCTCATGAGGATATCATGGCAATAAAGTAAAAGCTGTTAAACTCCTCCTCTGTATTCCACTCTATCAGGTTAAGAATATTTTATCAAAGAAGAATTTGTAAATTTCAGCCATGAACCAAAATAGTAAACTCTGCTGATTATTTGCTTAACTGATCCATCCTTATAGAGCAGGGCTGAAAGCAACATTCTAGATAGGAAAGTTATATCCCTCAGAGAAAGTCTGGGTCAGCCAGTAGTCAAGGAAAACAGAAACTCTGTTAACCAAGGTACAAGGAACCTGGAGTGAGACTAGGTAGCAGTGCTGAAGTGGCCTCAGCTGATCTCTGGGGACCAGATGTCTGTGGTTGAACTCCCCAACATCTTCTGCAGAAAGGAGGCCCACCCATCCAAAATAAGATGGTGGCATTTCCATGGACCCATCAATACAACCTACATAACAGCAAGACAGAAAAAAATGCATCCACAAAACATGATTTTTTTCAAAAGTCAACCTGAGCTTAAAGTGCTATAAGCTTACTTTAAAAGAACATGTCTAATCCATTTAACATATACTGGTTTAAAATATACTTTTACATGCAACTAATCCACAAGTAATTTCACATTTGGTTTTAAGTACACGGTATCTCTTTCTCAGATCAAACATTTTGCTTACAAAACCAATCCAATCCTTTATTAAGATTGTACAGTTCAAAAACATTTTCCTCAATCCCCTGTTTCTGCCCCGGGTTTGTGCCACACTAATGATCCAAAAGCAGAAGAAAATCCATGGAAAAGTTTTGTTGCTTCAAAAATCTTGTCAACAGTTCCATGTTTGCTGAGCTATGATTTCCATATTACACATCCACACCCAAATGGTGCACAGTTTGAAAGGGAGTGGAGTGGAGAGAACTAGATGTTCCTATTTCAAACTACACCTATTATCTAACAAACCAGTACAAACATTTCCCATAACATCATCATGCAGGAGCCTCAAAAGATGCTTGTTTGGCATCCTTGCGGCACTTCATTAAAGTAATAACTGGCATGTTACCTGACTTGTTTATGGAAATGATTTTGAAAAGGAAACAGAGCCATCTTTCTTCCTAATTGTGTAGCCAGAAACTACTCAGAAAGCAACTGGTTGAATAAACCTTCTCTGCCACTGGGTATTTTAGAACCACACAGTCTGTTTACTTGAATGTCATGAACCAGAGAGTCTGTCCTCCTAACCCTGCATGACCAGTATAGCCAGATTGCCATCTCCAGCAAACAAAACTGCCAGCTACATTTAGATTCAAGAATCAGTTACTGGTGGAGTTGCAAGAGTCAAAAAGAGCACACAGAGCTTGATGTTCAGATCACAGGCTGTTTGCAGTTAAAAAAGCCATTGCTTCGTTTTTAAAGTGAGCAAATGCGATGTGGAAATTAGGAAGAAAAAATGCTGTGCTTTCAGTTCCTCCTCAGTTATACAGAGTATAATGGCACTATCAGTAAATTCAGCATTTACTTGCAATTTTAATATGGCAAGAGAAAGTAAAAGTAATTTTCTGAAAGTTACCTTTTGCGCTGCCATTTTGAACCTTGTATTATTGCAAGCCAACCCTGCAAAGCTGTTCCAGTGTTCAAAAGCCACTTCCTTTAGCATATACACTGCACTGCACCCTGGACTGAGAAGTCATCTCAGTTTACATTTAAGACAAGCTACCTTGCAAGACCATATCTGGATACTCAACTTTTCAGCTGAGCTCCCAACTCCCTGGTTTGAACATAAGTAATTATTTGCCAGTTTTGATACCCAAATGTGGAATTATCTATTTAGAGGTGAGGATAGGAGGTACCCTTCAAACAAAGCCACCAGAAAGAGTACACATTTTCAATGGGATTTTATAAGCTACTCAGTGTGACAGACTTGGAAAGAATATTGTTAAAAATACTCTGTTTCATTTGCTCTTGCTTCCCAAAAGGGAATGAAATAAAACAGGAAAATATTTCAATGCACAAAAAGGCTAGTAGAGGCACCTTCTTATTTTGACTTTTGTGGCATTTCCTTGGGTCACAGACAAGCACTGAAGGCAACAGTATAGCACATCAATGATTACTAAGGTCTATTTAAATTTCCAATACACCAAGCGACTATTGCAGAAGACTTACCACAGATTGGCTGTGTCTACATTGGCACCCATTTTCGGAAAAGGGATGCTAATGAGACCAGTCGAATTACAAATCCATGATTTAAATATCCTCGCGGTATTTGCATTTACATAACTGCGCTTTTTCCGGCTCGGGGCTGCGGCAAAAGCTCCAGTCTAGGCGGGGATCTTGCGGAAAATAACCCTTTTCCGCAAGATCTCTTATGCCTACTTGAAAGTAGGAATAAGAGATCTTGCGGAAAAGGGTTTATTTTCCGCAAGATCCCGCCTAGACTGGAGCTTTTGCCGCAAAGCCCCGAGCCGAAAAAGCAGCCATGTAATGCAAATACCGCTGGGGATATTTAAATCCCGCGGATTTGCAATTCGACTGGTCTCATTAGCATCCCTTTTCCGAAAAAGGGTGCCAATGTAGACACAGCCATTCAGTATTTCTCCTTTTATAAATAACGCAGAGTTGCTGTATTGACTCCACAAAATGGTAGTGCAGTACATCTGTGGTAACGTGGTAAAACAGGTAAATACGCATTATGTTTTCGCTGGCTTATGGCCGTGTTTCTATGGCTACATTTAGTGCAACTGGCATGAAAATTTGTGCATGTTTACTGGGTATAGCATTACTACATTTACATAAACGAATGTATCCCAATATATTTTGGGGAGGGTAAGAAGCTAAAGGAGTGGTGACTAAGTCAGGATCCCACATATTAGGTTTCCATTTGGAATTGGTTTCCCAAGAGATCTAATTTCACTCACATTACTGTATGTCTGGGGTTTGTCAGTGTCTAACTAACTGATGGAAAATATTATGTCTATGTTTAACTCCAATTCCTGAAAGCCATTCACTTTATATGGCTACAAGCAGTTTAGATGAGTATGCCAGGCGATACATTTTGGTATTGCCATAATGATGCTAGATTTTCCATCAAAGCAGTAAATTCATGTGGCTACTTGATCTTGGCTTTTTTAACTATCAAGAGTATGTCCAAATCCTTTGAATACAAAGGATATTCAAAACTGAGACACAAAATATGTGACTAATTCCTTACAGGGCTATAAGGATAATAATTAACTCTTTGGCAAAGGATTTAATGTTAAAATATAAGCTTTGTAGGAATTGAGGCAAAGAAACAAATTGCAACAGGAACAAATCATTTACCCAGGAGGAAAAATGGATGAAATTACCATAGTTCCATCAGGCATAATGGGCCAGATTCACTCCTGATCTAATCCCACTGTAATCAACTGATTTACAGCAGGCATGAATTTGACTCTAGAGTAGTAATTCAGCAATTCCAAAACTATAATCCCACAGACTACTGGTGGGTGGGCCAAAGACAGCTGACTGCTCGCATCATTTTGACTCTCCTCATTTCCAGTGGAATCTAGCAGGACAGATGTGAGGGGATATAAGATGATAAGTCAAACTAGATGGGGGGATTCATCCCTCTCCCAAGAAGTACACATCTCTTAATTGCTTAAATACACAAATGCTTTCTCAGTGTTATTCTTCCTTTACTGTAACTGCCACAGGGATGCTGCCTGATGGGAGGAAATGGTACATGAGGCATTTTTTTCTACTTAAAAATATCATCTACACTATAGTTTGGGATTTTCTGTTCCAATCAATAAGAAACAGACGGGTGACATTATAGTGAATATGGAAGTTAAAAGAACCTAATAGGTTCTAATAGGTTATGAATACAAAATTCCCCCTTTGGTGCATTTGGCTCCAGTCTAGCCCATTACGTGATTAGGGGCTAGTTGTAATGTTCAGATCCTGGCTATCCAGAAGCTGGAGAGTTCAAACCAGAGGTTTCAGTCCAGGCCCATCCCTACTGAAAACAGGGTGAAAGAACAAAACTGTATCCAGAGTTCCAGTTGCTATTCAGTTCACTTGGTGGCAGCAAGGATACTACAGATCCAAAAGCCAACACTATTGCGAAGAGGGGGAAAAATTACCTGCGATAACATTCCTGATTCTGGTTTGACATTCACAACCCTCAAGAGAGCCACTTTTTACTCTGAGATCGTAATAAATTAACTTTCATGTTCAACAGCTATAATGTGCAGTATATACATTATATTAATTATTCAAATACAAGTATCTGTATACTATAACTGGTATTACCAATTTAAGAGCATGAGGGTGGTGACTTATTTCTGTTAATATTAGTGGAGTTTACACTCCAGTGGGAGAATAGAATCTCTAGTGTTTAACCAGATTTGGTACTTATGACCAATTTATACCTTAGAGAATTCAAGACTCATTAACAAAGTGTTTGCCTGAGAGTTCCAAGAACACTTCTACTAGCAAATGATACCTAGATGAAAGAATAATCTTCCACCTACAGCATGGAATAGGCAGAATAAAATTAAATTAAACCTATGTAAACAAAGCTCCTATTCTCATCAGAACAAAAATGATTATTCATGGCCAGAAAAAAATGAACTCTCCAGAGGGGAGGGCGGAGGTGAAATCAATACATTTAACCTTTATATTCCATAAGACCCCCAAATCACCTTATTTTGGCAAGGTACTTGTATAAATAACTATCAATTACATGACAAATCTGGATGATAAATCTAGTTGAATTCCTTCTAGGCATGACTCTTGTAGATATAAATCAATTAGTATGAGAGGGGAAGACTGTGAAGGCAACCCCTATAAATTCAAGGTTTATGATGTTCCTGCAGCATTCATAGGCCTTGGATATTGAATCCTATATGGACCAATAGTGTGTTTACATTTAAAATAAGAGTTTTGAAAGGGGCATGCCAAAGAGTTTAAGACTAACTTTATGGGTCAGAGGATGAAATTATGCTTTGTTATATTTGTAATCCAATAACGAATTCACCAAAACTTCTTTTAGCCTTGAAGTAGTTGATTTCTACTACTTGTATTGCATTTGAAGTGTGCCCAGCATTTTAAAAACACACCACTGCTCTGAAGAATAGTGATAGAAATGTAGCCGTGTTAGTCTGGTGTAGCTGAAACAAAATACAGGACTATGTAGCACTTTAAAGACTAACAAGATGGTTTATTAGATGATGAGCTTTCGTGGGCCAGACCCACTTCCTCAGATCAAATAGTGGAAGAAAATAGTCACAGCTCACAGACACCTACCTTTCCCCACCTCTAATATCATTAACTCACAGACATTTACCTTCCTTCCCCCCCCCGCATCCCCCTTCTGTTCTGAAATGTGATTTGTCCTTTTCATATGTGTTCATTTTTTTAAATTGTATCCTTTGGTATATATGGTTGTGACTATTTTCTTCCACTATTTGATCTGAGGAAGTGGGTCTGGCCCATGAAAGCTCATCATCTAATAAACCATCTTGTTAGTCTTTAAAGTGCTACATAGTCCTGTATTTTGTCACTGCTCTGAAGATCTTCCAGTGTAAGTTTAGATACAACACAGTAAGAGTTGTAAAAAGCAATAGAGTAGGGAGAATAAAGCTATTCATCAGTTTGCTTGTGTTTGTAGTTGGATGGTTCTACACTGTAATGCTTTCTAAAGTACATTTATGGGCTATTATATTCTGCAGAAAAAAGCAAACCCTCTTCCCTTTTTCTACTGCTGCAGTCTGACCTTCAGTGACAAGACTGGCAGAGAGGATCTGTGGGGGCTAGCGTATGAAGAGCGGAGATAAAAATTTTTTAGAGTTCTACCAAACTGTCAATGGGGTAATTCTGATGAACAGCCCTTTCCCTCTACGCTTCTTGGCATCAGCCTCCAAGAATGGATCATCAAGACTAGTCCTCTGCCCTTCTGCAATATCTGTGGCTCCTCTTCAAAGTGCTCACGATAATGGCTGGTCTATGGTGGAAGAGTAATGTCCAACCCTTAGCACTTGATTGCAACAGCAGCCTCTGAAGTGTGCCCAGCTGAAAGTGTGAACCTACATTCCACTCAGGACAATCTTAATTTGGGAAAAGAACTGTACAGAAGGTGTTTTTTTTTTTTAAAGAATTCCTACCTATTCACTCCTGTGGTTTCCAAGTGCTTCATATCTTCCCTGTTTTGTTTACTTTGTGAAATCTTCAGGGCAGAACACTATGTTTCTTGTGTCTGTTACAGTACCAGACACACTGTCAGCACGTAAACAAAGAGTTATTGGATGTGCACATAGCATATTTTTTCATAATGCTTTTATATATCCTTCAGTTCTTACTCTGGGGAAGATATCTTTGAGCTGAGACATAGGGTCCAATGCTTGCCTTCACCTGCATGGGCAAAAGGAATGAAGGCACAAGGAGATGGGATGCGAACTCAAGAGGAATAGCAGCCTCTTTGCTACAAGGCTCTTCTGTTCCCTAAACCATATCTTGCACTGGATTTCACATAAGCCCTTGTTCACAGGTTCAAGGCTCAGCAGCTCATGGCACTGGAGGTGGGGTTGCAACAGGGAAAGATATTGGAAATCGCACTGTTAAAATGTGTTTATTTGTGTAACGACTGAATTTTTCAGCAGTTACACATTTAGATGGGGGAGTGGGGAGAAGTTGGGAGCCGGTGCTCATGGCAGCTCCCGCCAGCACCAGCTCCCGACCCCTCTGATGTGCTGCTCCTGCCTGCCCCATGCACTGTCCTTCCTGTCCTTCCTTGCTGCTGCCTCTGTGGGTGGCAGCAACGCAGGGGAAGGGGAGCGGCTCTGTGGGAGACAGCACGCATGGGGAGCCTGCTTAAAAGCCAGCTCCCCACATGCACCTGGCTGGGATGATTTAGTTGGGATTGATCCTGCTTTCAACAGGGAGTTGGACTTGATGACCTCCTGAGTTCCCTCCCAACCCTGTGATTCTGTTATTCTAATTGTGAACATGCACACATGCCATCAGTCCATTTATTCAGGCAAAATACCAATTTGTATATGCAAAAGAAGGGTGCACACAGTATGAAGAGGAGTGCATTCAATCTCCACCCCTTACCAGTCAAGCAACCTTTGACAATTTGCCCTTTACTTTCTCAGGGGAGAGGGCTGTTGTTTTTATACCTCTATTTCATAGTTGGTGAACATAAGACAACTGAGAATGGATATTACCTTTCCCAAGTTGGCAAAAGGCTGTGGTCAAATATGCTCTCATTAGCTTTTTGACAAAGATCCATGAGCTATTGCTTGCCAGTGTACATTATGTTCGTATCACATCTCTAGCTGGAAGCTGTTCAGGTGGTGACACCTGTCATTTCAAGTGTTAAATGCACTTTTAAAAGATGAAGGTGGAGATTTTTCCTAGATATCTAAGAGAAATATGCACCCAAATCCCACTGGAATTTAGTGAGGGTGGGTGTGACGGCATGTATCAGCCCCACACTGTGAAGGCTGAGCCTAATCAGGCCCACCTGGCCAAGGAAGCCCTGCCCCCATGACTCTGCTGCACATGCTCAGACTGCAGCCCAGGTATAAAAGCCTAGAGGGAGGCTCAGTCTGGGCTGATTGATGGAGAGGAAGGACCTCAGAGGGGAGCGCCAGACCTGCACCAGCCAGCTGATCGGAGGGAAGACAGCAGAGACCCGAGGGCCCATTGGGACATCTCCCCAGCTGTCGACAAGGGAGAAGCAGCTCTCAAGGAAGTAGTGGACCCAGTGAGCACCTGGGATGCCATCCCACTGGACCAGGTAGGAAGTGGCCCAGGGAGGGGACAGGAGCTGCCTCTCCCACCCTGGAATCCTCGGCGCATTTCAGATAGATTCCCTGCCGAGTGAGTGGTCAGTCCTCCTGCCACTCACAGGGCCCTGGGCCGGGACCCAGTGGAGTAGGGTGGGCCCAGGTCACCCTACCGGGGGTGTAGCCCCTTCCTGTGACTTTGGGTATTGACTCTGGCCAGTGGGCCAGCAAGCCCTGCTTTAAAGGGCCAGTGAGCCTGTCTATTTGACCAGTTCTAGTTGTACAGACTGTCAGGCCCTAGGATTGGGGCCAGGCTACGGCCCGGGGTAGAGCGCATGAGGTAGACAGTAGACCCGAGAGGGGGGAAAGTAGGAGCCACCCTGTGACAGTGGGACACTGTAGATTCCTTTGAAAATTCCAGCTTAAATTATTTTTGCTGCAATTCAAGAGTCACCACACAAAGTCAAATCTTGTTCTGGGTCCCCGATAACCATCTCAACTAACTCATTCTTTGCCATCCCTATGTGATTAATTCTTTGGTTAGCGAGCACAGAACCCTTCAGACATCATTTCCTTCCTATGTGTCAAGCAGGTTAACGAAATACATAACGTATTTCATAGCCCCCAGCTTGCTTTTTAATAGTTCCTGTCACCTAGTAATTTGTCTCTACCACTATGACTTTGCAGAAAACTGCTCTGATGACTTAGTGCTTGCTTCAATAATGTAGATGCCTGGTCACCCCAACATTTCAGAGCTGCTGCTAGGCAAGGGAGATATTTTATTTGCATGCTTCTCTTGAAAATACAAACTTGGACAATAATGTGATATATTAACTTATTTTTAGTGTGCCAGGGCCATTAAATTTGAGTGTGACAGGCTCACCTTTCTGATGCATATCCTGAGACTCATCTAGAATGCAGTTGTCCAATGCAGGTGGTGGCAGTGGAGGTGGAAGAGGTCAGAATTTTCTTGGTTCTCAGAGTTCTTTAAGGTTGCTGTTAAGGACAAATCCTGTCCTGACCCCCACTGGCATGGTGTGGTGTGTTCTGTTCAAGAAGGGGGGAGCAAAACTCAGGGAAGGAGAAGGGCTCAGAGGATGCAGAGGATCAGTGACTACTCTCTCCACAGAATCCTCTTCCAACGGGAAGCTGCACAGCAGCATACAGAGAAGACCAGGATGCTTAGACCTGGGCTGGGGGGAAAGCGAGGATGCTACACTGTGAGGATCCTCCAGCTCTTCCCCTTTGACAAGGCTGCCTTTTCCTTTTTAATGGCCTTACCTTGCTGGTTAAACAAGGACAAAATGGAAATGATTAAGAAAGGAAGAGTGGTCAAGAGGCAGGAGCTGGGGATTGAAGTAGGCTGAGAAAGGAAGTGATGGTGGTATTTAGGCAAACAACAAGTTCTCATGCTCATAATATCCTACTGAAATGAAGCCCTCTTCCTCACCTGTACTTGTCCTAGCCAGCTGTCTGCTTCTGTTTATTGGGGGGAGGGATAGCTCATTGGTTTGAGCATTGGCCTGCTAAACCCAGGGTTGTGAGTTCAATCCTTGAGGAGGCCATTTACAGATCAGGGGAAAATCTGTCAGGTATGGTACTTGGTCCTGCTGTGAAGGCAGGGGACTGGACTCCATGACCTTTCAAGGTCCCTTCCAGTTCTAGAAGAGAGGTATATATCCATTCGTTTCATTTCATGGCAGCTTCTAGGTGTGCTCCTACAGGCCTGCATCTAAGACCTAACCTGTTTCTCCTCTCACTTGCCTCATGGGCAGGGTAGTAGGATTCACCAGTGCAACTAGTAGCCAGGTATAACCCAGAAGACACTGAATGGAAAGCCAAGCTATAGGACACTGATCAACTAAGGGGAAAAGAGATTTTTTTTATTGAGATGAGTTTGACAGTTACATACCCTCAATGACTGACAAACTTTATGGATAAAGGAGGTTGGTATTAAAACTTCACCATGCTGTACTCATTAGTCTAGCTGTGAAAGCTAACAATATATAACCTCAAAAAGCCCTGTATGTGCTCCAGCAAAACTAGCCTTGGCTTTCCCAATTTGTTTTAGTGCAAAAACCCAATCAGGCTTTATATATCACAAAATAGTGAAAAGATCCCAACTGTTTAAAAACAAAAACCTAACAAAATGGTCACCTTTAAGGCATTGGCCCTTATTCTTTTTGCCCAACAGAACTCCTCTACATTGCTATGCCTGGTTCCAGTTAATGAGTGCTATGTGATTAAACAGAAGCAGACAGCTGGCTAGGAAAAGTACAGGTGAGGAAGAGGGCTTCATTTAAGTAAGACATTATGAGCATGAGAACTTGTTGTTTGCCTAAATACCACCATCACTTCCCTTCTCAGCCTGCTTTAACCCCCAGCTCCTGCCTCTTGACCACTCTTCCTTTCTTAATCATTTCCATTTTGTCCTTGTTTAACCAGCAAGGTAAGGCCATTAAAAAGGAAAAGGCAGCCTTGTCAAAGGGGAAGAGCAGGAGGATCCTCACAGTGTAGCATCCTCGCTTCCTCCCCAGCCCAGGTCTAAGCATCCTGGTCTTCTCTGTATGCTGCTGTGCAGCTTCCCGTTGGAAGAGGATTCTGTGGAGAGAGTAGTCACTGATCCTCTGAGCCCTTCTCCTTCCCTGAGTCTTGCTCCCTCCTTCTTGAACAGAACACACCACACCATGCCAGTGGGGGTCCGGACAGGATTTGTCCTTAACAGCAATCTAAAAACTCTGAGAACCAAGAAAATTCTGACCTCTTCCATCTCCACGGTGGAGGTGGAAGTACAAGTCCTGTGGATGGACATCTGGATGGCATCTACTACAGAAGAAACATCACACAAGAACAAGACATCCAAGTAGTAGTTAGAGCCAAGCTTTTTTCCCGTATCAACCACTAATTTGCTGTGTGACCTTGAGTCAGTAACCTAACTTTGCAGTGCCTCAACTTCTGCATCTGTACAATGGGGATACTACTTCATTGCCTCTGAGAAATCTAGAGATTAACAAGGGTATAAAAATTCAAAAAAAGCATTAACCATGGTATGTTAGTATATCTCCTTGAAATATAGATAGGCCTAGGGTTTTATAGCAGCATTCTCAGGAAAAAAAAATCCTTTTTTCTTCACTTTTGTTGAGGAAATCACATTATAAACCTATTGGAAGCAACAGTGGATGGCTTTCCTGGCACGATTTAACTGATGCACACTCTAAACCATCATTACAGATGGGTCAGTCAACCTGGAAACATGGCAGGCAAAAATCTGTTTCAGGAAAGATCTTAAGTCATCTGAGGATATGTCTATACTACAGAATTTTTTCAGAAAAACACATGTTTTTCTGAAAAAAACATCAATTACATCCATACTGCAATCACATTCTTCCAAAAGAAAATCAAAAGAACAGAGGGGTTTTCCCAACACTGTTAATCCTCATTCTACAAGGAAAAAGCCTTTTTTTCGAAAGATCTTTCAGAAAACAGCGTATGTGGATGGGGAAGAGGGAGTTCTTTCAAAAGAAGAGGGGGGAAAAAAGCACAGGTGCCCTGGTGGCCACTCCATCCATAATAATCACAGCTGAAATGCGAGATAGCATCCACACTGAATGGATGCTATCTTTCGAAAAAGCAGATCACTTTTTCGAAGCGCTTTTGCTGTGTAGATGTCCTCTTTTGGAAGAAGTCTTTCTGGAACCTCTCTTCCGGAAAAAGCATCTTCCGAAAGAAGCCTGCAGTCTAGACATAGCCTGAGACAGTGATAGATGGGTCTCTGCTAATCACCTCTCTTGCCATATGAAAGAAATATTCAAAGGCTCAAGTCCAGATTAGTTAGCCAGTGAATAATTTCACAAGTGGGTTGATCTATATCTGAGGCTACACTGCCAATTATGTCAGTATAACTTATTGTTGCTCAGGTGTTTGAATAAGTGACCTAAGTTACACCTACTTAATCTATTGGGGATAGATTAATTAAATTGATGGGAGAATTCTCTCCATTGGCTTAAAGCAGCTACACTAGCCTGGCATAGCACCTGCAAACAACCAAAGCAGGCTCTTGTTCACAAAGTGGTCCATAATTTGTGACTGGTGTCCATAATCATATAGGATGTTGTTTCTCCCCTTCCAGTAATATGAGTTGACAATCCTGTCACATGATGTTCTGAAATGATCCAATATATGCCATTGTTTCCAGGGTAAGTTGAAGCCTGGAAGTTTTTTTTGTATGTTTGTAAATGTGTGTGTTTGGGATATTAGCATTATCCCAGAATTTTTTCCCATATGTCTCAGGATTGAAAAAAGATGCTTTAAGAGCTTCAGTCCAATATTAGAAAAAAGCTTGAAAGATTTCAGACATGCATTTGGAAGATCTGAAAGTTCTTATGGATTGCTAAACTCAAGTGGGCCATGGTCCAATTGTACTCACGCAGTGGTGTGCCTCTCTGGAGTTTGGATGGGAGGGATATGTGTGCCAAAGTGCCACCAAAGATAGATAGATAGATCTCCTACTACAACTAGTTATCAAACAATAGGCTTAGTGTAGATACATAAACAAGGTCACAGTGAGGCTGGAAGGACAGTGGGGTCACATGGGAAAGTTAACTCGTACTTCAGAGGTAAATGATTTAGGCAGTAGGTTACAGGAAGTTGACTGCTGGAGTGTGAAATAAAACTGCTACTTTCATTATACATGGAAACACTGTAGTGATTGCCAGGAAAATATAGTTGCCGCTTTGCCAAGAGGTTCAACTGGTTATAGCACTGCAATAATAATGTAAAAGGAGAGGCTCATTGGCACTGTGCACCAGCTTTTGAAAAAGCAAATGGAAAGAGAAGGACCCTGGATTCTAAAGCCATCTTTGCCATCTGTATGACTTGGGAGCATCAAATTCTCAGATTCTTTATGAAGAATTACTCTTCCTATTTATTTTTTTATCATTTAATGGCTTCACTTTTTGATTACATGAATATACTGGTAAAAAAAAGAAACATAAGTCAAATATAGAGTAGATATCTGTAAGAAAGCATGTAAAACCCAGATGAAAGACAGCTATATTCCAAGTAGCTAGAGCTCTGAGAAATACTATATTTCTGTATTTGAGTTTCCCCTCGCACAAGAGTTTTTGTCTAGTTATTCAAGTGACAAGTGAAAGTCACAATATTCAAAAACAAAATTGCTTATGAGGTTTACACAAAGCTCTTGAAGGCCTGACTGAAAGTTTCTCTAAGATACATTTATAAAATATACTCTGTTTCATACTTTCAGTGTCAGATTGTTATGAATTAGGGTAGCTGCAGTAAATTTCGGGTATCAAACGTGCAGTAATTCAGTGATTGTTTGTGATTAAATTAGAAAAGTCAGATTTTTAGCTCCTGAAATCCCAGAAGATAAGAGGAATCAAAATATCTGAGACTTCACTAGGCTCCTGGCTCACAACTGAAAGTCTTTAATTAAAGATTAACAGAGACTATCACAAGGTCATAAAGTGAACCTTTACAACAAGTATATAGCGTGGATTGAAATTAGGACTGAATACCTCCTGTTAGCCATTTCAGGAATCAGCTCTGGCCAGCAGGTGTGGCCTTTGGCAGTGGCAATTCTCTCATTCTTGTCTCCATGTGCAGACCCACTGTAGTTCCAGAATCACTGCCTCTGCTTCATGGCACAGCACTTTGGCCGTATCAAAATCTCGTATTTTCACACTGAAACTATGATCAATTTAATCGGTGGGGGAAGAGAGGGAAGGCATGGACCAGTTTGCTATTTGTAGGACTATCACTTATTTTGGTCATCAGCTACTGCTGATACGTAATAGTGTTGATCTTGTGAGCTACCTCTAGGCCTGATTATACGTAGGTACTGAAAGAAAGTAAGGAGATTTGTGGCAGGAAAATGGTGAACAACCATTATACCCCTATGGAATTTCCAAGCCTATTCAGAGACCGCCACCCTCTGGACTTCTGGGTGTTTCAGTCTTGTACCTTTTGAGGCCTGTCCATAGCCAACTTAGACATTTTAAATGTGCAGTAGGGAGCTAGTGACATTAGATGAGAGACACGTTGCTAGATCCCCATGATACTCTGCGCCCTTCAACATGGCGAAGAATCCAGGTTTTCACTCTATTATTCTGTTAGACCAAGACAATCAGCAGCTTTCAGGGAGACACAAGGGAAAAAGGTATTCCACTACCACGTCACCAAAAGAATACAGCAATACAGATGAGCTGTATATATCCTGGTTCATTATAAAATAATGTACCGTTAGTCGTACCTTCAAATTTAGTGATGTTCAATATCAACACATTACACATCCACTGCCCAAGTTAAACCCAAACACAAATGCTTAAGATCCCAAATACAAACAACTGCAACAAAGCACCAACAGTGAAGCCTCCTGCATGGTATTCATGGGAATATGTTCAGAATACATGGAATGAAAAATGGCTGCCAGGCAATGTCAGTGAATAAACATTCACTACCCCATCAGAGTTTCAGATGCCCATTTCAGTCATCTAAATCTGAAATTGACAAATTTACTATTTGCTTTGTGTATAGGTGTGTAACAATAAATAACCAGCATGTGCCCCGAGGGCTAGGATTTCATGGAACATTAAGCTTGTCAGCAAGGTGGATGTCTATCATTAACTATGGTTTGAGCTGCCAGGAGATGAACACAGACAGAAGTTAAACTTTCAGGAAGTTAAATATCAGAGGGGTAGCCATGTTAGTCTGGATCTGCAAAAGCGACAAGGAGCCCTGTGGTACCTTAGGGTATGTCTACACTTGCCCCCTAGTTCGAACTAGGGAGGCAAATGAAGCATACCGAAGTTGCTAACGAAGCGCGGGATTTAAATATCCCGCACTTGATTAGCATATTCGTGGCCGGTCGCCATTTTAAAATGCCGGTAGCCCGAATTAACTCACCGCGTGTAGATGCGGTAGTCCGATCCAAAACCCTTCCCTCGAATTAACTGTTACTCCTCATTGCACGAGGAGTAATTCGGCTACCGGCATTTTAAAATGGCGATCGCCGCGAATATGCTAACTGGCGCGGATATTTAAATCCCGCGCCGTTAGCAACTTCAGTATGCTTCATTTGCCTCCTAGTTCGAACTAGGGCAAGTGTAGACATACCCTTATAGACTAACAGATGTATTAGAGCATAAGCTTTCGTGGGCAAAGACCCACTTCGTTACATGCATGTAGTGGAAATTTTACCTGCCTCTGGAAATTTCCACTACATGCATCTGACGAAGTGGGTCTTTGCCCACAAAAGCTTATGCTCCAATACATCTGTTAGTCTATAAGGTGCCACAGGACTCCTTGTCGCTTTTCCAGGAAGTTGTGTTTAAACATGGTGCTGACGGAAAGGAGTGTAAGGTCAGAGCCTGCAGCTTGTTCCATGTGGGTGGAGCTCTGGGATAACACTGCTCCACTGGAGTCTTCAGGGGGCCTTGAGGAAACTAGGATACACTAGCATGTAGTCACAAAGACTTCGGACTCCACATAGGCACAGGGCCTGCCAATTTTGAAACTGTTACCCAAATGAGGTGCCCTGAGCAGGTACAGTGCAAGCTCTTCGTACAAAGGTCTGCCCATTGCACATCAGCTGTGATCCATGTGATTGCAATCCTAAGCCTTTTTTGCCCCACCTTTTATGATCAGGACAAACATCCAAAGACAGGAAGACTCTGCATTTGAAAACTTAAAATTTTATTTAAACCCAGCTCACCAGGGATGGGGGAAAAAAGTGGCCTCATAGATAATTACCTCATAGATAAGAAATCTACGAGGGTTGTTCGTACATTCTCAAAATGAAAATGTGTGTGCATAATTCCCCCCACAAACAGTGAATGCCTGTACAGGCTAACAGCTAGAGCTTTACTTTAAAATGGCTTGTTCAGGTGGCTATGATATATTTTTGTATGCACAAAATCTTGAACATTTTTCTTTAAATATCTCCTGTGACAATATAATCAGACTAGTGACATCAGCACTATCAAACTGAAAACCGTTTAAAAGAAGCTGACTTGAGTTTCTTATTTTCAAGGTAAATATTCCTTTTTTTTCCTTTTTTGCTACCAGGAAAGTCAGTATTGTGGTAAAATGTTATCTCTGCACTTGTAAAAAAAGCAACATGTTATACACTGAACAATACTAATGCAACATATATGGCTTTGCTTTATTTTTGTTTACAAATATTTCCCTTTTTGTGGCAGTGAAGCTGAAATTCTCTTTATTATTCCTCCTGCATTGTATTTGTTTTCCATGCATCATTTTCTTTAACCAGCTGATACCCAGAATACCTGCTAGTGCAGTGATGGCAGTCTTTGATATTATTGTAGCTTCCCTATATTGATAACCAGAGTCCATTCAGCATGCTGTACCCTACTGACACAGTACTTTGTTTCTAAGAATGTTACCCAGTAGGCTTTCTGTTCTAACAGACACAAACTACTTTGAAAGTAATTTTTCAGCCTGTTACAATCTGCTCCAAGAACCTGCAGTTACAAATCCCCAATGGTTAGGCAATGCCAAAACCTTTGCTACAGTCCTTAAGATCACTCAGCTCCAGTAGCCTACAGTGTGTTGAGTCATGTAGAGCCATTTTCTCTCCAGTTTCCTTATTTTTTTAAAGCGATTTCTGTAATGCATGAGCTGAGTGATGAAGTTAAATGTGCACAGACAGCTCAAGCTCCACCAGGAAGCATTGATATTTATAGCCAGCCCTTAGTAAGCACAAATGAATTCTTTGTCTTGACATTGAAGCCACCTCCGTCTCATCTTTTAATGTCTGAGGCTATTCAGATTAAGAGCTCCTGTTGTCATAATAGAAGCCTCATAAACAAACACTCTTCAATTTCTCGCCGTCTGCTAATTGACAAGTGCCTTATTTCTACACCTTTCCATGTAGGACTTCAGACCTTTTCCTATCTGAATACACATGATCTGATAATTTAGGTTTCCATCATAAAATGCTCTAAAACAGTCAACTTGCCAATTTCAAGATGACTGTCATGAAAACATCAAATGGTTGCCAATTAATAAGCTTGTATTTTCATAGAAATACAATGTGGTTTACATGTTTGTTTGTTTCCATAAAACACATGGCTGCAATTAAATGGCTTCTCTGCATAACAAGCACAATTGCGAGCAAAATACATAGTGAAAGTGGAGAAATTCTGTCTTACATTTGTGGTGAATCTATTGAAGGTGTAATAGGATTCTTTTTTTAAAGAAAATTGGGATACTTTTCAATAAAAGTGCCTTCCAAAAGTATATAAGGATGAAAGGGTTGTATGTTGCAAAAGAAAATATCTAGAGAGACTAATAGTCCCTAGTGCATGAGGTTTTGTTTTTTCCCTTGCTCATGAGAATTCCTTTTGTGGACAGTTAAACAGTTAATCAGTGACTAAAACAGAGTATGCTGACATGTTGAGGGGTATTTTGTGCTACCAGATGAGAAGTTAAGAGTAAACTGCTGCTGAACATGATCCTACTTTCAGTAAAGTTCTGGTGATGACTCTACTGGGCTCAAAACTGGGCCCATCATCTTCCTCTTATCCATGTGCCAATCAATATGTCTTTGTCCAGCAATTACAAGTATCAACTTTCTGTAATGGTAAAATTATTGTGAGGGAGAACAAAAGTGGATTTCTTGGGACAACCATAAAAATGGGCTAGGTGGAAGTTACATGGCAAATGATAATGGAACATAACAGATCAGAGAATTAGGATTATGAAAAGCATCCGACATAAGTCAACTGTAGCTACTTTTCTAGGCAGATTCCTACAGCAGTGCTTGTAGGGTGCTATTCTACAAGATGCTCATGGCTTTGGCCCTGATCCAGAAAAGCACTTAAGCCCATGCTTAACTGGATCAGAGTCAGCACCGTGCAAGGTGGAGCCTTTATTCTGCTACCAATCCATTTCTGTTGCGATTTTTAGTTACATGCAATGATCTCCAGCTGAATCTATTGCTTCTCTCCCTACCTACCTTCTGATCTATGCAAATATATAGGATCTGCATAAAATATCTGCTCAGATTAATGGTAAATAAGCCACAATTCTCCCTTTTTTGGAAAACTTTTTCTTTGTTAGTATAACAAAAGTTGTCAAAAATAAAGGAATTATGAAGACTCACATGAAAAAAAATGGCAAGCATATTTCTCGATAAAATTCATCCAGAGAAGCTGCCCATTTAATTCCCATGAGTTTAAATGACAACGGAAGGTAAAAGTACAAAAGACTAGCTTGTACTAAGATCATTAAAACAGTCAATCAAAAACATCTGATTTATCATTCAGCTATGAAACAATTGTTAAGGATTGTTTTTGGATATACCACTTAAAATTAGTATTTTGGATTACGTTTTTTTGCTTTGTGTAAACTAATTTTGGACCTCAATGTATTGAACTTCTTGTATTGATTCTGAGAGGCTATGTCTACACTGCAGGCTTTTGCCAGCAGAGAATATGCTAATGAAGCGCTCATTAGCATTTGTCATGCTGTCATTTGCATATTCTCTGCCGATGCTTTTTGCACAAGGAAAAAAGGGTGGGTTTTTTGCGCAAAATGGCCCCGTCTACACTGCTTGTTTTTGTGCAAAAAGCATCGGCAGAGAATATGCAAATGACAGCTTGACAAATGCTAATGAGCGCTTCATTAGCATACTGTCTGCCGGCAAAAGCCTGCAGTGTAGACATAGCCTAAGTGATTGATTTGTATTTGACAGTTGCTGAAGAGGAAACTGGAGAGGTGGGAGGCAGTGTTCCCTCTAAGCTGCAGGGCAGCACCACTTCACAGGTGATTAATCAGCCCCGCCCAGGTAGAGGCTCAGGGCTCCATGCAGGGGGTGACTGACTGGGCGGGGCTGATTAATCACCTGTGAAGCTGTGCTGCTGCACAGCTCAGAGGGAACACTGGTGGGAGGCCAGGCCTCCCACCCCCAATAAAGCTTTTTTTAGTAGATGTTGAAATTTTACATCTGTTTGCCAACATCAAACTAATACTCAATAATTCAATCTATACCTGTTTGCTAAGCACAAAGGAAAATCCTGTAAGTAACTAGGGATGTTAAAAGGTTAACCAGTAAGCATACCTGCAAGCATAACACTTACTGGGTATGCTTGCTGGTTAAATGGTGGCTAGTGAACTCCAGCAGCGGGCAACCGTGCCGAGCCAGAGCAGCCCTGGCTGCGCAGAGGCTGGCTGCGTGACCTCATGGCCACAACAGTGCCTCACGATGGCAGCTGCAGCGGGGTTGGGCTGTAAGACATAAGGTAAAATGGTTAACAAGTGTAGTGCTCACATTCAATTGGTTAACTGTTTTAACATCCCTACAGATAACTAAACCAATCCATTTCTCCTAATTCTAGTTCATCTAATTCACACAATCTTCAGTTATATTGTATTGTAGGGAAAGCAGGATAGACTAGATCAATTAGTATTGTAGCTTTTTACTAACCTAATTTGATATCTAGCATTCTGAGAGAGAACTTAATCTTGCCACTTTGTCAGGCTAATTATGTGTTCTGATTGCTAACTTTAGAAATCCCAGTTTGAAGTTTTTAACTCAAACTGTAAAATGTATTTGCTGTAAGACTCTTCACACTGCTGGATTTTAGCTTTGGATGCACACTGTAAATAGCAAAGTTCCTTATTCAGACAAATCTTGATATGCAAAAGGTTGAGGGAGCAAAGGCTGCTTAACACTAAACACAACACTTCCTACTCCTATTAACTCTAAAACACGAGTTCTACTGGAGGCTAATTCAAAGTTGATTTCACATTAGGGAACCTGGAACCTACAACATTTACTAGACAAAGGGACTCCATAATGGCCTTTAATTCAAGGTCAGTCATGTAGATTACTTTTTCTGTTCAGTGTGAGGGTATGTCACCACTGTAGAAAGAGGTGCCTTTCTAAATAAGATTAATTTGAGTTAAAATGACAGTGAAGTCTCTTAACTTAATTTAGCAGCTTTATTTCAACTTCAAACTCTCCTATAGGCTTTAATATAAGCTGCTAACTAGAGCTAGCAGCAGATACATTGCTATTTTCAAACATATTGGGGTGAAAATAATTTAAAAAGCTTACTGGTATGGGGACCCAGCTCCAGAAGGGACAGGACCTTGAGTGGAAGAGGTGGGGCCTCAGGCAGAAGGGGGGGGGACCTTCAGAGATGGGTGCCCAGAGAGTGGCGGCTGCTGACTGAAGGCAGGAGAGCAGAAGTAAGGGTTGCAATGTGTCCTGGCCATCAGTCACCTCTCTCCAGCTGCCCAGCTCTCTAGCCCTTCAGTGCTGCACAGTGTGTGCTCCCTGGGGCTCTACTGGCAATTAAATGGACCTGGGATCTGACAACTGCTGGGGCAGTGGCGGTCAGAAGCCTGCTGAGCCCTTTTAAATCTCTGGCCCCCAGGGCAGCAGCCCTGAGGGAAAGAGGGGAAAGGTAAAAGAGGCAGCAACATGAGAGGGCTGCCACCACAGTGCTATCCTAGCACAGGACTGCTGATGGGGTATGGGTGTGGGGCACACAGGCCAGTGATGTTACAGCCATGGCAGCGCTTTGACATCGGCTGTGTATGGGCCTGTACCGGTGGCCTCTTCTTACCAGTATGCCATACTGGCCCACTTTCACCTCTGAATTACCTAACTACATTTACGAATAGACCTTTTATTTGAGGACATACCCTGAGAAATCTCGCTCTTGTGGTACACATGCCAGCATGTCGTAAGCTATTCTGGGTTATTTTGAGTTTTCTATTGTGCATTAATTGGAGAAAAAAAAAGTATAGAGTTAAGCATTTGGACACAAAGGGATGCCATTGGGTTTTATATGGACTTCAACGGGCATGGATTCAGCCTCTTTTCTCTAGCATTTATTATGAGACAGATGGGGAGAGGCAGCATGTGACTGAGAGAACAGGCAATTAATCCAAAAGCTGGGGCCTTATCAAATTCATGGCCATGAAAAGCATATCACGGAGTTTGAAAGCTGGTCTTTTGTGTGCTTTTACCCTGTCCTATACAGATTTCATGGGGGAGGGAGGACCAGTGTTTCTCAATTTGGGGGATTCTGACGCTGAAGCGGTGTTTGTAAGGATATTTATGGGGGGCACCGTTGTCTGTGCTGCCTTCAGAGGAGGGTGCCCAGAGTGGTGGTTGCTGACCAAGGGTCCAACACTGAAGGCAGTAGAGCAGAAGGGTGGTAACTCCTGGCCAGCAGCCACCTCTCTCTAGCTGTCCAGCTCTGAAGGCATCACCCCTGCCAGCAGCAACACCTGCTATAATAACCTTGCAACCTTCTCACAACTCCTTTTCAGGCCAGGATCTTACAGTTACACCACCATGAAATTTCAGATTTAAATACCTGAAAACATGAAATTTAAGATTTTTAAAACCTTATGACTGGGAATTGACCAAAATCGACCATGACCTTGGTAGGGCCTTTCCAGTAACCTTCCCCTTTTTCATCATAGTGGGACAGTGGGGGTGCTGAGCCTGTGACATAAGCCCATAGGATAAGGAACCATGTTAATTTCCTTGAGAGGCATTTAGAAGCGTATGTTTTCCTAGACAGCTGCCTACTAGCAGTAATGAATAGCAAAGACACGTAATGGACATTAAGGTGACTCTCACACTGAAATAATGAGTACAATAATGGAAATGTTTTCTCTAGGCAAAAATCAATTAGCAGATTCATTTTGCTTGTTGAGATAGTTGCATTGAAAAGAGATGGTATTACTGTACCAGACACCTGCATTCACATGGCAGATGAATCAAAGTTACAGCTAGGCATTTAGATGCTGATGCAATCTGACAGAGCATCACTGTAGTTAAAGGATCTGGCCTGGTAAATTGGAAAAAACTTGAGCCATATTCAATGTGGGCACTGATTGTCCTGCGGCAAGGTCCTTGTGCAGCTCCCTTGCCCTGGAACCCCTTCTCCAGCCACAAATCACCAGGGGACCATCTCTTGTGCAATCACCAGTGCCTTTTTATTGCTTGTGCCAACTTCTCACCACCTTCTATTTACAGCACCTGGTTTTCTCAGCTGCCTTCTCCTTTCAGCTAGGGCACACACTCAGCCACTCACTGGCTTCTCCCTCTTCCACTTCCCCTCTCGCTGCCTTATCTAGCCCTCTGGCTAATGAGGCCCACAGCTGCTTCCCATTAACCCCTCAGGCATGGGCTTGCTCAGCTGGCTTCCATAGCCCTTTTCAGCCAGGGCTGTAGTGGAGAGCTCTGGTTTAGCCAGCAGTCTGTGTCAACCTGAAATGAAATTCCTTTCCTACAAGCTAGTGATATTGCAAACATTTCAGTAAATTATTTTTACACTCCCATAGCACCTGCCATCTGATAATCTCAGAACTCTTTAAATATTTAAGCCTTGTAACACTTGTGTGAGATAATTATCCCCATTTACATTTGGGGAAACTGAGGAAGAGAGGTTAAGTGGCTTGTCCAAGGTCATTATGCAGGTCTGTTCCTTGCTGGGAGTAGATTCCGTATTTCCAGGCCAACAATCATAGAAGTCAGAGATGGGGAAAAGACCCATTTCTGATCACCCTGGATTCCTTATTATGCTAATAAAAGCAACATTTAGTCTTTTGTTCAGGGCCAAATTAGATTTTTTTTTTTGTACAAACCTCCATCTAAACAGGTGCAAATGCTAACAATGTTTTTTTTAAAGAGAATTAAGGGAATGAGTCCTTACCAAAAAAGTAAAGCCAGACTGCACAGGCACCTAATTCACACTGTCTAACAAACTTGGGAAGAGTGAGCCGCCAAAGAATCTTTCTGATTCAACACACACTCAAATATCTGACTGTATTACCTCTGTAGAATTTGGCTGCAAATCTCTTGAGTACTAGATACCTTGCCAGAGTTTGCTGTTTTGCTTCTGGTCCTTACTGTAACATGAGTGCAGAGACACAAAACTGAACAATAAAAACAAAATCAAGCTAACTGAAAAACGTGTGTTGGTGAATGAAGGGGGAGGTAAAATTGCAAAAACTGAGTATTATTATTTTGAGCTGGTTAACACATTTCTAATGAGAAAAAGGGGCTGTTCAGATTTAGTTTGGCTAGAGGGTTACATATTTTGTGGCTTCTGTAGGCCAAACTCATTGCACGTACCAGGGACTCTTTGTAAAGCAGATTTGTAAAGTGCAAGCTGAACTTCCACTTTAAACTACCTTGTACAATCTGCTATCATGTCAAGGGACAAGAGCCTATTAACATGGGATGAAGAGACTGTTCACTGACAGATGATGTTGTCAGGTGTAAGCTGCTAAATTTGTTTCCCTAAGTATTCTTTTAGTTAACATTCTCTGTTTCTCATCTGGGCATTCAAGGCCCCTTTGTCCTTTACTGACAATTAGGATTATATCTTCCTAGGAGCCCATTTTCATTTTAAAGGGAAGCAAAGCTGGAGTAAGTATGGTAGGCTACATGAATTTCCAAAATGCAAGCAGGCAATGGAGGGAGAGGAAAGGAAAGGGGGAGGGAGGCAGAGAGGTTAAGAGTAGGAACAGGAAGCTTCTTTTATCTCTGAGAGTTGTTTCAACAGCCAGCTAATATATATCTGTAAAGTAGCAATAACAAAGATAAGGAATCAGCCTCTTCAGATAAATACTTGGTGGGAAGGCTGGCCACTGGCTATATCAAGAAGGAAATCTCTGAATGGCTTCAGGCCACATTCTGGTTTTCTGAAACCTGAGAACCCCAGAGTGTTCCCTTGTCTCCAGTGCCTGGGTGCGTGCAGAGATTAAAATAGGTCTGATCTGAATTTCCAGAAAACTGCAAAGAGTAGCACCATTGTTGTATGCAGCCTTTTGAAGTTAGTGGTAAACACCTTTCAGAGAGGAGAGGAAGTGTGCTTCGAGGGTGTGTCCATTCTGTTGTTCAGCTGGATCAGTTGTTACAAGTATTTGAAATAACTTGCTGTAGCTGATCGTAGATGTTCGCAACATGAAACCAGCACCCTTGTTGCCTCACCAGAGAGCAAATTATTATTTATCATAGCTGCAACATTTAGTTTTGTGGCTCCGGATAGTTAATTTGGAAGTATATGCAAAACATCAAATCTCTCCATCTGAAAAAAGATAGAAGTGAATATATAATCTACACACTGCACATCCTTTTTCCATTGCTTATGGATTTTGCAGTTGTTCATTCAAATTTACAGGTGACAGTTCGTATTCACCCTTTTTCAAGACCATAATACATTTTCTACAAACTATGTCTTGCAAGGTGTCATCAGAAAACTCATGATTTATTGATTTTTATTGTTCTAGTAAAATATGCAGAGCAGCATAGTATAAAAGATTCTACTATATGATGTTACTAAGACGTATCTCAAACCTGTAGCAAGCAGCCTCAAACTAGTTCCTCAGAGACAGAAGGCAAACTGATGCCTCAACCAAATCAAGTGGACTTATTGCCAGTCAAAAAGGGTATAAGCAATAAATTTACATCTTGGCAAAGAGCAAGCTGGAGATTCCTTTCCCCATGTACTTTTTATCTCCCAAACTCCTGCTGAAGATTATTCTCAAAGAAAAAGAAAAGATATAAGAATGGGGAACAGATGCACCAAGATCTCTTCCTTCATCTCTACTCATGGCATTAATAACACTAGAAAGACAAAGGAAACGTCACTGGACTGGATAGGGATCCTAGCAGAAAGGAATTTAGCCTGTATGACTGTTTAATAGTGAAGTGACTTTTGCTTTGCATTCTCTTAGCTTGTTAAATCAGGTGTTAATTGCATCTTACCTTTTACTTCTTTATAAACCATTCCAACTTTTATGCCTCATTACTTGTAATCACATCAAATTTTTCTTTCTGTATTTAATAAACTTTTTTTAATGTTTTATCGAGCACAGTGCATTTGGATTGAAAGGTCCAACTGGAAACTCCATTTGAGATAACAAGATCTGTACATATTTTCTAATCATAAATGACAGACTTTATGCAAGCTTGTGTCAGGCAGGACTACATGCATATTTCTGGAAGAAAGTCCGGAACTGGGAATATGCTGGTGTTGCTCTGCACTGTGATTCAAGAGTGGCTAGCCATAGTTGGGAGTAATTTACATGCAGGAGACTGAGTTTGAGAAGACCAAGAGTGACTGATCTTAAAGCAAAGCAGTGTAAAAGACACCCCAGGCTGGAGAACTGAGGTGACTGTATGGTGAATAATATCACAGGGCCCAGTCCTACTCCTATGGAAAGTCAAGAGTTTTACCATTGACTTGAATGAGAGACAGATGCTCATGATGAGTAGTGTTCCAAAATCCCAGATACAACCCTTTTACTCTCTCAAACCTGTTTTTGGTGGGAAAAGAAGCATACTGATATAAAGGGCTGATCCAAAAGTCTAGAGCCAGACATTAATGTACGTAATGAAGATGAGCCAGTAGTCACCATCTGGCTCCAGGGACAAATCGGACCTCATGGAAAATGTACAAAATATCTTGTGATGTAAAATACCCATGTTGTATAGAATACTATTTCATATTCACTCTTACAAACAGTGAGATAATTCATGTAGTTATCAGACGCTGTCTTGCATCTCACTGGAGCTGAAAATCCACAAATTGGTTTATTTGCAGTTCTGAAGCAGATGATGCATAGTGCAGGAATGGATGTTTAATATTTAAAAAATTAAGAGAAAACAGCTAAAAATAGTTAAATCATACTGTAAAGGGGGAGCACCTGATATTCAGAAGGAATTTAATTTAATTTTGTGACTCTATGAAAGTCAGATGAATGTTTTATTGATCACCAGCAAAAACAACTATATTTTAACTAATGAGAAGTCCTGTGGCACCTTATGGACTAGGGGTATGTCTACACTAGCTCCTAGTTCAAACTAGGGTGGCTAATGTAGGCATTCGAACTTGCAAATGAAGCCCGGGATTTAAATATCCCGGGCTTCATTACATGTTCCTAGTGAGCGCCATTTTTAAATCCCCTTAGTTCGGATTAACTTCTGACTGCCGCGTGTAGCCACGGGCAGTCAGTTCGAACTAAGGGGATTTAAAAATGGTGCCCGCCCGGGAACATGCAAATGAAGCCCGGGATATTTAAATTGGAGCATAAGCTTTATTGGAGCATAAGCTTTCGTGGGCAAAGACCCACTTTGTCAGATGCATGCATGCCATACCCATATTATACACTTCACACAGCAGTGTACTGAAATAAATGAAGTGTGAAACTGAAATGGATCATATTCATTTATAATCTCGAGGAGTGGATCAGAATTTATATAGGGCTTTACAATTTAGGAGTTTCATTTCAGCTACTTCTCCTGCCTGAGTTTCCACACATATCCAAACTGCACCTCTGAGGAACATACTAATACTAATAATTGCTTTGCTAAAGGCAGATTAGAGTCCTGACTTGCCAAATTTCATATGCATCCCAGTTTGTTAGTATCTGTTCAGATTACTCTAGTGCACCTGGAGGCCTGCAGGTAGGACCAACAATATCCATGTTATAGCATCCACCAAAGACCTCTGTTATAAGAAAGTGTAACTGCCACTGGTTGCATTCAAGCAGGGGACCTTTGGAGCTGAGTGTAGGAGCTGCTATAGCTTGAACTATAAAGCCAACTGGCTCTCAGCTTAGCCTGTAGAGCTCTCTCATTCTTATCTCTTGCTGTAAGTGGTCTAGGTGTTACTCCATGGAATAGTGAACCACACTAGGGCTCTACACTGCCTCTTTTTTGAGGAAGTGGCAATGCAAATGAAGTGCTCATTAGCAACTTCTTGCACTTCATTTGCATATTCTCTTCCGATGCTTTTTGCATCAATGTAGACAGGTCCATTTTGCACAAAAATCCCCTTTTGCGCAAGAACCTGTAAACATCATTTTTTGAGGAATAAGGGTTTTTGCACAAAACGGACCCGTCTACACTGCTTTCTTTTTTTGTACAAAAATCTCTTCTGCAAAAAGCATGGGAAGAGAATATGCAAATGAAGTGTGAGAAGTTGCTAATCAGTGCTTCATTTGCATTGCCTCTTTTTTGTGGAAGAGGCAATGTAGACATAGCATAGGGTTATATACTTTCCCTAGCCAAGGAAGCATGTCCCAAGCTTCAGAGACCCAGTTGAGTCCCCACTTCTAACTACCCACCAAGCAGATTCAAACCTGGGACCTCTAGAGCTTACTACAGGCACCTCTATAGCTTAAGCTATAAAGCCAACTGACTTTCAGCTTAGGCGGTAGAGCTCTCTCATTCTTATCTCTTGCTGTAAGTGGTCTAAGTACCACTACATGGGACAATGAACCACACCCACTAGGTATGTGGGTTTCTAAAGCACAGTAAGAGGGGCTAGCAAACCAATGTTCACAGCCAAAGGTCACATGTGGCTAGATTAGGGGTGGGCAAAAAGGCCTCCACGGGCCACTGTTCCCCTGCCCCCAGGCGAATTAGGGCCTGGGGCTGGGGGAGCGCCCAAAGCCTTCTCTGCTCTGCACCCGCTCTGTGACAGCGCGCAGTGCTTCAAAGTGCTGGGCACTGCTAGCAGGGTGGGAGCAGGGCAGAGAAGGCTTTGCGCGCTCCCCCGGCCCCAGGCCTTAATTGGCCTGGGGGCGGGGGAGCGTGCAAAGCCTCCTCCCACCTTACCAGGAGCACGTGGCGCTTTGAAGCATTGCAAGATGCTCGCAGGATGGGGAGGAGAACGGAGGAGGCTTGGCATGCTCCCCCACCCCCAGGCCAATCAGGGCCTGGAGGCGGGGGAGCTGCATGAAGCTTCCTTTGTCCTGCCCCAGCCCTGCAAGGAGTCCGAAGCACTTCAAAGTGCCCTGATTGGCATGGGTGCGTAGTAGGAAGGGGGGGCAAAGGGGCTCCCCCACCCCAATCATGGTCTGAGGGTAGCCCCGCCCCTTCCTGTTTAGGCCCCATCCCTAGGGTTGCGAGATGGTTTAACCAAAAATACCGAAACCCTCCCCTCCCCTCCCCTTCTCCCCCCCCCCCAAAAATGGGGGGAAAATTCTGTTGAGGAAAAAAAAGGGGGGTTTAAAAGACCAAAAAAAAGACCAAAGTTGTTTAGCAAACATAAATAAAAAAAACCCAGCATGGCCCCTTTAAGAAAGGCCTTTGAGGCTTTTTGTCGGCGGCCATCTTGTTTCCCTGCTCCAAGCCAGAGGACAGCTCCCCTGCGGAACCAGGTAAGCGAGAGGAGAGGGGGCCCGGAGGGCGTCCGTGGGGGGTCCAGGGGCTGGGCCTAGTTGCTGTGTGTGTGTGTGTAGGGTTGCCAGGTGTCCGGTATTTTTGCCTCCTGGCAGGGGAAGAAAAACCAGAAAATACCAGACATTTTAGGTGTCCGGTATTTTCTGAATTTTTTTTTACCGGACAGGAGGCAAAAATACCGGACTCTCCAGGTTAATACCGGACACCTGGCAACCCTACCCGTCCCTTCCGGGGTGGCTCGGGGCTACTTCAGAAATGTTTGAAGTGGCCCTTGGGCAAAAATTATTGCCCACCCCTGGGCTAGATGCTGCTCTCTATATAGCAGAAATTCTGGAGAAGGAAGATGTCACTGCACTGTAGCTGGAATCCCAGGTAGGAATTCTAGCATAATGAACTAGAGTTCTCCTAAACCACTGGTCTCCAACCTTTTTAACCACGAGATCACTTTTTCAATTTAAATGCAATGTAAGATCTACCTCAAACACAAAAACCCTTGCCAAATACCCAGCTTCCTTCTCCCCCGTTCTCTGAGACCCCTCCCCTGCTCCAGCCCTTCTCCAAGGCCTCACCCTGCTCATTCCCCGAATCTCATTCACTTTCACCAGGCTGGGGTAGAGGGTTGGAGTCCAGGCTCTGGTCTTGGGCAAAGGGGTAGGGAGTGTGGGTAGGGAGGTAGGCTGGGTTCTGGAGTGGACTAAGGGGCATCAGCCTCTGGAACACAGAGAGGTGGGGCTCGATCCCTATGCCCACATGGGCAGCCAACATCAGCTGCCCCCGGGATGGACCTGGCTCCCGCATTAGGAAAGCAGGATAAGGGACCCGCAGGAGGTGGAGTGGGATCTCAGGGTTAGGGCATCAGCCTCTGGAGCATAGGGTGGTGGGGTCGAGTCCTGCCAACACAGGCTACCCCAGGGTTGCCAATACCTGGCTCCTGTATTAGGAGAGCAGGATAAGGGACCTGATGAAGATAGGGAGGTTGGGTGGGTTCTGAAGTGGACTAGGGGATAGACCACTCTCCTGCAGAGCACAGGAGGGTGGGCTTGAGTCCTGCCCCCCCGCCACTCACCCTGGAAGTGGCAGGACAGCCAACACAGGCTGCCCCAGGGATGGAGCTGACTCCCATATTAGAAAGGCAGGATAAGGGATCCTCTGAAGGTGGGGAGGTGGTTTGGGTTCTTGAGTGGACTAAGGAGCACCAGCCTCTGGAGCACAAGGAGGTGGGCTCCATCCCAACCCCTCTACCCACCCAGGCAGTCAACACCAGCTGCCCCAGGGATGGAGCTGGCTCCTGTATTAGGAAAGCAGGATGAGGGACCTGCTGAAGATAGGGAGGTGGAGTGGGTTCTGGAGTGGCCTAGGGGATATTGCATTTGCCTGGGGAACGCACACTGTGTGACAGCGACAGAGATTTAATTGCCAAGCTCCCTCCATCCTCTTCTCTTTGTGTGGAGACAGGGTACAGGAGTGTGGGGAGGAAGGACACCCTGACATCAGCACCCTCCTCTTCTCCCTCCTGCATGACAAGCAGGAGGCTCCCAAGGGGAACTCCAAGGCAGAGAACAGGAGTAGAATGACAGTAGGGAAAGAGGCAACTGAAGTGCCAGCCCTTAATAGCTTCCCGGCCAAACCAGTCAGGATCACCTGTTAGATCCCGATCTACTGGTTGGTGACCACTGTCCTAGGCCATTCACATGGCTTTCCTGATGTGCTACTCTTGCAGAAACTAAAAGTACTGCTCAGCCAACTCTGCCAGATGAGAGGGTAGAGTCTAGCAATGAGCCTACCCTCATTCAACACATAGCAGCTATGTAGAGACTAGAAGATAGCAGGGTCCCAACACATATCTGATTCTCTTGCTGTACGTTATGAAAGCCACACATCCAAGAACAGTTGCCATTATTGTGTGCGCTCCCACTCTCACTTCTCTTATTCCACTTCCTTAGCTGGCAGATGGAATCCCCTAGAAATCAAAAGGCTCTGTTTAGGCACGAAGGAGTGAGCTACATGATCTCTATTCCAGTATCCAATGTCTTATAAGACAACTTAGCTTGTGCACGCTCTCTCTTTTGCAACAAACTAATGACTAACAGGCACCGGGGAGAGAATAAAAACTGATTGATTACCAGTCAGTGCACTAAAAACAAACATTTCCCTATGACAGCTTCAAAAACAAATTAAACTTATATAACCAGCTGGTAAAGAACGGGTGTCCCCTGGCTCCCACAAGAAATCAAAGTCTAGAAAAAAGTTTTAAACCAGGAGAAAAGCCCTAGATAGTTGTCTCTAAGATTCTTCAGCAGGGCAAACAGTGCTTCAAGGACAAACAGGAAAGTAGCTGCTATTTGAGGCAACTTCATTATAAAACCATTTTTAATAAGCATTCTTAACAAAGAGAGGGAGCTTGTTGGCAGAAAAGCCTCCAAGGGATCTTTGGGCTGCCCAGTTAAGTTATTAGGAAGTTACACACAAGGGACCAAACAGCTATTTTATTGGCCTCAGGAGACGGGGTTTAGTTTGTCACCTGTTCTCTAGAGGCATCGTCACTGCCAGCAGATACTGTTAACCATCAATTTTCTGCTTATCCCATTTTGTGAAGGAAAGTATATTTCTACTTACTTTAGTTAGCACAATAACACAGTGTAAAGTAAGCAAAAGTGCAATTTATGTATTAGGTACTCATAAATCTGAGCAGTAAAGATGAATTCTTTGTTCTCTTTTTCCTTTAGCACAATTACATAATTACCACATTTACTACAATTACTACAACTATAAGAAAAGTAAGTCCACCAATGTTGTGACCAGAATGAGGTGAGCAAGGTAACACATATAGTATTAAGAGGGACACATAGAATAATAAAGAGGATTAGTGTTGACGAATTGCCTTTTTGAATCAAACAGAACAGGAAACCTCAATGTGCTTGCAAAGGTTTGGTGACCATGATTCAAGGTTTTTTTGACTGCTGATGTGCTTGCTGCAAAGTTGTCCTCCCCCACTTTCTGAGATGCCATTGCACCCTTTTTAACAGCCTCTGACTGCTGAGGATATTAAGGACCCGATTCAGCATGCATCCCTTAAATATATGCTTGAAGTTAAGTATGCATTTAAGTCCCACAGAAGTCAATGCTTAAGTGCTTTTCTGAGTCAGAGCCTAGTGTAAACCTGATGTAGGATTAATGCCAGAGCTTACTGTGAGGCTGGGACAGATAGGCACAGGTGTCTATAGGGGCTTGGAAGGAGCTGCGTGAAGAACTGCATTAACCAAACCTGCAGGAGTTGATTCGCTTCCATCTTTGTTAACCCAACTGCTGGTTTGGTTTGTGAATGCTTTTGTTAACCAAATCCCAGAAGGCTCACACAGACCTCATCTTATTTAGCTATTGAATAGGGTTTGCGCTCTTTCAAATTAGTGCCCACTGTTTTGAAGCTACTCTGCAACTGCCACTAGAAAACTAAGGGCTTGTCTATATTTGGAAATAGTTATTCCAGAATAATTATTTTGTAACAAGACCCACTGTGGCTAAGTCTACACTGGCACTTTACAGCACTGTAACTTTCTGGTGCAGCAAGTTACAGCACTGTAAAGCACTAGTGTGAACCGGGCAACTCCCTTGTGGAGGTGGTTCACATAGAGCACTGGGAGATCTCTCTCTCTCAGCACTTGTGCTGGAGCCACACTTTCAGTTTAAAGACTGTGGCTGCGCTTTAAACTTTTACGTGTAGACAAAGCCTATTATATTCCTATTCTAGAACAGGAATATCCACATGGGGGTCTCGTATTCCAGAATTATTCTGTAATAGTTGCCCCATTAAATTGCAAAGTGTACACAAGCCCTGATTCTGAACCAATACAGGAGAGATTTCTAGACATTTTGGTAAAGAATGTTTATACAGTTAATGTTCTGATACTGCATATTTGCTCCACCACAGTTTAAAGTGTCTGTTTAAACTAGAATTTGTCTTCCATTTAGAAATTTAAAGCCCAGGGAGATTAATAAAGTAAGATTAAAATTTCATCTTGCATTCAACTTGCAAACAAACGTAACTACAATATTATCTTAAACAAAGCTACACAAAGTCAGTCCAGGGACCACAGACAGCTTATACTTACTGGATTTAGTTGGTATTAATACATGTGGCTCTTATCACAGTGGCAGCCAGGAAGCATGACCTCCTGACTCTGTTCTTGTTAATATCACAAGTTAACAGATAGCAAAGCAGAATAAAAGGTCAGGTCAGAGGTTTGTGGTAGTGCTGTGGAAAGGTGACAGCAAATAGTAACACATTGAGATTTGAAAGCCCAGCACCTCCAGTTGTTATAGTATGGCTAATATATCAAGAAGGTGTGGCCTCCCTGACCTAAAAATCCTCTGTATGCACACAGTCTGAAAATGAAATAACTTATGTAACACAAAGATATAGGGACAGGATGATCCAAATGCATTTTCAGCAGATCAAGCTCACTGCAGTGAGCTATCAGCCTTTTTTCCCTACAATATTAAATTCCTTTCCAACGCTCATTCATCCATCTGGGAGAGCAGTTTCCATTAACTGCTCTTGTTGCTACCTTAGCAAAGCTAACCCATCTCTTTGTGACATATAGACCCAATTCTAAAACGGTTCCACTGTGCATCCTCAATTCATTGTTGACTGAGAGAGTTAAGGGATACTCACCAGTCTGTACCCTTATGCCACAGGAAAGGAGGGGCAGATGTTGACCTAAATACAAATGGCAGCCTAGGGTATGAAATGGATCACTGGACATTGAGAAAACGAGACCTTCAATCAGGGTAATGGGCAGACTAAAGTAGATTTTAACAGCCATGTCTACATTATAGCTGTAGCTGGACTCCCTGTTTAATTGATAAAGTTTACTCAAACTGTACACATGGTACAAAAATATTCGAAACATTATTTTATGGCAGCCTTTAAAGGCTGCAGCTCTTTAGTAAGAGGTTTCAGCTTACTCCTGCTGATAGAAAGGGGGAATGAGAGCATAGTTAATAAATTCCATTTCCAACATGCTAACCCTCCAGGCATATGTAGGATGGAAGGGTCCATGCATCTTAGACCAATTGCATATCCCCTGCCAGATGGCAGATAACATAAGAACGGCCGTACTGGGTCAGACCAAAGGTCCATCTAGTCCAGTATCCTGTCTGCCGCCAGCGGCCAGCACCAGGTGCCCCAGAGAGGGTGGACCGAAGACAATGATCAAGCGATTTGTCTCCTGCCATCCCTCTCCAGCCTCTGACAAACAGAGGCCAAGGACACCATTTTATCCCCTGGCTAATAGCCTTTTATGGACCTAACCTCCATGAAATTATCTAGCTTCTCTTTAAACTCTATTATAGTCCTAGCCTTCACAGCCTCCTCTGGCAAGGAGTTCCACAGATTGACTACACGCTGTGTGAAGAAGAACTTTCTTTTATTAGTTTTAAACCTGCTACCCATTAATTTCATTTGGTGTCCTCTAGTAGTTCTATTTAGGGAACTAATAAATAACTTTTCTTTTTCGCCCTCTCCACACCACTCATGATTTTATATACCTCTATCATATCCCCCCTCAGTCTCCGCTTTTCTAAACTGAAAAGTCCCAGTCGCTTTAACCTCTCCTCATATGGGACCCGTTCCAAACCCCTAATCATTTTAGTTGCCCTTTTCTGAACCCTTTCCAAGGCCAAAATATCTTTTTTGAGGTGAGGATACCAAGAGATCTCTCTTGAAACTGCCATCTGGGTGCAGTATAGTTGAGGCACTTGGCTATCAGTCACTGGCAAGGCAAGGACTCTCTCTCTATGTAATGTGATGTGATACCTGGTGCCATATGTGGTAGAGAAGATAGTCAAAGACTGTAGGGGAGTGGATGTGCTGAACAGCTGAAGAGAGGTTTTGCAGTCAGTCCCCAGGAGAGAAAGAAATGCTCCATAGGTATATCACTATGACCACTTAAGCAATTTTTACTGAGTATGGTAAGAGCTAAATTCAAATTGCTAGAAGTGAATTGTTTATCCGTGGTTTGACTTTAGCCAAATGGCAGCAGTACAAAATGTGGTAGAGTAGCCTCTTTTCCTCCAGACTTTCAAGCTTTATTTTTTTTAAACAGGGTCTCTAACTGTTACAGTGGTAAAGAAAGTTTTTAAAATGAGTAAGAGATACAGTGATGCCTGCCTCAGTTTGCAGAGAGCCTGAAACTGTAGTGCTAGGAAATGCAAACTGTCCCAGTTCATCTCAGTGGGTGTCATCCATTATTACTGTCATTATGTAAATGCAGATAGTTAAAATGTTTCATTAGTCCTAGCATAGAAAAAGGGAGAGGAAGATCGCCACAATCTACTCTAAGGGACTTCTTTGGTGCCTAGGGTTTGGGAGTGGGGGAGACTTCAGCAGGCACCATCATCTTTTTTCCCCTAATCAAGAAAAATCAAAGTCCAGGGAGCCTAGCATAGGACAGCAGGGCCTAGAAGCCCAATCAAGAGGAGCCACACCCAAGAGGCAAAGGGTGCGTCCACACAGTAGCGTTATTTCAGAATAACAATGCGAGCGCCTACACAGCAATTCCGTTATTCTGAAATAAATTCAAAATAATGGATGGCTTATTACAACTTCTGTAAACCTCATTCCACAAGGAATAACACCTATTCCAAAATAGCTATTTCGGAAAAGCAGTAGTGTGGACACTCCACTGCTGCTATTTCGAAATAGCTCCTCCCCAGGGTCATTCCTGCGGCTCTAAATCGAGGTAGCATGTCCACATTAGGGAAGCCTGCCTCGGACTAATTTTGAGGCATCCCTGTAACGTAGATGTGCTATTTCGAAATAAGCTATTTCGGAGTATTTCTTCTGGAATAGCTTATTTCGAAATAAGCGTGCAGAGTAGACGTACCCTAAGACAGCATATTTTGAACAGCTGCTCAATTGACTGAAGACATCCTGTTTTGAACATCTGCTTAATTGACTGAAAGCAGTGCCTCAGTGTCTTGTGTGGACATATTTTATTCTGTGAGCAAAGCTTGGAATAACATCACTCTTTTGTAGGGTTTCAAATACTGAAAATCTCAAATTCCCAAAAGACATAATATCAATATGAAATTACAGAAGGTGCCAGAGAAACACAATGCATTTTGACTTGGTAAGAAATAACCACCGATCATTACGGACAGGTTGTACTAGCAAGAACTTAATAAATCATTCAGGTTTTATTAAGTTAGTTAAATAGATGGGAGACATAAGGCTCTTCAACAATATTTTGCGTGTGCAGGAATACTTGTGTACAGTTTGATTCAAAAGTGAGTTCAACTAACTAGCTATCTTCTGCCCAGAAGTTAAATTTCATCCAATACAGAATTTATCAAAGACTAATCCCAAGAAGAGTGCCACAACAAGACTGTTTATTCCAACTCAACACAATGAGTGATATCCAAGCAGAGCTAAACTGCTGTCCAACACAGCTATGCTCCATATTATCAGCCCAAACTTCCTGAAATGTTTACCAGAGTAAGTGACATTACAGCATATGACTCTAACTGGGTCAGAAGATCATTAGAACTCTTCTTCTAAAGTCAGTGCTGGGATTTTAGCCAATCCGCACACTCAAATACCCCTGTACTTGGAGAAACTTAACTTTTGCTGGCTCCCTAAATAGTATCATATGTAGCACCCACGTCACGTGCCGCTTGTAAGAATGCTTTTGGATTTTCCTTCGAGAAATCCTAATCTATTTAACTTGGTTTATTTTTGTTAAATTTATGCTCATGGTGATGAGCATGCTGTGGATAAATAGATTAGCTATACAAACACAATCATTTGGCATAATTCAATACACAAAATGCTTGTCAGATAAGTGTCATTTCATTTGCATACTATTAGGCTCCATAACAGCTCAGATTTGCTTTGTGATTCTTGCATCTGGGTGCCGACATGAAACTACATTTGTCTGACACGATTCCACAACTGAATATGTTAATCTCTAAGCAGCTTTCTGAGCAAGGATAGGAAAAAAAGACACATTTACTGTGCATTATGACAACTGTTCAAGATGCACAGTCTGAATCAATTCCTGATTTCAGTAAATCAGTCACAGTATTATCTAGTTCTCAAGGAACTTCAACCAAAGTTGAAGGAAAGTTTATATATGTTTGTCTGAAAATTGTGATTAGATGTGCATTATGCCAACTGTTAGATATTACTCATTTTCTTCAGATCCTTTCCTAATGGGTAAGCTCACCTTTCCATTGCTCAGATAACTTTCTTGTTTCAGAGAAGTGCATACAAGCAACTACTAGGTACCCACATGCAAAGTGAGAACCACACTTTGCTGATTCTCTTTAAACTGCAAACAAGCAGCTCTTTCTTCATGTGCATGATGCCACAGAATAGGGCCTCCAACATCTGCTTGAGCTATTTCATAGGTTGTATGTGTGATCATTAATGGCACATACAATGAGATTGTTTACTGCATGTAGTAGAACACAAAACTCTTCTCTTCTGCAAGCTATGAATCAGAATATTTTTCACAATTACTGACAGAAAACACCGTGCCATTATTAGTCAGCACTGTCAACAGTGACTAAGCATAAATCATCCAGTACAACAAATTAGGTTTCCAAAACAAAACTATTTTCCATGATAGGCCCCAGAAGCACAATCCATTAAAGAAGTGAGGACAATCCCTTATTAGTCTGACATGGATTAAGAAAGTGTTTCCTACAGTCTTCAGGTCTCTGGCTAATGTTTAAATTTTGCTTATATATATATATAATGTGGCACTACAGAGTGAAAATGAAGAAGTGGTGTTCCTGACAGCGGGTCAATAAAAGGCGCTACTGAATAGAAAATATATAGTCTGGTGGTTTCTGCTTATTTCCAGGTAGACTGGAGTCCATGTCACAAACCACCATGTACAGTAAGCACAATCACTAGCCTCTGCACAAGAGAGGCCCAGGACTGAGCTAGCATAAATTCTGAATTACTTACCACCTCTAGAGAGGGTGGTCCCTCCAGGCCAGGGTTGAGCTCATGGGCAAGGCTGTGCAAGGAAGCTGTCTGTACAATGCCTGGCCTGCGGATATACAGAGGACTTCAGTCTCCTGTACTGTCAATCTCAGTCAGTGTGAGCTCAAATATTCACCAAAAAGCTACGGGTCAATTTTTTCCCTCAGATGCCCTTGTGTAGTTCCCCCACGTATGTCAATGGGAACCACATATCCACACATCCAATGGGAGAATGTGACCCTAGAAATGTGTCTTATGTACTAATCCCGCCTATGCAGAGGACCATCACTGCGCTCTAAACAAGTGTGCAACATTTAACATTTCAAACAACCTGACATCTAAATGTCTTGTATCAACAAACCATAACTGATACATCTGTTATTAAATTCAATAATACAGTGTTTACTGGTGCAGGATTTTAAAGTGTGTTTTTCTTAACACGGATATTTTAAAATTATGAATGAAACAGGAGTGAGATTAATGTAAGATATTTTATTAAACTGATTTCATCCTATGAAGCTGTGGTAAACACACCTCTAAGTCTTGTCTTTGTTAAAATACATCCTAACAAGTCTTGCATAGCAGCGGGTATGACTCGGATATGAGGCATTTGTCAAATTCTAACGCCATTAATTTGTCCTCATTGTATGAATATGTGAAATGGTGGGCAAGTGCAATTACTTCACTACCTGACTTCCATGACGTATCATTTCTAAGCACTGCAGTGTATAATATCACTCCCCAGTAACAAATCATAACAGTTCCTAAGCTCTGAGCTTTTGGCTCAGTGTGGAATAAGAATGCGGTCTGATTCCAAAAGTAGTTGTTGATGACGAGGAGACTCAGAGTAAATATGTATTCAGTCAGTGCATATGTCCACATCACTTATCACAATGCCATTTACTATGTCTGTGTATATGGATGGCTAACAGACAAATTCTCATTTTCAACCAGTACCTCCCTTAAACACAAGCACATTGTCATCTTACTTGTAGACTAGAGGATAGAAAGGGGGAGGAGATTTAAAATATAATTAAAAATAGGTTTTCATTTGAAGCATATCACATATGTAACAGGCACACAAATTAAGGGAGATGAGAAGGTAATTGTCCTCTCCCTTGGCTTCAGGATACACTAGTTACCAGCCATCTATAAAGGCATATACCTCAGAAACCAGAGCTTTGTCTTGCCTGTTCAAACCCCTTCCCTTCTTTCCCTCCACCCCACAACACACACACATACAGCATACTCATTTTGATGAAATTTCATCCCTGGGCTGAACCACTCTCTCTTGGGAAGGATACTAGAGTTTGTAAAGTAGAACTTCCCCAGATCAGACAAGCAGTTAATAGTCTGAGAGGCAGATCAGTCAGTCTACTATGAATTCCATTTGTAAGAGAAGACCACACCAAAAAAGGTATTACTTACATGTATGCGTCTTCTTTGTTACAGAAATACCTGAAGGAAAGAAATGATACCATTGTTAGGAAAGTCACCATTGTATAAACTCTTTTGATACATATTTAATTGTTAAACTCTTTTGTCAGAGACGTACGGCTGCCTCTATAGAAGAGGCATGAACGTCACATCGATTTCAACATTAGATTCAGGAGTATCTCCCCTTCTTTGTGTGCAGGTTTTAATGTTACTTTATATCCTTACCCTCCTCCCCATTAATGAAGGTTCATATATGTAACCACTGAGATTTTGTTGATCAAAAGCCTATTTGAGTTAAACAGTTGTGAGATATATGACTGCCCTGAAAGGCCCAAGAGTATGTTCAGAGGGGCACAACCTTTTATGTCCCATAATAAAGAATTTTCCCACACTCATACCAACCACTGCACACCAACCTCCCCAGACAGAAAAGATCTGAGCAAGATAGCAATTCATTTGCTATGGTTATTATGTGCAAGTTGTTTTTTCACTACAAACCACAGATTATGCTTATTAAAACCAAACAAACAGCACTATGAATATGGGCATTACTGGTTGCTATTCTAGGCTGGAAGCAAAATAGATATAACCTGTTAAATATATTGTTGAAGGAATAAAGATGTTTTTATGCCAAAGAGGCTTATGGTGTTAGTCAGCAGGGATCATCCAGCTCCAATGAAATTTTAGACGTTATAAAAAATGCAGAAAAACAAATGGAACTAGGCAAGATACATAATAACAAATAAAGATAACATTAACTCCGCTAAATGTCATCGGAATTCATGCTTGAATATAAACAATGTCGTCTCTACTTTGGTAGATAACTGGTGCTATACTCTGAGCTCTCATTATTTAAGCTTCACTCTCCTTTGGGGGCATTCTGTGAGAGGGGAAAGAGGTTACTGGAAGTAATGCAACTATTTGAAATATTTAGTTCACGATTAAGACCTGTAATGAAATCTTGAATAGGTTTTGCTTGCAATGTATGAAAACAACACAGTTCTGTATCCCCTTGACCCTCAAATCAAATTTATAGAAAAAGAATGAACGTTTATTTTAGCCCTATTACTCTGTTATGCAACTTTTCAGTGAGGTGAAGTGGATTACAGAAAACGTACTAAAAACAGATATCGTTTGTATATTTATACTTGACCTCTTCATGACATTTTCAAAATGTCCTTATTGTGACATATAATTAAATCAATAATGCTGACCCCAAGTACTCAGTGCTGGATTAACTCTTCTGGGGGCCTGGGGCTAGTAGATTTTGTGGGACCTCGCCAAGGCTCTGGGGTTGGACCAAAATGAGGGGCTCAGTGTGTGAGAGGGAATTGCTGGGGAGCAGGATGGGGTGTAGGGTCTGGGCAGGAGGTAGGGTGTGGGAGGGCTCAGGGGATTGGGGTACTTACCTGGCACAGCTCCTGTGGGAGGAAACAGGTGACTGTGTAGTCCTGGGCCTACAGGCACTGCCTCGCTACTCCCATTGGCCTTACTTAGTCTTTGAATTTGAAATTATAGCCCTCATCAAGAACACCCATTCCTCCAAAAGTCTTTGTTGTTGTTCATTTTCTTGGTTGATCTGCAGAATAGCATACAGCACTCCTTACAGAAACTTTCATTACTACAAACTGTCCTAACATTTCCTTGATGGAAGCCTTTACCTGTGCTCTAGCCTATTTGACTAGCTCCTGTAATCTACTGAATAGCAAACACTGAGAATAAAGAGTCTTTAATTTGAAAATAATTTGCAACTGACTCTCAGAACTCTAGTGCTAATAAATTGATACATCAGTGCTCTTTCAGCATTCTGAAAGCCATATGTGTACTCTTCCCAGAAAATAATGCTTTTGGTAAAATCACTTTGAATAGACAGTGTTTATGCTGTCACTTCTGATTACTCACAGCCTCATCACAATACCGTTTGCCACAGCACAAAACAGACTTAACTGTATATGCTGACTGAGGAATGACTTTCTCCTGATGCATGAAGCATTGATAGAAATATCAATGTTCATATCTTTCTACTTTAAAATTTTAAATAAGTGTGGTATATTAATCTAATCAAATGTATCTGTAATAATTACCTATTAGAAGCTGATAAGGCTTAAGATCTTTTACACACACATTTTTAGATCTGATTAAACCATATACCATCTTAATTGCAGTAAAAAATGATGTCTTCTGCAACATTACATTGCCATTTTCAGGATATAAACTAAAGGCATTAATTATAATTGAGGCTTTACTGAAACCAATTTTGGTCCAAATGAAATCAGTGTGAGTTTTGCCATTGATTTCAACAAAACTAGATTCAAATTAACTAAGAATCTTAACTATATTTTTAAAGAAGTAATATTTTAATTTGTAAATTTAAAGATTCCTCCCACATAAATTATTAAACATGGGGGAAAGTTTGAATAGCAAAGGTATTAGGACATCCAACCAGTTAATCAGATAGGATATATTTTAACCAGTGGTTTAAGATTTAATAATAAATATGTAGTGTATTTCTAGGCTGCTGCAGCATGTCTTGTCTAGTATTATAAGAGGAAAACAAAGGCAGAGCAATTCTAACCACCTAAGTATAATAATCACCTAGAAATATACAATTAAAAGTTTGTTATGCATGGAAATATACAAATAATGCTAAAGAATTTGTTCATGTGGAGGCATAAACTAGACACTGACATGAATTTTAAATCACTCACCGTCTCCACCAATGCTAATTCTATTAATATCCAGATTTTTATGTCTGTTCTATGGGTCATATCTCACTAGTTTCACATACAGAAGTAGTAAATTCTATCAAAATCTATAGGATCACTTAAGGATTTAACTCTGCAATGTCTAAAGTATATAATCAACTTTAATCACATTCAGTTTAATGGAATTTTGTTCATAAATATTCGTAGGATTGGGTGCTAAATTTGTACAATGGAATAGAAAAAAGCATATGATGGAAAAATGCATATGGTAAAATAGAAATGGGATGCACGATCCTCAACTCAGCATTGGATCAAACTCCAAAGTGTGTCTAAAATGATACACCAAGTATTATTTTTGTAAGCAAATTGGTGCACATATAAACCTTTGACCCAAGTTAAAACGTTATTTAAGAAAAACTTAAATTTTAAAATCAGATTATAGTACATTTTGCTTTACATGCATGGATTCATTTTCAATGTGATGTTCTGAAGTAATGTGTGACAACTTAGTTTGATTATCACTAGCCTAAACTGGCAATTTTTCATTCTGACTTAAAAATAAGAACAAACAGCTCTTTAGTGTTACTAATACAGAAAGATTTCCTGACTTCAACAAGCCAGACTTCAAAGTAAAACAAAGGAAATGTCATGAAAATATCAGTGTATCATTGCTATGGTTATCAGTAAGTGAAAGTTTTAATATTACATTTATCACAGTGTTTATCACTTCAGCAATGTAGCTGGACATTCCCAATCAATGCCAAATCCTAGCTAAGTTAACATGTTGCTATGCAATTCTCTATGCAGCAACAAGCAATTTCATTTTGTTTCAAGTAAAAATAATTTATATGACACTTCTTTTTCCACTCTCACTAAATATACATAATTTGCTATTATCGGTGGTGTTTACAAAAACAATTTTCAGAGGGGGAGCCATGTTAGTCTGTTTCAGCAAAAACAAGACTAACACATTGATTTGGGCATAAACTTTCCATGAACATAACATAACAATGTCCAGCAAATACATTTATGCCCAAATCAATTTGTTAGTTTTAAGATGCCACAAGACTCCTTATTGTATTTACAAAAACAGTTTTCCTTATTCAGTGAACTTTAGGGAAAATATCCAGCAACAGGGATAGGATATCATTTTACAAACAGTTATGATCTTCACTAGCCAATTTCAAATAGAGATAAAAATGTCTTTTGAGAATAAAAAAATCAAATATTTATCCATCATGTTATTTCTTGGAGTTACCCACCCAAATAATGTTTAAAGAAACATAATGAAACTGCTTACTCTGAGAACTCAGATTATTATTTCTGTTGTTCAACTGTCAACTCTCCATATTTCAAGGGGAAAACTTCTGTACTTTGACGTATAGAATGGTAAGTAAAAAAAAAAGTACCATCTAGCAAAATTAATTATTCTCCAACACATCTAAGTTAAGATTTGCTTGAGTGTAGTACTTACATATAGTTTTCTTAAAATTCCTGAAAGATAATTTCTAAAAATTGTCATCAGAAAGGCCTCCATCATAGACAGACCATGTAACTGAGCAATCAGGATAATGTTTCATTTTCTATATTTAAGATTAATGTAAACTGACTTTACAATACAAGCTCAGGATTTTGAACCAAAATTAGTTAGGTTCATCAGTGCATGGTTACAAAAAAATCAGGAAATCAACATTGTAAGTTTGGGAATTTCTGGAACTTTGAGTTTTCATGCACTTACAAACTTGACATTATGGAATCAAAAACATTAAAACTTTTTAACTCTAGACTTCCTGCCTGATGTACTGTGTAAAATCAGAAGGAAAATGTGCTACAGTCTTCTGGATCCCACTGTGTTTCTATCCTTCACTCCACTTCTCTTTTACCTTATCATTGTTAGAAGCTAGCAATTAAGGTGATAGATTATACATACACTTAGGTGCTTACAGAGAACCTAGCAAAGCAGAATAATGGACTTGAATGTCCTCAGACAGGAATACATTCTTTTAGAATGTCTAACAATGGTTTATATAAAGTAGATAGGGATCCCTGGCTTGAAGAAGTCATATGATCTTTCTTGGCACTGTTTTTATGATGGCCAAGGTAAAAGAAAAATGCACACACTTATTGTAAATGCAGGCGGAGCAAGTCTCACCAAACAAAATGAGGTTACAAAATAGTGTCCTTGTCTAGGACAAAAGAGCTGTTAATGATAATCAGTACATATTACTGAAAGTGCTCCAAGTACTTTTGTTTCAAAAATTGTTAATGGACACTAATGCTTATAATTCACTCAAAAGATAAGTAAATGTATGTACTAAGGTTGCAAGGACAACATACGCTAGATATCAAACCATCAGGGATGTAAGAACAATTCAACATTGTATAATTACTTAAATGCTTTTCTTTAAAAAAATCATTTGAGAAATTTTTATGAGAATTAAAATATTTTGTAATGTCTTAGATTTCCTAGAGCTTGCTGGTACAAACTGATTGAACAGCAGCTCATCATGGCAAAAACAAAGCTTTTCTATTTAGGGCTATCTCATGCTTTTTATTGTAAAGGAATGGTATATGGGGGGAGTACTCAAGGTCTCTCGAGCTCAGATCCCGAAAGGTAGAAGCTTAACTCCCACTGATTTCAAATGGAATTAGGTGCCTAAATGGCTGTGAGGATCTAGGCTTTTGACCCCCTGGTTGAACTGGAAATACTTCATATTCTTCCCAGGGTTGGAGGAAGACCTGGCCACTATGGGTAACGATTCAGAAGTGGCAAGTGACGCAGGAGCTCTAAAGTCCCATTTTCAAAAGTCCCTGAGGAGCCAAAGATCCAGTGAGACACAGGCTGCTAAGTGCTTAAGTCCCTTTTGACTTAACTTTATTTTAAAGCGAGTTTCTAGCCCTCAGCATTGGGGAAAACAGCTTGGAAATGGGAATCAAGTATAATCAGTGCAGTGATGTCAATACCCACCCAAGCAGAGGGAGCCCAGCAGTTGGGGCAAGGACTGGGGTCCCCCATCCTACTGTCTTTGCCTCTGGAAGACGAGAGGGGACTCCTGCTGCCACTCCTGGTGGGCAAAGTAGGGAGTTCCAAGCTGCTGTCCAGTCCTTCCTTGCAACAGAGGAAGATACCCTGCCATAACTACCCCAGGGTGTCCTCTTAGTCCTCTGGAGTGACCTAACTAATTAGGAAAACTGATGAGCAGAGCCCCAATTTAAAAGGAAGTTTCTACAAGCACTTGTTTTCTTGGACCTGCCTTATCTCAAAGAGGGTCTTTCAGACCTTTAAGTGTTTTCTTTTTCTTCCGTAAATAGGTTATGAAATAGATTAAAAAAATGGACAAAACATTACAAAATCTCTACATTTTTATGTGTCAAACATCAGTGTAATATATATGTGTAGATAGCTGATCTAAACTTAATTTTCCTATTTGTACCTTGTGTATTAAAAATTAAATACAATATAGAATTGCATCTAAAAAAAAGAACATAGATCCAGCAGGAAGCTACCTAGAAAAACTTTGAATTCGTTTTGTTTTAATGACTAGTAATTACACAATTGACTTAGCAAATGATAAAGTGAGGATTTAAAAATAGTTTTACATTGCACCACAATTACAGGGAGCAAATTCCATTTAATGTACAGCATTCCATGAATCCAACCCTATTCAACACACTATTGTTCTTAAAACAAGCTAAAACCACACAGAAATTGTCCATCTCTTAAAAACTGACAGCGGCCGCCTTCTTCTTACGTATTTTATTCATATTGTGAGCCTTACTGTAAGCCATCATTTTATATAGTTTTAACTATGACAGTAAAATACTGCCACAAGCGACAGACACCTTCTCTATAAGCCCGTTACCTTTTCCTTGCAGTGACATTCAAAGCACAGAGTTTCCTTCATTTAAAGGAGCTGTCCTATCAGCTCACTAATGGGAACAATTAATTTAACCTGCACTAGATATACTGCCAAGGAGCTCTGCAATGTGTGCAGCTTCCTGAGGGGAATCAGTCCTCAATGGTTGGCCCTTCCTGCTATTTGATTCATTGACTAGAGTTCCACTTCCTTTCCAGTTAGTCTGATTTTATACAAAGAGGACATTGCAGAAAATGTGAATTGTTTAGCAAGTAGCACGATGTTAGTGAGCTCACTGTTAGATATCACCAGAAGCAGCTCGATTCTGTGAAGCAATGAGAGTTTATGGATTTCAGACATATTTGCTGTGTTTTAGACAGCCAAAAGCCCCTACTGCTCCTTTGAGAATAGTGTGGGAGTTGGTTATTCTTGCATCTTAGATCATAAAAGGTTAACTTTTTCTGACTGTTCCCGTGGCCTGCATAAAAATATTCCTACATGTATTTGTATAAGTTACACTTAAGAGCAATACTTTATTTGATCATGTAATCTAAAAAAGCCAACTATCTAATCATACACACAACCCAAGCCCCTTTCCCAGACTCTTCCTTGAAATCCCACCCATTCCTCAAGGCCCTGCCTTATTCATTCCATTCCCATCCCTCCATCACTGGCTCTCCGACAATCCTTACTCACTTTCTACTGGTTGGGGCAGTGGATTGGGGTACAGGAAAGGGTGCGGGGTTCAGGCTCTTAGAGGGAGTTTGGGTGTAGGAGGAATTGTAATAATTTGACAGAATTATACTTTACCTTCCTATATTTTCCCCTGAAGTATCAATTATATGCAACATTCTTCCCTTCCTATCTAAATTTCCTTGTGGTGTTATGGCACACACTAAATTCTTGTAACATTCAATGATGGGTAAAGTGATCTAGACTTCAAGTATGGAATCCTTCCTGGTGAAATTTAAGTATTAAGTATTTAAGTATTCCTGGTGAAATGCTCTAAATATGTATAATATTGATGTAAATATCATTTTCTATATATTCATAAAACATGTAGCATTCATTTATTTAGTAAAGGATACACCTTTCATTATGCTATACAAACAGCAACATTACCACTGTTGTTCCCAAAACCAGAAAGAAAGCTGAACAGAACAAAGGGTTTTCAGAGAACATTTCCCAGTTCAAATGAAAAAAAAATTCTCATTTAACAAAAGTACTGGTAGGTTCTCTGAAACAGCTTATGTATGGAAAGTCTCATTTGTACACTGACCATTAAATTGGATTATCAAATACAATTTACTAATGAATTCAAGGCAGACTAATTCTCTTGCATGACATAATACAAGTGCTACTTCTTCCATCCCTTGCTGCCAGTGGTTACTTCAAATACTGAACAACTACTGGAAAAGGAAGTCTTCCTAGAAATCCAGCATTAAAGACATTAGTGTTTCTTAAAGGAATCTGCATTGAAATGTTATTTCAGCTTCTGCAGCACTCAAATTACTGAACAAAACTAGGATAATGGTCAAACATTAAAAAAAGTTTGAATAAAGCTAGTACCTGTCTATTGACCACAGGAAGTCCTGTATAAAAATGGCATTCAGCATTTTTATTTAAAAGGAGGAGAGGAAGCATTGACTAGAACCATGAAATTGGATTTGGCATGGAGTTTAGAATAATCATTGAAACAGTCTTTGAACTAACCCCTCAATTACCTAGTGGTTTGGGAATATAGCAATTTGTTAGACACTGTAAGGTAACGTGTGCCTTCAGAACACCACACTATGTCACTGTACATTTGTTGTGTTGTATGTTGCTAACCCTCAGTGTACTAATAATGAATGGAAATTTGCTTAAGGGAACACAGTTGAGAAAGTAATGAACAAAATACATTTTTATGATCAACGTTTGAATGGAAAATAAGTGTTATTTCTATGCAGCCTTTATTTGAGCTTCTTGTGGTACTGTTGGTTTACTCCTCGTGCTGTTTTTACTGCATGGGGACACAGACATGATTGTTATCCTTCAAATAGTAACACTGCAGAATCGCCAGCAATTTCCTATACCAGTGGTCACCAACCAGTAGATCGGGATCTACCAGTAGATCTTGGAGCCTCTGACAGGTGATCCTGACTGGTTTGGCCGGGAAGCTATTAAGGGCTGGCACTTCAGTTGCCTCTTTCCCTACTGTCATTCTACTCCTGTTCTCTGCCTTGGAGTTCCCCTTGGGAGCCTCCTGCTTGTCATGCAGGAGGGAGAAGAGGAGGGTGCTGATGTCAGGGTGTCCTTCCTCCCCCCACTCCTGTACCCTGTCTCCACACAAAGAGAAGAGGATGGAGGGAGCTTGGCAATTAAATCTCTGTCACTGTCACACAGTGTGTGTGTTCCCCAGGCAAATGCAGTATCCCCTAGGCCACTCCAGAACCCACTCCACCTCCCTACCTTCAGCAGGTCCCTCATCCTGCTTTCCTAATACAGGAGCCAGCTCTATCCCTGGGGCAGCTGGTGTTGACTGCCTGGGTGGGCAGAGGGGTTGGGATGGAGCCCACCTCCCTGTGCTCCAGAAGCTGGTGCCCCTTAGTCCACTCAAGAACCCACACCACCTCCCCACCTTCAGAGGATCCCTTATCCTGCCTTTCTAATATGGGAGTCAGCTCCATCCCTGGGGCAGCCTGTGTTGGCTGTCCTGCCACTTCCAGGGTGGGTGGAGGGGGGGCAGGACTCAAGCCCACCCTCCTGTGCTCTGCAGGAGAGTGCTCTATCCCCTAGTCCACTTCAGAACCCACCCAACCTCCCTATCTTCATCAGGTCCCTTATCCTGCTCTCCTAATACAGGAGCCAGGTATTGGCAACCCTGGGGTAGCCTGTGTTGGCAGGACTCGACCCCACCACCCTATGCTCCAGAGGCTGATGCCCTAACCCTGAGATCCCACTCCACCTCCTGCGGGTCCCTTATCCTGCTTTCCTAATGCGGGAGCCAGGTCCATCCCGGGGGCAGCTGATGTTGGCTGCCCATGTGGGCATAGGGATCGAGCCCCACCTCCCTGTGTTCCAGAGGCTGATGCCCCTTAGTCCACTCCAGAACCCAGCCTACCTCCCTACCCACACTCCCTACCCCTTTGCCCAAGACCAGAGCCTGGACTCCAACCCTCTACCCCAGCCTGGTGAAAATGAATGAGATTCGGGGAGTGAGCAGGGTGAGGCCTCGGAGAAGGGCTGGAGCAGGGGAGGGATCTCAGAGAACGGGGGGAAGGAAGCTGGGTATTTGGCAAGGGTTTTTGGGTTTGAGGTAGATCTTACATTGCACTTAAATTGAAAAAGTGATCTCGTGGTTAAAAAGGTTGGAAACCACTGTCCTATACTATGGCGCAAAAGGGTGGCTTGTCTGTCAACTGGAAAGCCTGGAGCTAAGACAGCCTTAATTATAGGACATTCCATACTTGAGTTGAATCATGTGGTAAAAAAGGCTGCAGGGATGGGGCTTCTGCAATGAGGAGTCTGCAGAGTGAAGCTGTAGGGAAAGAGGTCTCCAGGCAGTGGTTCCTGAGGAAGTAACAGCTCCTCAGGATGGAGCAGTTTCACCCATGTAAAGCTCCAGGGGAAGATTTATGTTTGTATTTACTTGAAAATCTAGTTAATTTAATTTAAAAAACCCAGCACCTAAGAAGGGCTGTGTGACTGAAAGAAAGGCCGAAGTTTGTTGAAAGAGGCCTGGTGAAGGGGGAAAGGGGCCAGACACAGAAGTCCCGTGCCACAAAGGGATGTGCTCAGGTGGTCACTGTCCCTATTCCTGGGCCTCCACCAACACACATACTTGGTTCCAAATCCATTCTCATAGCTGTCCCATCCCTAGAATAGACTAAGCCCCTTATCTCAAAACACTTCAACTTTCAGGGGGGTTAAAATTCATGCTGAAATTTTGCAGCCAGAGCCTGTCCCATGTCTAGTATTTCTTGATATATGTCCATAAATAATTTGATAACAAGGTTCAAAAAAGAACTAAATACATTCATGTGGGATAAGTCCATCAATGGCTATTAGCTAGGATGGGCAGGGATGGTGTCCTTAGCCTCTCTGATAGAAGCTGGGAACAGGCGACAGGTAATGGATCACTTGATTGCCTGCTTTGTTCACCCCCTTTGGGGCACCTGGCACTGGCCACCATCAGAAGTCAAGATACTGGGCTAGATGGACCTTTGTTCCAGCCCAGTATGGCCGTTCTTATGTTCCTACTACTTACTGAGATGAAGATACTTCCCAAAACCTACTATTTTCACCTAAGGTTTTAACAGAAAAATAATTAAGTCTGTAATATCAAAGAAACTAAGATTTCTGTCATATATATATATTGTTTAGTTAGTGACATACAAACACAGCTATGGGCAGATACATTATAAAACAACATATTTAAAAAAAAAAATTCATTTCTATTGATAAGATAAATCTCAGGTATTTAATTTTGTTCTAATTAAGTAATGAGGTTAAGGGCTTGCGGTTCACTCCATAAAAGCAATGTCAGTTATTCACCTTGAGAAGTAATCTTGGTAGAACTACATTCGGGCCATTAAGCCTATTGTAATATATAGTACTAGGATATGTTGTAGAGTTGCATATCAGACAATTGCATTGCTGGCTGAATTCCAGTTTGGCTTCAGTGCATATTTTCTTCAATTAACCCTGGTGCACACAAATTGCACATAGGCACAGAAGATTTCCCATTCTCAAGACAATACATAAGGGAAGACTTCACACAGACCGAAAACTTCACATAAGTTTTGCGCAGAAAGTCTTTCATCAGCACAGTAGCTAATGGGCACAAGAAAAAATATTTGTACAGCAGAGAGAATGGGGTAACTATCTTAGTAGTCTAATCATGGCAAAGCCTTGTAGAACAGCAATTTTCTCCTAAATTCTTATTGTTGCTATCCTCCAAAGCCAATATTCAAGCAGTTTTAAACTTGTAATATATATCCTGTTTTCTCAATTGCATGCTTCTCCTTGTCAATATAGGAAAATATTAGAAATATCTAAGCACTGCTTGGATACTATGGTGGCTGTGGAAAGTTACCTGCTACCAGTCTAGCAGTAATACCATGCTATGTGGATGATCACTAGCTCCTATGACTGAGTGGCTTGAACTTGTATATATTGCCTGAAAGATGGCACTAGTACAGTACTGTCTAAGACTTTGGTACACTACTGTCTAAGGAAGAAGTGTACCACCTAATGAGTCACCAGCTCCATTTTAATATTCAAGTAGCCTTTGGAGATCTCCCAAGTGCTGACCTAGGATAGCCCGGCTCAACTTTTGACAAAAATCAGGTGGCATGTTTGCAGAGCACACATTTTTTGCTAATTCCTTATATAGTTCATAACCAAATTATTATTATAATTGAAGTTTGCTATGCCTAACAATTGCATGTAGTGGCTGACTAGCAAGCTGCAAGTACCATTATCTTTCAAGTGGGTTGTAACATTTGCAAAGATATGAGCAATGCAGTAAAGGAATTTTACAGTTACACTGAAGCAAATTGAAAATATGAAGATTTATCCCATATCAAAAAAGTATTCAACACTACACTAAATGCTTGATGTGCTTTCCTTGCAGTTATTGCAGTTACAATAATACTTAGCATTTGCTTTATAGGATGCTTTACCTCTTCAAAGCATGGCGCAAACATCCTCAAAACCCAGGTGTTATCCCCAATTTACAGACAAAGGAGGAGACACAAATGTAGTTACAAAAATTGCTCAAGCCCATGGAGGTGGCATTCAAAACACAAGTCATGTACAAGAATAAGGAGGTTCTCACTCTGTCCTCTACCCAATGACTCCTTCCACGTATGTGGTGAAATCCTAATTTTGTCCCAATCAGGGGTGCTGGAACAATTTGTATAATGGGTTGCTGACAGCCACTGAATCAAACTGTAAACCCTGTATATAATGAAAACTGCTTTAAGCCAGAGGATGCTGCAGCACCTTCCTCCCCACTGCACCTCTAGTTCTAGTATCTTTGGTCCTTTCCCCCTCCAGTTCATAAAGCATCAGAATGATTGTGATTTCACAAGGTAAGCATCCTGGGATGACTGAAGAACAGAAAACCTATTACAAATTACCACTTTTTTAATCAACAGACATCTTGGATCTGAAAAGTGGGCCTATGTCCTGGAGATAACCCTTGTAATTTTCTAACATCAGATTAGTATTCTCAATTTAGGGCAGTGTTTCCCAAATAGTGCTCTGGGGTTCCGCGAAGTGAAAGTAAGGGTTCCGCGAGAACCCGATCACTCCCCCCATCCTCTCCAGAGCTGGTCTTAGGGGCAGTCGAGCTCGGCATTTGCCTGGGGCTGCCATTTTCAAGGGGCTGCCAGCTTTTTTGTTTTGTTTTGTTTTGGTTTTCCACCTTTTTTGGTCGACCAGTTTTCCCCGGTGCTTTTTTTTTTTTAAAAAGGGTTCCGTGGCCAAATAAAATTGGGAAACTCTGATTTAGGGCATACCCAGGAAATACAAATAATGGCTCCCAATACTACCGGCATGCCTCCCTCCATCATTTTGCTTTGAATTCTCCATATTTTGTTTTGTAAAATGACGATTGAGAAAATATTCTGATTTACTGGATTTTTCCTAGAGGTGAACTGTTATGACTGTAGCCAGTATGTATTTGACCAACATGGGTACAAAATATCAGTGGTCACAGTGAAAGCATGATCAATAGGAAGAAAAAATTAATCTATGAAAATTAGTTTGAAATATTAAGATTTCATTCTTTATTAAAATCTTCCTATGTTTTTTTTAAAACCATCCTTTGGTATTTAATAATTACAGCCCTGCTACAGGGTTTTTGGTGGGTTTTTTTATTGTTCTATAACATTTAAAATTCTGTCATTCTCAGTTGAAACCAAAAGAGTGGTTCTATAAGGAAATGTTTTCTCTAGTGTGAAATCTTTAAAAAAAATATGGGGAGAGTTTACTAGACTGAATTAATACCTAGTGTAACCCCATGGATTTAAATATAGTTATAGTATGAATGTGTTTGGCTAATTATGTTTCAAATAATTGAACATCATCTTATTACAACCGGGGGATTATTTTAAGCATAATTAAATGATAATCAATATTCACTAGCAAAGAATATTTTCTCTTCCCCTAGTTGCTCCATTATAGATTCTGAAGAATGGTCTTTTTGAAAAAATATTTATGATCTGGAAAGTCAATTTCTTGTGTGTTGCATTACTTTATCAGGAATGTGCTTGTAAATGTGACTTTCATTATTCTGCTGAGATTGACTGTCAAAAGTGGTACTTTTTAGTAGGTTCTCTCCAGGTAAATTCTGACTTTTACAGACTGGCTCCCTTTTATTTCAAAATATACTGAGGTTGAATTTCAGCTTCTCATTGCTTTGCTCTCCTGGGGAAGAGAAGCAGATTCTATTATGTCTTGATCAGCTGCAGCTGAATGGGGGGAAATAGGGAAGGGAAAGGAACTATGCTGAAGGCTTATGCAAAAATTGAGACTTGAATATAGCACAAGTAGCACTTCAACACTTCAGATTCCTCTAGTACAGAGCTCCCTGGAGAGTTCAGTTTAAATCACTAAACTTATTTCAGGAAAGGGGGAAACACCCTAGAGAAAACTCTGTCGACTCCAGCAATATTAATAAACTGGTTGCCAGTGATGTGAACTATAATTCTTGACAGGTGTTTGACAAATTTGTAATTCCTACAAAGCCATCTTGTGAGCACTGCACTTGTTGCTATTGTTTTCAAACAACCATTTAACACTATTTTTTGCACACAATAGGACTGAAAAAACTGGGAAGTGCAACACCAATTCTAATCTACAAAGCAAGGCTGCTATGACCACTCTGAAAACCTGTCATCCATGGAGAATATTCTTTTCTCTTTGTAAAAGGTCCATATACTAGAAAAAATCACGTTTGCTGCTTAATTAATAATCTGAGATTCTTTCAACACAAATGCATACGATACTGAAACTGATCTCAAACACAACCCTAGACAGAATTACAAGTGGAATATTATTGTACATTTTAGGTCCAATTTTGCAGTTTTGACTCAGGTAAAATTTCCACTAAAATCAACCTGATGTGTCTTCAGCTTCAGCATTTTATCAGAAATTGTGAACCAGTGTTCCCTGTAAGATGAGCACTTGGGCAGCCGCCTTAGGATGTTAAATATTGGTTAATTGAATAGTTGAGTAACCTCATGAATTCTTACTGGTTAGTCAACTATTCTATAGTCCCCGGGGGTGGGGCCTGCAGCCAGTGGCTCCAGCCTCATTCCTGAAGAGTCCCCTGCCCTTCTGCGCTGCTGCTTCTGTATCAGAGGCAGCAGTGTGGGGTGACAGGCGGGAGCTGCTCCGCGAGGGGAGGTGGTTTAAAAACCGGCTCCCCTCACAAACTGGCTGACTGTTGCCCTGTGCTGCTGCTTCTGATAAAGAGGCAGCAATGCAAGGTGGGAGCAGCCCGTCTAGGGGTGGGGTTGAGCTCCTGGACCCATCGCAAACTGAAACCAAGCCAGGCTGCCTACCTGTTTGGCTCCTAATACACTTTAAATGCAGAGCCACAGTGGGGGTATGTTCCAGACCCATCGCAAGCCAGGACTGAGCCAGGCTGCTGGCCAGACTGCTAAAAAATTCACTGGCAAGGTGTGTGTGTGTGAAATGTGTGTTAACCTATATGTGTGCTCATTGGTTAATTGACTACACTATTATATCCCTAAAATGCTCAGGAGAGATGTAGGTGCTACCCAGGTTAGGAGAACACCCACAGCTGCCCACAGCCATCACCGTGTGTTTCTACTGATGGTGCACATCCACACATCCCTCAGTGCCCATAACAACATTGATTCTGCACATGGATGTAAAAAAGTCGAGGAAACATTGCTGTGACCGCAAGTTTTCCTATAGACAACATACAATGAAAAGATGGGCTAAATTAATCTTTGATCTAACTGCTCAAACCAAGGAGTTATACGAGGGGTGAGTTTGGCACAATTTGTTAATACATGTCTCCTCCACATTTGTTTTCTATATGTTGCATTTCTCCTTATGGTGAAATGTAATGGTAAATCTTTTACTTTCATGCACCTTTGGATGCCAGTTATTTTGCAGCATGGAGTCTGCCATGTTGTTATTGTGGTTAGGAATTATCTTACAGTCAAAATGTCTTCAGATCCCTGTGCACAATGAAACCAGTCAAAAAGATTAACTTCTTTCAGATGATTATCTTCTAAGGCTTAAATCCAGCATATAAAAAAATACAGTGGTCTGAAAAATACTGCAAGGTGATAATGAAATGTTCTAGACCTTAAATATCTTTTTGACCTTAGATAATAAAACGGTTTCCAAAATATCTGAATTACAGTAAATAATGAAATAAAATGTTAACTTAAGAGTGAATGTTTTTCCTTTTTACACTGTGTATAAAAAGGGACATTTGCTGTCTCAGGAAGATCTATATTAACAGACAGAATGAATCAATATTCCAAAATATGCAGCTTTTTGTATTATTTTACGTTTTTCTTTATTAGGTTGAATTTGCCACCATCATACAAAATGTCATTTTCTCTTAGTTTGCAGTGTAACTCCAGTGGGCCTGCAACCTCATTGCCAGATGAAACCACCATTGACAATCTTGAATGTACAAACTCAGACACAGTTGCATTGACCCATTGGCACTTTACCAATAAGAATCCATTAAGAAGATTCAGAGTAGACCATAAAAGCTCTATTTTTAGTAGTGAAATCTCTGCATGGGGGGATGGGAGAACTGCTATTTGAAATCAAGTGAAAGTTTGTTGCCCTTATGTCACACAGAGAAGCAGAAATAGAAAAGGTTGCAATGCACACCTCGGCTATGTCTACACTCACGGCTTCTTGCGCAAGTACAGCCGTTCTTGCGCAAGAAGCCGCAGAGCGTCCACACTGCCCGCCTGCTCTTGCGCAAGGAAATTTACAGTACAGCGTGGTAAGAGAGGGCTTCTTGCACAAGAGCTACGCTCTTTTTTAACAGGCGTAAGCCCTCTTGTGCAAGAGGTCTTGCACAAGAGGGCAGTGTGGACGCTTGGCAGGGATTACTTGCGCAAGAAAGCTCTATGGCTAAAATGGCCATCAGAGCTTTCTTGCGCAAGAGAGCGTTTACACTGCCATGGGCGCTCTTGCGCAAAAGCACAGCTCGCACATGGCAGTGTGGACGTTTTCTTGCGCAAGACTTCTTCCACAAGAACCCTTGCGCAAGAAGCCGCGAGTGTAGACATAGCCTTAGGGTACATCTACACAGCAGTGTTATTTCGGATAACATCTGATGTTATTCCAAAATAACATAGTCCACGTCTACCCTAAAAGCAGTTATTTTGACATAATGTCAAAATAATGGTGAGCTGTAGGACTTCTTCCTCCGACTCCTGTAACCCTCATTTTACGAAGAGTAAGGGAAGTCAGAGGAAGAATACTCTTTCTTGGACTTCCTGCTGTGTAGACGGCGCCAAAAGTCAAAATAAGCTATTTCGACTTAAGCTACACATTTAACGTAGCTCAAGTTGCATAGCTTATTTCGACTTTAGCCCTGCTGTGTACATGTGCCCCTAACGTGCATCTGTCACTCCAGTCCCTGGTAAATTTATAATCTTATTAATGGCAGTTTGGTGGTTGATACTGATTGTAATAAATAGTAATAAATGTGTGTAACAAATAAAACATTTCTTGTCCTCTGCTGTTGGTATGTGCACAGGTTTCATAGTGAAATCAATTGACTCTTGGTATGTGCTCCTGAAGGTAGATTCTATGCCAGAGCCTATGAATTAAGTTGCTAGGTTAGTCTTTCAATAGAGCCCATTTATGCTTTTAGCTTTTTAACTTTTTTTAATCTTAAAGAAATTCAGCAGAATCTCTGAAACAAATATTTACAATGAATACAGGGAGCTTGGCACAGAAATAGGCTAATTTTGGTACAAACCTGAAGCAAACACCGAATCCAATTCACTTTTCCAGCTGATTCTGCTCTCTTTTCTGTGTACTGAAACCTTGGGAGCTTAGCTGTTTTATGTATCCCTTTTCTTACACTCAGGACTATCGAAACAGACCAGTGCACTACAACCTCCACAGGTTGATATAGCCTGCACAACATGATTGAACCTGATAGATTTAAGTTAAATGTTAACAATGTATAAATCAAGAGTAGAAATGGTTTTGTGGTGTGAATAGTTTAGAACTCAGGAGATCTATGTTCAATTCCATGCTCAGCCAGAGATTTTCTGTATGATGCTGGGCAAATAATTTACTCTCTTTGTGCCTCATTTTCCTGCCTGTAAAATGGGAATATTATACTTTGTTCCTCTGATCCTGTGTCTTGTTTATTTAGATTGTAAGCTATTTAGAACAGGGACTGTCCCTCACTATGTGTTTATACTGATTTCAATTGCAGCCTCTACCTCAGTGTTTCTTAAACTTTTTGAGACCATGGAACACCAAACAGTAATATTTTTTAATGCGGAACACCTATGAACATTTTCTTCAAAAAAAAGTGCTGTCAGACAAAAAAAGACACAAACAAAGAAGTAACAAAAACAAAGAAGAAGTCGCGGCACACCTGAGAGTTGTTCACGGAACACCAGTGTTCCACGGAACATAGTTTAAGAAACACTGCCCTAGGTGTTACTGTTATATTGTTATTAATATACCATTTGGATCAACTGCAGTATCTCAGAGACATCACAAAGGCAAACAGCCAGTTAGGTAGCATCTGAGAAATTTGGTTAACAGAAAAGATTTGTCAATTCATACTTGCACTTTATACCACATTCCACTGCCCCCAGAAGAAGTTGGGATCAGTCTCCAATCCCCTTTCACTGGCAAAATGGCCAAAGAAACATTTAATTCTTTCCTTAAATTTTCTGCTCTCTGTAGATAGTGTTCCCTTAAGGAACTCAGAGAGAGCTTTTGCAAATGCTTGGGAGCAAAAGGAAGGCACTGTAGCTGAAAGAGACATGAATATCTCCAAATAATCCCACACTAGTTATTTTCAGGGCTCCAGGGAAATTAAACAAGGGGTGGGAGGAAGAAATAACCTGGCTCCTTCACATACACATCTCAAATTTACAACATCAGTGATTGGAGCCTAAGAGCAGAATTTTGAGCATTACTCTGTAAATTCATTTTAACAGAATCATATCCAGGACTATCCGTCTGCAGGGAGCAGGTGACACGAGTGTGGGAAGAGAAGGCAAGGAAAGAGGGAGGAGAGATTTGATTATGTTTGAGGCATTTCGATTTAAGGATGTTCTTCACTGACAAGATATCTTATCTGAGAGAGGGCTTTGCTCAGCTGCTGTAAAACCCTCCATATTTATTCAAACTCAGCACATTCCTGGCAGAATCAATTGGCTGAACAAACTCTAGATGTTCTCTGTACTACCTTACAAAAAGGTATTTCAATACCAAAAAACTAACTCCAGGCAAACACAGGATGTATGAAGGCCGGGGGGGGGGGGACCGGGACAGAGTGTGAGCGCAGCAGTGGCCTGGCGAGCTCCCTGCTCACTCTCCTAGCAGCTTTCTCGCTCCTGAACCTCTGTACAGCAAGCAAGAGGCTCTGGCACCACCATCATGCTTCCCCCCTCACATGGGTTGGGCATGGTCATTATTCGCTGCTGGAGGCTTCCTGGGTGGAATGCTACTGGGAGGGGCAGGCGTTGGGTGCAGTGTAGCTGTGTGAAGTCCCTCCTCCCCCGCGGCCAAAGAGAGGCGAGTGGAGGTCACTGCAGAGGCTGGGCATGGGGAGGGGATGAGGGACAGAGGACATGGGGTATTTCCAGGGCCAGGCATGGGAAGGGGCTGGCGCAGTGCAGGGGGCGGAGAGTGTAGCAGGGACCGGGCAGGCACTAGGTGGGGCTTGAAGGGTGAAGCAAGTGGGGAATGCTGCAGGGCCCAAGCATGGAGAGAAGCAGGGGATGGCGCAGTTGTGGGGCACTGCATGGGCTGGGCCAGGATGTTGGGTCTTGGCAGGGTGGTGAGTGAGCAGGCTGGAGGTGTGGGGTCTCTGCATGGGTTAGCTGGCGGCGATGGGAACGTGGTGCTGTTTGAGGAGGGGCTGCAGCCTGTAGGGCTGCGGGGAAGAGGCCAGCCAGTGTGGAAAGGGGCTGGAGCCAGGGGGTGGGGGCAGACTCTGGTGGTGCCCTAAGATGACCCCCCCCCCGTGGGGGAGTGATGTAAGGGCCAGAGGAGCTGCCTGGAGCAGCTAGTGAGGCACCCTGTCTGGAGGTAAACATGGGCTGGGAGGGGGTTAGGTTGATGATGTGATGATGTCATTCTGTTGTCTGACAGGAAAATTTATTTTATATATATAGAGAGAGAGAAAACTTTTTAATATGTAAATTTAGTGTTGGCAAAAGTTGTTGGATTGATAAGGTTTCTCTTTAATCCACCAAGCCTCAGTAATGCAAACTTTCTCGCATTGTCAGTTAGCTTAATCTCATAGCATGATAGACTACCTCAAATAGAGAGACTGAGGAGTGCAGGCTACAGGCCCATTCATTCAGTGCATTCAAGCAAACACCTCAGTTGAAGTATGTGCTTATGGTACTTAAACAACTCATGAAACTTGAGCCTCAGCCCTTGACCTCTACTGAAGATGCCAACATGGGTGCCAGTTACTGTCAAGGAAAACTGTAAACAAAGCTGTTGGGAGATGCTGAAGCTGCAGAGGAAAGAACTGTTTGGACAATGACGCTGATTTCTGAAGATTTTTTTGTGCTCGGACAACTCAAAACTTGTGCTTTATACATTTTGCAGGCTAATAGTAAATATTTAAAGTATTTGGGAGGGTAACACAAATCTGACCAAACTATTAGTTTAGAAAATAATTTTACAAGAATTTTCTAAAGATTTTTAGTTGTTACTTTTTGCACAGCAGATAAAGATTTAAAAGTCCTTATGCAGCAGCATTTGCTCCCTTGGAATTATTCTTAAAAAGACAGAATACCTAAAGAAGTCCATTGTTAAAAAAAAAAACAGGGTTTCAATTTCAGTCCAACAATGTCCCAACCTTGACTGGTGATCCATGAAGGTGGAGTGCTGTTCCCATGCATATCATAAGGTCTAGGTCAGGAAATTCAATGGGTGGAATAAAATTTAACATGACATAATCCTCTCCTAAACCAGGAGATGCAAAATAGTGGAGACTCTTCATGTCACATAGCTTAGAAATACCGGTCAGAGCCTCAAGGAAGCGCAAACTGGCAGAGCTCAATTGAAGTCAAAGGAAATGAAGATCCGGTCCACAGTTCTGACATACCTCTTCGGCACCTGCAGGCTTTGTTGATAAGGGCATTATGAAGAGTAGTAGTCAACTGGAGAATTACAGTGTAAGAGTCCCGTTTAGCTCTGAATCTGTTTTACTTTGAGGGTCTATGCCCATAGGCATTGGGTATAGTTTGCACACCTTGGATATTATTACAACTAAATTTCAGCATTATTTCTTCTCCCTAACGTGGCTTTAATCTAGGGATGTTAGCATACGAAGTTGGGAGGGGTTGCAAGTGCTTTGGAGGACAGGGTCATAATTCCAAATGATCTAGAAAAACTGGAAAAATGGTCTGAGGTAAATAGGATGAAGTTTAATAAGGACAAATACAAGGTACTCCACTTAGGAAGGAACAATCAGTTTCACACATACAGAATGGGAAGTGATGGTCTAGGAAGGAGTACAGCAGAAAAGGATCTAGGGGTCATAATGGACTACAAGCTAAATATGAGTCAACAGTGTGATGCTGTTGCAAAAAAACCAAACATGATTCTGGGATGCATTAACGGGAGTGTTGTGAGCAAGACACAAGAAGTCATTCTTCCATTCTACTCTGCACTGATGAGGCCTCAATTGGAGTATTGTGTCCAGTTTTGGGCATCACATTTCAAGAAAGATGTGGAGAAATTGGAGAAGGTCCAGAGAAGAGCAACAAGAATGATTAAAGGCCTAGAGAACATGATCTATGAAGGAAGACTGAAAGAATTGGGCTTGTTTAGTTTGGAAGGGAGAAGACTGAGAGGGGACATGATAGCAGTTTTCAGGTATCTAAAAGGGTGTCACAAGGAGGAGGGAGAAAAATTGTTCTCCTTGGCCTCTGAGGATAGGATAAGAAGCAATGGGCTTAAACTGCAGTAAGGGAGATTTAGGTTGGATATTAGGAAAAACTTCCTAACTGTCAGGGTGATGAAACACTGGAATAAGTTACCCAGGGAGGTTGTGGAATCTCTATCTCTGGAGATATTTAAGAGCAGTTTAGATGGACATCTATCAGGGATGTCTAGATGGTACTGGGTCCTTCAGTGAGGGCAGGGGACTGGATTCGATGACCTCTTGAGGTCCCTTCTAGTTATAGTGTTCTGTGATTCTATGATTCTGTAGTCGTTTAAACAATTAACCAATACGCCTAATTTTATTACAACTACACACAACTCCCCCCCACCCTGCTGCCTCTGTATCAGAGGCAGCAAGGAGGTGAGGCAGGAGCTGGTGCTTGGGGCCTGCTTAAAAGCCAGGTTAAAAGCCAGCTCCCCACAAGCACCAAATCCTGCGGAGACGCCTGCCCCCACACTGCTACCTCTCTCTCAGAGTCAGTAGTTCGGTAGGGGGGGGCAGGCGAGATGCTGACACAGCTTCTGCCCATGGGGAGATCAGGTCCCCCACGAACAGGGGCTGCTGCTAACCTGCACTGCAGCCTCTGTATGAGAGGCAGCAGCACAGGGTGACAGGGAGCTCCCTGGGAGTGGGGCCAATAGTGCACTGGCTGCCAGCCCTGCCCCCGGGGAGTATTTTAGTAAACACGTATCTGCAAAAATGTGTTGCGGCTACACGATTACTAAAATACACAACATCTAACATGCCTACTTTAATCAGATTTGCACTGAGAGATCAAACAGAAGCTGCTTTTTTTTCTGAATTGCTCCCAAGGAGAGTAAAATAGCTGAGGATGTACAATGTGCTGCAGGGCCTGTTATACTCCTTATGCAAGCAAAACTCAGATTAAATTCCACAGGACCATGTCAGGGTTGCAGTACTGTCCCCTGAGCTGTTTGGTACTAATAGCATAGTTCGGAATATGCTTTGAATAATCAACTCACATGACTTATTGAGCTAAGTTTTAAGCATGGTAGTCCCTGGCTATAGTTGACATTTAACATGGTAGTCCCTGGCTATAGTTGACATTTCTAAGTAAATAGTTTAAGTTCTTACTACAGGTTGGACCTCACTGGTCCCAAACAAAGGAATTTGAAGGATCAGAGGAGGTCCCCTGCCACTTGCTGTGCAGCCTGCTGCCCTTCCCCGCTGCCGACTCTGCTTCAGGCCAGGTACCCCGCCTCTTGCCCAGCTGAGCATCTGGGTAGGCCAGCCCCCAGGCCTCTACTGCTAGCACTGTCCGGGGCTGCCACTGCTGCCCAGTCTTGCTTCTGCGGGCTGGCTCCCAGCACCCCGGCCGGTGCTACTGTGGCCCCACTGCTGTGAGTATACTCCTGATACCCTGTACAGGGCTGCCCCGGATACCCAGCCCTACTGCCATGAGCAGGCTCCTGGCACCCCATCTGGGGCTGCTACGGATGCTAGGCCCCACTGCCATGGGCTTGCTCCCGGCACTCCAGCTGGGGTTGCCAGGGATACCCAGGCACATTGCCCATGAGCTCAGCCCAGAGCTCTCTGTTCCAGGAACATCTGTGGTCTTCTCGGTCCCAGGATGTTGCCGGACCAGAGAGTCCCAGTTTAGGGAAGTAGAACCTGTAGTTAAATAATGTAGTCATCTTTTTGAGAGAGATAAAATGGGTGACATTATATCTTTATCTTGGACTAACATCTGTCCAACTACAACCTACACTTGATGGGGACTCCAGCCTGAAGGAAATCTTTTCTGAACCTCCACTTCTGGCCTTCAAACAACTCTGTAACCTGTTCTACCTTACATGCAGCTGTGGCACTCCATGTTCCTTGCCTAGACCTAATGAAGAGCACTATGTGGTTTAAAAGCTTCTCTCTTGTACCAATACGAGGTATTACCTTGGTAATGTCCTTGGACTGACACAGCTGCAACCCATTACATACAATAGTACTCAAGAGTCTGTGAAGCTAAGGTGTTCACCCCTCTCCACTATATCCACAATGCTTAAGCAATGGCTTTACAGTGGGTTACAGGGGTACAATTTGTATACAATAACAAAAAGAAGAAAATTCTTGAAGAGACAGACTCTAGCCTTCTGCATAGCATGGACATAATACGTCTTGAAAATGCCTTTCCAAGACACCTAGCTTTAAATCTGAACTCAACACATTGGAGAAAATTCCACTATATTGTATTAGTGCAACCCGTGATTTATTGTGGTATCTTGTCATGATCCACATACTTGTTCTTGTCAGTAGGCAATGTATCAGGTTTCCCACAGCAGTCTCAGAGTTAGAGAAAGTTAATGAAAGCTATCATAAAAATGTTTTGTTATCTTTCTGCTCCTCATCGCTGTTGTAAATAAGAAACATGGAGAAGCTGCAGCTCAGGTTTTAAACACTGTGAAATTCTGTCCCTTCAGTGATGCTGCATGGATGGCAGCAGTGGTTGACCCAAAAGGGAAGGAAAGGATGCAGAAAGGAGAATTGAAGTGTGTGTGTGGGGGGGTGGGAATAACATTTGGGTATTTTCCACATTCAGAATAAATCAGATGTTTAATTAAAGGCACTAGAGAAATTTTAGGAATAACTCCTCAGTTATTCCCATAAAGAAATTCCATGCACCGATCCTTCAATTATATGTAGACATGGAGGCTGTCTACATATAGACATGTAGACAGTTTTCCGTTATAAGTATTTCCGGAAAAAGAGCGTCTACATTGGCAGGATGCTTTTCCGGAAAAGCCCTTTTTCCGGAAAAGTGTCCGTGGCAATGTAGACGCTGCTCGAAAGCCCGATCGTCATTTTCGCGATCGGGCTTTTTTGAAAAGACTGCTGGGCTGTCTACACTGGCCCTTTTCCGAACAGTTTTCCGGAAAAGGACTTTTATTCGAGCGGGAGCAGCATAGTTTTCCGGAAAAGCAGCTGATTTCTTACAGTAGATCATCAGTGCTTTTCCGGAAATTCAAGGGGCCAGTGTAGACAGCTCACAGCTTATTCCGGAAAAGAGGCTGCTTTTCTGGAATAAGTGGCCCAGTGTAGACACAGCCGGAATGTTCATGCACAACAGCATGTCAGAATTTTTGATTACACATGTTCCTGAGTGGTCAATTTTGTAGGCACTCAGGGCTGGAATTTTGAAAAAGTGACCCTTTTTGCCCATCGCCGAGGAAGGAAGGTCTTATTGCAAAGAAACTGGACTAGGATTGGGAGATGTGACTCTACCATAGACTTCTGGTGTGCCCTTGGGCAAGTCACTCTGTTCGCCATGTGTGAAAGAGGGATTGTGGTGCTCTGCCTCACAAAGATTCTCAGGATAAACCCATTTATGTTTGTGAATGCTCCCATACCACAGCGATGGACTTCATGGGAACATCCTGATGGATTCCTAACCCACTGTCATCACAATTTAGCATTTAGTCACCTGTCAGATACTGAATGATAGCCTTGTCTGTCAGCACATTCAAGTTGAAATCAATAATTGCTATTCACTTTTTTCCTATTTTCCAGCACTCTGTAAACATAATGAAGGAACAGCAATTCAGTCAAATGGAATTTAGAGATATATTAATTCACAAAGCTCTATTAGGGTCCTTTAGATTTAAATTCACCTGAGCCTCTTTCCAGCCTTAACTGCAGTACTTGGCAGTGGTCACAAAAGGAAATCATTCATTTGTGGAAAGGGGTCCTCTTCTACACATGCGGAAAAGGAGCACCTTTTAACGAACATCATAAAGGAACTGTATAAATATTTACTAAACTGAAAGAATAGGAGGCTCAAATGCTGGCCAATGCTTTCCACAAATCAATGAAAGGGAATCTCTAATTAAGAAAACCAAAGCTGTTGGGTTTACTAGGCACTAAGACCAGTCCTGGAAGCTGAACGCAAATACCTTAGTTCAGAGACTGCCCACTGGACTCTTGATCTGAACTGACTGCTTGCAAAGTCAGAAAAAGATTCAGGTGGATGGGATCACTCACTCCCAAGTTAAATGATTCCACAGGGGGAAAAATGCCCCATAAGTTACCGTTGTTGAATATGTTCCTACAAATTTCATAACCACTAGAAATATATTTTTTTCCAGGAGAAAAAGGATGCCCTACTGTGTTGGTTACAGCAGGATTATAACCACATGCACTCACTGAATACAAAGTAATAACTAAATAAAAAGCAAATGACCAAGGCAATGTACATTCCATTAAATGGAAGCAGCTGTCATAAACATCTTAATTTAAAGAGCTGCTCATTGGGGAATTATAGCACTGTAAAAAGCTTCTTCCTTCTGCTGCTCCACAGAACTGGAACATATCAGGCCTTTAAATTTTTAAACATGACTTTCATGTTCTTTAGAGCACAAAAACCTTTGAAAAGTCAGCTTGTTAGGAGATTCACCTTACACAATCTTACCTTTAGGTCTGGCTGGGGTGCTTCAGAGCTTTGAATAGAGATCTTTCTGGTGTATCAGGGTTTTTAATGTTCTTATTGTTTAAGCAGTACAATAGCTTCCTCCCTCTGATTTAGTGGGACATTCTCCATTGTTATATATGGAACATATACAAATCTTGCTGTTAAAATGTCATGTTCCCTGTCAGGACCATATAGAATCCAAGATCACACTAGCTTTCTCTTCCCACAAAAAAGGGTATGTCACCATAGTTACAGCTCAAACCACCCCCCTGGAAATCTTAAAAGCCAGGCCACTCTTTGCAATTTGGGGCATGGCAAGAAAATGCTAGGAGAGAGTAAAACCAGCATATTATTAAGCTATCTCAGGATAGCCCAAAGCAGGACGAACCCTAACTAAATCATTCCACTCTACTCTGCGCTGGTTAGGCCTCAGTTGGAGTATTGTGTCCAGTTCTGGGCACCGCATTTCAAGAAAGATGTGGAGAAATTGGAGAGGGTCCAGAGAAGAGCAACGAGAATGATTAAAGGTCTAGAGAACATGACCTATGAGGGAAGACTGAAGGAATTGGGTTTGTTTAGTTTAGAAAAGAGAAGATTGAGGGGACATGATAGCAGTTTTAGCTATCTAAAAGGGTGTCATAAGGAGGAGGAGAAAACTTGTTCATCTTGGCCTCTGAGGATAGAACAAGAAGCAATGGGCTTAAACTGCAGCAAGGGAGGTTTAGGTTGGACATTAGGAAAAAGTTCCTAACTGTCAGGGTAGTCAGACACTGGAATAAATTGCCCAGGGAGGTTGTGGAATCTCCATCTCTGGAGATATTTAAGAGTAGGTTAGATAAATGTCTATCAGGGATGGTCTAGACAGTATTTGGTCCTGCCATGAGGGCAGGGGACTGGACTTGATGACCTCTCGAGGTCCCTTCCAGTCCTAGTATTCTATGATTCATCCCAGCCAGTCTTTTGTCAAGCTGGGACTTAAAAACCTCTAGGGATGGAGATTCCACCACCTCCCTAGGTAACCCATTCCAGTGCTTACACCACCTTCCTAGTTAAATAGTTTTTCCTACTATCCAACCTAGACCTCCCCCACTGTAACTTAAGACCATTGCTCCTTGTTCTGCCGTCTGTCACTACTGAGAACAGCCTTTCTCCATTCTCTTTGGAATCTCCCTTCAGGTAGTTAAAGGCTGCTATCAAATCCCCCCTCACTCTTCTCTTCTGTAAACTAAATAAGCCCAAATCCCTCAGCCTCTCCTCATAGGTCATGTACTCCAGCCCCCTAATCATTTTGGTTGCTCTCCGCTGGTCCCTCTCCAATGCATCCACATCCTGTCTATAGTGTGGGGTGGGGGGGGAGGGCAGAACTCGATGCAATACTCCAGATGTGGCCTCACCAGTGCCGAATAAAGGGGAAAAATAATTTCTCTAGATCTGCTGGCAATGCTCCTCCTAATGCCATTAGCCTTCTTGGCTACAAGAGCACGCTGTTGACTCATATCCAGCTTCTTATCCACTGTAATCCCCAGGTCCTTTTCTGCTGAACTGCTGCTTAGCCAATCTGTGCCGAGCCTGTAGCAGTGCTTGGGATTCTTCCGTCCCAAGTGCAGGACTAAGGACTTCAACGCGTTGTATATACATCCAAACTCCCATAAAAAAAAGACAGCCCAGTTATGTGTCCGCATCTTGCAACTCTCTCAAGAAGAACAGATCCTTACACTATTATCCTGTCTAGTAAGCCAAGTCACTTTACTTGCTGCACCATATTGAACACATGTGGGTTTTTTATTGTCTCCCTTTGCCAGTAAATACTGACTAATAGCTGTCATTTTGTAATTTCACAGCTTTGGTGGTTACTATTTGAAACAACCTCATCTTTATAGAGTATCGTTTTGGAGAAAACAGTCTTTTATAATATATTTTCTCCTATTGCATGTCTGGTTAACAACACTTGAGGCCCTAACCACATTATAGTTGACAGTGGGCTAGGAACCATGTTTAAGACTACTGCAGGTTTTTATAACAGTGTGATAACATACCTATAAGAAAAACGATCTGTGCACACTGCCAAGCCAAACATGACAAAATGTTATTACTTAACCGACTCCCAAATTCCTGGCTGAACCATGAGAGGAAGCACTGGCTACGGCATATGCTATTATGTCTATCATGGAAAAGCTTTTTTCTCCATTCAGTGACAACCCCCCATGAAGTCCTTGCCAGAGGGAACACACAGAATTTCAGGAGTGGTTTGTTCCCTAAGGCTGTGTCTACATTGGCACCCTTTTTCGGAAAAGGGATGCTAATGAGACACAGCGCAGTTAAATCAGCGGGGATTTAAATATCCCCGCGGTATTTCATTACATAACTGCGCTTTTTTCCGGCTGGGGCTTTGCGGAAAAAGCGCCAGTCTAGACGAGGATCTTGCGGAAAATAAGCCCTTTTCCGCAAGATCTCTTATGCCTACTTTCAAGTAGGCATAAGAGATCTTGCGGAAAAGGGTTTATTTTCGCAAGATCCTCGTCTAGACTGGCGCTTTCGGCAAAGCCCCGAGCCGAAAAAGCGGCAATGTAATGCAAATACCGCGGGGATATTTAAATCCCCCGATTTGTATTGCTTGTGTCTCATTAGCATCCTTTCGAAAAGCCAATGTAGACACAGCCTAAGTGCATACATGGCGTCAATGGTTATTTTCCATTTCTACATATATGCACTTGGTCCTTTAGGACAAAGCGATATTAAACTGAAATTCACCCATAGAATTATAGGGCTGGAAGAGACCTCATGAGGTCATCGAGTCCAGTCCCCTGGCCAAAGCAGGACCAACCCCAACTAAATCATCCCAGCCAGGGCTTTGTCAAGCTGGGACTTAAAAAGTCACCCAGCTGCAAAAGAGCCTTAGAAGGCCCCTTTGAACAGCACAATGCAGCTGAACTGCAGCAGTATCAGCAAACAGGTGGCTCCAGCATAAGGCTACATGGAGACTCTGCATCTCATGCCCATTGGGCAGTGTCTTTGGCTCCACAATTTTGTTTAATTTTTGGCTACAAACCTCCTCACAGCAGAGTGTTTAACCATATGATCTGTAAATCTGCTCCCCACAACTGCTCCCCAAACCACTGCATATAGGTGTTTTTTTTACACCCCTTTGAGCTCACCAACTACAATACAAGAGACACATCCGAAGCAAAAGACATTACATTAACTTCCCTATTTAAAGGAAAGAATTGGTTCACAGAAATTCCAGTTAACATAAAGTTGCCAATTTTGGTTGGACATATTCCTAGAGGTTTCATCAAATGACACAATCACAGAATCATAGGACTGGAAGGGACCTTGAGATGTCATCTAGTCCACTCCCTGCACTCATGGCAGGACCAAACACCATCTAGGCCATGCCTGACAGGTGTTAGTCTAATCTCCGATGATGGAGGCCATCCCTGACTGGTGTTAAAAATCTCCAATGATGGAGATTCCACAACCTCCCTAGGTAATGTACTCCAGTGCTTACCCACTAGGACAATTATGAAGTTTTTCCTAATGTCCAATCTAAATTGTCCTTGTGCTATTTAAGCTCATTTTTTTATCCTCAGAGGTTAGGAAGAATAATTTTTCTCTTTCCTCTTTTAACAGTGTTTGGTGAACTTGAAAACTGTACTCATGTCCAATCCCCTCCCCCCTTCAGTCTTCTAAACAAACACAGCTTTTTAGTCTTCCCTCATAGATTGGATTTGCTAGACCATTAATCATTTTTGTTGCTCTTCTCTGGACTTTTTCCAATTTGTCCATATCTTTCCTGAAATGTGGTGTCCAGAACTAGACACAGTACTCCAACTGAGGCCTAGATAAAGATTAAACTTGACTTCCTGGAGTCTCTGCCACAATCCTGGAGGGTTGGCAATTCTAAATTATCAGTAACTGAATTGCATATTCACTTGCCTTTCCTGTTCTGATTCTATTAATTTTTATCTTTATAGATGTTTAAATGGTATAAAGACAGCTGCAATTTTTTTCTTCCACTGTGTCTTCTTAAAAGAACACTTTGAGCTCAATTACTTAGTGGGGGTGAATTTGATAGAGCGGCAAAACCCCATTTGTAGATATCAGCCCTTACAAATTCTCTGTGGCAGTGCAGAGCTACTCTACGGATCCAACCTGACCGGCAAACGAAGTGGATCTCAGCACAAAAGGCATAAGATTCTTAAGCACCTAGAGGGAGGCACTAGAGACCTCCCTCCCTAGTAGTCATGCTAAAGCTGTGCTGTATTAGAGTTCCATATTTAAGTTTAATGGCAAAAAGACATGGTTTTGGACACTAACCACACTTTATGTATTGGGAAACAGGAAGACCCTATTGGTTCACAGACCACTTAGGAAATGTGCTTAATGTTTTTAATTAGCAGAGTATAACAAGAACAAAAGTCCTGAAAATAATGGAACACTTATCTATTTCCTTGTTTGTGCAAATAAAAATGCAGAATCTAAGAAGTGCCTTTGTTTCCATTTTTTATTGGCTTTTTTGCTGCAGGTGTTTTTGCAAGTAGGAAAATGGCAATCATTCATTTTGGAAGTAAGAGAGAATACAACTAAGTGAGTAGGGAGTTCCAGTCCCAAGAAACACAGGTCTGCTAGCTCAACACACACAGCTGGTTCATCTTTTTTTTTTTAAACCCTCAGTTGCCAATGTATTCCAGGAACAACATGCAATTCCTCTTCCTCCTCCTCCTTCTCCATTTAAAAAAAAATGAATAGAAAGGGACCAAAATGTTCTATGGCTTTTTGAAGCACCAGACGTGGGGGGCTGAGTTGGGGAGTGGGACAAGAGGGACCTGAAACTGGACTCTATCTCAATTCAGATCCAGAACTTCACAGTGTAAACCCAGTTCTAGCTGTGAAATGGTAACAAAGGCGGCACAGTATGCCTGTACTTCTCTTGCCAAGCTATTCATTTTTAGCACTCGCCAGATGTCTGCTGTGATGTATTGAGCCCTTGATAACTTTTTCCAGCAGTCAGAAATGTTTCTTTGCCTGCCTACCTCAACCTGCGCATCTAGATTTTGAGAACCTGTGAAAGTCACAGCCACCGCCCCCCAATTTACTTGGTTTAAAATATTTTGGGGAAATATTTTCAAAACATTCTCATTGAGGCAGCCAATGACGTGTATCGTGCATTAATGTCACCACTCACAGCAGTAAGTTAGGATGCCCTGTTGGACACAAAAGGGGTGAGATACAGAAGAGATAATAAACAATTTTCTTCCCCCAAAACAGAGTTTATTATATCAGCAAACACAATTCTTGCATTTAGACTAGCTCCCAAAAACATGAAATGATACGGATCTCTAAATGCATGTCTAATACACAACCACACAAGACAGCCCTTCCCAGAAGCCAGCTGTGTGTTCTTCCCCATGTTTCCCTTTCCTTGGAACCCTTACACAGCAACTCTTGTCTTAACACTGTTCTTCTAAGAATTAAATCTACAGTAGAAGGACCTGTATTACAAAGAGCACAAGGCAACTCCCCTTTCCAGCATGCTCTCTCAAAAGGAGAGAGACAAACCTCCTTTTCCCCATTTTCTATGTGGAGCATGCCTGCTATGCACCATGCTCCGAGTCTCATCCCCAGGTAAGGGCTCATGTGTTCGGATCCATTCCTGGGGGCCCTCCCCCAAGATAATCTAATCTCAATATGCTACCACCAGAGTAATCTATTCTTGTCTCTGGGCCCTGTCCTTGGGGCAGAACAGAGAGAATACCAGTTTGTTAAAAAGCGTGGTCTCTTTTTTCTCCATACCTCTTCTCTAATTCCAGTGATATGCCTTGTCATCAGTATCTACCTGTTTTTCCCTTTTACTTAAAACTATTACTCTTGCAAATCTCACTGTCAGTAAGGGGCTAATAGAGAGCTTCACAACATACAGGGAAGATCAAGTACAAGTAGCATCCATGCTTTTTACCTGCTTCTAGAACAAAGAATAATTTATTACCTTTGTCAGACACATAATTCCAGTAATCAAGTAGATACATGTAAACATTTATTCACTTCTAGGGGCAAAAGGAGGCAAACATTCTCTATTCTATTCAAGTTCTTATACCTTCAATATTTGTTTCCTATCACTCTTCATTAGGTATTCATTATAAGGCTAATTTATTACATTTAAAAGGGACACTCCTAATCAGCTGCCCTCAAATTAGATCTAACTTTGATTTGGTATAATGCAAACTAGAAAGTCCTTGTGTTCCTATACAATTGAATTATTTCATTTAAATCTACTTTTGAACTAGTATTTTTAAAAGCCACCATTCTAGCATCATCACGCTAAAATGCAATCTGTGTCCTGTCAGTTTGATTTTGGCCCACTAATGCCAACCTCCTAAGTGACACCCAGTGTATTTTTATGGGACAAAACACACACTCTGCTGGCCCATGTACATCTCCATTGATTTATGGAAGCTGCCTCTGCAATAGGCTGGATCAAAATGCTACAGTAGAAGAGTACTTAATGTTATCTGCATTTATGAATTTCTTGTCTGTAATATTGCATTTGGAATGCACTGAGGACTGACACAAATCAGTTCACTTGCATTACTGGCAAGGCAAAAAACCACTGACCTTTCCATTAAATATTCAAATGCTAATTAACCTGAGGGGAAAACTTAAGGATATGAAGTGTATTCTGCACTCTTTAGTCCTTCAAAGAGAAGGAAGTGAACAAAATGTGCACTTTTCTTTTGGCCAGTGGACTGGATGGAGGAGGTGGGGGGATGATACTGTTAAGTGTCACTTTGTCTACACTACAGACTAGCTCCAGTTCAGTAAATGTACTGCAAACTCCAAGAATACATAAGCAAAGTTGTGATTAGTACCCCTCCAGCTATACTAGTTTCAAGCAAGGGTGAGCTTAACCAAAGCATATCATACCTTCCTTCTGTTTGCACTTAAGGTTTGTATAAGCAGAGAGTTTCAGCAGGCTTACATCACTTGTGTATCTGAAGTTGAAAGTGAGTTATGGTAAGTTTGTGAAAACTGGAACATGTGTAAGTAACCACATCTCGGACAACGCCTTAATGACCACAAGTCTAGCTCAAAGATCCTGACTGAAAAAGTTGTAAGTTAATAAACAGTGATGAAGCAATACCCTTTTTGTTTAAATGAAATGAATGATCCTTTAATTAATAGGCAGCATGTAGTTTGAATTAAGGGCGAAGGAAGTGCGGCATTTGAGATGTCATCACAAGATAGCTGTATGCAAAAGAGGAATAATTAATAGAATACACCTCAGTTTGTTAATGTAACTCAGGTTTTGCAGGAATGAGTGTATACCTTGACTACAACAGTAATTTGAAGGTCGTACTGATGTACGAGCAGAATACAGAAAATAGATATGCTGGGACTTTAGGTGTCAGAAAGATAGCCAAACACAGTGCTGGATACATTGGGGAGAAGAACAAAAATGGTAGGGAAATAAACTTTATATTCCATGTCTAGAATTTTCAGACAAGTTTGGCAACCCAGTCCTCATAAGGGAATCCATAGGAGAGAAGTGATTAAGTCCTTTGGAAATAACTCAGCTTATGTTTCCAAGGGACACTCCAGAATAAAAGCAAGACTCTTTAAGCTTCTAAAGAACAGATAATTCTGTTTTCTCCCAGCTCATTTTTATGCAGACCAATGCCTGACAGATGCTCAGAGATCCACTGCATGAGAACACAGGGGATATTAGAGATGTTTTTTGCTGTGAGTGGGGACACAAAAGCCATAACTCCCTTCTGTTTATTCAGAAAAAAAAAGTAGTCTTTCATCCTTTGGCAAGCAAGAAGTTAATAGCCTGTTTTCTTTAAAAAAAATTACCTCTAACACTAAAATTTTATTTCTATTGTATTACATTTAGGAGCCCTCAGGGTCACAGGGTAGATAATCAAAAAGGACAAGGAGAAAATTAAAAAAGAGAAAAAAGCAATCAAAAAGAGCATTGAGGAGGACCATAATCCTCCATAGGAAGAATACTAATTATACTACTGCATCATCTTATAATTAACCCTGATCTGAAGTTCTTTTTTAGCAGTAATAACTTTCACACGTACAATCATTTTGATTGCTAATTGTTCCCAGCATTTCTTGAACATCTATTTTAGTTTGTGTAGCATCTTTTCACACAGCAGTTAACTCTCATTTATAAGAAATAAGACAAAATATTTAGTTTCTTGGATAATTTTGTCACCAGACATTCCAATCAGTGTGCTGGCTTCGTTTTATGGTTGAGTTGTGGGTAGAACACATTCTCTTCTTTTCCCAAATAGTCCTCTTTCACCGCTAGAGAGAGAGAGAATAATGAATCTCTGGTGTATATTTCAGGTAGCACCCTTGCAGGCCAGCCGCTGAAACTGGCCATTTGTCTTTTTAATGACTTCCATCTGCACTTTCATATTTACTTTAATAAATGTGGGATATTATTATAGCAAGCACACTGAATTCCTTCCATAGCAGATCCCTACTTGGGCTCAGATCATTATTGGACAACTGGGCACAGGTTAGTATGCTACTTCTGAAGACCTATGAACAAAACCAAGTTTCTGCCAGATTACATAAAATGGGCGGAGTCCAAAAAGAAGAGGCCTGTGTCTTCTCTTTGGAGATGCCTGCTCATTCATGAGTGAAGTTAATATTCCTAACAAACTAACTTGAGGTATAGAGAGACTATGGAAATGCACAGATGACTTTACACCAGATATGTAAAAGAAGATCTACAAGGAGCAGGAATATATAATCGATCTGGATGAGTGGAGAGAATAGGAAAGGGCTAGGAACAAGCAGTTTTGATTCCTTATGAAATATGCCTTCAGAGCAATGTGTTTACAGCATTCACATTAATTACTTTCAGTGTTTGTTTTCATTCAACATTGGTTGCATTCTGTATTTGGATTCTTGATTAAGTAAAGGATGACAAATATTATCTCCAGCTGAATTTTTTGTTCAGAAGAGATGCTTGAGTAATTCCTCTCTCCCCCTTGCTCCCCTCAAATACCCCAAAACTATTCTGTTCCTTGGCTCTAAATGTTCAGTTAATTGCCAGACAATTAATGTAAGGAGGGCTTTTTTCCAGCCAGGCTGAGTCATAGTAGGAAAAAAGGTGCGTTGAATAATATATTAACTAGTGAAGACAACGCCTGTGAATTTTGAGCTACATGTTAAAGGCACATCAGCTTCTCAGAAATCTACTGAGTATGCTTCTGTCAACTGCAGCTGCTAGCTGAGCAAATACACTGCTCTACTAAAGCCGCCCTGTAAGCTATGCACGAACCTGACCAGGTTTACATATCAAAATGTTATCTCCAGAACTGATGGTTTAATCCTGTTTAGATGGTACATTACTAAATACTCTTTTATCCTGATCTATACACTCACTGCTAAAACGGACTTCAGCAATATGTTAGTTAACATGATTGCTGGCAATTGTGTAAAGGCGACGTTTTTCAGTGGAGAACTGGTCCCTGGGAGAATCTCTGAGAAAGGAAACCCTGTCCTTATCAGCCAAAATATTTGTGTGCATGTTTAAGCTTATACTGGGCTTTACAAAGAGACTCCAAGAATTGGGAACTCAATCCTAATTCCAAACCAAAGGGAGTAAAACATCTAACCGCATTAGGCCCATTTGAAAATCTCAGCCCATTATCATTGTACAATGCAAACCTTAATCTGACTATACATCCTTACTGTAAACATCTATTACTGCACTGTATACAGTATTATAATCACTTCACAGCTAGAAGGCATATAACAGTGAATATAATCATCGGATCATTTGACTTGATGGTGGCAGAGCTTAACTTAGATCTCAAGCTTGATGATCATTAACCTACTAAAGAAGTTACACCATCAGGCGCTAAAGCTGGGGATATTCTTACTGTAATTGCTATTAAAGGTATCACCTCCCCATAACTTATTCCAAATCACTTACTGCTGCGGAAGTGATTTCATTGTGGGAAACTGCCACACCTAACAGATTTTTCTCTTTGCTGTTATTTTAGCAGGCAGCAGGGAAGAGAGAAGTGCTCAGTGGCCTTGTTAAGGACCTGTCATTCCTAACATCTGCCCTCTGTCTCATCATGACAGAACAGTAAAAGCAGTAAATAATCAGAAACTAAATAACAAGCACAAACATTGCCATCTCCACGTGGCCTTTAGGGCATCTGTGAACCTTAAGCTATGCGTGTCCTAGCACACCCACCCAAGCTGTGCACTCACAGCACACAGCTAATTAATTTGAAAGTTTTCCTTTAAAAGTTGAACAGTTCCATTACTGCTTTGCAGGTGTTCTTGCCCTTTTTATTATACATCACCAAGAGCCTGACATGGGAGTCTTTTGCAATAAGACCGTGGCACACTGACAAAAATAAGAGGATTTCAACTCCCACCAGACACTGTATTGATATGGATAACACAAACAGCAGGAAGCAGCAGCAGCCCATCACCAAAAGCTTACTATTTATTTTGTCCCTTCACAGTCACCAAAAAGGAGCTCCACCATAAAGGGTAGCTATCAATTCCACTTAGAAAATCTGTGAAACCAAAAGGCAAAGTATATTTGGGAACAGCTAGAAGATGACAGTGTTAAAACATTGACTTCTATAAGTGGAGAAACAAGAGTGAAGGTTTACATTCATGTAACTGCTGATGCTGATAGAGAAAGTATTAACTGAGGATCTGCAAAATATGGAACACTATTTCCAGAAATGGAGGCTCAAACCAAATTCTGGAAAAACAATAAGAAGTGTATTTTATCTTGATAATAAGAGTGCCACAAATACACTGAAAGTAGGTCGCTTTCTGTGGTAAAAATATGCCACACGATTACACTTCAACATATTTTGGAGTGAAACTCAATTGCACCTCTCCTTCCATGGTCATTCTGAGAAGGTAGCTGCCAAGTTAAAAAATGAGAGCCAATATAAACTAGAAACTAGCAAATACAACCTGGTGTTGAGAAGTGCTCTGCACTTGTGCACCTGTATAGAGCAAATGTAGCCTCATCCAACTTGCAGATACCAACCTGAATACTGTGATGTGGGTGCATTATGGGAACCCTTAAGTTGACTCCAACATGACGGCTACCTGTCCTGTCTAACATTGCTCCCCTACCAACATACTCAACTGCAGCAACATTCTGCAAAACTCAGCAAATCCAGGAAAACAGATGTCTTCATATCACCAAGCCCTTGGTGATAGGGTTAGGGGTCCTATCGCCAGCACCCCTACCCTCCACAACGACTTGCATCCTGCAAGACTTTCTGGGAACATTCATTTAGCCTTATGCAACCAGGCTACGATCAGAAGGAGGTTTGGAAAACAGATCGAGCTAAACGAGACTTTAAAAATAAGCACCTTGTGCTAGACCCTATGCAGAAGGTTCCTGGGTTTGACATTCCATGGGCATCTTGGTCAACTCTGAAACGAATTTGAACCAACCCTGGTAGATTTGGCTATCTACTGTACAAATGGAAAATCAATGACTCACTTGGGTGAGAGTATGGTTCCCCAGGACAGGCATATCACTACCTACTGCCTAATTTATAAATATGAAGGAGGTGTTACCGCAATACATTTTGCTACTCCTGATGTAGCTATTTGGCTTGATCAACTTCAGGTGAAATTGAAATTGTTGCTTGACACCAGACATACGAAAGAAGAAGATGACTGCTGACTATATTAAGTAGCTATCCTTTTAAGAAAAGAAGTGGGGGATCCTAAATTCTGTGTGCTTGCCTTTGCAACTTAAATAACATTCTTTTAAAAAAGACCTTGTGAGTGAAGTATTTTCTTTTTTGGACCAATTTCTGTTGATTAAAACATTGACTCATAAATAGAGAAACAAAAATAAAGGGTAATACAGTGCAGTATTTTAATGTGCATGTATGTATTACCATTTATTCTATCCAATCCGCCTCCAGCATGTAGCATAGCAGCCTCATTTTTCTAGAAGTGACTTATCCAGGAGCCAGCAAAGGGACATTTTTAAAGGGTTTACAACTGTTGGGGAAGCTCCTTAATTTAATACCTTATTCCTGGGAGAATCAAAGGTGCAGAGACTTGATTATGTCTTCCCTTTCTTTATTACAGATACACTAAGCCAATCTGGGAACAGTAACAATTCCGCATGGCAAAGGTAACCTGTCACATGTCAATAATACTGAAAACAATTATTCTGCAAATAGAATTTGAAAAAAAAAATCCATGGGACAATAAAATACTTTCAAATCATAAGTGAATTCATGAAAGTCAAAGTCTGTTCATGGCCAGGAAAATAGGTGAAATCTGTCATATAATTTGGAGATTTTAGTTTAAAAAAATAAACAAACAGAAGATTCCCTCCAACAATGAAATTTTCTTGCAAAATTTTCCATTTTTAAAAATCGCTTTTTTCTTTTCACAAAATAATTTGTTCAAAACACCCCCATCCAGCTTGAATGTTCTGCTCCAGTTTTCTCCTCTTACACACATTCTCTCTCTCTCTCTCTCTCTCTCTGTAAGTGTGAGTGCATGTTTGGAGGGTGGTGGGGGATGAGACAAGCTGTGATCTTTCAAGCTCTCCAAATTCAGGAATTAATTTCCTCAACTTCATTGAGAGAACAGTGAGTGATCCAAATAACTCTGCCAGATATAAGATGCCAGGTAGAAGCCACTAAGGAGGCAGAATGAGAGAGGAGGCTAATTTAGTGCCCCATCCCTCCCCACCAAAATCCATCTTAAATGCACCAGGACAAATTATCCCTAGCTTCTCTCAGAGTTCACTTAAGAGACATTATCACAAACACCTCTGTGGTACTCATACAGATCAAATAGTAATTCTACATGGTTAGCTCATCAATGTGTCATGAGTAAGAGTTCCCCACCTGCACAGTCTCAGTCATGTAATTGGTTACCTAATCTGATGAATAGATGATGATATCACCTAGTGTACTTGAAAGGAGCTGCCAGAATGTATCTGCAATGATCCTGTCAACAGACAGTTTCTCACCATGTAATTCTTTTGCTCAAAGTTGCTCATTTCAGGACTATTTCCTCAAATGGGTATATCCCAAACACAAAGGCATGTTCTTCTGCTCCCCTTTATGACACCTTTTCATCCCAAATCTTTCCAGTGTTTGGGTGAAGAGTCACCACCTCTAATTTCACTACAAGATGCTTGTGTGTTTGCTTTCACCTTCCAGTGATTCTTTTCTTCCGTGCTGAGATTAGCTAGATATTTTTCTGTTTGTAGGTGTAATTTATACCCAGCTGTTGATTGATCATTCAGTCAAAACATAGACCTGAAAGTGAAATTCTGCCTGAGGAGAAAGGTTACAATGGAAAATACAATGAATCAACTACCATACTCCACAGGCCTTTTTCAGTAAGGGAATACTTGAGACCATGTAAATGCGCCCTTGTTTAGAGTCTATTTTTTAAACTACCATCAAATATTCAAACAAGAGTCTCTAAACTCTCTCTGTGTGTAATGCTAAATTCCCAGAAGAGCCGGCAAACCACAACAACATGCGAATTATCAATTCAAAAGAAAAATCACCTTATACAAAAGTAGGCTAATAAAGCAAAATAACTCCAGAGGCATGTAAAGTGAAAACTGATATAGAACATGAACTTTGACTGTCCATTTAAAATGCAAAAACTCCAGCTCACTCAAGGCTCAGTGTTGTCTGGAAAAGCCATTCATTGCCTTGATCTGAACCTGTGCCTGAGAAATCATTAAAGGCACCAGTAACAATACGGTGAAAGCTTTGTCAAAAGCAGTGCAGCCTCTGTGAAATGGCTCTCTGGAGTGAACTGGAGTAAATAACAGTAATTGCTTTGTTAGACTGCACACCAGGAATCAAGGCCTTTATATTTATTCAGCATAAGAGTCAAAACCGCAGTGGGAAGACTCTTTTTCAGCATATGGATTGTAATGAAATAATTCTGGCACTTCTGCTGGCCAGAAGTTTCCCCAGGCCTTTGATATGGAAATGTACTACCATGTACAGTAGAAACGTGGTAAATGAAGGCTCTTGTTACAGAAAAAATTATATTCTTTCAACAGGTTCACTTATTTCGTCTCACTACTTTGCTCTGAAGTGAGCACCATGGTCTCACCTTTGCCTCTGTCAGAAGAAGGCTACCAATGATGCAAGGCCCCTGCCATTGTAATGGATTATTATTGGAGTAGAATTTGATTAATTTGCCTTTTACCAAGACTTCCCAGTCCCAGACAGCCTCACAAGACAGTTCAGTTTCTTTCACAAGCAAGCTGTTTTAGTCTTCTAGTCTATATAATGTACATTTGCCCTCTCTGTTCTCTGCTATCCTCTCCATCAACCACTCCTGCCTTCATCTTCTCATCATTGGACTCCCATGCTCTAGGGAAGCCAGGGTTCTGCACTCTAAGGCTATGTCTAGACTGCAGGCTTCTTTCAGAAGAAGCTTTTCCAGAAGAGATCTTCCGAAAAAACTTCTTCCAAAAGAGAGCATCTACACAGCAAAAGCGCATCGAAAAAGCTATCTGCTTTTTCGAAAGATACCGTCCACACTGAATGGACGCTATCTCGTATTTAAGCTGTGATTACTATGGATAGAGTGGCTACCAGGGCACATGTGCTTTTTTCCTCTTTCCTCTTCTTTCGATAAAAACTCCCTCTTCCGCGTCCACACATGCCTTTTTCCGAAAGAGCTCTTTCAGAAAAAGGCTTCTTCCTCCTAGAAAGAGATTTACCAATGTTGGAAAAAACCCTCTGTTCTTTTGATCCCCGAAAGAACACGATTGTAGTGTGGACGTAAGTGAAGTTATTTTGGAAAAACAGCTGTTTTTCCAAAAAAACCTCTGCAGTGTCGACATATCCTAACTGCCCTTGGGTATGCTTTCTTTGGCTTCTTCCAAAAACTTTCTTACACATAGGGTTGCAGGGCAGGTGTTTTGCAGATTAGCTCACTCTTACCAAGTTCCCAGAAGGTATTTGTTTTTTATCATCAATTTATTTCATTAGAGAAGCTAAACAACCACCAGACATTAATCACCTATGCCAGATCCAAGGCAAGTACATTGATAATCCTTCAGGCATGCTACCAGGGAGTATTATATCCCCCAGTTTCCACTCTAAAGAAGTAGAGAAGCTCATCACTGTAATATACAGTTGGCTGCTGAAAACTCATACAGGGAGGAAGTACTCAACTCTTATTATACGTGCTTCCATTTCATTTTGGTCAGTTTGCTCCACTCTAACCACAACAAGGAAAACAAGAATAATCTGAAACAGGGAGGCAGCAAGTGAGGTCATTCAGAATTTTTTTTTCAGATCTAGCCAGTATGACTTAGTGAGACAAAATATTGCTTTAATACTCTATCTCCAGATTTTGCCTTCAATCACCTAGGCAACGTAACGGTGCTGATGGCAGAATTTGGCTGTGGGTGCAGGTAGACAATATGTTGTCTCCAGACAGTCTCAGGATTTTGCCTAGCCTCTGGGGAATTTGCTTTTCTGAGGCCTGCTCACCCTCTCAGTACCACATGGATAACTCCCATTTAAGTCAACCGATAGGATGATCAGACATGAAAATTCCAGCATAGTCACAGTCTTGTTAGAAATGTGCTTCCCATTGGGCTCACCTACCAAAGACAGCCATGTTTGAAAACTGTTTGAGCAATGATCAAATACAATTCCGACCTAAACCTGTTGGGAACAAAGTTGTTTGCAGGTGTAGACAGGCTCAAAGTGTGTTCGGAATCATGTGCAAGTCTCTGCCCCCCACTGTGACCCATTCAGCTCTCCTCTAGCACCCAGGAAAGATATGCTGCTTCCAACTGTCTCTTCTCTCCTGCTGTGTTAATGACTGAAATGGAAATGCCACCTTAGTGTCCTGATGCATCAGGCAAAGGGAAGGTTTCTGCTTTCATGGTCATCAGTCCAGAAGCTGAGAATAGCTGGTGGCAAAAAAAAAAGGTTTTCATATTTCTTAACAGCACCTCACTCTCTAAGCAGGTGGAGAACTCATTTCAAGACATAACTAAATAAATGCCAGCTACAGTTAATAACTGTCCCTTGAGATTCTATAACTGCTCTCTGTCCAATGGCTATGCAAGTATTAATTTTTCAGCCAATTTTCCTCAATATTGTAGGAACAACAGTGTCTGCTTTCTGCAAAGTGCATTAGTTGTCATGAATAAATCACAGTTAACCTGCTGCACTTTTCCCACTTGAAAAAGCTGCCTGCTGTTGATTTGGAATTTTTTTTGCCACATTTAAACCACTCCATGGTTTGGCATCTTCTCTTCTGAGCAGTTTAAAGCCACCCATTTCCTGTGTACCATCGATGTTCAGCCAGGAAGAACTAATAGTATGAGAAAAATGTGTGACTTCAGTTTAAAGTCCCTTCTTGAAAATATCCCAGACTTCAAAACAATTCTAAATATATGCCATAGGGTTTTTTAAAAAACACTTAAAATATACCTCTCTGCTAATCTTTTATATACACCTTCCTAAAACCAACTTAGAATAATTGCCATAAATAAAACTCAGTCATCACAGCACAGCTGGTAAACTGCAGGCTGCCAGCAAATATGGCAATGATGAATGATATGCAGTTTTTTTTAAACTTCTCTTATAAGTACTGTAAGTGACTGTAATTGTAACGAGAGTTGTCCAGCTGGCAACCCCAGTCTTTGATCCCTTGTGCCTTAATCCTCATCTGGTGGTATCACTTGTAGGATTGAGAGGGGAGTTGTATATTTCTTTCTCATACAAGGCTGAATCTGCTCCTAATGAAATCAATTATTATAATCTCAATCGACTTCCATGGGAGCAGGATTGTGCCCACAACTGACGAGCACACTACAAAGACTCTGAGCAAAGACACTAATTAATGGCAAATGTGGGGGAGGGAGATTTAATGATGCAGAGAGGGATAATGGAGCACAGTGTTCAGCTGGTGAGTGGCGAGCATGGTGAACAAGGCTGGAAAAAGATGGGAAGCATTTCCCTCTACAGTTACGAGCAGCATGTACAACTAAAATATGAACATAATAATATCAGCTGTGCACAGGTAGGTAACATGTAAACATGCTCATTTATCTTAGTTGGTCCACAATGTTCTCTTGCAGGTGTAGGCCACTGGTGAGCATGTGTTACAATCCCTTCTGCGCCCTGCCACAGAAGTTATGAATTGTTACAAGTCGCAGCTAATCTTGTGCTCAGGCTGCAGCAGCTCATGCTTTTAGCTCTAGAGGTCTCCAGTTTCTTTCCAATATGTTGGCCAAGAGGACAGCTATCACACTGGCATATTGTGAGAGACATTTTAAATGACAAAGCATTTCTCAAAAGATGCTTGCTTCCTCAGAGACTGGAACACATCAAGAGTGCCCTAATCTACCAACAAGAGGACCACATGGCCAACTCCTTGCCAGAGGAGGTGGTGAAGGCTAGGACTTTAACGGTTCAAAAAAGAGCTAGATAGATTCATGGAGGTTATGTCCATCAATGGCTATTGCCCAGGATGGGTAGGAATGGTGTTCCTAGCCTCTGTTTCTCTGGAGGTGCGTGACAGGGGAGGGATCACATGAGGATTACCTGTTGTGTTCCCTCCCTTTGAGGCATCTGGTATTGGCTACTGTCGGCAGACAGGATACTGGGCTGGATGGACTGTTGGTCTGACCCAGTATGGCCATTCTTACGTTTTTATGGTGCATCTGTTTCCTGCAGTGTGCCGAGACTTCGCCAGTTGCTATGGGGGTAAGGGGACATGACCCACCTCCTCCAACCCTGTGGAGAACATGGTTCCTGGGATGTACTGAGGGAGCAGTCCCTGCCCTTCCTAGATAAAGAGATGCTATTAGGAAAGGCCCTTGTGGGAAGCAGAAGTGGCTCCTTAGACCCACTCCCCATGTACCCATTCAAGTATGATACAATCATACTCTACATACCCAGTACAGTAACTACCATGCATTCAAATTAATCAGATGAAAACTAAGGTTTAATGACTTTAGTTCCACTTTAGTTCATCAACTTAGAAGCATGGCCATTTACATATTAAGCGGTATTTTGCTCATTGTAAACCTCTGGTGAGGATATTCATTCTTAAATTACTCCCCTTTTTAAAGTACAGTAAATGTATTTGCTGGGAGCACAATACCAGCAAAGGGACACTGTGCTAGGCAGCATCAGCATCAGCTACCTATTTCTTCTTGTCAGAGAGTGAAAGAGTAAATGTTATATATATATACACTTTTCTAAACACATCTAGATAGTCAGTCCTCAGCAGTCACTTTCTGGAGCAACAACAGAAAAAGGCTTTTGTTCTGGTGCTTAGCCTTTTGTTTTATAATTGATATAGATTTCTTGAAAAAGTCATAAATGATTTAAACATCATCCATTTTGCATCTAGCACTTTTTAAAGTTTAAAACATTTCAAATAGGCAACACCCTAAGTCTTTCTTTGCAAGGCTCCCACAATTGAAGCAGCACACCTACTGCTCAGAGAGCAGGATTGGCAGTAGCATCTTATGAGTTCTGTTGTTGTGTCTGACCCTAACTCCCCCAGGGCAACTGTAAGGGATGCAGATAAAGTAATATAAATATCCCCACCACCATGAGAGCCCACAGAAGCCTGATTCTTCAGGAGCTGCAAAGATGTTGGTGTGTCTGTGTGGGGGTCATTTCTGGTGGACTGCTCCATTCCAGCTATATTGGATCCTAAGGGAATGCTCCTGCTAGACACTGTTGTTATGTAGACATGGTGGGCTTGGTCACAGAGATCCCCTTGTGATTGTCGTTTGATGTGCTGAAAATACCTGCCTACCTGGTCTCTGGGGCACTCACCACCCTGTCCTGCTGAGCCAGGATCTCTGGCCCACTCCAGCACTGATATTGAAATGGGGTCACAGCCCACAGCAGAGTAATGAAATCAATGATTAAAATCTCATTGACAGTGAGAACAGCTCTGCTCTCGGAAGGCTCAGTCAAAGGCACTTGCCACAGCACCCAAGTGCACAGCCCTCGTGGAACCAGAATCCCAGCTAAATCCATCTGATTTTGTTAACGCTTATACAAGGTAATGTGTGTCCTCTTTGTCAATGGAAGAGAGATGAACAGCTGTTCCCCCCAGGTAACAATTATGTACACTGGATTTATTAATAAACAAAAGTGATTTTATTAAGTATAAAAAGTAGAATTTAAGTGGTTATAAGAGATAGCAGACAGAACAATGTAGGTTACTAAACAAGATAAAACAAAACATGCCAGCTAAGGTTAATACACTAAAAGCACGTGTTATAAATTATAATTTCTCACCCTAGTTCTTATTTCAGATGGAGTCCTTCTCAGGCTATAGCTGTCCCTTCTGACCATGGCCCAGCAGTTCTCCTGCACCTGTTATTCCTGTCCTTTTGTTTCCTGATGTTTTCAAGTATCCTCTTGGGATAGGAAGTCAGTCTGTAAAGCCAGCTGAAGACCATCACTGTTTAATTCCCTGGCCTTATATGAATTTCCCTAGGGCGGGAAGCCTTTGTTTGATTCCCCCACTCTCTTGTGGATAAGCACAAAATTCAAGATGGATTCTAGCATCAGGTGACATATGTATTTGGAGCACTCCAAAGTGCATGAGTCCGTAGCAGTCTAGCACATCTGCAGGAAAGCAGTTCTCTGAAGGTGACATTTCGGGGGTGGGGGGGCGCGAGAGCAGTCGAGCATACCAGGATGCGGCTTACTTTTCTTCCTGTTCCACTGTCTATCAGGGAGCAAGGGGAAAGTACTTGGATTACATGAATTACTCATCTGCCCTCTCCCTTCACCAGCAAGGAGCAAGAGGCATGCACGGAATCCAAGTACTTTCCCCTCACTCCCTAGTAGTCAGGGGAATGGGAAGAAAAGCAAGTTGTGTCCCACTATGCCCTGCTGCTGCCGCCTCCGCTCTTCCAAAATGGCACCCTTGCAGTTCTCCCCAACTCAGTTGTCTCTTGCTAATGGGCTATTAGTTCTGTGTTTGGCTTTTTCATTGTTGTTCCTTACAGTCTGGTAATAGGCTTTTCCCAACATGAACACAGTGATAATAAATCTAGAGTCAGTATTCCTAATTTCAGATACAGAAAGGGTGCATGCATTGAAATATAATGCACACATTCAGTAGATTACAAGATTTCCAATGATGTCTTACAAGAATTATTTTGCATAAATCATTTTCCAATTATTCATATTCATAAGCATATTTTCATAAAGCATACTGAAGACCCCAGCACAGGAGACACTTTCAGGCTCTGTCTACACTACTAGGTTATGTTGAAATAAGTTATTTCAAAATAAAAACTTGAAAAACAACAAATAGTCTTGTAGTATCTTAGAGACTAACAAAAAATGTAGATGGTATCATGAGCTTTCATGGGCACAACCCACTTCATCAGATGAATGGAGTTTAAGGGATCGGTCCAGTTATTTGAAAACTGGACCAACCTCTTAAACTCCATTCATCTAAAAAAGTGGGTTGTGCCCACGAAAACTCATGATACTGCAAGACTAACAAAAAATGAAGATGTATCTTAGAGACTATTTGTTGCTTTTTAAGTTTTTCCAGTTACAGACTAACATGGCTACCCCTCTGAAACTTTATTTCAAAATAATAGCTCCTGAAATAACTATTTCAAAATAAGCCTGTTCCTCTTCACAAGCAGGAGTTATTATTTCGAAATAACAGGCTTGGTAGTGTGGACACTCACCTTGTTATTTCGAAATAACTCCCCTTAGTTCAAAATAACTCCCCATTGTAGACGTGCCCTCAGTCTCCCATTTCCTGAAACACTTGCACCTACCAGTGCATACATAATGCTTAAAAATACAGCAAGAGTTATCCACAAGTATTCAGTGATGTGTTCAGCTCTATGCATAATGCCCTGGCTGGATCTGAATGGCTTCCTCTTACAATCCCCAGTTGTAAACCATCCTCTTTTCATCATCCAGGTAACTAACATCTTTTAAAATTCAGACTCAGTCAGTGCCATGGTGTTGAGATTAACATTGCAATTTCAGTTTCAGTATTCATATTGTTGAGTGGTATTAACCATTGCTCCATTAAAAAAAAATTACTATAGTGCACTGAGTTTTGGACAGTCAACATTTTTTCTAAGGCTGCAAAGAATACCAAGTGAGGTAGCATCCTGCAGGCCAGTCACAATGAATATATAGCTCTGCTGAGGCCCTAACAAAGGTCTGTTGTGCTGCACACACACTTCAGTTTGCAAGCTTAACTGTAATGAGTTGCTTTCTATGTGGAAAAGTGTTGGCACAAAGGAAACTGATTACAACATTACAGGATCTTGGGAATTGCAGTTGCTGTTCAGTGCACACATGCACTTCCATCCATGAGGTGCCAAGTTCTCCTGGTTTTACATAGCTTCTGCCTCCCCTGAATATCATTTAATCCTTGTCCTCTTTCTGAAATTCCCAGGTGCTTACCCTTCTCCTTTTCTACCATGGAACTTTTAACCTAGCTAAGCAGCTAATACAAAAGGTCAACAGCACTGATGCTGTGGGGGAAATTTTCTTAGAAGCAAGCCAGGTCTCTCTCACAGGCTCATAGGGCACGTCTTGACTATGTTCTATTTTTGAAAGAGGCTATGCAAATTCCACGGGAATTTTCATATCTTCTTCTGATCGCTTTTTTGAAAGCAGGTCTTTTGAAAGTGAAAGTAGTATGGACGCGTTTTTTGGGGGGGGAAAAAACCTTTTTTGAAAAAACCGCTCTTCCTAAAAAAAGGAGGTTTTCGTGGTTTTTCAAAAAAGGGTTTTTTTTCCTAAAAAACCGCATCCAGACTACTTTCACTTTTCAAAAATAGAACATAGTCTAGATGTGCCCTATATAGAGTCTGATTCCCTGTAATTTTTGTTTGTTTTGGTAACACTTACTCTTGTTTATGTGTCTTGATTGCGTGACAAGTTTTGTGGAATATGTCTCATTTCTTAACTCTGGACTTTCTGCCTATCTGGAATATCTCATCATTTCCTCTGCTGTAAATTCATGTGGAGGATTACTTAGCTGGAATTCAACTCTTTCCTGTGTTCTCCAGCAAAATTCATTGTGTAATATGGGGCCTCACTCAGAGAAGTACCACAAGGTCCCTTTTTTAGTTTTGCTTTCAGAAATTAGGCTGAGTGCTTAGGAGTAGTAGTGAGCTCTAAGGAGCTGCAATATTATTGTGTGGATATGACTGAGCAGGGCAAAAGCAGCTACAACAGCAACAGCAATTTGCTCTTTGGGAGAGTCCTTAGGAAAAAAAAATCTACTATGTCACAGAAGGTCCTGGTGAAATATTCTTCTCATTATGTCTCTCCCCTGTGTTCAGATAAAGTAGCAATGGCTCAGATGGCCGGCGCAGTGCATTGCTTTTCACCGTGGGGGTATTTTTTAAGATGAGGCATATCCATGTTGAGCAAAAAGAAGAAGAACATATGTGATGCTGCAGTGCAGATCTACACAGGGAATGAGAATGAAGAGGTTCAGGGTGTCTGGACTGACAATAGAGAAAGTTTCCAATCAAATCTTCAGATGAACTGTTCTCTTCAGTGATCTCTCTCTCTCTCTCTCTCTCTGTTTAGTTTGCCAGGCAGGTTATGCCAAGGGAGCAGGTCACGGAGGATAACTGTTTTCCAGTACCTCTGCCAAGCCATGTCCCCAACTTCCTGCATCTCCAAATGTGAGATTTTACTACAATTTTTCAAGAGGATGAGGTAAAGTGAGGGACCATCGCCACATTTTTTTGTGCATGTACCAAAAACTTTCCTATTTTGAGGAGAAATGCTGGTCTGGCCTCAGGGGCACCAACAAACTTGCTGGGCTCCTGGGCAAGTTGGGGAGGAGCTAGCTCCATACTCCCAGAAGGGATAGAGTCTTGGGTGGAGCGAGTAGCACTAGCCAGGAGCCCCGGGCTCATTTGAATCGCTGGATCCCAGGGAAGTTGCCCCCTTTACTCCCCACTGCAGGCAGGCCTGTCTGGTCTTGAATAGCGCTGTTCAATTCCATGCTGCCTGACCAACTCTGTATCACCTGCTTCTGTTAGAGTCCACATGGGGAGGGCAGTGAATTGAGGTTAGCAGTAGAGAAAGAGAAATCTGCAAATGGGGGAAAGCATTTCTTAGGTCACACTTACACAGGAAAAAATGCTGGCTGTGCCATGGTCTTTCTGCCTGGATTGGATACTTGAGGGTTAATTTCAATACTATTGCCAAGGTACTAGATAAAGAGGGCAGAAAGGGTGAGGAAAGAAGTACAGAGACATCTCTTAATGAGACCCTGGCAACAGCACAAATCCAATAGGAATTGGAGAGGGAAGCAAGAAAGGCCCCTTTGTGTATTTTTTTCCCATCTTCACATTTGTTTATTTGCTGCCCAGGGACTGCACCAGAAGAAGCATAGTGGAGAAGGAGAGTTACCTTTCTGTCTTCCACTGGATTTTTACAGATGCAGATAAACACATAAAGGGCAGCATTCAGCAATATGCTGAGCCTCCAGCATTGCAGTGATTTCATTTGGGACATGAGTGTTCAGCACCTTGCAGGATCTGGCTTAAAATGCAGATTGTTGAAGAAGGAAATAACATGGACAGAATTGTTCATTCCCAGTGAGTTCAAGCCTACAAACTATTACTCAAATTGCTACACTGGCTTCAATGGATTTGAGTAAGAACTATCGTCATGAGCAAGTGTCAGCAGGATGGGGTCCCAAAAGTGCCTTCGGCCCAGTTCCTAACTGAACAGTCTATTTTGGCGGTTACCTTTCACTCTACAGAATGTTCCCGTCTGTTCTGCCGGCTCCCACCTCTGTGCTGTGATTAGAGTAGATGATTACGCTTACATAACAGCATCAAATTAATTTGCAGCACAGCACAACAGCAGAGGAAATTGTTTGAGTTCTCAAATCTCACCCTCCCCAGTTTATTTTAGTGACATCAAGGGATAAAGGCAAAGTGGGTCAGTAGAGCACTGCTGGGAAAACAACCAAAACATCAGACCTGACCTTGTAAACGAAAGTGAGAGACAGCAAATAAAGAAAAGAGTTTGTACCAGGTTCTATTAAAAGAGCCATCAGGATGAATCAGTCTCCTAAACACACATTTCCATTTGAAAGTGCTGAGGTGATGGCAGGGCAAAACAAACTGTACAGTCTTTCAGTGGAACAGAGTCCCTTTTTCCTGCTATGTTGAGCGAGTCAAAGACTTGGAGCACAGACATCACTTGAGGTTTTAGTTTTGTTTTTAAGTGGAGGAGGCCTCAAGTTTTCTTCTCAGCAATGCTGCCATAAAGACTCATGTAACTGTTTCAGCTACTTTTAAGAAGAAGGGGATGGGCATCTTACACCTGCTTACACCTTCAAACGCTGGTGTAAAGAACATCTTGCGTAGGTCTGGGTGCACATGTGGTATATTTTAGTTCCCAATCAGTATGCTCGCTAATTTTGGATCTTTTTTTAAAAAAAATTTGTGCGTGCGCCTGTAAACTCAACTCCCTACAAATGCATTCTCAAGATGGATAACCTCACAGGAGAACAGTAAACTAACTTTTTGAGAACTCAGGACATCATTTGGCATGTATCAAAACACATCTTTGATATCAAGGTGCTACAAAGAATGACCTAAGGCCAAGATTTTCAAAAGTGACTTGTGTTTTTTTCAAAGCCTAAATTTCTAGATTCCCAAGTAAAGCCAATGTAAAGTTGTCTGATTTTCATAAAGGAAGGTGCTCACCATTTGGTAAATCAGGCCTCTTCGAGATGTCATTGCTTGGACATTGAATCACTGAGGCAACCCAAATTACTAGTCTTTTATACAAAATCACAGCCTTAGATTTCATGAACTCCTTGATACACAATTGTTTGGCCTGCAGATTTTCCAGGCTCCTCCAACTTTGCCTGCAACATGTGTAAGATTTTTGCCACATTTCTCTGTTAGTCTTACAGACTGCAATATTTTACTACTTAAACTTGAAGAAGAGATTACAGTGCATTCATCTTCAGACTCATTAACTGTAGCACTACGGCCCACTTGACTCAAAAGAGTCAAAGGTCAATGCTGGTGCTACAACTGTACCAATTAACACAGCACTAAAAGGAGAAAAAAAAAAAAACCCTAAACAATACCCCAAATCAATAGCAGCTGCTATTCCCACAAGTATGTAATGACCAAGCTCTGTTTTTAATAGCTTTAAATATTGGTCTTTTAGTTTGGAGATCACATTTAGTATGCGTGTTTAGGTGCTAAGAAAAAAAACCAAAAACAAAAACAAAACAAAACAAAACCCCCCAAAAACAAACAAAAAACCCCACAGTTATCCTTGCATAGACTATTTCACAGACACACTGCTTTTAATTATGAACCACTTTAGCGAATCCCTAGAAAAGTGACAGCCATATGGTATTATGGATAGCAAACTGTCTCTCTGCACTGCCTCTTTACAATGTGGGGCATCTGGGATGTATGTGTGTGGATGTGGCATGTAACTCATCAGGAGACATGAAGTGTGCTAGCATGAAAGTATCAGATCTTAAATGATTGAAAATGGGAAATTAAGGTTCAAACACCAACTGGCAAATAAAAACAAACAAACATTTTTTTCCCCTTTCACACTGTCTCAAGATTTGGGGAGGACTACATTCATGATTTTTGAAACTTTGGGATTGGCAATACTAGGATACAGCTGACTGTACTGTAGTCACCTTTATTCATTGATGCATCTCCCCTCCCAATCATAAAGAGCTTTTTGATTCATTTGTGTGTGTGTGCGTGCGCATGTGCCTGTGTGATGCATTCGTCTGTAAAACAATCTGTTGGTAAACAGCATTAGAAACACAAATAACAGAAAACAAGACCATTTCTCCTGGTTAGCTGTCTTACTAGCCTGTGGGTAGAAGAATGTTGGCATAATAGGGATGATTTAGGGATAGGTACAGATCTTCTGGCCCTATATATGTTGTATGGCATTCCTCACACCCCTTATCAACATTCCCACTCTTTCACATAGTTGAAGAATAGCCAAAACTGTGCTTCCATCCTTCTGGGGGGAAAACAGATTATCTTGAGGAATGCCTGTAGCACTGTATGCATGGATCGGCAGAATTGAAATGCCACAGTTTTCCACAAGGTATCTTGGCACAGTATTTTCATTAGGGTTGCACACACAGCTTTAACTCCTTACACACGCCTATGATTTGCATTTAGCCTTCAAATGCTTAGTAGCAACTGCTGAAAGCTTGTCCAGCATGCATTTCTTTCTTTTTTGGTTAAGGCGAGGGAGTCAGAATTGCTGAGTTCTGTTCATATGTCTGTTTTGAATTGCTGTGACAGTCACTTGAATTTGGGCCTCAGATTTCTACCTGTATAACAGTGACATTTTTCTCACTACAGCTGAAGACATTGTAAAGCACAGTCCAATTTACATTTTGTGCTCTGAGATCCTCAGAGGTGGTGTTGCACAAATGTCAGCATATGAAGGCATTTCATTGGTCACAGGAGCATGACAGTGCTATCACGGTACAGACTCTGGCTAACACAAAAACAAGCATAGTTACAGCATATGAGTAACAGAGGCAGAGATTTTACAAATCTGAACCTTAGTCCTGCATTCCTTTTATACTCCCACTGACTCCAAATGGAATGATAAACTGGAATGGTAAATTGGACACTAATGCAAAAACAAAACAAAATAAAAAAAACCCACCAACAGTGCTGCCATATTTTACTGAATCATAATCTGACTAGTGATATTTTGTAAACACTCTTTAAAATAGAAAGAAAACAAGAAATTATCATTTTAAACTGCTTTAAAAGTAGTTGTTCAACAATGTGTCTGGTCACAGGGCTTGATACTGTACATGCACCTCAGAGCAATCTCTCAGCACCTTCCGTGGATACTTGCTTGAGTAAGAGTGAAGTAGAGGTCCCTTAATTTGTTCATATACAATACATACTGCCACCGCAAAGTTCAGTTTATTTCGTTCCTCAGTCAATCAGAGCCAAATGAACCTAATGAATGACATTTCATCAGAAGCTTTTGCTGTTTATAATAATACGCCTTGCTTTATTCTATAGTGTCTGCAATTTCTCTAACAACTGACCCAAGATTATGTCTCCAAGAGGGACAATGTTAGTGTCTTGTAAACTGCTGCTGTTTCTACTCTCTCTGTTAATGAGTTTAGAAAATGACATTCAAGATGCAGTTTTGCCAATTAGAGCTGCAGCTACCTGATTCTTGAAGGACATAAGGTATGCCTAATTGTACATGGAGACATTTTAAGTAGTTGTTCTCTGCTTAGCGTGCTGCAAATTTCTTAACCTTCACAGACAGAGTCATACAATTGGTAACAGCAATAAACAATAAAAAATCTACACCCACACAGGTGAAAGCAGCCATTTCCAAACTGCATAAGATTTTGACCATAGGGTTTCCTGTCCCAAGTTTTTGAACAATAGTGCAAAAAATCTACATACTTCATCACACCTCTATTAAACATCATAGCACTCTTCCAAGTAACTGAACACTGAGAAGTGAAAGTGGGAGGTAGAAGGACTTCAGAGCCATGAACTGTTTTGGATGATTAAGGAGATAGTTTCAGAAAGTTTTATGTACAGGACACAGAGAAACAAAAATAAGACATTTTCTGTAATGGTGCCTAGATTTGTAAGCTATAGAACCCACTGAGTTTTCCTTTCAAAATATAATTCCTCTAAGCAAATACAGGTTCATTCTAACTTTTCCCATGCTGAGGGTGGGAGCTCCGGGTAGGCAGCCAGACCAACACTTGGGACATTCTGCACTGGGAGTATGTTACTGCCTCCCCTATGGCCTCCCGTCGCAGCAGCTTGCTGTCTCCCTGTTTTTTCCTTAACTGGTGGGATGCTAGGCACACCCCTAATCCTCTCACCAAACTTCCTTGGGACTTAGTATACATGACTAGTTAATAACCATGTAATAACCATGTACTGCTTACTGTGATGAGATGCCACCCAGCTGCTTGTTTAGGATGGGAAAGGAAAAGTGGAGAAATAAGCTGCCTACACCATCTTCTGCTCTTCCTCTCTCATAGAGCATAAATAGGACATCACTCGTAATGGTTTATTGCAAAAAAAAAAAAATTCTAAATACTAAAGAAATATCTGGGGAATATCAGAGACAGAGTAATCATCTCTTGTCTTTCAAGAACATGGTTTAAGATGTGTCAGATGGGGCACACAATATCAGGCAAATTAAAACCTCTTCCTGGAGGTGACGTGGGAAGGAACCAAGAACCATTCCACTTTCACTAAATGAGAGAATAATCAGGAGCACACTAATGGGCTATTGAGGTGACACAGTACCTGGAATATTTAGCCCATGCTCTAAATGCTGCTACTGGCCCCTCCTTCATTAGTTAGCATCAGCCCTGCCTTTCCAACCAGAGTCCCAGTCTCTCTCTCACCATGTCGAATGACTTCACACCCTTTCCTCTCAGAGTCCCACTCTCCTTCCTATGTGTGTTTTTTCAGCTCTTGAGCTTTTTTTTTTTTATTTTCTGCTGACTACCTATTGGCAATGGTACTGCTGCATGACCAGCAGCTTTGTCTGCTGCTCCCATTGTGACTGGCATGTTATTAATAAGGGGTGGCTGGTGTCTCTCATTACACTTCCAGTGAGTGAAACCACCTCAGAACTCATTTAGCTTTCTCTCACTGGGGAAGGTTTGCTACACCACCAAGAAGTTCACTTTTCTGCTGCCTTTAGCAATAAAAAAAATTCTCTTTTTTTGTTTTAACATTAATAAGGTGAGAGAATAGAGAATTTCCAAAAGAAATTAAGAAATGCATAAGACAGATGCAAGTGCGAAGGATCCCTGTGAGCAAGTACAGAATCCAATTCAGAGAGAGAGTATATACACCAAAAAAAAAAAATGTTCAGGGCCAAAAAAGAACTCCACAGGCAAACGAGCAATAATAAGGCCTGTGCCTAGTGCTGTGGCTTAAGGTCTCTGGACCATTGAAACTTTCTTCCTGATTTATGAAAGTTATCTGTGGCAACAAATGTGAAAATCCTCTGAAACTAAAAATCATGGAAATAATTTTGATTCCCAGGCAGAAAAGGTCAACTAGATTCAGAAATGTACAGCAAGAATAGAAACCTAATTAGAGATCATACTTCATTGGCTAACAGGGATTAAACTCACAAAGCCTTTATTTGAGAAATATTTTGCAAGACTTTCTTTGAATTACTAATTTATTTACTGATGCTGCACCCCCTCCCCTCCCCCCCCCGCTACAAGGCTCTGCTGTTGCTTTTTACCTGACATAAGCTACTGCATCACAACTTCAATCCACATTACGTTTCCTATCATTACCTTTTGTTATAATCACTTTTTTTAAATTTTACACTTAATTGTCAGCAATGCTATTAAGGGGTGACACATTTTATTTTGTATCCAATGATATGGTACCTTCCATAGTTTTAAAAAGCCAAAAAAAGACAATGGGTACGTCTACATTGCATCCCTCTTGTGCAAAAGCCTATGCAAATGAAGCGTGGATTAGCATATTGCTGCACTTCATTTGCATAATTAATTAAGGGCCGTTTTTGCGCAACAGGCTTTTGAAAAAATGAAGAACGGCTCTTGCGCAAGAGGGTGTTTTTGCACAAAAAGGAGCTGTGTAGACGCTCCTTTTTGCACAAAAACACCCTGTTGTGCAAAAATGGCCCCTAATTAATTATGTAAATGAAGTGCAGCAATATGCTAATCCACACTTCATTTGCATAGGCTTTTGCACAAGAGGGATGCAATGTAGACAATGTGTCATGCCCAGGGTCAGATTTACACCTTAGGTGCCCCTAGGCACAGCATCATCAGCACCCCTCTCCATCCCCTGCTTACAGCTAAGCTTTCTGTTGCACACAGATTTAGAGAGGTAAGGGCACCCTTAGAATGCCAGCACCCTAGGCGTGTGCCTATTGTGCTGACCTGGAAATCCAGTCCTGGTCATGCCCTGGATTTTAATGAACATGCACTAAGAGCTGATAGATCCCAGGATCAAAGCCCCCAGGAGTGAAGATGAAGGCAGATACTTATATCACCACATGCATCTAACTGTTTTCCAGCAAGGTACTACAATCATCTAATCACATTAATAGCACAGGCTAGGATCAATGCCAATCTTCATTTAAGGGCCAAAACACGTTTTCCTTACTTATGAGAAGAGCCTCATTTAAATTTATGGGTGTTCTTCTTCGTCTTTTTTTTTTTTAACATTCTGAATACATTTCATGCTCAGAAATTATGGGGACTAGAAGCATAAAGGACTACTAGCACATAAGTAATAAGTGACACAGAATTGCCTGGGCAGCCATTGTGCAAGCTTCTGAATACAGTTATGGCAAAATACCCAAAAGCTAGGCAGTCATTGCACTGTGGGCAGAAAATGGATTAGGAGAAGATCAGCAAACAAATGTACACCTTCTGACTTCATCTAGTACTTGAACTACTGCTAGATACAACTTTGCTGCAAACCCAACTGTTTTCCAAGTGATATTTTGCTTTATGTTTATTTTAGCTTATGCACCTGGGACAGTGTTTTCCATTCTCTTACTATGCACTAAGTACTGTACACAAAATTAAACTCAGTGGTGATTCAGGTCCGAATTTTTCCCTTGAGTGGTAGAACCCAGCTAACGTGCTTAATTCCCATCCTTCACCCCCAATCCCTTACAAAATAATTTAGCAGAACAATCCATCATCAACAAATCCACCTTGAAAGACTGAAATAATCTGGGTAGCAAACATAGAGGCCAAATGTCTGGGATTTTATGCTGTGGATAACAGCTAGCAATTGTTATGATCTGTGAAGAAATCACTTCCTATGCCTCCCGAGTGCACAACTATTGCTAGGGAGGATTATTAGTATATAGACTAGAATGGAGATCTTAGCTATATTATTTACTCATCTGTGACATTTAACTTAATACATTGTTTCAGAATTAGTTATCTTTGGCTTGATCAGTTTATTAAAAAAAACAAAAAATAAAAAAAAACCATTAAAACTTTGAATGCAAGCTACTCTAAAATGTCTCACTATCATTTCAAAGGGCTTCCTACTGTCATACTGAAATGCCCAGATATGTAGACTGCTGTGAAATATGTAGGCGATGCCTGCTGACTTATTTTCAGATGACGAGGAAGCATGTCAAAACATCAAAGTTTCCTGTGTGGATGTGTGTACATTAATCCCCTGCCTTTGCAATAGCTAGACTTTTTATTGTAACTCGTTGTTTAATGGATTGCAAGACTCTTCTCTTCACACACTGAACCCTAGTTCAGAAACATCCCTGCTCCCGTCAAGTGTCTTTCAGATTCTAACTTTGAGACTTGTAACAGAGCAGCCACTGAGAGAAAAAAAAGCATTTAAAGACTGAATTTACGCCTCTCCTTCAATTTGTCATCTTCCCTATCGCTCTTTCCCTGTGTTGTACTAGAACTGAAGTGCTAGGGGCTCCCAGCTATCAACTCTATATAGTGGGAGGAAGAGATGGAAACGGAATGGGAAGAGCATTGGATACCATGCCAGATCTTTGACACTCCTTTCTGGGCAACTTAGGCTAGTAAGTGCACCACATGAGAGGCCTCCTTCATGTCAGTGGGCTGCAAGATTGTTGCAACCAAGATGGTGTCCCGGGACCACTGCAGTTGCACACCTAGAATTTGTGAGGTGTGCCAACTGAACCATAGCAACACTTTGTTGAATGGAGAGGGCAGGCACAGTTCTCACGGCCACTGTTGTGCACAATCAGCATGCACCTCATTCCACATGCACTTGTTTTATGTGTGTATCACTGTAGTAATACTGGTAGGAAAACACTCTGTGGCCAGAAACCAGCAGAATCTGGCAACCCTATGCGTGAGCAATGGTAAACAAAATGTCTCATGGGTCACACATAGAGGCCCAATGGGCTGCATGTGGTCCACGGGCCGCAGGTTGCCCACTACTAGGTTAGTCCATCATTAGTTCTGATTAATGAAAGAGACAAATAAAGCTCATGGGTCTATTTTTTTTTTAAATCAACCCCACTGCTCTTAATTACAACAGAAAGGCAGGAATACTTGGGCTTAGTCTAATGATGATTACAGGTGTTCAGGTGATGAAGGACATTGAAGTACTTGGACATATGTTTTATGTCTTAAACTGTAAGTCCCTAGAAAATTTTCTTAGCTGAGTTTGGGCTGGCATCTCACATTCCATTTAATGTGTTGGGCTTCATCCTTCAGGCTCCAGTAAAGTAAAATATTTTGGCACTTGCCTCACTAGAAGCACATGAGTATAGTTCCAATGGCTTCAGCTGGATTACTCATGTAGTTATTACTCATACTTAAGTATGGGTTTCAGAATCTTACTGAACTGAGTCCTCGGTGCACAGATGAGAGGCCTTGGTGTGTGCAGCAGGTGGACAGGTACTAACCAGGAAGGGTTTAAAGGTATGCTGTATGATGAATGGTGAGCGATACCCATTCTCTTTGCTTTAAGGTGTGCAGCACCAATAAGTGCATCTGCAACAATGTGCTGAACCCTCATCCAGCATTCATAACGGGGTGCTTGACTTGGCCCAAGACTACTTCTCACAGAGAGCAGGAGCTTACCAGTCCTGCACTACTTCACCACTAATCCCCATAAACAGTGAGCAGATCCACAATGACATAAGCATCCTTCACATGTTGAACAGGCTCAGGGGGGAAGAAAAGAATGCCAATAAAAATTCTGCATTTGCTAGTGTAAATAAGTACCCATCTGGGTGAATAATAGGCTAAGACAGAGAACAGTACTTCATAAGTGCCCAAATGCGAGCTTGATTTCAGGAGACCTTGCTGTCTTAATTTTGCTCTGAGAGACTGACAGTTAGATCAGGCACTTGCTTACAGTGCTTTGGGTTCAGTCATACTAAATATACTTAGCAATATGATTTTATTGTTCATTTGGTATCCTCATCAGGCCTTTCAGTGTGAGTACTTCACAAAAATCAGCCATTGTCTTGTTTATTCTAGGACTGTTCCCAACTCTTCTTTAGCTCTCTTCTGGTCCTGCCATACAGTCAGGACGTTAATTTACCACAAGCATTACACACCACACTTCCCCCATACTTATTTCCACTTTCCTGCATTTTTCTTGCTCCTTTCATTTTTTCCCTGTATGTGCTGATTCCCTAGTTCCTCTTCTACTAAATTATGCTCTATTATTTCCACAGCCTGAAGAATTCACAGCTGAAGCATTATTTCTAACCTTAGTTTGTATTCCTGGCATGTGCTATAATCTGTTTTGAGTTTTATTTGCAGCCAAGATGCTGACACAGCAGCAATTTTCTTTTCAGATTTTGATTGGGTAGAAGCGTAGTTTACTACAGGCACTGGGGTAACAACGCTGTTAACTATCCAACACACACACATGCATGCACACACACACTTTCCAACAACTCTTTTTTTAAATACATTATTTGTTATTCATTCTGAACAGAAACAGTAAGTCCTTGGCTTTGTCTACACGGCAGATTGGAGTGAGCCTTCCAGCCTGGGGAGACAGACTCTTATGAGCCCTAGCCTTGTTAAAATCAGAAATGTGGGGAGGGCAGCTCAGGCTGCAGGTTGAGACTTTCAAGCTTATCAAAACCCTTATGCCTGAGAGTGTGAGCAGGAACATTCACACTGCTATTTTTAGCATGCTTGCTTATGACCCACCCCCTTTGCATGAATCTGTCTACCAAGCCCAAGTATTCCTGAAGCCATCAGGCAGATCAACATACATGGCTGACATACATAAGAAGGTACCATAGCATCATGGTACCACATTGTAGAAGTCTTTCAAAAGCAATATTTATCACTAGAGGCTCTTGTGTGCAACAGTAATACCGAACACTGAAATATAGAGACCATAGTGTGCCCCTCCCTCCCCACTCACCTGGACTATTAATTCCCAAGTGCGGTATATCATTATTCATTGCTTGGATGGGTTCCTTTCTCTCTCAAGCAAGCATTCTCTTCTATGGGCAAGTTATAATGGACACAGTTAGCTATGACAGTGATGAGTGTCCTTCTAGAACCTTGACAGGAGACAATTCTGCACCCAGGGTTTCAAAACTATTCATCAGAAGCAACCCAAATCTAAATGTCTAGAGCCAAACTCCTCTGAATTTTAGGGGAAGTCCAGAATCCAAATCAGATTTCAATTTAGCAACAGGACCCTAACGGCTGAACCAACCCTGGAGATCAGAGTACACAAATTTTTGTACCAGATCTTAACTTTTTGGGTTGGAATTATAAAATCTCCAATTTTTGTGACAACTTATTCTTAATTTTGCCCCAAATGAGAACACACAGGCTGTGTCTACATTGGCACCCTTTTCCGGAAAAGGGATGCTAATGAGACAAGTCGGAATTGCAAATGCCGCAGGGATTTAAATTTTCCCCGCGGCATTTGCATGAACATGGCTGCGCTTTTTTCGGCTCGGGGCTTTGTGAAAAAGCGCCAGTCTGAACGCGGCTCTTGCGGAAAATAAAGCCTTTTCCGGAAGATCCCTTATTCCTCTTAAAATCAGGAATAAGGGATCTTCCGGAAAAGGCTTTATTTTCTGCAAGAGCTGCGTTTGACTGGCGCTTTCGTCAAAGCCCGAGCCAGCGGCAGTTATTCATGCAAATGCCGCGAGGAAAATTTAAATCAGCGGCATTGCAATTCGGCTTGTCTCATTAGCATCCCTTTTCTGGAAAAGGGTGCCAATGTAGACACAGCCACAATAACAAGCTTGACGAGAAAACATGCTTTTATATTTTTTTATGTACAGTTATTTGTACCCACAATTATGGTGGAATTAATCTTACCCCAGTGCCCATTGTAAACTACACTTCTACCCAATCAAAATCTGAAAAGAAAATTGCTGCTGTGTCAGCATCTTGGCTGCAAATAAAATTCAAAACAGATTATAGCACATGCCAGGAATACAAACTAAGGTTAGAAATAATGCTTCAAGCTAGGAATGTAAAATCCTGTTTAACTGGTTAACCATAATGTTTAACTGGTTAACTGATTAAAGGGGAGGTAGGCGGGGGCTCCACTCCAGCCAGTCTGGGCTAGAGCAGCCCCCCCCTGCAGCTGGGCTGGATACCCTCCCCCCCACCATAAGCAGGGACTGTTCCAGCTCAACCGGAGCAGCCCCTGCCTAAGATGCACCTGGGTTTGCCAAGGACGGGATCCTCCAGGTGGCTCGAACAGTCCCTGCCTACAACGTGCCCCAGGCTTCCCACAGCAGGCAGGCAGGGAGCTGCTCCAGCCCTCTATCAGTCAACCTGAAACAGTTAACCAGTTAACCTTTCACATCCCTTGCTTCAGCTGTTGAATCTTCAGGCTGTGGAAACAATAGACCATAATTAGTTCAATATATCACCAAACAGGGGAAAAAATTGGGGTCATGTCCACAAAATGTTGAAGGTGTACATCTTTCTAAACACCCATGCACTGAACCCTGTGATATGAGGCCTTCTTGTTACTTCTCAGAGGATCTATTATAAAATGCTCTCAAGGAGCAGAGAACAAGTAAGGCTCCATCATTTAAGGAACAGTAACTCACTGGCTAAAGGCTTATGTATGGTTTTACATAGGTATTGGCAAGAGTTTACCTTAGAAGAATAGAACCAGGATATTCAGGACTACAAGTCTGGAACTCACTCTCTTAGGGTATGTCTACACTACAGCGCTATTTCAAATTTACTTAATTCGAAATAGTTAATTCAAATTAAGCTAATTTGAAATAACGTATTTAGACACAAAAACTATTTCGAAATAGCGTTTTGCTATTTCGAAATAGCATGTCCACACTGAGTGGACCCTGAACCGAAGTTAAGGCTGGCCGGAACCAGTGCTGGCAGGGCATCAAATGAGGACTTAGGGTACATCTACACTAGCCCCCTAGTTTGAACTAGGGAGGCTAATGAGGGCGACCGAAATTACAAATGAAGCGTGGGATTTAAATATCCCGTGCTTCATTAGCATGTTCGGCGTCGCTATTTTGGAAACTGACTGGCGGGAATAACTGCCGCGTCTGCAGCGGCAGTGAAGCGGAGTTAGTAAACCCTAACTGGAATTAGCTGTTACTCCTCATGGAATGAGGTTTAACAGCTAATTCGAGTTAAGGGGTTTACTTGAACTCCGTTCACTGCAGCGCAGACGCCGGCAGTTATTCCGCCAGTCAGTTTCCAAAATGGCGACCGCTCGAACATGCAATGAAGCACGGATATTTAAATCCGTGCTTCATTTGCAATTTTGGTCGCCCTCATTAGCCTCCCCAGTTCGAACTAGGGGGCTAGTGTAGACGTACCCTTAGTGTGTGGGGCTGCTGCCTGAGGCTAACCGAGCTCTGTGCTTAAAGGGACCCTATCCCCACCCCGGACAGACAGTTCTCGGGTTCCCCGCTTGCTTGTCTACCTCGATGAGGGACAGCAAAGCAGTCCTGTCTTGGAGTGCCCTGAGTGCCCGAACTCGGGACACCACAGCACTCGGCCACATGGAGCCAGAGCTCCCCTGGGCATGCCAGTGCATCTCGTGGGGTCGTTGCCATCAGCCTGGCTGCACTTGCTGCAGGTTGTCATCCTGGGGGTCCATCGGGATCCAGGAGGCCCTGAGGGAGAGTGTCCATCCCGAGGAGCCCTCAGAGCCTCCCCGGTCCTCTCTACCGGGGGCTCATGCCCCATTCCTCCCTCACATCCTTCCACTTACCCCTCCCTAGCCCCCCTTCATGATGTCAAAGAAAAGACACGTATGTTCAAAAATAGAAACTTGGTTTATTGAACAAAACTGGGGGGGATGAACCTCTGGGGAGACTGGGAAAAGGAGGTGGGAGAGGGGAAGAGAGAGGGTGGGAGAGGGAAGGAGGAAACCTGGGAGGAGGGAGCTGGAAGGGGGAAGCAAGGGGGAGGGGAAGCTCAGGGCTCAGGGTTGGGTGTCTCGCCGGACCAACTTGACTTTCATGCTAACCTGCTCCTGGGTTCGCATGTGGCCTTTGGTGGCCAGGTTGGCAGCTATCCTGCCATAGACGGCCGTGTTCCTCCGTCTAGTGCAGAGATCATGGATGTTGGGGGCATCCCCCCAAACCTGAATAAGGTCCATGATCTCCACCCTGGACCAGGAAGGCGCCCGCCTTATCCAGCCCCTATCAGGCTCCTGGGAGCTGGCAGATTGCTCCTGGGGAGCGGTGGAGGGCTGGCTGCCAGTGGCTTGCTGGCTCATGTTTTGGGGCCACTGGGTCAGGGCTGGCAGGCTTGGAGCTGGCACAGGCACTGTGGCCAGGGTCTACCCCTTTAATGACTCCGGGGCTTGGGGAGAGGAGAGTAAGTTTTCCTGGTTGTGCCCAGAGTGGCCACCAGGGCTCCCCTGGGAAGGGCTGGAGGCCCCCTATTTCGAATTAAGTGTCTACAAAGCACTTAATTCGAAATAGCTATTTCGAATTTGGCGTTACTCCTCATAGAATGAGGTTTACCAAATTTGAATTAAGGGCTCCGCTATTTCGAATTAAATTCGAAATAGCAGTTTGCATGTATAGACGCTATTAAAGTTAATTCAAAATAACGGCTGTTATTTCGAATTAACTTTTCAGTGTAGACATACCCTTATTCACATGACATAACACTCCCCTCCGTTTGGAGATGCCTGATTCTCACCTTTATGCACAATCTGCAAAAGTAAATCCTCAAAAGAAAGAACTCCAGTTCTTGGATCTGATAGGGCTTGAACTGGGGAAGTTATACTGCTATTACACCTCTATCTCCACTCCACACCTCCAACCACAGGTTTCCCTCTAATGCAAGTTAGATCATCTATATGTATCCTTTAACTTATGGCTAATAACAATCACCATGAGAGCCACACAAGCTGGGGCTGGCCAGAGAATAATTAGCAATGGTTATGCTCCCTATGCTGGGGGCCTGGTCTGGCTCTATGATACCAGGAATTCCCCCATAGTGGGAGAATCCTCAGTTGCCTCATTCTAGCAGTTGCATTGCCTCTGTGTGCTGTCTGAGTGGTGCAATGGTTGTGTGTCTGGGCCCAGGGTCCAGCCCAAAGTATTTTCAATCCTTTAACAGAATTTGTAGAATCTTAATTTATTCTCTTTACCAACTTATAAAAATGTGTATTCCTGATATGTCACATTACCAATCTTCCACCTGCTCATGGATGTGTATAGACTGAGCAGAGGAATTTGTATCACAAAGTAAATATGTCAGTGGCTCCAAATAGACATTACTTAACATGTACTGTGACTGTATGTTAACTACAGTTTACAATAGCACATTAAGAAGTGTAGTCAGTTATTGTGTATAAAACAGTCGTCTTTTTAAGTCTTTGGATCTCAGACATATTAATGAATTACTAAAGGGATCTAAACAGTGTCAGTAACTCTTAAAATTTTGTTGCCAATCTCACAGTTGAGTCTTTTTAAAAGGTCCTCATGAATTTAAGTTCTACCTTCAGCTCACAAGATTGTGCTCTTATCCAAAATGTCTCCCATGGCTTTTCAAGGGACTAAAGCCACAGGTTGTCGTTAGCAAAAAGCACTGATGGCCTGTCCCTTTCAAATCCGTAGATTCAAGTGCGGGTCCAGTGAAACTGAAGCCAAGTTGCCCTAAGGGAAGTTGGTGGCTATTTGATGGCCAGGCAGGGTAAAGGAGAATGCTGAGGTGCCAAGAATGAGTTCAGGGGAGGGGGGGTAAAGTGTAATGTTGGGAAACAAGGCAAGGAATTAGGAGTAATGTGGGGAGAAGGGGGAATACTGAGGAGATGGCATGGGAACAGGGCAGCAGGAAGCAGACTTTGATGTGGTAGAGAGGGAGAATGTGAGGGATTGGAGGGTGGAAAATGGGGGAGGAGGGGGCAATTGAATGTAAGGTGATAGGCTGTGAGAAAGTAAGCAAACAAAATGGGAGTGGGGTAGCTGCCTAGCTGCCTAATTAGAGAAGAGAATACAAAGGAATCAAATGATAGATCCCTATACCTTAGGGATAAGAGAGGGTGAGTGATGAGGATACCCTTCAATGGCTGACTCAGAGGGATTGCACTTGTCTGTGGATGCTTAGGGTTGAATTGAACGGTATTAGCAAACCACGAAGAAGCCCCAGCCATGAAGCAGACCGCCTCTGTGCTAGGTGTTGTGCAGACAAAGAATATGAGCCCACTTAAGGAGAAGAGATGTGTGACTTTCCCCTAAAATGAGGGGGGAAAAGCCCAGAAAACTAGTGAAAACTCATGTGAATGGATTTTGGGGACCCTAGTTATTCATTTTTGAATGTCTGGGGTTGGCAATACTGTGTAATTTACTTCAGTGTTGGAGTTTCAGCTTGGATTCAGAACATTCCAAAGTTTCTATTCTACTTTGAACTACTGTAGTCAGGAGACTTTCATTTCTCATGTTTTTCGTATTTCTGGGTCTTATACGATCTTTGTACTTTCCATTCTGCTCCTAATCAAGATCAGGAAGTGCAGTGGCAGCAAAAATTAAACTAACTTTATCATACCTCAAAAAAGTTTTATGTTAGTTCAGTATGGGTTTTGGGTAGCAGCTCAGGTGAAATCAGATTAACAGGTTTACATATTTTCTTGTTTATTGGTAAGAAAGCCTTCTTAATACACACCTCAGTCTAAGTGGATGTTTCTTTACTTGAGTTCACTGAAGTCTTTTGATAGAGAGTGGCTACTGGGGCTCCCTGCACTCACTCCACCCAAAGTGCTGTCTCTACAGCACTGATTGGCTGAGAGCCATGGCCAATGGGAGGTGCAGGGGCTGCTGGCAGAGGCAGCACACAGAGCTATGGAGCAGCATGGACATGTTGCCTCTTCTGGGAAGCCACACTAGGTGAGCGCCACACAGATTCAGCACCCCTAAACCACTTCCGTGCTCCATCCCACACTGCAAACCCCTCATCCCCAGCCTGGACCCCACTCCTGCACCCCAAACCCTTCATCTCTGGCCCCACGCCACAGCCTGCACCCAAGCTGGGGCCCTCACCCCCTCCGTACCCTAACCTGATTCCCCTCTCATACCCCAAACCCTTCATCCCCAGTCCCAACCCAGAACCCACACCCCCAGCTGGAGCCCTCACCCTCTCCTTCACCAAATTATCCGCCCCCACCCAGATACCCCTCCTATACTTTAAACCCCTCATTTCTGGCCTCACCCCAAATCCTGCATCCCCATCCCAGAGCCCCAACCCCCTCCCATAACCCATCCCCCTACCTCAGCCTGGAGCCCGCACACACACTCCAAACTTTTAGTTTATCAGCATACTTAACTAACTAGCAGCCTACACTTCCCCAACATTCTGGATAACAAAGCTTTTACGATATGTCACCTTGAGATTTGAAATTCTCAACTTAGGCAACTAGTCACCGTCTTATATTCTTTTCTAATTTTTTCCACTCCTTTATAGATTTTCTAGTTCCATTATAACAGAAACATTTACTCATGTTGATGGGCTTTCAGTGTTTTTCAGTTTACTTGAACAACTCAGGAGCTCCCCCAACACCAACCACAGTCAGGAAGTCCTGTTTAATCTGATTGAACTAAGTCAGCTATCACCTGACTTCTCTTCGCTCCTTTTATGTGGCTTAATTTTCTACATGTTGGCTCTTCTCTCTGACTCACTCCTGGCTCTTTTTCTCATTATAATCCCACTAATGCTTATTCTCAGCAACTTCAGTTTCCACATCCAACCCATTAGCAGCTCATATCCTTGTTGGAGCTTGAACACTGAATCAACTCTTCCAGTCAACAAAATAGTCACTCACTGCACATGACTTTACATTGTTATATACATTTTTCACTTTTTGGCCACTCAGTTCCCATGTTCTCTATCTGACATCTTCAACAAGGACTAGCTACAGTTGGCACTTCCATGAACTAAAATCATTGATGTTCATAACCCCACTAAAAACTTAAGAATGGCCACATTGGGTCAGACCAATGCTCCATCTAGCCTGGTATCTTGTCTTCTAAGAACCAGATGGTGCCAGATGTTTCAGAAATGGCAATTTATTAAGTGAAACATCTCCTGTTGTCCAGTACCAGCTTCTGGCGGGCAGAGGTTTAGACACACCCAGAGTATAGGGTTATGTCCCATACCATCATGTCTAATAAACATTGATGGACCTGTCCTTCGTGCACTTATCTAATTCTTTCCTGAACCCAGTTATACTTTTGGACTTCACATCATTCTCTGGCAATGAGTTCCACAGGTTAGGTGTGCAGTGTATGTGATGAAGTACTCCCTTGCATAAGTTTTAAACGTGCTGCCTATTAATTTCATTAGGTGACCAATGGTGCCTGTGGTATGTAAAGGAGTAAATAACACTTCCTTATTCCCTCTTATCTCATGACTACCTACTTTACATATGAACTTTTTGCAGGTCCTTATCAAAAGGCTTTCTGAAAATCCAAGTATATTATATCCCCTTTCTCACATGCTCATAGACAGCCTCAAAGAATTCTAATAAACTGGTGAGGTATGAATTCCCTTTACAAAAGCTATTTTGACTCTTTCCCCATCATGTTTGGCTCTATGTCGGAGAAGTCTGTTCTTTACTGTAGTTTTAACCATTTGCCTGGTTGAAACTATAGCCTCTGTTCCTCTCCGCCACTTCACTCCCCTCTGCTGACCCATTGCTGGACCACAGTCTGCCTCTCCAATGCCAATCTTTGCTCTACCTCAACATCCACTGCCTCTGCTTTTTCTTCTAGGCCTCTAAATACCTCTAGACCAGGAATGGCCAATAATTTTTAAAAGGGGGCCACTTCATACATTTCCAAAGGGGTGGGGCCTCGGGTGGACAGGGTGCGGGCAGGAGACTTCTTGTGCTCCCCCACCACAGACACTGATTGGCCTAGGGGTGGGGGAACACCCCCCAAGACTGTTTTTAAACAGCTGGCATTTCTCTCTAGCCACCATGTACCCTTGGCCAGGGAGAGGAGACTTTGCACACTCCCCCATCGATTGGCCTGGGGGTGGGTGGAGTGGCAGGGAGGCTGCGGGCTGGATCCACTGGCTTGGCAGGCCAGATCTGGTCTGAAGAAGTCCCTTTGACCACCCATGCTGTAAACAAAGCTGGGAAATAATGTTGACTCTTCCATCTCTGCCATTTTCCTTGCCATTCCCCCAGTCTCATGTCCCACTACCCTGTCACATTGTCTGTTTGTAGCTATTCGTACATATACCTGGATACTTCTTTGCTTCCTCCTTTATCCTTCATGAACTCATTCAGAAGGCCTCAAGGTGTACCTTAGCCTTGATGATTGTAAAAATCAACCAGGGTTGAGGACACTTGGCGATCATTTGCACTGATTTAAATGTTTATTACTCTCAGAGGAATAAAATTGCATATTTTGAAAAAAAATTAACTTGATTGCATCCTCTTTCTGTTGGACGTTTAGCTTCTTAGAGGCATGGCTTTTGTCTTCATATGTCTTTGCACATAGCGTAGCACAATGAGGCACTGATCCTGAGAGGGAAACTTTGGCTGCTACTATAAAATAACTGAATAAATATCATCAGTTTTGAGAGAAAATTGCTCACTGATGCTAACAGGAAACTCTCCAATCTCTCTATGTTCAATAAGATATTCCAAATTGCTGTTGAGATACCTCAGAACAGGTTATTTTCCCCCCATAGTCCCTTTAATGTTGATTTTTGTTTTCTGTATCTATAAAAATATATAGAGCTTGTCCAGGTGTCATATGAGGAAGAGTTGAAGAAATACAAGCAACATAAAAATCATTCTTTTCTGTGTATTTTACAATCTTGTACAGGAAAAAAACCCAGAAACAACTCTCCCTAAAACTTATATCAACATAGGAATGGACCAATGGATCAGAGCGAAAATGTTCCCAAGAGGAAAGCAATTAGTGAATAGTATGTTGTTTCAAATTCATGTAGACTTTAATTTAATAAACACAAATAGATGAATGTGCTTTAGGCTTGAAATTACTGACACAGAAGAACTGTCACACTTCAATGAATTCAGTGGTACTCCATGCACTTTCAAAGCTTAATTATGGCCACAATTAAGCATAAAAAGCCCAAATTTAATTTTGTGACTAAATCTTGCTACCTTTATTTGTCTGATTCTTTTGCCTCAGAATGTGGATTGGGGAAGTTACTGTATTCTGCATAGACCTGCAGTCAGTATGAAGGAAGCCAGTTTGGCTAAAAAGAAGTTTGAACCCAACCAGGAACCTTTTGCAACATTCAAGAGAATAAGATTAATTTTGGTCCACATTTTGCAACTGACTTCAGGCAGATCGACCTATGCTGAGCCCACGCAAATAAATGCCTACATGGAGCTCGCTGCAAGATCAGGATCTTGGTTTGTTCATTTATTTTATTATATTGCATTATATCACTAATCTATGGCCTTGCTAACCTGTCTCCTAGGGCATACCTTGCGGTGCACACTGGGAAAGGGAGAATAGTGAAACCAGCCAGCTGCACCAAAGTCCAGAAACTTACGTCTACCAGCAGCTTCTCTACAGCAGCAGTTCTCAACCGTCATGCCGTGGACCGGTGACAACGCCGTGAACCGCTGGCTGCCGGGCTGCGGCTGCCAATTTTGCCCAGTGCTGAGGCGGCGGCAGGAAGAGGCAGAGCAGGAGGCGCCTCCCTCCCTCTTGACCCTTTCCACCCGGGTAAGATGGCGGCACTGCCAGGGCTCCGCGCTCTTCACCCCATCCATGGGGTCGCAAGACGCGTTTGAGGAGGGAGGGGGCGCGAAAGAGGAGAGAACTCACATGCCGCCAACAGCCACCCCCTTGCCTGCACTGCAGTGACGGCCACGCTCCCTAGAGGGGGCAGCCTCGCTCTGGGGAGTGTGGGGGTGGAGTCAAAGGGGTATTGGGTGAAGGTGTGGTGGGGTCAGAGGTTTAAGGGTCAAAGGGCACGGGGTGTAGGGATGGGAGTCAAAGGATGTTAGACACTGGGGAGCAAGGGACTGGGTTGGGTTTAGGGATTAAAGGGGAGGACTGGGGTTGAAGGAGGGCAGGGGTCAGAGGTCAAAGGGGCAAGAGGGGGTGGGTTGCAGTGGGTCAGTGGTTATGGAGCCAGGTGCGGTGCAGCTTGTGCTTCTGTCTAAGGGGGCAGCAGATCTGAGGGTGTCTGAGCAGGGTCGGGGGCCTCAGAACTTGTGGGACAGGCAGTTGCAGGGTCAGTGGGGCAGGATCAGGGTTTGGCACAACAGGCAGTCATGGAATTTGTGGAGCAGGGGCACCGAGGATACTGGGGCAGGATCAGGGAGCACTGGGAATGGTGGGGCAGGATCTGGGAAAATGGGAGATTGTAAATTTAAGTCAGGGGTCGCTGGGACACAACATGCAAGGTGGGTAGTGATAGCAGATGCAGAACAGGCTTCAGGCAAGACAGAGGTGGCTGGCAAAAGGAAGTTGGCAGCAGGGGATGTTGGGAAGTGGGAGACGGTGGGCACTGAAGTGACAGGCTTGGCGAGACAGACTTGTGAGGTAATGGGGTTAGTGGGATACAGGGGCTATCAGATGATGGGGTTTGCAGGTTTAATAAGACAGAGACACAGAGTACCAGGGTTGGCTTGATGGGGTCAGAGGGTTCTGACATTGGAGGTAGAGGGATGTGCAGTAACAAGATGGGGTCAGCAGGTGAGTGGGTTGGTGGACAGGTAACATTTTATTTGCATATTTGCGGACAGGTAATATTTCATTTGCTTATTTTCATATTCATTTGCATAATACAATGTTGTAGGTCCACCAAACAATTGTGAATGGGTTTGCCAGTCCACAGTGTAAAAAAGGTTGGGAACAATTGCTCTACAGCATTTTGGAGTAGCAGGAATCAAATTGCACTCTCATGTGCACAACAGGACATATAAATATACCAATAATCTCTGCTGGCAATGAACATATTTTATTAGAATGGCTTAAAAAGAATCACAACAATACAAATGGGTTAATGCAGCCAAAAAAAGCACACCTGGAGTGTCATGTCATTCTCATACATCCTTGAATATTGAGCCCAGAAAAATAAATTGACTTGAGTCTAATCTAAGAGTCAATATAAGATTCTGTTGTGTAGACTATCGACTTAAAGCTCAAGTATAGCCTCGAGCAAGAGAAGTTCAACACAAACAGGCATACTTGCCACAAAGCTGTATTGATGGGTATCACCAGTGTTTGGTCCTTCAATAAAAAACAATTATCAAGAACTGAATTTTGTGGGAACAAGGGTAATCCAGAGATCAATACAGTTAATAAAAGCAGACCAAGATTTTTCAAGGATTTTTATCTGTTATACAGCTCAGCTAACACAGACTTGTTAATTTAGGCACGGAGTTTCTGAAACAAAGAGGATTATGCTATTATACATGGGACTTTTCCCAAGGAAGTGTTGTTTACCAAATTCACTCAGAAAATCTAAACCTTTGCAAGCACAATGAAGGGTCTCTTCATTAACTCTTCTTTTATCATTCATTAAGCGCTCAATCTTGCAGACTTATTCAGGTAAGATTTCCATTGGACTTCACTGGTAACACTTCCTGAGTAAGAACTGTAGGACAGGTCTCTGATTTAACAGAGCTGAGTCTAACTCTGTAATGCTGTTTATATAGATACCTCACTGCAGATAAGGGCCTGCATATTGTCACTGTACTATGAATGATCTCAGGATACATAAGCCAAAATGGAACTTAAATCATAGTAAGTTCAATGCTTTAAACATGAAACTCTGCCCCCATAGAATTCACAGCAGACTAGCAGAACCATCTCCATGTTTTGCCTCCCCTGGGATTTTGTGGAGGTAGAATCAGGTTGAAGAGGGTAGGACTTTCCAAAGTTATACCGTATTGCTTTCTCCTTTTGGAGTGCGGGGGTGCATCTTTGCACCCTGCCTAGAAGTCTATAATCAACAACATAAATGCCATTTTCTCCATTGCACTGCAACAGATTGCTGATTTTCCACTTGTCCCAGTCCCCGCTTCATCTCATGCAATAGCTTAGTACATTAGCAGTTTCACTGCTTGCATTTCTTTCTGTTAAAAGAAGAAATGGTAAAGGGGATCAGCAGCGCACCTGATGGGACACAAACGCTAAAACCTGCCAGACACATTTCTTGTCTCAAGAGGATCTGGCAACAACAGGCTTGTGTTCCACTAGCTTAGCTCTGCTGAGACAGGAGTGGCAAATCTCCTTGCTTCCTACAAGCTGCTGCAATCAGCCACAGAAGGTAACAGGAGTCGACAGTGGACACCATTAAGTGCAATTTCAGAGAAAAAGAGAAAAGATTAACAGGCCAACAAATTAGGTAACCTTTCAACAAAAAACCTCTTGGCTGATACCACTAATCCACAAACTGCTTAGAAGGATGAAGCTGGTAGTCACTTTGGGTGAAACTGCACAAGGTTTCTTACAAAAACATCTCAAGAAATAGAGTCCTTGCTAACCTTGAAATGACGGTATGCTTTTCTAAAAAACATGGTGTCATTCATAATACCCTAGAATGAAAAATACCTATACCTTTCCCTATATTAAATTAACCTCACTTCTGCATACATTATGGGTCCCGCTGTCCACTTGGACACATGGCATTGGACTGGACTCAATCATTGACATTTTTCCTTCCACTTAGAGATAACAGCAGAGAAGTTCAGACAAGATCACATACAAGAAAATCCTTCTATTTCCCAGTGTTCAATGCTATATGATGGAGTGGCCAAACTGTGGCTTGCGAGCCGCATGGCTCTTTTACCATTAAAGTTCCATTTGCTCACACTTCCACACCCTTCTATTCTCCACCTCCCAGATGGGGGTGGGGAGGAGAGCACAGGACCTCTGCCTTGCAGCAGGTTGGTGGGGTAGGGGTTTCTTCTTAGCGGAGTACTGGGCTTTAGCAGGAATAGCCCCATTAGGCGCCCCCTATGGGGCTGAAGCCCCGAGTCCCAGCAGGTGCGCCCTATTTCTGAAACTTCTGAAGGTTATGGTATGCAACTCAGAGGCTCAGTATGTTTGGCCACCCCTGCTGTATGATATACACTTTCCTTCACATGCATGGTTCTCTTGGAGCAGCAGTGGGTACTAAAAGGTGCCCAACCATACCTGTTACAGGAGGAGGAGGAAAGATCCTTCAACAGTGAAAAGGCTGCATATCCGCATTCACTAAACATTTTAAGCAACCCTGACGGGAACCTTTATTTGAGGGTTGAAACAAAAATACTGTTGTTGAAAATGCATCATAATTGCCCGAATCCACATTTCCTGGATTTGACCAGGTTGGAAGTAAGAAGCACAAAGGCATCTGACTGAGGGGACTCTTGTTTCTAATATGACCAGACCCAGGAGGTGCTGAAAATCTTATGAAAAAGCCTACCCTTGTGAGATTTACAGCGCAGCTTTGCAGATCCAAGTCTTGTGGGCTGGTATCCAAATATCTGGGGCGTTGTCCAGATTGAACCCGTATAACCTGCAAACTCTGAGTGCCTCCTGGGTGTTCCTAAACCCCTAATGAATTTCTTGGGAGTTGAAGATGCTCAGCTGCTTACAGAATTAGAACTCACACCCAAACTCTCACAACCACTTTCAAACACAAAACTCACATGGTCTGATTTTGCCACTGCTTTGAACCTTGTATAGTAATTTCTACCTGAGCAAAACGAATGCTAAGTGCCATCAGGTGGGTAGCATTATACATTCTCTTTGTGCCAGGATAAAGGGTTATCATAAGGTACAAGACAGCTGAGATGCAGGATACATTCATGATGGTCAGATTTCATCTCTGAATTTCCCTGCTGATCTTTAACTAATTTTACAGAAAACTGTGTACATAAAACAGAACACAGTAGCGGGCACTAATTTTTTAATGGGGGACCATGCCAAGATTTTGGTATGTGGTAAAGGACCACACTTCTATGGAGGGACACAGGGTCTAGAATGGCAGGTGGGGGGCAGAAGGAAGCTTGGGATAGAGTAGGGATGTTAGTGAGTAGTCTATAAGAGACAGCATGGGGGGGGGGGACAGGAGCCGGTGCTGGGGGTACCCGGCTTAAAAGCCAGTTCCCCTCAGCACCATCTCTATGGTGCCGCCCTGCCCCACCCCAGCTGTCAGAGGCAGTGCGGAGGGGAGGGGATAGGGGAGACTGCTGTGAAGCAGTCCCTGTTTGCAGGGGTCCCAGTGAGGAGCAGGTCCCCCCGTGGACAGGGGCTGCTCCCACAAAGCAGCCCCTGTTTGCTGTGGCCCATACTGGCCACGCGCAGGTGCTGCTCCGGCAGGGCCGTCTACTGCAAACAGGGGCTGCTGGACTCAGCACGAGCCGGGACCGAGCAGTCCTGGTTCACGCTGGTCCAGGATGCTGAGCCTCTGCATTTTAAATGTAGTAAAAGCTTGGTGGCTCTTACTGCATTTAAAATGCAGAGCCACAGTGCAGGTGGCTGGGGCTGCAAGAGTGGGTGTGGGGTCTGAGAGCGAGTTTGGGTGAAGGAGAGGATTATGATCTGGAGCAAGGGCTTGGAGTCCAGGGTCCAGGAGGGAGTATAGGTGCAGGAGAGAATTCTGGCCAGGGGGAGGAAGGTAGGAGAGGATGCAGGGTTTGGGAGGGAGTTGTGACCTGAAGGAAGTGGGAAGAGGGGGTACAGAGGGTTTGCGTGGTGACTTGGGCAGGAGGGGTTGGTGACCTGGGGCAGGTAGTTGGGGGGAGATGGGCGTGGGGTGCCAGAGGCAGGCTGTGGCTGAGAGGCACTTACCTACACGGCTTTGGGAGGAAGAGAGGGAGGGAAAAAGGAGGCTTCTCTCTGCCCCTGCCTCCAGCAATATTTCTCAGCTCCTATTGGCTAGAAACTGGCTAAAGGGAGCTGAGTGATTTTGTTGAGGGTGGGGACAGTGCACGAATTCTCCCATTACTCCACAGCTTGCAGAGTAATTAGGAACCAGCTGTTTAAAAGAGCGTAAGCTGCTGTGTAGTAAGGGTGCTGGCATGGTGGCCACGGGCCGGATCTGGCCCGCTAGCTGCCTCTTGCCCACCCGTGCACTAGCATAATAGTGATATTTCTATATGTAAATGTTATATGCTTGAATTAATTCCATTTCTACATAGAATCATAACTTTGTCTTATACAGTTGACCTCCCTGGTCCGGCACCCTCGGGACCTGACCGCTCCCGGATGAGGGATTTTGCTGGAACATGAGAGGTCATTTTTGGACCCCTGCCACTGGCCCCACTGGCCCAGCTGCTGATCTTCTGGCCAGCTCCCCACCTCCTGCTGAGCAGCCATCGCTGCCGTGGCTCTAGGACTGCCGGGCAGCTGTGCGTACTGCGCGCTGGGGCTCCCTGGACAGCCGCACACACCACGCGCTGAGGCTCCCAGCCCCACCAGGCAGCCACACGCCGAGTCTCCCTACCCCACTGGGCAGCCCTGCTGCCATGCGCTTGGAGGCCCCACCGTCAGCTCCCTGCGGGCAGCCCATTACCCTGCCCGCCCAGCAGGGGTCCTTGCCGCTGGCCCTCCAGCGGGACTCTCTGGTCCTGCAACCTCTGTGCTGGATCATAAATGTTGCTGGACCTGAGAATCCCAGGTAAAAGAATTTCACCCTGTATTCATTTTTGTATTGCATTAGTCTGACAACTTCTATGGCTAGCTTACTGAATATCTGAATTTTTTTCTCTTTGAAATGAGCAAAGCTTTTCATTTGGACTCTCTTAGATGTTTGTTATTTTCTTTCTGGGTTTGGTTTCATCTGATACAGTTACCTAGTATCAGGATATAATATGGCTTTCAAGCATTTTTGAATTAATTCAAATCCCTGAGCATAAGCTTCCTACTGGAAGTAAGAGAACTTTCCAACATGGCACATTAACACATAAAGCCATTTACCTTTCACATACATGCATTAAAAAAGTCTTGTTTTTTTTCCAATTAACGGAAATATTTTCTATTTAGACCAGCACCATCCAGTAGTCTAGGCCTAAGAGTTAAGTTAATTATATTAAAAAGGTGGTATTTTAAGAAACCTCAAAACAGAAAAATGCAATTGTGCCATAATGTGACACATGGAGAAAGCAAGGTACAGAGAAGTGAAGTGCCCCATCCAAGAACATCTGTGAGAGAAAAAGGACTGGAACCAGATCTCCAGGTTTGTAAGCCATCTGCTTCAGAAAGATACTTGCCGTTATTGCCTCCAAGAACATGTCATAAGAAACAAAGGAAAATACAGTCGTCTTCAGGATGAATTTTCCCTTAAGTAGAATAGTTAACATTATTTTCTTAAAGAAAAAACTTAGATACAACAACTACCGTGTTTCTTTTCTAAAGAAACAGCATAAAGATTAATCATATTAGTTAATAGCAAATACCAGAGTAGACAATAAAAGTGCATAGTTATTAAAACACCTTTTAAACGCAGACTGTTTTTTTCAGTTTGTGCCAGAGTCCTGCCCGTTCAAATCCATTTTCTGCTTAGACCAATGCGGTTGAATGAGGCTGAACTAAACAACTTGGGAGTTTAAGGTTTAGGGCTTTGAAAAACCCACCCTGCAATTTACTCACTATGTGGCCACATACTGTTGACTATTTATTGTTACAAGAGAATGTGCTGCTTCCATGAGACAAATTCCGAGTGCAAAACCCCCAAGTTAAAGTGGTAAGAGCTAAGTGCAGTTTGGCAAAGCAGAGCCATTCATTTTACTGATCAGATGCTGCAGTCCGCTCAGCATGTTTACCAATACTCCAAACGGCATGAAGTCAGTAAGTGACAACTTAGTGCATTAAATGTATCTGCTCTGTAACACTAAGTCATCTATTTATCCTCTAGCTGTGCTTCTTCAAGCAGTTAGCACCACCGCAAGTGTACTAAGGAGAATTTACACGTTGCTACAGTTCAATAAGATGAACTCTGATGCTATTGGTAAGTTGGTGGCAGTGTCAAGGCACAGTTATGCTGAATGCTTCCCCATAAGGAGAATGAGCTGAATGCTTCCCCATAAGGAGAGGGAAAGTGTAGAAAGGAAAAACAAAGAAGCGGGAACCCATGTTTCAAAGACCTGATTAATGTAATGCTAGGAAAACAGACTTTGAAGATTTCTCATCAGTTGTGATTTTGTAAAGGTTTGTTTCTCATTTTCAACCCTGCAAAGCAACCCATTTTGAATTTGTTAGGTGCCCAGAGAAACAAGGGAAATAAGATAATCTCAGCTAATCTCAGCGACTTGCCTGCAGTAGGACATACACCACCAATTTACAATACAGGATAATTCTCTGCATTCAACTAAACCCAATGGCTGTGTCTAGACTGGCAAGTTTTTCCGCAAAATCATCCGCTTTTGCGGAAAAACTTGCCAGCTGTCTACACTGGCGGCAATTTCCGCAAAAGCACTGACTTCCTACTGTAAGAAATCAGTGCTTTTTGCGAAATACTATGCTGCTCCGTTGGGCAAAAGTCCCTTTGCGCAAAACTTTGCGCAAAGGGCCAGTGTAGACAGCTGAGATTTGTTTTCTGCAAAAAGCCCCAATCGCAAAAATGGCGATCAGGGCTTTTGCGAAAGCAGCGTCTAGATTGGCATGGGCGCTTTTCCGCATAAAGCACTTTTTGCAGAAAAGCGTCCGTGCTAATCTAGACGCTCTTTTCCGCAAATGCTTTTAACGGAAAACTTTTCCGTTAAAAGCATTTCCGGAAAATCATGCCAGTGTAGACACAGCCAATGATTAAGAGTGAGCACACTACCCATCCCAACTCACAGACTCTTACCTTAAGTCCTGAATAGTATAGGACACATGTCAGTCACTTAGCATCTGAGGGACAGGTGCATGAAGATTTATGATACACGAGGAGCTTCTAGCAACAATTCACCAGGGATTTCAAGAGGGGCAAGGAATAAAACATCACCAATGTCTCTCTTCTGAAGATTCAGATCAACAAAGCTTTGCCCAGAGATACCCACTAAATTAGATATTATAAAGGGTTAGATCCTGAGCTAGTGTAAATGAACATAACTCCACTTGCTTCAGTGGATCCTTTAGCACACAACCTTTTTTTTTTAAGTTTAATTTCTGACCTCTACTAAAGGCTTGTCTCCCTTGGGACAGTTAATTCAATTTAATAATGAAGTGCATTAGTTAAACCACACTAAGAATGTCCAAACAGGGATTTATTTGGAATTTATGTGACCTTAATTTGGTTTCCAAAGTGAATTGAATTAAACCAAATTAAAGTCACTTTTAATCTGAATAACGGCATCCACAAAGGGATTTAACTAATCTACTTTAAAATCTACACATTCAGTTAATTTGGATGTTTTTTTCTTGAGTGTCCCTGTGTAGACAAGCCCTAGGACTGCAGTAAGTGGTGGAGGTTTTGATTACGGTTACCTGTCTCTCAAGAATGGGATTAAAACAAGCAATTCATTTCTCACCACTGAACAGAAGTTTGACTGTAACAAATTACTGTCACTGCTAATCTGGGTTGCAGTTTGACTCATTTTGACACATATAAAAGTCTGTCTGCCCATTAACATCTTTGCACACTGTAGAGTATTAGTTCAATTCCACCCTTAGCAGCTCTGATTTTTGTCTGCATAACTGGTTGAATGGGTACTTCTTCCTTTTGAATCTCTTATATATTTCATGGAAGTTGATGGCGGACAAGATTTGAAGTTCCTCTCTTAGAAAGGGCATTTATACAGCAACTAGAGAGTCTAGTTTATTGGAGAGACCTGCCTGAGGGTAATGGGCTCTGCAGAATACTGCTGGAAGTTAGCAAACATTTTAGGACATGGCAAGGATACAGTTTTGACCAAAGGCAAAATTCTCCAATCACCAATGACTTGGAATATGGTGAGTTGATCAAGTGACATAAACAATAACTCTTAACACTGACTAGTTTATCTGAAGGAGAATCAGGTCTTCCCACTAATTATAAGGAGGTCAAAGCTTCCAGTGTCATGATTCTATTTTTTTGCATGGTGATCTAATCTGCGAATTAGAAAGGGTGTGATCCTGAAAGGTGCTAAGCATCTTCAACTTTCACTGAGGTGAATAAGAATCAAGGGCGCTCAGCACCTCACAGGATGAAGTCCATATAACACAGAATCATAGAATCATAGAATACTAGGACTGGAAGGGACCTCAAGAGGTCATCGAGTCCAGTCCCCTGCCCCCATGGCAGGACCGAATATAGTACACACATTAAAGAATCAGCATTCAGATTTCATTCATTCATTCTGCAAGGTAACTTTATGCATGGCTAGTGCTTTAGCTAACATCACCTTTGTCCCCTTGCACATCTATTTATGTGGTGGATTTATTTTTTTGGTCTGCCTGGACCCAAGAATTTTCAGTCAACAGTTTGCCTTTAGCTGCATGTGTAAGAGAAATAAATTTTAATGTGCATCTCTCTAAAGGATCTATACTTGCTATGACACGAAATTATGACACATTCAGGGAAAAGAGTGTAGGTTTTGAAACCAATACAATCTTTCTGCTTCCTTTATCAAGTCTCAATTGAATATAGGGTGGGGAATTTCGGTGTTTTTTATTGTGCTAAATATTTTAAATAAATGAGTACATGAATGGAGTAGGGATTCAGATTTTATCTGCAAACTGCTGAAGCATGAAGAGGTCAAAGCAGTACATGCAAGTGTTAAACTATCTCCCCTTCTCCCTTATGCACAGACACACTGTTTTGAATGAAAGGAAGAGCAAAATAGTACTGTATGGACAATACTATAGGACCTCATGTGGACATTCCTTGCTAATACACAGACTCCCTGGACCACTTATCCAGCCTGAGTTGAGAAGTTTATGTTCCCTGAATTGAGCCTACAAGTTGCAGTGAGTGTGTTGTCCACGGATGGAGCAAATAATGGCAGGTGTCAAATTAGCAGCTTAGTGAGCTTTATAGCTTAAGTAATGACCATCTCAAGGGGTTGTGCCATTCTGTTTCACAGTTCCCACACCAACAGTGACTGCCCCCAGTATTTTATCTCGTCAAGTTACTCTCTGAAGTAAAAAACCTGAAGAGTAAAAATATGAGTACAGACATCAAAGTCTGCAGCCTTCAGTAAAGCATTAATTCTAGGTCACTATTCATAGTGTATGAAAAAAGCTCTGGACTTTAGTGAATAAAGTTTGTTGGTCCTGTCGTGCATTGTTTGGGCACTTGACTTCAGAAAGCTGGATGAAAGTCTTCTAAACCTGACTTATTCACAAGACCCAAATAGAGTTAGTGAACGAGTCTGTTTTGATAGGCCTTCTGCACACAAACAAGATTCTGTTGGGTCTCTTTGAAGCTGTACATACATTTACCCATCTGTAAAAAGGGTACAAACACTTACTTCACAGCAGAATGGAGGCTGAATGAATGTTTATGGAGCATGCTGAGTTCCTATGATAAAAGATACCATTGTCAGTGCAAATTATTTTTATTAAAGAATAAAATACAGCATATCATACCACTGCTGTGAGGCAGACCAGCCAGGAAGACTAAATTAATGCCTTAAACAACTTCCACTAAAACAACTGTTCTGAACAAAATGTTTTGCGGCTTTACTGTGTTTGGCTTACTGATCATTTAACTGCTTCCAAATTCTGAACTTTAGAAGTGGGGATGTATAATGACAATAAGGCACTGCAGACCATGTGTTAATTCTGATTAATACACTTCCCAAGCATGCTGGAAGCACTTGGCTTGCCTTGTACCTTATACTATACACTCAAGGCATGCATTCATCAGCACTCCTGCTCAGTCTGTCATGTCTTATTGCTTAACTAGTACACCATTCTCAGTGTGTTTGCTCTGAGCCTGCCTCAGTCCATTTACATTACACTGCCCACCCATACCCACAGTTTTGAGGTTTGCCTGGCTTCAGATGATCAGGGCCCTTTATGTTTAATAACATTTTACTCTGCCAGTCTAATTAACTCCGTCACTGTATCTGCAGTCAGATAAAATGCTCATTTCACACCACATTAATTTTTATCAGCAGAACATTAAGTAACACAAAGCTATCTATGCTTGGTTTAATTTACATACTGACAGAGCTACAAAGCATTACTGCAGTGACTGTGAAGCAAATAAGTAGAAGTGGCATCAAACATGGCTCCTTCAAAAATAAATATTGATTTGCAAGGGTGGCAGTCCAAAGAAAATTTCTAAAAAGAAAGGAAAGGGGGAAGAAAACGAAAGAGAGAATTAGAAAATATTTCCCCCATCTGAGGCCCAGAATACTCTTGTATGTTGTAACCAATTGTCTGTTACTGCCATAGCTTGAGAGGAGTGCTAAGATAAAAGCTGGTGCTTTGATTGGTTAAAAGGTGTCAGGGACTTTGGTAATATTTCTCATCATAGAGTTTAAAAGAAAAAGGAATAGCCATGTGTCAGAGCATACATCAGAAAAGTCCTCTCCACTCACTGCTTTGCAGCAGGGAGACCTATCTCATTGAATTTCATTCAGCAGCAATGCTGAGAGCATTTTCTTTTTGCAGGCTGGTGGACAGAAGGCAAATCTGAAGAGTGGTGAGCAGGATACTAGGATTCTAATAGCTGGATAAAGAAGTAGGAGGAAGATACAGGGGACTCAGTCAGAGCCTAGTGAATATCTGGCCATCAAAACCAGCTCTTTAAAGTAATTGTATCAGTTTAACCAGATAAAGACTTTGGCTACAAAAGCACTAACCCCTGCCTTCTACTCAATTGTCCAGGATCAAAACCAATGCTAAAACCAGATGGATCATACACAAGTTCCGTGCATAGCATAAATCTGCCAAAATTTGCTCAAGAGGTTCATGAATGGTGGCAAGTCCTGGTACAAAAGAAGTTTGCATCTAAACAAAAAAAACAACAACAGGCGAGTAGGGTTGCCAGGTGTCCAGTTTTCACCTGGTTTTCACTGCCTCTGTCTGGTAAAAACCCCCCAGAAAATACCAGACATGTAAAATGCCCGGTATTTTCTGTTTTTCTCGGACAGAAGGCTGGTGGGGACATTCTTCCCCTGCCATGTCTGGCTGGGGCAGGGGGGGACTGCGGGGATATTTAAAAGTTTAGTGACCTTTGGGGGGGAGGGGGCTCAACAAGTTTGGTCCCCCTGTTTTTTGTTTTTGCTCAACCAATTTTTTTACCGCCATGTTCAGTATTTTTAAAAATATCTGGCAACCCTACAGGTGAGTAAAATATAGTCGTGTTGCAAAGTTTTCTACAACTCTATATCCAGAGGTGCCATGTGTAAACTGCTGTTTTTCCACCTCAGAGTCATCCTGTGTGTTCAGTATAACATTTTTAATCCACTATTCCAATTTCCTTGGGTCCCTGATTGCTTTTCTTTTTTTGTAACACAATGATGTTTTTTTCCAAGTTCCTCAGACATTCTAAACATTTAGGCCTGGTCAATACTAGGGGATGAGTTCAAATTAAGATATGCAACTTCAGCTACGTTAATTGTGTAGCTTAAATCAAAGTATCTTAATTTGAATTTTAGCGCTGTGGGGAGTTGAAGGAAGCACACTCCCCCTTCGACTTCCCTTACTCCTTGTAGAAACAGGACTACTGGCATCGATGGGAGCGCCCTCTCAGTTCAAATTAGCATGTAAGATTTGAAAGGTTTTCCAGTGATTTGCTAAAGAGATAGGATTTAGACCCAGTTAAATTGCATGGCTCGCTAGCTTTTCTGTCCTTGAAAAGTTGCTACTGGTGTTTTTATAGTAAAAATGCTCTGTGAAATTTGAAATTTTGTCCCCTTCCTGCACCACTGCCTTCTGCACTTCCCTGCCCACTAGCTCCAAGTGGGCAAAAGAAGGAATCTGCATCTCTCTGGTCAGTCATGGAATTGGTCCCTGAGGAATCGGGCTGCTCCTGCAAAGTCTTCAGTTACTGTGGTGAAGTCCCCTTTCTGCAGAGACTTTTCCCTCCAATGAGCAGACATAATTGATAACCTACGTTCACCTTGAAAGGCAAGTAAAATTGTTTCAAGCCAGGACACAGCATTTAGACTGTTTCTCTTTTCTCCAGTGCAATTCATTATTGTATTCATTATTATTAAGCAGTCATTGAGCATAACTTGGAAACAAGTCAATTTAAAATGTCACATTAATTATTTACAAATACTGACATCAATGAATGAAGATTTAACTGAAATATAACTTAGTTCAGTGCCTACCACTGCCTTCATAATGAACATAACAGGAAAATGCTGAATAATTTTCTGCTTCACTATTACAATCGTCCCTTGTCTGCTACACATACAAACCAGAACCTCTAATCCAAGCTCACTTGAATTCTGGCAGTATTAGAAATCACAATTAAATGTGGACCAAAAACTCTACCTTTTCCCAGTGCTACTGAATTGCCCAGTTTATCCATACAGAAATCCTTCAACATATGATACGGTTGGTGACTCAGGGCTGATTCACGTTATTTTTGGCTCCCCTTTTATATACAAGAAGGAAAATAACCCCCAAATCCACCCTATCTAAAATCAGGGATTGTTTTGGAGTAACTGTAATACACAGACTATTAACTTTTGAGGACACCCTCATTGCACAGATATCAGACAGTATTTTAAGCTATTAAGCCACCAGGAGCTCAAAGGATAACATGACTTCTAACTCAAGGTAACTGAACGGAAAAAACGGCTGCTACTAATTAGAGCTGTACAGTGAACTAATTTGCATCCCTGTTCTCACTGGTATTGAAAAAAAGAATGGATGAGTGGTTTCTTGCTTCACATCTTTTGCTTCGTTCCTACACAAAATGGGTAGTTTTGGTGGGTGAAAAAGCCATTTGCTGTACCCAAAAATGCATTGTTTCCTACTGGGACAACTTTGGTCTGGGCAAAGGAAAATTGTACTTTTGTAGCAAACACTATGTTTGAAGGTAGCAAGGTGTTGTATCATGCAAGCAAGGTACTAACAAACTTCAACAGGACTTTATTTACCAAAAGTGGAGCCTCTTTACAAAGCTGCTGAATCCCTCAGTAGCTCTCACTCAGCCCCTGCCAATCTTCTCTCCACTCCTTCATGTTTCCTGTGCTTCCAGACTCCCAACAGCCAATGCTCCCCGTTCTAATAATTACAAGCAGCATCTAAAACACCACATTCCCTCCTCTCTTAAGAAGCGCTCTCAATTATAAAATAAACATTGTTGTTCTAACCACTGCAACAAATATGGAACAAGCCAATATATTGTGGGCAGAAATATTACACTGTAAATACTACATAACATAGTCTCTAGTACAGACAGGTAGTCGTCTGTGTCTGACAGACCATCTCTCAAACCCCGTTTCTAGTGCAATGTCTTGTTGTGTTGGTACTATAGTGAAGTCATCCAACATGGGCTGGGTGTTGGCCTCATCTCCTCTTGGTGCATGGGCAGGTGCAAGATAAGAAGCATTCCATACACGCCCATCAGAAAGTTGATAGGTGCAAGATCCCCTCTTCTCAATGATTTTAAGAGGAGATGTGAATTTATAGTCCCCTTTGTGCAGAATTCCAGGTTTTCTCACTCTAACGAAGGAACCATACTCAAACTTCGGTTCCTTAGCACCCCGCCGTTTGTCTGTGAAAGCCTTATACTTTGCTTGCTTCTGTTCAACTGTTTTTCTCACTTCATCCTCTGTTGGTGCATCAGGTCTGGACTTTAACAATCCAGCAATGTTCAGTTTAGTATTCATCTGTTTTCCATGCAGTAACTCTGCGGGTGATCTTTGCATTGTGGCATGTCGTGTAGCCTGTATGCTTGCAAGAAATCAGTAGTGAAGGTTATCCATGATCGCCCTTCCAGTTTAGCCATTTGCAAACTCTCTTTCAAGCTTCTGTTAAACCTTTCGATTTCCCCATTGGCTTGAGGGTAATACAGGGATGATCTTCTATGTAAAATGTTCCTCTCTGCTAGAAAAATTTCAAATTCCAGGGAAGTAAATTGACTACCATTATCCGAAACCAGTTCTTTGGGGTTACCTTCCCTGCTAAAAACTGTAGAGAGGAACTTAATTACTGTAGCAGAAGAGATTTGTGATGTAAATGCTACTTTAGGCCATTTACTGAAATAATCTATTAAAGTGATGGCATAACGACAGTCAATTGGTGCAGTATCAAAAGGTCCTACAATGTCAATTGCAACTTTTTCCCATGCAGAATCAGGAAGAGGAACAGGCTGTAATGGTGGGGTACATGTCACTGCTGTCTTATCATGCATTTGGCAAGTGACACAGGATTTTATGATTACTTCAGTTTGGGAGTCCATCTGTGGCCACCAATACAGATCCTGTAGTCGTTGTTTGGTTCTGACAATTCCTTGATGAGTATCGTGTGCCAGGTGTATGAGTTTTGACTGTAATTCTTCTGGCACAAGTAGCCGGTGTGTACCTCATAGCACACAGCCATCAATCAAAGAAAGTTCATCCTGAATTCTAAAATAAGGCAGCAAAACTGGATCAAGGTTTTTAGGGTTACTGGGCCATCTCTGTGTCAGAAATTCCCGTAGCTTTTGTTGAATTGGACATGCCAAACAAGCAGGTTGGAATTGCTCTCTTGTTACTGCAGTAAGAGTGCTTGTAATAAGCGCAACTACTTCATCCTCATCCTCCAGTGAACCATCTGGTGAAGACAAAGGCAGGCAAGAAAGGCAATCAGCTATCACATTTTGGTTTCCAGGCTTATATTCCAGTTCATAATTGAAAGAGAGTAGTCTTGCAGACCATCTAGCAATATGATTTCCTGCTCTTCCTAGTCCTTTTGTGGTTAGCAATGTTGTCAAAAGGCTGTGGTCTGTGTGCAAGTTGAGTGTGTGGCCCCACAGGTAAGTTCTCCATTTTTTAGTAGCCCAGACACAAGCAAGTACTCCTTTTTTCAACTGTAGAATATTTTCTCTCAGCAACACTCAGCGTCCTTGAAGCAAATGCAACAGTCCTCTCCATGTCCTCATGAAGTTGTGTGAGAACAGCTCCAAGTCCATAATCAGAAGCATCAGTAGTTACAATTGTGGGCAATGCAGGACTGAATAGTGCAAGTACTGGACTATGTACAATCAAGTCTTTCACAGTTTCCAAACTAGCTTGTGCATCTGTTGTCCACACCAAGGTTGAACTTCTCCGTAGTAATTCTCGTAATGGGTCAATGATAGAAGCATAATTGGGAATAAATTTTGCATACCAGGTGGTAAGAGCCAAGAAGGAACGTAAGGTTTGCAAATCTGTTGGAGGAAGAGCTTTTGAAATTGCTAGGATATGATCTGGATCAGGTTTTAGTCCAGCCGGTGAAATTGTATGCCCCAGAACGGAGAGTTCTGTTTGTCTAAATTTGCAGAACTCTTTCCAAACACAATAATATCAGCCAGATAGCACTGAACTCCATGTTGATTCTTCAGAATCAATTACATCATTTTTTGGAAGGCACTTGGGGCAGATGCAAGACCGTATGGAACACGTTTAAAACGAAATAGTCCCTCATGTGTAATAAATGCTGTGAGATCTCTGCTGTCTTCATGCAGCATAACCTGGTGGTATGCACTCTGCAAATCAAAAGTAGAAAACATCTTTACTCCACGGAGTTCTGCAAATACTTCTTCTATGTGAGGCAGTGGGTGGCTGTCAGTCACAATAGCTTTATTTGGCTCCCTTAAGTCCACACAAAGGCGAATGCCTCCATCCTTCTTCTGTGTCACCACTGTAGGTAAAACCCATTCAGATGAGTCAATCTCTTCAATAATGTCCTTTTGTACAAGTTTTTTAAGTGCCTCTGAAACAGCTTCCCTGACTGAAAATGGTAAGCGCCGTAACTTCTGTCAGACAGGCATCACATTATGTCACATTTTAACTTTGTGCACAAACCCATAAGCACAGCCAAGTTTTTCAACCTGGTCTTGGGTCCCAGCTGAAACTGGTGTGTGAACTGCAAGAGTGCTTTGCTGAGGAAGGTCAATTCATCCATTAACTACCCTGAGATTTAAAACAGCCAATAAATCTCTGCCAAGGATAGAAGTGCCTTTGTGGACAACGTAGAACTCTGCAGTTACACAGCAATCACCAAAAGTCACCGTTGCTGGCAGGCAGCCACGTACTGGAATTTGGTTTTTCAAATAGCACACCAAGTGAAGTTTGGGTTCAGTAAGAGGCACATCTTTAAAGTAATGCAAATAGATGGAATCAGGTAGTATAGATACTGCTGAGCCAGTGTCCAACATTAGCTGAATAGGGTGTGATTTGCCTGAAGATGTAGCAGAAACATTTACAGTGCACCTATCTGTTCTGAAATATGTGCAGTAGTGGTTTTGTCCACACTCAGCACAGTAACATCTGGTATTGTAACTGCATGCACCTGTTGATTAGACTGGCTACTGCGGCATACCTTAGCAAAATGCCCAATCTTTTTGCAGTGATTGCACTGAGCTACTTTTGCAGGACATGTTGTGTAGTTTGCGAGGTGTTGTGGGGATCCACGGCGAAAACATGCTTTTGCTGTGCTTTGAATTTGCTGATTCTGTGGTTTTTCATTAGCTTTCTCCTTGTAATTGTTTGTCTGCAGTGATAATGGACTTTTCTGCAAAGGAGTCACAGCCTGGACTGGGCCTCCTGTATCCACGCTCATTATTTTGGCTTCTGCTATAGCTGACTCAATTTGAGTAGCAATGGTTATTGCTTTTTCCAGTGTAAGTTGTGGTTCTAGAAGCAAGCGTTTTCTTACACGAAGCATGGTTGTTTTCACAATGACCTGGTCTCTAATCATCTCATCTGCCATATTCCCAAAGTCACAAGTTACAATCAGACTCCTCAGAGAAGCAATATACTGCATTATAGTCTCTCCTGGTTTCTGCTCATCCTGGTGAAATCTGTAGCGATTAGCTATTACATTCACTTTTGGCACAAAAAAGTTCTTTAATGCAGTGATTGCAGTCTCATATTTATCATCTGCAAGGGGAAAAGTGTAAAATATATGCTGCCCTTCTGCTCCAAGGCAGTGGATTAGTAGAGCACACTTTCTTACTTCAGAAATCTCACTGATTGCAAGCAGATAAGTCTCAAACATATGAATCCAGGCGGTAAAAGCAATTGGAGGCTCACCTGGGCTTTGCAGAAAGGGTGCAGGTGGGTTCAGAGGCAGAAGATCCATCCTCGTCGCCAAAATGTTGTATCATGCAAGCAAGGTACTAACAAACTTCAATAGGACTTTATTTACCAAAAGTGGAGCCTCTTTACAAAGCTGCTACATCCCTCAGCAGCTCTCACTCAGCCCCTGCCAATCTTCTCCCCACTCCTTCCTATTTCCTGTGCTTCCAGACTCCTAACAGCCAATGCTCCCAGTTCTAATAATTACAAGCAGCATCTAAAACACCACGCAAGGATGCAAATCTGCCCCTTGTTTGAATCTGGGAGTTCTTGTGCATACTCACAAACCTGCCAGTGTTACTGTCACAGAAATTCTGAGAGACGCATCTCAGTCATTTCACCCCCATACTGCCATACAGTAAACGTGCAAGGGAGACATCTGTCCATTGTGCAGATGGACAGATCAAGCCCTTCACGCTACTTAAATCCCACTTTGGAACCAGGTGGAGCACTCATGAGTGGTGCAGTTGTGCAGAATTGCATCCAGATACCTCACATGCTGTGAAAAAGATATCCAGACCCTATCCTATTGGGATACAGCCACAGGCCAGGAAGCAAAATAGCCAAAGAATCCTCATTTGCTGGTTCTGTTGCTTCTACCTATAGTATAAGTTGTGTGGAGGAGTCATGGCCTGCCATCTCCCATTTAAGTCAGGGTGACTATGCTGTGGCCTCGAGCCCTCGCTCTGTGTTAGGATGCATCTAACCTTCCCAGTGCTCTCATATTTTAGATTCCTGGATAGCAATTATTCTAGCCTTTTGCAAGTGAAGATTCGCTACCAATGCAGCATGGACACCATGAAACTCTCCAAGACAATACTAAATTCCTTTAAGGGTTCAATATATTTCCTCCCCTTAGCACCAAAGAAAGAATTAATTCCACTGCATTAGAAACAGACTAGAAGGGGCTCCCCTCCTTTGAATCCAATTTGCAATCTGGCTTGAAAAAGCTCGCTAATGTGAATGCTAATTTTCATCTGTCCCTTGGCTTTGTCTCAGGATGCAGTAGATATAGGTCCATACTATACAGCTCAGATCTAGATTTAGACTGTACTCCAAGTATCCCCAAAGTTTGGGGAAGGGGTGATTCAGATTCAGTACCCACTTCAGGCTCACTTCTACATAGTACTGTACATATCAAACTAAATTAAACCTGTTCACATGACTTCCCGGTTTTATTGACTTAAGGGAATGTAACTGTTTCAGATGAAGTTTGGAAGGGCTCTGAATTTTTGGTGTTTCCCTGAATAAGTCCTCCAAAGAGGTTCACCCATTTCAGAACATCATTCACTAGTCTCTTCCTTCCTTTGGTGGGTGATTTATCTTTAGACATTGAAGCCTCCTAGGCTTCCTCACTTGTCTGTCAGAGAATATCTTAGATACCAACTGGCACACTTCTCCCATCTCCCACTCCCCATTTTCCCCCCTGAGCTCTGGTTTTGCTAGCTCTTCATCTGGCTTCTGTCTTTTTATTACTGAAATAGGTAGTTTATTGCTATGCAGGCTTCAAGAATGAAACATCACTGGCTGAGAGGGCGCAAGTATTGGTCTTGACAGTTAGGATGCAGCTTCTTTTCTCAGAGATGACTTTTTTGACAGCACCAGAAAGCTTTACTTGCTTTCAAACTCTGAGATGTGACAAGGGCTCAGTGTGGGGGATGAGACAGACTGTGCCAGGTCAGTGTTTTTGACTACGCTAGCTTATGGCCTCTTTGAATTTATAAACTAGCTGAGTAAAAGATGTGGTGGAGAAAATAAAGTTTCTCACCACAGGTAAGCTTTCCATGGCCATCCCCTGATATAGTTGGGGGAACTATATAAACCATGTAGATGGTATGCGTTGGAGGGGAAGGAGGAGCAAGGAAAGAGTTAAAATGGATGTTGTTCTCTCTCTCACCTGTTAACGATGTTATTTGGCTCCCTAAACTGTTAAAGTGTTATCTGTTAACCCCCTATCTCTTCCCTGAGTGAGTGCAGAAGAATGTCTGAGGTGGACACAAGAGGAGGGGAAAACTCTGAGGTAAACAGCAGGAGTAAACAACAGTGCACACGGCCCCCTGCAGGGAGTGCACAGGGCTGGAGAGGCCCAGGGACTCAGAAGCTGCACGTGGCAGATCCTTAAAGGAGAGAGGGACACAGCCCCAGGGGGTCGACCATCAAGTGGAGCCTCCCTGAGAACGCCCTCTGCTCCCATCGCCTGGCCAGCAGACCAGCTCAGAAGTCAACAAGGGAAGATCAGATAATATGAACTGCTTTCATCTTGCCTTATCATCCCGCCTGGTACTGTTAGTGAGGTTGAGTGTACGAGTGAGATCCCCCTCTCTTCCCTTCCCAGTTTTAACTTAATAAACAAACCCTTCACACTCCTACGAGGTGGTCCCCTCTCCTTAGTGTTCAAAGCAGTTGCAATCTACATCCCCTTGCAACAGTATCATGAGTTTTCGTGGGCAAAGCCCACTTCTTCAGATGCCCACGAAAGCTCATGATACCATCTACGTGTTTTGTTAGTCTTTAAGGTGCTACTAGACTATTTGTTGTTTTTTAAGTGTTTCCTGTTGCAGAATAACTCGGCTACCCCTCTGAAGCTTTATAGACCATGTGCTTTTTCAAGGCTGTGTTTAATTGAGAAATTATTCTGAGTAAGTCCTTCAGAGCTCTCACACACAAATGGGAAACAATCATATCTCACGGCAACTCGTTACACAGTCTTTTAAATAAGTTATGTAAGTTTTCCACAAATTCCACATGAAGCATTCTTCATGGTCATATGCCAGGCTGCTTAAATTTGAAAATATTCAGATTGTATATAAAAGAAACATGCCTTTTTAATTTCTCGCACACAGCATATAAACTTTTCCATATCTGTGTTTAGCAACGAGGAGTCTCATTGATTCTTTCGATACTCAAATAACTTGTCATGCAACACATGCCTCAAATCTAGTTAAAGCAAGTTTACAGGGTCTATAAACTGGTTCAGCTGAAGGTGCCGGTGCTGACAAGTAAATTGACCCTTCTGTGTGGTACACTGAAAGCTTTTCAAAACACACTAGCTACTTTAAATCATTAACATCTGTTATACCATTACTAGAAACGTCATTGCTTCAGAAACATAGCCCAAAAGAATTGATGGGTTTGGTTTGGGCTTCTGTGAGAAGCCCACTTCCTTCCAAAGTTTTTGTCCACTGTAATTAGCAGTAAATTTCTAGCCTCTCTGAAATGGAGTTACTCTTTGGGAGAGCAAAAAAATTAGCACATTCACTGTGTGCTAAATGTTGATGTCATCACATATGTTTATACAAATTTTTGTGGGTGTTTAGCTACAGAACCAGCAATATCTATAAAACAACACAAATACCACATAGTTAATCCTAATCACAATTTATATTCTCATAAGTACAACACAACCTTCCTTTTTTACTTGCAGTGGGGTGGAGGGATGTTTTCAACCCTTTACAACCTCCCCCTCCATAACTTTCTTTACACCCTCCCTTGAGTAGTACGTACCATTCTTATAGAAAAAATGTCGGGACAGATTTTGCTCTAAGGTTCAGAGAGGGACATCTTCCTCCTGTGAAGAATTAATGTGACTGGGGATCAGGGCACAGGAGGGTACACATAAAGTGCATACTTGCAAGCTCAGCCTTCTTGAAGAGCAGAGATTGTAGGTACCCTAACAATGGCCTAGGGGCATAAAAATTCACTTGGAACTTCCAGTGAAAGCTCTGGTGTTAAATATATTACATTTCTCTGTAACATATTGAAAAGATTATATATATAAACCTTATCAGTTGCCAAACATTCATCAGTGCAGTAATGCTGAATGAGATAACTTCTGACAACCCCAGAGAAACAAATGTGTTCTTCAAAAAAGGAGTTGCTTTCATTTATTAGTCTGTCACTCAGCTACTGTGATAAATATAAACACACAGAATGGACACCAATACATTGAACAGGTAGATAACGCCAGATTAGTTAGATGGAAAGGAAAAAAAACCCTCTTTCTTACGTAAGATCTTAAGAACTATGGTTAAACAGAGGATTAACATATTACCTCCTCCCCTTGAATAGCTCATTTCAATCTCCTCCTTCTAAATGCAAAACATTTCTTCAAGTTTATAAATTTGAGTCATTTCAGGTGGCAAGAAAACTACTTCATCTGTGGATTGAGGAAGAGTACATAGGTTACTCATTCTATAACTATTAAAAGCAGTCTATAAATGTCTTCTGCTAGCTACATTGTAAGCAATAAAAGGCAGAGCCTTCACTCTTTCCAAGGAGCTTAATGGTAAGAATGTTACATCAGTGCAAAAAAAAAAAAAAAAAAAGCCTCATTCATTTGTTTCTAAAAACAAACCAAGGCATTAAGAAAGAAAACAACTTTAGCTGCTTAAATATTTCTGAATGCAGATAGAACCCTGGGGCTCTGAAATACTCTAGTACAGTCTCCAAAAGTCCTTCCCCCCACACAAAATTCTGGAAAATTGCTCAGAATATCATGCCAAAGGTAAAAATGAAAAACATAAAGGATATTTGGACTGTGTCTGAATTACAGTTGACTTTAAATCTGATGGCATAAAGATGTGAAGCAGACTGACCTCACATGCCCCTATTCCCAGTCTGACGAGCCTGACTTGATTTCTTTTTTTTCCCCTTTTCTAACCTATCTGATTGAAAGTGATAATTATGGTATGAATAGTTAAAAATCTCAGAACCTCATATTCATTTGTCCACTTAACAAATCACATGTGCTTCTAAACATACACATTCTTAAAAATGCCAGGCAGCTGCAATGCATGACAACTCAACATTTCAGAAGGGAGAGCTGACCAACAACCACACACAAATCAAAATCCTCTTTGGAACATGGCAAACTGACAAGACTGGCCTCTCTCTGCCTCTCCCCCAATCATTCAAATTCTAAGAGCAGTACCATTCACCTGCTGTTGATAAAACCATATTTGTGTTTCTAAAACCCTTCCAGAAAGAAGCTGCAAAGATGAGTTTGTAGGCTAAATACTGGCATCATTTCTAGAGAAGACAGGAAATCTGTCAAGGTTTCCTTCCTTGTTTTCTTCAGCAGACACTTAACTATGTGAGAGGGCAAATGGAGTGACAATAGAGATTTTCTGTGATGTAATTCAGTTTTACTTTTACAGGACAAAGGAACAGACTGAAAGTCTCTGGAGCTCTCATATGTTACATTTACATCACATTCTGGATTACCCCCTGCCTATTTATTTTAACAATGGTGTTTTTATTTTGATTAATGGCAGGGTTGTCATTGAGTTTAGCAGAGAACCAAGGCAACTGGGCCTTCATGTTTTGAACAACAAATTTGAGAGCTTTAGAATTGTATCATTTTAATATTTGTCTCTCTCTTTTCATCCATCCATCCATCCTTCCTATAGAGGACCCATTTCTTCCCTTATGAATAGGGGGATCTGCACTGCTGATAATTTATCATTTTTATTAGGAGTTGGGTCCAAGCCACATAGTTCTCATGCAGTTCCAAAATTCCTTTAAGCCCTATGTAATATCGGAAAGATACACTGCACTTGTGACTTCTAAATGCGCCTAGGACAGGAACCGCTTTCTGCAGGTAACCAAAACTATTTGAGACAAAGGAAATAATAAATTCTGGGAGTGAAAAATAGAAGGAAAGCTGAATACTGCTCAAGTCTGCTTCCTCACTAAGCCCTTCATTCTGGTCTACTGTATTTTCTCTACCAGTGCTGGGCTGAGACTGGAGTGCTATAGGGATGTCCTACACAAACTGATAGACAATAATGCAGGACTTCATGCTTTAAAAAGCCAGCTTTGATCCTCCTTTTGGGAAGCCAGCTTGCTTCATTCAGTCTTGTCAAAAACTGCCTATTGGCTACCTTGCACATAGCCAATTAAAATTGGGCCCAAACCAATATCCAAGAGCCAGACACTTCTTGCATTTTGGACAAGTCCAAAACTGGACTCAAATTTTGCAGCTTGCATCCATCCCTTTACTGGGGAAGTTGTAAAACTGACCCAGTTTCTTTCTGGACTGCGGCCTTGCTAAGCCATTTCCTATTTGTGTGTTTGGGAAAGAGGGAGAATGGGACAATTTGCAGTCAAGTCAACGCTTCTGACAAAAAAAATTGCTGGATTTACTTTGGATGCAAAAATTGTCACACGGTTCAAGCTGTGACCTCTTCCAAAACTCTGAATCATTACGTCAACATAATCCTCTGCCTAATATGCAAGTGAGGCTATCCAGCTCATCAGAGTTGGATCTGCTGATTTCCCCTGACACGGTAATTAAACTCTTCCTCTGGCAGCCAAAGGAACACCCGCCTCCACATGGATTACCTCATCATACACAGTAACTTTGACAACAACCCAAATAAAGATAACTCATCTGAATGAGTAACTGTGGTACAGTTGAAATCTGACACCAATTTCCCACCCCTTGTAGCATCATGGCATACAGAGCAAAAGCAGAGAGGTACTCTTTTAAAAAAACACTCTAGTATGAGCAAAATACAATATGGAAGATAATGATACTAAGGTGATGGTAGCAGAAAACATAAACCATAATCCCCTTCAGTGAAGAGAGTTAGAAGTGCCTCAACTCCTCTCCTTTCACTTGTGAACAGGATTCCAACCTCCAAGCACAGATTTGAATATTTAGCTCTGTAACTCATCTCCAAAGAAGCCCAGCTGCAGCCAATGCATCTTTAATAAGCATTTTAGTCAGTGAACTGCTGTTTTGAACATTTCCCTTTTCTTAGAAAGTCAAAACTGTCAGGAGCCTAAATCGTCTGTTCTTGATTTTTTCAGTAAGAAGCAAAATGCAGCTGGAAAATGTATTCTGATCATATAGAATTATGACTTATATTACATGTAAAGCCCCACAACAACTCTATGTTAATAGAACATTATTCAGGTTGCAAATTCAAGAACTTAGGAAATGCCAGAATTAAGGATGTCCGGACAACCTTAATTCACTCCACCATGCACATGGATTATGAGCCAGTCTTTAATCACATACTATATATTTCACGAGCCCCCTTCCTTTACCAGAGAGAGAGAGAGATTTACTTCCTAGGTTTTAAAAAAACCCAAACATACAAACAGAAAAATCCCCAAATCCCGAGAAATTCCATCATGTAACATCCTATTGGCACCGGCATGGTTTATCAGTGGGGCTGGAACCATTAGCTCTCCCACATAAATCTCTGCTATTTGAGCTAATAGGGTACTTGAAAATAATAAAAGGTAGTCATACTCTATGTAGGAGCAGCACTAAAAATGGATGGGACACTTTGCCAGGGAGTTTCACAAATCATTTCTGATTGCTAAGAAATGGTGAAATTCAAGAAACTTGTTTTCCATTCCAGGCTCTGAAGAAGAGAGTGCTCTAGTGGGCACAGACTATTCTGCTCAATGGCTAATGCCCTGTCTCCTTCAACACACCACTGTCAAAGTTGTCTCTTTCCAACCTCAGGCTGTGCATTGCAGTCCCATTTTCTTCACCTATCCAGTCTCAGTCTCCACTCTGCAGGCTTCTCATATCAGGCTCCTTGTCCAGTGAGTTCCAGTCACCTCCACCCCACTTTCCAGTTTCCTTCTTCATGCTGCCAATCTTGAACACATCATTATAATTTATCATGGAATAAATAATAATGGATGGTGACACTAGCTAACCTGGCAACTCTGAGTATCAGGATAGTGACTTAAGCCAGGCTACACTCTTGTTATGGTCTAGTACCCAAGGAAGAGGGGAAATCTGGGACATTGCCCAGACAATGATAAGCATTAAAACTTCATTCTTACTGTGTATTAGAACAGCCATAATCACTGACATTACAAACAAGCTTTTTTTTACAGTTTAAGGGAGAAAGGTAGAGCTAAATGTAGGAAAATCCATGATTTTCATTTTAATTTAAAACAAGACTGCAAATCTAGTTTTCATGAAGTTTTGCGTGGATGCAACTCTTGGTATTCAACAAGCAGTTAGTTTATGTTGTTTATGAACTGAAACACTTTTATACTAAAATTTAGATTTTTAAAATTTTCTTCAGTGATAAGGAAAGACAAATAGACCATTAGCTATTGGGAAATTCTAATGAGAAAGATAATACATGTAACTTAGCAAATAGCTAACTTAGTCTTGACAACTGGCTTTACTTGCCCATTCTAAAGGAATTACTTTTCTAGCACTGTTTGTTTAAGTACCACGTTTGTAATGACAAGCTCATATAATATGTTTATATATGGAGTGATATAAAATGTTCATTAGCATCCTCTGGAATGGCAGTGTGCGCCGTGGTTATTCTGTGTGTCTGTGTTATGCAAACATGTAGATACTGGTCAAAAATAGAGAATAAAGATTTGATATGCATTTGTGTAATGATAAAGGGGACTCTGATCCCTTGAATTTCTATTTCTTGCCTTATTCTTCTCTACTATTCTTTTTATTTAGTCAGTTGGTCTTTGTGGGAGTCATCTATCTGTTATATCTAGACTGCGTAGGAGGGAAATGACTAGCAGGCTTTATGATACAATTTGCATTCCACTTTAGCTGATTTTCTGTCAGGTCACTTTTGGGAGGCAGGGGTAAACTTTCTGCAATGTGGCTACTTGTCTTTCCAAGCAGTTTGCCTTCTGCAAAGGACAGAGGTGACAGGATTTCGTCAGCCTGTTCATCAGTCTTCCACAGCTGCACATGTTTTCTTGGGGTTGTTTTTACTGGCATGGGCCTGACAGAAAAAAAACTGCATATAAATACATCTGATGGTGCAATAATGACAGTTTAGTTTGGGACAGAGTCTTGTCTTCATTTCTCTGGTGGTGCATATATTACATATTTTTATGTACAGACTTTCCTTATCTTCATTCAAGCCCCTCCTGACATCAATTAATGGGTAGCATACATGCGCAACAGCCTTCCCAATGGCCACGTCCTGCAGTGCAGATCATTATCTCATGCCTAAATATACTGGTGGTTTCACACTTCATTTTTCTACCTCTAGATTTCCACTCCCTTGGGGGCATATGATTAAAAAAAAATTACTCCAGCACAGACTATTCCTATACTCCATCCTTGTGATTTATGCTGCTACGTGAACTGTGGTCCTTGAAAGAAATATCATCCCAGCTGTAATGAGGCCGAAGGTTTAGTTAACTAATAAATCCTTCAGGATTTTACTCTGGATGTTGATGAACTTTTCATTAAATTGGGCTGTACTTGGAGAAGTTTCCTAACATAATGTGTTCCAGACATGTATCCTCTATGGAACTGAACAATATACACAACTACTACTTATCAGTGAATAAGATATGCATCAAGAGTAACAGGGCAATAGTAAAAAGTTCCCGGGACTTTCTGGAAAGCTACTTTCTCCTCCTCTATACAAAGTCAGAAGAAAAGCATGATAGTGATTTAATCAGAACATGCAAATGAGGTCAAGTTTCTTGAAGGCTTGTGGGATTTCCCCAGAGAAATTTACAAAATATCCTGGCATAGAGGTGGTTTTTTTTTTTTTGAGTCACTGACTTTATTTTTGATGGTTTTATACCATTGTGTAATGTCTCCGTGTCAGTTTGCACTCACTGCTGAATACAAATGCTCCAAAAGGGTAGGTATAGATTTTAATTTCATTTTGAATGCCTTGGAGTATGTTAAACCCTAAGAAATAATGTAGTTACTGTTTCTTATGTTTAGCCATTATTGTACTAGGTGCTATATCCAGAGCAATAATATTCTCACAAACAAAGCCAAATGATAGTGATGACAAATCTTAAAATTGTGGTCAATGCAGCTGTTTTTTCCATTATTATTTATATTGTGCTTTCTTTCCTTTATTTCACTCCATGTGGAAATTGAGAACTGTTGCTTTTTACAGACTCCACTGAGAAGTGAACCCAGAGCCTCAGTCCAGTACTGTATACCCTGAACTAAGTTCACTTTGTGTATGCCTGTACATCAGATCCACCTAGAAGCAACTGTTCTTTTTCATTTAAAATGGATTAACTCCCTCCTCCCCCCAGCTAAAATGTCTCAATTAAATTGTGATATTTTAATATATTTTAACAATTATTAGCAATCTTCAGTGCAACTGAGGTGCAGAATTTTAAGTGCAAAACATTCTTCCACAAACATCATCAGAAAATTAGAAACGACAAGCAATTTGTTTCATTACAAACATCAACATTTTGTCCAGAAGCTTTTGTGAAGATTTTGGTGAAAGACTTTGCTGAAAAAATTAACTAATTAATGTGAATGTATCTTCTTGGATGGCTAGAGATATTTAACAGTGACAGACATGGTGGACCAAATGTATCTGAAATCACTGCGGTAATTACATCTGTGAATGACTTAGACCCCATGTTTCTCCCTTGCATGTGGGCAGCAGTGGAGTTTCATTATATTAATGAGACAAGGTGAGTGAGGTAGTATCTTGGACCAACTTCTGTTGGGCAGAGACAAGCTTTTGAGTTTATACAGAGCTCTTCTTCAGATCTGGGAAATCTACTCCGAGTGTCACAGCTAAATAGAAGGTGGAACAGATTGTTTAGCATAAGTACTTCACTCATATTTCAAGGAACTATTCAAGATGAAGTGGCCTGTAAACAATCCTCTAGTCATAGGGGGGAAAGATGGGAAGGGGGAATAAGGCCCTCTGACTGGAGGGCTGTTAATAGGCTACTTTAAATTGAATGGTCCCTTGAAATGTGTTAACCACTTATGCTAAACAACCTGTTCTACTTTGTATTTAGCGGTGACACTCCAAGTACATTTCCCAAATTAGCAAAGCTCTGTGCAAACTTAAAAGTTTGGCTGTCTCACCAACATTAATTACTACAATAAAAGTTATTAATACATCCACCTTGTCTCTCTAGTATCCTGGAATCAAGAGGGCTGCCACAACACTATTTATGTTATATTACTGAGTAATTCGGCAGCCTTAAAAATACTGGTGAACTTTGCAAAATTTGGACTCATCATACTGATCACATAAGGATTCAACAGTCCTGTGCCCATTAATCTTAACCTTGGGCCACCTGTCTAAACAGCAAAGGCACATACACATTTTTGTGAGGGCGTCTTTGTACCAAGGGATGCTTTTTTTGCTCCTGAGTAAATCAGGGGAAATTCCATATACGTCAGTGGAGCAATACCAGTGTACATGAGTAGAGATGGAAACCCCTAAGGTTGGCATTCCATTGCTCTCATGATGTGCATAAAAGAATACACACAAAATATCCAATGATCACTACTGTGTCCCTTAAATTCATATCAGATCCAAACAAGAAATGACACATTTCTGTAGAAATCTATTATGGGAGTTAAAACATTAAAAATTGGAAAAATTGACAATAAGTTGAATGGCACAGACCAAATGAAATAATTTTGCTAATTTGGGTAAAATCACAAACAATAATTTTGAAAATGTTCAAGGCTTCTGTTCTTTCTTAATAAACAGCAGAACAAGTTATTAACAACTAATTTCTTTCATGCTATCCATATGGTTTATCTCTATATTTATTTCTCACTACTTTGGGATAAATACCTGTCTTGGAGAGTGTGTCTGTGAGCATGATAAATAATAATAAATCATATTAGTATAACAAAACCCTTCAACTCCACCCTCCATCCCAAATCTGAACAAGTGGAATTTATTTTATTAAGTCATCCAGTTTCCAACTCTGCTAATGCACAAACACTTAAGAACCAGAAACATAGGGTTCAAAACAGTGCAACTCAAATAATGTCTGACAGGCAGAAATAACTGCAGAACACTGATCATGACATCACATCTACCTGGAGATTTGCTTAATTTTTTCCCCTAATCTCTCAAGGAGGAAACCTAGGAATGGAATTCCCTCTAGACTCACATTGTGAGGCTGACAAGTACAAACTCTCGATTTCATTAGTTTACCAGGGACAGTGGTATGTTAACTCCTGCTATTCAGATTCTAGGTCTGATCATACCTGTACCTGTGAAAAAGAATACTTCTTGTAAGCATTACATTTAAATGAAGAAAGAAATTGGGTTATATTTTTAGCAACTCCTGCACTAAATCTCATTTGACAAAAGTGCCAAAGGGACAATTAATAGGGAATATGACTCCCCCGCCCCCATGGAGAAAGAAAAGGGTATAATTTATCTCAAACTGACTGAAACTTTCCTGGCCTGGGGACCTAATCTTACTTGATACCTTTTAAAGGGACACTGTCATCATTTTCAACTGTAGGTTTTTCTCTTCTTCCTCTAAATATAAGTTATTTGAACTCATATAACACTACTGATCTGAAACGGGTCTCTAATATTAATTAATTAAAACTTGCAGCACTTTTCTCAACTACCCTAAATGAGCTTAACTACCACTGTTATGCTTATTATACAGATGGTCAAACCGAGACCCAAAGATGAAGTGATATGCACAATATCACACAGCATGCCATTGGCTAAGCAAGGAACACTATCCATGAGTTCTGACTCTCCGTCTTGTAATCACAACAGGTCCAGCCTTACTGCACTTTCATAAATACTGAATGAATACACTTACTTCACTGAATTACTCCAGACTTGCACAGGAATACATGTAATCAAAATCTGGCACCAAATGTTTAATCAGACTGTCAGTTTTCAGCTAAGAGTGATTTCTTATAGCTGAATCATTAACCCATGAAAATGTTGTTTAAAACAGTAGTGCGTATTGACTAATAGCAGTACATATCTGCAGGCAGATCATTTGCTCCGCAAACAGTTGGGCCTTCTTACATTTGAATCACTCCTGATTTAAACCAGGATAATGGAGAACAGGATAGGTCCCAGGCTACAAAACATTTTGGGCTCAGAATGTGATTTCAGTGGAGCTACCTACATGCTTAGAATTAAGTAAGTTTATTAAATGCACTGTTGGATTGGGGCCACCCTGCACAATTGAGCCCTTAGAGTGGACATGCACATATTTTCTGTGAAGACACAGAGAAAGTTCCTATCACTGGTAGTGCAGCGATACTTGTGACTGTAGTGTACTGTATTCCATGGACGTTCATGTCAAGAGCTTCGGTCTATACATATAGAGGAAGTTGCTTAAAGAATAAAAGTATTTCTGCACCAAATCAACAAGTACAGATTAATAAAAAGCAGTCATCTAAAATGAATGGCCACTAAAGCAAAATACTTCCAAGGCTGAAATTATTGAATTATGAAATTCAATTATGATAAAAAACCCTTTAGATTAATGTAATTATCCCACTGAAACAATAATTTTTCTGGGCATCAAACTACATTAAGATTAAAGAATAATGTGTGGAAGCCTATGTGTAACAGCCATTAAAATAAAAAAAAACACTAAAACTGTATAGTTCACATTTTATTCTCAGCTACAGACTCACAAATAATAGAATCATAGAATCATAGACTCCTAGGGCTGGAAGAGACCTCAGGAGGTCATTGAGTCCAGGCCCGTGCCTAAAGCAGGACCAATCTCAACTAAATCAACCCAGCCAGGGCTTTGTCAAGTCGAGACTTAAACACCTCTAGGGATGGAGACTCCACTACTTCCCTAGGTAACCCATTCCAGTGCTTCACCACTCTCCTAGTGAAATAGTTTTTCCTAATATCCAACCTGGACCTCTCCCACCACAACTTGAGACCATGGTTCCTTGTTCTGCCATCTGTCACTACTGAGAACAGCCTTTCTCCAGCCTCTTTGGAACCTCCCTTCAGGAAGTTGAAGGCTGCTATCAAATCCCCCCTCACACTTCGCTTCTGCAGACTAAACAGACACAACTCCGCCAGCCTCTTCTCGTAGGTCATATGCTCCAGCCCCCTAATCATTTTGGTTGCCCTCCACTGGACCCTCTCCAATGCGTCCACATCCTTTTTGTAGTGGGGGCCCCAGAACTGGACACAATACTCCAGATGTGGCTTCACAAGAGCCGAATAAAGGGGAATAATCACATCTCTGGATCTGCTGGCAATGCTCCTCCTAATGCAACCTAATATGCCATTAGCCTTCTTGGCTACAAGGGCACACTGTTGACTCATATCCAGCTTCTTATCCACTGTAATCCCCAGGTCCTTTTCTGCAGAACTGCTACTTAGCCATTCGGTCCCCAGCCTGTAACAATGCTTGGGATTCTTCCGTCCCAAGTGCAGGACTCTGCACTTGTCCTTGTTGAACCTTATCAGATTTCTTGTGGCCTAATCCTCCAATTTGTCTAAGTCACTCTGGACCCTATCTCTGCCCTCGAGTGTATCTACCTCTCCCCCTAGCTTAGTGTCATGTGCAAACTTGCTGAGGGTGCAATCCATCCCCTCATCCAGGTCATTAATAAAGATATTGAACAAAACTGGTCCTAGAACTGAACCTTGGGGCACTCCGCTAGAAACCAACTGCCATCCTGACATCGAGCCGTTGATCACTACCCAGTGGGCCCGGCCTTCTAGCCAGCTTTCTATCCATCTTACCGTCCATTTATCCAATCCACATTCCCTTAACTTGCTGGCAAGAATATTGTGGGAGACCATACCGTAGAGTTCAGTAGGGAGGCTCTAGATTAGGGCAGCTGTAAATCCAGTACAGGATGTAAGACACATATAACTCATTCCTAGAAGGTATTGAGTATTCACTCTATATATGTTATGAGGATTTAGAAGCACATTGCACAAGTGTGTAACTGAGAATGGAAGAAGAGCACAAGTATCCTTTCTCATCCCTTATACCATGAACTGGATATCACAATAATATGTCTGGAGAACACAGAGCCTGTGCCTGGTGATCTCCATGGGCATATACCTGTAGGCTCCATAAGGATCCTTGAAATTGTCTCTGGTGGACCCAGTATGCCCCAGGAACCAATAAACGAAATGATCCCTTGCTCTTTTCCAGAACCTTGTTGGCCCATTGGAACCAGTATAACTTTTTATGTGGAATTTCCAGTAGGACAGCTGGGGCTGTACTGGCCTCCTTAAAAGATACAGGGAGGTATGAGACAAGCATGGGCTTCAAGTTTAACCCCTCTTCTCTGCGCCTGCTGGGGACAGACGGGGAGGATATGCTATATACTCTTTCAAGATGGAGGAGCTCCCACTCGCTGAGTCAGCTAGAACTGTTTCTAGGGACTTCCTCTGCAGAACAAGGCTTTTAAATCCCTTTCCTGAACAGCCCCAATCAAGGCAACTTAGAACCTCAAATGAGAATGGGACTTATACTGTATTCAAGTTGAAAACAGAGATGTCTCTTTACTTCCTACTTTTCAGCTGTTTTCTTAATCAAACATGGGATGTACTGATGATCTATAGTTTAATCTAAATGTTTTTTTACTGTGATTATTGTACAAAAAGGATAAGGGAAAGTACAATCCCTGTTCCAAAGACCTTACAATCTTAAGACAAGATCTCTGAGACTTGTGAAGAAAGTGCTGAACTGTGCAGCAGCATAATTTAACTTCACCTCCTTAGCAGGATTTTGCTATCATTTTAACTTTAGCGAACGCTGCTAACCCCTGGGCAGCACCCTGATTCTAAGAACGAAGATAATTATCTTTGCTCTGTCACACCACACGAGAGAAGAGAACACACCCACCTGCCTGTGTAACACCACCAAAAGTTCAAAGAAAATCAAAGACAGTTTAACACCAAAAATATTAGGGGGGAAAGGGGAGGGGGGGGGGAAGCAGAGACTTACCAAATGTGAAGTGATTCATTACGATCTTTGGCTCTGCAAACAATAAGGGGGAAATTCATTTCCCAACTTGTTACCCTCTGCAACACTGCAGGTGAAATACGTTTCAAAATAATTTATTCGTTTCGCCACCCCACATAGAGAGCTGAGCCCTCCTCTAGCTGCCATGTAACTGAGGTAATTAAAAATTATCAGCACATAGCACATAGCTGGTGGTGCATTTTAGAGGAGTCTGGGATTGTAAATCAAAAGCTACAAACAGGAAAAAGAGGAGGAAAACAAAAGCAAACAGAAATACAAATCCATAGACACACTTGGAAATAGGCAAACACCTTCTATGTTAGCCAGTAGCATAGCTAGCTGCTGCCCTTGGCAGAACACAGCACCTGTATGTAAAAGATTTTGGGTTAGAGAACATGGTGGATGGCATTGATGTCAGACTAGATGGTTGGGCAAAGTTTTAACCCTTCTATTCCACTCATTCTCCTCCACTCCCTGCCATGACTGATCCAGCAAAATCTTTTTCCCATTCTGACCCTTTCTGATGTTGCTTTTCACAAGTTTATTGCAAGTCTCATATTACTTATTATTTTTCATAAGCTCAACTTCTAGAGCTATATTGTGTACCTGTTTTGGCTTTTACTTAAAAAACAGTACGTTTCTAGCTCTTGTAGTAGCAAAGAAACATTTGCAAATATAAACTCCAAGAGCTCAACACCCAGAAGGCAAATAAAAAGGGCCAAACGTTCATTATTATTTTAAAATCTCATGATTTTTGAGCTCTGACACATGATTTTCGAATACTTGATTTGGGAACACTTTTCTCACTCACTTTTTGTCCCTTTCCTCTGTATCAGTTCCTTAGACTGGATGTGGCAGCAGTTTCATCCAGCTCTTTACACCTGGTAAAATTACTCATATTCAAGCAAGTTCAATAAAATCAATTGAACAAATGTTTAAATTAACATCAAGAGAACTGAGCCCCTGTTAAAAAGGAATACTGCATAGCTGGATTCTTTTTATTTAACATCTTTAAGCCTTCAGGGTTCCCAAGTACACCTCTTTCACATGGGGATGGGGATGGATGAATGACTGACCAACTCTCCTGTCTGGTGCTCTCCACCCTTCATACCTGACTGGAATCCCAGGAGAGCCCCATGTCCCCTGATATATGGCACCATATCTCCCAGAGGCACTACGTGGAGGGGACATGCTGGGTCACATGCTGCTCCCTAGGGTTCACACCAGAATGTGGCCAGCAGCAAATTTTCAGCACTGTATGGGAAAGGGATAGGAGCTGCTTGCAGCTGCACAGGTGGGGGAGGGCAGGGAAGAGATAACCTGGCTCGTATCTTTGCAGAGCTCATTTCCCCTGTGTGGCTGGAAGCAGTTTGTCCCTTCCGGCCCACACAGTGTCCAAAGGCAGCTAACACCTCTAGCCACTGCTGGCCACTCTAGGCTGCTGCTGGCCACCAGCTACCTCCTGTCCCCTGGGTACAGTGTGGGCAGGAAGGAGATAAGAATGTACTGTGCACCAGAGTCCAGGAAACTTGACAGCAATGGCTCAGCCCCTGAGGGCTGCTATAAAGCCTGCAGGTTCAGGGTGTGAACAGGCTGGAATCACTTCACTCCTAAGCTTAGCTGAGGGGTAGAGCAGCTTCCTCCTGCCAGTGTTGTGCAGTGAGGCTCCTCCTGGCCTGCATCCCAGCCGGAGGGACTTGGGCTTCCCCAGGGCACTGGCCCATCCAGGGGCAGTGGGGGAAGGAAGGAGCCTGCCGGCCAGGCTGTTAGTGAACTGAGCGCTCCCACCAGGGGCTGGTTCTCCACACAGCACTGGGAGTGGGATCTGCCTGGGGGCAGGGGGAAGGGGCTAGGAATGAGCAGCAGGGCTGGGGAGGGGGGTTCCTGCCGGCTGCAAGCCAGCACACAGGTGGGGCTGCACTGATGCACCAGCAGGAGAAATGGCCAGTCCTGTGTGCTGGATCCCACCACAGGGTTGGCACACCCACACCCATTGTCGGCCACTGGACACCCCCCCAACTCACTGCGGATGGCTGGTGAGCAGCGATCTGGCCAGCAGGAGGATCCACCAGTACTGATGATGGGGAGACAGAAAATGTGGGACAATTTGGCTGTTTTAAAGAAAAAGTCAGGACAGCTGGAGGAGGGCTTAAATACCCAACTGTCTCTTTAAAAACTAACTAAACCGTGACATTCAAGGCCAAGCAATCACACATACTATAGCTCCAGCTGGTTACTGAAAAACGGTATATAGAGGGTTCACAAATGATTTAACGGGATACCTGGGCTTATCGGTTAATCTTGTTGACTACATGCATTCTCCTCCCCCTTGCTGCCTCTGTACCAATGGGGAGCGGAGGCAGAAGATGGTGCCATGGGGAGCAGGCTTTAAGCCTCCTCCCCTCGAGCACCGGATCCGCCTGCCCCCTCCCTTGTGCTGCTGCCCCTGATGGAGAGGCAGTAGCATGCAGGATGAAGGGGGCAGGTGGGAGCCGATACGAGTGGGGAGCCAGCTTTTAAGTCAGCTCTCAAGCTGGCTCTCCACGCTTGCTGACTCTGCAGACCTGCTTCCCTCCTCCCCCGTTGACTCCTACAAAGGTGGCGGGAAGGGAGTGGAGGCTGCTGCAAAGCAGCCTTTATCCATGGAGGGCCTGGGCTCATCGCACAGAGTGGGGCCAGCAGCAGCCCCTGTTTGTAGGGAGAGGCAGCAGCATGGGGCGGCAGGTAGGAGCTGGTCTGTGCTTGGCGCCAGTTTAAAACTGGCTCTCACCTGCCACCCCACGCTGCTGCCTCTGATAAAGAGGCAGCAGCGCAGGATGGCCGGGTCCTCTCTGGGAGTGGAGCCAGTAGCACACTGGCTGCTAGCCCTGACTCCGGGAACTATCGAATAGTTGTATAACCACTAAAATTTGATGCAGTTACACAACTATTCAATTACATCTAACATCCCTAAACTTAAAAAAGAACAAATAGTCTGCAGCACCTTCGAGACAAACAAAACATGTAGATAGTATCATGAGCTTTCATGGACACAACCCACTTCTTCAGATGACTAGAGTGTCATCTGAAGAAGTGGACTGTACCCACGAAAGTTCTTTAAAGTGCTAATAGACTATTTATTGTTTCTTAAATTTATCCTGTACAGACTAACTCAGCTACCCCCTGAAGCTTTTTAACATCCCTAATACATTCATTCCCCACCTGGTTGGCTAGGTTGGGATTATGTATTTGTACACAGCATAACTCTTTGTATTTGTACACAGTATAACTCTAACTGCAATGGTTACACTGCCTATAGACCAAAGGCACCCAAGGGCAATGGAACAAAGGATTCAGCACGTATCAGTTGCAACATGCAAAGAGATTGGGCACTCGAGAGGAACACTGTATTGTACAACTGAGAGCTACCTCTACAAACCCAGAATCCTATAAGAACACACTGAAATTATGTTACCATACAACAAAAAACTGGAATGTATTCAACTTCAGTGCAGCTGACGGTAAACTGAAACAAAGTACTCTGCTATCTCATAGGACATTTGAAACTGAGGGCAATAATTTGGCAATCATGGATGACCAATATGAGGTCCCACAGTCACCCCTATGCATGCTCAAAATTAAATGTTGCTGTATAAATATGACTGAAGTGAATGTGTTTACTCAGTTATTTTGGTATGGCTAATCAATGTTAATTTTAACATCCAGAGTTGACTCTACTTTATAATTAAATAAGGCTGATAACTGAAATTTTGGTTCAGATTGTTGCCTTCCTTGGGTTGCAAGGTACTGCTCTGTCCCTGTAACCCACTAAGGTATGTCATTCACCAGGCACAGGAGAACACAGATGGTTTCTTTAAGAATATTTCAATGTTCACAAATTAACCACAAACATTCATGTTTATGTCTCAAAATGGGAATGGAAAGTTGCACTAACTTTTGGGTTATTTTTGTAACAGAGTTTGCATAATTTGTTATGAACGTAATGTGATGACACAGGAAGATTTGTTTTTCTCTGCGCAGTTATCTACAATCATTTGGGTAAAACATTGTGCCCCTTTTAAAATAAATCAATCAACATTAAAATGTCATTGGAAGGGAGGAAGCCCATGACTCAGGAATTTGCAATTGGAGTAAGGTGCCTTTCAACTTCGGTTTACTGGGTCAAATATATGGCCATCAAATTAAGAGCAGTTAACAACTGATAGGTGGTATGTGATGAAGATGGTCTCAGTCCACTTCCCAATGTCAAAATGTCACAAATGCCATCACAGCTGCATTAATTCACTAGTGGGTATGTTCAATACAATTTTACAGAGCTGAAATCATAATGGTGCTTCATATGTTACTCAAAATACTTTAGAATTTAATAAAACAGTATCATTTCTACAACTTTTTAAAATAAACTATTCTACAGAATTCTGTATGGATACAGGGATTATGTATTACGTTAATTGCGGTGGAGTCAGAAAACACACAGAAAAATTATCATTGTCTATTCAATTCCATGAGGTTTTGCCATAAGGTCTGACAGCACAGTTGGAAGGATCAAAAGAGAAGTCACTTAGGGTGCATCTATACCACACTGTAGGTCGAAATAAGATACGCAATTTGAGCTATGTAAATTTTGATGTTATTTTGAAATGGCTTATTCTGAAATTTGGCGCTGTCTACACAGCACTTATTTTGAAATAAATTGCTATTCTGAAATGTTCCTTACTCCTCATGGAATGAGGTTTACAGGGACGTTGGAATAGTGAGCCTATTATATTTCGAAATAACAGGCACACTCAAAAGACGTAGAATAGCTGCTGCGGAATAGACACCTCTTGTATCCTGAAATCACGCTGCAGTGTAGACGTAGCCTTATTGAATGGGTCTGGAGAATGTATCCCAGCAACGGGGAACCTAGAGTAGTGAGGGGGCGGCATGAGTGGCTCTCCTTGATCTCAGTGGGCTGCAAGATTGTCATAACCAAAGACAGTCTCCTGCGATAGGGTAGTTTTGCCAACTGCACCTGTCTTTGCCAAATGAACCATAGCAGCACTTTGATTGGCTGGAGGGGGAGTGCACGGCTTTCACAGTCAATGTTGTATGCACTTCATGTGTCCTTGCTATATGTGCATGTCACTTTAGCAATACCAGTTGGGGAAAAACTCTGCGCTGATGGAAACGAACAGCATCTGGCAACCCATGTGCACGGGTAATGGTAAAAAATGGTCACGGGCCACACATAGAATCCTGATGGGCTGCATGCAGCCCAGGGGCCACCATGGATATATCCCCATCTCGCCAGGCAGTGGTCCCTTTGGGTGAAGGCGACTCACACTGACAAAGAAGCCTGAAGAATGTTGTCCTGCCAGTGGCCACACTTTACTTTTCCTATGGCCAAAGAGAATCTCTATAGCTGTCAGTCCATGAATACAAATGACACGCACACAAGTGAAGGTGGGGTATAAAAGCAGTTGCACTGCTCACAAATTTCTGTGCAACTTTATTGTCTTCTCTGTAACTGAAGTCTATGCTTCAGAAGTGCTCTTGTGTTTCTTGAAATTCTCCCTCTCTCTAACACACGGGTAGGCAATAATTTTTTGAAATTTTTGAAGTGGCCCTGGGCCACCCCGGAAGGGGTGAGGCCTCAAGCAAAAGTGGCGGGGCCAGGACACTGCTGTGCTTCCCCACCCACAGACCGTGATTGGTCTGGGAGTATGGAACCACATGAAGTCTTTGCCTCCACTGTTCCCCCAGACAGAACAGCTGGCAGTTCCCTTTAGGTGCCCGTGCCTCTGATGGTGGGAGGAGACTTCACACACTCCCCTCTGCCTCCCAGCCAATCAGGGCTTGGGAGGGGGAGCACTCGAAGTCTCCTCCCGCCCTGTCTCTGTCCTGCAAAAAGCATGAGGTGCTTAGAAGAGCCATGCCCCTTGCAGGGTGGGAGGAGACTTTGCGCACTTCCCTGTCCCCAGGCCAATCAGGACTTGGGGGGCAGGGAGAGCATGTGAAGTCCTCTTGCTCCCTGTCCTCGGGTACATGGGGCTTAGACTCAACTGCCAGGGTTGACTCTAAGCACCATATACTCCCTGGTCCCTAGGCCCTGATTGACCTAGAGGCGGGGAAGCAGCAGAGCTTCTGCAGGCCAGATCAACGCACTTGGTGGGCCGGATTCGGCTTGAGGAGGCCCTTTTCCCCACCCCTGCTCTAACAGCATTAAGGCAGAAAGATTGGTTTGTAGATCAGGCAACCCACAGGGCTGTACAGGGCTTGCACTTAGAGACTTTGGTTCAGTTCCCAGACTACCAGTGTGCTCTTGATGAAGTCACTTAACCAATTTGTGCCTCGCTTTTTCATCTGTTAAATGGGGATAATAATACCTTCACCCAACCTTTGCCTGTCTAGTGTATTTTAATTGTGAGCCTAATTCTGTGTTTGTGGAAAGCCTAACACTTTGAGGGGCTCTGGACCTTGCTGTAATATAAATAAACGAGACAAAGAACATGTTAGCTGGATTTACAATGAGTTTAGGAGAGGTAAATTGGAATGCTGAGGGCTTAATTATGGCTTTGCTACTGCCTCCCTGTGTAGCCCATAGCAAGTTGTTAATGGCGCCCGTGCTTCATTTTTTCCATACATAAAACAGTGTTAGAAATTGTTACCCTGCAATACCTCTCAATGGTGGTATGAGGATTAATTAAAGGTTGCAAAGTGCTTTTGCTCTTGGTTATATTGATTCGTCCACAATGACTCCAGTGGGGCTGGATGGATGTGACAGAGCAGGTTTTGGCCCATCACATGATATAAAAACGCTAGAAGCTGTTATAATGACACACGTGTATAATGCTGAAGATTTTCTAGGAAGAGACCTCAGATCATAGACAAGGCTTCAGAATTTTCCAAAAGTGCCATGCATTTTAGCCATATACCTGCATCATTTAACTTCTGAGCTACTGGTGATTATAAAGTCAATTTCTGCCTCTGATCAACATGCACATTTCAGAGTGTAATAAATTAAGCTACTGCATTAAAATCCCAAAGCAAAATATAAAGTCCCCTTTCAAGTGAAATTTAGAACCTAATTCATCCCTCCTATGACACCATCCTATCACACACCAAATGTCATTAGTCACAATGACATTAATCAGAAAATGGCGGTTCAGAATGTTTTTTGATATATCTTCTCAACCAACCTTTCAGCATAATCAGAATGGCATTACCTGCTTCCATTTCATGGAGGACTAAAAATATTACGTTAAGAATAGCAAAGATAAAAAAGGCAATATTTTGTAAGTTCTTTCTACAGCACTCAGCAAGGCATAGAGCATCAACATGCTGCATTGATGTGGGTAACCCCATGTATAAATTACAGCCTGACAATGCTCAGTTTAAATCTAACCATGTTTATATGGTATGAAAAAGATGAGATAATAAAATAAAGATGGCTGGAATCATATCACTGTTCTCTCTGATAAGCTCAAAGATCTGGCTAACCTTTATTGAACCGTTTGTGGCTGAGAGACTAACAGATAGAGTTGAAGTGGAGTTGCACGAACCATGCAGACTGAGGAAATCATACTGCATCATCTACAACCATAATCACCCGTGGGCAGCAGAGAGCAGCTCAACTCAGCCAAAAATGTTCACAGGTTACACCGCTCTGAGAGCTATTATGTTAGATCAGAGACAAGGGGAAGATCATGTCTGTTGCCTGAACTGATTTTAGAATTACACACTTTTCCCCTCAAACAGGGTCAGCTTTTCCATAGGGCTCAGCTCCCATTTCAGCACCAAAGTGGTCAGATTTTCAGAAGCACTGAGCACTCTTCAGAAAATCTGACCATAAGGATCACAATGGTAACTGCTGGGCACCTCTCCAAATCTAGTCCCGATGATGGGTGCCCAGGATTTGACAATCTAAACACAACTCATGCTGTAGCTCTCTCCTCTTCTTACAACTCCCCTTACATGTAAAATCAAAGGTTTCCAGAGGAGGGCTGTAAGCAACTAGTTGACTACCCAATAATTATATGCTTATTGGGTAGTCGACTATTGACTCGACTAGTCGCCTCTCCCCCTGCCACCTCTATCAGAGAGAGGCAGCAGGGAGGGAAGGAGCAGGAGCCGGTGCTGGGAAGAGCTGGCTTAAAAGCTGGATCCCCCCAGCACCGTCTCCATGGTGGAGGGGCTGGGGAAGTAGAGGCGTAGCAGGAAAATGGCGTGAGCGGGAGCTGAAGCAGTCTAGTATGACTGCTGTGCCTCTCCCTTTGAGATGTAGCAAGAGCCCTGCAGGGGCTCTTGCTACATCTCAAAGGGAAAGGCGGAACTCCAAGCGAGCAGAGATTGCTTGAGTCCCCACTGCTCAATTAGTTGATTAATCGAAATTTAAAATCCCTATTCCGGAGGTATAGTCTTTACAGTGCTCAAAAAACCACCATTTGCAGCTATTCTGAACTTCAATACAAGCACTAGCATTAGCTCACCTCACTATAATATTTAAAAGATCCAACTGGAACAGGAGCATAGTTGTGGATTGTGTGGGGTCCTAAATAGATGGCACCTAAAATATTTAGCTGATTATGATGATGAAGAGAATAGGGCAGCTTCTGAAATGTGTAATGTCTTCTGAGTGTGGAATGAGAAGGTAAGATATGTTTAATGAAAAAGACACATACAATGGGCTTATATAGATGGACTGAGGAAACCAGATTTAGGTTCAGATTAGGTTTAGACTAAGGACAAAGAGCTAGATTTAGATGTGACCATATCTTAACTGTGCTTGTGCTGTCAAAATATCACAAGCAGTTGTTGTTAAATTTAGGCCCAAATTAGATGAAATAATTTAAATTACTCTCAAGTTATTCAATTTGGGTTGAAACCTCTGAGAGTGACTATTCTTGTGAGATTTCAATTACATCCCTACTAGAATCAGGCCAATGCTACATGAGAAACTTTTGCTGGTACTGATACAGCAGCAGGCCTTTGCTAGCATAGATCTGGCCTCAAAATATGCCTTCCTTACACGCTTCAAGATTGCAAGGGAATGCACAGATCCAGGGATTCGCCTGATTACAGCACCAATACTAATTTTAAACATGTTGCAGATGGATCAAGGAATAACTGAAATGCCTAATCACGTAAAATACTTATAGCATAAAGTAGGCCTAAGAGTGTATACCTTGAGGGCATTTTCTCCTGGCTAGATCCCTCCTTTGATACTTTTATATGAAGCACAGGGATACCACCATTATGTGAACACAAAAACAACAATGATAATAAAGGCAGCTTCCTCTGAAGCAGCAAAAAGGTTCTTTTCTTTCTTTTCTTGCTGCCCGCAAAGCATCCAAGCACATTTCATTCATTCTTTTCTTGAGTCTGTGGGTGTAAAGGTGTGGTACAAACAATGGAGGTAGCAGAGTGCTATTGTCACATTTATTGTTAAGCCAGGGGAATTTATAGGATACAGATGGAGCTTTCCTGCAAGCTTCGCTACGTGAATCAACAAGAACAAAAGGGTATAATCCTTGACTTGGTTCCATGGCCACCAAGGAGAATCTGGACTTGAGAAGTAAATGGAAAATAAAAGTACATTTCATCCTAATGGAAAGAGAGCCTCTCCTGGGCCAAAGTTTGTGTAGGATGCTTGAGTAGACTGCTCACTATGGTCAAACTTTCTCTTGGCAAATTGTCACTGTAATAAGAAACAACAGAGTGCTTATATTGTCAAAATAAAGTCCCCCACATAGACAGGCAAGAGCTAGAAATTAACATTACAGGGGAAATTTCTGAAGCGGTACTTCAAAAGGACAGTAATATTTGACACCAAATTCTGTACAAACTTACATTAGCACTTTTTAAACTTCATACTGGGTGACACTCAAAAGGCCCGGAGTGTCAGATCATTTTGGATTAACAGGTGAAAATTGTACATGCTCTGAATCTTTGGAGTCTGAGGATGGGTATCTGAGAACAGGCCTGAAAAGACTATAAGTGCTTCCTTATTCCTGCTTGGGAACAATAATGAGAAGGATCTTTATCATGGTCCTTTAAACACTTCCATTTTCAGTCCCTGCCACAACAAGGAAGTACAAAGATAGCCAAAAAACAGGATGTTTTTAAAAAAAGTAAAATTAATCAGATTCTCTGGTTGTTCCAGAAACGTATGGTCTGTCTGAATGTTTTAAGAGTTCTCAGACCTTATCGTATTTCAACAACAGGCTGGCAAACTTCGTAGGGTTGCCAGGTGTCCAGTTTTCTACCGGACAGCCCTCTGTCCAGTAGAAAAATTCAGAAAATACCGGACATGTGCAATGTCCAGTATTTTCTGAATTTCCGGCTGGGCGCCGGATGTAAGCCTAGCAGGGGCGGGGGAGCGACTGGGAGGCGGGGCCGTGATTGGCGCTGGGAGCCCTGCGGTTGCGTGCAAAAGCCGGGCGGGGCGGGGTGGGGGCAGTGGCTGGAACTCCCAGCCACTCCCCCCGCTCAGCTTCTGCACACAACCAGAGGCTCCCAGAACCAATCGCGGCCCCGCCTCCCAGCTGGGAGCCTCTGGTTGCGCTCAGAAGCTGGGCGGGGGGAATGGCTTCCAGCCACTCCCCGCGCCCCGCCAGCTTCTACTAGCAACTAGAGGGAGCGCCTGCCGGGGGCGCGGCCTGTTGGACTCGGCTGCGGCCAGTGGCTGCACCCTCCCCTGCCAGCTCTGCTTCCCGCCCCCTTCCTCCCATCCAGCCCCCTCCTCCCATCCAGTCCCCGGCCCCCATCTTCCCCCAGCTCTGCTTCCCGCCCCTTCCTCCCGGCCAGCCCGCGCCCCGCAGCCCTCCCCACCAGCCCCGCCTCCCGCCCCTTCCTCCCGGCCAGCCCCGCCCACGATCAAGTGTGTCTGGTATTTTGGGGGGGTACAGATTTCCCCCAGGAGTATGTAATACAAATAATAACAATAATAATCAATCTATAGTATTAATAAAAACTAGGTTTAAGAGCTCAGAATGAACACAGTGACCATAGAACACCTAGGTAGACACAGTAGGTTAACAGCATTCCTCTAGATAGATTTGCTTGATGGGTGGAACATCTTCCAGAAGTAAATCCCATGACACACTCACCAGTATCTTCCTTTTTTAGTGGCACACCAGCAGTCTGCTCCACATTCTTACCACTCTTTCACTAAACTAACTTCCAGAATAGCTGAAGTTCACAAGTTACAGTACAGTTAACCTAAGGGAAGCCACTACTAGAAAAGGAGTTTCCACCACTCACTCCCAATAAAATCCTACAATGTGCTCACTGTAGTCAGAAACCTGCATTTGGGCAGAGCCCACTGGCCTCAACAGACCTATACACAAGCCATGAGGTATCAAGGACTAACACAATAGTGCTCCATCTAGTGAGCAAACTCCAACACTTCATTCAAGCAAGGAGAGGCATGGAAGAGACATTTCTAAACTCTGTTGAAAATCATCTGGTCACCAGTTGTCAGAAATACTGTGTCACCAGTTGGGGGAGATTTGTTCAGCCACAAGGGAGTCTGAAAGACGAGTATGAAGGTCCAGGAAATATGTTACAGCAGAAATGCAGGAAGGACATTAACAGTCACAATGAAAATAGACTCCAGGAGGCCAACAGAGCTAGCCAGGAAAACAGCACCATCTAAAAGCATTTCCTAGTCTAATAGCCTCACACAGGCCCCTGACATCCCCACAGAGAATGCAATTTGGCATCTCTTTTGAAAGATGATGGGAATAAATATCTTCATCTAGCTAGGGTGCCAGGACACATTTTCAGAAATGTAGATTTAATTTTAAGAACATTAGGTTTGCCACCCTGAAACAAGCCGACAGAGTCAACAACTGGGGCTGCTGTGCACTAGGATAACACAAATTAATAAATAATATTAATCATCTCAACGTTAGTATCATGTCTCTGACCGTGGCTTGCACCAGATCCCTCAGAGGAACATTACTCCCTTCCCCCAGCCATAGTAAGTGTTGCATTACTAAATGCACTTGGTCTTCTGACTGACTCCAGGTGGTGTTCACTTATGCTTTGAAGCATGAGGAGGCATGGAGTATGATAAAAATCAAGAAATCCATAAAAGCCTGTTCATTTTTTGTTAATAAAGCTTAGATGTTTGCCCCAAACCCACGTCCAGATCTGAACACTTCCGGAGGTTTTGGAGGGGAAAAGGGTACAGGAGAGAGAGGGTGTTTTGTTGCTGCTTAGTAACGTGTGGTTTTAAAAATTCAAAGCGCAACAAAATTTAGATAACACATCACAGAAAAGGATCAGACAGACCCTCCAAATCAAAGCTCCTTGATGGAGGACTTACCACATCCTAAATTCATCCCACATTTCATCTGTGCCTCCATCTCTGTAAAATTCTAAGAAATTTGCTTGATGAGTTGGGCCATTGAAGAATGGCCTATTTGTTAAAGCCAGCGTTCATGATTAAGTGAAGCCTTTAATTTTTTATATCTGCAGCAAGGGCGATTAGTGCAGACCTGCAGCATGGCCTTGTGAGTGCACTCATTTATAACCGCGGTGCTGCCAGACATTCTCACATTTTAACAGCCACCGGAGTTTGGGGGTGACGCTGACTCACATTGTACATGCTGCCAATTAAAAAAAATGGCTAAGAATAAAAAGCCAAAATCATATCTTAGAGAATACACTACCACTACCTACTTCGGACTGAAAGGTCACCATACCACAGCGTTGGCCATTATCTCTAGTTTTAAAGGTCAGGGTGATTGCTTAGCTTTATTGAACAAGGTCTGTAGCTTTTAGTCAACCTCTTAAATGACTGAAACTGTGACACCTAACATAGTAAGGGAGCTCTCAATATAAGAACAAAAATATTAATACACAGAGTGACCCTGACCTTTTCACTTAGTCTCCCTTCGTTTCCATAAAGCAACGTCACAAGCTATAAAACAAGAAGGTTCCACGTTCTACAACAGACTACAAGGCTGTTGACTTAACTGGGCAAGTTGCAACCAGCTATGCCACCCATCTTCCAGCAAAAAACTAAGCCAACCATTCTGCGAGAAAGTAATGAAGAGAAGCAACGCTCATATCTAGGGTGAAGAAACGAGCTCACGATGAGAGAAACCAGGAATACAATTAAGGGAACTAACCATTCATGTCCTTGACTGGTAGTATCGCTCAGGAGTATCTGTGCCAGTGGGCAGGGATCTGCAATTGCCTCTGCAGTGTGTTCTGTTTCAGGAAATGACTCTGTTATTTTAATGTGAATCCATTTGCTACACTGCAGAGCTCCCCCTCTCTATGAAGGTTCTACTGGGAATCAAGTACACAGCATGTTATATATAACAAGGGGTGAGTTCTAGAAATGGCGTAACGAACTTAAGCTGCACTGTGAGTGGAAATGAGAAAGACGTCTACAACACGATCTGCAAGTAGGCTAGATTTCTTGCTTTCATGCTTCTTCACAAATCTGAAACAAAGGTAAGGTGCGCCAACCTGAATGAAGCAGAATTGAGCTCTTAATGACTCTGGTTCAATCAATGGAAATTGTACAAAGTAAGTCGGGTTTGCAGGCATGAAATCATCCAGCAATCAATAGCTTGGGATATGTTTGAGCTTTTACGGTCATTAATCCCAAATAAAAAACTAACACAAAGCAAAACTGAGACATGATTTCCAGGTAGCCCTGAAAACGAAAATCTTTGCACAGTGTTTGCCAGCAGTAATCTGAAAGGAGATGGATTTCTAGCTGTCATACCCTTCCCATACATTTCAAATTCATTTGCACAGTAACCATACAAAACACATATAAGTAACATCACTGTGGAGCCACAATAGGTTGTCCTCATAATTTGGATGTGCAGCTTTGCTGTGCTCTTAATGACCAATATTCACTCTCCTAAAAGCAATTCATAGCATCAACAATAACAAATATCCATAACCAGGAATTACAGTACACAATTTACTGGAATCAGATGTTAGAGAGTGTGCTGGAGAAACGGGGAGTCCTGATAAAGTCACTCTGATTATCAAAGGAAAATTGTATTGCCCCTTGGCAGACTCATACAGGATACAATATAGAATCTATCGGTGGTGTGAGCTGCTTCTTGCTTTTTCATGGGTACTTGTTTTCTCTGTTACATGTGGCGGCATATCTTTCAGTGGAGTACTACTGGGTGCTGCTGTTTTGTTTATTGCATCATGGCTTTGGACAAACTGCAGCACGGGCCACAGTTCATCAGAGCATTTATGCACTTGCAGTTCAGCAAAGCACACGCTTAATGTTATACATGTGCTTTGCTGAGTAGGGATAGGCTGCTGAATGGGGGCCACAGAAAGGGTAAGACAGCTGCATGCTCCTCCTCTTGCATCTTGGCACACATTCACTATAACTAGAGCTGGAGACCACAATGGTTTGCATTCTCATCTCCACTACAATGAAATGCACTTGAATCAGATTCCCTGCTACATAAATGACAGGTTATGTGTACCTGAGTTTATTTCTACAAACTCATTGGCTATCATAATTTTTATGCCTAAGCCGGAATATGGAGATCTTTGTGAAGTAATGTTTATGCATGCTATATTTGTAATATAAATACAATAAGCACAAGGCTTTAATTTACTTCTCTTCTGGATATTTTGGATTGGAGAACTGCAGTGCCAGCACTGCAGCTGAAGAGGGAATGAGGCTCTTCAATTCAAAACACAGATGAAATTGTTCATTTTATTAGTGACCTGAAAATTAAAGGCAACATTTATTCCACCAAAAGCTCAAAGAATTTCCCCTACAACATCTATCTCTCTATGGTATTTCTAAATATTTTCACTGTATATTTCTTTATGTACACTCAGCTTGTAGTAGGGCACACTTAGAACTTCTGTGATTAAGGAAACTATATTCTTCTAGGTTTATATTTGCAGCCACCCACAAGCAACCCTTCTCTGTTTCAGAATGAGACCAGTTATGGCTATCCAAAGGAACCCACCCTCCCAATCTCTTCTTTGTAATTCATGGAAAATCTGCACTAGGACCCTGATGTTGGACAGAGCAGCTGAGCAGCCAACTACCACAATACTATTTGAAATAGGGTTGTTTGTTTTGTACAGAGTGTGTTACATACACTAAATTCATCCAGGGCTGGAAAATTTATCCTTGTTAGAGCAAAAGGGTAAACAAAAAAAGGCCCCTCCCCAAAAAACATATTTGTATACTGACAAGTTTGGGTTCAGTCTATTTCTACAGTTGTCTTCCTATGTGTAATAATCTTTGAGAGCTAGGTCACTGCTGCAAATAGTTAGGTTTTATGATATCTGGAACTGGTACAACAGGATATAATGAGAATGGTGAAATCTGTGAGACACCTGTTTTCACATTCCTTCCTGCTCCCTGGAGCAAGATGTATCAAAGGAAAACAACAGTGCTTTATGAACTCCTGCCTTCCCTTTCATGTTGTATGAGAAGATAAAGAAGAGCTCCCAAAGCCAATTGTTATTGCACAGTCTCAGTGACTCTATTAACACATGTATTTATATTTTATTCGACATTTGCAGCAAATGAAAAGTACAATAATTTAAGAGATTTGGCATTATAAGATGATTACCAGAACCCCCTGCAACAATGTTATAAGGAAATCCAACAAAAATGTATTTTATTTATTCATTTTTGTGTGTTTGTTGTCCATTAAAAAAGTCAATTAGGAATACTGTTTACATGTAAACAATTACTATACATACATATTGACATGTGACAGTCTAATCAACCAAGTCTAATCATTTGAATACTTCAAGTGTACTATATGTACTTATGCATCTCATATGTACGTAAGCATGTGACTATCACTTATATAAGGTGACATAAGTCAACTCTTAGGGGTGACTCAGCTCTCAGACCTCTGTAACTTGATGTCCCATAATAATTAGTATTACTAACAGACTTACCTGGCGTTGCCCAGGTCCTTCAGAGCAGAGCCTTGGGGATGGGGGGGAGGCCTGGGGGCCAGGGGCCTGTTCTCCCTCCCGCCCCGGGCCATCCTCCTAGCCCGCCTGGGGCCTGTTTATTTTCTCTCCCATCCTAATCCCTCAACCCACCCAGGGCAGTTCTTTTACTCTCCCCTCACAGGTGCCCCTTGTCCCCCAGCCTGTCCGGGGCCTATTCTCTCTCTCCCCCTCCCCAGCCATCCCTAGCATTGCCAGATGGCTTAACCAAAAATAATTCTGTTGAGAAAAAAAAAAGGGGGGGGGGCGACCAAAGTTGTTGAGCAAAAAAAAAAATCAGCATGACCTCTTTACGAAGAGGCTTTTTTGCCGGTGGCCATTTTATTTTTCTGTTCCAGCGACAACACAAGCCCCTGCGGAACCAGGTAAGCAGGGGGGTGAGTGTGGGGTGTCCGGGGGGGCCTGGCAAAGGGGGATCCGGGGGCTGGGCCAGTTGCTGAGTTTGTCGTAGGGTTGCCAGGTGTTTGGTATTTTTGCCTCCTGGCAGAGAAAAAAACAGAAAATACCGGACATTTTAGGTGTCCGGTATTTTCTGAATTTTTTATCGGCCAGGAGGAGAAAATACCGGACTGTCCGGGTCAATACCAGACACCTGGCAACCCTAGACACCCCATCCCTGCCCAGGGCCTGTTCTCTCTTCCTCCTCCAGCGCTGTGGCCAATGGCAGGGGGAAGGGGAAGAGTTGGCAGCAGGAGGGTGGCCACTTATTAGTGTGCAGTCAGGCAAGATGGCGGAACCCAGCTCTGTTGACCACTCCCTTAGTGGTGTGGCTGCCCCCAGTGGACACTCTGCAGGATAGCACTCCCCTGTGGGCTTGCTGCCCCCAGTGGTCACTCTCATAGCACATCCCCCTGAACAGCAGCCCCTCCCTTTGCATTTTATGGAAAACTGTCCCTTTCTCACGGCTTCCAAACCAACCCTCCCTGGCACAACGAAACCCTGAGCTTGCTTTAAGTTATGAGAAGAGGAAGCTACATACCAAATTTGGTGGTCCTAGCTCTTCTCGTTTAGGAGGAGTTCTTGAACAGACTCACAGACAGACACACAGACGGACAGACAGACGGACACACACACACATATATATATATTAACATAACTTCTGGGAAATAGTACAATGTTACCAAATACATCACATGTGCCTACATATGGTTTTTCTTGGAATGAGTAACACATAAATCAAGTGTGCAACATGAATGACACCAAAGATTCAGGGTGAAGTGTGAGGCTAAACCATTTTCAAGCTCAAGATAAATATTCATTCATTCTAGTCACCTATATGATGGAATGTTTTACAGCATATTTCTAAAATAATACATTTAAGAGGATGCATGAACATGTGTCTACATTATTTAATGACTTGCTTATCTGGTGTAGAAGCAATGCCCTTTTAAATATACCATAGACAGACACAAAGCCATCAGCCAGAGTGACGCCTGCTACAGCCTTTGAAAGGCTGACGCGTGTTTTCTCCCACTGCACCAGCCCAATTTGACTAGCTAATGTAGTGAATGGGCTATAGCCCTGCACTCTGGTCTTGGAGGTACCACCATCAGCTCTGCACACAATCAATTCTTGTGCTCTCTACCGTGCACCATGTCTGATTAGATCCTGGTCATTGCTGCTGGAACTCTCCTGACCCTAGTCAGAACCAAGCCCATAGTGTTTAGAAAAATTCATGTTTAATGATATTTTTCTTTTGCTTTAAAAATATCAAATCAGGATTTTATGCAGTTAAGCATGTTCTGTGGCTCTTATCAGACTCATCAGATGGTGATATTTGTGTTTCAAGCTTGGTCATGTATGGTAGCTCTGCTGGAATTCCAGCATGAGTTGTAGTAATTTTAAAGCAACTCCAACTGCAGACTGCACCCCACTCAGTCACTCCCTCTAAACAATTTTCAAAGCTTCTACAAGTGATGTATTTTCCTCAGTAATAACCTGGTTCCTGGACATTTATCCATCAGTAACTACATTCTATGGCCCTGTAAACCAGACCTGCCTTCTATTATCCCTTAATTTAAGTCCTTTTGACACAACAATAAAGCCTTGCCCAAAACAAGCGGTGATAATGTTATATTCAGCTTGTTTATAATATAATAGGAAATGCACAGCCTGCTTTGGCACTCTTCCAGATGTGTCTGACTGTGCAAAATCCACAGTTGCTTCTTTGCCTCCAATTCCTGCCCTACCTATTGCCCACTGAAAAGGGATCCTGGTCTGAGAAGTGCATTCAGAATGCGTAGTTACTCTGCAAGCATTGAGAACAACAGGTTTATAACAGAGAAGACCAAAGCAAAGTTGATGGCTGTTCCAACTGAGCTAATAGATAACCATTAAGCCAAGGCCAAATAGCTTTTGAACGGGCCATGTCTGTAGACCCACCCAGTTTCTTCCTCTAAAAAAAAGTCTGAGAGTTTGCAGTGAGTGCTTAATCCAGAATTGGTGTGAACAAAGACAAGCATTCCTTCCAAATCTTGCACACATATAACTTAATGTGATACTGAAATCACATCTAACTAGCAAGGATGGCTGCCAAAAGGATTTTAATTCTGTGCACTACCGAAAATCATGCGCTCTTATGAGTGTCTGTATCCACATCACCTTGAACCACTTTCACAATCTTTTCAAGGACAGGGAGATAAACAGGGACTATCCATTCTGTGAAAAGGTGTACTCTGTGTCTCCATGCTGACTCCTTATAATATTTTTATTTGTTTCCAATAGAAACATCGGTATTATGTTGGCAAAAAAACATCCTGCAGTGCAGCCAAATACCAAACAGACTTGGCCTCTGAAATTGAAAACAGGTGACAGTGCTCAACTAACAGTTTATTCAACACAAGAGACTGACACAATGACAACCAGAGTAAAATTCACTTGCACTTACGCACAGAAAACACAAATGTATAGCACTATAAAGAAGCTGGTGGTAAGTGATTTTGAAGGGAATTGCTTTTACATGCATGAGGATAGATTTGAACCTGCATAACGTAACGAATAACAAAGCACTGGCAGTAACTACCCCAGAAGATTAGTTCGAACCCCAAAATGCCACAAATAAGTAAGAGGCTGCCTCACTGCCTGTTCTGCAACTCTGGAAGCCTTAAAGGTTACACTGCTGTGGCTCACATCCCTGACACCAACAGCCAGCAGACAAACGTGCAGCTCACACCCTGGCCTTTCCCACCAAGTTAGGAGTACAGGATCTGCCGAAAAAGCTCCCCGCTGTCGGGGACTTTACTTTCACTTTCGAAAGGGCGCGTGATCGGCACAGTGCCAGAATGTGAGTATGCAAATGAAGCCCGGGATATTTAAATCCCGGGCAGTGCACAGGGGTGTGAGCAGGCCATTCCCCCAAGTGATGTGCTACACCAACCTAAGCACCAGTGCGGACAGTGCTCTGTTGGCAGCGCCAGCATAGCGCCTGCCTCTCGTGGCCATGGAGTTATTATGCCGGCAGGAGAACTGTCTCCCACTGGCAAAAAGTGTCTTCACCAGACACACTAAAATGGCATCAGCACAGCTGCACCAAGGGGATGCTTCTAGTGTAGACTGGCCCTAGGCATCTGATTTCACAAATAAGCACAAGGACGTGGCTGATAAGACTCCCCTGCTCCTTACAATGTCAGCTAAAATCATTCCACCAATGACAAGTTGGGAGTGTAGCAGAAGCTGGGGAGAATGAGCCTCTGGGACATGTAACAGTTTGAGAGCTGGGCATAATTTATACTCCCCCTTAGTGTAGGTGCTGTTGCCTAGAGCAGTGTTTCTCAACCTTTTTTTTATAAAGTACCTCTTTTTCAAAACAAAAACCAAAAACTATAAGTACCCCCAGTACCTACAGTTTTCAGACATACACAATTTTTTTCTACCGTTGCAACACATTTGTTTAAACAACTTACCGGTAATCATAGCTGGGCTGGCGATGAAATTTTTGGGTGTAAAAAGTACAAAAATAATAAAATGCTATAAAACTTAAAACAAAAATTCAGTTTTCTCCAAATTTCAGTTGTGTTGACGTACCCCCCAGACTTCTCTCAAGTACCCCTAAGGGTACTCGTACCACTGGTTGAGAAACACTGGCCTACAGGGTTGAGTCCGAATACCTGGCTTCTATTCCCAGCTCTGTCACTAGTCTGCTGGGTGACTTTGGGCAAGTCACCTCACCCCTGTGGCCATCTCTGTGCCTGCATGTAAACAGGGGTAATGATACTGGCCTGTGTCAGGAGCTTTGAGATCTATTGAGGAAAGGCACTAGATTATGGGCTAGGTGTTACTGACAAATCACTTGTCCTCCCCTTAGCAGATCGGCATCATCCTTACACCTGGAGGAAGCAGAATTTCTAGCAGCTGTATTAGCTAGGGAAAGTGTCGGAAGGGAAAAATCCCGAAAAACTTGGAAGAGAAGGAGGGGCTTGTTACATGATCTATATATTTGCATGGAGAAATATTTTAATAGAAGAATTAATCTAGATGGGAATGTGATACCATGAAATTAAATATTTCATACGGTGCTTTCTAAAAAAGCTTGTCTTGCCTGTACCAACACAGTAAAATAAACACAGCTTTAGATGCACTGCATAAATAACTTCAGGAAGGAACCTTCTTCACTGCAGGGTGTAGCTCTGAGAGTTATAACTAACAACATCTGCACTTTAATGCCTTTAGACCCCTAGTTTTAGACACATGCCTCCAAGAAGATTAAAATGCAGGCCTCTTGGGGGCAGCCACAAGAAAATTGCTTTTGCCAATATGTAATCCAATCCCCATCCACAAAGACAGCAAATGCAGTGCTATAATGAAGGTAAAACATTACAGAGCAACACGAACACAAAAGACTATATAGCAGAGAACTTGCAAAAGTACAACTCCTTGACTGAATTTGTTCAGAAGCTATATGATTCTCTTTGGTCTATGATTGAATTTTTGCATGTAGCAGTTAATCCAATATTTCTAAATGTACCTCTGGTATAAAACATCTAGCTCTTATCTTTAGAATTTCTCTGTCTCAAAAGGGCCAAATAATGAAGTTCTGTGCAAAATGACACTGCTGTATTATTAGTCAGGTTAAGGACTGAAAGGCGTTTTTAAATATTGTCCCAGGGGCTGGGCAAGAACAGGGTAAGACTTTTTCAGTGTAGGATAAAGTATTTTCATTTATTTCTACTATTTTATTTTTTAATTTTCCAAAATTCACTTGTCTAGCCTTCTGCCCTAGCATATACATATGTGTACACAGACACACACACAGTAACAAATCTCACAAATAAACCTGCAACAGATTATCCTGTTCGATTTATGTTCTTATTCCCCGTCCATCTTCATGACCCTGACATTCTACCTATTAGGAGTAGCAAATACAACATTCTTTCATGCACACACACACACACACACACACACACACACTGTCCCTCTCCCCATCCTCCTCTTGAAAGCGTTCAGGTACAGAGAGGGAGCTTGCAATTCCATGGTACTCAGCAGAGTGACCCTGTCAGACCCAGAGAAGAGGGCACTCCATAGATGAGGGAATCTCCTTTGAAAAACCCCAGCCATCAGTCACCCTTCAGGAATCTGCACTTGAGTGCCTCAACTCATCTCAACTTCAGTACCACATGAAACGAGAAGCCTGTGCGCAGGTCACTGGAAGGCACTCAATTCAGGTAATTACAGATTAAAACTAAATATCCTGAACACTGCCAGAACTAAAACTATCTTGCCTGGCTAGAACACCTGTGGCAGATAGGGACTTCAGTAATAAGCTATAGAACTGCTAGCTACAGAAAGAAAGTTTACCGGGATGAAAGGAAGGAAATGGGATAAAGCCTTGAAACCCCTGACAACACATAGGCCTTGTCTATACTAACACCCCCCCATCTAACTTAACATGGTTTCTTCCATGCGGTAAGGTCGGCAGGGGCTGCTCTTCCATGGACTCCAGCTACTCTTCTCATCCTGGAGTACCAGAGTTGATGGAAGAGCACTCGGAGATCAAAACAGATGTGATAAATCAACCACCGGTGGATCAGTCGCTGCAGTGTGGATCCACCATGTAGTGAAGACAAGCCAATAGTTTTGGATGCTCCTAGAATCTTTTCCCACCCAGAATGCTTTTCCCACACAGGAGTCCAATGACTACTTTCCCATTGCCTAGTTTACATGCTGCAGACAATCATTCCAATGCTCTGTCCCCACTCTGCTGGAAAAAACACAGCTGTACAGTGCAATGCTCAGAGATATGCTTCAGTTACAATCCTGCTTTACAGTATTAGGCTTTTCTCCTTTTAGGCCCCTTATTTATCGTGCCATTGCCTTCCACCAAGTGAGGGGGAGATAAGGTTGCCAATCCTCCCAGATTTCCCTGGAGTTTCCTAGAATCAGCATCGGGCTTCCAGTGACTATGGAAAGCAATCTGGGAAATTTTAATAGGATATTTTAAGAAAACTGTATTATATCACGGTGGCAAACCTATAGGGAGAGTTGCTGTAAAAGGTCATTGCTGCCATATATTCAATGGCTACGATGTCTATATCCAATACATGGGGCCCTGCCAAATTCACAGTCCATACTGGTCAATGTCATGGTCATGGGATTTTAAAAATTGCAAATTTCATGAGTTCAGCTATTTAAATCTGAAATTTCATGGTGCTGTAATTATAGAGATTCAAATCTGAAAAAAGAGTTGTGGGAAGATTACAAGGGCATGATAGGGGTAGATGTGGCACTTTTGTACTGCTGCTGGCAGAGGTGCTGCCTTCAGAGCTGGGCAGCTGGAAAGTGGCAGCTGCTGGCTATGAGTCCAGCTCTGAAGTCAGACCCACCACCAGAAGCAGTACAGGGGTAAGAATGGTGTGGTATGGCATTGCCACCCTTACTTCTGACTGCTGCTGGTAGTGCTGCCGTCAGAGCTGGGTGCCTAGCCCACATCTGCCACTCCCTGGCCACTGAACTCGGAAGGCAGTGCAGAAGTAATGGCAATCCCATGTCCCTCCTTAAAACAACCTTGTGCCTGCCCCTGCAACCCCCTTTTGGGTCAGGCCCCTCTATATAAGAAACACTGGTCTCCCATGTAAAATCTGTATAGTATATGGTAAAAGCACACAAGACCAGATTTCACACTGTATGACAGGTTTTTCTTGGCAGCATTTGACCTATGAACTCAGTAATAGATCAATGGAACCCGTGTAAATTGTCAGTCCAGTTAACAAATAAGCCTTCATAAACCTTTCTCTGATATGCATTACACTACTCTAATTACCATTGTCATAAAAACCTAAACCCCACAGTAATCATTTTCATAGCATGTAAACGTTTTTCTCTACAGTAATTTCTAAGTATTTCTAGCTTGCAGGCCTGGCACACTTGCAAAAAGCTATGAAAATCTATTCCATTAATAATTCCCAGGGTAAACAGCACTCAAGTACCCTTGACATGATGGACGGTAATACTGTCAAAGGAGTCATTAGTGTCTCTCCAAAAATCCATTCTAGAATACAGTCTTTAGCTGCTGATTTACACATAAGATTACCAATGTGTAACAACAAGGAGATGTAGATGTAAATGACTGACAGAGTCTATCCAGTGGAGTACATTAGGAAAGTCATAATACATGCTTGGAAAAAATGCTCCCTAGATGTTCACTTAAAAGACCTTGTAAATATTTACACAAAAGACCATAGCAGAGGTCTCCACTTCATGTGGGTGTGTGAATCCCTTTCATATAACAATGCTCTTGGAGCACATGGATAAATAATAGGCATTTTCAAATTCTGTGTGTCTCTCTCTCTCTCTCTCTCTCTCTCTCTCACACACACACACACACACACACTCTCTCTCTCTCTCTCTCTCTCTCTCTTTCTTCTTTATCAGTGCTAAGCAAAACCATGGAAATTCAGACAAACTCCACATTAATCTTGTGCTAAAGGTCCATGAAATTAGGATTCAAAATTGAAGTCTGTACTTAACCAAGCCTGACCTGCCAAAGTAAGAGATTTAGCTGCTGTGATCTTTTACTAGGTACATTTGAACAGTGGGTGATCCTGCATACCCCACTGATGACACACTTAGGCACAGCAGGATGAATGAAGGTTTGCATTTCTATCTGCCTTAACACTAACTTTTCATGGCTTTTGGCAGTTGAGTCAAACACTTAACTTTTTTCTTATTTTTTTCATCATGGGAAAATACCGTTAAGATGATAAAGAAGCAGAGAAAATTACTGTCTGAGCTACTGAAAGTGACCGTTGAAGCAAAACAATTATTCTATTATAAATTAATAATGCAATTCATTTGTAATCTATTATTGAGTTCTTGAAGAATAGTTTGTGCTCAAATGGACTAAAATTCTCTCTAGAACACATTTATTGTATAAGATAAATTTAAGGGTAGTGTCACATTTTGAAAAATGTTATTTTATTGGCTGTAATTTTTCTTGGTACCTGTGGGGACTGGATGACAGCTCAAAACTGCAATTGTCCTTCACATTGCTATCCTTTTTTTTTTTTTTTTGAAACTGTCCTGGGAATATACTAAATGTGATTTATTTTTCCTTGGGCCAGTAAAAGGTTTCAGGCAGGTGAAAATGTATGTATGGAGAGAAATGGGGGGATAAGTCCAACAACTTGACTTATTTAGTGGAAACTAATAACCAGTAGGGAATATTTAATCATCCTACATTAAAACCACATAAGACTTGTTATGGAATCTTCCTCTCTGTGTTCCTAGTAAAAAACCTCAACCCTCCCCCTCCTCCCCCCATATAGCAGAAATCAGCATCTGCTTGGCAACGTTCTCAGGAACCAATTGGTACTCTGCATGTGACTATATGGCTAATTTTCCAAATGAAATAACCCAGCCATGTTTAATTTTACTAATGGGCACGAGTCAACATTCTCAATCAATGCCTTATAAAGTCTCAGTTTGAACAAATTAAGCTAGCTTTGCGTTACTTTGTGTTTGTTACCACCCATAGCCAAATCCTGCTTAGCTACACCAAGGTCAATCTGGACTGATCCTACCATCTTTACCAGGTTATTTTTAGAGCCCTGCATGGATACAAAATTTGTATTCACAGCTGCATCTGTACCTGCAGAAATGAGTTGCACATGTCCGCATCTATATCTACAGATGCGGATACCTGTGAATATAAAGCGGATATCCACAAATTTGCAGGGCTCTAATTATTTTTTATTTAACTGGTGCAATCAAGATCAGAAATTTGCTCCCTAACACCAGTAGGTAGCAAGGAAACAAAAGGTGTTACATTTGAGCTTGGAAACCATAACATTCTCATTTTATACAATCCTGAAATAAGGGCATTAGTGAAAAAATGTAGATAGATCTCTAATTTACATAGGCTAAGCCTGATTTGATGATACTCCTCCCTTTGATTTGGTTAATTGCCCACATCACAGTATGAAGAGTTTCCTTATGCTCTCGGAATACCCAGCAGAGAAGTAAAAAAGCTATTGCTTGTGTGCATGATAGTACAGTGCCCACGAGCAAGGTTCTGTATCCTCTTTTGCACTCAGACTCTGCAATTTGTTTCATGAGGGCAGACTGCTGAGACAGACTGCTGTGCTCTGGATGGAGTATACCAGCGTTTCCCAAACTATGGTCCGTGACCCGGTACCGGGCCGTGGGAAAAAAATACCGGGCCTCAGCATGGCTGCCGGGGTGTTCCAGGCTCCTGGCAGAGGCATAGCGAGCGGGGAGCGGGGGGGCAGTTGCCCCCAGGCGCCACACTAGGGGGGCGCCAGGCTGGGCTGCAGGGGGGGGAGGTGCGGGGCACTGGACTCACCTGGGCTGCAGGAGGAGGGAGGTGCCGGGAACCCGGGGCTGGACTCAAGGGGAGGGAGGGAGGAGCAGGGAATCAGCGCTGGGCTCAGCATGTCTGCGCGGTTTGGGGGGAGGTGCAGGGAAACGGAGCTCAGATGGGCTGCGAGAGTGAAGAGGTGCGAGGTGCTGGGCTGAGCTGGGCTGGGCTGGGCTGCAGGGGGACCGGGGTGGGGAGAGAGGTGCAGAGCTCAGAGCTCAGTTTGGCTGCAGGAGGAGGGAGGTGCAGGGAACCCGGGGCTAGACTCGAGGGAGGGAGGGAGGGAGGGAGGGGCATGAAATCAGAGCTGGGCTCAGCAGTTCTGTGGGGCTTGGGGGGAGGTGCAGGGAAACGGGGATCAGCTGTGCTGTGGGGGAGGCATGCAGGGAACCAGTGCGGGGCTCAACTGGGCTGAGGTGGATGGGGGAAGGCATAGGGAACAGAAGGGCAGCTCAGCTGGGCTGTGAGGGGCTGCGGGGAACTGGTGCTGCACTCCCTTGGATTGTGGGGGATGGTTTTGGGGGAGGTGCAGGGAACCAGCAGGAGTGGGCAGCTCAGTTGGGTTGCAGGGGAGGGAGGTACAAAGAAGCCTAGTGGGGAGGGAGGGAACCAGGAGCCCTGAAATGACCTCCCCTGGTCCAAAAAATTCCTCATCTGGGACCAGTCAGGTCCAGTGGGTGCCAGACCAGGGAGGTCCAACTCCTACCCAAGTCCCCTCCTTGCACCTTCCTCCTAGACAGATACTCTACCCCCAACCTGCTCCTGCTCCTGCCTCCCGGAGTGCCCGTGCAGCGCCAGGTCCCCCAAGCCCTAGCCCAGGCTGGGCGGAGGATGCAGACGGATGTTCCCGGCTCCCGGAGTGCCTGTGCGGCGCTGGGTCCCCCAAGCCCTGGCCCAGGCTGGGCGGAGGATGCAGCCGGGTGAAACAGTGAAAATTTATTCATTTTTCATTCTTTTTTTTATATGGGTTTATATTTGTGGGCTGCAAAAAACAGTACTGAAAAAAAAAAAAAGGGTTCCAACTAAAGTAAAAGGTTTGGGAAACCCTGGTCTAGCCAGCTTTCTATCCATCTTACAGTCCATTTATCCACTCCATATTCCCTTAACTTGCTGGCAAGAATATTGTGGGTGACTATCAAAAGCTTTGCTAAAGCTGGCACTGGGGGCTTTGGGAGAACCAGCAACAACTTATTTGCATATTCATCATTTGCTTAATGAATATGGAAATATGCAAATGAATGTTACCGGTCCTCCAAAAGCTCATGAATGGATTTATTGGTCCCTGTGTCAAAAAGTTTGGGAACTCCTGGAGTATACCAACCTACAACCAATTGCAGGAACAAGGTCTCAATCAACAAAGGGTGTATAAAACAGTTGATACACTAAATGTATGTGAGAAAAATCTTTGTCCTCTCAAAGCATGAAAAATAAAATGGATTTCCAGAACATTTTCTTCTTTTGTGGGTTATCTTTAATATTGCACCAATATTAAATTGTAGATTGAATTTACTAGGCAGGCAAGGTATAAAACTTACTTTACACCTGCCAGACAGCCACAGTCACTATTGACTGGATTAGTCTTATGCTGGTAAAGCATCTCCAGCCACACTTCCTTTTCAAACTCTGGTTCTCTGAACTGAGAAGGTTTTGAAATACCACTCTCAGGAAAGTATTTCCCATATGATGATGTGCATGATGTAAAATGAAGCCAACGTATTTACTACGAAGTGGGTAGGCTTCGGTTTGAAATGGTAAAATCAATCTCACACATGCCAGTTTCAGTTGTCATGACCAGTTAAACAGCTTTGCTTTCCTTTGCAGAGGTTTCTGCACTTCAGTAAAAGGGGAAGCCCTCCTTAGCTACCATATATTTGAGAGAATTTGCATGTCTGTCTGTCTGAGAGTTTGTTTGTTCACAAACTCTTCCTAAGCGGCAAGAGCTAGGTCCATCAAATTTGGTAGGCAGCTTCCCCTTGCCATAACTTGAAGCAAGGTCTGGGTTTGGGTTTACCAGGGGAATGGAATGCAAGTGGAATGTGACCGTTTCTCATTAAACGGAAAGGGAGGGCTGTGATAGTAGGGACAGTTATACTCCCAAATGATCACAGAGGGGCATCAAGCACAGGGGGTAGTTATACACCAGAATGACCATGGGGGCAGTGAGTACCCCAGTCCCAGGGAACAGCTGGCGGCTGGCCAGAACAGACTTCAATGCCCCGAGGTGACCCTGGCGAGAAGCCAGTGGATGTCCTACCTTCTGCCCTGATCTCCCAACACCACACCTAAGCGCCCCTTCCCCCACCTCGCAACCCCTTGCCCTGACAGATCCGAGCACTGCCGGGTCAATTTTCTAGTAAAATATATATTTTGTTAATCTCTGAGGATAGGGAGAAGCAGCAATGGGCTTAAATAGCAGCAAGGGAGGTTTAGATGGAATATTAGGAACATAACCTATTCTTAAAACCGCCAGTGATGGAGATTCCAAAACCTCTCTAGGTAATTTATTCCAATGTTTAGTCACCTGACAGGAAGTTTTTCCTAATAATCTAAACCTCCCTTGCTGCTATTTAAGCTCATTGCTGCTTCTCCCTATCCTCTGAGGTTAATAAAAACAATGTTTCTCCCTTCTCCTTGTAATAATTGCTAATGTACTTGAAAACTGTTATCATGTCATCCTGCCCCATCTCCAAATCTTCTCTTCTACTTGAGCAAACTCATTTTTTCAATCTTCCCTATGTCATGCTTTCTAGACCATGAATCATTTTTTTTTTTTTTTGCTCTCCTCTGGACTTTCTCCAGTTTATTCACATCTTTACTGAATGCACTGGACACAATACTCCAGCTGAGACCATATCAGTGCAATGAATTACTTCTTGAGTCTTGCTTGCAATACTCCTGGTAATACATCCTGCAATGATGTTTGCTGTTTTTGCAGAAGTGTCACACTGTTGACTCATATTTAGCTTGTGATCCACTATAACCCCAGATCCCTTTTTGTAGTACTCCTTCCCAAGCAGTCATGTCCCATTTTGTATTGATTGTACCTTTGCATTTGTCCTTATTGAATTTAATCCTGATTACTTCAGATTATTTCTCCAGTTTGCCAATATTATGTAGAATTTTAATCTTATGCTCCAAAGCAGTTGCAGCCCCTCCCAGCTTTATATAATCCACAAACTTTATAAGTGTATTTCCATTATGCATATTATTGATGAAGATAATGAAGAGAACCAGAAGCAGAACCCTTCAGACTCCCTCTCATTATGCCCTTACAGCTTGACTGTAAACCACTGATAAGTATTCTCTGGGAAAGATTTACCAGTTATGTACCCATCTTATAGTAGATCTGTCCTTGTATTTTTCTGGTCTTTTTAATGAGAAAGTCATCAAAAATCGTATTACAGTCAAGATATACCACATGCCACTTGCTCTCATCCATTAGGCTTGTTATCCTATCAAAGAAAGCTATGAGGTTGGTGTGACATGATGTGTTCTTGACAAATCCATACTTGCTGTTACTTATCACCTTATTATCTTCTGGGTGTTTGCAATTTGATTGCTTAATTGTTCCATTATCCCCACACACACACTGAAGTTGTCCTTAATCCTCTTCATATACACTAGCATTACCCGTCCTGTTGTGTCAGTAGATGTATAGGTGGCCTCCTCCCTCCCCTCCCCTCCTCCTTCCTTCCATGCAGCCTCTCTTTCCTCCCCACTGCTCTGGGGCTGGAGCCACGTGGCCTCCCTCCCCGCTGCTCCTGGGGCGGGGAGGCTTGGACCGTGCGTCCTCTTCCCTACCCACTGCTCCTGGAATGCTGGGATGTGCATGCGCTCTTCCCCTTGCCGGGGGGAACGGAAGGTAGCCTCCTCCCTCTCTGCTGCTCCCGGGGGTGGGGAGGCTCGGACCATGTAAACTCTTCCCTCCCCGCTAATCCGAGGATGCTGGGCCGTGCGCGCTCTTCCCCTCCCCGTGGTGGCGGGGGTACACGTGTGCTCGGTGTGCTGCTCCTCCTTCTCCTCCTCCCTCCCTGTGATGAGGTGCTCAGCGGAGAGGGAGGGGCTGGGGCCTGTCTCCCCTTAGAAACTCCTCAAGTCTTCTTAAGCCTTCTCAAATGTTCTCTGTGACAGACAGTGTGACGGACACCTCTCCTTTTATAATAGTATAGTTCAGATTGGCATTATATTTGCCCTGTTTCAGTCCTCTGAAATCTCTCTTCCTTTCTATGAGATTTCAAAATATAATTCTTGTTGTTTTTAATATTGACTCAGATATATCTTCAGTCAGATCCTTGAATATTCTACGATGTATTTCATAAGGTATTGCCAACGTAAAAACTTCTAACTTGTCTAAGTAATTTTTAACTTATTTTTTCCATATTTTAGACTCAGATCCCACTTCATTTTCCCTGGCATTTGCTATATTAGATGTCCAATCACTACTAACCTTTTTGGTGAAAGCAAACAAAAAAATCATTTAGCACTTCTGCCATTTTCAAATTTGCTTTTATTATCTTTCTCCTTCATTATTGGGCCTACCCCAACCTTGGTTTTCCTCTTACATGAATAAATTCACCAGACTTCTATTAGCATAATATGCTATGAGCGTTTTCAGTTTAAGTTCATGTATGCCCTTTTACGAACAAAGTTATATGCATTTACCTGCACGGTGTCAAATCTGAAAATTATTGTACCATGCACAATAAGAAAAGAAGGGAGAAACCTACAATGCCTAGGAAAGACTACTTGTTGGTTTATCCAGCTGTGGTTTAACTTTGGTAAGGTATTGCCTGCTTGGAGCATACTCTGACAGTTGTTTGTTCAACCTTGTTACTTTGGTTCATCTCCATAATACAACATTCTCCAGACCTAGATGCCATTCTGAAAATACAATTCAGACGCTGAAAGCTCATGTTCAGGGGCTGTCAGCTTCGTGCTAAATGGTTCAATTATGCTTCATAACATTTTAAAAGTATTTTGATTATGTTGTCTTTCAAAAGGAGCATCTCATTTCTGCAGGGGAAAACATATTTTGGTTGTAACTATCATGAAATCATTTTCCCTTGGCAACACACTTAGGATATGCCTACACTGCAATTGGGGATGTGACTGCAGCTCTCTATTCTATATAGGTTTTTATAGTACCTGCCTGCTTTCAAGTAGTGCGTTAAGCACCATGACTACACGTATATCACATGCTATTTGTTTTCTTATCTATGGAGTGGAATGTCTTGGTTCGGTGGGGGTTTAAATGTACCTGTTCCTTTGCTAAAGTCAAGGTATATCACATCCACTGACTTTCCCATATCCACAGAGCCAGTTACCTCATCATAGAAGCTAATCAGATTGGTCAGGCACGACTTGCCCTTTGTGAATCCATGTTGACTATTCCCGATCACTTTTCCCTCTTCCAAGTGCTTCAAAATGGATTCCTTGAGGATCCCCTCCATGATTTTTCCAGGGACTGAGGTAAGGCTGACTGGTCTGTAGTTCCCTGGATTGTCCTTATTCCCTGCCCTAGGTCATAATACAAACCCATGCACTCCAATCCTGTGCCTCAGGTCACAACTGCCTTCTTCACCCAAACACAGTGGCCCCCAACCCAAAAAAGGTTCCCCACCCCTGCCATAAATAAAAATAATGTTGAAACCTTTTGTGTTGGACATAATATTTTACTTTATTTAAAAAATGAAGCCTGGCCAACAAGCCCCCAATTGGAGCCCAGCCTCCATCTGGCTGCAGCATCATAACACACCCAGACATCCCAACTTTGAGCCCATCATACAACTGAACCCCCTGCCCTGAGCCACTCATATTCCCACATCTCCAGTTCCCTAATATAACACTCCTGGACGCCCCTCCCCCCCCACCTCAACCCTGAGGCCATCATACACCCAAACCGCCTGCCCTAAACCACTCATACACCCCGATCCAGACTCCTGTATCCCCACATCTCCAGCCCCCGCCATAAGATTGGCAGAAGGCAACCCGAATGCCTGTGTGAAGCTGGATTTGACTAGTTATGATATAAACTTCAAAGAAATGTGCGAAAAGATGCAGCAGCAGAAGTCCTGTTAAATGAAGTCTGTGAGTGCAATGTTTCATTTATGCTATTATTAATCATTACATCAATTATCAATAATATTAAGTTTTCAGTTTTAAGTCTATTTTCAGTCACGCAAATGGGCATTCTTATACAGCTCTTTGTTGACCACTTGTTCTGAATTTTGATGTAGCTTGGCTCTTTGGTTTGAAAAAGTTGCCAACCCCTGATTTAGAAGAATTGTTCTCAGCTACATCAGTATGTACATGGATATTTCCTGCTCTGCTTGGCCATCCTCAAAGGCCTTCAAGGCCCTTTCAAATGATAAGCACGCAGTCACTCACTGCACGTTGATTCTATAATAAAATAGAAAACTAGCATTTCTTGTCAAATTAACTCTACAGAAACAATCACTTGCTGCACTTTCAGCAACCCAAAATATTTTAAACAAAACAAAAAAGGAAGGACTAGGAAGCTTTGGTATAAAATGGATACTTTAAAAATAAACACCGGAGATAGGAACTGCAGGGTATTTCCAAAAGCCAAGGTGGCAAGTGTCTAATATGTAAAATGAGGTAATTTACCTATGCATCCTGCTACTCCCAGGTGGTTATGTTATGCTCCTAATGATATTTCCAGAAACCCTCAGTTTCGACATCTGAGCAGCAGAAATGCTGACTGAGTGGCTTGGTTATGATGCTCTCAGAACCAGCAATTTCTAAAGGCAAAACACTCAGGGAACGTGTAACGTTTCACTCTGGTTAATATCTTTACTTGTTGGTTTTGTCCAGTTTTCTGAAGCATGGGGCTATTGTAGGAAATAAAGTTTTAAGAAACTAAGAGCTGAGTTTTGAGTCAACATTGTTCAAGGCCACTGAAGTGGATTTCAGGGAGTTTGCTGCTAAGCTTTTGAGTTCAGCTCTCAAGTGCAATGTGCTCTAAATACATGACCCGCATTGAACCATTGCCCTAGGAAGCTGTAGCTATTATTCACTTCACAATACAAAGTCTAGAGTACCAGAAGGCTCGATCTACATGATATATTAACTGCTTTATGAACACTGCTTGCTTTAAGAGACGATGGCCACATAAGCTATGAACAATACCATTTATCAAGTAAAACTCACAAAGCTGTTTTTTCAAGTCCTCCATCGCTGTTTTCACCCAGCTACATTCCTTAAACAGAAAGTGAAGGGAAAAAGGTCTGGTTTGAGACACAACCCTAGGGCATTTTTTTGCATAAGGGAACTTTTCGTCAGTTCCCACTCCTTCCCAAGCTGTGCCCAATTAAAGTCCCTGCCCGACGCTGTCATCCTCCGTAAGTCCTGTGTAATTAATAGCTTATGGTCTGACTGAATGCACAGGAAAGTAATTAGTGGTAAAGTGAGAAATGTATCTCTAAACAAATGTAACATTACAGCTTTTCTCAAATGTCTTTGCCTTGATCCCAAGCAACCTTACGGTTACAGTATGAACTAATTGTCTGCCCCATTAGAGATTAAGGATAGATTTTGTGGTTTCCTAAGAGAAGCTATGGTGAAACACAATATAATTAGCTAGATCATATTTTTCCCCTACTCTTTTTTTTTTAAACTCATGAGACACTAATGGTCCATTCATTTTACATCTGATGACTGGGCATAGGAGACCATCTTATAATGGAAGGGTATTAAACATTAATCATGTAACAAACACAAAGGAAAAGAGGCAGTTTCGACACACTGGTTTTCTACACAGTCAGTCTTCTGACAGAGTACACAGCTGAGCTATGCTCCAGGAATGAGATGACAGAGTTCTATAAAGACAGTATCAGATAAAAGGAAGCTTGTAAAAAGTTGGTCATCACAACTACATGAAGGAATCACCTTAGAAAGGGCAAGGGTGGAAATCATAAAAAGTGCATTAACTGAGACAGAAAGCATCCACATATACAGACTTGGAGAACAGGTAATTACTTTCACCTCAGATGCAAGAGAAAATGCAGTTGAGCTCAAAAGCTATTACATTGACAGCAAATAAAAAAGAAAGGAACCTGAATCTAAATAGCTGATAACTTGACCTAACTTAAAGGAACATTGTGATTTGTTCCGGTCAAGTTAAGACAGTTTCTGGAATATGTAGGACTATATTAGGTTAAAATAAAGAGTGACAAGTAAAGTAATACCAGCATTGGGTTTCATTAGCTGTTATAAATGAACCTACAGATGATGGAGCTGCTACCAGATTCGAATGACATATTTTCTGTCCAAAATGACTTAAGTAAAACAACTAGAAAGGAAAAAAACAACCTTCAATAAAACAGAGCACAGAGTAACATGAGTGCAAGAAGCCACAGAAAATTTCAGAACAAAATGGCTCCTGGTGTGAGAATCTCAGCTTTTGTTTTCTTTAAAAAAAAAAAAAAGTAAGTTTTAGCCCTCATCATTACAGAGAAAAAACGTGAAAATGTGACATGAGTACACTCTAAAGTCTAAAAGCCCAGAAAGCAAATACAAGAACTCATATTTTGTATAAAGACTCATATTGAGGCCATCTGACTCACGATTTTTGATTGTTTGAGACTGGTGAGACTGGAATTTTTAGCAGCAGAAAGGTTTATTACACTAAAAGCCATAGCATAACTTTAAGCAACATTTATCACTTACTAGCCAGAATTCCAACACAGAAAGAATAAGTGCTATTTATTTTCACACTTCAGTCATAAAAGAAAAATGTCAAATATTATTATTATAAAACAATCACAGGAGAATCTGATAAATTTCTACATTACAAGAAAAATTAGAATCACAGTAAGTGTAGCTAGTTGTTGCAGAACTCATGGTATGTAAGACAAAGGGTTAAAATATTTAAAAATTCACAGGATGTATTACAGCTAAATCATCATTAAAACTCCATTATTTCAAACACTTGAAACAGTATTTCAGTAATATCAACACACTGGCATTCCGACTCAGATATTTAGGAGATGTATTTCCTCATTAATGATAGTTTTAAATGGCCAAATGTTGCAACGTAACTGTGATATGTTAATAGTGTATACATATTTAATTAGAATACCATCAGTATCAATAAAACAATCTATAGAGAAGAATGTTTTCACACAGATGAAGTTGAGATGTTCAAAGAAGAGAACTTCTGGACATAGCATTCAGCTATGTTTTGTGACTGGTACAATTAATAATGAACAGCAGGAAGAAATGTAACTAGGAAACCTGTTGTAAGCACCAATTATTAAAACACAAATTTGAAGTTAAATATTACTAGGGGGCTGTGCCCCCTGCTTCTTATGCTTGCCAACCCCTCTCTCGGCTGGGGAGGGGCTGGGGCCGAGGCCACCCCGACTCTTCCCCACCACTGGCTTCCAGGGAGGGCCAAGCCCTGGCTCTATCTTGCCTCTCTCCCCTGGCTGACCCTGGCTCTCTCTCGCCCCCCTCCTCCTTCCAGACAGCCCCGACTCCTTTTACACACACACCCCCACCCGCCACCGGGGAGAGCTAGGGTTGCCAGATGGTTTAACCAAAAATACTGAACACCCTCCCCTCCCCCGCAAAAAAAACACCAGGAAAAAAATTCTGTTGAGAAAAAAAATCAGCATGGCCCCTTTAAGAAGAGGCTTTTTTGCCGGTGGCCATCTTGTTTTTCTGCTCCAGCCACAAGACCAGCCCTTGCAGAGCCAGGTAAGCAGGAGGGGCTGGCGGGGCCTGGCAGTGAGTCCGGGGGAGGCCGGGGGCTGGGTCCAGTTGCTGAGTGTGTCGTAGGGTTGCCAGGTGTCTGGTATTTTCGCCTCCTGGCAGGGAAAAAGAAAAATCAGAAAATACCAGACATTTTAGGTGTCCAGTATTTTCTGAATTTTTTTTACCGGACAGGAGGCAAAAATACCAGACTATCCGGGTCAATACCAGACACCTGGCAACCCTCAGAGCCTGGGGCCGAAGATGCCCCTGTCCCCCTTGCTGCCGGGGAGGACTAGCTACTCCTGCATCCCCCGGGAGCAGGGAGGCCAAGCAGCTTCCACTCCTCCTGGGAGGCCATGGGGCTCCCACCCTTGCTGGGAGAGGGAAAGTCGCGTGGCTTGTGGTTTCTGCCACCCACCTCCCCGAACACTGGAAGGCGGATAGGGAGAGGCTGTGTGGCTTGCAGTCTCACTCCACCAAGCACCAGGGAGGTGGAGGGGAGAGGCTGCACGGCTGCTTGCTGCTTCTGCCCCCTGCCGGTCAGAGTACAGGGGAGTGGGGGTTGGGGCAACACGCTACCCCAACTTCATGCTCAGTTGAAGTGCCATGGGGGTGTGTGCATTCACCCTCCCCCCCCCATTTATGGGCCTGGAGGGGCTGCAGCCAACAGGGCTGTGGCTGAAGAGGCTGGGAGGTGGTAGCATGGCGAGAGACCGTTTCCGGTTGGGAGGGCGTATTCTGGGCTTGGAGTTGGTGGGGGGGGGGGCGTGGTGACACAGAGTGACATGATGATATCACTCTGTGGTCCCACAAGAATTTTTTTTTCATATATAGAAAGAGATACTTAAAACTCTTTCAGGCAAGGAATTTCAAAAGGTTTGGAGTTCAGCCTTGTTTCAGATAAGCATGCAAAAATTTGGATGCTTATGGCTTATATTTCATTTTTCAAAAATTTCAAAAAAATTTCTGCAACAGCAAGTTCTCTCCTCAGTTTTCCTATACTTCCAGTCCTGTTTTTGGTTGTTAGTAACATGAGAAGAGTATTGTGATATTTCAGTATTTGTGGAAATGGAAGACACTCCTATCTGAACTAGTGAGAACCTCCAGAAATGTTTGTATTAGGCTTTATCCTTAAAATGTGGGCAAAGTTTTAGCTCTGCATAGGAATGGATATTAGTAACAACAGCAATTAGAAATGCAATCTTACCCAGTGTCAACACTATTCCTTATGCGGTCAGAGATTTGAATTTTTTTATTACCTTGTCTACTTTTCCCAGTATGTTTCTTCCTGAAACCTGCAGTATTTCTGCCTTATGACAGAGAATCAAAGTGCAAATGTGAAGAACCATGACTTATGGTCTGACTGGAAGCAGGGACAGCTGGGAAACAATAGTCTCATCAGATTTGCAATCAGATCTTGTATACCGAAGTAGGTTGGGATAACTACCCAAAATGAACCTACGAGTATTTTTTGGTGTATCCTTCACTGGAAGCTTCTTATCAGCCAGGCACTCAGATAGATGCAAGAGACCTTTTCTTTCCTTTAGAATATGTTGCTAAAAGCTATGGCAGTCCAAACAAGTTTCAGAGACTGCAACTATGTCATCTCAAATCTCTTTATTTTCCCTAATAACCTCTCATGGCTCTTATTTCTGTACAAGGGCATCATTTCAAACAGGCTGGCCATATTCCAGAAAGAGGAATCAGTTTCTCAATACGAGGTGACAATAAGGTACTAAAATTTATCTAAGAAATGTTACACTTCTACCTACGTGATCCATAAACTAGGGATTTATCAGTATATCAATTTCTAGCTTAAGAGTAATACCCTCAAGTTTTGCAGGTAAGCCATATTCATAAGGTCAGACTTATGTTAACAAGTACTATGCACTGAAGAATCAATTAATCAAAAAATACTTAGACCCACATTCATTCTACAAGTCATTATGTTTGCATGTTTGTTTTGGAATGTATATTATAATAGCCAAAGATCCCAAATGAATCCATAGAAATACTGTTTCTCTAGTTTTCAAAGTAAATCAGAAATACTGTGCAAGAATAACTGGAAATAAGGAATCTCTTGAGCAACAGGCAAGTCAACTTGAGTGTATCATGCCAACCTACAGGCTTCCACATTGTACATAAGGAAAAAGTACAAAGCACATATTCACAGTAGACAATTTCTTTATCTATTTGCAGATTAGTCTCACATGCCAAGAACCTCACATAAATACAGTATCTTTAACTTAAACAAGAATCTTTCCAAATAAGATGTCAGATCTCTCTTAAAAAGTCACGTTTACTCTTTATGTATCACATACTGACCTGACAAGTACACTTTCAACATTATTTACAAAGTCTTATTTTGGACTAGATTGAGTCAAGTACACATCTTTCCCTTAAGTTTTCACAGTCCACATATTTTTTCTTTATGTTTCAATCTGTGGCAGCCAGGAGAGGTAGGTATGAAAATAAATCAGTTGAAGTATGGTTTTTAACCATATGCACAGGTTTCCCAAATTCTAGTCTTCCCCCAATTTGGAGTGAAAATAAATGGGACCTGTTGCCAAACAGCCTTTGGCAATGGTGAAGGAGATGAGAAGATGTGTCCCAAAGCAAGATTTAAAAGTGACTACAGCTCTTAAATACAGCAAACCCTTTGACAGGCTATACTTCACAATGTGTCTTTTCTGTTCTTATTTGTGTAACTTATGGCTCTCTCTAAAAAGCAGGATACTTCAATTTCTGCGGTGCTGGTTAGAAACAATTTTTCTGAAGGAGTCAGTGGTTCTTTTTAATGATATTGGGCGCTTCTACAGTCCCCTATTTCTCTACTTCTTAAGACTAATCACTAAGCAGCGTAACACTTGTTCCTTCAAAATGATGCTCTTCAATGATTCATCTGTCAAATGGAAGTGATGCTCATTTACACTAAAGTTCCTGTACACGGCTTCTGCAGTGTAAAGAGCCCTTAAGTTTGGTGTGAATTACAGTTATTACCTGCTTCCAAGCCTCTTCACGCTCCCAGGGCACCATAATGAGGCCATTGGGTAGATGAGAAATCAGGTCCAAATGTGTTTGGTCTAGAAATGCTGGACTTGATTCTTATTTACACTAAGGCCCTACATGCCAGTCCAGCATTGTAAACCAGCCTTGACGTGAGTACAGGGTGCCAAGCACCATAAGGGCTGTTAGTTCAAATGAGATTCAGGCCCTCTCATGCCAAAGGAGTGAACAGGTCTATGTGGAATGCTGGAAATGACATGCCTCTACCCCTCAAATGAGGTGGTCAATGTTACATTTTGATTCGGGGAAACTAGACACATTTTGTGAATAGCCTGAGAAATCCCATAAATTTTTGTTTGAAAATGGGAATGGGGGATGGCCCAGAAGTCAAGAATTAATAGATGAACTTGCTATTTTCATGTGGGCCAGCTAGTGAAACAGGGAATAGCTAGAATACCAGTGAGTTTTCATATTCAAAGGAATTATTCAAGGAAGACTCAGTTCCCTGGATTTCCAGTAGAGAGAAAATGTCAGATGAGAACTCTATGGCTTTAGATGAATTTTGCTGCAGTTGAACCCCAGTTTTTCCTGTGATAATCAAGCCTTTGGGGAATTAAACCCTCTCTTTTTTGTAGTTTGCATAGATTTTATCTGAGTACAGAGTAACAAATTATTCTCATTGCAGTCAAGGTTACAGCATATGTAAAAATACCTCTATAAGGTTTTAGGCACAGGCCCTTACATCCGAGTTAAAACACAAATCTTTATTCTTATATTTAGATTAAAAATTTTGATACTGTAACAGTGTCTCTTCTAGGGATGTAAATGAGTAGTTGACTACCCGATAAGCATATGCTTATTGGGTTGTCAAGGAATGACTGGACTAGTCGCTCCCCCCACCCCCTTGCTGCCGCTAATCAAAGAGAAGCAGCAAGGGGAGGAGCAGGAGCCGCTGCTGGGGACAGCTGGCTTAAAAGCCAGTTCCCCCCCGCACCGTGTCGGCAGAGGGGAGGAGGATGGACAGGGGAAGCAGAGGCACAGCCGGGGGGACAAGGTGTGAGCTGGGAATCAGCGGTCCTGGCTCACGCCATCAACTAATCGATTAGCTGATTAAGTGCAATTTAACATCCCTAATCTCTTCATGCTTTTAGTAATGTTGTTCAGTGTTTGCTTTTGCAGGGGGCCTGCAGAAAAAAAAATAATGATATGTCTTTCATACAAAGTGCATCCCAAAAGGTTTGAGTTAAAAGTTACACAATAATAGCATATGGAGAGATAAATTACGATCTGAAGGGAAGTGAGAAAGACTTTTGTAGGTGAGACATATGAGAATAGATGGTGAGTTAACATTCAGAGGAAGCCTAAGGTAAGCAGCTTCAGATGGCAGGGGCTATGGCATGGAAGGCTTCTTTCAGTAGTGTTGAGAGTGTTTACGGGGACAAGAGAGCCTGCCAGTTCCAGTAAATGGAAAGGAAACAACAGAAAAGGGATTAAAACAAGGAGAATTTAAGCTACTGAAAGTTAAGACTGTGTAATGTCAGTTCTGTGGCCTCATCTCCCTTCAGTTCTTTATTACAATTGATCGTTCATCTCATAAAAATCCAAACCAAAATAAACCAAAACAGTATCCCATTTTAAAAAGGTGTTCACAAGTGCCCACTTACACACACAGACTAGGTGGGATGTCCAAGCACGCAGGTGACCATGACCACAGATCTGAGGTGCGCATCACTAGGGGCCCCCTGGAAATTTACTCAAAGGCTTTGATCTTGCAGACACCGGTGAGAAACTTTACAACTTGAGCAGCCCCACTGAAAGCGCACTTGTAAGGTGTCTGCATGTTCAGGCCTCATGTAGTCATTCAAACATTGCAGGATCAAGTGCTGTACTGATTTTGCATTCTGATTAGGAGAAAGTACAGATGTAGGACACTGGGACAGAGAAAAATTATGTATAATGAAGGCATTTAAGTATTATAATATTTCTTTATTGTTTTCTCTGATCCTATACACAATTTCTCCCGAACAGAATAGAGAATCAATAAAGTTTAAGTTGAAATATATATGGCATCCCCTTCACCTAGTTTAGCTTGGGTATTGTGAAAGTGTTCTTTTATTCCTCATCAGAAAAACATTAAAATAGTTCAACCAAATATGTTTAGTGCACAAACATGAAAGAACAGCGGCCCTGAAAAATGAAATTATTTTCAGAGTTTGGAGACACTTCAAAGAACTTAGAAAATAATTAGAATGCTATAAATGGCTCTGATATTTATATCTTCTCACCTTAGAGAAATCTGTCCTTCCTTATTTTGATTTTTTATTCCTCCACTAGAAAGACAAGTTCATAACTATGTTATTCATTTCTTTTTAATTCTCATATAATCAATCTTTATTGATTTGCTAGCTAAAAACATCTTAAATGTGTTGAGATGCTTATATACCACAATGATCAACACACTTAAAATGCATAGATATATGTGGTTACATTTTATTTTTACTTAATTATAATAAAAGGGATTAGATACATATTTAAGATGCAATAACACATTAAGAACTAGTATGAAAAGTCTATTGTTCCTCTTTCTGTTAAAATGCTGCCGAGATTAATTTAAAAACAGCTATATTGTGACTGGCAGATAAAAATTATAACGAGAAATTGCTGGACTTTGCAAACTGAAATGAAAAATAAAACTGGAAAGGTAATCTTATTCATCTCATGGTATTTTAGGTAAAGAAGTTAAACTAATGAAATAAAAAACTACTAGTGAAGAATAGCACATTATGCTACAGATGACCACAAATGTGCTTCAGACAAATTAATTACAGTATTAGAAATGTCACCAGACTCTTCAGAATCTCATTTTGTCACCATCATGCTGTGAACACCTGTGACTTGCTGACAGCACATTTATTTGCAGTGAGGGAGACTTGCAAGTTCAAAACTAGCTTCTCAACACAGTTTCCCCATGTGGACAAAAAGGATTTTGGAGAAAATTGATCTAAAAAATAAAGCTGCTCTTGAACGTGTCTCTAATGTTAGTGTCTGAATTAGACTATAGCCCAACATTTTCAGATAAGATTCACAACTGATATGACTTGGGTAGGTTATGTAGACTACACAGCTTTGGGTCGCATTTAATCGACATGTGAAGCTTAAGGGACACGTTTTCATGAGGAAATGCAATGAGTGAAAAAATGTGCACGCACTCACTGACCCTGGAAGTCTCTACTTCATGTCATTCCAATATGTTCCACAATTCCCCATCTTTAATCAAGTAAAAACAAAAACCCAAACTTCATCATTAATAATGGTAGCAGTTAGCAGCCTTGCTGACTGCATGCTGAGTTTGAATGGTATGTTGGTGCAACTACCTTCTCGGCTACAGCGTTGGCTAGTCCAGGCCAGAGCTAATTATTTTTGCCATAGTTAATGATGGAAAACCATATGAATATGAACTACAGATTTTTTTTGGCTTACATACCCTGGATCATGGTATCTCTTCCATTATGCAAACCTAACATTTACTTTGTAGCCTCGCTGTCAGTGTTAATTTTATAAACTGACCACACCTACAATCAATCACAAACCCTCTTCCATTGAAGAGCTGGGCTACTCTCAATGGTGAAACCTCAAGCAACCCCAGGCAGACATCTGCCATGGATCCTTGTCACCATCACTGACTTTCATCCTTTAGTTCACCTCCACTATGTTTATTGCTCCTCTTTAGATTTTTGAAAAGGAAAATCTACATGGCTCAATTTTCAAATTGTTCTTCTGCACAAAGAAAGGGAAAAACAGCCCACTGACATGGTGTCTTTATGGGAATAGCCACAGTCAAAGTAAGACTTTTCAGTCACCTGGGCAAAAGGAAAGGTAGAGAAACCAGCACGATGCCTATAAAGCAAGCACACTTCACAAGATTCACAGTATACAAGAAAATGTCTGTCTACTTACATGGCAGTTTCTAAACATAAAGTATGATCAGTTTCCACAATCAGCTGAAAAGGCCGACATGGTACACAAAATGAAATCCAGACTCCCAATACCCTGAGGGCAAGAAAGAGAACTGAAGATCCAGGAAGATCTAAAAGTTCCTGACATTTCACAGTAAATAGTTCAGATTGGATTTTCCTTTTATTTCTCCACATACCTGAACTTCATTAAAAATGTGCATCAAAGGGTATGTCTACACAGCAGTGTTATTTCGGAATAACAGACATTATTCCAAAATAACATAGTCCACATCTACATAACAAGTAGTTATTTTAACATAATGTCAAAATAATGTTGAGCTGGAGAACTTCTTACTTTGACTCCTGTAACCCTCTTTTTACAAGGAGTAAGGGAAATCGGAGGAAGAGTGCTCTTCCTTGGACTTTCTGCTGTGTAGACAGCGCCAAAAGCCGAAAAGCTATTTTGACTTAAGCCACACAACTGATGTAACTCTAGTTGCATAGCTTATTTCTGTTTTAGCTCTGCTGTGTAGACGTGCCCAAAAAGACACTGGAAGGCAAATCAGTAATTGCTCTTTTACAGCAAATGAGACGTTACTGAGAAGATCTATAAAAGACTCTGTCAAAACAAGTCACTTATGTATTAGTGGGAGCTAAATCCTCTGGCAGAGAGATATTTCTCAACAGCTGTAAATGGGTTTTAGTATACTGTACTTCCACTCAGTAGGACCATCTCAATAACACTACATCCTATAGCAGTACAGATTTTTTCCCCTTTTCCCTGTTGTTGTATATACTCTGCTATTCATGGCAAATGAAGCAGCTGGCAACTCTTTCAAATGACTGATCTTTAAAAAAAAACAAAAAACCCCCCACCATGTTGTTTCTACTGCAGGACAGCACCTTTAGGTACATCAGCCTAGTATGACTTGAAGATAATTTCCAAGATTTGAGCTAGTCTAATATAATAGTCTCAATATGATAGCACTCCCTTTGCCAGAAAAACAAATTTGAAGTTAAATTCAATATTCCTTTTATGGATGCTGCCTATAGAGTCCTATTTGCTTGACATACAAGGCAATGCTTTTGCTTTCAGTCTCTAGGAAATTTTGTAGGCGATTGGTTTTAAATAGTCAGAATCTTGACATATGTCAAAGCCTTTAAAACTCAGAGTTTTAAGAATTAATATTTAACATGCTGTCAATGAGGAGCCATCACATTTATTGTCTTAAAATCATTTGGACAAGTCTTTCATTTTGACTTGTCACTTGAATTTATATCATGAGCAGAATGCAATGTCTGTCTCTGCAGACTGAGCTACTGTGAAGGAAATAACTTTGCAATCAATAAGCATATAGAAACAATTCAGTATTTTCTCCACACTCAGAGGATGTCCCAGTGAGATGTGCCAGCATGATCACATTCACAGCTGCCTCTTGGATTGTAACAATATGCTTGCTTTTCCCAAACATTCTCCTTACTGGAGTTTGCAAAGCTGCTGTATATTGGACACTTTGCACTGATCAACAAAATAAACGTACATGTTTATTTTATTAATGGATCCCCCAACCCTTATTTGCCAATGTTTATGTTTTCAAATACCATCTGAATAATTTCAAGCAATCAATGTTCTTTTCATCACAACAATTGGTTGCCAAATATAGATATATGAAATCTTTTGGGTCTGCAAATTATGGAAAACCACAATCATTAATCAATACTGGCTTGGTTTATGTCTCAGAAGTAGGGCCATTAAAAAAAGACACATTTACTGAACCACAGCATTTTTATTTATGAAAATATTTATGGCATTCCCCGTGTGCAGAATGGAAAATACAGCTGATGCAAATTTAGCCATTGAGCACTGTAAGTGTCCATTGTAATTAGCACTGACTGTACTAGAGCATACAGTGCTGTATCAGTTGCCTATACAGCATACTACCATACAAAGAAACTGTGTAGCTACATGTCCTGTTAAGTTATTTTTGAAGTAATCTATCAATTTACCTACAAATAGATTTATACCCTGGTTCAGCAAATCACACAAACTCATGAGCAGTGCCACTGATGTCACTGGAATTACTCGTGTGCTTAAAGTTAAGCACCCAATATGCTATTTTACCCTAAAATTCTAAAACAAAAATAAAGTTGTCAATTTCTTTCATTAATGTTTCAGAATTCTAAACTATCCCAAATCCCAACAGTTATTCAATGCCTCTCCCAAGTAGAGTTCAGTGAGTAAATCATTTATCCAACAAATTTAGCTTCTTACTGTTCAAGGAAGATTGTGAGTGCATCAAACTTTATAATCCTAATTATTCAAATTTTCCTTTGTGCAATTTAAAAAAACCCAAGCCACCAACAATGGAGATCACACAGTTCACTGAGATGAGTACTTGAGATTAAAGCTGTGCTGCTTAGCTGGATCCGACTGGTAAATCACATGGTATTATTTCCATTCTTTGATCGAATGAACCAAGATTGCAAGCTTTTGTGAAGCAAATGCGCAGAGGAGCAGTTCTACAATTTGGTTACCGTGAATGACTAAATTCAAAGTATTGTGCCTTGGTGGCTCACAAATGCAGTGTCTGACTTTTAGCATCGTAGCAACAGTGAGCAAACACAAGGCAAACAGTGTCTCTTGAAAATGCCCTACTCCTAGAGTTACAATCACACCAGCTTACAGCAAGAGCATTCCACTTGTCGCCGTGAAAGGCTTCTTTCAGATCAACCAGTTCTAGAGGATCAGTCTTGCTAACAATTAAATAATCATTACAGAATCACTTACACATTACGCTGGTGTCCTCCACCATATCACAGTAATGTGATAATTGTGTCTGTTGGCTGCCAGACTGTGTCAACTTCAACAATCTGGATATTGTTTACGTTCTAATAATTCTACTGCATTTGCAATCCTTTCTGTAGAGTCCTTACAGTGAAGATAGTCACTTCCATTGACACAATTGCCTTCCTAAATTATGCACTGAACACCTATTGAACCTGAAACACCAGACTTGTAGAGTTTATGCAAATGATGCTATGTCCTAATTAACACATTTATGAATGGACAGTCTCTTACATACAAAATGGCCCAAGTACCAAAACTCGTCACCGAGTCACAATGTGGGACAGGCCCCAGAACCAAGGGAGAGCTGGCCAGAGCACTCCCCAGTGTTGCTCAGACTACCCATAGCACTAAATCTATAGCCATGGGTAAGTTGGAGCACTCTGAACCATAAAGATCCTGTGCAGAGTAGTTTTAGGTGAGGAACTGTGTGGGGCTGTTATAAACAAGAGAATGCTGACTCAATCAGAAAATGTAGGAGATCTGAACTTACCACAAGGGGCCAAAGCCTTTGCTCATTAGAACAGCTTTATGCAGAGAAAACAGGCCTGTGTATGACAGCTGCTCTGCCCTCATTCCCATGGGCATGTAGGATATATAGGCCTGTACTCTTCCACATATCCCACAATGCATTTGTGCAAGTGGAAGCAGGTCTCAGGCAGGACCTGATGGTCACAAGCAGGCTCAGGAAAGCTGGCAACCACCCTTCCTTTCTTTACAGGAAGGATTTCCCGCAACTTTTGTTTGTTGTAATTTCACGTCACAATACAAAAAAGGCCAAGAATCACAACTCCGGGGCAAAGGACAGAGTAAATCTGCCATTTTAATATACACCTGCAAGAATGAGAAAGATGTGCATCTAGAGTGCCTACAGAGGAGCTGTTCTGTCAGCAAAATTAAGCATGTCTGCTGGCATTTTCACAGCTTTAACAAATCTGCTCAAATTCAACAGTGTAGGTGAGAACTGGTTATTTTTATTTATAGATAGATTTTGCTGGATCCTGACACTGCACTTATACGTGATTGTAGGAAGTAAACATAACAATTATCAGATGGAATTCCCTTGTTAGTGCTGCACTGGCAAAAAATGATAATTATTTATACGTCAATATCTTCTTTTTGGGCATATAAAATGTTTTCATACAAATGTCAGTGAAACACATATTTCAGAAGTATGTCATGAATATGGAAGCAAATATACACATGATTCATTTCCTCTAAAAATGAGGGTCTGAATTTTGTACTGTGAGGATATCAAAATAGGTTGTAAAGATCTTGCAGTAGGCTCTCTTGTTTGGTATCTGCCCATATGAAAAATTCTACCATTCCTCTAATAAAAAATTATTTTTACACCTGCAACATTATGCAGTTATTGAGTGAGGGAAGCTGATCTTTTAAAATAAATAATCAATACAGACTGTGCTGGTTAATTCCTTCCTGTAGTGTAAATTATACTGCTGTGATCCCTAGACTTTGAGAATTTTCCCATAGATGCTACAAAATGAACCAGTAAATTCTGAGCTGATGAATTATAAGCATCCTTCTATTCAAGTGTAATCAACAGAAACCCAAAACTGTCAACTGCAACATTACAGTTTCAGTGTAGCTGGAGTGTTGAATGCCAAACCACAAATGGGGCCCACTTGAAGAAGTTCCCCAGCTGTCTTTCGTTTGCATAATACATTTCAAATGCCACATTCCGCTCCATCCTAAGAAATTCTTCTCTTCAGGCTTCTGTAAACTAAAGGAGATCAACTTAAAGAAAGGAACAGGTTAAAGAGCTTTACTGCATATACTGTTACCCGGTTAAAAGTTCAGACTTTTCTTTGAAAAATCTGTTAATAAAGTGGGCAAATGAGTCCCTAAGCTCTCCATACCTTGTGATGCCTCAAGACATTGCCTCTTCACAGCATGGCAAAGCAGACAAGTTAATAATTCCAAGGTGAGCATTAATCTACACACAAAGTCCGGAAAGTGATAGGGTTCTGCAGACAATGGCCATATCAGCAACATCACATCCCCAGCCAGCCCTCTCCCACACTGCAGAAGCCAGTCCATATTGTGAGTAGGTGAAGGAGACTATGTTGCAGCTCTGTCAGATTTTGTTCATTCTGTCTGTGTAAACTGAAGTGGAAGAGAGGACATGGTCTGGAAATAGAGCAGTTATTTGCTATTGTCTGTGCACTGCAGTCTCTCAGACACCAGATGCAGAATTTTCCCATAGATGCCATTGCTGACTTCTTCATGGAGACCACTATTCCCAACATATGCTATGCAATATATTGTATTGGGAGAGAACCTCTTCAGAATTACCATGGAATTACATTTGTGATTTTTAAGAAAGATCAATTTATGGTCTGGGTTACCGAAGTCCACACAATAATCACATGGCTAACATCCTGGGACAAGAACTGTCTAATTCTTATCTTGAGTTATGTCATCCCCACCCCAGCCAGGGTGTACAACTGTACCCTACGTACCCTTCCTTTGTAGTCACAGTAATAGTTGCACAAAACACAATATATGAGTAAGCTAACAGGCCCCCTTCTGGGGCCGGTCTTATTAAAACAGGAAAGAGACTATCTATAGTTTGCTTAGTCTATCAAAAAAATTAGGCAGTTCCCTTCCTGATTAGCAGGGCTCCACAGTTCAGTCCACATACCTTCCCAGGACTTATTCAGCCAACTCCTCAGACTCACAGATTTCTCTCTCAGAGGGGTAGCAGTGTTTGTCTGTAACTTTAAAAAGAATAAGTGGCCATGTGGCACCTTCAGACTAACCAAAATATATAGAATTATGAGCTTTCATCGGCAAAACCCACTTCAACAGATGAATTGGAGTGGAACTAACAGAAACCAAGAGATATATATATAACAGCAGAAAAAGTACCTGTCAATTGTAGGACCTGTGTTAATGAGGCTAATTAACTGGCTTTATGTGGCCCATACATAGCTTTTGATGTGGAAATGCAGATGTTAATGGCAGAAGAAATTAGCTTTGTAATGTGCTAACCAGTTAATGTCTTTGTTTAGGCCCAGGGGAAGGGTAGATGAATTCCAGTTCATAGAATCATAGAATCCCACGGCTGGAAGAGACCTCAGGAGGTCATCAAGTCCAGCCCCCTGCCCGAAGCAGGACCAATCCTAACTAAATAATCCCAGTGAGGGCTTTGTCAAGCCAGTATTTGGATGGAGGGATGGCAATTCTACTGCCTCCCTCGGTTACCCATTCCAGTACTTCACCACCCTCCTAGTGAAATAGCTTTTCCTAATATCCAACCTAGACCTCCCCCATGGTGACTTGAGACCATTGCTCCTTGTTCTGCCATTCGTCACTACTGAGAACAGCCTCTCTCCACCCTCTTTGGAACCTCCCTTCAGGAAGTTGAAGGCTGCTATCAAATCCCCTCTCACTCTTCCCTTCTGCAGACTAAATAAATCCAAATCCCTCAGCCTCTCTTCATAGGGCATGAGCTCCAGCCCCCTAGTCTTTTTGGTTGCCCTTTGCTGGACCCTCTCCAATGTGTCCACATCCTTTCTATAGTGGGGGGCCCTTAACTGGATTCAATACTCCAGTTCTGCAGATTCTCTCTCTTTACTAACCAGTTAGTAAAATTCCTTTGTAGAAGAATGGCTACTTTTAAATCCATGATTTAGTGACCAGGCAAGTTAAAATGTTCCCCTATAGGTTTATGTGTGTTATAATTTCTGATGTCTGATATGTGTCCATTTATCCTTTGTCGCAGAGACTGTCCTGTTTGGCCAGTATACATTGCACAGGGGCATTGCTGGCACTTGATTTCTTTCTATTCACCTCTTTCCGCCCCAACATCTTCCAGCAACTGACTTCCTACAGAGTGGTAGGGAGCCATCCCCTTCCTTTCAGCTGGGTCTACCTCCTCCTGTACGCCTCTGCAATCAGTGCAGACTGCTGTAGCCTTTCATGGCTTAACAATTTCCCTACTAGCCCAGGGACTGGGAATCTATACACTCCATAACACATCTCCATCACAGAAAAGGACAAAATAATGTGAGGATCTAAATTCTGTGAGTTACACCACTCATATGTAATGCTGAGCAAGAACTTGGGAAAAGAGATTCCTAATGTAATACAAAGCTGTTAGTACACAATCAATATGACACAGCACACAAGTTTGACAGCGAATTCATTGATATTTAGCAAATTAAGTTTAGTGCTTGAAAATGCCTTTGTTATTAAGAAGCCACAAAGGACACTGGCTAAGAAGTCAGGCAGATGTGGTGTAGATATACCTTCCAAGACCTATCTGAGCTATGGAGACCTCTCATTAATATTTTCTGAGCTTATAATAATTCCTTTGATATTCAAAAAGTGACATACTGTGACACAAACCAACCAGATCACATGTGACTATTGGTTAACTCTCCAGAATAAATCAGAGGCTTTAGATGTATTTCTAAATTATCACAAAACCAACAGGCATTTCAGAACATTTGATTATTGGAAACCAGAAACCTTGATGTATTGAATGAAACAAACTTGAAAAGAATGGCCCCTCTGATCTAGCTTCAGAATGCAGCCCACAGTGCAAAGTCAGCGTCACAAACACTTCTGGGGGAATATCGAATAGGTGCAGTAAGTTTAGCCACTCTACTCAGTAATTCTTTCCCAATGAGAATTAGAGAATCTGTCTGGCAGATGGGGGAAAACTGAGAAAGCAGTGGAGGACAATCCGCTCAGATATGATTTAGCTTGCACCCTCTCAGAAAAGTGGGTGGGCGAAAATGAAAGCAGAACCCAGGATCCAGCCTATACCCCAATCTGGGCCAGCCTGCCAGCTTTAAAGCACTACTGAATGCAGGTGAAAACATTTTGTGTGTGGACAGGTGAGGGTTTAGGGGTAACACCCAAGTAATAGCTGAGCTAACTCTACAGTGAAAACATACCTGAGAAACCAGATGTCATACATGAAATTCATCATGAGCAATTTCACTTGAAAAAAATGTATCTGTTAGAGTGGGGGGTACCATCTATTGCACCAAGCAATCTCCCATTAACAAATAATGCCATTAAACACCTTCATCTTGTGTTCAGAAGTCATTAGTCAGTTCTGAAATATAAAGGTTTATATGCTACATTTACCTGGTCTAGCTGAACAATAATGCTGCACCTTGCTTGGGTACACATTTTTGAGTGTATATAAAGCTTCTCCAAATGGAAGAATGTAGGATGTTACCAGGGTCTGTGAACCTAATTACGCTGGTCCCCATCTCAACACATTCAGAATGCTCTGGGTTAAATCACTAAGGGTACGTCTACACTTGCTCCCTAGTTCGAACTAGGGATGCAAATGTAGGCGACCAAAATTGCTAATGAAGCGGGGATTTAAATATCCCGTGCTTAATTAGCATGATCTCGCCGGTGTGTTACTCAGCTCAACAGCTGTTCCGAAAGTGAAAGTGTGTGCCGGGACACGTTAGTTCGAACCAAACCCCTTGGAGTAACGTTAGTTCGAACCACTGACACCAGAGATACCACTGACAATCTTTAGCTATTAGGAAAACACATAAGGAAAAACTGTTATTGATGGTCAAAAATAGTATTTCATAAAACATTTTAAAACTGTGCAAAAAAGTAGCATATAGAACATATAGGACATACATTGTGACAATTTCCTGTGAAGCTGAAATATTAATCTAAGTGTCTCTCTGACCAACAGAAATTGGTCCAATAAGAGATATTACCTCACCTGCCCTGACATTTTTGACATTTTTTCAAAGCTCACATTTGAACAGCTGTATTAATTTGTAGTCTACAGACGTAGAATTGATTTGCAAAGGGAAAAAAGGAAGTCAGTTTCTTAGCTGCTTACAGTCACACCATTCACCATACTCATACAAGTACTATATTCATGGCAAGGCATCATATATATTATATGTATGTCTGTGGAGCAATATGGATTTTATTTTGTCAGAAAATCTGTGAACTCCAAAATGGACAGGACCGCATCAGTCGTGCGAGTTCTGGAGACTAATCGGAAGAGTACTAAAATATCACCACAGACCTGATTTAGCAGGATCCTTGGATTAAGATTTATTAAGATTTGAATATCTCACCTTACCAAGTAACTTCAAATTGCTTGGGCATGTCTCTGCTGTTGGTGACATATAGGTTCAATGTGATAGTGAAATTTAGGAAAATAATGAGATACTTGTCCCGTCATTGATGCCATTGGTAGTTGCTGCTATAACAGTGTTACAAACATGAAAAGAACCAATAGATTGGCTTGGTAATTCTTGGAATGGGAAAGGGTTTCAGTTTGATTTCCAAAGAATACCTGAGCAGTTTCAGATTGTGGATGCCCTAGGCAACTTTTCTATAAAATGACTGTTCAGCTAATAAACTCTCCATTAAAACTGTGCTGGTAAAATTTTCAGAAACCACTAAGACAAGACATATCCCTGGAGGCAGAAAATACTGATACCTCAGGGCATGTCTACACAGCAGCGTTATTTCGAAATAATTATCAAGCGTCTACACGCTCCCAGGACCCAGACAGGGGACGAAAGAGGCACGAACCTTCTTGGTCCGATGCAGAGATCCTGGACCTCATTGAGGTCTCGGGTGAGGAGGCAAAATCCAGGATCTCCACACCAGATGCAGGAATGAGGATGTCTGTGGCTGAATGGCCAAGAGCCTGGGCACCAAGGGCCACATGTGCACCCAGGAGCAGGTGTGCATGAAGGTGAAGGAGCTCAGGCAGACTTATGCCAAGGCCAGGAAGCGCAGCTCCTGCTCCGGGCTGGCACCCCAGACCTGCACTTACTATAATGAACTCCACCACATCCTAGGGTGCAGGTCAGTCCCTCCTCCCCCTTCCCCCCCCCGGGGGGGAGACACAGGGGAGGAGGAGAAGGAAGGGCAGAAGGAGGCCCCGGATGAGGCCAGCAGTGTAACAATGCCCACCAGCCAGGAGGCTTTGCTCTCCCTGGAGCCGGCCACCCCCACCCCGGATGTCTCCCAGGCATTGCCTCATGCTGTGGAAGGTCCATCAGGTGAGTGCTGTTCGTTTCCATAGACACATATAGGTGGAGGTGTGGGCGGCGAAGGGCTGCTACATGCTCCTTGTTTGGCCTTCTCGGCCTGGGGTTCATGAGCCGCCTGTGTACATGGGTGCAAGTGGAGCACCAGTCCGGGGCACACAGCCCCAGGAGGCAGCACCAGAGAACTCTTGTGCTCTGGCTCACACAGTGCTTGGAGAGGCCTGCCTTACTCCGGCACTGGGGTGGGACACCCTCCCACCAGAAGCCACCACTAGAAGGAGGCAGGGGGCATGGAGACACTCACACATGCACACACACACTCAGGAGTGCTGCACATGGCACATGGGCGTGCCCGCACTCTCAGGGCAGCATCTTTTCCCAGAGACACATCTCACACACACCTCCCCCGACACCCTGCCCCGCTCCTCCCAGCGGGCAGGGATACAAGTCCTCACTCTGTGGGATGCCGCCACCGCTGGACCCGGTGTGTGTGCAGCACAGAGGGAAGCCCAGCTGCCCCGTGGACCCCTCCCACCCACAGGCTCACAGTTTGGCCAGCACCTTTCCATTCCTGCTTGTCCCTGGGACGTGGGGGTAGTTAGCCTCCCTCCTAGGATATCTGCACCCCTGCAGGAAAGGGCCCGCTGTTTTGGACTCAGGTGGCCTTGTTCGAAGCACATTGCCTTTGTCTGACCAGAGGCCTTTCGGTCTCGGCTCAGAGATTAGAGCTAGGCTTAATGCACAGTGTATCCAGAGATGACTGCCCTTCTCTTTGTTCTCCACATCTGGACCAGCTGCAAGAGGGGAGTGGCCAACACCTTCCATGCCATCTTCCTGACCCCACATGATCCGCCGGTGCCAGAGAGCCCACAAGGACCTCCAGAGGGAGCATATCGCTGCCCTGCAAGCCCTGCAGGACCGCAGACTGGAAGAGGACCTCCAGCTGCACCACAACACCTGGTGGGAGCTGCTGCAGCAGGGCCAATCCATCTGCATGGTCATTGATTGCCTAGTGGCCACTCCCGCCCCAGCTCCCGCCCCTCCAGCTTCTCCCCAACTCCGCCCCCGTGGCCACCGAGGGCCCTTCACATGAGGCAGTGGCACCACTCAACACAGGTGCCACTCCCAGCCCCAGCCCTGAGACTCTTCTCTCCGCCTTCTCCCTCTTCCACCTTTCTCCTCCTCCCTCCCAGGTTCTTTCCCCAGTCCCTCCCCAGATACATTCACCCCAATAAAAATAAAAGAGTTTATTGTTTCCAAACAAAAAGTGTAGTTTATTTTCTCTGCAGAGGAAGGGGAGGGAGAAGGGAGGAAGGGAAGGCAGAGGAAGTGAGGGGTCAGGGAGAATGGCAAAGGGGGCAATGCACAGGCCCCTTGTGGAGAGGCCCAGGGAAGAGTGTCACTGGGGTCCTTGTGAAAATCTCTCGCTCAGTTGCCAGAAGTGGCGCTGCACAGTGTGCAGGGAAGGGCGGGTGGGGTTGAGCTGCATGAGCAGTGCCCAGAGAGAGGTGAGGAATTGCCCCACAAGGAGTTGGGAGTCCTGTTCCTGCAGGGTCTGGAAGGCAGCCTGCAGAAATTGCAGCAGGAGGCGCATTAAGACATATTAGAGCTGTCGACTGCTGGGAGGCAGGTCTGGCTCCATGGCTGAGGTGTCTGCAAGGGCAATCACAGCAGGCAAAGGGAAGGCTTTGCTGTCCCTCGAGGAGGTAGGCAAAAGAGAAGAGCCTGAGACACGGCTGTACAGGTGGGTCCCTTTAAGTTCGAGCCTCAGATAGCCTCAGGCAGCAGCTGCAGGAAGTGACTTCTGTCCTGATGCCCTGCCTGGAGTGCTTCCGGGTAGCTTAAATGTGATTCAGCGTCCAATGAGTGTGGACACGCTATTTCGATGGGCATTTGCTATGTAGACGCACTATTTCGAAATAAGCCATTTCAAAATATAAATTTCAAAATAGCTTATTTCGGAATAAGCGTGCAGTGTAGACGTGCCCTCAGTGTGCTATCAGACAGAGTAACACAAACTGAGCACAGAATCAAAAGCTGTCTCTTCACCTGGCTTCCTGGAAATAAACAACCTCTTGAACAGAGAGGCTTCAACATAGGTCTCTGGGTGCTCTTGAAAAAGAGAAGTGATTCTAACAACGAGGCCTTCGCATAAAAAGGGAGCAGTTTAACCCAGATGTGATGTCAGCAGAATTTGTAAATTTGTAATCAGTGATCATAGACATGTTCGGGCAGGAGTAATTTCTTCTGTTTGGATTAGATACTCTGAAGTGGTGCAGCTTGCTGATACTCAACTGGTTTCAAACCTGGAACCTGAGAAATTTTGTTTCAACTACTGTCTACAGCAGCAACAATCTAGATTGGTTTAAGTTACTTGACATTCAAAATGCTAGCCACTTTTAGCGTAACCCTCCCAAATGGACACTGGTATCTGAAGCGAGCCACTCTAATATTATACACAGTTAAAAAAAAAAAAAGCTGGCTATAACATTTCAATTTTTTATAGATATCAGGGACACATTTTTCAGAGTATTTTCTCATTAATTTTTTTCCACCAGCTCTGTTAACAAAAACTGAGTCAGACAATGGTGGCCAATCAAGTTTTCTGCAGTAGCAGGCAACAGAATCCGCAATAACACTAACAATAAAGTGGTATTAGACAGCCAACCCAAAGAATATGCTGGCTATTTCAATAAATTGCATATGCCTGATTCAATCCTAGATCTGGCTAGGCTCAAGACCTGATTGCTAGATTATATACTGGGGCTGGGCAATAAGTCGGAGGTGTTTCACCTGGGGGGCCGCCACCGCTTTATTACCTGTGCCTCTGCAGGTACAGGCGCTTGCAGCTCCCTTTGGCCATGTATCGATGTTCCCGGGAAGCTGCGTGGACCAGGACCCTGCTTCCACAGAAGCCATTGGCCAGGAACAGTGATCTGTGGCCAATGGGAGTTTCAAGCAGCCATACCTGAGGAAGTGCAGGTCAATAAAGTGGCAGCGGCCCATCAAGGGCTAACTCTGGCAAACCACATCCAACCTATGGGTCAAGTTATTGCCCATTGCAGCTATATACATTCATTATAATAACAATGATCAAGAACCCTCAGAAAAATGTTCTGAAATATTCCGGTTGTCAGGAAAATGTTATTGGAAGCCCCTCACACCAAACTGGGTACGAACTGGTATCCATTCAAACACCAGATTGTTCAAAGGCAGCCTAAAGGAAAACTTAAGAACTAAAGTGTCCATTATTAAGAGACATGCTCATAAATATTAAGTGTTAGCCAGATCTTAAAACCCTCATGCACTTTTGAATAAACTTGGACATGAAACTTCTTCAAACCCTAAAGGACACTTGTTGAAAAAATACTTCCAAATTCATCTCCTGAAGATTTCCTACTGCTTTTGGAAAATGCCCATCATTTAGTTATAAAACATAAAATATATGGCAGGGATCAAGAAAAGTCCTATAGTTTGGACAAATCTAAAACAAAGAAGAAAAAAGGAGTCAGTAAATAAAAAACAGGAAAACTGCATTTTTTAGTGTTAGAATTTCTAATATTCTCCCTTTTAATACAAATACAAGTTTTTATGACACACTCAGATACTTAGACTTGAAATGGAGACTAAGGCCCACAAATAAAACTGAACATGGTGAAAAGGGCAATTATTTAAGCGTGGACTATGGACCATTCGTGACCTATGGAAAGTTGGCAGGTCAGACGTGATGCTGGTGCTCATTTCCAGCGGTTAACGAATGCTGAATGAAGTTATAAATCTCATATGGTGAAGGTTGTAAATGCATACAGGCCATTGGATGCATCTAACTGATAATGAAGCGATTACTGTGAATTCTAGGAAACCAGACGAACTTCAGCTGGAACCAGTTGCCGTTTTTGTAAAGATTTGCCTTTCAAAGGCTCCCCTGGAGACACAAGGAGAATGAACTCTGACTAGAACAGGCAGCTGAGTTTGTATACCTGTTTGGAAATCCTTATCTTGCCTCATGATGGGATAAGCCTGAGAAACTGGTTGTAGACTGACTCAAAACTTGATAATTACTTTGAGTTGGACTTTAGTGAACCCATTTGTAAAAGCTGTCATTGGCCTAGAACAATTGAAAAATGGCTAACTTTTTCTCTTAAAGGACAGTACCCATGAAACAGACAGCCACAATTATGTACTTTCCTAACATTACTTTTACAGGTAAGCAACTTTCCACAGGGATGTTATTCAACTACCATTGGGAAAGAAGGTGGGTTCTTATTCATATATGGTCCACACAATAAAAAATGTGAGGTCCTCAGAGCTAGATAAATTTTATATGGGACTGAGTCATTAAAAAGGTAAGTAGATATTATTAAAAATTAAAATACAGCAGAGAATCATGCATGAAACAAGCATCCCTAAAGTCTGGTACCACCTTGGTTTTAAAAATAGGCACAGTACAATCAGATTCAACATATTCTGGCCACAGCAAGCCACTGGTTTCAGAGCAGAATCCAAAGAATTTTAAGCAAAATACAAGAAGTTAATGCAAACTAGCAAATAAAGCAATAACATAATTTATATACTGCCACCTGCTGGGACTTAGTGACACTACTTTCCACGTTTTACAAAACGTGTACAGTCAAGAAAAACTGTAATGCATTTTCCTTTCAATTTAGTGTCCTTGCTCACCTTCCATACCTGGTTAATGTAAGGACTGCTTTCATATGGTGAAGCCATTTTCTGTAATAGGTTTGTTTGTAGCTATGGTTACAGGAAGTTTAACAACATTTTTGGAATATAAGTCCACCATGTTTCTGCAGTTCTTTATCTATTGAGGGCTGATCCCCCTGCTTATCACAGAGCAAGATTAATTGCAACATTAAATGTCTGGCTGATGTAAAGTATTCTTTCACTTTTGCAGTTTGATTGCATTCTGGAGCATGTTGGTCCCAGTCTAGACATGCTATTAAAATTACCTGCTAGTGGACCATTATCTAGCCCTCAGGTTCGTCTTTCTTCTGCTGTTTGTCATATTGAGCGAGAAAGGACCAAATGAGAAAGATCAATGTTCTCACTTTGTCAGTCAGAAAAGAATTACAACAGGGGTGTTCTGCGAAGAGGATAGGTTGAATCTTTGAGAAGGCAGGTTTTCTTTTGTTTGTGACAGGCACCTCTGGTATCCCAGAATGGTCCTCAGTATAAATGCAAAACAATGGGCCCTTTCTGTTACACCTTTGATTTAAAAAATCAGTGATAAAACCCCAGGCACTATTCCACAATGGCAGTGCCACACATATGGACAGAGCATCTGGCAATGATAAAGCACATGATTCAATACACTACTGAGTGGATGGGTTTACGACTAAACAACCAACAAACTTTTCCAGAAGCACGTGTAAGGGAAGAAATAAATTCATAATTAGAAAGTCTAAATTAGGCATCTGAAAGAGACACACTTTCCCCCACATAACTGGCTAGCTTGGCTGGCCACTTGAAAATCTCATATTACTACTAACTAATAAACCATGTAATTCTAATTTGTTATCACAGAGCAGGTACTGTACATGCTTATTTAGGCCATCCACATGACAGGTTAATTTGTAGTTCTATAATTTCATGGTAATTATAGTTGGAATTACCATGTACAAACTGGGCATTTCTGATGTAATTACCAACAATTGGCCACTACACACTTGATCGCTACTGACACAATTAGAGGGGCCCTTACAAAACAAAGTACCATGTAAGACTGCCCCTTTTTGTTCTTTGCTCTCCCTTTCAGTTGGGGAGCGTGAGATCTCAAGAAGCTGGAGATGTAAGGCACAATGTTCACATGTCGGTGGCTGATATTACACACCTAAATCTGTACTTGGGTACCTAAATTAAGTGACTTGATTAGAGGTGCTGAGCTCCCACCAGCTGCCACTGCTACCAATAAGAACACAAGCTTGAAAATGTTGGCATTATGAGAGGATTTTGTTTCATTTTAGCTTTAATCAATAGATTCCAGAAAGGAAAGGGGACCACTGCTCTTAGGTGCTTTTTGCAGGGGGATGGGGTATATGGACATCCTCTATGCAAGGAACAGGAGGAGCTGTATGTGATTAAGGAAAAGGAAAGCATGACATTTCAGATGGCTGGGGTCTGGTTAACTAGGCATATGTATAAAAAAAATAGGATTCTCCTTCTTTGGTGACCTTGGGAAAATTACTTTTCTCTGTGAATCATTTTTCCCATCTGTAAAATGGGGATAGTAATACAAACCTTCTTTGTAAAGCCCTTTGAGATCTACTTATATAAAACTATTTAGGAAGGTTTATATCAATTTTACAAGACAAATGAGGAAGCTAAAGTACCATTATAGATCTCCTGTTTAAATTACACACCTATTTACTTGCATTGTTGTGAACACTCTTAGAATAAGGCCTCACAAATGAAAGTTATGTCAAAATAAAAAGGCAGAGCACCCAACTGTTAGTTTCCATTGTTGAGGAAGATCATGGGCAACATTTGAGAAGACTCACCTGCTGAGAAAACCCACCACAGCCTATGCACATGCCAGTCAGTGTTATCAGCAGGTGTTGCAGCAAAATAGAGACAGCAAAATAAATAGATCACTTGTTTTTATTTATTGATTGATTGATTGCCAATCTGACAGGTTTTCAGGAAACTAGAGAAGAGCAGGAGCTGGACCAGATATGTAGAGAGTTTACAATACTGAAGTTAATTGATATTTCTATTGGGAATAAAAATATATTTTAAAGAAGGTTAAAATCACTTCATTTAAATGAGCTATTGGATTTTCCTGATAAAAATATAGATACTCTGGGAAGCAGAATAAAGTCTAAGCATATTTGCAATAGAGTTTTGGTTAAAAGGGATCACTTTTACTGTATATAGAGCAAATTTTGCTAGAAGATTATCGAGAACAACACTATAAAACCAGAATATTACCAGAGATTCCAAGCTCAGAGTTCTATTCTCTATTAACTCTTTTATTATCAGTTCACAGAAAATAAATGAGAGAGAATCAGAAAGGGGTCTAATTCTCCTTTGTATGCGGAGTCTGTGTCCCTCACTCATGTTACCAGGCATTACAAACATCCTCTGAGAGAAGTGTACACTCCACTGTGAATACAAATTCTAACTGTAATTGGGGACAAGATGATAATGGAATACAAACCCTTTCCCCTCTGAGTGAGTCTATAAAGATTAGGGATGTAAATACCCAGTAAAAATGTTAACCAGTTAAACAAGGGGCGGGGAACCTCTTTTGGGCTGGGGGCCACTGACCCACAAAAAAATTATTTGGGGGCCACACACAAGTGAAAAGCAAAGCAAAACAAAAAAACCCCAAACCAAAAACAAACCCTCTCTGACGTGGCCCCAGACTGAGAAGGAGAAAGACACACCCCTTGCACACCACAGCCTATAGGGACCCAGGCTAGCAGATTTTGTGTGCTCCAGCCCTGTGGGAGGGTTGGGTGGCGGCCCTGGAGCACCAGCACAGGTTCCCCAATGCTTGGGGTGGGGAGAGCCCTGAGCCTCCGGGGCTGGATTCAGGCAAGCCTTAACCACCTCTGGGTTAAACAATTTGTTTTTAATTGTTTAACTGGTTAACCATGCAAGTGGTGGGCCTCAGCTGCAGGGGTCCTGTGGGCAGAGGAGCTGCTTCAGCCCTGCCGGGTGGCGGGCTTCTCTGGCTCTGCCATGCCACAAGTGCTGGGCTGCTCTCACCCTGCCGTGCCTGCAGTGGGTGGGGTCCAGCCAGCCGGGCCACTTTTGGCAGCGGTTGGTGATGCTCCTGCTGGCCTGGCCATTCCTTGACCATTTACACCCCATTAAAAATTATTGCCCACCCCTGCTATAATTCCTTCCCAGAGACAGGTCCTACTGTCTGGCCTTTCCTAAAGCCTCTCCCCGGTATGGTTTCTATTCCTACTTCCTGCACTTCGGCATGGCTGGTCCAGAGACACACCCAACCAGATGCTTCCCTCACCTTGGTTCTCTCTTCTAGGTTTAGACTGGCTCCCTCTTACCGAAAGTGCCACCTCTGCCCTGCTGTCACATGATTCTTGGTCATCAGACCCGGCTGGCCACAGAGCCCTGAAAAGGGCTCTGGGACACACAGTCGTGCTTTGAATTAGATATCCCTATGTGAAGAGAAAATAGCCTTGTCTGTCTGTGGGGAAATGTTCAATTTCTTTTGCTTTGATATCACAATTATCTCTCTCCACACATTTTGATGTCAAAATCCCATCTCCTGGTAACAAGTGTGCTGCTGGAGCAGCAGAAAAAGCCAAGAAGGAAAAACCTTAGGGAAATGAACACTAACTATGTCCATATAAGCCAGTTCCATTGCTCAGTAACACAGTGGGCAATCCACAGGGACATGAGGAGCTAACAGGGGAGAGGTGGGAAACTTCAGAAGTACACAGAAAAACCCCTGGGAGCCCTGGACTTGCTTGCCCAACTCTGGACTTTTGCTGCTCTGTCACCCCTTTCACTTCCCTCTTAACAGTTCCCAAAGTAGATACAAACACACATTTTCCTTCTTCCTCTCCCCCCTTTTTTGTTCTTTGCTTTGAGCACCAACCCACTGGAAAACGCATTGTACGGTGCCCCTGCTGAGCCTACAAGTCTCCTTTTCGGTTCAATTAATGAGCCATAAATAACCCGATGAAGGAGTCAACAAAGAGTGTAATTTATCATTACCTGTCAGAGGGGTGATTCTTGGGAGGAGAATGCTCATTCACAGCCTAGTGGAACATGTTAAGATTTATTCCTTGCTTGGTACCGCCTCTCTCCCCCCCGCTCGCCAAAATTTATCTTGTGCTGGAACCCTCACAGGTGTGCTGCTTTGACAAATATGCTGTGAAGTCTGGTATTCATCACAAGCAGGTCTTTGTAGGAAAAGAGGCAGCAAGAAATAAATTTGTTTTAGAAAGAAGGTACTTGTGATTCAGTGTGCTCAGGGGTATAGGGAAAGGCAGACAGACTCATTATTTTTAACCTCCCTGTGTCTGCAAGAGGAGAAAATGAGGTAACACAGCTGATATGACATTACAGTCCCTGACTTCATTACTTACTGCATGGTTAAACAACCATCTAGGTAATTATTACTGCTGCAGTCTTACTTAGCCCCCATTTTAGGCACCTACTCTCACAGTTGCATCCAAAGCGTGGGGCCAAATGGAGACTACTACTGTTTTTTAATAGGAGTTTTTCTTCTCATGGGCAAGCTTCTTAATATAAATTAAATTCCAGCTACTTTGAAGAGCCAACAATAAAACCTTGGCTTTTCACGACAGGGCTTGTCTCCCTCGGTTCTGTCTGAAGTAGCTCAAGTTTGTGTGACTGCTTTGCAAATTATTCATATTTGCATGAGACAAGTGTCATGATAAAAGATTCTAAATGTTGGTGTTATTAAAACCCCCCTCCTATTGTTACTGATGCTATCACAATAGCCTTTAAAGTGAAAGAGCAATACATGAGAGACGAAAGAATAGCATGGCCATCTCACAGGCTGCCAGAACTTGGCTTCAAAGGAAAACTTGGGGTTCATAGCAGTTCAACAACTTGGCACGTTGTCACAGTGGCTAATATACTTTGTTCCAGAATCTTAACACCCTTTATTTAATAAAAGTCCCTAGCATGAATGGCTGCCAAGATAACTTTCAAAATGTATGCTCAGTGGAGACTAATGTAGTAATTGCTGCCTGAGTCTGCACCGAGCCTGAAACAACCGTTCTAGGCATCTTAACAGAGAGCTGTAAATACCATTTTTATCGACAAGGTGTAAATAATAATCTTTTTTTCCTTGCAGATCAAACTCAACCCCTGCCAAAACTAATTCATATTAGGCCACTGCAGTTTATATTTGGACTCTTAAAGTAACATCGTTAAACACTGAATAGGGAAAAAAAAAAAGTTGGCTTTCATAAGCCAGAACATGTACACTATAAAACTCAGTGAATGAATCAAATTCTGCTCTCTCTTACAATGGGGCAGAAATCTGAAATGATTTCATTGCCAGCAGTAGAAGGATTCCAAATATTCACCTGTGCAACTGAGCTAAAACCATGGTCCATTATCAATTCATATTTCCCCAGGTAAGAGGAAAGTTATAACAATATTTTAGAGAAAGTCTTGGACCAAAACAACATGCCCAAACACTTGCAGATCTTTGTGGCAGAGATGCCAGTAAAAGGGAAGGCAAGCCCAGCCTTGACTTACATTTGAATTTTGCAGCTGGGTCTTCTGGCTATAAAAGACTGACCCAATAGTGAGGATCCAATACGTCCTAACACTGAGAGGTTTGAAATTCAGATCTGGATTCAAATTGTTAGGCTTGGGCCGAGTTTTATCTGTACAGGGATTGGCATAACTCCGTCTTTTTTTGTTAAGTACATCATAGACTGATTTTTAACAAATGGGCCATTCAAATTTGAGTGGAAATATACTGACAGTTTCATGTATATGACACAAAAACCAAAGCAAAACTCTGATTTTTAGAACACTACAACAAAGAACTTGACTCTGTCGTGAGAGAATCATATGCTAGAAAAGGACAAAGATTTTTTCAACCTATTCACTGCTTTAAAGATCTATTTTGAGCCATATACGTTTTTTGCCAAAGAGAGAAAAATCTATTAACACATGCTCAGCAGTATTCAGATTCAATGATGTTCTCCTATCAACATAGCTAAATATTTGATCTCTCGGGACCATATTGTTAAGGATAGAGCAGAGAGGGTTATTTCAGTTCTACTGAATAAATTACATTCCTAGTTGTTAAGACTAGATAAGTAAATTAAAAATTACAGAGTTTCTGTGTGTACAGAATGCTGTCACTTTACAACTGGTGGACTGGGTGATTATTTTGCTAGGATTATCTTACATCAATAAGACATAAGAAACCTCTGACAACATCAACCCAGCTCCTACTAACTGAAGACAGAAGAAAGCTGTCAATGCCCCACATAGCGCAGAGACACAAGGCCCTAGCAGCTGGCCTGGAGCCACATAGATAATCACCTCCCAGCCAGAGGCTGCATCTGGAACCCCACCCCATCCCACACCCCAACTCCCTGCTCCAGGTCACCACCCAAACCATCTGTATCCTCCACCCCTCGTAACCTAGGTCACAATTCCCTCGCAGACCATGCACCCCTTCCTAAACCTCTCCCCAAAGCCAGAATCCTCTCCTGAACCCATCCCCCCTCACAGACCCCAATCCCATACCCCAAGCTCCATCCTAGACCCTGCTCCTGCTCCACAGAAAAGTGCGGCCCTTGATCACTTACCAAAATCTTGGAGAGGCCTCCCCATTAAAAATTATTGCCCACCCCTGGTTTAGAAAGACATAGTCTATTTTTAGAGTAGCTAGCTTGCATCCCTTTATAGTCATGTATTTATTTGAGGTACATCTTTTTTTAAAGCCATTTATAGTGATATGAATAGTGCTGTCTTAAGAAAAGCAACAACTACTAATCCAATATTATGCAGAGAGGAAGAGGAGCTCTGGACATATATAAAACTATGTGTTCTAAGCTTAGGTCTCAAAAACTAGGGATGTTACATATCATGCAATTGAATAGTTGCATAACCGCATGAAATCCTAGCGGTTGCACAACTCTTCAATAGTCCCCAGGGGGCAGGGCCGGCATCTTAGGGTGTGGGGGTCCCTGCAGACAGAGGTTGCTGCCAGGGACTGAGGCAGCAGCGTAGGAGGGTGTGGGGGGGGGAGGAGGAGGGGCAGGTAAATCCAGTGCTCGTAAATAGCCAGCATTTAAACCAGCTCCCCACAGGCAACAGCTCCCACTCCCCCACTCCCTTGCTGCCTCTGATACAGAGGCAGCAAGAGGGTGGGGGGAAATGTGTGTAATCGACAAGATTAACCAATAAGCCCAGGCTTATTGGTTAATCATGTAGTTGTCTACACAATGACATCCCTATCAAAAACATCCACATGATGCATTTCTAAGAAACCCACTCATCCCTGGAATTCAGGGGCTTGAAGAGATGCACAGATCTCCTTATTAGAGAGATGTCAGCAAAAAAAGTCCCTATAATAAATTATAGGGTTAGGACTAGATCAGTGCAGTCAGTATCTACAGGCTCTAACAATATCTTGCATCCTTTACCCCTCATGATTTTTTTTTTTTTTAGTTTAGATTATACACAAAGAACATCTCCTCATCAAAATAGTCGCTTTGCTCTAGAAACCTCAGACCTAATTTTTAATACTGTCTGAATAAGGACTTATGTCTTTCAGATCATTGAGCTGCAGTGGTTCTCAAAAAGAACAAGCACGATCTGTGTACTTCATGCCTACTATAAAAACACACACACAAAGAAAGTCACAGGCAGCTTATAGTTTTACACTTCCAAACAATGTTCATGTCACTTTTCTCCTGAAGTTAAGGAGGCGCATTTGAAACTTGCAGCTGACAGCCTCCCTGCTAAAGAACTGCCTAATTAGCATAACATCACCAACACACTAAACAAATTAACTGCTGTAGGTCATCGTGGTGTCTCCTTGGCACAGATCCAATCAAAGATTTTTGTTTTGCTTTGTTGTTAAAGGCTGCATTGATCTGTTATAACAAGTCTCTACTTGTTATCTAGCATCCTACAGGCAGCTACTGCAAAAGCTGCTCCATGCTGAAAGTAACTTTCCTAACAGACATCTACAATGTTTGGATGCAGCCTGTGAAACTTACATAATGGTGCCATTTAAGGAGCAGCTAGAGGAGAAAGTTTCTAGAGAGAGATTGATCAGTTGCTTTATAGCTTGCCCTCTTACAGCGCAAGGGTGAAGAAAAAGAACTCAGTGAGGGGGGAAAGTAAGTGGATATAGACAGAGAATCTATATAATCAGCAGTTTGTTATAACTGAGTACTGGTATCTTGAATGATACAGAAAACATTTTATTTCTACATGGTAGAATAGCCACTGGGAATCATTCCCTGAATGTGTGTACAGAAATCCCATTAATACTAATGGCAGCTACAAACACTACATATCCTGCCACAACAAAGAGGAGTATTCCTGTGAATAACTCCCAGGAATTACATGTTTCACAAATGGTCCACTACAGCAACCTGATCCACTACAATAGCATTAATTAATTATAAGCATTTGCTTATATCATGATTAACATAAGAATAAATCCTACTGAACATATGTAGCTCATGTTGAAGGGATTATGTAAGATCTATATAGTATGAGAGTGATAAAACAATAGCTAATAACACTATTCTTGCCATCTCGTAATAAGGTTAATGATAAGGTCAATATACTCTCTATATTTTACTACAACTCAAATTGCAGTAACTATTCAATGGCTTTATATTATTGTTCATCTCTCTCTCTATATATGAAAAAACCTTTTCCTGTGGGATGACAGAGGGACAAAATCATGTCATTCTGGTGTCCCACAGCCCCTCCATCTGCCCTCAGACCCTCCCTCCACCCTCAGCCGCCCTGCCCAGTACTCAGGCAGGCAGCTGGAGCTAGGTGGCCTCCCCCCTTCCCCTTCCTAGGGAGCTGGGAACCGGGCGCCCTCCCTTGTGGGGGGGTGGAGTCACATGGCTTTCCCCCCTTGCAGGGGGGCCTCGGAGCTACCAGCCGCACAGCCTTCTTCCCCCCGCCCCCCCGGGGGGATAGAGCTGTATGGCCTTCCTCCCTCATGGGGGGGGGGGGCTGGGAACTGAATGCCTCCCCCCTCGCAGGGTGGGAGGGCTGGCCAGCTGCGGCCTTGTCCCAGTCCAACCCCCTGGTGATTGGAGGGAGAGAGCCGTGCCAGCCAAGGCCTCTGCCCAGCCCAGCCCCTGGGGTTCGGGGAGGGGAGGAGAAGTGGGGCTATCCCAGCCTTAGAGGGGCCCAGTGGCTGGGGAGAGAGATCTTGGGCAGGTCAGGGCTCCACACCTTAGCCTGGTCCTCCCCAGTTGTCAGGGGGGTTGGCGAGCGTAGCGAGCAGGGGGCACCGCCCCCCTAGTAATTTCTAAATATATCATGCTCAGTCCCTTCCATTGCATGTGAAATTTTCGCTAATCTGCTTTTTCGTCAACACTTAGCCAAACAGTCAGACATAGCTATTGTTTGGTCCATTCCTGCATGGCCACGAGGGCTTCATGGCCTGGAACAGCTTTGATGATCCCAGGTACATGTCGGCCACTCCAGCCCTCAGTTGTTGGAATTTTATAAGGAATGTTACAAGTCACTCAATGAACAACGTTCACGGGAATGTCTTGCAGCATTCCCACAGAATACCCAAAAAGCATAAAATGCCCCAGTAATCTGTAGACCATAAATGTCTGGATTACACATGAAATCATTTTCCTTTATGCCCTATACAATGTTGGCATTTTGTGTAGAAAGCTGCCAGTTTTGCCCAGTCTGAGCAGCATAATATATGTTTCACAACTGTACAATAGCCTGGTTGTTTTGCTGAGATGATATTGATTCCATATTCAGTGTAAACAACCTATGGCAGATGCTGCAATGCCCATCTGATGGAGAACCTCTGTGTGAGAGTTGGAGGAACTGGTTAGTGTACAATCTAAATAGCAAAAGCTGGAAATTGTAAAGGTAGGAATAAGAGATCTTGCGGAAAAGGGTTTATTTTCCGCAAGATCGCGTCTAGACTGGCGCTTTTCTCCGGCAAAACCCCGAGCCGGAAAAAAGCGGCAGCCATGTAAATGCAAATACCGCGGGGGATATTTAAATCCCCCGCGGATTTGCAATTCCGAAGTCTCACATTAGCATCCCTTTTTCGGAAAGGGGTGCCAATGTAGACACAGCCATGGTGTCTCCCCAACAACAAAGGGAGGGCCAAAATGGCATCTCATGCGGACCCATAAAGCCTGAGTGTTGGGGGCAATGTTTCTAATGTTGGCTCCAAATGTGCCAACAGACCATGCGCAAACACCTTCCTTGGCATGGACAACAAGGTGATTGGCCTGTCACTGTTACGTTCACTGTGCAGTCCCTTGGCCTTATAAAGTCAGATCACAAGACCATTCTTCCAGGCAGCTGGCAAGGTTCCAGTTCCCCAAACCAGAGAGAAGATGGCCAGAAGTGATTCCACTTCAGGGTGAACAGCACATTTTAGCAGCTCTAAGGAATGCCATCAGTGCTGGCAGCATGTCCATTTTATAGTTTCCAGATGGTGCTCTTCAATTAACAACCAACATTAGTACATCAGTACAATGTCTGGGTTTGAAGCCCAAGCTCTGAACAAGCAGCAGCTGGTGGGTGGTTCCGTACACTGCAATAATGTTCTATCCAGCATCAGAAGATATTTGTCATTCAGTGTTCATGGACAGCCTTGGCTATCACTCGGGATGCCATTTGTAGTGACTGCCTCTGGCTGGCTGAGGTTATGGATCACATGGAATGCTAGTTTTAAGTCTCCCTTGGCGAAGCCAAATTCAACATCATCTGCTGCTTGGTTACAATATGCCTCAGAATTACGGAGTGCCACGGTGTTGAACTTTTGCTTCAGTGGATTATGAGTGCGCTTATCACCTTGCTGATAGGCATCAATAGCTGACTGTCTGCTTGGTGGATTGGTGCAGGATGGAGATGCATAGAGACCAGGCAACCTCAGCATCATCTGGCAGACCATCTAGAGCCAAGAATCTACTGCTGATGTCCATACCACATGCCTGCTAAACGCAGCATACAGAGAAGTGCACTGATGTCAAAACTTCATCATCGCAGAAGGCTTACTAGTTTGTCAGAACATCAATGATATGTGGGCAACCCCAAGGTGGTGTCTGTGTCCCTGACACGTGGTGCACCACGGTTGCTCTACAGGAGGTGAAGAGACAGCTGTCATGTGTAATGATGTGGTCCAACTCCTTCTGAGTGATGCTATCATAACAGATCCATGACATCTAGTGTACACATTGCTGCTTGAAATATGACCTGAGAATGGAAAGATTCTGAGAGGTACAGAATGGGAGCAAGCTGTATGAATTTTCATTGCGTATATCTGAATGTAATGGCCAATGACCTGTTCAAGCCCAATTTATATTTCATGCTTCTGCATCTAAGTTTTCTTTCTTAAATGTGGTACTTTGTAGTTGTCTTCATTGAATTTCATCTTGTTGATTTCAGACCAATTTGTCAAGGTCATTTTGAATTTTAATCCTGTCCTCCAAAGCACTTGCAATCCCTGCCAGCTTGGTGTCATCTGCAAATTACCAACTCCATCGTCCAAGTCATTAATTAATATGTTGAATAGTTTTGGATTTAAACCAGACCCCTGTGGATTCTCTATAAGATATGCCCTCCCAGTTTGAACCATTGATAATTATTTTTTGAGCATGGTCTTTCAACCAGATATGTAACTACTGTATAATAATTTCATCTGAACTACATATCTCAAATTTGCTTGTGAGAATATCATATAGTACTGTGTCAATAGCATACTAAAATCAATCTGTATCACATCACTACTTCCCCTCTATCCACTAAGGATATTAAGTAACGATTAATTGACTAGTTGAGTAGTCGATGGAATTTCCATTGACTACTCGACTAGTCGATGGGCACGTCCGCATTCCTCTTTTAAAATGTACAAGAGCCTCAGTGGGGAAGTCCCACTGACTCCTGGCTGCACGCGGTGTGCCAGCTCCTAGCGGGAGCTCTTTACATTTCAAAGTGGCAGTATAGCATGGAGCCCGGAGTCAGAGGGGCACCCCCCAGAGTCAGCGAGGGACTCCATGCTGTGTTGCTGCTATGAAATGCCACACAGAGCCAGGGTCAGCTGAGAATGCGCAGCATTTAAGTGGAACCCAGGATCAGCTGAGGAGTCCCCAGCTGACCGTGGCTTCCGCGCAGCATTTCCCCAGAACTTGGGGTCAGCTGGGGAGTCCACACAGTGCCACATAGCTGATCCTGGTCTCAGCTGTGCGACGCTGCCCCTTTGAATGCTGCCTTGGCATTTCAAAGGGGCAGACACACAGCTGATCCCAGGGTTTGTGAGCCTTACTAAATCAGTAAGGCTCACAAACTCTGTCTCCCTTAACTCTAACCCTTCTCCACATGGTGGGTTAATAGAAATGGGTTGAGTAGGAGATTGCCCTGTAGAGCAAAATATGGTGGCAAGATCTGCTCTCCATGCTCCTATGATAGCCCTGAAGGCCTAGAGGGATTCAGTCCAAAATACCCTAGTTAACAAGGCTCCAACTGTGTGGACTCCTCTTACACCTGCATGTGGTCTACCTGTATTTGAAGGGCTAAATAGTATTTTCTATCAGCTGCTGTTTTGTCAGACCACAGGCTGTCTCTTAGAACACATTTGCTTAACAAAAGCTATTAACCTAGAATGTCTTTAAATGAAGGAGGTGTAGAAAAGATATCCTAGGCACTTGATGGCACAGACTGGCACACACACAAAGCTTCTGAAAGAAACGTCAGAACAAATTTGGTCAGCATAAGCAGATTTAGATCAGTTTTGCAAACATTTGCCTTGGATAAGCACTCCCCTTGATCAGAAGAGAAGAGGTCCTAGTGGCCTTTATAACAGAATTTCTGTTACCAAGAGATGGGAACAGGCAATCACATTTTGGGAGAAAATGTGTGTGTTTGTATAGCTAATTGTGCAAAGGCAAAGACAATCTCTCACACACATGACTATCATCTTCATTTTCAACTCATTGCATTCGAACTGATCTGCTGTCTTTAACACAGCAGGGACAAATGCATTTACTTGTAAAACAAAGCAGGGCCTGTTCAGAGGGGGAACGACAATCAATCCAGTTGCCGCAGAGGCAGTAAGTGTTCATTTACCATTAGGTGACCTGTAGCAATAATATATTATGTCTTTTGCCAGCAGGAGCCTAGCCAGCTGCAGGACACCGCGACTTTGTCAGCAATCAGTCACAAACGTCCTTTACAACCTTTTGTTCGCTACTCATTAAGGTGAATTATAACAGTGGGATGGAAAATTTTTCTAGCGAGCCTCCTTCAACTTTAAGAGTTAACACACTCCACGTTGCTCCCAATGCACCTATTCCTCTTCAACTGCCCTATGCATTTCACCTCCTGCACTTTCAGACCCAATACAACTTTGTACACACTTTTGTCTGAGCAGGAAGGAATCCTACTCAGCTTTGTTTAAAATAAACATTAGTGCCTGCATTGTGCATAGTCCTGTCATCATGTCCATAAAGGCCTTTAGAGAACAATAGACTGTATTATAGTACAGTGAGAGGACCTGCACATTAGCTTTGTGAAAGTACTTTGTACTTGTTTACGTTAGTGGCACTGAGAATAGGGGTCAGTTTGGAAGACACTAAATTGATTCTGTGGGATGAGGTATTTTCAGCAAACTCAGATTCTTCATTACAGCTCTTGTGAGCCCAGTTTCCATGCACTTTGCTGACAGCGCCACCAGATATTTATAATAAATAATGTAACAACTTCATCCCCATTTGGTTATTAATAGAATTACAATATTAGAATGTGCTATTTGCTCTTACAGTCATGCTCACTTTTCACTGTAACAATAACCCTATCAACAGCTGGCAAGATGAAATTTTTAGTAAATATATGGACAAGGCAGGCAGAAAATAATATCTGTGTCTCCATACAACAACCCCTGTTTGAGAATTACAAATTAAAACTATATACATGAGAAGAGCGGTTGCTACCTGCAACTCAGATGACATAGTTCCACCAAATCATTGGCTAATGAACAGTCTCCCACCATGACAACAAAAATCCAGAAAACATCAGGACAGCTGGAGCTCACACAAAGTTAATGTAACTAAGTTGCCTAGAAAGCAATAGCAAGCAGATAAAATAAATAAATAAAAACAAAATGAATATTATTCTAAAGGCTTACACAAAGCACTACAACTGGTGACACTGAACTTGGAATAGCTTGAGCAATTTCAAGCCATTACACCATCTTTCACTGAACTTCAAAATAAATTAATAAAGATTTCACTGTTTTAAACTGATTTTAAGATTTGAACTGATTTCTCTAGAAGCCCTGTCTATATAAGCAAATTACATCCTGTTATCGCTAGTACTAGAATTGTAAGGAAATCTACAATGAATTATCTTTGTTTCAGTTCCTGTCAAATATATATTTCAATATAAAGCTTACCGGAATTAGTCACACCTGGTAGATGATTTTGCTTTGTCTTATACTTATGAATGAACAGATCAATATCTAGCTTCAACCCAAGCTTTCTCCCATCTCTCCCATCACAAGCCAACCTCAAAGTATCTGCTTTGGGGTATTTTCATTCACAAAGTTTGTAGCTAATTAGTCGTGGTCATGTTGGCCAGTTGGGCACAGGGAGGGATTTGGCAAGCATGGCTCTCCATCCCTAGAGACACCCTAACCTTCCTTCCTTTCCTTGGCATAAGTGATTCCTTTTTAGGGTGCTAGGCTGTGGAAAGACAGCCAAGAGAACCATGCCAGTGTTGGTAGCAGCTAATACTACTCTTCCTTCACTCCACAGCAGATTGATCATGAGAGTGTTTCCCCCCTGGTTACTTCAATCAACCCCAACTCACCCACACACTTATGAAATGGACTTAACTGAATTCAACATTGTCTTTTTAAGAACCATATGCTGTTACCACACAATCTTCATCACTATACAGGAGATTCCTACAGAAATATGACTGAAAGAGGATGGAGAGAGGCTGTTCTCAGTAGTGACGAATGGTAGAACAAGGAGCAATGGTCTCAAGTTACAATGGAGGCGGTCTAGGTTGGATATTAGGAAAAACTATTTCACTAGGAGGGTGGTGAAGTACTGGAATGGGCTACTTAGGAACGTGGTGGAATCTCCATCCCTAGAGGTTCTTAAGTCTTGTCTTGACAAAGCCCTAGGTGGGATGATTTAGTTGGGATTGGTCCTGCTTTGGGCAGGGGGCTGGACTCGATGATCTCCTGAGGTCTCTTCCAGCCCTACGATTCTATGAAATTATTAAAGTTAATGCTTTACAGATCAAAAGTCTAGAGTCCATAAGTTAGTTTAGTACAATGTAATCAAGATCACTTTACCCCACTACACCTTGTCTGACACCCCCATAATCTCAACTTTAAAAAAAACAATAAAAGAACCAAAAAATGCTAGTATGGTGAAAGAGCAGAGTAAAAAAGGCAGTGAGATGCAAAAGGGCATCCTTTCAAAATTGGAAGTGAAATCCTAGTGAGGAAATAGAAAGGAGTATAAACTCTGGCAAGTTACACAGAAGTCTAAGGCAGGCCAAGAAAGAATTTGAAGAGAAACTAGATAAAGACACAAAATCTAACAGCATATTTGTAAGTACTTCAAAAGCAGGAAACGTGCCCATATCAGTCAGTGGTGGTACTGCATGACCAAATTGCTAAAGGAGCACTAAAGAAAGACAAGATCAGCGTGGAGAAGCTAAATGAGTTCTTTGCATTGGTCTTCACAGCAGAGAATACGTGACAGTTCCCAAGCCCTGAGCCATTTTTCTCAGGTGATAAATCTGAGGAACTGTCCCAGATTGAGGTGTTAGGAAGTTTTAGAATTAACAATACTACGTCACCAGGACCCAGATAGCAGTCACTACCAGATGGTATTGGAGTTCTGAAAGAGGTATAATCCCTTATTTAAGAGGAAACAATCACGACTTACAAGCAGAGTTGTAACGAGCTAATTTGGCGCCTGAGGCAAGACCGTCCTCGGCGCAGGTGGGGGTGCTGATGTGGCGCGAGGCACGAGTGAAGACAGCATAGGAGCTGTCTTTTTTTGCACCCCCTCAACTATGCGCCCGAGGCAAGTGCCTCACTTGCCTCGCCCTTGTTACAGCCCTGCTTACAAGACACGCATGAGTTGTAAGTTACTGCAAACATACATGAATTACAAACCAATCCTGCAAATACGTACACAGGTGCTTAAGTTTACGTGTTGAAACAGTCACCAGTGGGACTCCTTATACATGTGAAGCTAAGCACAGGGATGTCTGCAGAATCAGGGCTACAGTTCTTAGCTAGTAGAGTCTGCATAGATTGCAAGGATTATGTGTCTCCAAGAAAGAAGAAAAAGATGTTGGCATTGGATGCAATGGTGGTTTCCTATTGGCTCTGGCTCAAGAAACAATCACTCACCCTCCAGTACCTCACGTTAAAGTAAACAATGTATTGTGGTGGCCAATGTTCTCTCTCACATTATAGCCAGAGCACCACTTATCAGGAAAAGAACATGCTTAAGAACTATTTTAGGGATGAAAACAAACCAACCTGTCAACCACAGACAATTCAAACTAAAACAAAGAGAGCTGCTGCTGTGTTTTGGAAATAATGTATTTAATTAAGAATGTGGTCTTCCAACTATATTCAAGAAACACATTCAAGATCAATTGTTAACTAACTACATTTTCTCGTCTTTTTATAGGAAATATCTCAGGCTTCATTTGTTTAAAGCTTATTTGTTAGCTGCTTCTTCCTTTTTTTCCCCCCTTGCAGTGATGGTAGCGCCGCAAATTTCAACCCCATGGATCTCCCCATACAAAGATTAGGATCCCACTACAATAACTGTTAAAAGTAACAATAGTGAAAAAGTATCAGAGGAGTAGCAGTGTTAGTCTGGATCTGCAAAAGCGATGAGTCCTGTAGCACGTTATAGACTAACAGATGTATTGGAGCATAAGCTTTCGTGGGCAAAGTCCCACTTCGTCAGACATGCATCTGACGAAGTGGGTCTTTGCCCACGAAAGCTTATGCTCCAATACATCTGTTAGTCTATAAGGTGCTACAGGACTCCTAATAGTGAAAAAGTAATTTTCATACTTTCCTAAAACCATGTCCACATACAGCAGATAGGACATCTCTCTAGGAGACATGAAATTTATTTTCAGTTGAGAAGTGCCAGCACCACAAGTGAGTTATACAATTCACTTTTCTCAAGCAAGATAAATTCCGCAGCCCATACTCCAGCTCATCATTTATTCTGTTACAATCAGGGGAGTGGATAGGAAATGTATTTTTACTGATGCAGTTTGAGGTCAGCTCCATTTAATAGCTGAATGCAGAACACTACTTTGCCGATGTCACAAAGCTCTCAGAAAGCTGATGTGCTACATGTTGAGAACTGCCGTGAGAAAGCAGCCCAGGATTTCATGACTATAAAGTAGCCCGTAATGATTGTTGTTTATACGCAGAAATCTATTTTGCTCCATCTGTGGTATAAATAAACCAGAATTCAGCTAATGCTTAAAAGCATTGAGAATAGGAATGCAATACTGAGGGCTATTTATTTTAACTCCTCCCTCCACCAAATACATTTATATCATATAGATGAGGACAGAATATACTATGATATGAGGGGGATCTAGTTCAGTGCTCTTTGGCTTCATGAAGTTTTAAGTGATCATCATATGCCCCATAACAAACAGAAAATTAGCTGTGGATTTGTTACAATGTTTCCCAACTGTTTGTGAAGTGCTTTAAAGATGGAAAGTACAATAGCAGGCAACATTTTCAAAAGCACCATTGTCCCATTTACAAAATTTCCTAAACTACTTAGAAGCCTAAGGCCTGGTCTTGACCTAAAGCATAGGTCAACTTAGCTGCGTTGCTCAGGACTATGAAAAATTCTGTGCCACATCCAATCTACTTCCACAGCTGTGCCATTTTAGAGTAGACATAACCTAAGTCTTGGTGAAAGTCAGTGAAACTGAGGGCATATCTACACAGGATACTCAGGAAGATCAGCCAAATTGACTACAGGTGTGAATTTAAAATCCATTGGTTAGAATACTTTAAACCCATGCGTGGCTACTCATTTAGCAGCAAAGTGGTCTTTGTTCACTTTAGCTTAAATCACAAAGTGAATTTTAACAAAAGTTGGGTAGGAGGAAGATGCTGTCTTGAATAAATCACCATTAAAAATAAACAGTTTTTAATTTATTATAATTTTATAAACCAATTGAAATGATTGCTTTAAATAGCATTGAGTATAACAGGTGCCAAAAAAGAGCTAGGTGAAACTATTCATTTTACTAGAAGCTCAGGATATTTCCAAGGATTCTTTAGTTTGATCTAGTTCTTTTTATTTATTCCAGCAAAAACATAAGCCTTCAGACAGTCTGTCTCAAATGCACAAGGATTTAGATTAAAACCAAAAGAAATCAGAACAAAGGTTGACAAAGCTTTTATGGAAAGCAACTGAATACTGAAATCACAGATTTAATCAAAATGAGCATGGTAATTACTGGCACTGCAGGACATTTTGGAAACAAGATTTTTTTGCCTCTGCCTGACCTCCTCCCCACCTCTTAAAAGAAAATTATTTCACCCACTGTAAGTGGGGAATAAAGTAAACAGCACATTTCACTCACTGTTTATTTCCAGAATTAAACCATTCCCAAGTGTAATTATTATTAATATTGCTGTGCCAAACTGTGGCCGCAAGAACCACATGCAGAAGACTGGGTTTTCTGCCATCTTCATAGCAACGGCTCCTCCTGTTAAGACTTCCACGGGGCTCTCTGTGGGCCTAGGACAAAGAGGAAGGGAGGGCGGCAAGGAGTGAACAGGCTGTGGGAGGAACGATGGAAGTAGTGGTCCCACAGCACATTGTCTTCCTCTTTGCAAGCTATGGAAACTCCCTAGAAAGTTAATACAAGGAGGCATTGTCTTTCCCTTACATGTGATAGCAATTGCTACTCGTGGGGGAGGGAGGAGGATAGCAGTGGGAGGGGGACGGGATCCTACCAGAGATGCTCAGTTGGAGCTGCACTGTCAGGAAGTGGAGAAACACGTCGGCCAGAAACTAGTGTGAAGGGCTAGGGCCTGTGTGCAGGAGGCTCTAGCTACAGGTGGAACATAGTCAATGCATAGAGTGTAGAGTAGGGCTCTCCATAACTCAACTCATGGAGCCACCTCTGCCCCCAGCAAAATGACCAGGGATGAGATCCAAGATGGGATTCTCACTGAGTTTGTCTCCCACTTGATCCCCTCCCCAAGGGTGTAGCCATTGAAGGGCATAATGCAAGCAAACCTTTAGGATGGGGGGGGGGCTTGTTTTGTTTTTTGAGATCATCGTGTTTTCTAAAAACATAGGAGTGAATAAATAAACTAATTATTAACATTAAGTGGGGATTTTTTTATGGGGAAGGTGTATGTCTTGTGTTATACAGGAGTTCTCAGAATATATAATCACAACAGTCCATTCTGGCCTTGGAATCTATCATGTGTTGCAGCAGTGCCCACAGGTTCCAATCAGATTTGGGGTTCCATTGTGGGAGGCACTACACAAACAAATAGAAAAGCATAATCCCTGCCTCAAAGAGTTTACAACCTAACTGCCATTGCACTCACGTCCAGCATCCTCCTTCCCCACTGAAGGGAAGGGAACAGTTCACTTTTTTCTTAATATGACCAAAACAAAAATGTAAAATCAAGATACCAAATCTTGCTCAGAGGGAAACAGTGTACCTTAACACTCCAAGACCTAAATACTTAGGTGGGGCAGTTAAGATCAATTCTGGTAGCAGCTGGATTATTAAGAAGTGGATAATTTTACATCCACTAAGAACTTTTATATACTCTCTCTCCCACACAAAGCAGTGTGAAACAAGACCAGGAGGAAATATATCCATCAACTGCTTTCATAATTCTAAAAGGACTTAAATAGCATGGAGTTGAGCAAAATAAAAATACCCACATACTTTAAGACAGTGGTTATATCAGGTAAAAAATAATGCTCATAAACTCATGTTACCAAGAAGGGACCAGGAAGGAAGTTTTCCTTGATGGATCCAATGTTCTAGCATCTCAGCACTGATGCCATAGTAAATCCAAACATACATAGGTAGTGTAAAATGGCCTCAGCTGTTATCATTTCTTTAAGAAAAGAACCCATGAAGCACTGGGTAGTGGCCATTGTCAAGGGTAGACTAGACTGCCTGATTTGGCATGGCACAATATCTATTCAGGGTTCTTTTTCTATTAGGAAATAAAGACATCTCTTTGACTAGCAGACACTACATGTCACAAATAAATTCAATAATCAGTGCACCTGGGTCTAAAGTGTTGGATCCCTAGACTTCTTGCCCGATTTGCTGCAGTTCTCATCATAGTGACAGCCAAAGCCTATGGGAATCAACAATGAACAGTATGTAACCCCATACTGTGTGTCACCTATTACAAAGATTTTCATGGTGTCAGACTCCCCATAGCCAAAACAAATGTTGTTAAATGTATCTTACCTTAAAGACTGCAGCTCAGCTGAGTAACACAAAGAAGCTGAGTTTCCAAATGTGACTATGCCCAGATGTGATCTATACCCAGAGTTTGGAATAGCAGTAGAAGCACAAGCTCACATTCATATCACTTGCACAGGTTAGAGGCAACCCAGAAAGTTAGGCAACTCATTGAAATGGAAAAAAGGAAGAGGCAAATCTTGAGTGAAAACCAATATAAAATAAAAATGTGACTGCAAATGGCCCACTCTACTTTTGCATACCCATATTATGGCTCATCCTTATGCTGATGATTTACTGCTTTACTGCCTCTGTATGAATACACAAACATCAGCATGTCACTGCACTACTGCATTAAACTCTACTGATTATTCATTTTATAATTATTATGGATGGGGGACATCATTTTGCCTAATATTAAAATCAAATACCCATGTGAGCCTTCAAACCTCCCTCCAAGAGTATTGTTTGCATTTCATTCAGAGAAAGGAGGAGGAGGAAAGAAAAATCCATTGGGAGAATAACATGAGAAATGCAATGTAGAAGAAGCAGAGAGGAAAGAATAAATAAAAAAAGCAAAGATGGAAAGACAGAAAACATTCACATACAAATAAAACATAAAATATTCATTATGTAGCAGCTATGGATTTATACCAATTGTTTTTTGGGGGGTGGAGAAGGGAGAACACGTGTGTGGGTCCTTGTTTCTCTATTGCCAAATCCTAGCACAAGCTTTCCTTCAAGTAGAAAAGAATGATGATATTTTTTATTAAATAGTGTTTGGGTAAAGGAGAGGGAATGATGAAACTCCAGAAAGTTTGCCCAAAATCTCTCTTTTGCTTTCAGTACATTTATAAAAGGTTATTTTCTAAACACTATTTGTTTTTCAAAGAGTTTCTAAATTGAAAGATGCAGTCTAACAAGCATTTTCGTCCTTCTGTATATGCTTGGGACATTGCAGGGAGAGCTGTGCAGAACATCAGCAGTCACTAATTCGGTAGCATAACAAAATATAAATGACATAAACAGCAGAAAATCACAAGACACTTTTTTTCCTGAATTTAAAAACATTCATTGATGTTTTTTCCATTCATACATGTACATATAGGTCTGTTTATGGAGACAATCAATTATGTTCAGATATAACATGCTGCTTTTGCTGTTCTGCTGTTTTTCGCCCCAACCAGACTTGAAGTCTGTTACTTACAGGGTTTTAAAAATATTTATTTATTTTGCAAAACAATCTGCAAGTGTCACTGTTCAAATGATTAAAATCCCAGTTCCTCCACCATAAATGCAAAAGTCTGGCACTTCCTTTGCTGGCTGCAGAAAGACCTAGCAAAGCTAAAGCTTAAGCCAAGCTTTTAAGATTTTTCTGATTCTACCCTTTCATTTTCTCTTCCTCTCTATAAATCTTGGAGTAAAAAAGATTAGTGCAGATGAATGAAAATATTCTTCCACTTCAGCATTTGCTGTCACTATGAAGCACTAAGCAGGTTTTCATACGGTTTCATTGGAAAGATGGAAATTCCTGCACTTCACTTAAGTATAATCACCTTGCCACAAAGGGAGGAGGAAAACACCCCTGGCTGCTTATTTTGGCCTAGCTTTCTTATGATTTATCCAGCATGAAGTCCTGTAAACACAGTAACCTCTCAAATTGATGCTCTGCCTTGTACTAAAGTTCAGCTGGCTTCTGATGCTGCACACGACACCAGTCAGTTTCTGGCTCGATGCACCTAACAAATAAATTGACCTGGACTGAGGAAAGCCAAAAATATGAAGACAAAGTGATTCGCCTTGCTGAGCACTCAGGAATACAGCTGGATTAATGGCTGGGAATGGGGGCACTAGAGCAGCGAGGTATCTTAGCTCTACCAGCAGAGGTCACTATCTGTAACAGGGGAACCATACTGGATGGGAAACAGGACACAAAATAAAAAAAAACAGACTTAGGTATCTCCTTAAGGCCACCTTCAGAATCTGATTCACCATTTTGTGGGTAATGCCACAAAGTTATGTCACTATAGAAAGAGAGTTGCACTGTAGTGAATCAGGCCCTTTCAATCCCAAATCTGCCCAAATGTAACTCTCCGAAGTTCAACATGACTTCATACATAGCAGCCCTCCAGTTTTAGATGTGGGAGCCTAAACTGAGCAAGGAAGCGTGGCCTAGTGACTAGAGCGCTGGACTGGGATTCTATTTCTGGCTCTGCCTCCAGCCTGGAAGATGGCTGCATCCCCTCTCTGGGCCTCAGCTTTTCTATTGGGAAAATGGAAATAACAATACTGCCCTTTTTGCAAAGCACTTTGAGATCTGCTGATGAACATTATCATATTGTGCACAAGTCCTATATTAGGCACTTAGATTAGCACTTACCTGGATAAAAGCCTTTTTAACATAGCTAACTGCACGTTGTGTTTGTCCTGTGTAGAGCACAATTTAGCCCACCATTTTTTTCACTGCAGCAAAACAGCACAAAAGCATATAAGTATAAAATGGGAGCTCATGCAAACATTACATTGAGCCTCACAGGGCTGACTTCAGAGAAGACTCTATTGCAAGCTGCTTGTCAATATGATTTCTTTTCTAATAAATATTCAGATTACGACTGGGCTCAGCCATAAGCGAACATGTATCTTTATATAATAATAAACAGAGAAGACATTGCATCTTTAGAATTGGATGTATCTGAGTTAAACACCATAAAATCACCCTGCTTGTTTCCTGAGGGAAAAATAAAAATAGCTACCAGGTATTCATAGAGCACCAAACACTATGGTATTTAGCAGCTGATCAGCCGAGCATGCCAATCTGTGTCCAGGCTATTTCCACGTCAAGGAGACTTCCTTTTAAAAATAACCATTTTGATTAAGAAATGATTCCCTGAGTTTTTCAGTAAGTTTTACGTGTGCCATGTTTCATACCCTTTCATTTGGAAAGCCAAGACTTCCTTAATTCCCATGAGTCGATGTGATTAAGCTGATTAAGAAGTTGAATGAGACAGAGAAATTGTAACAAGCCCACTTCAGAAATCTCTAAATCTCCAAATCTGTACAACCAACATCACATTGTGCTGACCAACATCACATTGCGCTGGACCCTTTGCGTCAACTGAGTAAAGGCATTTAATTCTTCATGGGAGGCATTCAGCACTCTGCAGAATTAGGCCCTTACTATGATAACAAAATAGCCTGTAGTCATAACCTTCCTTTATTGGCAACAGAGTAACTCAAACCAGTGGCTTTTTCTGGCATTTTTCACCGTCTCCACTATAATGTCATGATATGAATCAGGTTAAGGTTCTTGAACTGTATGGCTTTTACACACAAAACAAGAACCAAAACTTGCTCCATGTTCCTCTGCCCTTTCTGTTCACAGGATACAGCTGCAATCAGGACAGTCATCCTGGCCTGCAATCTAAAATAATTTCTGATAACCTTCTACCATCCTTGTTGTACTTGTAGAAATAGAACTAGCAGAATCTTGTTAGGGGGATAAGGAAATATACCACATTTCTTGTGAAGGCAGAATTCATTTACTATCCCTTGCTATTAAAATTACCCACCACACATACACTCATACACACAGTTCTACAGAAAGAATAGAATTACCAGCCTCAGTTGCTCATGAACTTCCACTGGTCAGGCAGTGCACACATGAGGAGGGGAGCCGGTCTGTGTCAGTGAGCACTGATGCTCCTGGTGGGTGACTGTAGAACCAAAAGAACCAATTCTATAGTTTTGCACCCATCTTTTTATATGTGTTAGTCCATAGAGCTTGTGCTGTCCCACTGCCCCAGGACACTGCGTGACCTTTGATCTTCTTTTCTTGATGGAGCTTTTCTCTCTCTCTTTCTTGGGTGGGTTCTTTTGCAGGGCTCACAAACATTGTTCTTCAGCCATCAAGGTGGTACTGGCAGCTGGTCTCCAGACAGGCTGGATTCAGGGACTGATTCTTGTACACACACACCCACATTCACACTTTTACATAGACACACAACTAACTTTAAACAGAGTTAAGGCAGTACAAAGTTTAAAATGGGATTTCAGTTACAATATGGTTAAAATGGGGTTTCACTTTATATATATAAAGCAGGGGTGGGCAATAATCTTTGAAGTGGCCCCGGGCTGCCCCAGAAGGGGCAGGGCCTAAAATGAAAGGGGCGGGGCCAGGATGCTTCCGGGCTTCCTCACCCACAGACCATGATTGGTCTGGGATGGGGGAGCCCCTTTGCTCTCCCCTTCCCACTAAGCACCCATGCCCCTGGCAGAGCAGGAGGAGGCATCGCATGCTCCCCTGCTCCCAGGCCAATCAGAGGTTGGGGACGGGGGAGCACGTGAAGCTTCCTCCGCCCTGCCCCCACCCTGCGAGGAGCATGCAGCACTTAGAAAAGTGTCGCATGATCCTAGCAGGGCGGAGGAAACTTCGTGCACTCCCCCATCCCCTGGAAGTGCGAAGCCTCCTCCCACCCTGCCAGGAGCACGCTGCACTTCAAAGTGCTACATGCTCCTGGCGGAGTGGAGGAAACTTTGTGCACTTCCCCTGCCCCCAGGCCTCAATTAGGGTCTGGGGGTTGGGGAGCAGTAGGGCCTCTGTGGGCCGGATCAACCCGATTGGCAGGCCAGATCTGGCCAGCGGAGGCCCTTTTGCCCACCTCTGATATAAAAGTTTTAAAAGTTACAATAACAGATTCTCCAAAGGCAATTCTTAAAAGATTACTAGCAAATTAATCCAAATCCCATTCATACAAATTGGGCCGCAATTCATGAGGTTACATACATACTATCACATTGGTAGATATAATTTATTAAAAGGGCAAGTTCATGCTGCAGCCCTGAATCCTTAAACTGAAATGAACTTGAGGTACTCAATTCAGCAGGAAATATGGTCAACAGACAGCTCAGAAATCACCCTCAAGCTGTCAGGAGATTCATCCATAACTGTATAATAGTATCTGAACTGACGGGTCAGAGCTGAAGTTAACCATCACTCCAAACGATAGAGAAAATCCGCATACCACTATGAATAACACCAACGGGTGAAGTTTCAAAGCAGTGCTTGTGGAGGCATGAGCAAAGATCCCTTTAACAAATAGCAGGGATTATCGAACACTTCCCAAAATTCTCTTGGAAAAGGTACTGAGTCTCTCAGACATCAGCCTTGAGGACTAGAGCTCCACTGAACCTTATCTCTCACCTTCTGCTAAAAATTTTCACTTAAGAACTAGTTTTAAAATAAAGAATGAACTCTAACAGACTGGGAGGCATGTCCTCAACTTTAGCATTATTCTACTTACAACCAAGGCTGTCGCCTGTGGTCCTGGAGGCCAGATGAAGGAGGGAATGTTTATATGGAATGGCATCTTGTGGAACTAGATTCTCCAGATGAACAGTAGGAAGGTATCCTTCATAGTTTGGCTTATGATCTAAGCTGCAAGCTCAGTTGTATTGGTTGGGATTTTTACATATTCTGTGTATGACAACTGTGATGGATTCAGTCACAGAGATCCCCTTGGGACTGTCACTTGATATGCTGAAAATACCACTGAGCCCCCCTGCCTGCCCTCTGGGGCACCCCACCACTCTGTCCTGCTGAACTAGAAGCTCTAGTCTTCCCCAGTGATGGCACAGAGATGGGGTTACAGCCCATATCAGAGCAACACAGACTCTGAGATCCACTCAGCACTGGGAAGGCTCAATCAAAGGGGCTTGACACAGCACCTCAATGGGACCAAACCCCACTGATAAATCCATTGTATTCTGCATAAAGTTTATAAAGGGTAAGCTCATAAATTGTTTGACTCCTTTATCAATGAAAGAGAGATACATACAGCTGTTATCCCCAGGAAACAATTATTTATACTGGATTTATTAATAAATCAATGAATTTATTAAGCGTAAACAGTAGGATATAATTGGTTGCAAGTGATAACAGACAGATCAAAGTAAGTTACTAAGCAAAATAAAACAAATCACGCCAGCAGAGTTTAATATAGTAAGATAAGTTGTTCCAAATCGTAATTTCTCACCTGAAATTCTTATTTCAGTTTCTCAGGCCAGAGGTGTCCTTTCTGACCTGGGGCCAGCAGTTCTTCTCCAGCCCTATCCTTAGAGTTCTTTTGTTTCCAGGTGTTTTCATGTATCCTTGGGGAGGCAGATCATTCTCCCAAATACCTGACCATTAAGTTCTTTAAGTACCACTGATGGCCCTCTTTTAGTAAGTCTAGATCAATAAGCAGGTTTATGCTTCATTTTCTAATTTCAAATACAGGAGTGATACATGCATACCAATAGAAGATACTCATTCAGGGGATTACAAGCGTTCCAATGAAAGGTTACATGTGATGTTTTGCATAAAGAATATTTGAGTTAGGCACATTCCTATTCATAGATATATTTCCATAAAGATATGGGGTGTAATGTCACAACAATATCCATTTGTTTTATCAATTAGGATCCAGCTATGGCAAATTAATTCCTCAATAACAAAATTACATATACCAACCATCTCTTCCAGAACAGCTAACTCTGTAATAAATGTTTCTAGACAGTTCACGGTAGTCTCTCTGGATTTTTTTTGTTAGAATTAAATGTTTATCTCTCCGTATACATTTTTCTAATCCCTAAACTAAAAAATCCAGCAGAGTATTCATGGAAACAAACTGCTCTACAAATCAACTCCATTGTTAAGTTACATTCAAGTTGGAAAACTGACAGAGCATTTACCATTAGATCAGAGGGCATGTCTACTCTGAGGAATTATTTTGAAATAACTCTCTTTGGGTATGTCTACACTGCATTCCTCTTTTGAGAGAGGAATGCAAATGCAGCTGAGCGAAATGAAGCAAATGAAGCGCGGATTTGAATTTCCCACTCTTCATTTGCATAATCGCGTCCGGCCACTTTTTCGAAATACCCTATTTCGAAATAAGAAACGCTGTCTAGATACGGTTATTTCAAAAGAAAACCCTTATTTCGAAATTACCCTTACTCTTATAAAATGAGGTTTAAGGGTAATTTCGGAAGAAGGATTTTCTTTCGAAATAACCGTGTCTAGACAGCGTTTCTTTTTTCCAAATAGGTATTTTGAAATAGTGCCCGGATGCGATTATGCAAATGAAGCACGGGAAATTCAAATCTGCACTTCATTTGCAATTTAGTTCGTCTTCATTTGCATTCCTCTCTCGAAAGAGGAATGCAGTGTAGAAATACCCTTTATTTTGAAATAACAAGGCATGCGTCCACACTACCAAGTCTGGGTTTTTTTAAAAAAATAATGGGCTTGTTATTTTGAAATAACAACTCTTGCTTGTGAAGAGGAATAAGCTTATTTTAAATAGTTATTTCGGGAATTATTATTTTGAAATAATCTGGTAGTGTAGACGTAGCCAGAGATACTAATCCACAAGGTGATACCATCTGCATCAATGTTAGAAGGTCCTGCTGGGTGTATGTTCATCTCTAAGCACCTTAGAGAACTCCAAGTTACATCACATGTCAAAAATCTTTCAGGCAGTGATGAGTGTTTTTTAAAAAATCCCACATTTTGTATTCAAAAGTCCTACAAAAAACCTTTGATGCAGGCATTTATTTAATAGCAACTTGACTACTGAATCATAACAACATGGCTAAAACGTATCATGTTACTTAAAGGGATTAGTCAATCACCATACAGAGACTTCTACCTTATTTTTATCACACCTCTGATTTTGGTCATTTGGACATACCCCATCTGACTTCAGTAGACTGTGAAACATAACTAGATTCAGTGAGCTGTGAAGGTTGTAGGTTGTACTATAGCTGAGTCCTGCTGAAGTTCAGTTATAATTTCTCATTAGGATGTCATACCTTTCAACTGTGATTTTCAGAGGCTTTCAAGAGACACAGTCCAGTACTTGGATTTTTAAAGGTCAGCATGGATTACACCAAAAGGAGAGACTACAATATTTCCTATGGTAATTAAAAAAAAGGTACTAGTTTCTAGTATGAGGCTGTCACTTATGAAATATATTCAGTAAATAACCTAATTAAGCATTAAAAACATAGCTAGATGAGAGACCAGAAGTGTCAATATTGACAACATTCAGATTTTACATATTCTGCAAAACTTTCCAAATATGTAATATGCTAAACCAGATTGTACAAAACCCATATGGTATTATTTTTCTTTTACATTACAGATACTGTTAGACCAACATATTAAGATAGATTAATTACAATGACATTTCCATGGCTGCATATTACAGTCACCTTGAAAACAAGAGTTCATCATGATGGATATTATTACAGTTACTATAAAAAAACTTTTATAACTGTTACAGAATTAATATTTACATATAATCACATCTGAACACAGTCAATTGGGATCTACCGGTAGATCTTGGAGCCTCTGACAGGTGATCCTGACAGGTTTGGCTGGGAGGCTGTCAAGTGCCTGCACATCACCTGCCCCTCCCCTCTTGCTCTGCTGTCCCTGCCCAGAGTCTCAGAGCTGCCCCCTGGGAGCTTCCTGCTTGTTGTGCAGAGTGGGGGACACAGAGGCAGGGGGGCATTGATGTCACTGTCCCCTTCCCTGTACCTCATCTTCACAGAGTGGAGGGTGGGGCCTTGTCAAAGGGGTGGAGCAAGGCCTCAGAGAAGGGGCAGAGCAGGGGTATCTGGGTTTGAGGTAGATCCCGGACTGACAAATTAAAAAGTGATCTTCTGCTTAAAAAGGTTGGAGACCACTGGTATAAGTGGTAGGTTAACTGAGATTTGTTTAAAACAATGATAGAAATGTAAGGTTTTGTTTGTTTGACATTTTAAACATTTTTAGTGCGTGATGTCTCAGTTGACCAAACAAATTAAATCGGTGTTATTTATCTGCCTAAATGTGTAAATTAGAGTTAAGGCTAGACTTTTTTGGTTGGAAACTTCAAATACAGTGCTTCCAAGAAATTATTAATATTTTAATGAAAGTGTGTCACTTATTGTATTATAAAATATTGCTCTTTCTTCAGTCTGCTTCTATTTTTGGAAATAAAATCCACTTATTTAAAAGGCTGTCAGCTACCTATCTGAACAATTCAAACCATCTTTTTGGTTTGAAAGTGCCCAATAACCCTCCCTTCAGTGCATGCTAGGGTTAAAATAAATGGTTAGTAAATCAGTCACAGAAATGTATGTGGAGTGCAGAGCAGGGAAAATTCATATCCTTTTTCAAAAAGACTCTCTGGCAAGCAAAGTTAAGCCATTAAAAGTTCCTTTTCTACTATCATTCTAATTGCAATTCCTACCACAGAAAGACGGGATACTAGTCTGTTGTTGCATGTTATTTGGCAGCACCTATTTCTGGAAATGACAGGAAAGACAGAAATATTCACTGTTCTCACCTGCTATTATAAATGTTTATTTCCCACATATTTTGGGAAGACAACCCATGAGCTAGAATGATGACTTGAACCACTGAACTACAGTATGGCTCTACTCTACAGATCCATTTTCAGAGACAGCTAAAAGAGAGACAGTTACCTGATAGCTGTGACAGCCTCAATGACACTTCAAGGTTACCCATCCAATGTTATATTTACTGGCACATGGTTTCATAGTGTTTTGCATAACTTTGTATTCACGCTATTATTTAATAGGCTATTTCATAAACACATACTATTAATATTATATAATAAATATACTAGAACAATACTATTAATAAATAATAGTATTTACAGGACTTGATATCTTCAATGGCTCTGCAAATATAAATAAATCCTAACAAACATCCTCTGAGCTAAAGTGGGATTCTTATACATTCAACCATTTATTCATTCTATATGGTAAAATTTAGTTTCTCAATGTCTATATTATACAGCAGCTTCCTTTCTTTCCTTAGTTACAGTGAATAATAATATTATAGAAGTTATTATATTATATTAATATAATATTATAGAAGTTATTATTATAGAATAATATTGAGCAGCTGCTTTAAAAACATAGTGTTCATCCTGCGTTATGACTGGCTAGTAAGTCAATCTTTAATGGCAAGCAATGAGCAATTTTCCACTGTTGCAGTGTTCTAGCAACAAGTTAGGAAAACAAAATTGAAAATACAACATAAATTAGACTGTTACATATATATTTTAAGAGCTAGTATCATTTCTTCAAAACTAGATCACTACCTGGTAATAAATGGTAATTTAGAAAATTAACTCTGATCAGTTCCATCTTTGTTGTGAACAAGAAAAAATGGCTTACTTTCAAGTATTATTTTATATAGAAATGTACTGCTTCACTGCAAGAGGTGTGAATATTTTTGAAATCTTTGTTTTCATCACCCACCTCTTGCATATATACAGTCAATTGAAATTTTAGGTTTAAAAACTATGCAGAAGGAACACCTCATTAATGATTTAACCACTTGCAACTAAAATCATAAAACATTTCCCATTACTCAATAGCAAAACTTGATGGAAAACTGTTGACTAGCCACCATTGCCTCCAGCAATACTGAGCAGTACTTCACAGCTCCAGAACTCTCTGGGCTGGGACATTATGCTCCTCCCCCTCCTCTGGCCACCCCAAACAATTTCACAACTCTAAGTCTCTTTCTCTCTCTCAAAAAGTGAACTATTGTGTTAAAATTACTGTCAAAGAAAATATGTGAACTGTGATTCCTCATTAATTTACTGGCAGAAGGTATTTTTAAAAATGGTTTTTCATACCTATTAACATCGATAGCAGGTTTTATTTTTACTTCGTAAAAGAAATCTATATCATGTATGTATTGTTTATTGGTAAGATATTCAGAGAATGTTTGATTTACAGATACAATTGCTGTGGCTACTGAAATAAAATAGCCATTAGAACCCTAAATGAAAAGGGGGGTGCGAGAGGGGCTTTTTAGGTCATGATCATGGTATCTGCACCATACTGTATGCTGTTCATGCAGAAATATCTAAGAAATGGATTGTGGTGATGGAAAGAATACACAAAATCCAAAACAACAAAGCTCTCTACAATTGGTCTTGTTTATAGTTTGATTCCCTTCTTTACCAATAAATGTCGAAGCTGTTGGTACCAATATTTACAGTACTTTCCACATGAGGGAACTCTTGTTATCAACCCTTCTCATTGTAACACCATTTTTTAAGATCATTCAATGTGATGTTAAAATGAGATTGTAGATGTGGTTGCAGATGTGAGTGACACTTAAGCTATGTTACCAGTAACAAATAATATGTACATGATAAATCTTGCCTTGCAAACACTCACATGCTTATGAATTGCGTTTCTTCTACAAATGATAAGTTGTTCTAGCAATTTTTACTACTGAGGAGTTGTTTGTAGACAAAAAATATCAGCACTAGCATTTTGTCTGTTATGCTGCTAGTTAGCAAGTTAACAGTGTCAGGGGTTTCAGTGCTTTTAAAGAAAAGTGTTTCTTTTCAAAGACCCATTAAATTACCATAGTAATCTGAGAACATGTTTAAAAAGTACAGAGATTGCTCCTTTTCCCCTCAAAGCCAAAAGGGGTACTTCTCCTTTCTGGTGTTGTTGATACAAGTTTGGCAAACATTAATAACTTCTTTTCAGATCATCAGAATTTGAATAGGACTTGTGTATGTTTAGAATTTTCTTCCCTGGATACAAATATGTGAATCATTGAAACTGTTCCTTGCAACGTGCATTAACTTTCCCTTCTCTTTTCATCCAACAAGAACATCTCCAGTAGCACACGGGTCCTTAATTCCTTGTGGGGATATTGATTCATTAGTGATTCAGTGGAAATAATCTACTATAATAAACAGCACTACTTGCTTCTTGCAGGTGATGTAAGACTTCCGTCCAAGCAGAGACCCAGCCAAACATTCTCATTTTCTGACAGATAGCAGCAGAAGATGGTATGACCGGTATATGTACAAAGGTTTTGTGAGATATTTCTATTAATACTGCAAATACAGATATACTCAAGAAGGCAGATTTTATTTGCATGATCTGCACTACCTTGTTTCAGAATTTGCGTACTGAAAAAAAACTTCTTCCTCTGCTTAAAATATTCAAAATAGCATCATTGAAACCAATGTAAAATGTCAATGGATATGTCAACTCCATCTGACATTTGACCTTGTACATATGGGTGAATGTGTTCAACAATCCAAGCAAAGATGGGTTAGGTCTTTATATTAGATAAATAAGTGATTAAGAATCACTCCTCTCCTAACTGTAGCAAGAGTATAGCACTTTACCTCTTCAAATCACTGTAGAAAGCCAACAAACTAATACATTAGCCAGAAAAACTTTTGCATTCTTCAGGCCACCCTTCCTGGTCACTGCTGCTGTTAACACTAGCTGAAGAGCCAAAAATACCTGAGCATGCCAACTGGGAAACTGCAGGTAAACGCACTCTGAAGAGGTAAATAAAATTCTCACCATATCTTCTCATTGCTTCCCTCAGTATGTCAGCCTAATCCCCATTTTAGCCACCACTTTCTTCAGCTACCTAACCAATATCTCTCAAATGGAACCAGTCACTAGAAAAGGCACTAAGCAGCAATGGATGGGTTGGATGATGATACAGAGACATGGAGCTGGACAGTGTCACTGTTGAAAACATTGTGACCTGTGATGTCTAATAAGCAGTCGTCCCAACATCACACATATACTTAGACAGGAGGGAAAATGAGACGGAATTGTGTGGCGCCTCACACCTCTCAAAGACAAGGCAATGTGGCCCAGTAGATAGAGGACTCGACTGGACTCAGGCAACTCAGATTCTATTCCTAGCTCTGCCACTGGCCTGGTGAGTAACCTGAGCAACTGACTTGCCCTTTATATGCCTCAGTCTTCCCATCTCTAAAATGGAGGGCAACAATGTTGACCTCCTTTGGCAAGTGCTTTGAGATCTACTGATGAAAAGTCAGAACTAGCTATTTTATTATTATTATTGCGCTAAGTGGTTTTCCAGGAAAGAAAGTCAACCACTCAAGAGCATCGCTATGCACTCCCACTACAGCTCATGCATGAGTCGGCTGCCCCTCACAACTACTAGCAATGAACGGAGACAAACACACTGCAGCTAGCAGCTGGTGTAGCTTCCATGTTGGTCGATTCACCACATATTATTTCATTCCCACCTGGTTGTGGTCCTAGTTGATCCCAGCACTTGCAACTCAGCTTTTCTGGTGCTGTAATATTGATTCCTGGAAGAACTTCTGGGGGTGGCCTTTACAGGAATAATTTGGGAGTGAGGGGAGCAAGAGAGAACAGAATGGCACTTCAGAAACTTCGGATCACAAAGACATCAAAAGTTCCCAACATGTAGCAATGCACCAGCTATCTCAGGGTCTTCTCTGCCATATATATGGGTATGGTATTGAAATAATGCAGTACCTTATAACACCAATATGCTGGGGTGTTTATCCCACACAAGGCCAGAATGGGTAAAAAGGGATAGTTAATCCTGTGACAGGTTGCACCCGGAAGAGACTCAGGGCCGAGAAGCTGACTGATGATTAAGACAGCTGGGCAGAGGCAGACTGAACTGGCATAAAACCAGGAAGTGGACCACAAGAAGGAACTGTGCAGTCTCTCCTTAAAGAGGAAGGGAGTTGGTGGAGGTCTAGAGAGAAAGCCAAATCTGGGATCCTGCATTGGGCTATAGATTCTGGCAAGAGTCCAAGAAGGATGAAATACCCATATGCAACAGAGGAAGCTGCAGTTTTAACCAGGCGGGGGGGGAAGGGAGTGGGGGGAGAGAGATAGGGAAGAAAGATAAGAAGCAGGCCAGTGAAACAGCAATAGTATCTGGGATTAGAGTTGCTAGACATAAGGTCCCTGGCATGGACGGATCCCACGGCCCCAGTTCCTCGACCACTTACTGAGGAAATGGCAGTCTGGGAAGCAGATCAGAAGACTGAGACCGTGAGTCCAAAGACACCCAGATACTCTAGAAATTGAAAACTGTAGTGCCAAGCCACAAAGAGGGAGCACCCTGTGCTATGCAGAGGGAGTAACCTGACTCCACAGAGGGAGCAAGACCACAAGTGATTATCCCAAGGAGGCAGCATCAGACTGGTTGGGAGCTAACCCCCCAACATGGCACCACGGCAATGAGGAGTGAACCCTATGACAGCCACCTTTGGGGGCAGTCAAGCCTTTACAGTGCTATAAAGACATTATGTTATCAAGGCTGTGTTATCTGAGAGCAAAGGGACAACAGCCTTTCACCATCCTGGGCTATAGTAAAAGCCGTCCAATCCAGGTGGAATATCTTTTTGCAAAGAAATTGATTGACAACATTCCAAGAGTTCCAAACAACAAAGGACAACTTGATACCAACAGAGTTTTCAACAACAACAACAAAATCAAGAGGAGACAAGTGCAGAGAGGAGAAATTAATAAGAATAATGACTTAAAAACTTCTTGTGGTTCCGTACTTCCTTCTTTGTAGAGGCACAGCTGAGCCAATGCAGCTGGCTCCTTGACAAATGGGAAAAAATAAGCCAATTTGAGCTGGCTGTTAGCAGTCAGAGCGCAGTGTCTCAGATAAATGAGTGTCTGCCTCAGGTATGGCAGCAGATCTTCCTGAACTGCTCCTGAGAGACTTGCCAGCACTGCAGCAGCCCTCAGCCATCAAAACAGTCTGAGAGCTCTCTTCCATCTCTCATCCCCAACTTTGGTAAAAGGTGACCTTGGAAGAGGCTTTCTTCCTAAGACTCTCCCCTCTTCCTCCTATTCCATCCTTTTCTCTATCTGACAGCTACATCTTTTCTAGTAGATATTCCCTTCAGCACATCTCTCAAGCTGCTCTACATGGGATGTCACCCATTTAATAAGGTGACCCTAGCCATACCTATGAGCATTATTTTGAGGCTGCTGAGTACTGCTGCCAAGAGTCCCATTTTGGCTTGCAGGATGTCGATCTTCTGGCCTATCTTCAGCTGCTGCCTCTTTGCCATGGCAAGAAGATACAGAGCAGCATTTTCATGGCCACTCTCCTAGTCAGATGAATTTTTAATGCCCCACTTATTGAAGTTGCTCCATTCCCTACATTTCCACATCTGTGACAGAAGGAGGTATCTGGACCCAGTAACTGGCAACCACCAAAAGCCTTACTCACCAGCCATAAACGGCTTCTTCAGGCTCCCGTGGGCAAAAGCAGGAGAGGAGGTGAATGGGGTGAGGTGACCCTACCCAAGGATGGAGGGAGACCCCATAAGGCAAATGGAGAAGGGGTCCAGGTTCAGAGGGGAATGAAAGGGGAAAGCTTAGGAAAAAGATGGGCCAAAAAAGAGAAAATATATGACCCACAAAGGCAATGGGGAAAGCATCGACCTGCTATTTCCTCGCTAGAAGATACAGGAGGGGACATGGGTCTGCTAGTGGATAGGAGTAGTAGGCTTCCTTTCTGAACCCAGGACCTCACTGGGAATTAAGTGTCCCTGTAGGTGAGAGTCACAGGGACAGACGGGTGATTTCCACATATCAGTAAGCATCCACACTTGAATATCCTTCTTGAAAATGCTCCCCAGTGCCAAACATTTAAAGGTTCTCCTGTGGTTTTATAGCGAGTAGTTTAATAATGTTTAATCGTTGCAATACAAATTTCATTTTGATGAAACATCTTAGTATGCTTTATACGGCAACAATTGAGGATTTGGTAAGATTGCTGCTTTGAGGCTAGTGAGAAAGAAGAATATTCAAGGAAGCTTGAAAATCACATTCATTGTGAGTCGATAATTACGATATTTTTATAGAGTCCTACTTGAAGAGTTTATAATCTAAGACCTTGTCTACCCACAAAACGTGAACAGTACAACTGAACTGTTTTAAAAACCTCATTAAATCAGTGCCAACACCTGGGTGGACAGCTCTAATAATCAGTTTTAAACTGGTTATCTTGGTTCAGCTTGTGAATTTACTAATGCAAGTGCTAATCAGTATAATCCAAGTACAAGCCGCTATAGGCATCAGCTATCTAGAGACAGCCAAAGGCCTGAAAATAAGTTTATAATGAGATTTCTGAAGACGTTTTCTTTTCTAAATATACAGTTGCTGCTTTTCCATTTGCTGGTAGGTTCCAAGTAGACTTCTGCAAATCTCATGCTTCTGGGGCAGGATTTGGCTTGTGGCCATGGATTTCACACTTGGCTTCATGAGCAAATCTAAACAGGTCTAGAATGCTAAGAAAGTTTGGAGCAGCTAAGCTGCAGATGGACTTTTCTTTCTTTCTTTCTTTCTTTCTTTCAGCAAATAAAAAAATCATAACATTTAGAACCACTTAGAAGCTGAAAAAGCAACTTCCTGTAAAATGTTTAATGTTTTGAGCAGTTTACCAGCTGGAATAACAACCTTTCTAGTGTTAATGATTAAGAGTTTGAGCCACTCGACAGATGGAAAAGTACAGAATATATTTAATATGTTGAGGTTCTTCACTGGGTAGAACTTATAAAATACATTACTCATCTGGAACCATTCAGAGGTGCAAGGAAGATTTTTTTTTAAATAAAGCCTGAAAAAATGGCATTGATGTTATGAAACTAATCTGTAGCTAGTGTTAAATAAATACTCATCTAACAAACTGAGGGGAATATTAGAAATGAGTTACTGAGCAGTTTTATTTCATAAGGAGTTGTGCAAGCATCTTTGGTTTTGATCCACATGGGGCCATGTCCCACAAGTTTCCCTTTGTCAAGCTCACATTTCAGTTAATTGTAGACTAAATCACAAGAGTTTTCAACTGGTCAAAGTCAGAAACATAATGAGCTAGTTGGTGGTGAGATGAAATCAAAGCCCCAGAGGTAAATACTCAAACTTTGTGGAAATCTACATCCACAAATGGCCTTTTATCATTTTGTGTTCACAACAGAATACGAGAGACAGTGAGTTTCAATTAGAACTCAAAGCCACATTTGTACAAAGTATGCCTTATAAAAGTAGCATTTGAAAATTAATAATTTGCCAGTCAATAATGTCCTGATAAAATATGTGGGGCAATAGTTCGTGAGGTTGACATTATGATGTTAGTAACACATGTTCCACAGCCCTATCCAGGCAAGGTCAGGTTTGTCCCAAACAAACGAAGGCATGTGTCCTTGCCTTAATTTGCATTTAAGTAATAAACAGTCACCAAGCAAGGAAGGAAAACAAAGGAAGTTAAAGCGACAAGGAGTCCTGTGGCACCTTATAGACTAACAGATGTATTGGAGCATAAGCTTTCGTGGCAAAGACCCACGTCGTCAGATGCATGTAGTGGAAATTTCCAGAGGCAGGTATAAATATGCAGGCCAGAATAAGGCTGGAGATAATGAGGTTAATTCAGTCAGGGAAGGTGAGGCCCACTTCTAGCAGCTGACCTGGAGGTATGAACACCAAGAGAGGAGAAACTGCTTTTGTAGTTGACTAGCCATTCACAGTCTTTGTTTAATCCTAAAATGATGGTGTCAAATTTGCAGATGAACTGTAGCTCAGCAGTTTCTCTTTGAAGTCTGGTCTTAAAGTTTTTTTGCTGCAGGATGGCTACCTTTAAATCTGCTACTGTGTGTCCAAGGAGATTGAAGTGTTCTCCTACAGGTTTTTGTATATTGCCATTCCTAATATCTGATTTGTGTCCATTTATTATTTTACGTAGGGACTGTCCAGTTTGGCCAATGTATATAGCCGAGGGGCACTGCTGGCACATGATGGCGTATATTACATTGGTAGATGTGCAGGTGAATGAACCAGTGATGGTGTGGCTGATCTGGTTAGGGCCTGTGATGGTGTCGCTGGTGTAGATATGTGGGCAGAGTTGGCACTGAGGTTTGTTGCATGGATTGGTTCCTGAGTTAGAGTTACTGTGGTGAGAATTTGTATAGTTGCTGGTGAGAATTTGCTTCAGGTTGGCGGGTTGTCTGTGGGCGAGGAATGGCCTGTCTCCCAAGGCCTGTGAAAGTGAGGGATCATTGTCCAGGATGGGTTGTAGATCACTGATGATGCGTTGGAGAGGTTTTAGCTGAAGACTGTAGGTGATGATGGCCAGTGGTGTTCTGTTGGTTTCTTTCTTGGGCTTGTCTTGTAGTAGGAGGCTTCTGGGTACATGCCTGGCTCTGTTAATCTGTTTCCTCACTTCCTCGTGTGGGTATTGTAGTTTCAAGAATGCTTAGTGAAGATCTTGTAGGAGTTGGTCTCTGTCTGAGGGGTTGGAGCAAATGCGGTTGTACCTTAGTGCTTGGCTGTAGACAACAGACCATGTTGTGTGTCCGGGATGGAAGCTGGAGGCATGAAGGTAGGCATAGCGGTCAGTAGGTTTGTGGTATAGGGTGGTGTTTATGTGACCGTCACTTATTTGCACCATGGTGTCCAGGAAGTGGATCTCTTGTGTAGACTGGTCTAGGCTTATTTGCACCGTGGTGTCCAGGAAGTGGCTCTCTTGTGTAGACTGGTCTTGTGTAGATGATGGGGTGGAAGCTGTTGAAATCATGGTGGAATTCTTCCAGAGTCTCCTTCCCATGGATCCAGATGATTAAGATGTCATCAATGTAGCGTAGGTAGAGAAGGGGCGTTAGTGGACGAGAGCCAAGGAAGCGTTGTTCCATGTCAGCCATAAAAATGTTGGCATATTGTGGGGCCCTGCGGGTGCCACTGGTTTGGAGGTATATAATGTCACTGAATCTGAAATAGTGTGTGAGGATAAAGTCACAGAGCTCAGCCACCAGTTGTGCTGTGGCATCATCAGGGATACTGTTCCTGACAGCCTGTATTCCATCTATGTGGGGGATGTTTGTGTAGATAGCCTCTACATCCATGGTGGCTAGGATGGTATTTTCTGGAAGATCACCAATGCACTGTAGTTTTCTCAGGAAATCAGTGGTGTCATGGAGATAGCTGGCAGTGCTGGTGGCATAGGGTCTGAGTAGAGAGTCCACATATCCAGACAGTCCTTCAATAAGAATGCCAATGCCCGAGATGATGGGGCATCCAGGATTTCCAGGTTTGTGGATCTTGGGTAGTAGATAGAATAACCCCGGTCAGGGCTCTAAGGGTGTGTTGATTTGTTCCTGTGCTTGTGTAGGGAGTGTCCTGAGCAGATGGTGCAGTTTCTTAGTGTACTCCTCAGTGGAATCTGAGGAAAATGGGCTGTAGAATCAAAGAGGCTTAAAGGAGGTTCTGTTGTCATCATGAACAGGTCTGACTACCAAAAGGAGGCTGCCAGACAACTCTCCAATACCAAATTCTATAGGCCACTTTCCTCAGATCCCATCAGGGACAGCCTTTGTCTTCACAGGCAGCCAGTGCATGGAATCATTCCCTCAGACTGACTGTATGAGACGTACTCTTATTGCTGGGCTTATGGTATGGGAGCCAGAAAAAAAGACAACCACTCTTTTGAAGAACCTGGCCCTAGGACCCAAGTGCCAACTGAAAACGGCAGCAGCATAAAATGGTATCCTGCAGCCACTCAGGGGTCTCTCCTTTATGGCCAATAGTGGTGCTGACTCTTCCTGACCAATGAAGGCTGCTCCTCAAACTGAAGCTTTCATAGCTCCTGCAGGCTACACCTTTGGGCTAGGCCCCAGTCTCCACCTTGGGAGGGGTTATTAGAGTGAAGTGATATTGCTACTCAGTGTGTACACATGAGGTAGGGTGAGTACACGTGTGGTTGAGGGTGGCATGGAACATTCAGGTGAGAAGTGAGGGCAGACAAGTGGGGATGAGCACTGGGGAGAGTGGAGGAAAGGACAGACAAGATGATCCAATGGTTAGTGCATGAACCTAAAATTTGAGAGAAAATTTCAGCATCACCTTGTGGAAGTGATTTTGCCTCTCTGTACCTTAATTCCATTGGTAAAATGGGATAGTAGCTCTTTCCTGTCTCACAATCTGAAAGACTGAGGTGCTCAGATACTATGGTGAGGGGAGCGATACAAGCATCATTGTGATATAGAAGAGTGGGTTCCAAAGAAAAGGGGGGGGGGAATAAGCAAAGGGAAAGAGAGGAGACAGAAGCATTGGAAAATTCTACTATAAAAGCCAGGAAGTTTAGAGAGCAAAGGCAGTTAATAGGGAGAAACAAGTTAGCAACATGGAGAAGATAAATAAGATGAGGCTGGGACTAGAGCAAGCGGGGGACCTAAGGCCCAGGTGCCAGATGCGGTCTCTGGCTTGCTTGGATCCGGCCCCTGAGGCTCAGAGCTCCTTCCCCCCAGCATTGGGAGCCTGTGGTGGCACTCCAGCCCCCGCAGCCCCGCACCTAACTGATTGTCTGTGGGTCAGCAGCCCACAACCCAAAAATCGCCCCTGGATAGAGGGAAACAACAATAAACAGTGATTAAAACAGAATATGAGAATTATGTCCCTGCAAATGAATGGTATTCCCTCACCTTGAACAGTCCAATCAGAAAACAGGTTACAAGCAGAGAACAAACATGTTTATAGACACATACATCTCTCCATATGACTGCAAAGATTGGGATTCTTTTGTTTATAGAACAGATGAACAAGAGGGTAGAAAACAGAGGTATATAAAACAATGAATAGTATTTTAAAGGTAAATCATGCATTCCTGTTTACGCTCTCACATAGGGAAAGAAAAAATACATTCAATGGAACTGAAAGAGAACAAATTTTAAAATGGTTGTACAAAATATATTTTTACATAATTAACATGGAGAACTCATTGCCATAAGATATGAGCATTAAAAGGACTCAAAATGGGAGATTTTGACATGGATACATTCATTCTTACTGGAGAGAGGATAAAAAAGATAAGAGGCATAACCTCTCATGCTTAAGGGCATAAACCAAGTGCCTGTGTTTGGCAAGTAGCTTCCTAGGTTCAATTAGTCCATAATTGTCAACTATAGCAGGTTTTGGGGGAGATGGAAGGGGGACTGCATCATTCTTGGAAGCATCTGCTATTGGCTGCATCTGAGACAGAACACTGGACTAGAAGGACTACTGACCCAATTTGGTGTGGTAATTTGTAAATTCCAATAATATAAAGAAGGAAGCAATGGTTGGTTAAAGAGAAAAAATAGACATGTTTCCTGTTATTGACCAGAATAGATTTACTGTGCACTTTCTGGACATTTCTCTTTCTGACATTTCTACTCCTACCCAATATTTTCAACCACATAACCTCCCCCTTATTTATCTGAGCTCCACTCATGTTGGTTAAAGGTGAGTAGTAGGTCCTTTCTAAAAGGATGTGGACCATATACTATCTTCCTGCATTACAGAACTCCAATAAAATCCTTCATCTTGCTAGATCTCTCCTCACAGATGTCACAAGCATGGTGGTAAGAAAATTTTCTACTTTAAAAACCTTCTCAGCCAGGTACTTTGCAACACAGAAGAATTCTATTTTTTCTATTTTTGACATATTCTTCCATGATTTAAATTACTTGTTATGCTCCTGCTCTCTTATTGACAGTGCTTCTTGACAGGAGAAAGATTAATTTGCCTTTAAAATATGGAAGACATAAAAACACCCACTAACAGTAAGAAATGATGTAGCAAGAAGATTCCACTCTTTGGGGGCATGCATGATTTTTTAAATTTTATTTTTGGAGTAAGCCTGTGACCCTTTTCTCCTCCTCAAGCCCATTTGTGCTTCAACCAAGTCTGGGTCCCAACAAATGCGTCAATCAGCATGATAGCTGGACACGGACATTTTCTCAAATAGCTCCCAAATAGCAGTGAAAAGTGCAAGGATCCACCAGAGATCTTTAAAGCCAACTCCCTTGTATGCTCTTCTCTTGGCCATTGTTTAACAATACTGACACTTGCCCCACAAGCCCTTTCAAAAACAAAGTAAATTATCTGTCTTTCCATAAACTTTGCACCACGGAGCTTGGGTAACATCACACAAAAATTCTTCACTTTCTAGAAACCAAGAAAAAGTAGATTAGATCCAGGATAGTGGCTCTCATGGTTACATGAGGACCTAATCTCAATAAGACTAATGGAATGCCAAAATCTCATTAGCAGAAATAGATATTGAAAAGAACCCTGTCCTTTGTACACCTCTCTGGCTTAACTGCACTGATATCACTGGCCTTCTACTAGCACCAAATATGGCCCACCACTATCATCATTATGTAGAAAAAATTCCACTGAAGAGAGTTACTTTGCACAGGTTACCTGTTAACAATTCCTTTATAGCCATGCCCTTTCCCCATGGGTCTAAGGCAGACTATTGAAAGCCAGCCAATAACTCTATTGCCAGTTTGTATTTTAGGTTTACTTGGCTACACATGCTGAAAATCCTGGATAGCTAAGGCTGCATCAGGCTGTGATGAAGAGTCCACGGTTCCTAGGTGATACTTTACATCCCATGAAGAAAGTAATGGAAATAAATCCATGTAGATTAACAAAAGGATTCACTACAGGAGACTAATTTATCTCCAGAAAATTTAACAGTTATCTAAAGTGTACAGCAAAACACAAGGTACACTATTTTCAGATTCTTTCTCAAAGATCAATAAATGCAATAAACCTACAACTCCATCTCATTTCCTGAATTCAGTTTTAGAAGTCATTTTCTCTTGCTGTTAAATTTTAGAACAATTCACTTTTGAAATATAATTTAAAAACCCCTGAGGATATCACAATTCAGACCACTAAGTGGCTAAAAAAAATCTCAGTAAAAAAACCACACATTTAATTGTCTTATAAAATACACTGCTTAACTCACAGTGTGCAGGCTGGAAAGTATTTTACACTGCTCCATGCCTAAGCTGCCTTTTATCACGTCAGAGCGTGAATTTAACAGCAAAGCACTTTTGAGCATTCTCTAACTTTCCATTAAAGCTGTATTGTATTTCCTTAGACTAAAGCTCTGCAAACCCAGTCTGGCGGTTCCCTCCATGCATGTAAATCCCAATGAATTCAATGGCGTTCTACATGCCGTGTGGATTGCAGTCTGTACATGGAATCTTTCTGCTGAGGCTGAACATGCATCAGGCTACATTGCAGACTATGTGCTAAATATTTGTGAATATACGGTCAACCAGAACATCTCAGGGCTAGGATTTTAAGGGCGAAGGACAAGAGTTGGGCAAATCAATGAAAAATGTGGTTTCGGTCAATCTGTAACTACAGTATTTGTAAATTTGACATGAATAGGTTCAGCCATTCCTAAAGTGGCCAGAGGAAGAGAAATAGCCTAGGTATTGGTGATAGTGCTGTTTCTACCCATTATACTCTTCAGTCCAGCTGTCGGGGCATTCACCTGATTCAAAGTCCGCATCTAGAACAGCCACAAAATGGTCTTTTTGATTCATAAAAAATTCTGAAAAATTTTAGATTCAGTCAAATCCAAACCTAAAGGGTTTTAGTTTTGTTTTCCTCCACCTAACTTTTCAGAACTGCCCCCAAACTGAAAAATAAGTTATTTCCTCCGCTCTACTCAGCTCCCACAATTGGCGCCAGATACTCAAAATACCTCAGATCCCATTAACAATAAAAGCTAGATTTTCTAAACGATCCATCATTCAACAAGTTGTGTTCCTCTGCAAACCTGACCATATATTTGGTGGCTACATGGGAGATGTTCTATTCTGAAAATCTGGCTTTGTATATATAAATGAATATAAGGCAACAATAAAGTGAGACAACTATTTGCGCACTCCTGGTTTAGTGGCAACTATAAATAAAATACACTCTAAAAATTGGACTCAAGCTCAAATTATGTGTTAAGGTCACAGTTACATACCTAATAATGTTAAACACAGCTAATCATTTAAGACAAATTATATCCGCCAAAAGCAACACACATTTCATTATATTCATGGACCCACATGAATTCTGGGGAATTCACCAACTGTGCTAAATTATGCATCAGAATCAGACTTTTTATTTTAAAAGAATTATGTTTTTTAACCTTCTGGCTGAAACAATAATCGTGAATATGTGAATTAACAAACCCTTGCACTGCCATCTACCTGAGCTTGCAGCAGTCTTAAACAATATTGGAATGGTGTAACCCAGTGGTCCCCAACCTTTTGGGCCTGCCGGGAGCCCGGGGGCAGGGCTGCTCACGCGCCGCATGCCTGGGGGCAGGGCCACGCATGAGCCATGCGCCCGGGGCCCGGGGAGCAAGAATGGCTTGGACCGGCCCTGATCACTCGGTGGGTGCACATAAATGCCCCGGCGGGCACCGCTTTGGGGGCCACTGGTGTAACCAGTACCATTTATTTCAATGGGCTGAAACTCTGGTATTTAAAGATGACAGTTAAATGCTAAAATAATTAACTATTTCACTGCTGATCCTTTTGCTAACTGTTCAACCCAAAGTTACCTCCTCTCACCTCTCCAGGTGAGAGAAGCCCCAACAATTTCCAAGTCACCTACTAAATCCTCCTACATTATTGATACACAAATAGTCCCACCAGAAATCAGAAGTCACTTCTGAAAATGTAGACCCTCAATATCTAAATTACTTCTCGCCTAGTGCCACTAGCATTGGGTGAGGTTACATGCAGTTCTCTGACATACAGTACCACCATAGAATCATAGAGCTGGAAGAGACCTTAGAAGGCCATCAAGTCCAGACCCCTGCCCAAGGCAGGACCAATCCCAATTATATCAACCCAGCCTGAGACTTAAACACCTCTAGGGATGGAGACTCCACTACTTCCCTAGGTAACCCATTCCAGTGCTTCACCACCTTCTTAGTGAAATAGTTTTTTCCTAATATCCAACTTGGACCTCTCCCACTGCAACTTGAGACCATTGTTCCTTGTTCTGCCATCCATCACTACTGTGAACAGCCTTTCTCCAGCCTCTTTGGAACCTCCCGTCTGGAAGTTTAAGGCTGCTATCAAATCCCCCCTCACTCTTCTCTTCTGCAGACTAAATAGACCCAACTCCCTCAGCCTCTCCTCGTAGGTCATATGCTCCAGCCCCCTAATCATTTTGGTTGCCCTCCGCTGGACCCTCTCCAATGCATCCACATCCTTCCTGTAATTGAGGGCCCAAAACTGGACACAATACTCCAGATATGGCCTCACCAGAGCCGAGTAAAGAGGAATAATCACATCTCTGGATCGACTGGCAATGCTCCTCTTAATGCAACCTAATATGCCATTAGCCTTCTTGGCTACAAGGGCACACTGTTGATTCATGTCCAGCTTCTCATCCACTGTAACCCCCAGGTCCTTTTCTACAGAACTGGTACTTAGCCGGTTGGTCCCCAGCCTGTAACAATGCTTGGGATTCTTCCATCCCAAGTGCAGGACTCTACACTTGTCCTTGTTGAATTTCATCAGATTTCTTGTGGCCCAATCCTCCAACTTATCTAAGTCCTTCTGGACTCTATCCCTGCCCTCCAGTGTATCTACCTCTCCCCCTAGCTTAGTGTCATCTGCAAACTTGCTGAGGGTGCAATCCATCCCCTCATCCAGGTCATTAATAAAGATGTTGAACAAAACCGGTCCCAGAACCAAACCTTGGGGCACTCTGCTAGAAACCGACTGCCATCCTGACATCGAGCCGTTGATCACTACCCACTGGGCCCAACCTTCCAGCCAGCTTTCTATCCATCTTACCGACCATTTATCCAATCCACATTCCCTTAACTTGCTGGCAAGAATATTGTGGGAGACCGTATCAAAAGCCTTGCTAAAGTCAAGGTACATCACATCCACTGACTTCCCCATATCCACAGAGCTAGTTACCTCATCATAGAAGCTAATCAGATTGGTCAGGCATGACTTGGCACCTCAGTTCATATGCAATCTGTATGCACAAAGTTGGCACCTGTACTGCTATTGGAGTCAAGAAATCACTACTGTGATACCATGTTCTCCTCCCCATTTCTAGGCAATACAAATCAATATCTGATTATATGACAGCTCAGAAACATCAGGGAAAGGGAAAAGTAACATTCTGGGAATTGGACTCATCACAAAACAGACTCAGTGACAGCAAATGTCTAGGTCACAGTATTTGAAGGTAGTGATCCTTGTTTCAAACTGATTCTTTGCCCGCAGCAGCAGCCATCTACTTTCTGCTGAAGTCCAAGTTTGGTTTTGCAATTAATGAACTCATGTGCTCCCAACTTGGAAAATCCTCTTTTAAGGTAAAATTTCTGCTATAATATTTACAGATAGACACACTAATTCTCCTGATGATGGTAATTAATGTGCTGCTTATATCCTATTATGTGGGAGTTTAACAAGCTGGAGGGTAGCTAATGAATCCTGCACTTGTCTTAAATACAGAGAAACTAAAACATGACAGAAGAATGCAGAAAATAGAGCATAAAAATTAATGATTTACTAAGGAGAATCTTTCAGATTAAAAAACCTTTATCCTAAACAGGTTATTGAAAAATAACAGAGGTTCGAATCCATCAGCATGCTGTTTGGAAATGATTATTAGAATTTCTTTTGGTGCTGATGCTCTCAAGATCGTGTTCTTTGTGAACTTTTCTTAATTTCACATTGTTTATTTTTGGGGTCCTGATTCAGCAGAGTACTTCAGTACAAATTTAAATTTTTAATACATACTTAAGGACTTGGTCGAATAGGGTGAAGTTAAGCAAGTGGCCAGGTGCTTTGCTGAATCATGGCTTGAGTGACTAATTACCTCTCCTGTTCTGCAAATAGCATAAAACGCATATTCATGCGCACACAGCCTTCACTAAAGCTCCATCCAGCTCAAAATCACAGCAGCCTCCAAGAGTATGCATGACCTAGAAGGCCATAAAAATTGATTCTTGTATAGTCTGGCACAGGCAGAAGAAACAATCCTTAAAAAGGAATAGGTCTACACAGTAGGGATTGTGGAAATGCTCAGAGGGTAAGAAAGAAAGGGGAGAGCTCTTCTCCATTGGTCCCTAAATGCTACTGATAATGGGTCTGTAATTTATTAATATTATTTACTGTTTATATTGCAGTAGCACCTAGAGGTCTTAGTCATGTACCACGGTCCCATTGTGCTAGGTCAGTGTTTCTTAAACTTTTTAAGACTGAGGAACACCAAACAATAATTTTTTTTTATGAGGAACACCAAGGATTTTTTGTTGAGCAGAAAAAAAAGGCGTCGGGGGAAAGTTATTGAGGAAAAAAAAAAGGTCGCCTGCCTCTTTAAGGGCGGCCATTTTTAACTCTGTTGTTCTCCTTAGCACACCTCCAACTGCCTTGCGGCACACCGGTGTGCCACGGAACACAGTTTAAGAAACACTGCACTAGGTGCTCTTTGAACACAGAACCGAACGATGGTCCTGGCTCCAAAGAGCTTACAATCCAAGTAAATTCCTGGCCGTATGTTGGGTCCACACTCCAGGGGGAAACAGAGCTGCATTGGCCTCCTTTCAGCAATCCCGGCAACGGAGAAGGATTCTGGGCATTATGGTTTGTCTGCTTGTTGTCCCCAAACTTACTTTCATGATGATGGGAGTTAGGGGGACAATTCTGTTTCTTATGTGCATTAATGGATGGTGGGTGTATACTACAAGTAAGTTGGAGGGGTTGCCATCTCCCTTCTCTTACCTTTCATGACAGAAAGGAGATGGGCAACCTTTCCAAAATTAATCCATAACTGGCTGATGAAATGTCAGTTGGATTAAGAAGTTGTCCTTGTAGTGGGATATTGGCAGATATAATATGACTTGGCATATTCAATTCAGTGACTCTTCCTGGAAGTGACTGATAAGATGCTACATAAGAAAGTAGGGATGTAAAATTGTAACCATGTAAATTCCTAAAAATCACAGTGGTTACACATGCTGTGGGAAAGAGCCAGCATGTAACCTGCAATGGAGAGATGGCTGGACCACTGGCCGGGGCCAAGACACTCCAGCCCCTACTGGTTAACTGGCACCTGTAAGCCTCACTTGTTAAGGGTGAGGCTTATCGGTTAACCTTTTACATCCCTAGTGCAGAAACATACAACTCATTTCAGACATTAATTTTAACAATTGACACAACTTAAAAATGCACTTAAACAGAAAGACAAGGTAGATGGAGTAATATCTTATCTCAGAACTTGTTTTGGCTAGAAATGGTGTCCCTAGCCTCTGTTTGTCAAAGGCTGGAAATGGGTAACGTGGGAGGGATCGCTTGATAATTACCTGTTCCGTTCATTCGTTCTGGTGCACCTGGCATTGGCCACTGTCGGAAGACAGGATCCTGGGCTAGATGGATCTTTGGACTGACCCAGTGTGGTTGGTCTTATGTTCTCTCACCAACAGAAGCTGGTCCAGTGAAATATATTACTGTGCCTCACTTTGTCTCTATTTAACAGAAAAGTTGATGTGCTATAAAATGACTTTTGTCTAGAAAAAAACTCCTGGGTTCAATTTCAACCTCCAATGAATACTCCTTAGACAACTGCACTCCTGACAACAGTCACTTCACCTGTGTGTGATTCAGTTTATCTAACTGCACAATGAATACAATAGTAATAGTCAACTACCACAGAGAGGTATTAGAAACATATTAATGTTTTGGAAAAAGTTCCTTGGTAGAGTTGGATAAAAAAGGGGTTATATAAACATATTGTTACTACTACGAAACAGGAAGAAACCTACTTACTCACAATGAAGTGATCATAATCAGAGCATAATCAGAGCTCTTTGCAGTCAAATTTGGCTACGTCTACACTGGCAGCTTCTTGCGGAAGAACAGCTGTTCTTCCGCAAAAACTTGCTGGCTGTCTAGATTGCATGAGCGTTCTTCCAGAAGTAAATTTACAGTATAGCGTTGTAAAACAGGGCTTCTTCCGGAAGAGTTATTCCTCTCCCCCACGAGGAATAAGCCCTCTTGCGCAAGAGCTCTTTCAGAAGAGGGCAGCGTAAACAGGCAACATGAATTTCTTGCACAAGAAGCCCCTATGGTTAAAATGGCCATCAGAGCTTTCTTGCGGAAGAGAGCGTCTACACTGCCACGGATGCTCTTGCGCAAAAGCACATCTCTTGCGCAAAAGCACATGCCAGTGTAGACGCTCTCTTGTGGAAGAGTTTTTGCACAAGAACTCTTCTGCAAAAGAGTTCTTGTGCAAGAAGCTGCCAGTGTAGACATAGCCAAACTGATCCCCCCAGCACAAAGAGTACTCAGAATCAGAGTTCAATTGCCCTGTGACATAGCAGTGCAGCCTTCTCAGACTAAAATATCAATTACGCAGTTCATGTAATTACTCTGTGGTCTTCAGAAAGGCAGCATGGTCGACAGGAAAGATACAATAGAGTAGGAGTAAAGTTCTGATCTTCTCTTTGATCTTCTGAGTTCTGATCTTCTCTCTTACCTTGGATTTGCCCTGAGCAGTTCTCTTTTTCTACCTCTACTACATCTACCTACCTATTAGGGACAGTCTTTATTTACCTTCACATTTCTCACAGGACATTTGAAAATAGTATTTCAGTAAAACTTACAATCCAAAGTATTTTGAAAATACTATTGTAATTAAATAATAATAATAATAATTAAAGTTGCACCGTTTTCTGCATATAAATCATCCAAACTTTTGTTACACTAAAAAGTTTTAGCACGTTAACTGGTGATCAGCTATAAAAATACTTATAACCATGTAGTTTATTTCAGTTCAGGACATACAATACACTATACAGGTATAATGCACTTTTATACCAGAGTAGCTACATCCACAATTAAAGCTTATACCAGCATAAGTATTCCAACAAAATATATCTATCCGTGTATTTTAGAAACGTACATCTATTTATCTGTCTGAGAGTGCATTTGTTCAAGGACTCCTCCTAAATGATCAGAGTTAGGATTACCAATTTGGTGTGGAGCATCCTCTTAGCATAACTTAAAGCACAGTAAGGGTTTGGTTGTGCCAGGACAATGGGATGTGCCTGGGATTCAATTGTTTCTCATGTACTAGAAAGGAAGGGGTCTAGAAGGAATGACCACAGGAAGACAGCAAGTGCTCCAGTGGGAAGCCACTGGCCAGCAGCAGCAGACAACCTGGCTTGCCCTGGAGATCAGTTACCAGCCCACCCCACCCCACCCGCTGCCTCCAGGTGGGCTTCAGGGAGCACCAGTGAGCAGCCTGTGCAGCCCCATCCAATCTCCCAGGCCAGCCCTGAGGAGTATCACCATACTCCCCCCATGCTCTGGCACAAAGCCAGTGGCCAGGGTGCTCCTCCTGCCTCTCCCCCTGGCCAGCACTGGGAAGAAGCCTCTGGCTGGGGTGCACAGCCCCTCTCCTACCCCACACCAGGCTGAACCAGGGAGAAGCCATCAGCCAGGGTGTGTAATCCTACTCCCACTCAGGGCCGGACCCAGGCAATGCTGGGTAAGTCTTCTAGTAAATAAATAAATAAATAAATAATCACAACCCCCAACTAACAATGTTACCCATATCACTTTCGAGTACAGGTCAGGCCCAGGTGTGTTAATGGAACTATATCTGGCAGTTATCTTCTCTCACTACTGGAATTATGAATCATCTCCCACAAATGGATCGGGAGCAGATGCTTTAGGCATCAGTTCAGCAAAGCACTTAAACATGCGTCTACCTTTAAATATACGAGTAGTCTTACTGATGTCAGTGGCACAGGGTTTAAGTTATTAGGCATTTCAGGCTACCTTGTCACCAGCTGGAATTAGGTGGGATTATCTGTTAACATCTTGAATTAGCTCAAGAGCATACTTGGTTATAGGGTTTGAACCTGCCCCCATTCAAATGAATGGAATCAACTTGAATAACTGAATGGTGCAGGGTGAAGTTCACACTCATCAGACTGTAGGAGTCCAAGTAAACCTCAGATCTGTAAGTCTGTGACAACTGTATATGGAAAACAGGAAATATCAAAGTAGGTAAATGGAGAGAGTCCTTATTATCCATCGGTAGACCGTAGGGAAACTGTAGAAATGTTATTCAATATTCTTAAGATTTCCTGTTACTTAACAGCAGAGACATGAATTAATATTTCATTCTGTTGGTCTATGTAACTCATCTAGAGTATGAAAGTCACTTTCTAGTTCCAGGCTGTGATAGAATCAGATCTGAAGTCTGTCTAAAAAGAATCTGCCTGAGTGTGATCTTTACTACCCTAATCACTAGCTGAGTCCAAGCTGTTTTCATGCCTTTTTTATGACAGTCTGAGAAAGTTGACATCATCGTAATCATAAAATAAAAAATGTTGATCCCTTAAGCAAGAAAACACAGACATAGTTTTGCTGGGTAAAATATGGGCACTTCTGCCTCAGTGCCCTTTAAATAAACTATGCAAGATGTAAATCTGCATTTCTTGGATTGTGTAGCTTTGCATAAACCTAGAAATACAATGATACTTTGTCCTTTTAGGTAATTTGTTCTGTTTCTTTCTCTGGCTTCTTGACATTTGTACAATTTTCTATTGATTTGAGGTAGATATTTTTTTAAAATAGTACAAAGAAATACCGTGAATTTAAATTTTCCTATTTCTAACAATTAGCAGCAACAAATTCTTTGATACATATAAAAAGCCCAGACAAAAATCACACACACAAAGAGTAACCAGTACTCCAAACCCTCAAATGAGCTTGTTTCTCACTGAAGTTTACAATCAAACCAAAATGCTGAACCAAAGCCTCCTTTGAAGTTTAAATCCAGATTGGAATTTCACCAACACCTATACCTCTAACAGGCTGAACACCTTCAAATTTGGGGAAAATGTTCATCTGCTTCCAAACTTTTTGGCTTGTGACCATCTCCATTCAGTTTGGCCTGTAAGCAATAAGCCTTTAAGCTGTTGTTACTGCTTTGTTAGATTAACAACAATGGCTGTCATGAAATAACCTAACAAATTTACAGCACTAAAAAAAACCCCAAACCCAAATTTCTTAGGAAGGAACACCACATGCATTGTGACTGACACATATTTTCTATGCTTATTCACAATATTGGCTATATCGGTGGTACTCAGTTAAAATGATTATTGCATGCAGCATGGCTACCTTTTTAATGTAAATTGCATGCAAATGTATGCAACACTATATTTAATGCAGATGTAGCAAAAAGTATTAAGATGTGCAGGGCCTAATTAGGTCCTACATCAAAAACTATATATAAAACTTGACTCCAGAGTCTCAGCAAAACAAATTTAAGCTAGAAATCCCAGTATACATTTTTAAGAAGAAAAATACCTAATTCTTTCCCCTCTGACTTCTGCCAAGCTGAGGAATGCATAGTATTGAAAATGAGTATCTTGTTTAATTATTTCTCCTGTAAAACATAGTATCTTCCTTTTTAATAAAGACCAGAATATGAATAATTGCAAAGCTGTCTTATTCTCTTCAGTCCCTTAAGATTTTAAATGAGAGATGGCCACATCATAATACGTGGCAATATCTGAAAGCTAGAAATAAGGACAGATCATTTAACTTCACTGAAATGTGCTGGACTGGGTGAAAAAGTAGAGTAAGAAATAGAAAGGTTGGCTTTTTGCAATAAGTTCACTGCAAGTTTGGCCACTGAGTTCGTGGATCAGGGCTGGATTGTAAAAGAAAGAGGTATCCTTTCCTGTGAGGTGCTAAGCACCTCCTCCAAGGTGCTGAGTGCTTTCAATTCCCATCAATCTCAAAGGGAAGTAAGGATGCTCATCAGCTTTCAGGTGGGGAACCAAGCACTTATCACAGGTGGGTTCTTTATAAGTGCTAAGTATACTTCAGTGGGAACTGCACTGATTAGGAATGGCAGGGTTTGGCCACACTGTTATAACCACAAAGGGGTTGTTTACACGAGTGGTATTAGTGTATGTGTAAGCAGGGTCAGGATAAGCTCTACCCTGATATCTGGTGGTGAATTGTGGCGAGTGGTGCAAAAAGACTTCAGGGGCTGATCTCGTTTGCATCGGCACACCCACCCCGCCTAGTATGTGCTCACAGCAGCCCTAATGGTCACTCTGGCCACTGTGGGATCCCTAGTCTCTCTGTAATTGAGGCTGGGGGGATAAAGTGTTGTTACCCTGATTATGTGAATCAAGAACAGTGGAATAGTGGAACTGTTTTATGACAGAGGGATTCGCCATAAACTAAGTAGCACTCGCTAAACAAGGGGCATGGGTTCCAAACCTAGTCAAGCTGAGAGAGGCTGGGGACAGGTATTTGTACCTGGTGGTGGGGCCCTGTCTGAGGGCCTAAAAAGCACCAATTGCACCCTCTCCACTGTGGAATATCAGAGCTAATTTGGATTCCATTAGGAGTCTAGTTGCAAGCTGCTGAGCTGACTTCACTGTGGGCCAATTGTGCACTAGCACTGAGGCTCCTCTACTATGAGCTGAACTTGCTGAAGAGCTGAAATCACTGTGTGCTGTGGGGAGCCTGATGCTATACTGCTGAGCTACTAGCAGAGCAGTTCGAGGGGCGGCTAGCAGGGCAGTTTGTGGGAATGACCAGCGGGCGCAGGCGGCCAGCAGAGCGGCTGGCAGGGACGACCAGCGGGTGGCCGGTAGGAGCGGCAGCAGGCAGCCAGTGGAGCAGCTGCAGGAACAACCAGCTGGCAGCCAGGGGCGTGGACCGAGACGACTGGCGGAGCAGGGCAGTTCGTGGGATGGCTGGAGCGGCTCACGGGACAGCAGGTGGAGTGTGGCAGAGTGACTCGCGTTAACGGCGGCAGCAGAACCCTACAGAGAGGCGGAACCATCAGCGAACCACATAAGGTGTATCACCCCCGCTCCCTGCATTCCACCCAGATTGGGATGGTAAAACCCTGCTGGTGAACTTTTGAACTCTGGGGCAGCACTGACCCAGGGCAGAGACTTTTGGGGTGTCGGACTTTGGGTGATTTTTTCGGTTGCTGGACTCGAGACTCTTGGGGTGTTGGACTTTTGGGGACTTTGGTTGATTCTTGGCTGGGGGTGGGTCTTTGCTCATGTTTCGTCTATGAATCAGAGTTGTGGTGTTTTCCCAATTTAATGCTGATGTCAGTTACCTCATGTTCTTAAAGATTTGCTGTTATACCGAGGCTCTGTGCTTGCAAAAGGAGAAGAATTGCCTCTTTGAGGCACCCAGGGGTGTGTGTAAGATTTCCCAGGTCACTGGGTGGGGGCTCAAGCCAGTGTTGTATTACGTTGTTGGGAGGAGACCCCTAGATACTGAACCCGGACCTTGCTGCTATTAACCCTTCGGCCTGGCAGAAGGGTTACATATGTGTTTGTATCCCCAATCACATCAACCTTCTTTCTCTATTATTCAGAGGGCTCACAATTAGCAGTTGTGCAGGAGCGAGTACAATTAATTTGCTTGAAAACTTTATATTCATGAGAATCGGTGAACCAAAGATTATACAAATACCCCAGCGAGACAGAAAGAAACTCCACTCTCTCTCCCTCATCTCTGGAGAAAAGCTGAAGGCTGAAGCTCCCTGTTCCCAGAGAAGGGGTGGGTAAATACCGGTCTGCTGGGTGAGTTCCTGATGGGCTCCCACTGCTATCTTTACCTGCATGGTCGTAGGGGCCGGCGATCACAGCTCCCATTGGCCACTGATCACCGTTCCCAGCCAATGGGAGCTGCAGGAAGTTGTTGTGTTATTGCCCACCCAGTCCCAGTCCTTTAGAACCTGCAGGAGGAAAATGAAGGCTCTAAGGGTGTGTCTAGACTACATGGCTTCTTCGACGGAGCCATGTAGATTAGGCAGAACGACACAGGGAAATGAAGCTGCGATTTAAATAATCGCCGCTTCATTTAAATCAAAATGGCCGCCGCGCTGTGCCGATCAGCTGTATGTTGGCACAGCATGGCAGTCTAGACGGGGATCTGCCGACCCCAGAACCCTTTGTCGGCAGATCCTTTATGCCTTGTGAAATGAGGCTTACAGGATCTGCCGACAAAGGGTTCTGGGGTCGGCAGATCCCCGTTTTGACTGCCGCGCTGTGCCGACAAACAGCTGATCGGCACAGCACAGCGGCCATTTTGATTTAAATGAAGCGGCGATTATTTAAATCCTTTTAATTTCCCTTTGTCGTCCTGCCTCATCTACATGGCTCCGTCGACAGACCCATGCAGTCTAGACACACCCTAAGAGTGATGCTTAGGGAGGAACATGATTACATGAAAATCCACCCCATCTGCACCATATCTTAAAAGGAGCAAAAGGAGATGGAGCTCGTGGAACTGGTGCTAATGCTCTCTGGAGTTAAATCTTCCCTCTCCTCCTTGGTGTTTACCATCCCAGTGAGGCCTGGAGGATGCTGAGCCTTGGTCACCTCTGCCTAAAAGCTCCTCCTCTTTGCCCCTCTCCACTGTTATCTGAAACTCTCTTCTGAATGGGCTTCCCTGACCAGCAGCTAACTTCAAAGACTCCCTTTCCTAAATTATGGCACACATCTGTGATAACCTGGGCATTCATTAGTATTTGTGCTCTTCAGAAAATTTCACACTCAGCTCCGCCTGTCTCTGGTGACTGCCCAATTTCTCTGACCAAAAGTGCTGATGAACTCCCCCACCCTACAATCTAAAAATTATTTTCAATTTCTAGTTCCCTCTCCATCTTGGTCTGTAGTTCTCTTATGTCTGTTTTGCTAGTTCTATGAGAAAAAAATTGACATCACCATATTATCCCAGTACAAGCCAAACTTAACATCCTGCATATGTTGTGCAGGATATTTAAAAAAAAAAAAAAAAAAAAAAGGCCTTTCATTTCTCTGCCCAGTTCGCAGCTTCACAGAGGCAAACAAAATTTACATCTCCAAGAAATGGTGGAAGAACAAAAATGCTCAACAGGTGCGAATAAAAAATTATTGGGTAAATTTCAGGTGCTTCTTCTATATCTCAAGAAATACTAGAGGATTTACCCAGCATTGTTCAGATCCTTGTGGGGGCACAAAAGGGATGGGGGGGGGAGGGCAGGGAACTGAAAGGTGTATGTGGGAAGCTCAGGACAAGGTGTGGGGGATCAGGAATCAGGGGCAAGAAACTGGAAGGTGTGGGGTGGCCTTGGAGCAGGGAGTGCAAGAGTCAGGGCAGGAGACTGGTGTGTGGGGGGCTCAGGGCAGGGATCTGGGTGTGGGGGGGGTCACCAACAAGCTGGCTGGGGACAACTTCCCAGGGGTGACCAGGAGGGGGTGCGTGCCCCGTATGGTGGTTAGCAACATCTAGAGCCCCTGCCACTCTGTTCCTGGTGCAACCGTGCCCCTGTGGTCATTCGACAGCATGACAGTTGCTGCTAGCAAACCACTTCCTTTCCATTTGATTAGACACAATCAAATACAATCCTAATACATCCCATTGTCCTGGCACAACCCTCACCTTGCTTAAGTTATGATAAGAGGGAATGGCGAATCAAATTTGGTGGACCTAGGAGGAGTTCTTGAACAGACTCACAGACAGACACACACACACAAACTCTCTCAGATAAACAGTAGATATTGACACTTGTGGTTCACCAACAATCAGGTCAAAAGAGGCACATTTGTCTATCATCTGTACCACTGCTCTGGACAAAAGAATGCTTTTGAAATGGGGACCACTAATTCCAAGGGACTAATACAGAGGGTTCTGAGAATTAATATAGGAAAAAATGAGTACAGTAGATGGAGAAAAGAAATAAAACCAACACCTTTCGCTAAACACATCATAGAAAAACTGGTCATCAATTGCTTTTGTGCATATAATTTGCCATCCCTGCATTCTTTAAGGCACCAAAGCAATGTTCGTAGCCTTGTATTTGAATTAACCAGGCCCAGAGGATAAAACTTTCAAATTAAACACATTCCTACAGGATTTGGGGCTCATTGTGTATGCACCAAGGAAACATAACATCCTAAAAATAATGCATGTACAGAAAGAAGCACATTTTCCAGGCACATTAAAGTGGAATATGAATTATGACTGAGCTCAGGGGAATAGACATCTGATTACATGCAAAATGGAGCTTTTGTAAATAACATCATTCTTTGTAAGCTACCACAATTATTATCAGCCATTTAATTTTTCTCCCTAGCAACACATCCATCATTGTTTCAAATGTCCACTTTTACTTGTCCCTCCTGAATCATTAGGCTCCAGATTTTATAAAGCTTAAGGGAGCAGCTACATAGATTACAAATCCAAAAGCTAGAGTTCATCTCCAAATATATACTATCTTCTAAGTTTGCTGTATCCTACAAGCAAATTGCAATAACTGGAATTTCGATAAAATTATATTCTGTATTTTTTTAGACTTTATGTAAGACTGAATTGATGTCCACTCTGAAAACTTGTATGTCAGGATATGAAGAGTAAAGAAATTTACCATCCCAAATATTCAATCTTCCTATCCTTACACAAACAAGAACTAAGGTATTATTCAGTATGGACTCATAAAACTCCAGTAAGTTTACCATAATTCTAATATTTAGGAATATTAATGTAAAATATTAAGTATTTTTGTGGAGGGTTTTTTGCCTTTTAGATATACTTCTATAAGGTTCCTAAACTTCAACTAGCTAACGATGACAGAATATTTAAGGGCTTTGTACATTAAGTCCAACCATAAATTCAAAATCCTTGCCTGACATTAATTATTTAGCCTTAAGCTAATTAGATATGTTATTTCAGTAAAACCAAAGTCTTTCATTGGCCCTCAGCTTAATTTTACTGATTAAAAAATTATTAGAAGTCATTTTGCTTTGATACAGTTCCTTTCCTACAAGCTAGCTGAATTGGCAGAGAAAAACTTTCATACAAACCAAATGAACTGTGAAGTTCAGAAAGGACCATTTTCCCTTCCTTATTATTTTAGCTTATCACTGAACTTCTGGGCTTGGGCCTGAGAAGTGGGGAGGAATTTGGGGTGATCTTGTGCTGTATATATTGTACTCAAGGAAACAGGAGCTCTGTTCCCTGTTCTACTACAGATTTCTCTTTGAATTAGGGCAAGTCACTTAAGCCCACATTTTGTATTTGGGTATTTAAAGTTAGACACTGTTTTGATTTTCAGAAGTGTTGAATGGGAATCAATCATATACTAAAGTGAGATTATAAATAATGTTACAAAATACTGCAAGAAAGCCTATTCAAGTCAAATTTAGCTGCCAAAGTGTTCCAGACAATAATCAAGGTCGAAGTGGCTGTATCCAAACCAAATTCAAGCTCAACATATTTCATTACAAAGAAAGGTTGGAAATTTAGGGTGAGAAATGCAAAGATTCTCAATCTGAAGAGCTGGTGCTTTGAACAGAATCCTCACAACAGACCATGATTACTCCATCAGAGTCTCAGTTAAAATGATATTCTGTCAAAGCTGAAGTTGGTGTTCTTGGACCCAATCTCCCTCAAAATGAAATTAACAAGAGTTTTGCCATGCAACGCCAGTCCCAGATTCTCCCACCATTGCTGACAGGAAGAGCATTAGTGACATTTCACATCTCAGTGTTATTAATTAGTTCACTGATGATCAGAAGCTCAAGGCAAAGAAGAGGGCATTATGAAGAGCTTGTGAAAGTACCTTTTATTTTTTTTGTCCAGATCAATTCATGGGGATGGATCCCATAAGAACACCAGAAGACAGTTAAAAGAAATACTAGAATTTATGCTAAATCCTGCATAGTCTATGCACAGTATAGCTTTTCATATGCGACAAAAGTCTCTAGTTTCAATTAATGACCAAAATTTTGTATTTCTCCCAAGTACTATAAATATTCTTTGTAGATGTTTTATCTTCACTATCAGATCTGATTTAGCTGGTTTTAGCTGTTGTAGAAAGAAGCATTTATCTATAAGTAGAGAGTTACACAAGGAAAGTGATTTTCTGGCTGAATGCTTGGAAAGCTTTGCCTTTACCTCAAGCACTGTCCTTTTTGTGCCATGAGAAAAGGACACCACTTCAGGTAAGATATATGACGTCAGTCTTATCATACTTCATATCCAGGAAGAGCATTTTAAGTTAATGAAGAGGATAACAAAAACAACAACATCTGTAACAGTGCAGAATTCAGAAGACTGTCCCTACAGTGCTTCACACATACCTATAACCAGTTGTGACCACCCCTTCTAGCTAGGACTAACAAAGAGGCTGGAAATTCTGATTGTGTAGCGCAGGCTAATAAGAGCATTTTATATGCCTTGTATCTTGCAAACCTTGGAATAACAATAAACATTGCATCCCCCAAAGGACCCCATGCCCTTGAAGTAAGACCATACACCATTTATAAAAACACTACCTAGCCTGTCTACAACAGGCACTCAACCATGCCCTCCAGAACAAATTGAAGGAACATAAACTTCTATTACAGCTGTTGCCTAGCATATTAAATTCTGTTCCACATACAGCTGCATTTGGGTGATTTCTATATGAAACAGTCTTCCCATTTCCTCCCAGAGACATCAGAAAGTACACTGGTTGACACCAGGATTTGGTTTTAATGAAAGAAAAGAGTGGCAGGAGTCTCCTTGAGGCTTGTAGCAAATAAAGCAATAATCTAAGAATTATACCTACTCTTATCTTACTCTTTTCATTAGCAGATCTCAGAGTGCTTTCCAAAAGAGGTAAAAGAATCATCCCCATTTTACAACTGGGGGAACTGAGGCACAGAAAGACAAAATGACTTGTCCCAAAGAGGACAGAATAAGAGCTCTTCTGAGCCCCATTCTCCTGGGCTATCTGCTGGAACACATTATCTATTTCTCCTTACAAATTTATTACTCAAACAAATATTCAAATACACTATTCATAAAAGACTTTGGCATATTAACCGAGCCTTACAGTAAAGCCATTTAGATGTGAAATTATTTAAATTCTGAAATACAAGGCACTGAGCTCCTCCAATTCTCATTAAGGTCCCTATCTGGAGATACTCAGTGCTTTGCAGAACTAGGCCTTTAAATAGCTGGTCACACATACAGCAAACTGACTGACTGAACTGCCCACACTAGTAAAGAGCTAAAAATAATTTTAATTGATTTTTAAACCAGTTTTAATCTGGACTGTTTTGTGGAGATCAGCAGTGTTATTTCGGAATAACATAGTCTACACTACAAGTGGTTATTACGATAATGTCAAAATAATGTTGAGCTGGAGGATTTCTAACTCCAACTCCTCCATTTTATGAGGAGTAAGGGAAGTCAAAGGAAGAGTACTGTTATGTAGATAGCGCCAAAAGCCGAAATAAGCAATTTTGACTTAAGCTATGCAATTGACATAGCTCAAGTTGCATGGCTTATTTTGGCTTTAACCCTGCTGTGTAGACGTGTCCATATTGTGGCTTTTCTATGTGAAATATGAAAATTTTCTATAATACAATATATTGCACTACAGTATATTTAGTACATACCTAGAGCTATATATTTCATTTCTCTTTGACTTTTCTATGGCATCATGGGCTCATAGATTCAGACACCATGTAGCATTTCATCAGCATAAACAGCTTACACTTTTAGTCAAAAAGATTTAATGGAATATATTTTTGTTCTCTTCTTGGCTTTTAGGGGAAAACAATACTAGGGAGAGATTTAAATGTACACTCTAATAAGCAATATTGTTAATGGTCACTTTTTAAAGGAGAGGGGCAACAGCTATCACACTCGTGTCAATATCTGCAATCATGTACATACCATAGATCAATAGGATAGAAATCGTATGCATTGCACGAGTCTGCATTTATACACATGCATATACATCTTTAATACAGAGAAGGAAATACTGAATAACTCAAATTTTTCTTACGAAAACAAACTTCTTAAATTTCTCATGCCTTGGCTGAGCAACCAGAACATCAACAAAGTGGAATAGCTCTAATTCCAATTTCAGATTACGGCAATGTAATTTCAGGCAGAATATAGCCCCATGTAGGTAGAAGTCTTCATATCAACACTGTAATCAGAATACAGAGTTGTTACTGAAAATGTGCCAAAGAGACACTGTTCAGATAAATTCAAAATTCCCTAATCCCTGAGGGTGCTCAGATCTAGAGTTTGGATTGGGCCCATCTTTGGTTTTTTAATGACATGGATTTGCAAATATTCTGTAATTAAATCAACTGGTTATTAGAACTGCACACGGTAGAGAGCCCTGTAAATAATGATGTGGAACAACGTTAGTCAAGAAAAAATAAATAAAGTTGTTAAACTATGGCTTAGAAATTTCCTTCTGGAGATTTCACTTCTATGTGAAGTATAAACAAAGATAATCCCAGAAAGTAATATCCAGATCCGAAGACTGTTTGGGACAGTTGAAAATACTATTTTATTAACAGCTAATTTTTTCCACTTCCTTCTCTCATTGAGAGCATGCCTGCATACTTAATTGCATTTATTTCTCATTTAATGACCATTGTTCTTGTCTGTCAGAACAGCTACTAGCATACAAATCTGTAGGCAAATATTTTGACAATGTCGTATGTCTCATTTTTTGAGAGAGAATGAAAAGGATTTTCACTTTTCAAATAACTTCACTCAAGTACTTAATTACAGTGCTACAAAGAACCCAATGACAGATTGAATGTCATTTTCCTGGCACAATATAGCATGTTTCAGATAGTTTGCTAATTGTTTATCCATTGCCATCACAGGCACTTAAGACAGTATAAGGAAAACAACCTGCATATCAAACTGAAGCTGGTTTTAGACAGAGATACTGCTATGTCCAAGCAGAATGTTGAGATGGGCTGTTAAAAAAAAAAAAACGAAAAAAAAAAAAAATTAGATAGGCCCAAGCAACAAAATTAATTTTGCAGTAAAAACCTCTAACGATTCATGGTGTTCCGAGCTGGGATTTTAGTTTGGCACAGCACAACAATGAACTCCTATAAAATATCAATCTGGATTAAGATTCTAAACCCCGACTATAACTCCAAATTTCCAAGCGTTCAACTCTACTGTTTTGGTTTGGGATTCTCTCTTTAGAAGCAGAATTAAACAGCTTCCAGGCCAAGTCTTCAGCTCCAGTAAGCGAATGTAACACCACAGACACCAATTTACACCACATAAGGATTTAGACACCAGAAATTAAATACAAAAAGCCAAGAACATTAATTTATTTTGGAAAGAAAGCTTCTGGATTCTCCCACTCTACTTTGTATTTGATCTTTCAGTGACAGAAATGCAAACCATCAACTGAAATTTATGTGACCTTCTGTGTTAGACATTATTGCCAAAACTGTTACAAGAACTTGATGATTTGGGAGGTTTTCACAGTTCACGTGCTCTATTTCAAATGCTCTGTTGCTCCTTCACTCATTCACAACTTCACTCCTTCCACTTGCACTCGGGACTTACCTTCCAATAAATGTATCCTAACTCTCCTTTTTGAAAACATTCCTGGAGTCCCACCTGTAGCATTCCAGCTGCAAGAGCCTAATTTGCATATACTATTGCTTAGTTCTGTAGACCACCCTACTCACACCTTAGACTGTATGCTCTAAGGCAAACACTAAGTTTTTGCACCTTTATACAACACCACGTACTTACCGCAATAAATTCCTTGCAATGAAAGCATCTTGCATGATATTTAAATATTTCTCTTTCGAGCTCCTGTATGAACCAGGAAAGCACAAAGGTTTTTAAACAGAAAAGTTAACCTTGCATTTTGATACTTATAGCTTGGATCATATTCTGGACAAAGATCCAGGTCAGATCTTTCTTTATATAGACTATTTGTTTATCTGTCATCATTGTACAGATCCTTTTGCAACTTGTACTCCCACAACCTCTTGTACAACTGTCATAAGGTACAGAAATGCCTGTTCAAGGAAAGAAAGGTCTTAACACACTATCAGTTCTGAGCAAGCCAGATGCCTTTACAGAAAGACTAACTTTCCAAGGAAAAAATTTTAAAGAAAAAACACTGAGATAACATGAGGTATTTTATCAAAAAGCTTCAGGAACAGATTTTAATTCTTTGATTTCTGAGGCTGAATTTATTGATACAACATTGTATATCTCTGGGGACTATGGATTAGGTACTGGTTGTTTAATAAAATGCTATTTTTTATTCAGATGACAGCTGCTCTAATATGCTCATCCATTTTTTTAATTTTAGGTGAGCAGAGTTAGCTTACTATGGGGTACATACAGTCAAAGATCTTTACAGAATTGAAATTATATATTAAAAGCTCTACTGTCTTGAAAATTCACTTACTGCTCTTTTATGGGAAAATGGCAGGTATTAATTGAAGGGAAGAGGGCCTTGATACTCTATACTACATTTGCAGAAGGGGAGTCTCCTTATAAAAACCTCACTCAACAACTTTGAACCTCATTTTACTCTTCAGTGATATGGGTATAATAATCTGCACTTTACAGGAACTCTTCTGAGGAATAATCAACTAATAATTGTCAAGCACTTTGAAATCCTTGGCAGAAATTTAGGTAGATAAAAATTCAAATACATTACTGTAAATTGATCATTTTGTATTAGCAACATACAAATATCCCTTAAATACAAATTACACACATTGACTTCTAATAGATCACTCGGGCTCATGGAGGAGTCTAAAAAAATGATTTAAAATTATGAACATCCCTTTGACTTTATCATATGGTTAAACCATAGAAGATTAAAAACATATAGAAGATGACATCCTTTGTATCAAACCCTATTGACTTTTTGTGTAAATACTGTGTTCGCCTATGAAATTTCCATATGCCCTCTTCATTTCAACCCCATTAAGTTCTACTCAAACTTTTTAGTCACAAATCAAACTTTGTGAAAGTCTCCATTTTCAATGCTTGGCACTAAGGAAAAAATCATAATGAACGTAAAAATAATAAATATTTTTTTTCTCACCTAACCACAATTTTTAATAGCATCTCCAGACCAGCACAGGAAGTAGGTATTGATCACAGTGCACAATCGAGCTACAATCACCTGCTACAGCAGGTGGCCATCTCCATGGTAACACTATGACAGAACCAATCTGAATTCAATTTCAGGAGTAACGAGAACAGATAATTTTGCACTCAATCAATCACTGTCAACATCTGTTATCAGCCAATCAGTCATTATGTCAGTCAGTCACACTTCCAAAAACTTCTTCCATTGAATAGTTAGGACGGAAGAGAACACTTTGACATCTAGAAACAAGATCTATCCAACTTGCCTTGCAGGTCTAAGATTTAAAGGTGCGGCATTCACATTGCTTTCCTGTGGGCAGTGTAAAAGAGAGGAGACACACAATCTGGAGTGAGAAGCCACAAAAGCAGTTGCTATCACCTACGAATTATGAGAAATAGTTCTTGGCACTGCCATTGACTGCAACATGAAGAGTTTAGAAACCATGCATATACCGATATAAGATAAGATAGCTGTTAAGGTACAGTAAGCCTTGCTAAATTCCACTAGGCCACTCTCAGGGAGAGCCATCTTGGGAGGGACAGATAGCTCAGTGGTTTGAGCATTGGTCTGCTAAACCCAGGGTTGTGAATTCAATCCTTGAGGGGGCCATTTAGGGATCTGGGGCAAATCTGTTAGGGAGGGTACTTGGTCCTGCCATGAGGGCAGGGGACTGGACTTGATGACCTCTCAAGGTCCCTTCCAGCTCTATGAGATATATATATCTTTGACAAGTGACCAAAGAATCTTTGGGGTTTCTTTATTATAAAAGGGGCAGACTAGTTAATTGTGGCAGCACTAATGATTTCCTATCTGCTCTCTGCCTTCTCCTCCTTGTTCCCTCTTGCTTTCTTCCACTGATATGGCTGTTGTTATGTATGGAGGAGATTGATGCTGTTGTCTCTCACTCCCATCACAAGGTCCACCCTGCCAAACCCCTGCTCCGGCTAACACCAAAATCTGTTTCTACCACTCATGCTGTCCTACTGTGGAGCATCTTCAGCCGAAATCCTGTGACCAGGCTGACTTCCTCCATTATAAATTCATGTTCTCTTCTTTCAAATCTGCCATTTTCCAAGCTAAAGAAATTTACTTATCTCACTTAACTGAATCTTGTGCCCACCTCTTTGCCACCTTCGGTTCACTCCTCAACTCTCACCCTCCACCTCTCTCTCTGCACAGGATCTTGCTAATTTCTTTCAAGAGAAAATTGACAAAATATTATATGACCCTCCCCTTGCCTCCCTTCTCTTTTCCCACATTACGGACTGCAGTCATTTATCCTCTGTTTGTCTAACCCAGTGTTTCTTAGAGTGTGTTCCGTGGCACACCGGTGTGCCGTGAGGCAGTCGGTGGTGTGCCACGGAGAGTAGAGTTCAAAATGGCTGCCCTTAAAAGGGCAATGCCTGCCCTCCTGTTAAAAGGGCAATGGGGGGTTTTTTTCTCAACAAAAAACCCTTGGTGTTCCACATAAAAACATTGTTTGGTGTTCCTTGGTCTTAAAAAGTTTAAGAAACACTGGTCTAACCCCTTTATTTGCCCCAGTGACTCCATCCCACCCCTTAATCTCTGTTGTGTCGAATCTCATCCTCTCCCTTACTCTTCTCCTTGCCAGCCCACTCTCTCTTCTCTGGCTCCTTCACCTCACTACACTAGCATGCTTTCTTCTTTCTCATCTTAGAAAACCCAACCTTGGCCCCCACTTCCCTCTCCAATTACCACCCTCTCTTCTTCTCCCTGTCATTTCTATGTTCATTCAAGGCTCTGTTTAAATTCATACGCCGTGGTTCCTCTCTTCCAGTGCCATCCTAGACCCTCTCTACCGCTTGCAGTCCACTAAAACCACTCTCATCAAAGCCTCTAATGACTTCTTCCAAGCCAAAAGCTCAGAACTGGTACTCCATCCTCATCACCCTTGACCTGTCAGCTGGCTGTGACTCCATCAACCAGGCTCCTCTACTTGATATTTTGTCCTCTTGGCTTCCATGCCTCATTCACAAACCACAGTGCAGCTACCATGTCTACGTTAATGACTCACACATCTGCTTGGGTACTCCAAAACTGTCTCCTTCCGCTCAAGGTAAAATCCCAGCTTCTGTCTCTAACGTCTTCCCTTGGATGTTTAGCTGACAGTTCCAGCTCAACATGGCTTTTAATGTTAGTCCCTCTCTGCTACCTTTTTTCTTGATCACTGTGACCCCCCCTCCCCAATTCTGCTTGCCACTGAGACCTGTAACTTGGGTGTTATCTTCAACTCTTGCTCCCTCCAAGACCTCACATCTAGCCTATGTTTAAATCCTGCAGATTTTTTCTGCACAACATTTCTTATGATATGTCCGTTCTATCCATCTACACAGCTCAGCTTCTCTGGAGTCAGTATCGGAAGTTTAAAGTACATGACCTCAAATTGTATTTTCCAGACTGGGATTATCATCCTTAAATACATTCTTCTTCCTCTCCACTTGGCATGATACTCATATTTTACCTAAAAAATCCTAATTCCCTTTCTCAGCTCAAACCAGAAACCCAGATTCAAATGCCCCCAAACCTTGAATAGGTTTGTATCCAGAACTAAACTCTGTAACATGGGTTCACTTCTAAAAAACAACACTGATGAGCTGGCAGAGATTTATAAAGTACGTGGAGTCACTCACTTTTTATGGTGATTTTTTGGGCTCTGTTTCACTCCCAGTGCCTGCAAGAAACCTATATAAAATCACGAACCTGAACGCTCTCTATTCAAAGGCATTGGTAAGATTAAGGAAGTTAAATTGCGGTTAATTTACTAGTCGAGTAGTCAATGGAAATTCCATCGACTACTCAACAAGTTGAGAGGCACTTCCGCATTCCTCCTTGGGGTTCTTGGAGCTCCACTGGGGTTCTTGTACATTTCAAAGGAGGAATGCAGAACACCGCATGAAGCCAGGGGCCAGCGGGAAGTCCTGATGACTCCGGGCTGCAGTGGGCATGCCAGCTTTGAAATGTACAAGAGTCCCCAGTGGGGGCTCTTGTGCATTTCAAAGCAAAGTGAAAACATGAGTTTCAAAGCAGTAGCGTTGCCAGCAGCCCGGGATCAGCTGGGGAGTCCCCAGCTGACCCTGGGTTCTGGGGAAATGCCATGTGGAATCCGCGGTCAGCAGGGGAGTCCCCCACTGATCCCAGTCCCCCACTGATCCCAGGCTCCATGTTGCACTGCTGATTTGAAATGCCACACAGAGCCTGGGGTCAGCAGGGGATTCCGCAGCTGACCCCGGGCTCCAGGTAGTGCTGCTGCTTTGAAATGCCGCCTCAGCATTTCAAAGGGGCAGCACTGCACAGCTGAGCCGGTGCTGCCCCATCTCGGCGTTTCAAAGGGGCAGCACCTCACAGCTGAGCCGGGGATCAGCTGTGAGGCACTGCCCCTTTGAATGCCACCTCGGCATTTCAAAGGGGTAGTGCTGCACAGCTGAGCTGGGCTCAGCTGTGCAGTGCTGCCCTTTGAAGTACCCCCTCTTGCTACCCCATTTGCTGCCTCTGATAGAGGCAGCAAGGGGGGGATAGAAATCGACTAGTCAACTAGTCAACTGACTATCTGATAAGCGTTTGCTTATCAGATAGTCAACTAGTCTTTAACATCCTTAGTAAACATGAGCAAAGATTTAGCCATCAACAGAATGACTACAGAAATTATTTAGTATTAGAAAGTGTGATTTTCAACTATGCAGGATGGAATCTTAGCAGTAGACTTGCAGCTTTAAATATCAATCCAAAACTGTGCAAGTCTCAAAGCACATTACAAATCTAGGTAAAAATTATTATCCTCATATTATGAACAAGTTACCTGAAGCATAAAGAAGTTAAATGACTTACACAGGGGCACCCAAAGCGAGTGGCTGAGCTGGAAAGAAAATTCAGTCTCTGGACTCCCAGTCCTGTGGTCAATGCACTACATAGGTATTTAGACCCCAAACCTCCCAATCTGCACACCGAGGTGCCTTGCAAATAGAAATCCAGAATTATTCATGCGAAATATGACAGTTGCAATTATAAAAGGCAGGCTGAGGATACTTCATGTTGAAAAGAAGTACCAATATAAGAACATCACTATCACCTTCAGACTGTTTTCCAATACTGAAGCAAGATAATCTGTTTCAACTGAAAATTTTAAAGATGCTTTTAAAAGGTTCTTTATTTTTCGGCTTTGGCATAGGGCTGGTGTGAAGGCTGCTCCCCACTCTGGCACTCTGAGTGCAGAAGGTGAGGGCCCGCAAGAGACTTTAAAAATACCTTGCCTCTCTAGGCTTCTGCTTAAAAGCTCCCCAAGGTCACTGATTCCCTGGCCTTGGAAGATAGGCTGCCACCATCAAGTGTAAAAAAACCTTCTTCTTGGACCCAGGAAGAAGCACTTGAACTTCTTCCAGAGGGGTGCCCCCAAGCCCTTTTTTCACACACACAAAAAAAAGGAAAACTGCAGTCGCTGATAACTGACCTCTCAATCTTAAGCATGCATACACAGACTTCCTGTTACCTTCCAGGACACAAGAATCAAATAATTGCCTTAAAAGGGGTGATTTTATTAACAAAACAAAAAGATAAACTTGGTAAAGCATACTTACTTGCTAGGTGTTACAGAGCAACTGAGAAAAGAACAGATTAAAACACAGAGAAATGGTATGTCTGGGCTACAGTTTAAAAACACAGTATATGGGGGGGGGGGGGGGAGGGAGGCATGGACTTAGTCCAGAGAAGTTCAACCAAACAACAAAACAAAGAAAATAACCTGATCATGACTAAACAGACATTTTCCTATCTATTTAAAATCTGTGCTTCAAGGTCCAGTCCATTTCCATGCCCAGTATTCCTTGTAGGCATGGTAGTTCTGCCTGGTTCAATTCATTTTGTTTCCCACAGCTCCTAGCTTAAAACTTCCACAAATTAAACAGCAGGCAGGTATATCTTTCCATTCAAATTTCAACACCCTCTCCCATTGGCTCTCCTGGCTCCCTGCCAACTCCCCCTAGCTACTTCAGTTTAAGCCATTAGTCACCGAATGTTGGCCAGCACTCCTCCTCCTATCCATCACAGGTGGTCATATTAGGAAGATTTCTGATCAAGTCAACTGAGCTATAGATGCCGACAGCTATCAAGCTTTGCTGCAATGAGAGAGAGGAAACGAAGTGCTGCTGGCAGTCCCAAATAATTTATTTCTCAGAACTTCTTTTGTACAAAAGAATGTGTGTAATTGGTCAGCCACAGGAAATTAATTTGTATCTCTCTGACTGCCTGGGAAGAGATGGTTATAGCTCAGGAATTGGGGGTGGAAGCATTACTGTTTTTTCCTCTCCTCTGTTCTCCTCTCTTACACGAACTAGCTGTTAAATATTCCTCCCCCCACCTTGATAGATTTTAAAAGGCATTCTGAATGAAAGGTTTCAATAATACTGCACAGAAAGATTTCATTTAGTGAAGATCACACATGCTAAAAATAGGATTTGGTATTAAGTTCCACACTCGGATGGTTTGATGAGTAGACGACACTTTTCATAATTCTGGTTAACTTATTATGAGGGAAATACCCAAGTGAGCTCACTAGTACAGAGTAAACCTTCTAGTTGTTTCTCTGAGAGCACACCAAAGTGAGAGGCGACAGTTAAGAGCAAGAAGAGAATTAAATTTCTAAAACAGAGTAAGAAGATGGGACTGTGAATACAGTATGCTGCACTTGTCACTCATTTGGTTTCACACCATTCATTTGGATCTATTTACCTTCATATCTCTTTAATGACATCATACAATAAAGCTATAGCTGGTTTGACTTTTCTTAATTCATACTCTTCAAGGGGTCCCCATGACATCACCCCAGAACTGATTCCAACAAGTCTAAAGTTTGTGCCCATCACATTCCCTGACAATAAAAGCTACCACAAAAAAAGATTGTTTTCTCATACAGCTGAGTTGCTTTACATCTAGGAGTAACTTGCAGGGTTAACAAAGAAACCGTTGGCGAACGACAGAATGTGAATGGATGGATGAAGAAGTGGTGATTGTGGACAGCTAGTTGGCACCCTTTCCTCTGAGTCACATTTAGCTGAACTTTAGCAAACCTCACAGGATTGTGATAAGCCAAAGCAACAACTACTGGACTCAGGACAGGTGCTAATGCTGAATTTATGTACTTGCTTATATGTAATTCTGCTTCTCAAATGAGAATTGTCATGGGGAACACAGAACAGCTTTTGCACATTTTCACTCCAAGAATTCCTCCAGCTGGGTTTTGCAATGTGCTACACGGCACGGCCCACTAATTTTTAAGGCAAGAAGTGGAAGCAGATGGCTCACCTAAACCTGATCACTTCAGTGCAGAGAGGAAAGAAGAAAGACTGCTTCATCTGGAATAACCCCCCATTTTCCCCTTCACCCACCCAGGGATGCTGTAACAAAACAGTGGGGATGATTGGGATCGTCTTTTTACCAGCAGCTATCTGACAACACTGAACTGTCAGTCCAAGTGCATCTCTATTCCAGCAGGATCCTTTTTAAAGAATTTTTAACATTTGGATTATCTGGTGAGCACCACAAAACAAATTCCTTTGTCTGTTTCTTAATTTTCCATTACAGAGAGCTAGACAGAGCGAGACAGACAAGTCGAGTGAACTGGTATCTTCTATTACAGTGTTTCTCAACTAGTGGTACCCTTAGGTGTACTCGAGAGAAGTCTGGGGGGTACGTCAACACAATTGAAATTTGGAGAAAACTGAATTTTTTTTTAAGTTTTAAAGCGCTTTATTATTTTTGTACTTTTTACACCCAAAAATGTCATTGCCCGCCCAGCTATGATAAAGTGGTTTAAACAAATGTGTGTCTGAAAACTGTAGATACTTATATATTTTTTAAAAAGAGGGGTACTTTATAAAAAAAAGGTTGAGAAACACTGTTCTGTTAGACCAACTTCTGTTGGTGAGAGAGACAAGCTTTTAAACAAAAATAGAGCTCTTCTTCCACTCGCTGTAATTTTTCCTTCTAATTGTGGAAGGTACTAAGCTTTAATGTAGAAATTGTGCTGCCAGAATTGCACCTTCTTAGAGCAGCGTTTCTTAAACTGTGTTCCGCGGCACTCCAGTGTGCCATGAGGCAGTCAGAGGTGTGCCGTGGAGAAAACAGACAAAATTCTGCTCCCCCGGCCCCTGTAGAGCCCGTAGACAGCGGCTGCCCCCCGTGTCCCTTCAGCCTGCAGGACAGCCCCGTCCCATGGGGCCTCCACTGCTGCGCAGCCTCTTCCTCTTCCACATGTGCAGGCAGCAGCTTTTACAGTGGCCGCTGCTGCTAGGAGTGGGAGGGGTGGCCGGAGCTGAGGAGCCGCTCCCGGACCTCGGCTTTTTAAAACTGCCGCCTGCGGGGAACCCGGCTCAGGTTCTGCTGCCCCCCATGCGCTGCTACTCCCTCTCCCCTGAGCCCCTCCCTAGCCTGCTGGGGAAGTGGCAGAGTTTAATCTGGTGGGGACGGTCGGGGTTTCTGCTCCCCCCCTCCCGCCCCCCGCCCTGCCAGCAGGAAGCCTGGCCTGGTGTTGCAGCTGCACTGGGTTCCCTGCTGCATGGGCGGAGTGGGAGGACGGGACTGAGCTCTCCCCTCCCCTTCCCCAAGGAACAAGAGCATGCTCTCTGGAGGCTTTCCCTGCTGCAGCAGGGTGCCAAGCCAGGTAAGCATCCCCCCTCATGCCCAGACCCCGCACCCAAACCCCCCTCAGTCCCCTTCCCCTGCCAAGACCCCGCATTCCCAGCTTGCTCTGACACCCTGTCTCAAGTCCCCTCCTGCACCCTTCCTGCCCCAAGTTCCCTCCTCTACCCTCTCTCCTGGTCCAGTGGAATATACAAACCCCTGGGGGCTGTTTTTTGTGTGTTCCCCATTAAAAAAAATATTGTTTGGTGTTCCTCAGTCTTAAAAAGTTTAAGAAACACTGTCTTAGAGACTACAACAAGGCCCATGGTTAGTACTGGAGACTGTAATCTGAAGTCCTGGTCTGTATTTCTCAGCTCCCACTGGCTTATTACATTACTCTGGCAAACCACACGGAGGACAGAAGAATTAAGGAAAAAGACAGAAAGTAAGACTGGGGCTGGTCAGAAAGAGAGGAGCAAAAAGGAGCAAAAGAACAGGGGGAGAGAGAGAGAGAGAGAGAGAGAGAGAGAGAGTGCACACGCACAGCCCCACAGGGAAAGTGCAATCAGGGACTGAAAGGGATTGGGGGCAGGGAAACTGGACAGAACACCGGTGAGACGAAGGCAGCTTTCTAAACATGTTTAAAAGGGGCACATATAAGATAGGAAAAAGGACCATGAGGTAGTCAATATACCACCAGTGGATGCACCAACAGAAAAACCCAGCAAGTAAGGAGTTCACTATACTTCATGGGCATAGCTGGTCTGAAGACAATTTTCCCTAAGGATGTCTTCATTTTCACTCATTGATTTCAGCAAAGCTCTGCTTACACAAACCTCCTGCTCTGCTTACACAAGCCAAAGAGTCCAGCCTGCTTCTGATCAGTGTGCACGTGCAATGCTCAGTATTTCTTCAATTCTGTGCTATGGCTGGCTGTGATATCGGTCCCAACACGAGCCACAGAAACATTTAAACCTCTTTTACCCATGAAGCCCATGGAAGCCCTAGAACTTATGATGAACATGAGAGGTCTGGTCTTCATATTCATTACAGACGGGTCTGAACCCCACAATCTTATTCAGAGCCAATGTTCACTGAACTCAGAGGTGTTCAGATTGGGGTTTTTCCACTTGGGCAGTTTAGTTAATGTCTTTAGAGGACATTAATGATTAGCTAGGTGTCCCGAAAGTTTGTTGCAGACCCAAGACAGTTATTAATGCCATTGTCCCCAATATCATTAATGCTATTTTAATTGTCTTATAGAAATCACAAGTAATATATGTATGTATAGAAAGTTATATGAATTAAACTTTCAGTCCTTTACTAGCTGTGGATAGAAAGATCTCCAGCGTCTGAGCCACCACCATGGGACCTTTCATGGTCCCTAGATTCACACATATCCATTTAGTTCTTAAGTGATTTACAAAATATACATAAAATACATTTCTGTGTCAAAGTGCCAATATAAAACTGTATTCCTATGGAGATAAATTTCACAAAAATACTACCAAGAAATAGAAACAAATATAGTATGAAATATAGTATGAAATTTCCATCCATTTCCTTTGAAAGGCTCTTATATTAAAGAGCTTTTAAACTATTTTAAAAGCATACATCTGGACAGAAGAAACCAAAACCACCTGGAACACCTCTCATATGCTCTATATTTGATAAACAGTCAGATCTATTTTTTCATTTTCAATGACACTTTTGTTGGATGTTTGGCAGCCAGTTCTGAAGAAGAATTAGAAAACTACCTTCATTGGCTTTTATTTCAAAAGTTTGTTGTAACATCCATTTTCCTTCTCAACATGAGGCTGCCATCATTGATCTTCGGTTCAGATACCTTCATTAATTACTGCTATTAATCATAACTCCAGGTTGAACCTCCCTGGTCTGGCATCCTTGGGATCTCAAGGGTCCTGAAACAGGGAACTGGCCAGGCCAGGGGAGGTCAATGCTGGCCTCTCAGCTCTTGGCTGCTGGGGCATCGGCCCTTTCCCTCCCCAAGAGTGCTGGAGTTCCTCTCCGCTGGCCAGCTGGCTAAGGCTCCTCTCTGCTCTGCCAGCCAGCCAGGCCTCCACTGCCAGCCCCCAGGGTGCTGTGGCTCCACTATCAGTCCCTGGGGTGTCAGGCCTCTGCTTGCCCATTCTGCTGGGCTCTGTTCTTCTCTGGTCTCACAACACTCCTGGCCCTAGCCTGCCAGTTTTACCCAGTGTGTTCTCCAGCCCCAGGTCCACCCACTCTGTCACTGACATTGCTGGACCAGGGGTGTTGCCGGACTAAGGAAGTCCGGATTAGAGAGGTTCAACCTGTATTGCATAGGGTATGATCAAGACCAGGACTGCATTTTGCCAGACATGGTACAAACAGGCAGTGAACAATCTTTGCCACAAAGAGCTTACATACTTTTCCAGTATGTTTGTGTCTTTAAAATATACTTACTCTTATCTACAGCATAACAATTCTCTCTCAAAAATGTTGTGTGTTGGTTTCATATTCTGAGATTACTGGCAAAATACTTTTGCATTTGGTAGACTTGCAAGGACTAAATTCTTAATTATGTGGGCAGTGCAGGATTTATAACATCCTTAACTATTCATTTCCTTTTAATCACATGGGCTTTGTAAAGGAAGTGACAGAAAAATACTTTATTGTCCCCTAGCAATATTAATATGTATAAAAAGCAACGTTTTTTCATCTGGGATTTCCCTGTTTCCTTTCACATTCTTTTTTATTTAATCACATTTTTTCTTGATATAGTCCAATGAAGATACCACTCTAATAATTCAAACAAATTGGACAGAATGTGTCAGTGGGTTATAAAACAAATGAAGCAGTGTCTGGTGCTGCCCGAGCAAATCATTGTTCCCAGAGTAGCGCACACCTGCCAAGACAGTGAACACGCAGGAGTTAGCAACACACAAATGGAATGTGCAGTCTTTCTTTTCTCAGCAAATTAATGCCCCAATTCTGAAAGCGCACACGTGTTTAACTTAACACACACTAGCAATCCCACTGATTTGCATAAAGATGAGCACACATGAATATTTACATGATCAAGGCTTACGTCTCAAACGCAAGTCTAGAATGCACAGTTCTTCATTCCAGAGCCCATGCCTAGCTCAGGCTGCAGGCCTCCTCACCAAGTCACTGACCTTCCCCAAGAGGTGCTTATATCCATAGGTGCCAACTCCGTGAGTGCTCTGGGGCCTCTTGTGCCAGAAAAGCCCTACTGACCAACTCCTCCCCTCATTCCCAGCCCTTCCAGAGCGCCACAAACAGCTGATTCAGATGGTCACGCTCCAGGAGGAAGGGGTGGGGAAGAGGGAGGGTCGGGGTGGCCATCAAGGCACCTCAAGAATAGAGGACAACTGCATTTCATGCATAGAGGGGCCCAGGGATGGGAGATGTGGAAGGTTCAGGAGTCAGGGCTGGAGTTGCGGGGTCCCAGGGCTGGGGGATGGATGGAGGGGGACAAGGGCACCATTTTGGAAAGGAGGGAAGGGGCTGCAGCCACACATACCGGTCGCTGCTGCACTTCTTCCTCTTCCTCAGACTCTCAGGGAGCGAGAGGAAAATACACAGCGTCCGACATTTCTCCTCTGCCCTCCCCTCAGCAGCCAGGATCAAGAGGAAGGCACAAGATGCGCACTTCCCCCTCACTCCCTGATAGTCAGAAGAAGAGGAAGACGACCTGGTATGTGTGGCTACAGCCCCCGCTCTGCCCCCGGAAAGGACGCTGGTGGGATGGCTAGAGACTGGGGCAGCCTTGGATGGGGGGCACACACATCCTCAGCCAGCCACTTTCACCTGTCCAGTGACCTGCTGCTTAGTAAGGCAGCCTGCAGGAGAGCCCCTGGAGTCCAGCCCAGCTAGCAACAGCTATAGACGAGTTCCCCAGCCAGCCAGCTTCTTCTTGCTGGTGTGCCGCTCCAGGGCTCACAGGCTCACTTCCACCTCAAGAGAAAAACAAAGGACATAAAGGCGTCCTGTTTCATATCAACAGAGGACAGAGTAGCAAAAAACAGGGCTGTCCTCTCTAAAAGAGGACAAATGGCCACCTTAAGGGTGGAGCAGAGATGGGAAAAGGAGGGGCAGTGGTTTGGGGAAGGGATGGAGTGGGGGAAGGGGGCGGAGGGCATGGATGGAGAAGGAGGTTGGGCACCCCCAGCAAGATGAGAATTTGGTGCCTATGGTTGTATCACTGGGGGAAAAAGACTAGCAATAATGACCTGCACTTTGCTATCACTTTCCCATCTGTAGGTCTGAAAGCCCTAAACAAAGAACAGTGAGTATCAGGATATTAAAATCACGATTTGAACCCACTTGAATGTGAGGTACTGTGCTCTATTAGCGAAGCTATGTATCTACTACATTGTATAGCAGGATTGTGTTTCCAGCTGTCAAATGATTCCTATGTAACCCGTGGCAAGTTATCAGCTCTGTTCCTCTACTCCCCATCTAAAAAATGCCTCGCCAAAAAGGAGCATTTTGATGAAGAATGCTGAAATGAAGAGCCATTTTATCTGATCCCAGAATTTTCTCTCTCTTTTGAAAGGTAGTTGAAATGGGCTTTGAACTCCACAGTGAAAATATTCTCCCTCACTGATGTTTCCTCTTTGTTATTACAGTTGCCCGGGAACCATAGCGAATTTTCAAATGTCAATCTCTCAAATATCTTATCATCACTACTCTCGAAAGTGCACCCTCCAACACTGAATGCTATTGAGGGACTCAACCCACAGCAGCAAAGCCCTTACGCACATGCTTACATTTAAGTATGAGATCAAAGTTCTGTTACCTTATCTGAATGGATTTTGTTTAGCACACTTAAGGACACAGAGAAACATAAGACACTGCACATATTTCAAAAAAGAGATTAAGAAGCATTTACTCAAATGTAATGAAAACATTCAGAAAATGTTCCAGTTATCTATGAGCCTTTAATGCTATGTATTTGAACAGTATGAGGATTTCTCTCCCCCCCTCTTTTTAGAGTTACAAGGGGGAATAAGTTCAGCCTGATGATAGACTGTGGCTGGAACCTCAGATACAAAGAAGAGGTTATCCTCTCTCCCCATGTACCTTCACCCATCTGCTGAATTGAGCTTGCAACCCGTCCCTTCACCTCCATCACTTCCTCATAATTAGCCAATCAGATCCTGCAAATAGCATTCAGCTGATAGCGTCAGGATGGTAAAGCTTTTCATGTAACATGACAACATCCATTGAGAATGACTGAAACTGAGTAAATGAAAACAGCTACTGTATTTGCTGGAACTACATCGCTGTCTTGCATCTCAAGGATAATTTTCGTTCTTGTTCTCTTAAAAAAAAAAAAAAAAAAAAAAAAAAAAGAAGTATTTCCCCTGATGGAAGGCACTATGCCAATAGAACCACTTCAACAGCTCAAGGGGATTCTAGCAGATTTAAATCCTTAGCTTAGTTTTATTTTTCAATATCAAGAAAAGAGTTGCAAATGTGTTTGCTAGTTATAATTTCAACCCTACCGGTGTTGGTGCCCTACGCTGCCCAGCTCTGGTACCTCCCCAATGGGGGCTGAAGCTGTGGGGAAAAGTTGTTGCCAACTCCCCTGGACAGAACAGATCAGATGCCATTTACTGTAGTGACATCTGGGAGAGTTGGCAACCTGGAGCAGGGCTGGGAGGGAGGTCTGGGCTGGAGGAGCAGCAGGAGCCCATGCAGCCAGCAAGAGGGAAGTGGCACTTTTAAGAGGAGAATGCTGCTTCTCTCTAGCCGCCCACTGCACGGCTGCCTCTGCTCAGTCCTCCAGCCTGCAAGGGCTGCTCGCCTCTGCTTGGTGAGCTGGGGCTGGGCACTGAGCTCTGGAGGGACAGCTGGGGGCTGGATTGGGGGGTGGCCAGCCAGGGGTTGGTGCTGGGGGCGGCCAGATCCCATAGGCAGCACACAGCTGCAGAGGGCTTATGAAATTTGGGGCAATTCAGTACCCCCAATTTCATGGTGCCCTATGTGGCTGCATATTTTGCCTATTGATAGGGATAGCCCTGAATATCTGTCACTCATTTGTGAACGAATACTACAAAACCTCTCTCGTAAACTCCAGGCCAAAACTGTGCTCTTATTCACAATTATGTAACTCCAAATAAGTCAATGGGAGAGGAGTGCACATAGCCGAAAACTGGAACTTAGTTGCATTTGTTCAGTGAACTACATTCTGTCTATGGTGCAAAAAGACTTGCAATATGGATCATGTTTTAGAGGAACTATTTTAAACAGTAGAAATGCCTTATTTATTTCTGAATAAAGTACTATTTTAGGATTAAAATGTAAATCCTATACATTTCACATATCATACAGGTGGCCGGGGAAGTGTCACAAGTCGGGGCGTTGTAACTCAAACCCTCATTTACGACAGGCGCCGTGTGCCATCATAAATGTGGGGCCAAGGACAGAAGTCAGGGATTTTCGGCCCCTTTTGCACTTACAAAAGTGGTTGTAAGTGTGGGGGATCGTAACTCGGGCAGTCAGAAGTCGGGGGTTTCCTGTACATCATACATTGTATTTTTACCTCTCCTCAGGTTTCAGAAAGGTGGATTTCCTGCCATAATCAGTACAGAAACCATACCTTATCTCTACATGGAGAATTTTTTCAATATTATTTTCATTATAAATACATTTTCACTAAGCCCCTAAGTAAGAAAACAGTTCAGTTCATGCTTTAAGTTGAGGGGATGAACTTAAGTATCTTTTTAGAGCTCAGAGCACTTAAGCATGTACTTAAAACTTCAGTGATTTGCTGTATGAGTTTATGTACTAATTCACTCTTGTGAATTTCTGTCATAGCCAGCTTGCAATTTACAAGACTTTCCCTAATAATTTTAAAGAAAGAATAAAACTTACTTTTGGTAGAAACACCTTTTAAATAACTTGTTGGAGAATGCTTTTTTCAAGCATACAAGAAAAGGAAAGAAAATATGTTCTATTAGCTAGTGATATATTAATCGAAATATGTTCTGCTCATAGGACTAGATCTAACTTTTGTATGACTGCATACACTAGCCTAGGGATGTTAAATATCGGTTAATTGAATAGTCGATTAACCTCATGAATTCTTATCAGTTACGTGACTAGTCTATAGTCCCCAAGGGTGGCGCCAACAGCCAGTGTGCTCCATCCCCACTCCCGAGTAGCCCCCTGCCACTCCGCACTGCTCCCTCTAAAACAGAGGCAGCAGTGCGGGGTGCCAAAACGGAGTTGGTCCACAAGGGGAGACCATTTAAAAACCAGCTCTCCTCACAGACCAGCTGCCTGTTGCCCCGTGCTGCTGCCTCTGATACACAGGCAACAGCATGGGGTGGCAGGAGCCCTTGTTGGGCAGAGGGAGGGCTAAGCTCCGATTCCCGGTGCGAACCAGGACTGAGCTGGCCAGCCTGCTAAAAAATGTACTGGGTGGGGGAGGGGAAATATATGTAGTCTATAGCATTAAACAATAAGCTTTTGCTTATCAGTTAATCGACTACACTATTACATCTCTACACTAGCCTACTTGTTTTTTCCATTCTAGAATCAGTCCACCGATTCTCTGTTAAGAGTTTTACAAAAGACCAGCGCATACTATCTGTTGAACAGAAATAATTTTAGACTATAATCAAAGACACAAACAATTGCTAGAAGAGCAGTTTAACCAGGGTGGTACACCAGGGTGGTTATGCCACCTAGTGATATTTGTTATGTATTGTTCTAATCCCAAAATGAGAACTCGTAAGACTGCAGTGCTGAACCTGGTTAGCATACCTGACAAACATTTAGAATTTAGAAGTTCTCAGCCCTGGAGCAGTGGCAGTGTTTACTATTCCCAGCAGGGATCATCCAGGCTTATTCTATGGGGAAATTATATTTTGGAAGAAAGAAGTTTTTAGGAACACTGGGAAATAAGCCTCTGGAAAAAAGAAAGATTGAAGCTCAAGAAAGGTACCAGCAAAAGACAATTCTCAAAAGCTTTTCTTTACATATTACACAGTCACATCCATAATCTGCTAAACAAACAGCAGCAATACAGGTAGCAAGGATCTGCCATCACTCCCCAACAGGAGGGGATCTTTGCAGCAGTAGGAATAGCCTTTGAGCTTCACATAAGTCAAAGGCAGGGCTAAGGCAGATATGGAGGGCAAATCACAGTCACACAAATAAGAACAAGGCAACATCAAGCTAAAACCACCAGAGCAGCTGCTCTGCCTACTTCAAAAAGGGGGATATTTCCCCATAAGTCAGTCACCTATTTATGACTTTGATTTATTCTCTTTACACGCGGCAGAGATTCTGTCTCATTTTCTTCTCTGTGCATATCAAAAATGGCCCCATTACAAAGGATCCTAATGAGCTTTACAAGGAGATACAGTGTAAAAACTAGATTAGAGATGTACCCAAAATAAATACAGAGGATCTGAAAACATCCTAACTGCAGATATGAGTCTGAATTTTCATGGCTGGGCCGAAGGCTCTAAATAACCAAGTAAACCAAAATCCCACAAACAAATACCCTGAACTATACAAAATCTGGATTCTGCCTTAGTAGCTGAGGCAAAATTATTTATGAACAGGAATTACTTCAGCCAGCACTGGGGCAGAACACGGTAGCTGTTTAACAGTGCACGGAGCCATGACATGACAGTGTGAAGACAGGAAGAGAAAAATGACTTTTCCTACACTTGAACCTTAATGGGAGATTTTCAGGCAAGCAGAAGGATGCTACACAAGTCAGAATACCGCGATCAACAAACCAAACACTTGTGAAAAGGGACATAGTTTTGGCAGGTGAGTGGGAGGAGGAGAGGGTTAGTAGCCAGAACTGGTTAGGACTTTGGTTTTAATTATTTAAAAGAAACCCAACCAGTGCTACTGTGTCTCCAGGCAACATACCGGAGCATTCATCACTAGTTTACAAAAAAGAACGCCATTTGTTGATTCATTAGCATTACACTTCCTACAGCAACTTGGTATTCCCTTGAGGTCTTCCATCCAAATACTGACCCATCTGATGAGAGCTCAAAATAAAAGGTGGTATGATGGCAAGGAAAAGGCAAAAATAAAAGTTGGCAGTACAGAACTTTTTCATGGGTGGTCTAAATAGAAGGTTTGTTGCTGTTCCAAATGCTCAGAATCTTTCCTACTCACTCTCTAAGCACTCAGTGAGCTTCTTGCAGGATGGGCACCGGACCAATAGGACTTAATTTTCTCCTCAACGGAAACTGCAATAGCATTAGGCTAATACTCTGCCAACAGCTTCACTGAGCAATCTGCAAATAATTCAAAAGCAAGATGGCTTGTTAGGCATGATGTTGTCAGTCCTGAATTACAGAAGCGTACATACAATAATAGTACTGTTTGCACTGTTACCATCAAAGTTTATATCAGTGCAATTAACCCTGTTAGTATTACAACACTGAAAAGATCAGCCATTACTCCATATGCCACAATAAATGTGACAGATAGGACCATTAATTTTCAGAATTAGAACTTGCAAGTATTTTATTAACTTTCAAATGAAGAGTAAAATAGCAAAGATATCCTACTGTACATATTTTATATCTTCCTACAAAACCTACATCGTTTTTATTAAACAGAAGTGGTAAAAATATTTTTTTAGATTGACGAGCTTCATCATGTATTGCGCATGACAACTGCTATCATTTGAACAAAAAATTTGCTCTTTTGCTGATTTCAACTCCTTTATTAGACTGGTTATTTTAAAATAGCATTAGAGAGTACTCAAAGTACACCTACCTCCTGGAATACCATTACATTTTCCAGATACAGCTAGACAAAACTCCCCATTTAGGTGTCTGAATGGCCCAAACAGAATACACCCCTTTGTTCAGCTGATTTCAGTGGAATGTCATAGGCTAAGCTGACCAACGGTGGAATCAATCATATAGTGTACTCAATACTGGAAAACACAGGAGCCAAATTTTCAAAAATGCATGACTTAAGCACTAAGGGGGATCCAAGTCTGAGTCAAACTGAGACCCAGAGTTCAAGCCCTATCACTTTGCAGCATAGATTCACCCCCACTGGATTCATGCTCTAGAATCTGCCAAAAGTATTCCACAATCCTACAGGATGACTTTCTTTGTCCTCTGGACAAGTTTTCACACAGTCTGGGATGTGGCTGGTTAGTTTTGGGTGGGTCTGTGTATTCTATCATGGACTCGGAGCCCTGGGTTTGGAACCAGGTTAGAAAATTCTTAACCTAGGGTTGACAATCAGTGCAGACACTCAGGCTATATCTATTCTGCACCCTTCTTCCGCAAAAGTTTATGCAAATGAAGCTCGGAGTAGAATATCGCTGCACTTCATTTGCATAATTAATTAGGGGCCGTTTTTGTGCAAAAAGGAGCCGTCTACACAGCTCCTTTTTGCGCAAAAGCCTCTTGTGCAAAAACGGCCCCTAGTTATGCAAATGAAGCTTCTACTCCACGCTTCATTTGCATAAGCTTTTGCAGAAGAAGGATGCAGTACAGACGTAGCCACAGGCCCTAAGTTCTCTAACCCAGAGTCCACTGCCTTGAGTTTCACTAACTCCCAGCTTACCAGTGTAGACCTGCCATGACTTACCTCAGAAGCCTAAATCCAAATGACATGCAATAAGACTTAGACTCATAGGTCGCTTTTGAAAATGGGATTTATGCTACTAAGTCACTGGGATGTCTGAGAACTTTGTCACAGAGCTTTTCTAATTCATCCCAGTAAAAATCTGAGTTTTTCTCTTGCTCTGATTCAAATACAGCCTGCTTTCAAGCTGACCTAAACCACCTAGTGTTCATGCCATCCTCCAGCTTCATACCACAATTAAATTACAAGTTGTCTCTACTGTGTACCTTCTGTTTTCACATGGGAAAGTACAACAGCCTGATGACAGAAACACACAAAATATTAAAACCAAGGAAATATGGTAGATTCATAAGAACATAGCTTGATGAATCAGGTCACTCCTGCCCCTGTGACATACCTGTGATGACACTCATCTGAGTCACTTGATTTTTTGCTCTTCTTTTAGAGAATGACTTTGTACAGAAAAAAGGAAGAGAAGACAAGAGAAGACAAGAGAAGAAAAATATATGTTCAGATGTTTTTTAGGGTGGAAAAAGAACCCTGTTGATTTGTAAGTGCCTTGAATTGCACTTTTTATATTAATATGAGAAAATGTATAAATGCATTTATCTTTTTTAGCAAGAGTTAAAATAAAACAGGGTGCAACTTCAGTGCATTTTTCATGGGATGTGCACATTATGCTTTTAACAGGCATTCATTCAGAGCACTCCATTAAGTATATATTACACTGTCTGCTTGACAGAAAATGTATTTTTGCAGTAAATTAAATTTGCGTTTGTAGTTTAGTTTTTGCATTCTCAGTGCATATATGTTTTGAAAAGGCATTGTTTCCTTAGCAAAATCTATTGTATTCCACTTGCTCATGAAAACTATAGAGTAGTTTGTGTGTCAAAAATGTAGGCTTTCTTCACAACAAATCCTCTCAGATTGAATTTAACAGAAAAGAAACTAGAATAGCAAAAATGTTTACATTATTTTATTCCCCATATTTGTAATGACTTTTTAAAAGCAGGATAGATTTTCAAAACTGTCCCTGTCCCCACATCCTTCTTCCCTATTAAATCTATCCTGCTTTTCTTTGACACTGGTAGTTTGTTTGTTTTTTCTTTTCTGATGACCAAATGGAACTTTGTCTGTTCCATTGGCCTTGTCTGTGAAACCAGCAACTTCGTGAAACCAGCAACTTCGTTACAGGTTTCTTAGTATAGCAGTTTTCCAACCTAATCATTCCAAAGGTCGTGCCTTTTAAAAATAATCATCTCACAGAGAAAGCTTTTCTCCTACTCTCTCATAACCTGGCTAGTTCTCAAAGTACTTCATGAGAAGACATTAATGGTTCATAAACCGTAAATGCATGGTATTAGTTTGTGCAATATCTGCTGGTTTTAACAGGAGAAACCAAAATACTTTTTGTCTTGGTCCTAAAAATGGTTTAAAAAAAACCCTAATTGATTAAGAGTGCAGTAGACATTTTTAATAAGCCTACTTGCAATCCAGATATCATATTGAGTGAGTGAGAGAAGTACAGTGCAAAAGGGGTTTGTGGGTATTTCAAGGCCAAACCAATCTCTGTGGCGAAAGAGGATTTGAAGAAGCAAAAGATGTACCAGGCCACGTTACTGTAATACAGTATTGACTGGTTCAGTCCAATTGCAACAAAGTTCTGTTCAACCTCATAAATGAGTGTTCCTGTAAAGGCTCTCTAATCCTCCCTTCAATATAGAATCCAACATGAGTGGTATGGGGGGAGGGAGGGATGGCGTGAGGCTGTGGTGACAAGGGTAAGCAATTCCATGCACTTAGAGCGCAGGGGAGTTCAGGGGTGAGAAGTAAGAATGTGATGGTGGGTGGTGTGCTCTTGAGTTCTGTTGGGGAGGCTGTAATGTCGGTATGTGAATTCCTAGGGTGGCAGAGGCATGGCACTGACCCTGAGCACACTTTGGGGGGGTATGATAGAGCTGTCAGCATGTTGGTCAGGTGGTGGCAGCGGTTGAGAGTATGCATTTATTGATCATGTAGGGCAATAGGGTACCATGCACCTGCTGGCCAAGGGGCAGAAAGTCACACATGCTGACCATACTGGCAGTGGGGGAGATTTAGGGTGCTGTTTGTGAGTTCCTCTATTGAGTAGGACAGAATTTGCACATATTGGTGGCCAGGGCTTGTGTGAGCATGTGTGTGTCATGTGAGTCTATGTATACAAAGTGGGAACTTAAAACTAGCCCCTCCTCTCTTTCATCCGATAAATTTCTGAGTTGAAAAGGCATCAACTTTAATGGAATAAAACTCAACAGGTCTTGAAATTAACCTTTTAGTGAATCTTGCAAATTCAATGTGAAATTACAGCGCTGGCTGTTGTGTGACATTTTTTGTAGGTGAAAACATCAAAGGCAGCCCTGACACAGACTGATCTACCTTTGAACACCCAAGGGTACCTAAAACTGCCAAGTCTCTGTAGACTAGATAGATAGAGAGAAAAAAGAAAAAGAGATCTGAGATATTCCATTATTTAAAGCAAAGTCATTCTAACTAGGATTTAATTCAATCTTTTACACTTTGGTATTGCTGGGCTGGAGGTTAATACGTAAATCGAAAGAGAAGTTCAGGATAAAAGTGAAAGAATATTATTTCTCACTGGCAGGCCATAATAATGGCTAAATACATTGAATTTTAACTGGTAACATTTAGTCTCTCTCTTTGGCTACAATGCCTTAGACATACCTTTATTTGGAGTTATGCAATAAACAAAAAAATAAAAATAAAAAACCAAGATACCCTTCTTTGAAGAGGAGAAGGCTGCAGTGCAACAATGATACAAAAGTTTCTCCTTGGTAGTCTAACAATTTGGAGTATTCTCAATCCACTTTCAGACACTGACCTTGTCTGCACTTTTATTTTGTTTCCTTAACTATTACTGGCTGAGATGGAAGGCACATTATTGTAAGAGAGCTGCACATAAAGATAGGAGTCTGGATACAAATCCAGCTTCCACACAGTTCGGGGCAGATCCATTCTGATGTTCTGATTTAGATTCATCTATACCTCAGTTGCAAACCTTTTGTCTGCGCAAATCAGACACAGGACATCACTATTTCACTTGTAAACATTTCCAAGCACAGTTAGGTAATTTTCATTTATGTATAATACTTTTAGGTCCATGGCCTCCTTCTTGCACTGGACTGTCATTAACATTTCCCCCTAGGTACCAAATACCATGCTAAATAGAACAGTACAGTTGTAAAATCAGGTCTAGAACAGATGCTAGTTTTCTTATTTCTTCCCCTTCCCTGCCCCTTTGCTTTTCTGTTACTTAATCTGTCTTCCATTTTTCCCCTTTACCTATATTATCTTTTCCAAAGGATGCCCTGCTTTGCAGTACCAGAATGGATCTAAGACAGATATCCAGACAGATGGAGTTTCCAAGCTAACCAATTCTTCTGACTTTTACCAAATCAGAAACATCAACTCAAACTGGAGACTGCCTGCATGCAATTTTAAAAAGACATTTAAAAAGTTATATTTTTCATATGTCATGATTTAAGGTTATCACACATGGTAATTTCACAAGGACACTGTTGTCATTAAGTAACACCATGACAAAACACTGCCATGCAACATGCAACAGAATGTGACCAAACACAAGAAAAAAAAATAAAAAGACTAACAAATCTACTTCAACTATACATGCACAAGATCACTGCAGAAGGTCAAGCAAAATGACTCGGAAAGATTAATTACAGAGATCACCATAAAATACATCAATATTTCCTTGTCTTCAATACTGCCAATCTCATTTTCTAAAATCATTACTCACCTCACGCTGTACTGAACTCTTGGGTTTTCCAGTGGCCAGACTGCAGAGTCCCACATGTCCCACCTGGGAGCAAGCCTTTGAGACCCAGATTGTTAAGAGCAGTGATTTGGCTCTGCCCTCACCCAGGCTGGCTTAGGAGCAGGTGGGAACAGCGGTTTGGTCCACTCACAACAGACTGGTGCCCTTGCAGAGGGGAACTGGGCTCAACTGAGACACACCCATTTTACTACTGCTGTTTCCCATGGCCTATACACCAATCTAGCGAAAGCGACACTGGTGTTAGTAACATACATAGACTAATAATATTTATGATCTGCTACTAAACACATGAAAAAAATGTCCAGGGAAAGGGACAGAGTCCACTTGCTACCTTCAAATTATGCATAGCTTCTTTCACAGAGAAAATCCAGTTTCCACCACATCTGAACTTCCTTCATGAAACAAAATCTTACATAGTCTGCCAAGAATCTCCACAGGGAGCAATTTCTCACCTTCTCAAATCCAGAGCATGAGAAATTAAGTGAAGCACTTGAAAAAGGAAAGAATTTTTAACTGGCCTCTCTTCTGATTCAACTCAATTTCTCAAGTTTCCTTTGCAGCCACTAACAATAGACACAGAGAAAGCTCAGAACGTAGCCAATGCTAGTCCTTTTAGATGAAGTTGCTAATTCTTACCTCACTTTCTCCCACCAACAGCGATCCTCCTACTTTGATCTTCATTTATCTGGATCAAAAAGAACCAGCTTCAATGAAACAAGAAAGATTTGCTGAGGCCCAGCTATCTCACAGTTTGTGTCAGTAGCAGATATGGGGTATGCATATCTTCTTTTTCATCCTCCAAAAGAAGAGATTTGAACCGTTCTGCATAGGAAGAACATGGTTGGTTGATACCTGCTATACATTAAAAACCTCTACAGCAAGGGTGGGGACCTTTTTTTGGGTTGGGGGCCCCTGACCCACAGAAAAATCAAATGGGCAGGGGGCAGTGGAGGCTGGCATGCCAGTGCCGCTCCCCAGTGCTGTGGGAGAGGAGCCCTGAGCCCCAGAGACCTGATCCAAGCAAGCCAGGGACTGCACCTGGCCCCCTGGGTGTAAGGTTCCCCACTCCAGCTCTACATCAACAAACAGAAAATCTCCTCTTCATTTTTGATTTTCAGAGTTATAAGACAAAAGGGGGAAGGAAACTGCTAAACTTGATAGTGAGTTCATTAACACAGACACAAAAAATATAAATATTGTCTATCTTCTCTTGTTAAAATCTTATGCCATGTCTACTCTACAGAGACTTACAAACCAGAATAATTTGCCTCTGTAGCTATTCTGGCATAATCCCCTAATGCAGATGCAGCCTACACCAACAAAATGACACCAACTTCATTGATTGAAGCATTCTTCCATCAACACAGTTGTGTTCTACACTGGGGATTAGGCTTGGCATCACTATGTGGATTTTTCATACCTGTGATCAACACAGTGATGTTGACCTGCCGTTTAAGTATCCATCAAGCTTTAGGGTATGTGTACTACATTAAAAAAATGACAGTGGCACAGTTGTGGTGCTGCATCTGCGATACTGTGGTGCTGTAGTACTGACACTTATTACAGCATCAGAAAGCATTCTTCCATCACTGTAGCCAATTCACTTTTGCAACAGACCTGAGCAATAAAGTTACCTCAATAAAGTTGTACACAAGCTCTTTGTTTCCACACCAGCCAGAGAAACACCTCCCCCCACAGCTTGCACATTACAGACCAATGTAATATATAAAGACTGAGGGTGAAACTCAAACTCTCAACAGAAAGAGCTCAATATGCCATGCAGTAACTGTGCACAGAGTCATTAAGGAGCACTTAAGGTCTTTGCCAGGAGTCCTTGCTGAACTTCCTTTGCAGGGTAAAGCAGCTGCACAAAAGGAGGGTAGGTTCACACTTCCAGGCCATGTAGCCTCTGTGAGCAGTCCTGGACTAGGAGTTTTCCAAGTGAAATGTGAAAGGGCTGAGGGAGGAAAACATCACAGAATTCATTAAGCAATTAGGTTTATGTGAAGTGGGAGGGAAGTGGGGAGGGAGCACAAGATAGCTGCTTCTGGAGACAGAGCAGTTCAAGGGAACAGATATTGGGTATGTTTTGTTAATAAAAACTGGCACTTAAGAAACCATTTTACATCTCCGGTTTCTATACCAAATAGGAAACTGACAGGCAAGGCCCTGCATTCTGCTGTGGCTCAGCAAAAAAACATGGGGAATATGATCAGATCCCAAAAGCCGAACAAAAGATTGGTGAACTAGAAAATTGTCCACCTACTAAACTTCAGGCTTGATTCTGCTAGACAGTGAGAACCTCCTGACAGGGTGTAGTGCCTTCCAGGCTCTTTCACGTTAGCCCGAGTCCTGTGCCAAGAAAGGGAATATGCCTTTTTGCCAAAAACTTCACCAGAAGAAGGACTGGGACTTTCCCACTTTCAGAGCTGTTCAGTGTAGGGATGTAATAGTGTAGTCAATTAACTGTTAAGTAAAAGCTTATGGGTTAATGCTATCGACTACACACATTCCCTGCCCCCCTTGCCAGTACATTTTTTAGCAGGCTGACCAGCAGCCTGGCTCACTCCTGGTTTGCACTGGGTCTGGGACCTACCCCCGCTGTGGCTCTGCATTTAAAGTGGGTGGACAGGCAGCCCCGCTCAGCTCCGACTCATGCCGGGTCCGGGACAGCAGCACGGGGTGAAACAGCAGCATGGGGTAGCAGGGGGCTCCTCAGGAGTGGGGCCAGAGCACACTAGCTGCCAGCCCCCAGGGACTATAGAATAGTTGAATAACCGATAAGAATTCATGAGGTTAATCGACTATTCAATTAACCGATATTTAACATCCCTAGTTCAGTGCCTCATTCATGAACCTTCAGTGCCGGACCATGCTGGGCAAGAGCAGCACAAAGTGATGCCAGACTGCTCATTTGTATCCCCACATGTCCCCACACAAAGGGAAACTTCCACACCCGTTGCCTTTCTTTGGCAACGCTGGGCCACAGCACCAAAGAAATTCAGTTCCATGTCTCACCTGAAGGCTACACTAACCATGCAGAGTCCAACAGCACAGATGGCACCAGGTCAGCACAGGGCTCAAGTAACGCTGGGAAATGGGAAGAGAGGACCGTATGGCCTAGTAGCGACAGCACAACCAACTGACAGAATAACAGTCTGCTAAAAATCAACGCAGTGTGCACTGAATAAGCACCCTTTCCTCACCAAAACACCAATATTCCACAGCGGGTACTTTAGTTGTAGCTGTGTTGGTCCCCAACACTAGAGAGATATAAGGTGGGTGAGGTAGTAACTTTTTAGCTGGTTCAATAAAACATATTTCCTCACCTACCTTGTTTTTTGAATAATTCATGATGCACACACCGGGAGCTAATGACCTTTCTGATGATGTGGATCAAATATTCTGGAGATTTCTAATAACTGTTTCTGGTATTTTTGTCTGTTGTTTTTTTTAACACTGATGCAGTGTGAGCGGGGCATGAAAAAAGTCTTTCCTCAAGTATTAAAAGGGGCACAATACATGGTGTGACAGACGGCTGGCTATGCCAGAGCTCTGCCACTATAGCCTGGCTGAAAAGGCCAGTTGAAGACAACAGACCAAGCCCATGCCTGAGGGGCTAATGGGAAGCAGCTGTGGGCCTCATTAGCCAGAAGGCTAGATAAGGCAGCCAGAGGGGAAGTGAAAGGGAGGAGCCAGGGTAGGCACCAGGGTGAGGCTAAGTGTGTCCTCAAGCCAGAAGGAGAGGCTGACTGAGTTACCTGCTGGAAAACTAAAGCTCTGTAAATAGAAGGTGGTGGGAAATTGGCACTGACAAAAAAAAAAAGTCACACGTGACTCCACCACAAAAGGTCTCTGGTTGGTTTGTGACTCAAGAAGGGTTCCCAAGGCAAGGGGCCTGGGCAAGGACCTTGCCACAACGGTAAATGAACAAATACCTACGACTCCTTCACATGATACTTTTAAACCCACTTGTCACATGATAGACTCGGAGAGACACTGGCCAAGATGATAAACTCCAGTGCTACAAATACATGATCTATTGGTATTTGAAAGTTCTGGTGCAAAGTTCATCCCTTGGAACATACACACAAGTGAAAAACAACTCTCTAATTTCATCATTTAAAATACTATTCACAAGACGTATTAGAACGTGGGTGGACTAGGAAACTAAAGAAGGTCCTTATGCACTAATGCACTAATTTTTTAAAGGTCAACCAGAATCATGCTGCTGAACATAAGAGTACAAGAACATAAGAATGGCCATATTTGGTCAGAACATAGATCCATCTAGCTCAGTATCCTCTCTGTCGACAGTGGCCAATACCAGATGCCCCAGAGGGAGGGAACGCAACAGATACTCCTCACGTGATCCCTCCCCTGTCATCCACCTCCAGAGAAACAGAGGCTAGAGACATCATTCCTACCCATTCTGGCTAATAGCCATTGATGAACCTAACCTCCATGAATCTATCTAGCTCTTTTTTGAATTCTGTTAAAGTCCTAGTCTTCACCACATCCTCTGGCAAGGAGTTCCACAGGTTGATTGTATGCTGAGTGAAGAAAAACTTCCTTTGGTTTGTTTTAAACCTGCTGCCCATTAATTTCATTTGATGACCCCTAGTTCTAATATTGTGGGAATAAATAAATAACTTTTCCTTATTCACTTTTTCCACACCAATCATGATTTTATAAACCTCTATCTTATCCCCCATGAGTCTCCCCTTTTCTAAACTAAAAAGTCCAAGTCTTTTTAATCTCTCTTCATGTGGGACCCGTTCTTATGCTGTATTCACTACGTTCTTCAGTACCTGGGATGAATCATGAAATGCCTGCTCACAAAAGAATTAGGATTGCTTCCTTTTAATTCTCTGTTTACCATTACTCTTTTTAGATCACTTTATAAACTGTACAGCTGCAGGCTAAGTTGTATTAGGTAACCTGTATTAGGTAATCCTTTTTATTTATGCAATAAGAAAGATGCCTGAACACATAACCTGGCATAATTTTCTTTGCAGTTAACAGACTGTCATTTCATCACCTTCTAATCATTAAAATTATACTTGTAAATCTGTCATTTTCAAATGTAAGAGTCCTAAAATGCACATGTATGATATTTCTGCAAGGTGGTGTGGTAACCCCAATAACCATGAGCCTGTTACTGATAACACACAAGCCAGTACAGGAACATTCACTCTCACATCCAAACAGATGCAGATGTGATGCAAAAATTGTACATGAATTTATGTATCCACATGGAAATCTTATGCAATCCATGTCATCAACAAAGATACAGGTATTAATGTTAGCAGTAACAGCTCCATTGTAAACTACAGGGACATTTTGCTTTACAAAAAGTGATATAAATCATTGAAATGAGGTGCATGACAGCACAAAACATCTTATTTAATATGCATAAGGTTCCTTCTAGGTTATTTTGAAATGCTCATATATTGTGATTAAAACTGCCTGCAAAATAAAAATAAATGTAAATCTATAGGTATAGATATAGCATAAAAGTATAACAGTCCAACAGTCTTCACTCAGACAAAACTCATGGGGAGATAGAAAGTAAAAGTAATGTTTTATGTACATGGGTAAATGGTGTGCAAATGTGTGATTAGTCAGGCAATGAATTACCTCCAAATACCATTCCAGATGCTTCAACACACACTTTCATATTTAAAATACCAAGAATTTTTACTTATCTGTACACAGCCATTATTGATGTTCTCAAACAGTGCTGGATAAAAAACAATCCATTTAATTCTATTTAAACTAAATACAAATTTTAAAGAAATAAACCTATTTAAAATTGGTTATGTTATGGCCTAAATTTACTATAATTTATCAAACTAACTTAAATTCAGTGCAAAAATAATATTAAGCATTACGTATTTGTTGCCAAGTTCTAAATATAATCAAGCTACTGAACTGGTGGAAATCATTGATTAAAGCATGGGGAAGAGAGTTGTCGAAGTGCTAAACTAGCTTTTCATAGCAGAAACCTCTTCTGAAGATGCAGGGAGCCTGTTTTCTTCATTTCAGTTCCTCCAAGTAGTTCAGTTAAATGACTAGCTCGCTCAAAGTTAGGAAATCAATTGGAAGTTGAATAAAAACCAGTTATGTGAGGATAAGTTCCACTGGTTCAAAAATCTTCACTACCAGAAATAAATAAGAAACAAAACAATTAATTAAATACAGATAATATGTCCTTTTTTAGTAAATCAGTTTGTTTTAAATGCAAAAAATGTTATGATAAACTTGTATCCAGGACATTTGAGTTATTTTTATTTAATAAGTATATTTAAAAGGCTGATTTGTACATTTTAATTGTATTTTCATCCAATAAAGCAAGTTAAAAAGTGTTGTAAATAAGAAATGCATCGTGCACCATTTTCAAAAATAATAAAAAATGTAACCAGCAAATAAAAATGGTTACCAATCACTGGAAATCAACCTCTCTTTAGGAACCTAACCAAAGTACAAATGAAAAACAAGATTTAAATTCATGGTTGAAAACAAGTTTTCCTTCTTGCTGATTTAAATTATGATTAAAATCAGTGATTTAAATTGGATTTAAATAGCTCCACCATGTCTCAACTCTCTGCCCCTTCTCATCCTATATTATTAAAACTCTGATAGTGCCCAAAGGAACCTTACTCAGAATCAAGGTGCCTTTAGAGTAGGTGACATAAAAATACATACAAAGATGCAGTAGCAACCCCCAAGAGTATAGAGTCCAAGGACCTGATACATAAGAACATAAGAACAGCCACACTGGGTCAGATCAAAGATCCATTTAGCCCAGTACCCTGTCTTTTAACAGTGGTCAATGCCAGATCAGCAGTGCAGCGGCCGCCTTGGGGTTTCAAAGTGGCAGCTGATCTGGTATTGACCATTGTTAAAAGAAGGTGGGATTATTACAGCAGGTGATGTGCACAGAAAGACTTCTGGCTTTCATTTTCTTTAATGCTTTTGATTTCTACACTTTTGAATGTCTAGCTTGAGAAACTCTGAATGGAATCTGAATGAGAAAGCTGTGAGCACCTGCTCTCTGAAAAATAAATCCCTTTGAGAATTTGCCATGTTGGGCAACCAACACCTCTACTGAAAAGTTTGGCCTATTGTGTCTGCAACAAGCCCCACTTGTTCTTATGAGGCTCCACCAGAGCATGAAGGTCCTTTCCTACCCCACAGAGTGAGCAGTGGAGTCTGAGTGTGGAAGACTGACCAACAGGTCAGGAAGACAACGTATAAAGGCATCACATTTGTGGTTGGCAAATGTCCCGAGAGTTGCTTTTGGTTGTATTTGTTTTGTTTGATGTATCAGAGTTCTCAAAGCTTCAATGGCAGAGTGTTACGGTGGAGCGTCAGGTTATACTTGCAGAAAATGCTACAGAATGCGGTGAATCATCATAAATAATTTAAAACTACAGAGGTTAAAATAAATTGACCAAGTATGTGGTGATGCATTATCCTTGCCTTTGAATGGATTGTTCATTGAATGAATTCGTAATTCACAAGGCAATAGTAATTCACAATGAGGCATATGCCACAGGTGTAACTGATGGCAATATGTGAGGTTAGGAAGGAATTTTCCCCCAGGTCAGATTGGCAGTGACCTTGGGGGTTCTGAACTTCACCTGCAGCTTCACCATATTGCTTAATCGGATTATTGGGATATGTCTCAATCAAATCCCTGCCATTGCGGTGCACCTCTGTCCCTCCTGTACAAGAGTTTGCCTTACAGCATCTGGTGGTCTCTTCCAACCTTACTTTTTATGCCTTTGATTCACTGACGGAAAAAACCAAGGCTCCGCTGTGTTAAGAGGATGAGAGCATATATTTCTTCATCTGTTCAAAGGACTGAGTACTTTCAGCAGGCACTTTTGCTGGTATTACTTTTCACTCAGCATGCAAGAGAATGCAATATGAGACCAAGTGCATGGTAAACTTAGCTTTCAGCTGAATTTAACAAATGACATCACTATGGTCAAGCTAGACACTTGACAATATCGTGGGCACCACACTGAAGGTACGGCTACACGGCAGCTTTTTTCGATCCTTTTGTTGGAAGAGGCTTTTCCAACATTTGGCCCGTGTAGACTGGAAAAAAACCCTCTTTCAGAAGCCCCCTTATTCCTCGTGGAATGGGGAATACAGGAGCTTCCAAAAGAGCGTGTCTGCTCTTCCAGAAAAAAAAGTGGACTTTTGTAGTCTAGCCGTACCCTAAGAGTCTGCTTCTCTCTCCCTCTCCCCCGTATGTGTGTGTGTGTGTACCTGAAGTTAATCATGAAATAGCTAGTAATGAAATTAATTGGGCTAAGAAAGAAAAATAGTAGGACATTTGTTAAAATACTATAAACAAAGATTATAAACCACTTAGCAAAGTAAAAAGATATTCATTTTGCCACATAATAGAATAGAATGGAACCTCCTGCCACTTAATGCTTGCCTGCATTCTATTTCTGCACCTCCACAGCTCCAATTCTATGGATGACTTGGTATGATAGAGCTGTATACATAAGGCAGAACAGAGGGGGAATATGTTAAGAACCAACAGGAACCATTTATGGATAATCTGAGATGAAAATAGTATATAGAAAGGGCATGATGTATGTTCTCGTTACATTTATTTTTGTTTAATCATAAACAACACTACCAACTCTCCTTCCGATTTAGCTTAGGCATTAATCTTCAGTTCTCTTCTCCCAACTTTCTGATTTTGTGGAAGCAAAATAAGGATACAGAACTGAATTCTGGTGTGACTGAGGGGTAGGAAAAGAAAATGTCTGTACAATATTTGTTAAAATAGTTTGGAATATAGTGTGTGTAAAATCCATAATTAAGTCCACAAATTGACAGGACAGATAAGAAGTTATGTGCACTAAGTTATGTGCACATAACTGATGTGCATTTAGGCCTTCAACAGCTGTCTACATCTAGCTCATTTTAAATATTACCAAAAAAAAAAAAAGGATATATTTACAGGATTTTTGCTGTAGCTTGTTACAGACCAGTTCAACTGTGATGTTATCAAACCACCCTGTCATGCATTTTCCATATACAATATAAGTCATGTCACTTCCTGCTCAGTCAGCGAAGAGTTTTAAAACCTGTTAGTGAGAGAATATGATCCTTGGTGCAGGAACTACTGATCTAGTCCAAGCTGATAAAAGATAAGAGAAGGAAGGCATTATCGTCCCATTTCACAGATAGGGAACTATGTGCAGAGAGGAGTAGTGTCTAGTTCCAAAGTCACCCAAGAAGGCTGGACCAGGAATTGAACCCAAACCTCCTGAGTCCTTGTGTCTAATCCAAAGACCATCCTTCCGCCTCAGCATTGGTGTTTTGTACAGAAAGACATTCCTACAGAATGTTCTGAAAGAATACAAGTGAAAAGGGAAATGATACACATCAATGTACAATTTTGTACATTTCTTGGTCTGTGGTACACAGATTTACATATTCCTGTATACACTGTAAAAACACCATGGCTAGGTCTACACTCGCGGCTTCTTGAGCGAGTAATATGCAAATGAGGCTAAGCGTGGAATATCGCTGAGCCTCATTTGCATACCTAATGAGCCACCATTTTTTTCAGAAGAGGCTCTTGCGCAAGAAGGAGCATCTACACTGCCCCTTCTTGCACAAAAAAAACCTTCTTGCGCAATGCCGTTACACCTATTACTTTTCAGGAAGAACGGCATTGCGCAAGAGGGTTTTTCTTGCACAAGAAGGGGCAGTGTAGATGCTCCTTCTTGCGCAAGAGCCTCTTCTGAAAAAAATGGTGGCTCATTAGGTATGCAAATGAGGCTCGGCGATATTCCACGCTTAGCCTCATTTGCATATTACTCGCGCAAGAAGCCGCAAGTGTAGACATAGCCCATATGTTGTATTATTCTTATCATGTGCATCATTCTGAGTCCATAAAAAACCATTTGTATAGTCCAATGGTACTTAAGTTTTCCTCCTGGGATGCGCAATATATTGTATGTTTCCATAAATTAATATTTACACGCATATACACACAAAGACATTTATACCAACTCACCTTTCCATTTATAGGCTTTCAATATTGTTCATTTTCCACAGAACTCTGTTCTTGGTAGCCTGTTAAACGATCCTATTCTCAGGTAGAGTTTCATAAGGTTGCAGTAATGGTGCAGAACCCATGTAGGGATGCTAATTTATCAGTCATTACATTACTTACTGCTCTATCCTGTATTATACGCAGCTTACCAAGTTTCACTGTTATATTTGAAACTGTTATATTTGAAGCTCTTTGCTACTTCAATAATGTAGTTGAGCTAAATCCTGTCAGAAGATAGATTTTGGAATTTTTTAATTTAAGTTTTACATTAGAACAATCTGCTATTGGAGGGAGAGGGAGAGCACCTTCCCTTTCTTTAGAGGTTTCTGCTTTTGCGTCGCTGAAATAATGAAAGAAATTGGCATCACTGCAGCCATTAATGAAACCATGAGCATATTAGAATTCCTATTGCTCCCAACCCACCCTGCCATCCAAGTCCCGGTTCAAGAGACTCCAGAATACAAAGAAAGCTGCTGGCAGCCTGATCAAACATATAACCCAGCAAAACGCCACATCTACCCATCCTCAAAGGATCTAGTTAAAAACTGCAGGAATTCCTTCTCTTAAAAATTTCTACTAACCTACCTCACACACCTTGCCCTCCCCTCTACTTTCCCACACAACTCTGGCCCCACACGATATGGCCTCTATTGGTGCAAGTGCCTTCCCCCATGCAGTTGTTGAAGTGTGACATAGGCTTCCTTTACTGCTCTGCTTTATCAATTTTTAAAATCACTTCACATCTTAACTGAAGACTACCTTCCTCTCTTTGAAAACCCAGTACTGGAAGAGGGGGTAGGACTGCACATCTGGGGTTAATATCACCTATGTATGTCATGGAGCAAGAGAGTGGAGTTAAAAATAAAGAGTTCTATCATTGAAAACCCAGTAAAGCTACTTACGACTCTCACCCTCAAAAGTGTATCAACCCCTAATACTCCAGCACTCAAGATCTGTTCTTTCTACTAATCACACAACTCTCATGCAACAAGACTGACACCTGACAGAACCATGTCAGCTGCTACTTCAAATAAAAGATAACAGCAAAGCCTTGAATGCAGCAATAAAATACCTGTACAGTATGTTTCCTTCCATTTCTTCCATCCTACACCTTCAATTTAAAAAAATACCTGAAGTACAAAAATGCCTGCCGCCAAACACTCAGAGATCTAATTGTATTCCTTCCAACAAAGCAACTAGTCAACTGCTGTAAAACAAAACGAAGATTAAAATGATAAAGGTGGATGTCAGAAAACATTCCTGGAATCATGGATATTTGAAAGCATGCTGGGAAGAGAAGGGAAACCAAAGAAGAGAAAAATGCCAGAAAAGAAGACACATTTGTTTAGCAAAGTCACAATGAGAAAAGAGAGATGAGAGAGGAAAAAGGATATAGCGTCCAGGGAGGGAAGAAGGGGCGAGTGGAAACAGCTGGAATTGTTCAGCTGTGTCAACATTCGACTGTTTCACAGATTGACTAGCAAAGTGTCATCTGAAACCAATTACATTCCCAAAACCCCATGGACCCAGTTCATAACATTGATTAATCCACATTGTGAAAATGTCCCCAAGCAAAACTAGAACAGCTGTCAGCTCAGAAACCACATTTGACTTAAAAAGCAACTTCTTATACCAATTTTTATAATTTACAGAAGACCTTCTTAAGTGTTAAAAGAACCCACAACAAAAACTCCATTGCTAGGAAAAGTAGACCCAGGACAGCACACATCCCCCAGGACTGAACACCTGCTTCAGAGCCAATAATACCTAAGATCACCTTCCTTACCCTCAGCCTATGGACTGCAATTTAGTTTGTGAAGAAAATAAATATTTTTGTCCCCATTTCATGTGCACTGAACAATCCCCCTCAGGCACATCAGTAGGACTATTCAGAAATAATTGATTTGCCTTACAAGGCAAAATAATTTATCTAGTTGTAGGTATTTATACATTATACATTCATTTATAAGACAAGTGGCAAGTCAGCCCAGTACCAAACACCAATTCCTTTTCTGCATTTCTTGACTTCGAATGAGATGAATTAACATTAAGGCAATATCTGTTCTTTAGGACACCAACACATTAGCAGTCTAACAAATGAATTTATCTTCAGAATACACTATGTTTTGTACAATAATATAAATTCCAGGCTCAAGTAACTGAGCCATATAGTGAATTGTTTGTTTTTCACTGTAGGCCGTGAAGATAGTCAACCTGACTCATGATGTTGACTTACAATCTCTGTAGACATGGGACAACTATTGCTAACCTTCACAAGCAGATTAAAAGCCTCCTCCCCTGCTACCACCATAAGGGTACTCAAATGTGTACAAGGGTACGTCTACACAGCAACATTATTTTGGAATAACTAGCATTATTTCAAAATAACATAGTCCGCGTCTACACAGCAGGCAGTTATTTAGAAATAATGTTGAAATACTGTCAAGCTGGAGGACTTCTTACTCTGAATCCTGTAACCCTCACTGTATGAGGAGTAAGGGAAGTCGGAGGAAAAGTGCTCTATTTCGAAATAAGTGCTGTCTAGATGCTCCCTGTTTTGAAATAAGCTACACAATTGATATAGCTCAATGTGTGTAGCTTATTTCAGGTTGCACCCTGCTGCATAGACATGCCCCAAGGTAGGGATGTTAGTGAGTAGTTGACTAGTCAACTACCTGATAAGCATAAACTGGGCCCCCACTGTGGACAAGGGCTGCTGCATGGCAGCCGTGAACAGGGGCTGCTGAACTCAGCAGCAAACAAGGACAGCAGTCCCGGCTCATGATGGTTTGGGACACAGCAGCGTGGGTGGCTCCTGGAGCCAGCACAAGCCGGGAGGGCTCAGTCCCGGCTCAAACCAGCTTCTGGAGCTATCCCTGCTGCGACTCTGCAGAGTGGTCCTCATCGACTAATCGTGTAGTCGAGTCACATTGTATCGACTACACGATTAGCCAGATAACTGCAATGAAACATTCTTAGTCCAGGGCACCACCTTTTGTGTGGGGGACAAGATGGGGTGAGGCACATACAAGCAGCAACATCACCCTCACCTCCACCCCTTGAATGCTGAGCTCTGGGCCATTCCCAAAGCTCTTTGCAGAACATCCAACCAAAGCCTGCCCCAACCCTTTACCCAGCAGAAGCACACCACCTCTGCTTTGTGGGGCTTCTCCTCACCCACAAATGCAGCAGCAGCATCTGCATTTTATACTGTCCCAGAAGATTTACCCAGCGTTGCTTGGGTCCTTAACTCTTTTGTTTTTGTTTCTTCTTTGATATCATTGCTGTGGGTGGGTCTGGGGATGAGGGGTTCAGGATGCAGGCTGCCCTGGGGAGAGAGGACAACTCGAGCCCTTTCTCACTGCAGCAGGTTGGGCCAAGTGAGTAGCACCTCTCCGTGGCTGCTGCAGACTCAGTGAACACAGCCTCGCTGAGGCAGGTCCAGGGTTGTCTGCGCCCTGTGCTCCCCAGCCAGAGTGAGGAATGCAGCAAACTGTGCCCTTTCCCCTTGCTCCCTGACGCAGGGGAACAGCCAGCAATGTTCCTGTACAATTTGGGAGGAGGGGAGCTTCATACCTCACCCCCAACCCTATTGGGCACTTGGGGCATGGGAGGCTCAGGGCTGGAGCAGTCCTGGATGGGGATGGGGAGGAGGTCACCCCCAGCCAATCCCTTTCACCTGCTGGGTGATTCTCTTTTCTGTATGGTTTTACGACAAGCAATCCCATTCCAGGTGTAACGCCCACAGGCGGAACTGAACCCGGGACCTCTGGAGAATAGTGCATGAACCCCTACAACAGGGGTTGGCAACATTTCTGAAGTGGTGTGCCAAGATTTAACCCTCCTGCCCGCCCTGGGCCGCTCTGCTCTCCTGGGATGGGGGGAGGGGCTCTCTAACTACCACTCGCCCCACCTGGTTTCCTGCTGTGGGCTCCGCTCTGGCTTTTCCTGTGGGGAGAGGAGGGGAGGAGAAGCATGCGCACTTCCCTACAAGCTGGATCTGGGGCAGAGCCTCGGGGCAGGAAGCTGACACTGGCTCCATGCAGAAGATGTGTGGGTTACACAGGCACATCCCATTTTCCTGGCACAACTAACCCCTTAACTTGCTTTAAGTTAGGATAAGAGGAAGCTGTATACCAAATGTGGTGATCATAGTTCTTATCATTTAGGAGGAGTCCTTGAACAGGCAGACTGATTCTCTCAAATATATAGTAGATATGAAAGAGAGAGAGAGAGAGAGATTAAAGTGGGCACATTCTGATTAAATCTTTCTGGACTGCAGAAACAGATCAGAACAAACGGAAAGCAATGAGTAATTAATGTGAGGATAACAAAAGAGAAAGCGCGAGGGACAATTTTTCCGGCTTTTATAACTCTGCAAAGTACAAAGCAGGAAAAGAAGAAGGGAAAGAAAAAGGAAAATATCTTTCATTATTATATTTATCAATATAACAATAATTAGAACATAAGAATGGCCATACTAGGTCAGACCAAAGGTCCATCTAGCCCAGTATCCTGTCTGCCGACAGTGGCCAATACCAGATGCCCCAGAGGGAGGGATCACAACAGATAATCATCATGTTATCCCTCTTCTGTCACCCACCTCCAGAGAAACAGAGGCTAGGGACACCATTCCTACTCATCCTGGCTAACAGCCATTGATGGACCTAACCTCCATGAATCTATCTAGCTCTTTTTTGAACCCTGTTAAAGTTCTAGCCTTCACTCTGGCAAGGAATTTTCATGTGAAGATATAATCTATTGTCCGTTCACAAATGAAAACTGTTCTAAAATAGTTTTAATGAATATGAAGGCTCTTTCAGCTATTCTCAGTGACCTTGGACTTCAGCTGCAATAGTCCTGCATTTCAATCAGCAGAAGTTGCTGTTGGTATGTAACACTAGGAGAAATTTTGTGCCATGCTTTTATTTTGGTTAGTAAACTTTGGAACTAGAAACAGCAAGAGTGACATATGAGCTTCAGAACAGCAGTCAACGTGAGCAACACAGTTCAATCACATTGCCATAGTCTCTACTATTCCAAGATTCTGTTTAAGTGACAATCCGTATTCCCAATGAAACACCTTGTATTTATGTAACTCACTTACCATGCATCTTTTGGACAAAAGACAGCTCACAGATTTAACTAGAGATGCAAAGAACTTTGCTTTGCCCCACAGCCCTCTACTAGAATTTACAGGCATTTATAAATATATACTCAATATTTACTTGGAAATTAAGTTATCAGAATCCTTATCATTTACCCTAGAAGAGACAGTTACCTTTACCAGGCAGAAGGGACTGAAGGGTGGACATTAAATATATCAAAATTAAAATGTAGTTACCTTTCATTTATTCATTAGTTACCTCACTCCCTGTTTCTTTCCTGTTTGCTACTGGAGATGTTAATTATCATAATTTATTTTAAAATAATAAAACACTGCCCCCAACCCCTTTTGAACATGAATATTTTATTGAGTTTTCACAACTGGAGCAAAAACCCACTCCTTGCATGTTTATGATGTGCATGATCAACAGCATCCATTCAACACTCAGATACAGCTGTAGTCAACTAATGATTTACCCCACTCTCCTAAAATAAGTCTGAAGCACTAATCCATCACATTATACAGTCACCAGACTGAACTCATTTTCCAAAGGGAAGGGACGAATGCACTCTTCCAATTCAAGTGGATGACAAAATTTCCTTTGGACTCTTCACAAAATATTCCAGCAATAATTCCTACATTATAAAAATTGGATACTACAAGAATAACACCATCATTTATTATTTGTATTGCAGTAGACCCCAAAGACAGCTGCCAGTTTCAGCACCCCCATTGTGTGAGGGGCTGCACAAATACTAATTATAATCTGAACACCAGATTTGCTTGATACGTGCGGAGTACCAAAAATAAATCACGACAATCAAATACTGTCAAAAGACACAAAATCCAATCGCTCTTGCATGTGTGCTTAGTGTTAATTTTGAACATGCACGAATGCCAGTAATAAGGTTATGGTGCCTTCTAAGCTGCACAGCAGTGCAGTTTCCCTTTAAGCCCCGTGCAGGGGCTCAGGGCTGCAAAAGGGAGTGATTTCTCTCCCCAAGCCCTGAAGCTGCCAGGGACGGCAGCAAGGAGCTGCTCCAGCCAGAGGAAAGGAGCCCCTCTTTGCCATCCATAGAAGAGAGCTGCCCAGGTAAGCCTGAATCCCAACCTCCTGCCCCATCCTGAGCCCCTCCCTCCCCAGCCCTGGTCACCTTCCTGCACCCCAAAGCTCTCCATCTCTAGCCCCATCCCAAAGGCCACACCCCACCCAGAGCCTGCACCCCTCTTGCACTCCAAAGCTTTCACCCCCAGTCTCACCCCACAGCCTGAATCCAAATCTACTGCCTCAGCCCTGAGCCTCCTCCCACACTCAGAATCCCTCAGGCCCATGCCCACCACATGAATGTTATGTGCACCAATCTGAAGTAGGATGTAAGTGAGTAGTCGAATAGTACTCAAATCCCTCCCCCCACCTCTGCCTCTGTATCAGGAAGCAGGAGCCAGTTCTCTCCAGCACTGTCTCTGTGGTGCTGCCTGCTCCTCCCCCCACCACTGGGACCCCTGGTGGACAGGGGCTGCAGGACCAGGCACGGCTCAGTTGGATTTACCCCCGCTGCAGCCCTGAAGTTTAAGTGTAGGAGGAGCCAGGCTGGCTGCCTGCATGGCTCTTACTACATTTAAACTGCAGAGCCGCAGTGGGGATAACTTCTGGACCCGGCACAAGCTGGGACTGAGCGCCTTCCCTCATCGACTAATCGCATAGTCGATAAAAATTCTATCGACTACACGATTAGTGAAATACCAGCTTCTTAACATCCCTAATATGAAGGTGACGTATTGCACATCACCTCCGTGTCACAACACATAAGAAAATACATTCCATTCAGGAGTGGGGAAAATCAGAGGGAACACTGCCCCGCCCAGAAAGTACTTCACATATAAGAATTTTGTATCATTTACATGCTATTGTCGTTCCTCAGAAATATCAGAACTGAAAAATTGCCACTGGACTGAACAGTTAATATTTTGAATTGGGAAAGAAAAAAATCAAGTAAATACAATGCAAAAATCATAAATAGGAATAATTGTACTGGATCTAATCAATGGTCCATCAAGCAAAATGTCCTGCTTGTGAGAGAGGCCAACACCTTCAAAGCAAAGTGGATGGAAGGGCATCATACACATGAGTTACTGGGTAGTGTTGATGTGCTGGCATTGAAACATCTTTCTTGACTTCTGCAGCACGTGATCTTATTTTTATAATGTCCTCACATGAGCCTAGATTATTGTTAACATTTGCTTTTAGGTGTATCAAGGTAAACATAAAAAATATTTTTCTCATTAAAATCCAGCCACGGAATTGAAGTCTTTCAATCTGTTAAACACTTAGTAGTGCCTAACACTGAGAGTCCGGTATGACGCTGTGCCCCCATATTTTTATAGATCTGTTTTTAATATGCTTTATGCAAAAAAGGGCAAGTAATCCCCTGAATGTATATATTCTATTTGTGAGCATGTTTCTTTCTTGTGTGTGAAGTTAAAAATATGACATGTAAATCAGGGATGTTAATGTGTACCTGTGTACACGGTTAACCGATAAACCTGGGCTCATTGGTTTACCTTCACTGTTACACGCACGCATGCACACCCCTGCTGCCTCTGTATCAGAGACAGCGGGGGAAGGGAGGGGCAGGAGCCAGTGCTCAGTGGGAGCTGCCTGCCTTCTCCCCCGCCCCCTGCGCTGCTGCCTCTGATAGAGACGCAGCAGCGCGGAGAGTGAGGGGGGGACAATCAGGAACCCTACCCCTTTCAAGACAGCTCCCCATGCATATCGGCTCCCTGGGAGCCACCTGAACCTCCCCCCATGCTGCTATCAGAGGCAGCAGCGCAGGGGGATGGGGCAGGTGGGAGCCAGCTTAAAAGCTGATACGCATGGGGAGCAAGCTTAAAATTTTTTATTTGGGGGGCAGGCGGGAGCTGGCGCTTGAGGGGAGCCAGTTTTTAAGGTGGCTCCCCTCGAGCGCCAGCTCCTGCCTGCGCCCCCCCTGCATAAAATTTTCAGAGGTTACACATTTACAAAAATAAATGTATTTTAACATCCCTAGTGTAAACCTGTTTATTAATTGTAGTGAAAGGCATTAGTGGTCCTTTAGGAACTTAATGGCCTTGTGCAGCAAATGCGGGGGGTGGGGGTTGTGTGTAATCATTTGGATTAAGTGGTAAGCTTAGGCTTTTCAGTTAATCGTTTAAATGGCTATATGCTAACATCCCTACTAAAAAGTTGGCTGAGGAAATCTCTGGCCCATTGATGTTTATTTGTAATACATCTGAGAATAAGTGGGAAGTTTTAAAAGACTAGTAGAGTTGCTAATATTATGTCAGTATTTGAAAAGGGCAAGTCAGTTACCTGGGTAACTATAGGATAGTTAGCCTGATATGAGTCCCAGGCAAAATAAAAGCCGATTATGGATTGAACTATTAAAGAAGTAACAGATAGGCATTTTTTTGGAAAATAGATCTTGTCAAATGACCATGATTTCATTCTTTGTTGAGATTACATGTTTGGTTGATAAAGGTAATTGGAAGAATATGATATTTTGACTTGTACCACGTGGCATTCTGGTTAAAAATCATCATTACATGATATTGGTACATCAGAGGGGGGCAAACTACAGCCCAAAGGCCACATCCTGCCCATTGGAGTCTTGAATCTGGTCCCCAAGCTCCCACTGGGGAATGGGGGTGGAAACAAAGTGCAAGGATGTTCAGATCCAGGGGCTTGGTCTAACTCAACTCTGGCCTAGAGATGAAGATATTGCTATACAGCAGAGGCTTTTAACTTTTTTTTCCATCTGCAGACCCTTAAACTATTTCACATGGAAGCGTGGATCCCTTTGGAAATTCAGCCTGTGGTCCAGGCCCCCTATGAAACAAGTCTTATACAGAAAAGTGAGTGAACAGAATACAACTACAAATGTTGCATGTGCTTGGCAAGGCATTTGATGAAGCATGAGAAAAGGTGCTAAACTGTGAGATGCTATGGTAATGACACCATTTCCTGGTTTTGACCCATAGGTGGGGATACTTGTGATTGATCTAAAGCTTTATTTTCTTAGTTACCTTTTGTAGAACTCTTAGAACTAGTCTGCACACCCCGAGGCAGGTTGAAGCCACTGATATACAAGTAATTATTAAGAGGAATTCATAAGAAAACAAGAATGGCCAAATTGGGTCAGACCAATGGTCCATCTAGCCCAACATCCTGTCATCCAACAACGGTCAGTGTCAGATGCTTCAGCTGGAAGACAGGACACTGAGCAAGATGGACCATTGCCCTGTCCCATTATGGCTGTTCTTATAACAATCTCTATTGTGGTACTTCAATACCAGGTTGTTGAGGGCTTTGTTGTTGTTTTGGGGCATCTGATTTTGATTTTTTTTTTTTTTTTTGGTGTGCCAACACCTCTCAAAAATATGCAACAGCACAACAGATTGAACTTTAAGGTTCAAGTGCTAAAGAGGAGGTATGAAGGAGAGGACAAAAATAAGCAATGAAGCATTATAAAAGGGAGAGAAATGTTCCCTTTAAACAGTGATGACCATATATAGTATATTTTTTCACAGCTGATGAGTGTTAGATACCTGTGGCACTTTCATCAACTCTGTCATCAGAAAATATTTCTCAAGCAAAGATCTGGTGCTGTACCAGTCCCACCAACTGTTTATTTGAACTGCCATCGCATCACTACCTGATTTGTCCCTGTAGTGACTGAGATGTGAAAATACCATAAATTAGCTACATCCTGTATTACTGAAAAATGCTGCATGATATGGTACATAAACTGCATGGTGACCATGAGAAACCAGGGTAATTACATGGAAGCATACATCGCTGTCATGTTATCTCCAGTTAAATGTTTAACCTGTGCTCCTATTGTCCTAAGCGTATATCCAGAGCTAAGAAAAGAAGCTGTGAAAGGCTACGTCTAGACAGCGGGGCTATTTCGGGATAGCGGAAGTATCCTGAAATACCAATTCTGCGTCTTTAAAAGTGCCCGTTACTTCAAAATATATTTTGAAATAACGGGTGTGCTATTCCGATGTCCCTGTAACTCTCATTCCATGAGGGTTAAGGGACTTGTCGGAATAGCACTTTATTTTGAAATTTGGCGCTGTGTAGACAGCACCTAATTTCAAAATAAGCTATTTCAAAATTACCTTGAAATAAGCTACGCAATTTGCATAGCACAAATTGAGTAGCTTATGTCAAGGAAAGGATGCTGTGTAGATGCATCCACAATGTCATGCTTCTCGAGGGCAATCTTATATGCATCTGCTCGCAGGCACATTTATGTATAACAAATACGACCGCTTACCTACTTTGCCCAGCTCTGAAAACATGACTATTAATCAGTGATGGACTGAAAGGCATCTGCACTATAGCTCCATGGGTGGCAATCAGTCACAATAATATAGAGAACCAAAGCTACTATATAAAGAGACAGTTTGGTAGATAGCCCCAGTGATAGTCAACTGTAATTATAAACAGGGAAAAACCTGTATGGAAGACTGTGGCGTATATTGAAACCCCCAAGTCACCTACATGATAGGTCTTATCTTTTTCAATCTAGAAAATCTCTCTTGACTTTATTTTATTGCATGCTGAGCTGTACAAGTGTTATCCTTCTCTCTACAAGTTGCCATGGAATATAGATCTTTTATTCTAACTCATCCTTTTAAGACAAAACAAAAGCAGAAGGGAGTGCCTGCCATCCAAGCCTTACACCAGGAAAACTATGAACAAACTGATGTAGTTGTCTCCAGACCACTGACATCTGTCCCCTTTACCACACTTCAACCACCAGCTTTTATCAAACTCCAAGAATTTTCATATACGCCAAATTGCAAAGGAACAGCCAGCTATAAACAGGCCCCATCAAGTTCATTTCTTTTATGTTATGCCCTCCCTTGCCCAACAGAGAAGGAATGAGCCTGAATGCAGGAAACAACTGTTGGGAAAACTTCCGCTTCACCTCCCCCCCCCCAATCCTTTTTAATTGGTACCACAATTGGCACTAGAGTTGCCTAACAAAATCTGAAATGGCTCACAGCCAGCCCACAGCCTGGACCAATATTTTTAGACAGTAAAAAATGAATACGCTGGCAATGGTCAAACAGGTGAGAGGCAAGGAGGAAGTGTGAACACCATCAATTCATTTTTCATTTTATTTGCTATTTAGGAACAATTCCAAGCCTGCTTGCAAAGACTCAGATGCAGAAATTACTCATCAAGGATTAAGCAGAGTAAAAATGTTGCTGACGTGAAAAAATAAATTATAGCAAAGCTACTTCTGTTGTGAAGCAGAGAATCTCCAGCCTCAGCATATACAAATTCTACAATGACCCTCCCAGGGCAGTGCCTGTGGATTTAGCCTTGCAATATCTATTAAAGTCACTGAGAGCCAGACTTCTGTGCAAGGCTCAGTAACCCTATGACTGAGATGGGATTGGAGCTTTGGGGAAAGCACTCCCAGGACCAACATGCACCGTGATGCAAACTGCACATCCCCATGTCAGATTTCTTCCAAGGACAAAGACATTTTTTAGGCATTGCTGACCCCGTGCTGGCCATTTTTAAGTGAGATATTGCAGCCACCTTCCAACACTGCAACATTTACTTTACAGCTTTGCTGCTACCCGATGTCCTTGACTGCAGTTTCTGTGCTTCTATCTCAGCTTTTTATTTAGCCAGTGTGTGCAGGCCAGGTTAAGAAAGGGCTTTAGGGGCTGCTGCCCAGGGCCCCCGGGCTAAGGAGGTGCCCTGCAAAAAAAGATTTCTGGGCCACCAAATGTACAGATCTTCTTGCAAGGTCCCCTTAACCTGGGGTCCCAGGCTACAGCCATTAAAACCCCTGAGCATTATCCAACCCTACTTAGCTGGGGCTGAGGGGCAGCTCAGCACACTGCAGTTCTTTTACCACTAAAGGGGAGCTGCCCCAGGTAAGCACCCTGCACGCCAACCCCCTGTCCCTGCTCTGGATCCCCTCCCACACTCTAAGTCCCTTCTTGACCCTGCACCCAACTCCTGTCCTGGCTCTGAGCCCCCTCTTACATCCTAAGTTCCAAATTCGCTCCTAGACCCTACACCCTAACTCTGAGCCCACTCCAGCACCAGTGTTCCCCATCATTTTTTCCATCCATGTGCAGAATAAATTTAGTTATGTGCACTGAGGCATGAGTGGATGTGCACCACTAGTAGAAACATATGCTGCCTGCTCTGGCCGCTTTGGCCACTCTGCTAATCATAGAGCACTAGAACTGGAAGGGACCTTGAGAGGTCATCAAGTCCAGTTCCCTGCCCTCACGGCAAGACCAAGCACCGTCTAGATCATCCCTGATAGATGTTTGTCTAACCTGCTCTTAAATATCTCCAGTTATGGAGAGTCCACAACTTCCCTAGGCAATTTATTACATTGTTTAACCACCCTGACAGGTAGGAATCAGCTGAGCGGCATTTGAATCTCACCTGGGTAGCTGCCCAAGTGCTCCGCTTACAGAGAATACTGTCTAGCACCCAAATGCCTACCCAGACCCCACACTCCCTGTCCTGAGCCCCCTCCTGCATCCCAAACCTCTTGCCCCCAGCCTGGAGCCCTCTTCTGCACCCCAAACACCTCATTCATGATTCTATGATCCACAGCCTAAAGCCTGCACCCCCAGTCTGAACCCGCACCTCGCCTCCTGCCTCAATCTGCAGCCCTCTCCTGCAATCTGAAGCCCTCATTTTGGCCCCACACTGGAGCATGGGGGTGGGGGGGGGAATAATATCTAATAGCCCCAGGCCACAGAAGAGTTAATCCAGTCCTGAGAGTATGAAATATCATACTAACTGATTGATGAAATATTGTGGATGGAGAAGCAAACTACAGTAAAACTCCAATAGTCCGGCATCCAATAGTCCGGCACTCCTGATAGTCCGGCATCAAAATGGCAAGAGCCTAGTGAGTGAGCTTCGGCAAAAAATGAGTCACAAGGTAACAGCGGCAGCAGCTGAACTGAGCAAAAAGGGTAAAAAGGCTTAAAAACTAAAACATTACAGTATACTGTATACAGTATGTACAATAAAAAGGGTTAAGAACACTTTATATACAGTATATAATATATACAGTATATATATAACCTGCTTATAGTACCTCCTGATAGTCCGGCATATCTGATAATCCGGCACCACCTAAGTCCCATAGGTTCCGGATTATCGGAAGTCTACTGTATATGATGCATATCTTTGGCCATTCTGGCCTCTTTCTTGGTCTTAGCTGGTTGGAACAAGGCATTTCACATGAAAAAGTAAGCAATTTGCAGGAATCCTCAAGCAATCCTGAAGTGCCAACATGAAACCACACTCCTAAGTAGAGCAAGGTCTATTTGTTTGTTGAGCTTTCAAACCAGGCTGGCTTCCTAGTTTACATTTCAATACAAGCCAGCAGCATACAACATATACAGGTTTTCCAGAACAAGTGTTATTAAACACAGAACTCACACGAGGACTCCAGACTTTGCAATGGTTGGAAAAAATCTGTTCATCTCATTTTAGATTTAACAGCACTAGAAAACAACAACACCATTCAGCCACCCAATTTCTCTCTACCCTGGACTCACACAGATAGCTGTCATTTGTTAACCCATTTTTAGTTCCAGTACTTTGGATTTCTCCATGTTAAAAGTTTGTTTCAAAACACACTTAACACAGAGAAATGCCAAACTTAAGGGCTTATTTGGACTTGTGTAACACTGAAATATACACTCACATTTAACTACAGTTTTTGCTCATTAAAGTAGGCCGCCTTCTAGTGGGAATATTTTCTGGGAAATGAGAATAAAAGATCCCTGAAGAAGTTTCTAAAGCTCTGAAGGTTAAAAAAAATCCAGCTGTATTATTCACTTTAAAATCAGCACATAAATGCTGCTTTTTTCAGCACTGATGGAAAATGTATTTTTACCAACACTTTTAATCACTACACCTGTAATACAAAGATACTGCCCATAGACTTTTTATTTTAACCTAACAAACTCTTGAGTAAGTCCTGCAAAAGAAAATAATCTATTAATGTCAAGATGCCCATGCGAAATGCCTTCAAAGTAGCTGAATTAACTTTTCACCTTGATATAAATAATTCTTCTCTTACGAGTTTTCTTCTTTCGCATCTGTTCTGAATGTCTCTCATCTTCATCTGACTGTTTCTTTTTATCAAGGTTTCGTTATATAATACGCATATTTGTTGAGCCCTGCAAATCCACAGATATCTGCTTTATATCCGCAGGTATCTGCATCGCAGATGTAGAGGTGAATATCCATAGCTCATTTTTGCAGATACGAATGCAGATACAAATTTTGTAACTGCGCAGGGCTCTACATATTTGAGCTGAAATCCTGGCTCCAACCATATCAAGGGCACAGCTCCTACTGAGCCAGGATTTCATTTTTGATAACTTGTACATCACTGATATACTCTTATGCCATATAAATAAATACCCATACGCTATAACAGACGACACCACAGATTTTGCACTGCAACATCACACCTTGCTATTAAGCCATTGCCAGCTGTTTCAGAGCACAAATCTCTCCCACTATACCTCTATAACTGTGACTGCTTCCAAGCATGTTATTTCATGGCGTGGTTTGATACAAGTGGAGTGGTTTGATACAAGCGAATGTGCACCGTGTGCTTTTCTGGGGGAAAGAGATTGAGACATTTGCCAATATTTGTTCACTAATCCCACATTATGTCACCAAGGCAGAGCAAATTTGTTCCGTCTTTGAACCATGCCTTTCATTCTTGCTTCAATGGATAGCATTATACTGCCAACTTATCATACAACTAAAGGAATGTTTACCAGCCTGAGGAATGGAACTACTGGAAGAAGTCTGGCTTGCTCTCCAGGACAGATGTCCATAGCAGAACTGTTACATTTCAATGAGTTTACACCTTCATGAACAAAATCCTGAATCTTGCAAAATTAACAAATGTATTTCAGCAACTGACCTTTCTGAAACTGACACTACCTATTCAGCACTGGCAGCCTTGGAGTGTGCTTCTTGGTTGCGGTGGAATTACAAGTGCTGGGTTCCAGGGAACCCTAAAATAAAAAGCTACAGGGTTGATGCAGGAATTACTGATTACAATGTTATGGCTGGCATTATGCATGAACTCAGATTAGAAAATCACAATATTCCCTTCTGGCTTTAAACCCTAAAACATGTCAATCTAGTCACAGATTAAAGCACTTTCTCTTCCACAGACAACATTCTTTTTTTTTTTTTTTTTTTGCATTGTTTGTTTGTCTTCTGCCAATAGTTTTAACAATCTGTTTATGGGATTTTTTTTATTCCTGGCTGGCTGAATTATCCCCAAGCATCTCTAAACCCTCAGCAGTAATTCCCAGCGATTGCACTGACATGATGATAATGGTGGAGCTGCGGCTCCCCAGCTGCTCAATTCAGACAGAGATCCTCTGGGGCACTACCTTTTAAAAACACATTTCTTTATTTATTTATCCCAGCCAATCCACTACACAGGAAGGCCAGTCGGATTTTCCAGCAGGCAAGGAAGGAGTTTAAAGGACAGAGGTAGTAGGCAAACTGTTCCTTTCGTCCATTCCATTCTGTCACCCCACCAGCACTTAATTTGTAATGAAAGAGGCAGAGCTGTCCCGTCCACGGGATGGGACTAGTGGGATGACCGGGGGACCCGGCGCAAAGCTGCAGCGAGGTCGCTCCCCCAATGCCCTGCGCCGGCAGGAGTAAGAGCAACCTGACAGCCTGCTCCACTCCACCACACCGCCCCCTCCCAGCCAGCTGCACTCTGTTCCACCACGGCCGCAGAAAGCAGAGCGCCCTGGCCCTGGCGCGCTCCACTTCCCGCCGCCGCGGTGAAGCAGAGCGCAGAGGGCTGAGAGGGGGCAGTGCCGCAGTTAGTGGAGTGGAGCAGCTGCCGCAGTTAGTCTGGGAGGCGGGGGCTGACCGCTGATGCCACCCTGCACCAGGCCCCCAGGCAATCCCTGGCTCATGTGGCTCAGGGGAGGAAACAAGGGGGGAGAGCGGGGCCTGAGCAAGGGCAGGATTGGGGATGTAGTGGAGCCTCTGACAGGGGAGACGCCAGGGGTCTGGGGAAAGGGTTGCCCCAGGACTTGCACCCCCCTAGAAACAGTCCTGGAAAGAGGTGCTAGGGCTCAAGCAATTAGGTGGCAGGGCTCAAACAGTTTTTTACATTCATAATTGATGCAGCAAACCAAGAAGAGCCAGGGCTATGAACTGCCATACCTAGAGATGCCAGGGCTCAGCTCTGGCAAAACTTAAACCTATAATCCACATTTCTTAATATAAATTTGTTTCAGCAACCCCATGCACTGATGCCACCAATTACAGCACTGAACAATGACTGCCAGAAGCAAGGATTTCTTATTCATTGCTCAACAGGTGCTGGTTCTGGGAAGTGCCAGTACAGCATTGGCTGGGACAGGCAAAGTAACTTTTCTTGTCACCTTTCCTTGGTAATACATTATGCTGAATTCCTTAAAAAAAACACTTAAAGAACATTACATGGTTATTTTTAATCTGTGACCTTGATTCTCAACTCTTCTACACTGGACATGCAAACTTGACACAGCTGTGAAATATAAAATGATAAAAATGAAGAAATAAGCCACTGTTTGGAGACCTGCAAGCAGGGGCGGATAGAGGGCAGGGCGAGCGGGGCGGCTGCCCCGGGCCCCGTGCTTAAAAAAGCCCCTCGCATGCGCCGTGGCGCCACCGCGCATGCGCCGTGGCAAAGGGGGGCCCCGCAAAATTGTGCTGCCCTGGGCCCCGCAAAATGGTCATCTGCCCCTGCCTGCAAGAGATCCCTTCTTTTGGCAGCAGTAGGTAGCAAAGTTCTCAAGGCAATTCTGGTCCATTTAATGAAACAGGGAAACAAATACAGCACCATATAAACACAGCAGAAAGCATTGAGACATCAGCACTAATCTTAGTTGAAGTACAAGAAAATATTTCCTGCACCCCTTCATGGAACAGCTGAAAAAGGTGACAAATTGTATGTGCTTTTTTCATGAAATAGGTGTGTTGTTTTGCAACTCTTTTATAGCAAGAGGGGACCAAACTGGGGGGTCCCAACTGCTGTGCCTCTCCCTTTGAAATGTACAAGAGCCGCCTGAGGTTCTTGTACATTTCAAAGGAAGAGGCACAGCTGGGAACCCACAGCTCTTGTACATTTTAAAGGGAGAGGCACAGCAGTTGGAACCCATACAAACGAGGACTGCTTCAGTCCCTGCTTGCGCTGTTTCCCCGCTGCGCCTCTGCCTCCCCTGCCACGCCCCCTGTGGAGACGGTGCTCGGGAGAACTGGCTTTTAAGCCGGCTCCCGCCAGCACCGGCTCCTGCTGCCTTCCCTTGCTGCCTCTCTCTGATAGAAGCAGCAGGGTGAGGGGGGGGAGTGACTAGTCGAGTCACTACTCAACTGCCCAATAAGCATATGCTTATTGGGCAGTCGACTAGTCGCTTACATCCCTACACCAGTCTAGCTCAGATGTGCACAGTCACACTGCAAAGCCCTAATGAAGTTACTGAATTCTCTTGATACTGTGTTCTCCCTATGTGTGTCCCCCCAGAGCCTATCATAAGTTGCAACATTCTGAGTTCTTTCTGAGTGAATTGCAGGAGTACTTTTTTACTGGGGGAATTGTGGGAGGCCTGGGAGAATAGGGATGTAAAGTCCCGGTTAGTCAGTTAACTGGTTAAACAATGTTTAACCAGTTACCTGTTTAAACGCAGGCACGCAGGGTAGTGGGCCAGCCTGGCCGGAGCAGCCCTTGCACCCTCGACTGTCACACCATGGGTGGGGTTGCTCCAGCCAGGCCAGGCCTGCCACAAATCGGGGTTTCTATGACTGGGCTGGAGCAACCCCGCTCCCGCCTGCGATGGGCCCCACAGGGCTGGAGCAGCCTTGTGCCTGCAGCAGGGGGGCTGTTCCATCAACCGGTGAACCATTCATATTTAGCCTGCACCCTCACTGGAAAGAGGGTGGGTCACCAGGCTAATGGAAAGCCAAACCCACAGCCCCTCCATTTCAGGTAGGACATTTGTGGACAGGAGAGGGATTAAGAAGGAACACTGAGCTAGGAGCCCAGGCTCTCTCTGAAGTAAAGACAGACCCTCACATATAAAGTAACTGTGTATTGCTCTAGCCACATAAAGGGGTCTTAAATCAACTGTAATATACTTTTATCATTCAGAGGTGCTAACGCTCCCCCTCCGAAAGACAAAAGTTTTGTTGCACCAAGTGTCAGTGTGAACAGCATGTTGTTGGCAAGAGCACTCTCCTGTCAACAACCCAAATGCTGGAAGTGTTTTGTCAGTAAAAGTGCCGACAAACAGCAGTTACACTGCTTGACTTTTAGTGACCCAGCTGTGTTGACACGGCCATATCATAAAAAGCTGTGTAGTATAGACAAAGCCTAACTGAGATTAGGACCCAGATGTTTAAGACAAAACACTGTTTTGCTCATCAATGCTTTCTGGCTGACAGATCGCTACTATTAGCAATGTAAGATTCCAGTTAACCAGTTAACTGGTAAAAACGTTACGTTTAACCGGTTAACACCTTAACCAGGATCGCATGGGCGGGCCTTGCAGGCTGGGGTGGTCCCCCTGACCACACTGTGGCACACCCGGCCGTGGAACAGGGTGCTCTGGCCAGGCTGGACTGGGCCAGCCTTGGGCGGAGATTCCTTGAGCTGGGCTGGGCCCGCTGCACCATGCTCTGGGTGGGGGCTGCTCTGGTCAGGCTGAGCCGGGCCCACTATGTCATGGGCAGAGGGGTTGCTCCAGCCCAGCTAGCTATTTCCCTAGCATCTATTTTATTTATTAACACTTTAATAATGCCCTTGATAAACAAACCATGCCAATTACTGCTCTATGTCCAATTCATATCATGCGGACAGGACTAAATGAAAGAACTTCAGAGTGATTACGGAATCTACCTGGACAGCCTCGCGCTGTGCTTCTGCCATTCCCTTACTGGACAGTCCAACCCAAACAACAACATATTAGATGCAAAAAGAAACGGTATGTTACTTGCCTGCACACACATGAGCATAAACAGATGTATAAATGCACAACTGTCACCTGGCACCTGGATCTTAAATAATAATAAAACTAGGCATAAACAAGAATAATTGTCACAAGTAGATCCAAGTGACATCATTTTTTATTTATCCTGATCTATTTAAATAATGTGAATCTAAACAATATTTATTGATGTCAAACATGCCAGTCGGGAGATGCCTACTTTCCCAGCCAAACAAGCTGCCTGAGAACCACTACTGTACTTGAGAAAAAATCCCTTTGAAATGGATTTTTTAGAGATGTGGCTAATGTTTAAATGATGCAATGTCCCAATGCTCAAAGAGACTTGGACTTCAACCCAACCACAAAGCAGGCTCTGCCCAAATAGATATGACACACTGAGGACTATGACTGAGATTTTTCTGGGGGACACTTTTTCAATCCGCGAGAGGGAAAGAATACTTTGTGCTTTGGGAGGCTCCATTTAACATTTCAACCTTCTGTCACTAAGATGATGGCTGTTCTATTGATACATTGGTGCAATATCTCTAGGTCAGGAAGCCACTATCTTTTACTCTTCGTGGAGTGTCTCTCTGCATCTGCACAAATGAATATAAAATATCATTTTGTCTATGACAAATGCATTTCTATTTGGAGCCTTATTTGGGGCGGTATGTGGCTGGAACACCAGAGTGAGCAAAGTAGTCTTGCCTCTAAAGGAAGCAGTGAATGGAATGGGTAGCTGCTAACATACTTGGGCACAGACATGGAGAAGGCTTCTGCCTTCTTCCTCAAGCATACTACAGGAGGGCTTGCAAAGACCACCGCTATGGTCATTGAGAACACCAACAACCCAATCCTATGCACTTTTAGACACATGAGTAACACAGTGCATGCAAGTATTTGCACTGAGCTCCATGGCGCTATCCCCATGCATGTTTGCAGGCGTGCAAATGGCCATAATACTCTTGTAGTAACAATTATATGGCATTAGGAGCTGGGTGGTGGCCATGGAAACAGCACAGGCATTAAGCTGGAAGAGATAGTTACATACGAAAGAAAGCAGGACAGAGGGCTGGAGATCAATAAAATGAAACAGCAGAGCTGGGCCAAAAGGTCTTTCTCTGTTCCTGAAGTATCTTATGTTCTATTAATACTCTGTCTTTGACACTGTTTCTCTTCCTTAGGTTCTTTATTCCTAATTGCTATGTTAGAGTCAATGGATTTGTGTTGCAGTTGTGATAACCAACTGACTGCTACAAGTTTATTTATTAATGACCTAATAACGGCAACGACTAATGACTCCCCCTTCCTGCCAAAAGGTAGCTATAAAAGTGTCTCCATTGTTCTGTACTTTCAAAAAAAATCTCTGGGGAGCTGAAAGAAATAAATTCTCCAGAGAGCTCAGACCAAGAGAAATGCATTGTCTGGAATGTGAAAAAAACGCGTCTTAATAAATCATCATCTGAAGTTGCCATGGCAATGGTAAATGTATAGTCACCTATATTGTTTAGCTCCATACATCCATTCCTGCAGGACTAGGATAATGCTGACTCTCAACGCTTATTAAACTGAACCTGAAATTCCTATTTAACGTGAGGACTAACAGCTCTACCCAAGTGTTAGGACAGAGCGTACAGCTCATGGAAATCAGACTCAGAACCTGCAGGGCTACTTGAGGTGAGGGAACATTTTCTTCATGCAAGTCAGCTATACGCATCCACTCAGTATGCTTTTTGCAGAATTTGCTTTCTGCTTCAGACACCTCTTTAAAGAAAGCTGCCAGAGAGCTGTGCTTGCTTTCTGAAAGTGTAAAGTATATAGTGGTCAAGTGAAGATTCAAATCTTACCTGGAATGCCATATGGTAAATTATTATAGCTATAAGTAAATACACACACACACACACACACACACACACACACACACACACACACACACAAAAGATATAACTACATGTATCTATATATATATTTCTCTTTGGGAATGTCTACACAGTCATGTGCAGCTCGAAATAAGCTACACAATTTGAGCTATGCAAATTGCGTAGCTTATTTCGAGAGAGCCTATTTAGAAAGTTGGCGCTGTTCAAAATAGAGCACTATTCCGGCGTTTTCTTTATTTCTCCTGCAACAAGGTTTACAGGAAGCTGGAATAAGAAGCCCGTTATTTCGAATCTATTTCAAAATAACGGGTGTGCTGTTAAGGCGCACACAATGCTACTTCAGGATAATGGACATTATCCTGAAATAGCGCCGCTGTGTAAACGTACACTTTGAGTGAGAGAAGAGAGAATGTGATACAAAAGGAAGGATGGTATTTGTTTCTATCATCCAGCTTTGTTAGTAGATCTCCCACAAATTTCCTTGGCCAAGTTGCTTCAGACTGTGGCATCTCAGTTTCCCGACCTACAACATGGGATTAACGCTTCCCTGGCTTACCAGAAAAGCAATTCCATAGTGCGTGTGGGGAGGTTTGAGACCCTAAGGCTGAGGGCGCTATAAAAGAGAACGCAGTATTAGCTTTAAAAACTCACTATTCCCAAGAGGCATTTGAGAGCATAGACCTGATGGAAATCCCCAGTGCTAAAGAACACAGTCAGTGTTTATAAAACAAAGACAAAGCATTTCCACTTCTCACAGGGAAAGAAATCTCCTAGTCATAATTCAAGTACCATAATAAGACAGATGTGTAAATAGACAGTCAAGAAATAAACAAAACTGACAGAAGAACTAGCTGCAGTTGCTTACTAGAGATGAACAGCTGAAATGCCATGTGAATAGGAAAGGCCATTTGGCTTTCTGGTGAAGGGGAACAGCAGTGAAGCTGAAGGGAGATTTCAATACTCTGAAAATGAATCATGATTTCTTGACAGTTGTTAGAAATGTTAATTGTCCCATCTCAAACCAATGCTTGTCACTTACACACCAAATGGGAAAATATGGCTTTTCTTAAACTGCCTGATTTCCTTGTGGGGCAACGTACCTAAATGGGCTAGTTCTTCCAAAGACATTTTAATCAATGATTAATTTTAATATTTCTGCCTTTGCCAAATGTCCACACAATGAAATATTAAAAACTATTATTTCTAAACATTTTCCGTTTTGATTTATTTCATTTTTTTAATACACAGTGCTCAGGAAGGGTGTCAGAATGATGATGCCAGACACTGAAGTCTGCTTATTCACCAAGTGCCTACAACATGAGTAATGGCAGTGCAAGATTCTCCTCTACTCTTCCAATGACATGCTTCAACCCTGACTTAGCAGAGCCACAATTGGGAATGGAAGGGGCAGTCCATTCTATATACCTTTGGATCCTCTGTTGGGGAAGCCAACGGGGCTCTGCGTAATACCCAGCTATGATTATGGCTCTTGTGATGCAAACACCTGTCTGCTAAGAACTGAAGAAAGATAAGGAGCTCATTTCACATAGGGTCTGAACAGCTATTCATGAATTATGAATTTTCATGCATAGCCTAACGGGGAAAGATTTTACAGTGATACATCTACGCTTTTGATACATTGTCTGCGGTCTCTGATTACCAACCATCTGTACCATTCAGTTCCCACATTGCTTATCTTTTTATAATAAAAATGTGCAGGTAAGTAGCCCATAATGGAAATATTTGCCATCAGTACTTTTAAATCAGTCAAAACCATCCCACATGGGTGACTGATTTGCATATACTGATTATGAAACCATAATTCCAAAGGTAAAGTAAAATCCCTGAGGAATATAATCTGAAAACATACTGTACATATTTTTTGTTAAAAGGATTCTCAGAATGCAGTGCAACAGCCCCAAAAAGAGCATTAAGCATAATGCATAACAATTCTCATCTTTACTTTAGTCCCCTCGAACGTCTGCTACACTATATGCTGTAAAATTTATATTAAAGGACTATGATATAAAGGTGGTCTTAACACTTTTCTTCTTTTGTAGATGTTATGTAAAGTAGGTGGCAATGCACTTGGAGTAAGCATGAAGCCTTTTCAGTGGTACGTGGTAGGCCCTGGGTATTTTGTTTCTTATCTTTGCTTACAATGGGGGGTTGCCACTAAAATCTTCAGTTTTCTCTTTGCACATGGAAGGAATTACCATGCTATTCTGGATCTACCCAAGAGCAATATTACTAACTCAAAAGAGCAATTAGGATGATTTTAATAGTGGCCTATGCAAATTAACTTTCAAATGTACAGGAAAAGCATTGGAAGACAGGTGGTTTCATGGTATTAAAAGACCCTGGCAGTGGGAAACCCGTATTACAATATATTTCCCACTCTCATGTGGGAAGGGTCGTTTACTTGAAGTTTTTAAACAGCATTAATGTCTTGGAAGACACCTCAATGGAGACTGCAACTGTATCTGGTTATTTCTCATTGCTACTGCGCCAATCCCCCGTCTCGCAGAAGTGACAGGATGCAGAATTCCAGAGAAAGTCTAATTCCTGCTGTCAACAAGATTGTGACATCCCATGAGCATAAAACCTGGCAGAAATGGAGCCACTCTCTCTGTAAAGCTAGAGCTGTACTGTTCCAGAAGAGAGAGATCCTGCATAGAGAGTCAGAGCAGAGGGAGATGAATGTAATATGGCATGTCACAAAGTCACAGGTGAAAGCCTCAAGCCAGGGATGCTGGAACAATTTTTAGAGTGGGGTTGTTGAGAGTCACTGAACCAAACTGCAAACTCTGTAGATGCTGGAAATCACGTCAAGCCAGGGAATGCGGCAGCATCGCGAGCACCCTTTGTTGCAGCCTCAAGCTCCCATTTGTCAGAAACCAGACTGTTTCCTACCAGGTTCTCTTTCCACTTGAGTGATTAAAACCACAGGAGGGAGCCGCATGGAGGGAACCACAGGAGGGAGCCACATGGCAATTGAATCAGAGGAGATTTGGGTGGGAGCCTCTACAGACAGGGTTGTGCACAAGGTAATCAGAGATGAAGCTAGCCATTTTCAATAGTGACAGTTTTTCACTTGCACACTACACACACACGTACTTATGTATGCATCTTGAAGGAGAGCAAAAGTTGGATCATTTCATGGAGCCTTAAAAGTTTGAGTTTTCATTCTTAACCTTTCAACGTTGGTTTCCCTTCTTTCTGGTATATAATTCATATCCCTGTGGCACACGCCATAGGTCAAAGCTCAAAAGCTCTGAACTATTACGTGGTTGGGACAGGTGGACAATCAACAACACCAGGTAAGTCTATATGATTCAATGGCCCATCCACTTCTTTGATCAGACAACTAAAGGACGGCTATTGCTTGATGGAACCAGCACTGAACACAGCCTTGGCAGCCTAACATTGCAAGTCTGAGCTCCAGATGGTAATATAAATTCATAATAGGTTTAGGGCAGGCATCCAATGTGCCATCCCACCAAGGTTGCATCACAGTGGAAGCAATTTGCAACCTCACTGGAAATATGGTGTAAGGAATCAGAGTGATCCTTTGAGGACAAAAGCAAGACCAATATTTTGTCTTGTCTGCTCAAAGCACTCTATAGCATAATATTAAATATGCAAAAAGGTCAGAGCCGGGACAGTTGCCTTTGAAACCCTGTCATGTTCTCACTTGCTGAGCTCTTTTCTTTGTCTGTATAGAGACCAACACACCAGAAGCCATTTAGATCTCTTACCTGTCCACACAGTATTTTTCTTTAGAGTCAGTTTCTCAGCAAAATGCATGGGTCAAAGGTGAGGATCTTGCACAAAAAATAAAATAAAATGTTAAGACTTCTCTTTGCCAGTCAATGAAATGCTGCAAAACATGCTTTCTGAAAGGTTCCTAACTCCCTGCAAAGTAAACAGGTGTACACACACAATGAGCACACTGAAATGCTGGGTTAAAGACAACTGAAAATTTAAGCCTGGGTGAGTCTTTTTAACATAGAGACTGTTCAGGAAAACAATCCTGAACAGGAAAGTGTATGTTAGTCACTAGAGCTTTCTAGATAATGGCAAAAGGAAGTAAAGTCCGCTAAAAAGTAATATAGTTAGAGAATTATATTCAGAGAGGAATCTTTCAGCATCACCGAACAAGAGTCCTTCGAAGATTTTTGAAGTTATATACAATAAACGTTTGTAAAATTCTATCTACCTCAAACAAGATATATCCAAAGCTTAACACCCTCTGGAACAGATTATATTCACCAATGTGGACTTATTTTTGTTAGGAACAGGGATATTTCCTTGTCAGCAAGGTGGCACCAATAAAGAGCACTGTATCTCCAGAAAGCAGTTATACTCTGCTATAATTCACAGTTCCTTTCTTCACCAACCTACAGCTAGTCTCCCTTTTGTATGTTCTTCACTGTGCTGTGTTGCACAGATGCAGAACATTACAACTCAAAGCGCTGACTTGCTGACTGGATGGTTTATTACAAGACAGAATAAATTAACAGGATATAAAAGGATCTTTTTTTCTTTTGAAGCATGTGTGTTTGGAGGGAAATCCCACACCCTGTGCAAGGCAGGCCCTATACTATTAGAAATCACCCGGATCTACCCCAACCAGTCACTACCCAGCATTCAAATCTCTCACGTCAGCTCTCACGTCAGCTCGCAAGTGAGAATTCCTAACATGGGTAAGAGGTTTCTTCCTGGTGAAATGTCCTCTTAATGCGTCAGTTCTATTGGCAAAAAATAAAACAAAAAACCAAAAACCCTTCTGCATAGCTTTCGTCTTTGAAATTTAGACAAACATAGAAAAAACCTGGAAAGGTGTATTTCTGACATGCCACTGGGGGCACCTTATCTGACCAGACTGCCCCTCGGTCACAATAGGCCAGTGGTCCCCAACCTTTCGGGGCTGCTGGGCACCCGGGGGCGGGGCTGCTGGGCACCCGGGGGCGGGGCTGCTCACGTGCCAGGCGTCCGGGGGCGGGGCTGCGCACGCGCCACGCGCCCAGGGACAGCACCGCGCACGAGCCACGTGCCCGGGGACAGCACCGCGCATGAGCCGCGTGCCCGGGGACGGGGCTGCCCATGCGCCACGCGCCCGGGGCTGGCGCTGCGCATGCGCTGCGCGCCCGGGGGCGGGGCCGGCCCAGATCATTTGGCGGGCGCACATAAATGCCCCGGCGGGCGCCATGGCACCCGCAGGCACCACGTTGGGGACCACTGCAATAGGCATTTCAGAGATCTCCATTAAGCTGAACTCCTACCACAAAAACAACGAGGAGTCTTGTGGCTAACAGATTTATGAGGGCATAAGCTTTTCAGGGTAAAAAAACACTTCATGGATTAAATGGGTTTTACCACAAAAGCTTATGCCCTCATAAATCTGTTAGTCTCTAAGGTGCCACAGAACTCTTCCTTGTTTTTGCAGCTACAGACTAACACGGCAGCCCCTCTGAGACTTTTCTACACAGTGCTGGCCCCTGAAGCATATATTAACCAATTTTATGTTCTTATTTCACATGGTGCACTGGATATAATACACCTCCCATGCTGCCCCACACACCAGAGGTATCCCCTACTGTACTATCATCTTTTCAAAGGGCAACAAGCTACATCCTGCTATTGTACAGAAACTGCAGCAGAGGTCAGCAGAGAAAGGATTAATTAATATAACAGAGCTATTTGAAGTAACTTAGATATTAGCAGCACTCAGTCTTGCAGTGTTATTAGAGGATATGGTGAAATGTGTGTGATTTATTCCATTCTCTTCCTTTTCATCTCAGAAAACTGTCAGCATTGTTGTACCAACAACATACTGCTACAGTGGCATCGTGAATAGCTCTTGGATAGCAAACAAGAAATATTAAGTGAGCTTTGCCAATTACTTACCGTATGTTTTGCTCACAAGCTGACTTATTCCCTTTGAATTCTATTGTTGGAACGACTACCATTTTAAAAATAATAAGCACCACTTAAGAGCAATTGTTATTTTAATTGCGAATTGGGAATCGTAAATCTTTTGTTTAAAAGGCAATTGTATGTTCTGCTGAACTCTTTTGAATGTGCTGTGCTTTAATTCCCTTGCAGGCAACTTTGGGTATAATGAAATTTTTCACTTGCAAATTAGATTTGCTTGTAGCAGGAAACAAAAAGCCATCATCAAAGAGACAGTAAAAAGGGGCTTATCTTTACCTCCTATGAACAGTTAGCTGCATCATCTGCATTAGGAAAGCCTGTCTTTTTCTGCTGGGTATTTTGCTTTATGATCTCAGGGCAGGCCTACACTACTCCTCAAGTCAATCTAACTTAACGTTACTCCCCCTTACAACAACCTAAGCCCTCTACACTGGCGCTACGTTGGTGGGAGATGACCTCCCACTAACACAGCTTTTGCTGCTTGTGGAGGTGGAGTAACTATGCCAACAGGAGAGGGCTCTCCTGTTGATATAAAGCATCTTCACCAGATATGCTATCTTGGTGCAGCTGCACTGATGTAGCACTTCCCATGTAGTCTTGCCTGAGATATGTGGACCATCTATGCCCAAACATTATCTCCTTGGATACAGTGAAAATCTAGAAATTGGCATAACTGACCTTCTAAAAGGAAACCACTCCAAGGTTCCCCCACCAGTCCTTAGTTGAACAAGTTAGTACAATACATACACTATTGCTTCAGTGAACTAGCATAGATTTTGCCTCAGAGAACACCACTACCTCTCACCCCATTCTGAAATCGTTTGGAAAATACTGGCACTAAACAGCCTTTAATTTAAAGTGTCAAATAAATCTTTCCACCCCCACACCAATCCCTCTTGCAAACATGTTCTGATTCCCCCTTCTAGCTGAGCCAGATGATCTTTAGAGATAACTTGATAAAATCACCACTGCTAGCACAATGTCTTACAAGTCTTACTATGGAGTCATGGAGAAGAAATTGCCAGTGAAAATGCTTGGGGAGTGATTAGTTCTTTACACCAATAAATTGTTAGTTCCTTTTTATAGAGAGCCAGAGCCCAAGTGGTGTAAATCAGTGTAAGTCCATTAACAACTACGGAGCTAGGCTGATTTACTGTTGCCGAGGTGCTCACAGTGCCTTATGTCACCCAACTTCACCTGAAAGTGCAGGATTGCAGGATACTGTGAGTAGCAGGCCACTGGTCAAAGCCTGTCACACAGCAGTGGGGATGGGAAATCTGAACCACAGGCCTGGCACTCCAACTCAGCAAGCTTGTGGTTAAATAATCCCTTTGCAGCCAGTGACACTATTCACCTAGCTGCCATGGGCATGTGCTTAAGCACATGGAGTGTCAAGGGTTGCACAGGATCTTTAACAAGCAGAGCAAACAGGACTTTCTCCGTCCATATCTCACTGGAAGAAAATTCGAATTCTTTGTTCCTTCCCTTTCCCCTCCCTCTCCTTCACTTCCACATCCCTTTCTCCAAATTTTTCCATGTGAATCATGGCTGTTGTCACCAATCTGTCCAATATCTCATTTATATGGGCACCTCAAGACCAATCAGTTTACCTTCACCGCTCCCCTGCAACTTAGTCAAGACTTAGTCAAGTCTACACTACAGCGCTATTTCGAATTAACTTAATTCGAATAGTTAATTCGAATTAAGCTAATTCAAAATAACGCATCTATATACAAAAACTATTTCGAAATAGCGTTTTGCTATTTCGAAATAGCACGTCCATACTGAGTGGACCCTGAACCGAAGTTAAGGCTGGCTGGAACCAGTGCGGCAGGGCATCAGGTTAGGACTTAGTGTGTGGGGCTGCTGCCTGAGGCTAACTGAGCTCTGTGCTTAAAGGGACCCTACCCACACCCCGGACAGATAGTTCTCAGGGTTCCCCACTTGCTTGTCTACCTCGATGAGGGACAGCAAAGCAGTCCTGTCTTGGAGTGCCCTGAGTGCCTGAACTCGGGACACCACAGCACTCGGCCACATGGAACCAGAGCTGCCCCTGGGCATGTCAGCGCATCTCGTGGGGTCGTTGCCATCAGCCTGGCTGCACTTGCTGCAGGCTGCCACCCGGGGGATCCATCGGGGGGCTGTCAGGATCCAGGAGGCCCTGCGGGAGAGCGTCCACCCCGAGGAGCCCTCAAAGCCTCCCTGGTCCTCCCCACCAGGGGCTCGTGCCCCATTCCTCCCTCATGTCCTTCCACTTACCCCTCCCTAGCCCCCCTTCCTGATGTCAAATCAAAGACACATTTGTTCAAAAATAGAAACTGGGTTTATTGAACAAAACTGGGGGGAGGATGAACCTCTGGGGAGACTGGGAAAAGGAGGTGGGAGAGTGGAAGAGAGAGGGTGGGAGGGGGAGGGGGAAACCTGGGAGGAGGGAGCTGGAAGGGGGAAGCAAGGGGAAGAAAGGGGAGGGGAAGCTCAGGGCTCAGGGTTGCGGGTCTCGCTGGACCAACTTGACTTTCATGCTAACCTGCTCCTGGGTTCGCATGTGGCCTTTGGTGGCCAGGCTGGCAGCTATCCTGCCACAGATGGCCGCGTTCCTCCATCTAGTGCGGAGATCATGGACGTTGAGGGCATCCCCCCCATACCTGAATAAGGTCCATGATCTCCTCCCTGGACCAGGAAGGCGCCTGCCTTCTCCAGCCCCTGTCAGGCTCCTGGGAGCTGGCAGACTGCTCCTGGGGAGCAGTGGAGGGCTGGCTGCCAGTGGCTTTCTGGCTCATGTTTTGGGGCCACTGGGTCAGGGCTGGCAGGCTTGGAGCTGGCACAGGCACTGTGGCCAGGGTCTACCCCCCTTTAATGGCTCCAGGGCTGGGGGAGAGGAGAGTAAGTTTTCCTGGTTGTGCCCAGAGTGGCCACCAGGGCTCCCTGGGATGGGCTGGAGGCCCCCTATTTCGAATTAAGTGTCTACACAGCGCTTAATTCGAAATAGCTATTTCGAATTTGACGTTACTCCTCGTAGAATGAGGTTTACCAAATTCGAATTAAGGGCTCCGCTATTTCGAATTAAATTTGAAATAGCAGTTTGCATGTATAGACGCTATTAAAGTTAATTTGAAATAACGGCTGTTATTTCGGAATTAACTTTGCAGTGTAGACATACCCTCAGGGAACTGAGACACAGACAGATGAAGCAACTGGCCCAAGCTCACAAAAGAAGACTGCTGCATAGCCAGGAACTGAAGCCAGGTCTCCTCAGTCCCAGCCCAATACCTTAACGACCAAACCGTCCATCTTTCCTTTGTGCTACGTACACATTTCTTTTCTGAGAATATTGGATCTAATTTAAACTTGAAGTTATGTTTCCTCTGACCTGGCATCTTGTTTAAAGTTCCTAGACTTTGTATTTTCTTGAGGCCATAATAATTCTGGCATCGTATAATCAAGTTGTTATTTCAATAACTAAAGCACATGTGAGAGGGAAGTACTGTATTTTTAGGCTCACTGAAGAGGCATTGTTCATTTTTATCCTTTCACTGGGTGATCTTTATCTCTGGCTGCCTTTGGGATTTTTTTCTTTTCTTATTCTTTCCTCCCTGTTAGAAGAACACCAAAGGCATTTTTATCAAGCTCACCCTAACAAATCCCCATCTCTAGGAACAAGCCACAACTAATTTGGGAAAGTCAGCAGATGGGAGCAGACACGCAGATGATAATGAACAGGCATAAGGAGAGCGATCCCCACAATCAAGCAGAAATAGCTAAGTAACTGAAAACACATTCATTTAATGACACTGACATTAGGCTCAGCTGAGGCTTGAGGCTTTGGAACTTGACACACAGTACAGAGGGAAAGTTCTTCCTTTGGAAAAGACGCAAATGTCATTTGGGGTTTTTAGGGAACATGTTTGGTGGCATCTGCTCACTGCTCATTTCTTCTGACAGTGTCAGCAGAGAGAAGTACAGGGGTTTGCTCCACTCCAGCCAGCCGCTTAAAATGATACATTGTAGTTTTGATGTTTTAAAATCAGCTGCAAAAGCCACATCTAGACATGTGATCACGAGTAGGACGAGCAGGGGGGAAACAGAAGGGCCTTCAGCCCCTCGATCTGGCAGAAGTGAGCTCTGATTTGGTAGCCTGCAAGATTTTAAAATCATCCTCATGGGGCTGTGACCCAAAACTATGAGTAAAATGCAGATGAAGATATGGGGTGGGGGGACTCTAAACCAAAGTGTTTTTCAAGCTTAAAAACAAATTCTAAATATCTTATTTAATTTCTCTCTGCCTTCTGGGAAATAATGTATCCTGTTGTGGGATAATCAGGGTTATAATCCTGGCAAATGGGCAGCTAATTGGAGTGGAGAGCAGGATCCGAGTATTTACCAGCCTGTATCAGATTATTGATCCATAAGCCCTATATTCTGCCTTCAGCAGTGTACCATGCCTGATTCGGAGGAAAATCACCTCGACTCCACGATGAACTTTGCCAAGTGTACAATGTTGTGTCCGCTTGAAAGTGCTGACGTAGTGATGGTGGAATAATCTCCCCTCTATCCACCCTTCTCTCAGCCTCACTCCACTTTGGTGAGCAATTTAAACCTTCATATTCTCAGTAGTGGTTTATCTAGTTCCCTAATACTGTTGCTAGCTTTGGGCCTTTACCTCGCAGAGCACATGTTAAAGGTGCATATTTGAACATTGTTTTTCACTGTTATTTTTAGTTAAATATCCAAACACCAAAAGGCCTGGAGGGACAAAAAGCATATAGGGCTCACTTGCTTCCATCTGAAGCAGGGTCTTCCCACAGGAGAGTTTTCAAGTCGAGGCTGCCGGTCTACAGACTGTCTGGTGAAGCTGACTGAAATGTGCATCAGTTGTGAGAGCTGCAGACTGGACTTTCAGTTTTAAACAGCTCTCTGTCCATGATGCTCACACCTTTTCTCACCTCCCCTCTCCCCCCACTGCATTAATTTGCAAAAATGAAAAACAATGGAGATTGGCTTAAACTAAAAGGCCCAATTCCAAATAGATTCCAAGCTCCTCGGGCCCTATGGTAAGTTATATAAGTATAAGGTATATAGGTATATATTACCTGTATAGCTATACATATAAACTACTAGAGATGGGGATTTGTTAGGGTCAGCTTGCGTGTTCACCTTTTGCGTTCTCATATATGTAAGTTGGGATGTGACTCTAAAATTTGTCCTTGTAACTGGGCCCTAACATTCTTTCTGCCTGGGACAACTTGGCAAGATACACAGATTTGTTCCATGACCCACCCTGCACAGGGAAGCATCCTCCTAAACCCTGGCAAAGCGTAATGCTGGAGCTATCCAATGTAAATCCTTCCGAATGGCACAAAACAGCAAGACGTGATCTTTCATTCCTCTCCCCACTAAGCATGTAACTATCCCTCTCAAAAAGAAAATCAAAGTCTTACATCAAGCTGTGCACCACATCCTCTGCTGTTCAGTAACATAGGGGCCATTACAGGGGAACCCTGGCTTACTTACTTTCAGCTCCTTACTTTGCCTTTCTCTCTTAAAGCCATTTACCCGTTAACTTCTAGGCTATCTTCCCTGCATGGTCAAGTCAGACAGCTTCAGTATATGCCAAAAAACATTGCTTTTCATTAGTTTCTTTCTTATTACAAGCATTTTCCGTGGATTTCACCTCTCTGTGTGGCGATACACACGTGGGATTATAGTGGAGACTAGTGTGAAACTAAAGATAAAAAAAGTGGCCTGTCTCTCAGCAGCAAGAAAAAAGTCAGTTTGATACAAAGATTGAGACCAGAAGATGGTCTGAGAACTGCCAACAGAAGCAGTGGTGGACTGGGGTAGGAATTACAGATGGTGCAGATATCACCTATTACAGATGGTGCAGAAAGTCCCCTCATGCAACAGAAAAGAGATCTTAACACTTTGTCAGATGTTAATTGTTCAGACTAAATTTTTCCATACTGGGTGTCTGCCTCAGGATGATTTGTGTTTTGTTAGGTTAGGTCAGGCTAGTGTTTCTTGGAGGGAAGGGGGAGCAAGATGGGAAGAGTTTCAGTTAAAATGGTTCTGGCATTTCAGAGACAAAAAGTGCAGTTCATACATGTAAAGGAGAGGTTTGTAAGAATCTGGTAAATGAATACCCATAAAACCGTTAGATCCCACCATCATGGATATGAGAAAGAGAGAGACGGATGCACACACTGATCCCATTCCACTACTCATTTTCTTGGCAGCACTCAAATCATCATTTGTTTTCTTTCCTTACATCATGCTGACTTTTCTTCTATCCTGTTTTTTTTAAAGCCATTAGTATCCCTAACAATTCCTTTTTTGTTGGCGTGAAATCTCTTTACATCTATCCCTGAGAGCCATCCCTCCTGCATCTGTAATGGATTTTGTGAAATCCCAAAGTTCCATACTTAAGCAAAGAGACACTTGGGCTGCGTCTAGACTGGCATGATTTTGTGCAAATACTTTTAATGGAAAAGTTTTTCCGTTAAAAGTATTTGCGCAAGAGAGTGTCTATACTGGCATGTGCCTTTGCACAAAAGATTTGCTTTTGTGCAAAAGCATCTGTGCCAGTGTAGACGCTCTCTTGCGCAAGAAAGCTCCGATGGCCATTTTAGCCATCTGGCTTTCGTATAAGAAATTAACGCTCCTGTCTACACTGGCCCTCTTGGCGCAAGTATTCTTGCGCAAGAGGGCTTATGCCTGAGCGGGAGCATCAAAGTATTTGCGCAAGAAGCACTGATTTTGTACATTACAAAGTCAGTGTTCTTGCGCAAATTCTCGCAGCCAGTGTAGACAGGTGGCAAGTTTTTGCGCAAAAGCAGCCACTTTTGCGCAAAATCTTGCCAGTCTAGATGCACCCTTGATGTATAAGGTGCAATGACATTTAGAGTTATAACAGAGCCCTGTGTTACTTTTTAATGTTTGTTTTAATCTTTAATATTGAACAAGAATTCCATCTAGGAAGAACAATGTGAAGTGACTGCTAAATACTTTGTTACTTTCCTCCAATTTAGAGACTTGTTGACACTTTTAACGACTCTGCATGTGTTTGCTGAAAACTGTTCTGAATGAGACTCTAGAAGCATAATACTGGCTGCAGTGCATCATGTAGCATATTGCAATTCACTTCTCATTTATAAAATACTGGCTCCAGACACCTCGAAAACCTCTGCCCAGAAAACACTGGGACACAAAAAAGAACTCTGGGAACATTGCAACTCCAAATCATTTGCATGCAAGAGGAGATTAAATCCTTTTCATTTAAACTTGCTGAATTTGCCTTGCAACCCTCCTGAAATGCCGCTTTGCAAATACAGTGTGTTTTATGAATTAAAAAAGGGACAACATCAAACTCTCCTAGATCTTAACAAATTTGATGGAAAAGGTGTTTTTTTTTTCTATAGAACACTATGCTAATTCATTTCAATTTCTTTTTTAAATCAAGCACAATTAGATTCAACCATTCTCTCCATTTTTTAAAAGCTTATTTCTGCCTAGGAGGAACAAGAAAATATGTACATTTCAAATCATTGCTTTGAAGATATAGCAGCAGGCAACGAATCCCAGACATTCTGCCTCCTTTTCTGTTTACCTGTCAACTTTCTATGCCTCCTAATTTCCAAACCTGCACTCCCTTGTCACGGTCAGCAATGCAAAAAATATCCTTCTGTTCCCCCAGTCAGACTGAAGAACTTCATGCTACACAGACAGATCACCAAGGGAACCAAGAAAATTAGCAAACCCACTTAGGTGATTTCTTCTATGATTAGCCCCACCGCCTGTAGGCTCCATCAGTTTGCATCCAATATAAACTCTGACAAGCATACTGAAAACTTTTTAACATCTCCAATTTACTTAAATAAATTACCCTTATAATGAGAAAAAATAGTTTTGCCTAAACCAAAACAGTCTACTTGCAGTTGTGATGTGAAGGGATAACAATTGATCTGCAGGGTTAGCTAGACAGAGAATGTTTTTTCTTTTATTCTTTTTTTTTTAAGAAAATGTTCTTTGTTACTGTGACTCTCAAAATGAGTAACACCTCTATTGACTCAAGAAGTCCATTTTCTACACAGTTAGGTTGAGCCAGTTTGTTATTAAACCATGACCAGGTCCAGGGACAAATCCCAGTACTTCTATTGATGCCAGGTCAGATTAAATTGAAATAGCCCATTTTTATAACCCATTACTTCTGGCAAGACAAAGCCAACCTGAGATCCAACCTTTAGGTGAAAACCCAGTCCCACTGAAATCAATGGGAGCTCTTCCATCAACATCAGTGGGGGAAAATGATGTGTGTTCTTACCTGAGGTACCTAACACCTGATACATTTCTAATGAAGTCAGTTTATAGCTTTCCACACATTATTAGGCTGAGGTCTAGGGTTCCCCATCTTCTTTACCCTTGACCTGTTAATATGTGTGAAAACTATAAATTGCCTGTCTATCACAGGTTACTTAATGCAAGATAAGAATATGCCTTTTTTTCCTAGTGAAAAAGCCAATAGGCCAAGATTTCCACCCCAGGTTTTTTTTGGAAAATAAAACTGTCATTTGTGTTACCGTGACACTTGAGTCTCCATATGAGCTCAGGCTTCCATCGTGCTATCTTCTATACAAACACTGGTGAGAGGCAGCCTTCACCCTGACAGATTTATAATCTGAACAGGAAATGCAAAAGGCAGGAAAGAAAACAGAGGGGCAGAGACATAAAGAGCTCGTCTAGACTATGGGTAAGATTCGAAAAAGGATATGCAAATTCTACGGGAATTTGCAAATCTTCTTCCGATCTCACTTTCAAAAGCAGAGCTTTCGAAAGTGAAAGTAGTTTAGATGCAGCTTTTTTGGCGAATTCCTTCCCCTTTGTAGAAAAGCCGCTTTTCCTCAAAAAATGAGGTTTACATGGCTTTTGGACAAAGGGGGGGGGGGGGGGGGTTGCCGAAAAAGCTGCGTCTAACCTACTTTCACTTTTGAAAGCTCCATTTTCAAAAGTGAGATCGGAAGATATTCCTGCGGAATTTGCACATCCTCTTTCGAATCTTCCCCGTAGTCTAGACATAGCCTAAGTGACTGGACTAAGATCACACAGCAAGTTACTGGAAGAACCCAGGAACAGATCCCTGGTATGCTGACTCTCAGCCATGCTTACAGACTTACAAAATTCAAATTCAATTTCTTAGACTTCACCCTGTCTTGGTTAAAAAAAAAAGGGGAGAGAGAGAGAGAGAGACCACCACAGCAGTTTATTTACTGTTATATGCACAAACAAATAAAACACATTAAAAGAATGTTAAGGTTCAAAGTCAAACATTCAGGACATTAGGAAATGCCAACATTAGCAGGAAGGAAGAAATACTTCACTTGAAACCTTTTGCTCTTTTTCAGTTATTTTTCGAGATCAAGCTCTAAGGCAGTGTTTCTAAAGATTAGGTCTATACTATAGCTTTCTTGCGGAAAAGCATATGCAAATGAAGCGCAGCGTGGAATATCACCATGCATCATTTGCATAAGTATTGAGCAGCCATTTTTGCTCAAGAGGCTTTTGCGCAAAATCGAGCCGTGTAGATGGCTCCTTATTGCGCAAAACCCCCCTCTTGCGCAAGAGCCGTTCTTCCTGAAAAAATGAGGAAGAATGGCTCTTGCGCAAAAAGGATCAGTCTACACAGCTCGTTTTTGCGCCAAAAGCCCCTTGTGGAAAAACGGCTGCTCATTACTTATGCAGATGAAGCATGGCAATATTCCATGCCGTGCTTCATTATATGCTTTTCCACAAGAAGGCTACACTATAGACATAGCCTCAAAGTGGTCCATGAAACCACTCTGAGAAACCTGTTAATTAGCTGCTCCGGTGTGTTTATTTACCAGCTCCACAGCTTCAGAGCCTCACGGCTCCCATTGGCTCTGCTTCGCCGTTTGCAGCGAAGGGAAGCCACGGGAAGTAGTGTGGGCCAGGCCGCCACTTCCCACGGCTCCCTTTGGCTGCAAACGGTGAACCGGAGCCAATAGGAGCCACAAGGCTTTGTGGCTGCGGAGCTAGTAAATAAACACACCGGAGCGGCCAGTTAAGAGGTTTCTCAGAGTGGTTTCGTGGAGCACTTTGAGAAACACTACTCTAAGGGCAAAACTCTCAGAGGATCTGGGCATCTGCGGCTCTCGTAGAAGTCAGTGGGAGCTGAGAGTGCTCACCAACTTTGAAATCTAGAATTTCTGTTGTTCTCGCCTTGCTTATTTTGACTACTGCTTTTATTTAAGGTTTGAGCACTTTTTGACAAGCTTATTAGATAGAACATAAAAATTGGGCTTTAACTCAGAACAGGTCTGACTCCCATTAAGGTAATAATAAATGCATGAAACTTTATAAGAACTTCACCTCTCCTCATTGCAGCATACTGCCACATGGCCCTCTCCACTGGAAAACACACAAGTGATGTTATTGATCTGGCATCAGTCAAAAGATTCCTAGGAACTGGATGTAGTCTATCTGGAAGTTTCAAGATTTCACTTAGGTTTCAAAGTGTCTGCAAACAGTCTGTTTTCTCAAAAGAATAATGTAGTATATGGGTGCATATTAAGCAATCTAACAAGGGCTTGAGGGCATTCAAGGAAAGTTTCCCCTCACCTATTAAAGTTTTCCATTGCAGAGAAGAAATGACACTTGAAACAAGGTAATAGAGCATCTTATGACCAGGCTAATCTACATCCACAGGCACATTTCTGTGTTATCCTAAGACTGGGAGCAATCGTAAAATCATTCAAAACACTTAATGAAACTCCATCAAATTTTAAACAATGGTTAGAGGTCTGTGTGCCTCACCTGGGGACTGGCTTGTGCTTTGCTTGTCTTCATTATCATGGTAAGTTAGTCACTGGAAATGCAAAAAGATGTGATCATCCCACTCCTCCTTTCATATGTAAATAGACTAATTAAAACATACATTTAATGTATGAACGTTCCATAAAGGCTTGTCTATACTCAGAAACTGACTGGAAGACCTATTCTAGAATGAATGTCCACACAAGAATTATTTCAGAACAGCTATTGCCCTTTATAATTCACACACTACTTTATTCCAGTGTTGTCCTAATTGTGCAGCTCAAACCACATGGTTTACTATAAGAGAACGTTATTCTGAACTAATGTTAAAACTTAGTATTTACAGAAGACCACATTTACTGGCAGTAGACTCCATCCCATGACCCTTCAAACTTCTCTGATTTTACTAATGGAATTCTCAGAGGCCAGGTCTACTCTACCAAGTTAGGTTGATGAAAGCTGCCTTGTGTCAACCAGTTACACACATCTGTCTGCCATTCATGTAAACATCCTGTTACAGCTACATTGTAACACAATGTTCCCGAATGGCACTGAGTTGTGATCAATGTATTGAGGTCGATGCAGCGCAAGTGTGGAGGCTGCATTACTTATATTGACCCTCACAGACCTCCAGAGGCTGCCCCAAGCTGCCTCGCACAGACTCCTTTGGTCACAGTTGTGAACACCAATGATCATAGAGAGCAGAAAGTCTTACTCCCACACTTTAAAACTTAGAAATTTTTAAATGCTTTTCCTGAGCATTCAGCTTGGAGAACAACTAGCAGCTCTCCACTGACAAGGTCCCTCGCCAAAAGCTCTTAAGCAAAGTAACCTGTCATGAGATAAGAGGGAAGGTCCTCTCGTGGATTGATAACTGGTTAAAAGATAGGAAACAAAGGGTAAGAATAAATGGTCGGTTTTCAGAATGGAGAGTGGTAACTAGTGGTGTCCCCTAAGGCTCCATGTCTGTTCTTATGTTGTGTGCAACTGCTCAGTTGACCATGCCTGTTCCGTGCTCCAGATGCGCTCTTATCTGGAATAGACAGGAGATATCTCCTGGGCCTGCTGATAAGAGGCAATGCAGGCACATCTATGGACCAGACACAGAAATGTGCCTATCTATGAACATAAGAATAGCCCATACTGGGTCAGACCAAAGATCCAACTAGCCCAGTATACTGTCTTCTGACAGTGGCCAACACCAGGTGTCCCAGAGGAAATGAATAGAACAGGTAATCATCGAGGCTTCGTCTTCACTGCCATTTTTTTTTTTTGGCAGGAAATATGCTAATGAGGCACTCATTAGCATAAGTCATGATCTCATTAGCATATTTTCTGCCGTTTCTTTTTGCACTAAGGTTTTTGTGCAAAAACAAGCAGTGTGGACATTTTCTTTCTGCGCAAAAACCCCTTTTTCCGCAAGATCGGTATACCTCCTTTTTTGGGGCATAATGATCTTGTGGAAAAAGGGGGTTTTGCGCAAAAAGAGAACATCCACGCTGCTTGTTTTTGTGCAAAAATCCCAGCGCAAAACGGATCGGCAGAAAATATGCAAATGAGATTGTGACATGTAAATTAGTCCCTCATTAGCATATTTTTTTGCCGAGAAAACTTGTAGTGTAGACATAGCCCATGTGATCCCTCTCCTGTGACCCATTCCCAGTCTCTGACAAACAGTGGTGAGGAACACCATTCCTATCCATCCTGGCTAATAGCCATTGATGGACCTATTCTCCATGAATTTATCTAGTTCTTTTTGGAATGCTATTAATGTTCTGGTCTTCACATCATATTCAGGCAAGGAGCTCCATGGGTTGACTATATGTTGTATGAAGAAATACTTCCTTTTGTTTTGAAATTGCTATCTATTAATTTTATTTGGTGACCTCTAGTTCTTGTTTTATGGATAGAAGTAAATGACTCTTCTTTATTCACTTTCTCCACGCCATGTTTTATAGACCTCTATCATATCTCCCCTTAGTTGTCTCTTTTCCAAACTGAAAAGTCCCAGCCTTATTAAGCTCTCCCCAAATGGCAGCCATTCTATACCCCTACTCATTTTTGTTGCTCTTTTCTGAACTTTTTCCAATGACAAGATATCATTTTTTAGATGAGGTGTCCACATATGCATGCTGTATTCAAGATGTGGGTGTAGCATGGATTTATATAGAGGCTTTTTTTTTTTTACCGCTGATGCACATTGAGTGGATGTTTCCAGAGAACTCTTCACAATGACTCCAAAATCTCTCTCTTGAGTGGTAACAGCTAATTGAGTCCCCATCATTTTACATCTATATAGTTGGGATTATCTTTTCCAATATTCATTACTTTGCATTTATCAACATTGAGTTTCATCTGACATTTTGTTGCCCAAGCACCTAGCTTTTAAGATCTTTTAAAGCTCTTCACTGTCTACTTTGAACTTAACACTCTTGAGCAGTTTTATATGATCTACAAATTTTGCCACCTTACTGTTTACCTCTTCCTCCAGATCATTTATTAATATATTGAATAAAATTCATCCCAGTATGGACCGCTGAGGGACACCAGTAGTTATCTCTCTCCATTCTGAAAACTGATGACTTATCCTACCCTTTGTTTCCTATCTTTTAAGCAATTGTTAGTCAATGAAAGGACCTACCTTCTTATCCCATGGCAGATTACTTTGCTTAAAAGCTTTTGGCGAGGGACCTTGTCAAAGGATTTCTGGAAATCTAAGTATACTATATCCACTAGATCTCTCTTGTACACGTGCTTGCTGACCCTCTCAAAGAATTCCAGTAGATTGGTGAGACATGATTTCCCTTTACAGAAACCATATTGACTTTTCCCCAAATTATGTTCATCTATGTGTCTGACAATTCTGTTCTTTACTATAGTTTCAACTAATTTGCCCAATACTGACATTAGACTTACTGTTCTGTAATTGCCAGGATCACCTCTAGAGCCCCTTTTAAAGATTGGCATCACATTTACTATCTTCCATTTGATACAGAAGATGATTTAAGTGATAGGTTACAAACCACAGTTAGTAGATCCACAATTTCACAGCTGACTGCACACACAGAAGAAGGGACTACTGTGGATACCTCCAAGGTGCCCAAGACACAAGGTGCTGCTATGAAGATTCTTGGCAATCCTCTTCTATTCGTTTCTAGGGTTAGCAACCCAATTTCTTCCTCCAGGTAAGCGTATTTTCTCATGCCAGTCAGCAATAACTTCAGCGGGCACAGATGCAGGACACAGATGAGCAGCACACGGGCCTGGCAGCTTCAGAAGGCACCAATGCAGTACACTAGGGGCATAAAGGCTGGGCATCTTCGGGACACCAGAGGCAGCTGTGCTCCCGGTGCCTTTGCTACCTTTATGAGTGAAGTATTAGCTGAAATAGTCATTGCCTGTGGGAAAGTTGCCCGTTTCAGTGCCACTGTTTCATGCAACTAAGCAACTCCAGATTCATTTTCCTCTCCCCGGGCAGCCCACACTAACCATGGCTGGTACTGTGAGTGCACCATGCACATTCATTCCCAAATGTCAATATGCATGTCTTGGGTAAAACTTTAGGGGAGCAAGGGAAGGGAATTCTGAACTTTACCTTTCATTTCTAATGTGACTATACTGCCAATGCTACCTCTGTGTGTTTATCTGGAGCTGCTGCCACTGCAGTCTTTAGGGTTATCTCTCGTTCATGTATGGTATGTGAGAGCCACATAAGGAGGAAAAAGAAGAGAACTTGGGGTGACCTGTTCTGTGAGATCCTCCAAGCCAGTGCTGCATCAAACCATGAGCAAAGGGCCTAGAGGGTGAACACTACAGAAGAGCCTGCAGAAGGAAAGAGTGGAAGGGAGAAAGGAGCAGGGGGCTTCTACAGCAGCAAATAGAGATGATGCAGATTCCTGTGCACCTCCTGTTCATCAATCCCAGGCTCAAATTCCTGGGAAGACATGAGAATTATGGGACATAGATGACACTATAGGGTGGAAAAAGTTGTATGATAAGAACTTGATCCTTTGTTTCCAGTCCTCATTTCTGCCCCACAATGCACTGCTAAAACTAGTGTGTTGGATGATAATGAGTTGCACACTGAGATACCTAATCTTAGTGCACTACATTGTGCATTAACACAAGCACTCCAGATGAGCATATGCAGCACTGAAACAAGGAGACAAGTATGCATGCACAAGAGCAATATACTAACTGTGCCAGATTTATGCCAACGTAACTTGCATTGGCCAAAATTTATACAAGTTGAACCTCTCTCATCCAGTACCAACAGGTCCTGAGCAGTGCCAAATCAGAAAATCTGCCGAACCGTAGGAGGTCAGTATTGTCTAGCATAGGGCTACTCAACTTTGGAAGCCCTGGGGGCCACAGTGATACTCACAGCACATGTCGAAGGCTGCAACTTAAGTGTGGTTGCATATACATGCAAATATATATGCAAATATATGCAAATAGTTTCTTTCACACTGATGGGCATTAATACAAAGATTAAGGCAAGACTACACAACACATAGGCACCATTTAAGTCAGTTCTGCTGATATTAATAAAATGCAATATTTACCCTATTTCCACCCAGATGACAGCACTTTTAATGAACAACAACAGTCCAGGAATTGAACTACTAAAACACATATCAACAGAAGACTATTATATTGACTACTTTTTTGTTCTGGCTCCCATCCATGGGCCGCAAACTCAAACCTCACTGCGGGCCGCAAACAAACAGGCCACAGGCTACATGCGGCCCACGGGTCGCGTGTTGAGTAGCCCTGGTCTAGTATCATTGCCAACACTTCCACTGCTTACTGAGCTCTTAGAAGACATTTAGAGGTAAGTTAGAGCTAAATAACAGCACATAACACTGAGAGCCAGGACTGGTGGCTGTAAACAAACTTTACGGGACTGCGGGAAACTTGGCCACACCCATGATGAGTGGACATCCAGCTAGACATCCAGCTAGCTAAAACCATGCTAGACCACAAATGTTGCCGGACCAGAGAGTGCCGGATTAGGAAGGCTCAACCTGTAGTTTAGACATGGCCTTACACAATGCTAGAGACTGCAAGTGATTCAGGACTGCATAAAGTCTCCCAGAGAGATGAGAGAATTAGGGCAAGTGCCAACATTACAGAACTGCAAATGCAAAGCCTTTAAGCACAGTGAGTAGGGCAGCCCCAACTGAAAAGAATATTGTTTCAGTAAAACCAACACACAAGACAAACATGCAAACAGTGAAAGCTACTTCACAGCAAGATGGTGAGTTATTTATCAACAAATGTATATGTTTTAATTCATTTTGTAAGTGAATACTTGAGTAATTTAAGGACATGAATTTCTTTCATCTTGTCCCATTCAGCAGACCACTTGAGAAAATGCTTATTCAAACATATGTTTAAGTCAGTGCACTTGGGCACAGGCTTAAAGTGCTTTGCTGAATCATGTCAGAGAGGCCCAGTCCAATGCCAAATGAAGTCAATACAGGGCATCCATTGTCTTAGATCAAGTCATGAAACATACCATCATCAGGAAACATACTGGTTCCAATTTCAGTACATGCACCTATTTAAAGATATATTGCTCATCTCCATTTCGTCCATGCACACAAACACATTAAAGTGACAAAAGGTCAGTAGAGAGAAACTGAGACACCAAAAAGCCACTACTGGAATCATTAATTTTCGTTTTTCTTCTCAAAATGTTAAGTTTGGGTATTTGACAACTTGTGATCCCCAGCTTGTGATCTGTAACTTATGCAGGTTATCATAATGTGAATAATGAAGTGATGCTTTGCATAGTTCTATTTCTATGGGCTATAAAAGAAAAAAGTATTGGCAGCGTCCTATCATTGCAAATGTTTCCAGGGTTTCTGATGTCTCACTTCAATTCAAGTTAATGAGGAAAAGAATACTCGGACAAAGTCTGCTGTTGGCACAGCATACAGGAAAAAAAGTTCACAGAATCCCAAAGAGACTAAAGGAGGAGGGGGAAGATAGGAGGCAAATCTCTAATGAATAAAGTAATAGAGTTTCAAAGATCTCTACAAGCAGTTAAGAAGGGGTGGTGAAGACACAAAATAAAAGACTATGTACATTGGCTCATAAGATTAAAAAGGACCCAAAACTTAATTCTGATCCCCTCCCCTTATTTTTGCACATCTATCCACTTACTGTTTCAGCTTCAGGATGAATCCATAACACACACAGAAAAGAAAAAAAAACCTGTTCTCAGTCCAGCTGAAATCTTCAGAGACATTTGACAGTTTCTTTTGATAAGAAAAGCTAAGATATTAATCTCCATGTTTTAGCGTGGAAACCATTGAACTTTAAGCAGAGAAAATAAACCTTTAGAGGCTCAGCCATCACCACTAATAAGTAATGTAATGAATCAGATTGATTAATTGGATTCCCAACAGACTTCCTAAACATTTGTCTCTGATTCATAGACAAATATATATATATACACACCACAAGCTTGTTAGGTAGATGATAAATGGATAGAAAAACTCAATGTACATACAGCTGTTCTTAGTTGGAATTAGTTATTAAGGCACTTCAAAGATCTTTGGAATTATTTTGTCACCATCATGTTATTTTTCCCCTCAAAGTTTTGTCCAGAATATGTTGAGTTCCTTGATGAAAACACTGAACATGGAAAATATAGCCCTATAATCCTATATAGTTCATCAGCAAACTCATCAAGGGTCTAGCAGTCACACATTAACTTTACAGATATCTTACTTTGAGAAGGTCAATAAATTGTAGCCGTTAATCTAAAAACCAGTAAAGGGGCAGGCAGGGGTTGGAATGGAATTGGACATAGCCAGAGAAGATGAGATCCCTGCAAGCAATCTCTATAAAAATATTACCATGCTCTTTCCTGTTCTTTATCTTTTCTCCTCTCTGGTACATGTACGGTCAAGAAAATCCACCTCTGTTGGTTAAATTCTGCTTACTGTGCATTGACAGTGACTAAAAACTACAGCCATCTAGATAAATACACAACACAGGAGAAGCTCTGTGCTCACCTGTTTGAAGGATTGGTATATATAGAGGGGTTGAAAGTGATCTGGACAAACTGGAGAAATGGTTTGAGATAAATAGGATGAACGTGCATAAGGACAAATGCAAAGTACTCCACGTAGGAAGGAACAATCAGTTTCACACATGTAGAACGAGAAGTGACTGTCTAGGCAGGAGTGCTGCAGAAAAGGATTTAGGGGTCAAAGTGAACCAAAAGCTAAGTATGAGTCAAAAAAAAAAAAAGCATTAACAGGAGTGTTGAGAGCAAGACACAAGAAAAAATTCTTGTGCTCCACTCTGTGCTGATTAGGAGTATTTGAAAAAAGATGTGGAGAAATTGGAGAGGGTCCAAAGAAGAGCAACAAAAATGATTAAAGGTCTAGTAAGCATGACCTATGAGGGAAGACTGAAAAAATTGGGTTTGTTTAGTTTGGAAAAGAGAAGGCTGAGGGGGGACATGATAACAGTTTTCAAGTATCCAAACGGGTGTTACAAGGAGGAAGGAGAACAATTGTTTTCCTTCACCTCTGATGACAGGACAAGAAGCAATGGGCTTAAGTTACAGCAAAGAAGGTTTAGGTTGGACATTAGGAAAAACTTCCTAACTGTCAGGGTGGTTAAACACTGGAATAAATTGCCTAGGGAGGTTGTGGAATCTCCCTCATTGGATATTTAAAAGCAGATTAGCTAGACATTAGCTTGTGCTTGGTCCTGCCGTGAGGGCAGGAGACTGGACTTGATGATCTCTCAAGGTCCCTTCCAGTTCTACTGTTCTATGATTTTCTATGATATTTGCTACAAATATCTACATTAAATGCCACCCCCGGGAACACAGGCAGTGTTGTAGCCATGTTTGCCTCAGGGATAATTAAAGGGCTAATATTAGAGAGGTGGGTGAGGCAATATCTTTTATTGGACCAACTTCTGTTGGTGAGAGATAAGTTTGATCTTATACAGAACTCTCTCACCAACAGAAGTTGGCCAATAAATATATTACTTTACCCACATTATCATTCTCAGGAACACACATTTTAACCTCTAAAAGCAATGGGTTTAACTCAGGGCCGGATTAAGGAGGAGCTAGCCGGGCAGCTGCCCGGGGTGCCAACCTATGGGGGGCGCCTGATGGCAGCTGTAAGGGGCGCCGCGCGCCTGGCCGCGTGGTCCCCTTAGAGCTGCCATCAGGCACCACGTGCACGGGGCTGGGGGCCGCACGGCGCCCCTTAGAGCTGCAATCGGGTGCCACGCACCCGATTGCAGCTGTAAGGTGCTCAACGCACCGGGGGGCGGGGTCGCGCATGCGCCATGCACCCGGGGGCGGAGTTTCACATGTGTCGCGTGCCCGCTGCCCGCGGGGCGCAGGAATGGCTCAAGCCAGCCCTGGTTTAACTCCAACAATATCAAATATGGTTGGTTCACTGATCATTAGAACAAGACGAGGAAGAGATTTCATTGCCTTTCCCATTCGCTATCTTCTCTCACTTTGTGACACTCTCTTCCCCCATTCCCACTGTCACAAGCAACACGCAGGTGGAAAAAAATGGCAAAGATTTTAAATGACAGCCCTAACCTAAATACATATAATTAAATTTCAGTTACAAATTTAAACTCACCCCTTTAACAAAGAAGGAAGACAAGCAGATGGTAACAGACAATTCAGTAGGGGGGGAAAAAAGCCTAGATTTTCACATTAGCATTGTTTCCATTACTGAAAAATATTAAATATGTCATTTAACAGAAAACTGCACAACAATCAATACTTGGAGTCATGCAAACCATGTGTGAATGCTCTATTTACCATTAGTGGAGTGTTTATTGCTTTGAGATGAAAAGAAAATAAGACTTAACATTGACCTTAGTCAGCTGCTAGATACAGGTTATTTGCATTAGTATCTCAGTAGCTATTTTTCTGCTGACATGCATTCTTAGACAGCATATGAGGTCCTAGTAGTAAGGCATGTCTACAGCCCAGCATGCTGTCACAAAGCCCTGGAGGGTTATACACAGGCTCTCTCATTAGGACTATAGCAGTCATAATGAAAAGTCAGATTTGTCAACAGATACCAGAATTAATAGCTATTTCATATACTAGGGAAAATCTTTGATCTCACATGGGTTTGGGTAACAGCCAGGAAAAAAAAAAATGTGACCACTGTATTTTACACCAAAGGAAGGAAGCACTTCTGCTTTGGGACAATACATTTGGTTCATAAGCAAGGAAACGCCAAAAGCCAAAGACGCCAAAAGCCTCATGGGCCTGTTAACTTGTTAACACAACTGGGAAACAGGAGGAGAGGGGGTTGCTGCTGAAGCCCAGAGATTCAGCTAAACAGCAGAAATGCCACATGGTTCCACCCAGAGAGAGGAAAAGGCAGCAAAACCTGGATTCACTCAAGGAGGACTACACAGGGTCTAAACAGCTTGCTCTGAAACAGGTATCATTTCTCCATGAAAAGGACTCAGAAAATAATATTTTTTCTTTCATATTTTATGTGAACTCAATCTTACACTCAGATTCTCATTTTAATAGACTGCAGTATTGATGATGTGGGAGGCATTTAGTAGCTAATGTTGGCTACAATGATTACAAAAGCAACAACAACAAAATCAACAAGTACTAGCAATCAATTACAAAGAAATCAGAAAACAAATTATAGACTAATTAGAAAAGGCTTACAGTAAAATAGCCCTAACGCAGGTATAACAGTGGGTCACCAATATTACACTGAAGACCCTGTCAGCCTAAAGCACGTAACAGATTTCATCCAAATAACCACAGCAACCCAGAAAATGCTGATTTGGCCAAGTGTTGAGGGTGCAAAAAAAATTTCTACAGTGAGATGCACAGTATGGATGGGTTGGAATGCCCACTGATAAATCACCCGTTCATTTTAAGGGCTTGATTTTTCCCAAGCAGTAATATTACCCTTGGAAATCACAGTTACCCATCTCCCAGTGCCATGTCAAAACAGTTCAACTTCAGTGACTAAAACATTGCTTGGACTCCCATTTGAAGAAAGACAGTGCACTGTAAAATTTGTTATAATAGTGGGGACGCTGTATCTCACAATGAAATGTTACGGACACAGCATTTTAATACAGCAGGAATATTTTTCAGAGACGCAACCAGGCTTTAGAGTGAAATCCTGCAATACTCACTGAAGCAGGAGACTGTTGGGGAAGATTTGACTGGCCAAGTCCAAATACTGTAGGAGCTGGCCCAGGAAACAGTTTAATGAGTAATGAATACAGAGTTCAGGAAATGGAATTTTATCCAGTGCTGGTGTCATGTTCTGTTCTGATGATATTATACTGACCGGGGCACCAAAGAATCCACCTTCAGGTAGTGCTGGGGATTGGGTTGCCAACTTTCTAGTCACGCAAAACTGAACACCTTTGCTCCGCCCTTCCTTTGAGGTCCCATTCAGGCCCTGCCCCTTCTAAAAGGCCCTTCTCCCGTTCACTCAACCACCACCCCTTCACTCACTAATTCATTTTCATCAGGCTGGCTCTGGGGGCTGGGGTGCTGCAGGAAACGAGAACTCTAGCGTGGGTGCAGACTCAAGCATGGGAACAGGGACAAGGGGTTTGGAGGAGAGGGCCTGGATGAGGGCAAGGGGTTAGGGAAAGGATCTGTCTTTGGGTGCGGGTTCTGTTGTGGGGCGGGGGATGAAGGGTTTGGGATTCAGGAGTTTGCTCCAGGTTGGGGCTGAGGTGCTCAGAGGGTGGGAGGGGGCTCCGGGCAGGGGTTGAGGCATGCAGTGGTGGGGAGGTCTCTGGGGTGCAAGCAGCTCCCAGAAGCAGTGGCACCACCCTTCTCCAGCCTCTATGTGGAGACACACCCAGGCAGCTCTGCGTGCTGCCCTGTGTGCAAGCAGCACCCCTACAGTCAAACAGAGCTGTGAGGGCATCTTTAGGGGCCGGGACAGTATGTGGAGCCCCCTGGCTGCCCCTATGACTAGAGCTAGCAGGATCCCTTTTTGACTGGGTGTTCTGGTAAAAAACCAGACACCTGGTCAAAGTAGCTGGGGAAGAAATTTGCCTTTAAATCAATCAAATACTATTACCTGAGTTGGCAACAGCCTGGGGTCAGTGCCACAGTGTGAGTGTGTTGGGGGGACAAGGGGTGTCTAGGTTTTCCTCAGACACCCTTGCATGATCTCTTAATTTCCTATATATTAAGCCTGGTTGGGATTTTACTTGTTTGTTTGAAGGAATGTAGAGAATGTCACTCTTGAGAATCTCATTTATTTTAATAGACTACAGCATTGATGATGTGCTCATAACCATAAAGAATTTCAAGAGATCTTTTCTCCTCTTAACCTCATCATCTTATACTATATGCATTTACCTCTATAAAAATATGTTATTTGGAGGGTGAGGCATCTCAACACTGTTCAGTCACTGCTTCAGGACTGGTGAGTTGTTAGAGCACTAAAAGCCCTTGCACTAGCTAGCTACTGCATTACCCAGGAACTGGAATTCTTGCCTCTTTTGAAACAAAACAGTTTTTAAACATACACAGAGTTCTCTTCTAGCTCCAAGCTGCTCAGAACTAATGAGATGAGATGTATCCAGAATTTTCTCTTCCTTTTGTTTTATGGGTATGAACTCCCTTTTTATATTAGCTCCTTTCCAACCAAGGATTGCCTATGTGGAAATGAGAAATTGCCATGGTTCTTGTCTAGGATGGGAGTGTTTAAATGAAGGTTTCTCAGCCTTTTTTCATAATACTATCCTTTATTTCATCCCAGACACTCCATCTCATTTAGCTGTGACATCCCTATTACGAATATAGAAAGGTCAGGATGGCAATGACCCATATCTATTCATGAACTCCCTATGATTTGTCAATGGTATCTATTCTTTTGGCTCTCTCTTATTGCAGCGGGTCCTTCAAAATATTTAATATCTCATCAGAGAGATTATACCATTTTCCAAACACTAAAAGGGATGTTTCTATTTTATTTTCCCCCACTAAAGTTAGACTAGACATTGCCACCCAGTGGATACATTTAACAGACCATATCCACTCTGAAGAAGTGGGTTGTGCCCATGAAAGCCCACGATACCATCTACATTTTTTGTTTGTCTCCAAGGTGCTGCAGAACTATTTGTTGTTTTTTACGTTTTTTCAGTTACCAACACGGCTACCACTCTGAGACTTTTACACATCCACTCTGAACTGTGATCAACCGAAGAGTACATTTCTCTCATTTTGTTGATATCAACTTTTGATGGGCTCAATTCCTGTGGTTTCTTCTGCAGACAGGACATTGTGAACTTCCTCTTCCCTTTCCCTCAAAGTTCTCTTCCAAGTCAAAACCAGGAGGATTGTAAGAATGTCTGATGCCAAGAAAAGGCAAGGAAAGGGTGTATTTGATTTGGGACACACAACCCTACCTACCACCACTTCTTCAGCTTTTCCCTCCTTGTTAATCTATTGTTCATTAAACAATTGTCAATTCAGTTCTAGTTTACGATTCTCACCAGGGCCTCGGTCTCCATTTCCCCTGACCTGTTGACTCCTGAAGAATGTTGAAGCTTAAGCAAGTCTAGCTAATCACTTTGTACTGCAATAGTTTCATTTCATCCACAAAATCTGACATCTAGAGAGCTTAAAGACAGCTCAACTGATAGGTGTCATTTTTGTTTGTGACTTCATGTAAGTCCAACATTTCTTGGAAAAACCTTTTCACCATTTGTAGGAAGAGATGAAAGCCAGGTGACCACTCTCATCAACATCTCCCCCCACCTCCCTTTTGAAATCTAGTATCACAATCACCAGATATTGAAAAAAAATCAGGAGACAATGGAGGATAAAGGTTTGAATTAAAGTTTGTGGTCACTGAAAGAGAGAAAACAGAATAGAAAGGATGTTATTTACATTGTGTAAGAAATGCAGACCTCCTCTTACTGAAGAAAAAACTAGCTAGCCAGCTTTCAATGATGTTTTCATTGGCTTTTTAAACTAACATGATGTTACTCCATTGCTGTAAGCATTTACTTTTTCCCAGACTTAGTTTATAGTGATAGTTAAATCACAGTGAATCCTATTTAGATTCTGAGAAACTATTCATATTCAGGATTTCTTCAACATGCTTTGCTGCAGTTTTATAATATAGTCCACATTTTGTTTGTCTTAGGAACATTTTTTAAATTATATTTTTATTTATTCATTTTTTAAACTAATCCAAAAACAAGGTATTAGATAGATATAAGTGCGCAAAACTCTACACACTGTAAAACCCAAAAATGACAATTTGGATAGTTCAACATAGCCTTTAACATGAGTGGGAAAAATAAGGAAAAAAGTCCATACTAACAAAACCAAGGTGGAGGAAGCAAAAAAGTTCAAACAAGATAAATATTAAAATACCTGACACAGATAAATGTAGACCATTAACATACTGTATACAGAACTGTATGTTCTCCAGAGTTACCAATTAATAGAAAAAAAAAGATCTGGTTTTGTGACCTTCACATTTTTAAAAAGCTATTGTACTTGACTTTACTTATATGGGAGAAAAGAAGAGGACGGAGGTACTGCTTTTAATAGAACAGACAGTGTCTGGCAAACCATGTGCATCAGTACTTTGTGAAGGGTGAGCAAAGAGACTATGCCTCAGGGTGTGGCACCTACTACTGCTGTAACTTACACTTGCAAGTGTTCATTTCAATGTCTTGCACTTGGGTCGGAAGAATCCCAAGCATTGGTACAGGCTGGGGACCAAATGGCTAAGTAGCAGTTTGGCAGAAAAGGACCTGGGATTACAATAGATGAGAAGCTGGACATGAGTCAACAGTGTGCCCTTGTAGCCAAGAAGGCAAATGGAATATTAGGTTGCATTAGGAGGAACATTGCCAGCAGATCTAGAGAAGTGATTATTCCAATTTATTCAGCACTGGTGAGGTCACATCTGGAGTATTATGTCCAATTCTGCCCCCCCATTACAGAAAAGATGTGGACGCATTGGAGAGGGTCCAGCGGAGGGCAACCAAAATGACTAGAGAGCTGGAGCACATGACCTATGAGAAGAGGCTGAGGGATTTGGGCTTATTTAGTCTGCAGAAGAGAAGAGTGAGGGGGGATTTGATAGCAGCCTTTAACTACCTGAAGGGAGGTTCCAGAGCATGGAGAGAGGCTGTTCTCTGTTGTGACGAATGGAAGAACAAGGAGCAATGGTCTCAAGTTACAGTGGGAGAGGTCTAGGTTGGATATTAGGAAAAACTATTTCACTAGGAGGGTGGTGAAGCACTGGAATGGGTTACTTAGAGAGGTGGTGGAATCTCCATCCCTGGAGGTTTTTGAGTCTCGGCTTGACAAAGCCCTGGTTGGGTTGATTTAGTTGGGATTGGTCCTGCTTTAGGCAGGGGGCTGGACTCAATGACCTTCTGAGGTCTCTTCCAGCCCTAGGAGTCTATGATTCTGTGTGTCCTGCCATAAAGTACAGACTAAGTACTGAAGCCAAGGCTCCAAAGAAAATGTACAAAAGTCGTATGGTTATAACGTCTGAGAAGGTTTGGCAGTTTCCTCATTTTAATATGCAGGAATTGAAACTTCTAGGGGTGGGAGAAATATAAACTCAATTTCTGAAAAAAGGCACAATGTGTGTATGTGAGTATGACATTAAGCAAATCCTCTAACAATGTCAATGCCTAATGAGGGACTGCTCCTGTCAATAAGTGGCAAAAGGGTAAGTGTATCAATTTTATTACCTTGGGACACATACACATGATGAAACAAAGTAATGCTAAAGTAACATTTTTTTAATGTTAAAAATGTCTTTGACAAAAGATAAAGGCAGCATTTTCAAACTGTGAAGCTCAATCAAAATCTGCCTTTAAAACACTTGTGCACACACAAGAACTAAAATGTTTCATTTGGCACTTCCATCGATAACAGTCTCAACATTGTTGGAAGTGTGAGCATTTGGCTTGATTCATCAGTGTCTGCTTTCTCATAGCCAAATTCCAAGAGGTGTAATTTTAAGCCCTCAATTCCCCAGTGGCTCCTGTGTAGACTTCAGCATATTTTGGAAACCAGAATTTAACGTAGATACAAGTGTACAGAATCACCCTATCCAGAACCAAATCCTTCAGTGAAATACCAAATTGCCTATTTTTTTTACTATGAACTTTCTGGTTGTGTTGAAAAGTTTGACATCTACAGTGCCATATCTGGAGGAATTATATGAAGAGCCCAATCATTTCCCCACAGACTTCAAATGGGAAAATGGTTATGCCCTAAATGAACTATCGCTCTTGCAAAATGATATTTGTTTCCAAATACCAGAGGGCCTATGCATACATGTAAAAGAAATGTGATTTCGTGTTGTCCGTGGAACTGTACAAACACAGCAGAGCAAACAGACCCTACCCCAAAGAGCTCACTATCTAAACAGACAGGATAGACATAGAGCAGGGGAAAGGGAGAAATAACATAAACAACTGAGCCATACCATAGCGAGATTTAAAAAGGACGACAGGTTGAACCTCCCTGGTCTGGCACCCTTGGGACCTGATTGGCCCCAAATGAAGAAGGGGTCAATGCTAGCACTTCTGCTCCCGGCAGCTGGTCTCCAGGGCTCCACTACTTCTGCCTGGGGGCACAGTGGCTCCCCTGTTCCAACTGCTGGCCCCCTGGGCTCCTCTGTACCAGCCCCCGGGGCGCTGCAGCTCTACTGCTCTTGCTGTCGGAGTGTTGCAGCTCCCCTGCTCTGGATGCCAGCCCCTCTTCCCCCTCAAGCACTGCAGCTCTGCTGGTCAGGTCACCAGCCATGGGGCTTCTCTGCTCTGTTTTTCCCTAGTCCAGCAACACTCCTGGTCCCAGCCTGTCACTTCTTCCACATGAGTGCTCCAGACCTGGAGCACCCACAGAATCACCAAGAATGCCAGACCAGGGGAGTTGCTGGACTATGGAAATCTGGATTACAGAGGTTCCACATGTAGACATTCGCAGTTCTATTACACAAGATTACGCACAACTGGGGGGGGGGGGGGGAAGGTAACACCTCATACTTTAGGACATATACCAACCTTAAAGTGAGGGGAAAGAAATGACTCCTGTGGGCAAGCTATTCAATGCCTGGCCCAGCTGGGGTTTCTATCACTCCCTCTGAGAAAGCTACTACTACCGGGGATAAAAATGGGACTAAATCGACCACTGGTTAGCTCCAGTATTGTAAATCTCATGTTCCTATGGGCCAGTTCAGGATAATATAGTTGAAGGGGTATCCATTCCTTTCATGGTGATCATTACAAAAATATGAATAAAACTGATTCATTCTAAGACATCTCTGCCCATGTTTCATGCTGAATCAGCAGAACCTTTCTGTACTTTTAAAGGTGCTATATATTCCAGTATGTCTTCAGTTCATCTAGCTCCTTTTTTCCAGGCCTTTGCATTGCAGCAAAAGCACAGAACAATGAAGTCACACAGCTGACCTCTCTTTTAAAGTGACCTTAGCTTTTCCACTCCTCTGTATTCAGCCAAGCTGGAGAGATGAATAGCTACTTTAATTTCTATCATCTTTAACTCTGAAAAACAGTCTATTTTGGTTCCATTTCACATTTTTCTCACCTTGCCTGGCTTTCTCTCTTTCTAACTTTTCATCTTCCTGCCTTCTATTTTTGCTGCTCTCTTCACCTTCACCTCTCTTACATTATAAAAAAAAAATCCTTTTCTCTCCCCTAATTTGCACCTTAACCCACATCCCTTACTTAACATCTAATCCGGTCCAATTCTTTAACAGTTTTTTTTTCCATACTCCTTCTCCCAGGTTGGTTATACAAGAAACAGTTTGAGACCATTGTAAAAGTTATACTTTTCCTGCAGTGCTATCCATCGTTGGCACCAGAAGGCAGGTTTAGACACACTTATTGCTAGCACTGTTTCCACCCTACCATGAACAGTGCCTTTATCATGACAACAGGAGTTGGCGATGGGGGAAATGGGCTGCATTTTCCCTCTTACTGGAATGTTCACCCAGTTCCCCTGGCTAAGGGCAGGTCTTCACTACCAGCCAGATTGAAGGGGAAGTGATCCATCTAGTCGGGGTCGATTAATTGGTAGAGATGTTATAAATTGACTGCCAATTGTCTTCTTGTCGATGCATTGCAGCAAAGACACCATAGTAAGTAGATCTAAGTAAGTCAACATCAGCTACTGTACTCTACTCACATAGCTGAAACTGCATAACTTAGATCAATCTGTCCCCCGAAGAGCAGACCTGCCCTAACGTACTACAGAGCCTCATAAGTATGAACCAAACCTCCCATCTGACAATCAGCAAAAGCAAAATGCTTTTCTTGCTCTGTTGAAGCTTGACTAGCAAGAAGAGTAATGATTTTCAAAAACTGGTACCTAAATCCATATTCAGGTTCCAGAATGAGTAGCCTAATTTTCATAAGTGATGAGCCCCTAGAGTCTTTAATAAAGAATCTTATGAATTAGAGATGGGCTGAAAAAACAAAGTTTAGATCCATACCTGAACTCTACCTAAATTTGAGCTGGGTGGATCTGCAGTTTTGATCCTTAGGAGTGATGGAGAAAACTTTCAACATGACAGTCAGACAGGTTTATACAGAAGACAGGTTTATACAGGTTTAAACAACAGCATATTAGCTCACCAGACTACAGAGTTTTGGATAAAGCAATGTATTGTTAACACACAGCAGACCAAAACCCTGCATCTACACAGGGCAATCCAGCTGCATGCTGGGAAACTCCTCATGAGGGAAGAAGCAGGGGAACTCTGCAGCCACTAGCTTCATCCAGCCTAATGGCAGGAGTTGCCTCCATAAAGGAGGAAGAGAGAATGGAAGTGTCCAAAGATCATGGACCTTCTGGTCCCTCTCCTTCTCCACCCGCAGCTCAACTCAAACCCCAACAGCACAGTGAGACACAGGAACCCCTGCAGGGTTAGAATCCAGTGGGGAGAGTGCACAGCACAGCATCCAGGAGAATGTTTCAGTCCCACTGCACAAGGCCCCTGCAAAAGCAGAGACAGATTTTATCCCTTGGCTCATTGTCTCACTGTACTTTCTTGTGTTCTGTATACGTTACCAGCAAGATTCAGAATTTCATTTTACATCATGGTCCCTTTGGAACTAGCAAACAATAAAAAAAGCTGACCATTAAAATCAAATTAAAAATATATTACAGCTTAAGACACCTACCAAGGAAAAGTGTGGCAGGGGCATTCCCACATGCAATAAAATCATAGTCTCAGGCCTGATTTCACAGGTACTCCTGACTCTGCCCTCCAACCTGAAATCCATGCTCAACAAGAACTCCCAGTCTGGCTCCATGTACCAGAGCCGGTTCTCATGACTAAGTAGATTTAATATGACTATTACCAGCCAATTTACTTCAGAAAATGATAAGTGAAGAATATTAAATCTTCATCATTCAAATGATTAAACAAATGAAATTCTGAGTATGTTACTGATGAAACAGGGATATTCTAAGGATTACAGGCATAGGGTTTTGTCTGACGTGAAGAATATCTCTATGAATGAAAAGAGACACTTCATGTTGCACATTGTACAAGACAGTATGTTCTGGAGTGATAATTGCTAAGGGGATTATCAGGACAGTACTGTATACAAAATCTTTTAAACTCAAACAACCAGGTCCATTTTAATCATTTACAATTTTTTCAGAAGTTAGGACAAAAACAAGTAAATATGAGAACCACATGTAAAACATACAAAACCTTATATAACTATATCTATTTTCTTTATATTTCTGGAAATAATCTATATGGACAGTACATTTTGATTTTAATCAGATTTAACATTGCAGGCCTTTGACATTTTGCAAATGATTTCATTATTTGTTAATTAAGCCCTAATGTCTTCTTTAACACAACAACCATCATTTTCTGCTGACATAGTACTTTCTATTGTACAATCTCAAAGCACTTTACCACATTAATTAACTGACATAACATAGACAGAGGGATTATGTGACTTGTCCATGGTCAAACCATAAAACTGTGGCAGAGGTAGGAATCATTTCCAAATCTTCTACCTCCCAAACATTAATCAATAAACTCCACACTTCCTCTTGTGTATCAATATAATAAGGTTGCCAGGTCCAATCCCCAAGATCTATCAAGACTTAAAGTGTGTGTGTTTGTTTTTTGTAATGTTATTTTTTAAATTGGGAAAATCTCCACAGATCCATTCACTGAATCCTAATTTTATTTTTAAACATTCAAGCAAAAGATACCATTCCACACTCTAAAGCAGCATTTCCCAATTTTATTTGGCCATGGAACCCTTTAAAAAAAAATGCCAGGGGAAACTGGTTGACCAAAAAAAAATAAAATAAACCCAAACGTCGGCCTGCCCCTAAGACCGCGGCGGCTCCTTGAAAATGGCGGCCTCGGGTGACTGCCCGGCTTGCCCGCCCCTAAGACTGGCTCGGGGGGGGAGGGGAGGGAGTGATCGGGTTCTCGTGGAACCCTTACTTTCACTTTGCAGAATCCAGGGGTTCCGTGGAGCACTATTTGGGAAACACTGCTCTAAAGGAAGAATCATTCTTACAAAACCAGGATGTTGATTAAATGATTAACAGCAAAGGGGGAAAATTCAAGTGATGATGCTACAAGAAATGCTAGGCTGACCTTCTGAGCACCTTGCAGGTTTTGGCACCATGCTTAGTACGTATACCAACAGATACTAAAGGATATAAGTATGCAGACTATTTGGAGCACAGAGCAAACTCATATGTGATGCTAACAAATGGGAGAGAAAAGCTAATCAGGGTAGCAGGCAGAATTCAGATTCACATTTTTAAGTGCTTTTTTAATCATTTAGTATGATGAATTAAACTGGATTAAAACAATATAATGAATAATCTGAGAATTCATATGCCTCTAACACAAAATTACTTTCCAGCTGAGCATAAAATTAGAACATACACTTGGCATTTTTACAAATCTTCATGGAAATAATGCGAGTCTATTTTTTCTCCAGCTCCAAGATAATCCCCAACCTTAAACGTGAGGAAACTCCTTCAGAAGAATGAAGTGACAATCTATCTCTTTGGGAAAGAATGGGGATAAAAGGACAACTCATAAGAAACATGAACTAGTTCAGGTAAGGTAAACAAAAACTCTTTTTCATGGGAGTAGCTAATTTGAAAATAAAAACAATAATAATAAAGAACTTACAAAACACTGAACAAATATGAATTACTCATAAAATTTCCATTACGGAACTAAGTATTTCTACACATCATTTTTATTTTATTGATTCTATGCAAGGTGTCTATAAAATCCACATTTCCAAATTAAAACAGTAGATCCATTTTCACACACATCCATTTTCACTCCAGATAATTTCTCCAGGGATAAAATTCTTTTCATTACAGAAGAACTGCACAATGCTCTAAGTACCCATGTTGAAGACAGAATTTATGAAGAAGGTCTTACATAAAACCTCTGTGCTGGATGACAAAGTGAATTTCAATTCAAAATATTATAGTATTTTATATTGACATACATAAATCACAAGGGTTTCTTGTTAATGTTTTGTATTAAACAGCAAGGGTTTCTTGTTAATGTTTTGTATTAAACAACCTATCTCAACATCAAAGTGCCTAATGTCAAACATTATTACTAACAATAGCACTAAGGAACTCAGGTACAAGCAAAGTCCCTAGTGTAGTTTCTCATTCAAATGATCAGGAAATTCTGCCTATCTTTGCTTCTTACTTTTCAGTGACTGCATGGAATTTATCATCTCTCACAATACTGTCATATTTAATGCTAAAAAGCCTAAAATTATTTCACACAATTCTGAGCATTTGAAGACTATACAATAAATTGGCCAGTTAAAGGCTGGGTGGGACATCATACATTAAAAAATGTTGCGGAATGTCATTTGAGAACAGAGACTGAATATATCTGCTATTGAAAGAATAAATATCTATCACTAGCAAATGAAGGAATGCCAACAAGATAATGGCCAAATTCTGATTAAGCATAAAGTTTGGGAGTTAAGAGAGTGCAAAGTCAGGAATAAATATAAGCTGTTCTTGCAAAATTTCAAACCCAAACAAGAAATATCCATTGTTTCTAGAATATTTCCACCATCTTGATCTTAAGTCACAAAGGAAAAGTTCTCAGAGGATTTTGGCTTCTTCTAATCCAAATATAAAAAATAGGCCAATTCCATTTTTCGATCTAAGCTAGGTCCACAGTTGCACAGGAGGGCTTAGATGAAGCGATCAGGGTTTCATGATGCTTTGGACACATGATGTAAGTGTATAACATGCGCACGCACACACACACAAGGTAGAAAGGGAAAAACTCAGCTACACCAGGCTATAGGGATCCATTCTGAGCACTTCTGAAAGTTAGGTAAGTGCCCACACATGGATTATGGGCAACATTTTCAGAAGTCTTTAAGTCACTTGCAAGCCAAAGCAATGTACCATTCCCGTCTGCTGTCTACACTGCACCCATGGTCATCAAAAGCAGTGGTTTCCAACCTTTTTTATACCGTAGACTGGCAAACCCATTCACAAACTTTTGGTGGACTGGCAACATTTTTGCATATTTGCATATCCATTATGCAAATGAATATGCAAATATGTAGAATGTTACCACGAAGAACTGGCAGCCAGAAGTTTGCAGTCCAGCTGGACTGGTCTGTGGCCTGGCAGATGGGAACCACTGATCAAAAGGATAATGGGAAGATGTTGATCCTCAAAGTAGCATCTCCCAAAACCAAAGGATAGACCTTGAAAATAACGGAAATGCTCTTGCATTGTAACTAATGGAGCCCAAATAGACAATCTTCAAAAAAGGACTAATTCACCTGATTTTTATTCCCATAGATGACATAAGGAACCCCCCTCATGGCTCTGTCTTATACACCGCAGTTTATGAAAATAAATGCTAACTGTCCATTCTTCTCCATAGTTTATGCATATTGATTACTCTCAACATGGCAATACTCTGTGTTTAAAATTGGTTATTGATTTTACTTTGTAGGGAAAAAAATCTCACCTGGTAAGTAAAAACAGCATTGGCAATTATATCACAAAAAGGAGAAGAGAGAGAAAATCAAAAAGCAACTGGTGATTTACAAGTCATATTTCATGCTAACTTTTCTTATCTAATGAGCACATCAAATTAACTGTAAATAATTTAGGTATGTTTCCTCTCATCGATTATTTGATACTGTTAGAAATCTAGGATTCCATTTTAACCCCCGAAATAGATTTAATATACTTAGCCATATTAGTCCAAATATTTGTTTATGCTGATCTCCTATAAGATATTGCTTCAAAGGACTTTCTGAATGAATCTTTAAATCCCTGGGATTTTTCTAATTTCAGGACAATGGAATCAGGCTACACATTTGCAATCTCCTATTATGGATGCCATCCACTGGTCAACATTAGCATTTATAGCAACATCCAATTAGAGAATATCAAAGCTAATAATTAAATTTGTAGAGAATTTTCAAAGATCTCTATCTTTGAACAAAATTTATTAGGGCTTCATCAGCTGTTTGAACAGTTTTAATGAAGCTGAGGCTCAGCTAAGTCTGTAGATATTTGACTCTGACTAACTTTGAAGAATTTTAATTTTTTGAAGCTTTAACATCCTGTAATTAAAAAGAATTCTTAACATATTCCAATATAAAATAGGCTGTAATTTAAATTATAAGTTCTACTTCCCAATTTGGTCTTGATGTTTGGCCAAATGCTATTAACCAACAGGCATTCTTTCATGTATTGCTACTTGCTTCTTTAAGATTGTTCAAGTTCTCAGAGAAACCATCATGTCAGCGTCCTATTCAGAACTATAGCAATACATTTGAAAAATGCCTGGTTTTTGGCAGCCAGTTTCTCTGCCTGCAGTGCCAGCTGCATGCTCTACAGCAGTGCAAGTCTATTCAAATACCAAAGTGCAAACCCATTCCAAGCATGCAAGTTATATGACGAGATTAAACACTTATTCTCATTGAGCCTTAAGGCAAAATGAGACTCCATTTAAGAATTTAAACATGTTCTTAAATCTGTAATCTTGCTCAGACAAACAATTTACATTATATTAAGCCAATGTAGAAATGGGCTTATATAAAAGTACTCATGATGTAGTATTGATGATGATTAAGACATTGGTAGAGACATATGTCTTCTAATGTAAATGTATGATCATTAGATCCTCTGAACAGTAAACAAGAATCTTTAAAACTGTAGTTATAGTGCAAGCACCATCTAACAGCAGGATAAAAACAATTACACACTTAATGTCCATCAGCTGATATGACATAATAGATTTTGAATACATTGCACAGCAAACTAGTAAATTCTTATCCTGGCTAAATTTCACATATTTTGTTTACATTAAGCTTCCCTGACTGACTTAGTACCTCAGGTCACAAATGTTCTTTCAATGGACTCTACTTCTTAGCATGTAACCTTGCATCATTTTAGTATGCAAAAGCCTCAGAAAGCAACATTCCTATGAAACCAGTGACACAGAAGAATATAAATAATATTTTAAATGGAATAACTTATGTTTATTTCTTTTTTTTTTAAAAGTCATGAAGGTTCACACTTGCATTTGTTACTCATCATAAAAGGGGACAGACTCACTCAGAGGACTAATATGGTTTGCCGATTAAATGTATTGCCCAGAAAATAAAAAGAGCTTCATAACATCACCACAAATTTCTGTTTTTGAAGGTCTTCACTGTGGGGTTGCACTCCGCAGTCCCAGGGCACTGCTGCTATTCATCTGTACTGCAGCAGTATTAGATGCTTCAGTCAGGGTCAGGGCACATTGTGGCAAGTAATGTACAAATAGACAGGAAAAGGTATAGAGTTATATTCTGAACCCCTGCATACACAAAATACCAATCTTTCTTTACAACATTTATTAGGAATTTTTAAAAGCCCCTGCAGCAAATCCTGCAAAGATGGACTCCTCCCTGAAAGAGATATTCTGAAATGATTCTTGATGACAATTACCATCTTTTCTACTCCATGAGGTGCTGGTCTATAAAAAATTACAATAAACTAAAGAGTTAATTTCTAGAGCCATCTTAATTTAACACATTTTGCTCTGGCTGCTAGTCACTGCCACCACCGGATCTTGGTTTATATCTGTGATTACTCAAAAATCATTCAGGATGTCTTTAAGGACAAAAATCATTCAGGAGTATAAAAAAAGATCACCCACACATCTCTCCCCTGCCCCCTCCCCCCCAAAAATTCCTACATGCCCTTTCCCGTTTCTTTTCTAATGGCAAAACAACAAAACTACATGTTGGCTGGTTTCATGGTTGCAGCAGCTGTGCTAACAACCTAGGGGGAAACATGTAACCGGCTTGGGCATCTTCTCACAGTGACCCAGTATTTGTACTCCGAGCAGGCTGGGGATCTGATATGTTCATCCTTAAGACAAAATCTTCCTTATCACTCATTTCTTACCAGCTTAATACCTGCAAGGGTATTGGCTCAGGGTAGGCAGCAACACAGCTCTGTCTTCCTGACTATTGGATTCTTTAGTAAGGCAGGATTGGAAATAAATGAGGGAAAGGGTTGGTGCAAAGAAAGAAACTGTAAGATTATATATATATTTATTTTCCAGGGAAGATGTTTGCTGCTTCCCCTGATTATTATTATTATTTTCAGCTCTCATAAGCCATTGGGAAATGTTTTGGGCAAAATGAGATAGTTCTACATGAAATGCAAGCTTCTGATGTAGACAAGAAATCTTTTATTCCCCCCAGAATATTTGGCTTGACACTTCAAAGGCTTATTTCTCACATTTGCAGTGATTCTTCTATAAATATATCTATCTACATGCACACAGAGACTGCAACAAATCTCTGGCCACGCAGGACTTCACAGTCATTATTTATACCAAACATCACGGCCTATAGACCTAACAATCAACAACAGGGAAAAACTCTAGACCTTCCGCTCCACAAAACACAGGTCCACTCAAATGAACTAATGGAGAATGCTGGATGTAGTCACATGAGGTATTATTATATGGGCCAGACATTATTAGACATTATGGTTAAAGGCACTTGGGCAGGTCTGATATTCTTTTCTCCAGAGGACAGTGGTACAAACATACATTAGGCCCTATGCTGCACACACACAAACTCTCTCTCACAGGTCTGATCCAAATACAAGGGTAAAGGTAACAGACAGGCAGACAAACAAAGAAGGGATGAAACAGAGAGAGAACTTTGATATTTTCTAAAGAATATATTTCCAGCATTTCCCATCATGTCCTCTTGATTTCATTGGTTTCTTGTTTTCTCAGGGGTTATGATTTATTAGCGTTGGCTGCCAGCTTACTCCTGAACTACACTCTTTAATTTCCCATAATGAATAATAAATGAAAGGAGGCGCTACTGAAAATTGTGACAACCTGCTTGTCAATAAAAGCTGTTTTTCACAGAGAGAAACCTTCTGCTCAGAACACCACACTGAACCTACCTTCGTACACAGCATATTCTATTTACGGTACACCTATCTGGTTTTAATCACATCAGAGAAGTGCAAATTCTCTGAGTAAATGCTTTCATCTTGAAAGCCAAGAGATGGATCAAAAGTTATAACCAGTTTCAAAATATTATAGCCATACTTTCAGCTTCCTCACAAAGTTCTATTTATAGCATAAAGGAGGGGGTGTAGTGCAGACTTTCCGAACCAACATTTACAAACACACCATACCTACAGTACCACTGTCTCCAGTACAACCATTTGCCTCTGATCAAAATCTCATGATTTTTAAAAGGGCCTTTTAATAGTCTTGGCTCAAATTTCAGGTTTAGGTAAGAAAGCTGTTGTGTGAAGGTGTAGAGGTTTACTAAGAGTATAAATGCAAACTCAATGGAATTGTTCTAGTGCACAAAAACCACTACTTACCAACAGAAATGACATTAACTCATCTACTTTAACTTCCCAGGCCAAGGGTGACGTAAAAATTAAATAAGGAGTTTTAAAGTATTCCAGTATAAATCTTGAAAGGGAAATCTCAACATGATTTTAAGACTGTAAGCCTGCAATGGGTTTTGCATCTACCTGAGGTACTCATTAAGGATGTTAAGGACTAGTCAACTATCCGATAAGCATTTGATTATTGGCTAGTCCGTTGACTAGTCAATTTCCCCACCCCTTGCTGCCTCTACGAAATAGAGGCAGCACGGGGGGGAAGGTACTTCACGATCAGCTGTACAGTGCTGCTGCTTTGAAACCCCAAGGCGGCTCAGCTGTGCGGCGCTTCCCCTTTAAAACGCCAAGCCTGGGGTCAGCTGAGGACTCCCCAGCTAACCCCGGGTTCCACGCAACATTTCCCTGGAACCCGGGGTCAGCTGGGGACTTCCCAGCTGAGTCTGGGTTCCAGGGAAATGCCACGTAGAGCCTGGGATCAGCTGGGAATTCCCCCGGGCTCCGTAGCGTTGAAATGTACAAGAGTCCCCACTGGGGACTCTTCTACATTTCAAAGCAGGCATCAGTGTGCAGCCCAGAGTCAGTGGGACTTCCCGCTGTCCCCGGGCTGTACGCAGAGTTCCGCATTCCTCTTTGGGGCTCTTGTACCTTTCAAAGGAGGAATGCAGAAGTGCCTATCGACTAGTCGAGTAGTCAATGGAAATGCCATCGACTACTCAACTAGACAATTAACCACATTTTAACATCTCTAGTACTCATCTGGCCATCATTAGCATAATACCTGAGCGCTTCACAGTCTTTAATGTATCTGTGCTCATAACAATTTTTAAGTATTATTGCCTCGTTCTGCAAATGGGGGAACTAGGACATGGAGAAGCTTGCCCAAAGTCTTGAGTGCAGCAGAGAACTGAATGCAAACGTCTCCTAGGTCCCAGGCTAGTGCCCTGGCTAGTGCCCTAACACTGGAACATAACTCATCTCAAAAGTATAGAAGTCTGATCACAAAGAGCTGCCCTAGGATCAGTGCCTTAGCCAGGACCTTTACCATTCTGTAAGTGGTAGAGTGGAGCACCGCCCGCCACAAGATTACAATTACAGCCATATACACAAATTCACTATTTTCAGTTGCACCATCTTTGTTGATTTTAAAACAGAACATGAATAAACATAAAGCCCTGACTTGCTAGCACAACCCCGCTACCACAATCCTTAGTTTGTCATCTCATCTACTTCTCACCTGCTAGGCTGCATTTTTCCTATGTGCAAAACAGATTCCCCCATTGTCATATGGCAATCCTCAGCCTGCTTATTTTGCATATTCTAAACAACATCTACCATAATATTGCTTCCCTGGGGCGGCCACAGAGCATCTGGGGCTGTGTTTTCCAGAGACGCCCCCATCTTTCCCTGCGCACGTCCAACCACATTTGTCATCTCTTCTGGCATCTCTTTGCTCCCGAATGATATCTGTGAGCTTTTCCATCTTCATCTTTCAACTCAACCAGACATGTCTGTTAGCTCTGTGATGACTGATTTAATCTTGACAATTAATAAACATGACACGCTTAAGGTTCTGTTACTTCAACACTGGAAATTGCAGGAAAAGGATAGCTGTTACAGGTAAAAGTTCAACCAAAGCCAAAAAAACTTACATTTAACCACATTAAAATGTTTAATCTCTCCACCCAAGCCAGTAAGGTGGCTCAACCCCGCAGACACTGCAGTCAGGGCTGCCCTTACCATGAGGCAAACTGAGGCGGCCGCCTCCGGTGCCAGACTGGGGAGAGGTGCCAGTAGGACCCAGAGTGTAAAAAATTCTGTCTGCTGCTGTTGCATATGTATTCTCTCTGGTCTGCACAGAGATAGTGGAGTGCCATGAGAGGAGTAGAACAGGAGGAAGGCAGAATTGAGACCTTTCAAAGTTTTGGCCCAAGCGAGGGGGCATGAGGGCATCATTTGAGCTCCCCGCCTCAGGTGCCAAAATGTTCAGGCCGGCCCTGACTGCAGTGATGGGAACCCCCTGCCCTACATGTAATCCACAATCCTTATTTGAAAGCTGAGTAACATGACAACACAGCTCTGCAGTGCTTTAGTCTAAGCTACATAACACAGCTGTTGATTTTATGTCACCTTAACTTTAGCAGTGTGCAGCATAATGCCCTTGCCATTCTAGAGCCCAGTACTTCAAGACAGCCAAGGAGACAAGGCCATCAGGCTAGCTGTCAGATTTGGGAGACAGAGAACAAAAGAAGTCTCTGGCCTTCAAAAACGGGAGAGAACCTTGGGTTAGTAACAGGATCTGAAGTGCAGAACCACTCCATTCAGTTTGTGTAAGGACTGTATGTGGCTGCAACTACCCACAGAAGAACCCCCATAAAATTCTGCACAAACGTAAAGGAAACCTGCATTCTGTACCGAGTTAGGTGTAAAAGCAATGGGCTTGGTCTGAATTATCTTGCTCTGAGGATAAAATTCAGTTCAGGAGTAAGGACTGCATAAAGTCCCTGAGGCCGCTCTCCTTTATGGAGAGAGGGTGCGAATAGAGGGCTGCAAGTCAACTCTACAACTCCTACCTTGGGCAAAAGAATGCACTGTGTCAGCTCTCCCTAGGCCTCTGTTGAGTGGTGCTTTGGTATTGGAGCTAGGGATGTTAAAATTAGATTAATCAATTAATCAAATAGTCAATGGAATTTCCATCAACTATTCAATTAGTCAATAAGGGTGCTTCCGCTTTGAAATGTAGCAAGAGCCTTCCCGGCAGAAATGCCGCTTGGCGTTCTGCCTTTGAAATGTACAAGAGCACTGCATGGAGCCTGTAAGTCTCCCACTGGCCCCAGGCCCCAGGCAGCACTTCCACTTTGAAATGTACAGGAGCCCCAGCAGGGGCTCCTGTACATTTCAAAGGTGAAACCCTACTGCAGTGCCCCTGCCCCCTCCTATGGAGCTGGAGATGGGGGGAACCAGCTTTTAAGCACCTCCTTCCCCCCCCAGCAGCAAAGAGGGAAGGAAGTGACTAATTGACTAGTGTGTTGACTATCTGATAAGCTTTTGCTTCTTGGATAGTCAACTAGTTGCTTACATCCCTAAGTGGAGCTAACACTGCTTCTGCATCCACGATTACACAGATCCAGATTCCACAACCCCCTGTATCTAACCATGGAGGCAAAATCCAGTAGGCTCATTTGTAGAGAGCAGGAGAGGGCTATCAGCAAAATACTAAGTTGCTAGGAGGAGGTAGGTTTCTTTTACTGCTCCCCTCCCTCTCACTGGTGACCTCTGAGAATACATAGGAGCAACAGCCTCTGCTCCAGCCCAGAGATTAGATGACCTGTAGCAGTCACGGAAGAATGGCAGAGCCTATTAAGCTTTTGCTAGGCTCCCACCAATGTAGCCAATCTTCCCATTTCATAGCTTGAAAACCTGAGGCTGTTGAAAATCAAGTGATTTGTCCCAGTTCACACTGGGAGTAAGAAAAGCAGGAAGTAAGACTCTTAGCCAAAAAGGCCTATGGCAGGCTGAATCACAGAGATCTCCTTGAGACTGTTCCCTGATGGGCTGACCATACCATTGAGCCCACTTACCTGCCCTCTGGGGCACCCCACCACTCTGTCCTGCAGAGCCAGAAGTTCTGGTCTCCCCCAGTAAAGGCATATGGTGCAGTTAACAGCCCCCAGCAGAGTTCTACTGACAATGATAACAGATCAGCTCTGGGAGGGCTCAGTTACAAGGACTTAATAGCACCCAGGAGAACAGTCCCAGATACGACCAAAACAACGAACAAATATGTCTTACTCTGTATAAAAGTTTTACCCAGAGAAAGCTCATAAGTTTGCTCCCTTTATCAATGAAAGAGAGAGATGCACAGGTACTACTCCCCCCAGGCGACAATTAATTATACTGGGTTTGATAATAAACACAAGTGATTTTATTAAGTGCATATAAAATGTAGGATTTAAGTGGTTGCAAGTGATGACATATCAAAGCAAGTTACTAAAATAAAATAAACAAAACATGCCAGCTAAGCCTAATCCACTAAGAGAAATTGTTAGGTAAAGTTCTTCAGGCCAGAACTGATCTTTTCTCTGACCTGGGTTTAACAGCTTCTCTCCTCATTAGAGTTCTTTTTTTTCCCCCCAGGTCCTTTCATGTATCCTCATGAAGTAGAGAGCAGTCTGTGAGGCCATCTGATGGCAGTCATTGTTTGCTTCCCATCCCTTAAATAGAATTTTCCCAGAGCAGGAACTCTTTGTTCAATTCTCCCCCCTCCTTGAAAGAGTACAAAATTCAAGATAGATTCCAGCAGCAGGTGGCATGGTCACCTGTCTTTGTAGGACAAACCCCAATCCAGGTTTACCAGGAAAACAAGACTATTCACAGATCATTGCCTTGAGCACCCAGCCATTAAGTTACTTAAGTACCACATATGGCTTTCACTAGAAGGCCTAGATTAATAAACAGGTTTCCACTTCATATTTTTAACTTCACATACAAGAAATATACACATTCAGGGGAGTGTATATTGAAGTTCTTGAATGATAGGTTACTTGCCCTGTTTTGCATAAAGCATATTCAAGTTATGCATAGTCATAAAAATATGAAAGTACAGTGTCACAAGGCCATCCTCGCATATCTGGAATAGCGATGCAGTTGATGTCGGTGGGAGTAGGATACTTAGACTTCCCCAACTCTGCCTGATCCCTTACATCTCTGCTATTTACTTGGGCTTTGAGTGAAGGAGATGAATTTTCCAAGCACCCAGTGATCAAAAAAACCTTTCATTTATCATCTGAGGACAGGTAGATTTGAAGGGGCAATTTTTAGCATAAGACACCCAAAAGAGAATATACCGATAACAAGGCTAGAGTAATAGATTTTCTAGAGATTTGGTTCTCAGCATCCAGATGAGAATAAATTGCTGGAGTTTCACTGTCAGTTGATCGTGTCATCCAGACCCTTCAGATGAGATTGCTTCTGTTCTTCACTCCAGACCATTTGCCAGCCCTCTATAGAAAGGATGGATGCATACTGATGTTCGTTACTCTACAACAGAAATATCCTCTCTCACCAATTAATTGCTGCTATTTTTGCTCTAAGGGAACAATGTAGAGACTATCCCCATGTAGGCGAACACACAAGCAAAAGCACTTTCATCTATAATTTAAGGAAATGGATGCAGTTCAGCAACAGTTAAAGACTAATCTCTTATGAGTTTTGTGCATTTACATAATTGATTCACCAGATAATGCACTCTGCTTCCTTATTTAATAAACATGTTAATGATTTCAGACAATTACTCAGAACTGCCTACAAGTGTCTGCCTAAGACACCCAACAAAAATAATTAAAATGAAAATACACACCAAAAGGCACATCCTTCATATCACATTACACAAGATATTAAGTCAATATGTCACACTGTCACCAGTCACTTGCTACCTGCTGTTAGACATTCATTCAAACTCTAATGTATTAGCTGGGGCTGGGGCACTGGCTAGACATCCATGTGGACTAAACAGGGAACTAGAAAATAAAACTTGTGTTCTGTCAAAGCAGAGAGGCTGTGAAATAGAAGGAAATGAGGAGGAGAAGCAGAGCATGCAGACTAGCTAGAAAAGATCAGAGAAGACATCTCTGTCATGAAGTATTTTTGGGACTACAGGGAAAAAATATGGAAAAAGCCAATCTTGTTCTATTTTTCCTTCTGCAGCTTGGAGAAGGCCCAGTAGACAAACACATCACTTTGAATCTGATACATCAGCATGCATTTCAGCTCAGCTCATGCTTCTTTTGAAAGGTGATCACAGGGGTGGGATTCACAGTCACACATTCCAACTGATCAGGGGATTTCAGCCTTGGGAATGGCAAGTTGCCACTAGAAGGGTGTAATAGATAGGAGACGGGCTGATCAGCGCCCAATGAATAAGGGGTTAAACTCAGGAAGTTAGCAAGAGTGTTGGCCAGGGGGCCAGGAGAACCAATCGAGGGTTGAAATTTGAATTGGATATAGATCCCTTGCCTGTTTTCTTTGTGTGGGAGAGTTAAACCAGGAGTTGAGAGACACAGAATGATTTAAACCCACACAGGACTACCATGCCTCCAAGAAATTTGGGACATGGAAGTGAGCTGAAGCAAGAAAAGATTGGAAGTAAGTAAAGGGGAAAAGTGAATCTAGTCATGATCAGGGTATTTTCTTTATTTTGTGGTTTGGTTTGACCTGCTCTTTGTAAATCTATGCCTCCCCTCCCCATTTACCATCTAAGTATTGTTCCCAGAGATTTTCTCTGTATTTTAATTTGTTTTTCTTAGTTCTGTAACATCTAGCAACCAAGTATGCTTTATCAAGGATATCTTTTGTTTTGTAATAAAAATCACTTTTTAAAGGTGATGATTTGATTCTTGTGTCCTGGAAGATGCAGGAGGTCTGTCTGAGTGTGTGTGTGCATGTCTAAGACTGAGAGGTCAACTACCAGAGACTGCAGCTTGGTTTTCTCTTTTCTTTTTTCAAGCTCTCTTGTGGCAGAAGAGCTTGGGGAACCCCTGGGGAAGAATTCAACTGTCTGCCCTGGTTTAAGGGATAAAAATCACTTGATGGTGGCAGCGACCCCCGCCCCCAAAATCTGTGCATTTGTGGTTCTGGGGGAAGTTTTTGTAACCTGTGCCTGTAGTGGCAAGGTATATTTAAAGTCTTTGTGGGCCCCCACTTTCTTCACTTGGAATACCAGAGTGAGGAACAGCCCTGATAGAGGAGTGGAGGAGATCTTGCTGTTGCATGAGATATACACAGAACAAACACCACAAAGAAGGTGATCAGTCACCATAGTCACCTAGGCTAAGTGTTCTTCGTTCCTACCCTCCATTACAAGTCACAGTGAGTATGTACACAGATCCCTTTGGAAGCAGTCTAGGATGAACAGAAGAAATGTGGGGAACAGAAGCCACCAACTAGTTCCCTGCTACCTGGCTAAAATGTGCAACACAGGAAAGGTCAATTTGATTTTGGAAAACTGGTTAACATGGTGTACTGCATAAGGACATCAATTAATTTGGCCTGTGGGGCTTGATTGCACTTTCTATGCTGCAAAGAGACCCAAATGGGGGCTGCTACTTGCCACCTTTCCCAGCTGAAGGTTAAACTGCTTCAGTAACAGCTTACCTCCAAAAGGGTAACATAAAGAGGAAATTGTCAGCGCGCTTTATCTATGGTTTTTAATCCAAACAGGCTAGTCACCTCTGTGTGTTGATATAGCAATTTAGGGAGAGGGGGAAGAGAATCAATAGCAAAACATTATAGAATACCAACCATTAACTCTAGCCAGGCAAGGTTATTGGAATAGCGTTAGCAAGATGTTTCACTGATTCTAAGTAAAGAACTAGAATATGCACACTACTGTGCACTAAAGTACAAATGGCACATTATGAGGAGAATGTGAAAAGCCTGCAAGAAATGGACTGGTTTCATTCTGGCATTATTAAAAGCTTTACCACTGGAGTTTGCAAGTCATCAGCATCACTATGGTGTTCCCTATGCAATCTATACCAAGAAGAGGGAGCAACATAGCAATATTAAATCAGACAAAAGCCACAATGGTAAGCATTGTCCTATGTAACATATATAATGCACGTGTACATGTTGTGACAGACTGAGGGCAGTGGGCTGAAGAAGTTTGGTGGAGGGCAGATACATGGGTAGCTGGGTGTGTGGGTTTATGATCCCTGAATAGGCTGCCAGAGACTGCTGCTCAGCCATCAGGTCAGGCAGGCACCTGAAACTCATTAGGAGCCAGCCCGGAGTGCAGCTTAATAGAACACCTGCCGCCAGTTAAGGCCTGCAGACCCACTATGAAAGCTTTCCCCCCTCAGGCAAGGCAGGGAAAGGAGAAGAGGGATGGACCGGAGAAGAGGGAAATCCGAGTAGAGGCAAAAACTACAGGCTGCAAGCAGGAGGGGTTTTTCTCCAAGATGCCAGGGAGGAGGTACCAAGGGAGTGGTTGGGAAAGTGGCCCAGGGGAGGGCTGTTATTCAGTGGGGATAAAGGCAAGAGCCCCATTAGTGGCTGCCATGGACTGATTATGAATATCAATCAAAGGAAGACAATGGTATTTAGAGATAAGGAAATATGAAAGAAGATCAGTGTAAATGGGATCGAACTAGAGAAGTTCACATATTTGGGGAGCAACATGACGTATGATCTAGACTGTAAGAAGGAAATAGCGACTAGAATAGTGAAAGCAAGAGTGAGTTTGAAGGCGATGGATAAGATCTGGAAAAGTAAAGTGATTAGCTTAGGAATGAATCTGAGCGTCTTGAAAAAGTGTGTATTTAGCAGCATGTTGTACGGATGTGAGACACGGGTGATAATGAAAGATTCAAAGAGAAGGATATTGGCATCCAAGAGGAGTTGTTATAGAAAGATCCTGAGAATAGGATGGATGCAGAGGGTCACCAACGAGGAATTATATAGGAAGATACAGCCGAAAGAGAACCTACTGCAGAAGGTTACACAATGGAAGTTACAGCTATTCGGGCATATCTGCAGAATGAACGATGAGCAAAAAGTTAAGACCCTGGTATTTGGGATAATGGATGATCCGAATAGGAGAGGCAGACCCCACAGAGAATGGATAGATGATATAGTAGATTGGTGCGGAGCTAGTCTACAGAAACTAAGCCACTCCGCACTGGACAGGGAAAGATGGAAGGAAATAGTGAGGGAGGCATCGGACAACAATGGGCGCTGAGCCCATGGTTGTTGATGATGAGTATGACGTACGGCCCGGGGCCGGAACCTGGAGAAAGTGGGTGTGTTCCCCCCAACCCTCCCCCTGACTGATGGGATGCCAAGAGGGAAAAGGACCCTCGGACTGTGGAGGAGTTTGTCCTCCAAACTAGTGACTGGCTGATGATGAAAGTGGCTCATGAAGCGGGGTACCCTCACCTCTGAGAAAAGCAAGAGGCAGTGGTAGGGTCACCGTGAGCCTCTGAGGCGCTCAAAAACCTGCCAGGAAGTGCAGGACCCGGGGGCACAGCCCAAGCTCTGCCACAGTGTATAATACATTATTTCTATACTATAAAACATTGTAATGTCAGGGACTTTATACCAACTATGCACACCCATGCATGCTCACCCATCATCATGGCAACTGATAATAAAAACTCTGCTATTTTATTTGGCTGCCTAAATTCCTTGTTGAGGGCAAACAGGCAAGTAGAGTTTTGTAGTACTGACCCAGTGACACATTGCATTGTATGGATGATGTGTCAGCTGTGCAAAATTCTACTAACTCCTACACAGTAATTTTTCACAGATGCATTCTGAGTTACACACACATTGCACTTAGAAGTTTCTAAAATGTTTAAGGTTTTGACCAGTTCTGTTGGGATTTATCATTTGACAAACTGGAAATCTCTTTCAAATATGTGACAATACCGTGTGCAACAAGGAAGGAAGGAATCGGGTTGAACAAGCAAAATATCAGGGTCCTCAGTATCAGTTATCATGGCGAGCTAAGTGCTAAATTCCAATCATTTTGAAAGGCTGGTATAATGCCTTTTCATAGTTTTTAAACTAAAAAGACATTCAATTTAAACACATTCTGTCCTTCTGGATTCTCATTTGCATACTATTTCTAAATAATTTATTGAGAGTATTGCTGCTACAGCCCTTATTCTCACATTTACTACATGCAACAACAGTTCATAATAAAGGTTCATGGTCATTTCTTCCCTCTCTTCCTCCTCCTACGAGAAGCAGCATTCCTTCCCCCTCACATGCCTATCATTAGCCATTAAGGACATTCGTTCTACTTGCTTTGATTGCAATTCCCAGCCACATCTCTGTAGCTCACTCCAGTCTAAGAAAGATACGTATAGTCGTGGGCTGAAATACAAATGAAATGTTTCAATCGGGCTATAAATTTGTACTCTGTGGGACACCTGAAAAAAGAGGAAGAAAAGCCATAATTAAGATAATTAATTCAGGCCAGAATAGCAGTGAATAATGAAGACTTTACACTAAGATCTGTTTGTAAATCTAGTCCAAAATTTTGTTTATCTAAAACCAGACTGTAATTGGATCACAAGCTTTTAGCATGCAATTGGCCAAATCCAAGACATATAATCTGGGATTTTCCCTGCATGCAAAAAGCTCTCCCCCTACCAATTAATGTGTAAACATTTTTTTTAAGAAGATCAATCTGTGAAGATGCCAGATTAAAAAGCAGTCTCATTTTATTTTACAAGACCATTTAGTGCATTTCTCTTGTACCTATTATTCAGCAACCAGAGCCATATTCTTCAAGAGCCCTCTGTGGAAAGGGCAATTCATACCACTTTGGCTTTGTCTACATTGGCAATTGAGTGACAAAGTTTTTGTCCTTCACAGGTGCTTATATCTCCCCAACCCCAAAGACAAAAGCTTTGCTGGGGCAAATACTAGTGTAAACAGTGCTTATGCCACTCATAGGGGATGGAAGTTTTGTGTGGGCAAGTGCCAACAGTGTTTACACTGCCTGGCTTTTAGTGACATACTAAAAGCTGTGTAATGTAGCCATGCCCTGTGTCACGAGCAGCTCTGTTGCAGCCACCTTTATGTCAGAAAGGAGTGGAGAGGGAAGAAGTCAGGGTAGGGAAGAATGGAGCAACTCTCATTTGGGGGTTTTGGCAGTGCCAATTTAAGGTCTCTATTAAGGTACGAGATCTGTAAGTATATTAAAATAGGAGGAGCCCTGCAGGTGAAAACTGAAAGGTCAACACTTAGCAAAGGGCTTAAGTTTGTAAAGTGTATTCCTGCCCCCCCTCATGCCCTCAAAGGCCTCTCCTCTGATTCTTACTGCCCCTTTTGGGCCAAAACCTCAGCTGGAGTTAAGTATTGTTATGGCATAGCTCCATCAAAGTCACTAAGCTAAGCTTAATTACACTAGCTGATTGGTTCAAAGTCTCCTCATACGCATTATTTCCATGTCAGCCATAGTGCTTAGATCAGCTTTCCTTCCCCAGACACACTAAACACATCTCCTCTCAGTGAGCTCACTGGTCTCTGCTCTTGGCTGATCTGCTCCTAAGAGAAATACCGTGACCTTTCTAAAAGCAAAAATTCAAAACAAAGAAGTGAACATTGGCTCTGCTCTCTCAAGAGCTACATTGCATCCTTCTCTCCACCTCTCTTGTATCTTTTCCATCTGCTCCCTTTCAGCTGTCTTCCTGGCTTTCCATTTCATTTAGACTAGAAGCTGTGTGAGGCAGGAGCCTATATTCTGGTGGGTTGGAGAAGCACCACTGTACACTGCAGGTCATTCTATTACAAGAGCGATTGAAAACTGGCTCTGTTTGCAGGACAAAAGTGAGTATTCAGTTGTGATGTGGGTATCAGTTCCCGATGTACCTGCACACTGGCCCTGTCAGCCACTACTGGAGTGATGTGTAGGTAAGGCAACCCTTGCCTTTGGGTTCCAGTAGCATTTGCGTCTGACTGGCAGAAGTTTATTTTAAGAAACTGAATTTCTGCAGCACAAAGTAAGCTCTCCTGTTAAGCTGAAGTGTTCTACTTGTAAAATTCAAATGTTAGGTTTATTGCACATGTTAAATTATACATACAGCATAGTGTTCAATTATACATGTAGGAACAGCTCACGTAAGTAGAGTAAAGCCTCTCTTCAGGTCTCTCCAATGTTCTCTTGCCTAAAAGAAAAGACACCACTTCCAGTCTTCTCCATTCTGTCAGCAGAATGGAAGGAGCATTAAAGGTAAACAGTGGGTTAAATTCTGCTCTTGGGGTTTCCACAAATGCTTTATTCTTCTGGCCCTATCTGAACTTTAGGTGAACTCTGAATTTTCTGAAACAAAATACAGGACTATGTAGCACTTTAAAGACTAACAAGATGGTTTATTAGATGATGAGCTTTCGTGGGCCAGACCCACTTCCTCAGATCAAATAGTGGAAGAAAATAGTCACAACCATATATACCAAAGGATACAATTAAAAAAAATGAACACATATGAAAAGGGGCATTCATCCTTCACCAGTCAGGTTATCACCAACACACAGAAAGCGTACTTTCTCCTGCACATTCCAAAGACTCCAGCATCCCTTCTGAGGCTGACAGGATGCTGCAGTTTTCCTGTCTCCAGAGGATCAATACAGGGGGTGCTGACCTTGTAGTAGTGGGTTTTGACACAATAAAACAAATGTGCCAAAGTCAGGGTAACACATTGTAGAAAGAGACCCAGAAAAAAAAAAGCCAGACAGAGACAGATGAAGAATGTTGCAAGAGATGTCTAACTCACTGCCAACCTATCATAACTACTGCTCCTAATATTAGCTAATGTATTTAATCCAGGCATCGTTTATCCACTCTATGTCACTGTCTCCCAAGATGGGAAGGAAATCTTCCATATGGGAAAGGAATAACATGAGGACACAACATAATAATTCATTACCAAGTTGGCTGAATGCCAAACGTGACAATTACCAGATCTGGAAGCAATTTATTGTTAAGTATATAGGCACAAATATTCATTACTGTTACTACACAGAAATCATTAGCAAGTACCATAGTGATGAACAGTGTAACTGTCCCCTTTGTTTCCGTTCCTGTTGAAGAGCCAGCATCTTTCCTGATTTTTTTTGGTGGGGGGGGAGGGGCAGTGGCTATCCAAAGCAGGATGCCAGAAAGAACAATAGGTCCAAGAGATACAGCTGACCATAGTGTCTGGCAATTTCTCACTTAGATTTGGATTCAAGTATTTTTTTCCTTGATCCATATGTGATGATTCCTTTTCAGTATAGTACATCTCAAGAGAACACTCATCTAGTGCCCATATGTTGAAAAGCACTTAAAACTGTATTAGCTATAAATACAACTTACCATATGTGTGCACGTATGCTTGGGTGTGAACTGTGGCCATGAGATGGGCACTGAATCATTTTCTGTAGGCTTGGATTTATGTAATTTCACTAAATTTTCAGTTGTGGCCCATAAATGTGTGTGGAAGTGTTGTATGCGTGTTAGTTTTGTACATGCAAATGGCTATTTGCATGTACATACTGGAAAGCTAGCATCCAATCATATTATTGGAAGACACCATTCCACATGCCTGCACATGCATGCAATGGTGTGGATGCAAAATGTTTTAGGGCAGGCCTGAGGAAAATTCCCTCTGCAGGCCAGATTTGGCCTGTCAAGCCCTCAGATCTGTCCCACAGACACAGCAGGGAGCCTCAGGCAGACTCCCTGCCTGCCCCCTGCATGCTGCTGAGATGAGGCTTTGTTTGAACAGCTGTGAACCTGGGGGAAGGGGCAGAGGCTTCATATGCTGCTCCTGCCCCCAGCACAACCCCATTGGCCCATTTCCAGACAATGGGAGCTGCCTGTTGTCAACAGGAAGCTTGCAAAATAATCTTACCACTCCTCTCAAGCTCATAGCTGTTCAAAAACCACATGGCCCTGCTCAAGGGAGTCTGCTTGAGAAGGCTGCTGGCTGGGAGTCAAGCAGGTAAGTTTCTCAGCCACAGTCTGCCTCTGGCACCCCAACCCTTTGCCTCCTCCCCCACCTCACTTAATCCAAACCCTCTGCCCCATCCTACACCCAGATCTCCTCCCAGATCCTGCATTCCACCCCACAAAACCAAAACCCTCTGCCCACCCTCCTGCACCCAGATCCCCTGCCAGATCCTGTATTCCAATCTCCTGTCCCAGGTCACAACCCCCTTTTGCTCAAGGTCACAACCCAAACCTCTGTACCCTAGTTCCCTAACCCAGATCACAACTGCCTCCTTCACTCAAACTCCCTCCCAGAATCCACACCCTCTCCTGCACCCCAATCTCTTACTGCAAGCTTCCTTCTGCACCCAACCTCCATCCCAGACCCTGCCCCTCCTCCATTAATATGGAAGAGTGTGGCTGTTGACCACTTTGATGTGGCCCCACATAAAAAATTATTGCCCACCTCTGTTATAAGGCCAACTAAAAGAAAGATTCAAAAGACTTGAAATTTAGATAAAATGTAAATGCATTCATATTTGATTGTATTTAGGTAGCTCTAATACAACCATTGGTTGACAATTTTGCTGGTGCTCAGAAACTGAAGCAACAAACAGTCTCAAAGAGCTTTGTTTTCCTCTCTCTCTGGCTCCTTATACACCATTAAAGTTGCATAGTTTGAATTTCCAAGATTTCATTAACTGATCCTTACAGTAATCTTTACTGATCATTTCTTACATTTGTTATGCTAGGAAGGGGTCACATTTAATTCAGCAGGCTGCAAGATTTGTTACGTTGATCTGTCTGATGGAAGGCTATTTCCAACTTCTTCCTTTGCCCCTGTGAGCTTCATCCTGGTCACCAATGGCAGCAGCATCCTCGTAGAGCACAGCAGGTGCGATATGTTTTGTCAAGGCTGTTCCCCACTCTGGCATTCTGAGTGTAGAAGGTGGGGGACCTGCAAGAGACCTTAAATACCTTACAAAAACTCCCCAAGGTCACAGATTCCCTGCCCTTGGGAGATAGGCTGCCACCATCAAGTGTAAACAGAAAAAAGAAACCCCTGCTTCTGAAACCCAGGAAGATGCACTTGAACTTCTTCCGGAGGGGTACCCCTCAAGCTCTTTTACCACAAGAGAGCTTGAGAAAAACAGAAAGCAAACTGCAATCTCTGATAGCTGACCTCTCAGTCTTAGGCACGCATACGCAGGCCCTCTGCTACCTTTCAGGACACAAGAATCAAATCATCACCTTTAAAAGGTGATTTTTATTAACAAAACAAAAAGATATCCTCAATAAAGCAAACTTGGTTGTTAGGTATTACACAGCAACTGAGAAAAGAACAAATTAAAACACAGAGAAACAATTTGGGGTGGGAGGTGGGAGCACATGGATTTTACACAGAGAAGTTTAACTAAAACAACAAAACAAAGAAAATAACCTGATCACAACTAAATATACATTTTCCCCTATTTACTCACAGTACACTTTAAGGTCCAGTCCATTTTCATGCCCTGTACTCCTTGAAGGCATGGTAGTCCTGCCTGGATTCATTCATCTTGTTTCCCCCAGCTCCTATCTTAAAACTCTCTCAAAGAAGAAAGAGGTATATCTATTCAATTTAAATTTCAAAATCTTTCCCATTGGCTTTCCTGGCTTCCTGACAAACCCCTGTCTACCAGAATTTAACCCTTTGGTCAATGAGTGCTGGCCAACACTCTTCCTATCCATGACAGATGTGCAGAAAGAATCACTGAAATAAATGGGATCCCACATATTGATTATATTTTTCAAGATCTTGATTACTATCTGGTATCCAAAATGATGACCAATGTCACTTGAGGAACAATTCTGGGATTTTTTTTGCCAACCTCTATAACGTAGCCGTTGGGGTGCTAAAGGGTGAACCATCTTGACCTCTCTCATCATAGATTCATAGGGCTGAAAGAGACCTCAGGAGGTCATTAACTCCAACCCCATGCCTAAAGCAAGACCAACCCTAACTAAATCATCCCAGACAGGGCTTTGTCAAGTCAGACTGAAAAGCCTCTAGGGATGGAGATTTTACCACCCCTCTGGGTAACCCATTCCAGTGCTTCACCACCATCCTAGTGAAATAATTTTTCCTAATATACAAATTAGACTTCCCCCACTGTAACTTGAGACCTTTGCTCCTCATTCTGCCATCTGTTACGACTGAGAACAGCCGCTCTCCATCCTCTTTGGAACCTCCCTTCAGGTAGTTAAAGGCTGCTATCAAATCCCCCGTCACTCTAGAGCATGTCTACACAGCAGGGCTAAACTTGAAATAAGCTGCACAACTTAAACTACACTAATTGCATAACTTAAGTCGAAATAGCTCATTTTGAATTTGGGCATGTCTACACAGCACTTATTTCGAAATAGAATACTTTTCCTCCAACTTCTCTTACTCCGCATACAATGAGGTTTACAGAAATCAGTGTAAGAAGCACGTTATTTCAAATTTGTTTTGGAAATAATGGGCTTACTGTGTAGATATGCAATATGTTATTTTGAAATGACATCCGTTATTCCAAAATAATGCTGCTGTGTAGACATGCCCTTACAGACTAAACAAGCCCAAATCCCTCACAACCTCTTCTCACGGGTCATGAGCTTCAGCCCCCTAATCATTTTTGCTGCCCTCTGCTGGACCTTCTCCAATGCATCCACATCCTTTCTATAGTGGGGGGCCCAGAACTGGATGCAATACTCCAAATGTGGCCTCACCAGTGCCAAATAAAGGAAAATAATCACTTCTCTAGATCTGCTGGCAATGATCCTCCAAATGCATCTCAATATGCCATTAGCCTCCTTGGCTACAAGGGCACACTGTTGACTCATATCCAGCTTCTCATCTACTGTAATCCCCAAGTTCTTTTCTGCTGAACTGCTGCTTAGCCAGTCGGTCACCAGCCTGTAACAGTGCTTGGGATTCTTCCATCCCAAGTGCAGGACTCTGCATTTGTCCTTGCTCAACCTCATCAGATTTCTTTAGGTCCAATCCTCTCATTTCTTTAGACCCTAGGTCACTCTGGACCCTATCCGTAACCTCCAACATATCTACTTCTCCCCCTGGATTAGTGTCATGTGCAAATTTTTGCTGAGGGTGCAATCCATCCCCTCATTCAGGTCATTAATAAAGATGTTGGACAAAACCAGCCCTAGAACCGACCCTTGGGGCACTTTCCTTGATACTGACAGCCACGCAGACATCTAGCCATTAATCAGTGCCCATTGAGCCCGACAGTCTAGCCAGCTTTCTATCCATCTTACAGTCCATTTATCCAATCCATAATCCCTTAACTTGCTGGCAAGAATATTGTGGGAGACCGTATCAAAGGCTTTGCTAAAGTCAAGTTATATCACATCCACTGACTTTTCCATGTCCACAGAGCCAGTTACCTCATCATAGAAGCTAATCAGATTGGTCAGGCATGACTTGCCCTTGGTGAATCCATGTTGACTATTCCTGATCACTTTCCTCTCTTCCAAGTGCTTCAAAATGGATTCCTTGAGGATCCCCTCCTTGATTTTTCCGGGAACTGAGGTGAGGCTGACCGGTCTGTAGCTCCCTAGATTGTCCTTCTTCCCTTTTTAAAGATGGGCACTACATTTGCCTTTTTCCAATCATCCGGGACCTCCCCTGATCTCTACGAGTTTTCAAAGATAATGGCTAGTGGCTCTGCAATGACACTTGCCAAAACCCTCAGCACCCTCAGATGCATTAAATCCTGACCCATGGATTTGTGTATGTCCAGCTTCTCTAAATAGTTCTTAACCTGTTCTTTCTCCACTGAGTGCTGCCCACCTCTTTCCCATACTGTGTTGCCTAGTGCAGCACCCTTTCCATCTCCCTTTCCATCCCTAGTTGAAGTTCAGAGAAATGGCTGAGCCTGGTTATGATAAATAGATGGATCGTCATGGCCAAGTTCCCAGCTGGAAAGCACAAGGGCTGCCTCTTGGAAGATGGTGAAAAGGCATTGCTATATGCTGTCACTACCGAGGTAGGCCGGAGCAGTGTGGGATCCAGGAAAACTCAGGTTGTATACTACCAACCTAACCATGAGAAAGGAGACCCCTTTACTGGAGAGAATGGTGATAGCTTTAGCTAGTTCTTCAAAGTGCTTCTCTCGACACACCAACATCAACTGTCTCTTGATAGGATTCGATTTTCCATCCAGGGGTTCATCTCACTCCAGCATAGGGGTCGTGGGAGGACGGTGCTCTCTGCATTGTGAGGTAACAACGGCTGTGTTGCTTCCTCAGCTAGAAGGAAACAAAATTCAGAATCTTCTCTTCAACAACAATGATCAGGAATTAGCAACAGTAACGGCTGAGGATGTGGTTTGAAACCAAGCCAGGGCTCCAAACAAAAATGCTAGACCCAAAAGAGATGGCAATAGTCCTCATCCAGAAGACAGATTTACACCATGGACAGAAGTTCCCCTATCCCATTCTCATGCACTTAACTTCATCGGATCAGTCCTCCAGAAACAGCCCCTTAGCAACCTGATCAAGTTGGCTGTCCCCTTCTCTCCCCTTCTCCAAGGAGTCTTCCTTCTCCAGCTATTGATGATCTCTATTTCCACCTAACCTGGGGGCTGGGCATTCCACAGCACTGATCTGTTCCTCATAGCTAGGGAAGTGGAGTCAGCTGCTCCATTTCTGTTTGCCCCTGCCCAAGGCCTAGGGATGCAGTCAGAAAGATGAAGAAGTTCCATAACTTCTAGGAAGGCACCATTTTTTTTATGTCAGATCCTCAAAGCAAATCATTCTTCTTCTCTATTCTGTATCCCCTTTCCCTTTTTTCGTAACTTTGATTTTTCCCCCCTCATCTTTGTAGCAGCCACGTACAATGGAACTGAAAATCTAACCACACAGAAAATGTCTTTCATGTTTTCAACTGTTACTTTAAAACTGAAGGGTTTCCCACAAAAAAAAAAAAAAACTTTAAAAATACTCTTTGTCACATGCTAATTTCACTGCAAATACCTGATCTGAATGCTGAGAAATTAGCAAATTAGTTGACCTGTGAGAAGCTGGTCTTTCTTAATATGCATATAAAAGCTAGTCAGAGGGTATTTTCAACTCAAGAACCTCTGCAGTCTGAAACCCTAATGTGGTATTCAAGTAACACTAGATAATATCACACTTGGGCTTTTTTATAGTTTTTTTTAAGTGAATAATTAAATCTGTTCCTTCTGTACTGGCTATGGGAAAAGCAGAAGATAGTCATTCTCAGATCATATACATTACACTGATACAGCATCAACCATGCACATTTTCATTCATGTATACTGTTAAATTTCATACATTTATACTGTTACATTTCTTTTACATATAAATATAACAACAGAGATGCCATAGCTAAGTTTCATTTTGTTATGCTGAGCCACTAATAATGAAAGTGCTCCGTATTCAGTGTTCCTACCGTTGATGCTTATGTAACCCACACACCTACTGGGTGAGGTTCACTATCCAATGTAGTGGTACTTAGACCAGTTACAGCGAGAGATAAGAACAAGGGAGCTCTACAGCCTAAGCTGAGAGCCATCTGGCTTTATAGCTCAAGCTCCAGAGGTCTCAGGTTCAAATCCGCCTGCAGGCGGTTGCAAGTGGACAACTTGATCTATAAAGCCAGCTGGCTCTCAGATGTAGAGCTCCCTTGTTCTTATCTCTCACTGTAAGTGGTCTAAGTACCACTACATGGGACAGTGAACGAAACCCACTATGTGTGTGGGTTACGTCCTTCTCCTACCTGAGCTTCAGAGACCCAGATGAGATCCCAGACAAGCCCCCACTCCCCCTTGTAACCACGTGCAGGTATAACTGAACCTGGACCTCTGGAGCTTAGTGTAGGAGCCTCTATAGCTTGAGCTATTAAGCCAGCTGGACTGTAGACTTACAGTAGACTGTAAGGGAGGCTTAATAACACGTAGCCAGAAAAAGTGCTCCTGCATTACCTCCAATCTGAGCTATAAGATTAAAGAGGGGAAGCCATGAAATTGTGGTCTATGTAGAAGCCTGATTTTACATGCCCACCATGGAGGTTAGATTGCATACTCCTCCTAAGTCTTATTATATCTTATTAAATTTTAATTTTACTTGGAACAAGCAGCACTGTAATATCTCCCACACTGTAAATAGTCTCTGTTCTTTGGATGAACAATTTCCACCTAAAGCTAGTAGTATAGGTTTCCTTAATATGAATGCAAGTGTAACTGATTCTGGGGATCTGATAAGTGTCTTTGGAGCAAAACAATATATGGAGGTAATGGTAATTCCAAGACCCCGGATAAGTTGTATAAGGCCAGTTGTGGTAAAACAAGACTTAACTCTCCTCTTGATTATAAACCCCAGGTATACCTTTTAAAAGAATCCTTATAGATCTCTAACTTCAGGCATAATCCATTCAGTCCAAATGTGAGCCTCTTCTAAGTCCGCTGACTAAGGGATGGAATGCTTGGGTCCAAAGCATTGCTATGGAGTATTCTAGGGCTAAGAGATTTGACTGCCAAAATTTTGGGAAGAGTTGCTACTAGGTTAGGTATGATGAATGCCATGAGCACAGGAACCCTTGCTCAATGTATTATAATGTGGAGCATCACACAGCTACTGTAGAGCACCCCGGGTCACTCCTGTGAACCAAATTGGGGACTTTAGTGATCAGAAAGCTTCAGTCATGAAGGAATGGTTCTCAGCCCAGAATGTTGATCTTTACAATACCCCTGGGAGGAAAGGAAACGTTATTACCCAATTTACAGATGAGGATCTATCTGAATAACTTTTCCCGTAACAGACGAGAAGCCTGGAAGATAAGCACTAAAGTCTTTCTCATCTTCCTCCCCTTCTCAGTTATGGGCCTCAGGTGCAGGGGCGGATGATAATTTTGGGGGGCCCAGGATGGCACAATTTCGAGCATGCGCCTCGGCAGCAGCCGACCGGAAGTAGCATTTCGCGCATGCACCTTGGCAGCAGCTGACCGGAAGTAGCGGGCACGGGGCCTATTGAAGCGCGGGGCCCGAGGCAGCCGCCCCGCTCGCCCTGCCCTATATCTGCTGCTGCTCAGGTGTTGAGCTGCAAAATACTCTTTCAGTTATGAAGTAGTGGCAACAGCATCCTAGACACAATTGGAGCCACTCCTTTAATTCTGTCCCTCCTTTAATTCTGCCTAAGCTGAGAAACTGACAGAGAGAGTTTAGCAAAAGAAGGCAACAAAGGAAAAAGTGCAATCAGTCTAGGGATATTTGGATGTCCCACTTTCTCCTTCCATTAATGTACTTAGACCAGTGGTGTCCAACCCACTAGCCATTAGCTCGGGGGTGGGCAATAATTTTTGGTTGGGGGCCACTCCAAGATTTTGGAAAGTGGTCAAGGGCCGCACTTTTCTGTGGAGGAGATGCGGGGTCTTGGGTGGAGGTTGGGTACAGAAGGGTGCATGGGGTAAGGGACTGAGGTGCAGGAGATGGTGTGAGATCTGAGAGAGTTTGGGTGAAGGAGGGGGTTGTGACCTGGGGCAGGGGAATGGAATGCAGGATCTGGGAGGATGTTTGGGTGCAGGAGAGGATTCTGGCCTGGGGGAGAAGTGTAGGAGGGGGTACAGGGTCTGGGAGGGAGGTGTGACCTGGGGCAGGAGGATGCAAAGGGTTTGGATGGTGACCTGGGGGAGGGAGTTGGGATGCGGGAGGGGCAGGGGTGCCAGAGGCAGGCTTACCTAAGCCAGCAGCCCTGCAGAACCCCCAAGGCAGGCTGGGCTCCCTGCCTGCTGCAGCCCCAGATCACTTTAAACTGCAGGCTTGTTCCCTCCACGTGGCCCTCAGCTCTGGGAAGGGAAAGAGGCTTGTGCTGCCCCCATCCCCCAAACCAATCTCTCAGCTCCTATTGGCGTTAAAGAGAGAGAGGGTTTTGTGGAAGATGTTTCAGTCTTTAAAATGTATTTACTTTTTCATAGCTGGGTTCAAGGCAGAATCTTAATGCCACTTACATGAATGGATTATATTGTAGGTGACACACATGGGCGTGATCTTTACCTAAAGATCTAGCAGCAGGTTGAAAGTCAAAGTTTTATCACACACCAACATAAAGCATGGAACTTTAAAAACTGGCCTCCAAAACAGAAAATGAACTATGCCTCCCATCCCAAGTATCACCCCTAAGTAATTCCTGGTTAAAATAAAACAAGTCAGTAAGGCAGTAATCACAGATGTCAAAAAGACAAACAAAGAAAGTTAGAAAGATTCCCTGGCCTCAGAGTGAATCAGTAAACCAAGAAAATTACTTTATAATCAACATGTGACTTACTTGGTAGAGAAAAGGTTTCATATCTGGAGGGCTGAGATCAAATTCTAGCCCTTAAATGGTGGCCTGGAAATTCATACTATGAGAGTTAAACAGTCAAGCCTTGACATGACAAAATAATTGAACAAGAACAGTTATGAACAGGTGGTATTTTTATCAAATCATCACTGTTTCCCTAAAATTTTTACAGTATCAAAAATCTCTCCTTGGTAAGACTTAAATAACCTTATAGTACTTCCTTTGGGGAAAGGAAAGGAATGCATTCAAGGAACTCCATCATACACCTTTCCATTCGGACATGGCAGCTGCCTTCAATCAATTAAAGTGTCTCTCTTTGTAAAAATGTTTGCAGAACCCCATTCTGGATCACATCAATATGACTACAGCATGGCAGTGGAGGTTTTTAGACATAACCCTGACTGAAACATGAACATATTAGCATATCTTAGTTGGCTGCAGATGAGGATTTTAAGTTTTGCACAGAGGACTATTTACAGTGTACAGAATCTTATAAGAAAAATGCAGACTGCAGACTTCTGAATGTATTGCCCAGAAAAAGGATGAAGGATAAAAATGAAAAGATGTGACAGGAACCACAAGAACTTAGGGTATGGCTAGACTACAAGTTTTTGTCAGAAAAAGCTTTTCCAACATTTGGCCCGTCTAGACTGGGCCAAATGTTGGGGAAAAATCCTCTTTCGGAAGCCCCCTTCTTCCTCGTAGAATGAGGAATACAGGGGCTTCCGAAAGAGCACATTTGCTCTTCTGCAAAAAAAAGTGGAAGAACAAACACATTCCCTGGATGCGGTGGAGGTTTTTTGGGATATCTCTGGTTCCTCGAAAAACCCCCGCAGTCTAGCCATACCGTCAGTCCAGATTTCTGACAAGGAAACTAAATGTTCAGCATCTGGGACTTACCTTAAAAAATACATTATTTTTATGCTCTGTACAATACCGTGGCATATGCTAGATGACAAAACAGTATCTATTAATTCTATTACCCCCTTGTTGCAGGAGTGTACGGATCAGCTGTTACTGAAAATACCAGGAAAACAAATGACCAATTATAAAATTGCTTTTAAACTAAGTGTTTATGAAACCAACTCTTTTTCAGGAACTTTAAAAGACCATTTTTGCACTTTCGTGCAAACTTACATGAAATTGCAAACAGAAAAGTGTCCCTTTGCATTCATAAAAGCTCTAAATGAGGCTTTTACAATCTAGTTAAATGAAATCAACAGATGTTGCCATTGACTTCACTGAGAGCAGGTATCATAGAATCATAGGGTTGAAAGAGACCTCAGGAGATCATCGAGTCCAGCCCCCTGCCCAAAGCAGGACCAACCCCAACTAAATCATCCCAGCCAGGGCTTTGTCAAGCCGGGACTTAAAAACCTCTAGGGATGGAGATTCCACCACCTCCCTAGGTAACCCATTCCAGTGCTTCACCACCCTGCTACTGAAATAGTATTTCCTAATAGCCAACCTAGACCTCCCCCACTATAACTTGAAACCATTGCTCCTTGTTCTGCCATCACTACTGAGAACAGCCTCTCTCCCTCCTCTTTGGAACCACCCTCAGGAAGCTGAGGACTGCTATCAAATCCCCATTAACTCTTCTCTTCTGCAGACTGAAAAAGGCCAAATCCTTCAGCCTCTCCTCGTAGGTCATGCGCTCCAGCCCCCCTAATCATTTTGGTTGCCCTCTGCTGGACCCTCTCCAATACGTCCACATCCTTTCTATACTGGGGGGCCCAGAACTGGATGCAGTACTCCAGATGTGGCCTCACCGGTGCTGAATAAAGGGGAATAAATAGGTAAAGGCCTATTTCTTAGAGTATATAAACCAGTACTTCCAAATGACCCTGATACATCCCCAGAAGGTCCAATCTGCTCACACTGGCTATTTTAAAACAATCTCTGCCTCAACATATTGCAATGGGAAAAAATGTAAACATGCAAGCCAATTCATCAGTATATAAATACACTTTATTGTCACTCATTAGTTCAATGTTCCACCACAATTTAGAACTTGCATCTCAGACTTACTCTGTTCTGATATACTGACTCAGGGCAGGTCTATCCTTAAGCATCTGCGCTGCACTGATATAGCTCTTCAATGTGGATGCTATTACATTGATGGGAGAGGCGGTATCTATACTGATGGGAGAAGCCATCCCATTAACACATTGGTGTCTACACCAGGTGTTAAGTTGGTGTAATGCAGGAGTGGGTAATAAAAAGGCGACGGTCTGCCAGGAATAGTCTTTGGTGCCTCCCCCCGACTGCAATATTTACCTGCACCTCCACAAGTATCAGATGACTGCAGTTCTCATTGGCAGTGGATTGCTGTTCCCAGCTAATGAGAGCAGCAGGAAGTGGTACGGACCAGGACACCACTTCCTGATGCCGAGAACTGCGATCCGTGGGCAATGGGAGCTGCAATAATCCAATACTTGTGGAGGCGCAGGTAAATATAGCGGTGGGGGTCCACCAGGGACTAACCCTGGCAGACCAGATCCATCCCATAGGCTGGCATTTTTCACACCCCTGAGAAATGTATTTATACCAATGTCTGCCTATAGTCTAGCCTCACTGGGTGAAATCCTGACTCGTGCCTGATTAGTGGCAAAACTCCTGCTGACTTTAGTACAGGGCTGGACAATTTTAGAAAGGGGGCCACTTCACAAATTTTTGAAGTGGCCCTGGGCTGCCATAAGCACCCCCACTTCCATCCCTCCCCTTGACTGAGTTAATTTTTAGTAAGGGTAAAACAAATAAGCTGGACCATAATGACTGATTAGAACAATCAGGTTCTGCTTATGCAATTTCAAGACCAATAAATTCAACAATAAATCAGAACTGCAACTACTAAGATGACTGAGTTTCAAAAATGCTTTTCAAATCTATATGTACTACTCCAGACTGGAACAGGGCCAGAAACAATCATGCTGTATGGACCAGGGACATAAAAGGGTAACTGGTAAACAGGTTACCCAGGAAGCATTGCTTTACCAGCATGCTCAGCAGGGTAACTGGTTAACCAGCACCCACCCCAGCTAGAACATCCACCCACAGATGATGGGCTACTCCCACCCAGCTGAGCCCACTGCAGTGCACCATGGGCAGGGAGCTGCTCCAGCCCGGCCGGGCCCACTGCACTAAGCTGTGGGTGGCTCCGGCAGGCCAGTTAACCGGCTAAACTTGTAGTACAACCAGTTAACATTTTAAATGGGATTTTACATCCCTAACATGGACTTAAAAATAAACACAAGACATTTTCAATTCTAGTTGTTTTCAACAGGAAAAAAAAATCAGTAAATCAGAGGAAATATCGTAAATTTTGACAAATATAAAAAGATAAAAAGATAAAAAAGCCCAAATTCCTATAACACATAGATCCATGTGAGAACTATGACCTTGTTGCAAACTTCAGGAAAATTAGATTTCCAGTGTCACACCAAGACTTTCAACTTCTAATAATATAGACAATTCACACATTCAGAATTAGCAACTTATATCTTTTTATAATCTGCATTTACCAAAACCAAAGCTAGAGATATGACCCTGTGCAGTTTTTATTTGTTATGGAGTCTGCAGAAATGCATCTACATGATTTATAATCCTGTTACCCAAGGTTACTTCATGCACAACTTATTTAGACAATACGGATGAACTGTGTATTTTAACCATCACCTAATGCAGGCCTGGGCAAAATAGGGCCAGATCTGGCCCGCCAAACCACCGGATCCAGCTCACAAACAGCAGGCAGACTCCCTGCTTGGCCCAGCCCCCACACACCACTGAAAAGTGGCTGCTGTAGAGGAGGAGGAGGAGGGGAGAGGCTTCATGCACTGTCCCCACTCCTAGCACAGTCCCATTGGCTAGTTTCTGGCCAATGGGAGCCTTCTGTTTGAAGAATAGGCAGAGTGCAAAGCACCATTCCTCCCTCCCCTCAGGCTCTTATTCACAGACCCACATGGCCCCTGCCACCTGTGCATGGGTGGGGCAGGCAGGGGAGTCTGCCTGAGAAACCTGCTGGACTGCTGGCCGGGAGTCACCCAGGTAAGTCTCCCACTCAGAACCTGCTTCTGGCACCCCAACCCCACCCTCCCCACATAACCCAAGCCCTCTGCCCCCCTCCTGAATCCATACCCCCTTCCCAGATCCTGTACCTCAATCCCCTACCCCAGATCACAACCCCTTCCTGCCCTACGTCATAACCCAAACCTCTGAACTTCCTCCTTCTCCCCAGTCCCATGCCCCAGGTCATAAATGCCTCCTTCACCCCAACTCCCTTACCCCAAGCTTCCTTCTGCACTCAACCTCCAACCTAGACCCCACACACCTCCTCCATTAATATCATGGAAGAGTGAGGCTCTTGACCAAAATCTTGGAATGGCCTCCTAGCAAAAATTACTGCTCATCCCTGACCTAACTGACAGGAGTAAAACTGTTTGGGTATGTCTATACAGCAAAGTTATTTCAAAATAACAGCTGTTATTTTGAAATAACTTTATTAGTGTCTAGACAGCCAAACCACTATTTTGAAATTAATTCGAAATAGCGGAGCGCTTATTTCGAATTTGGTAAACTTCATTCTATGAGGAATAACACCAAATTCGAAATAGCTAAATCAAAATAAGTGCTGTGTAGACGCTTATTTCGAAATAGGGGTCCTGCAGCCCTTCCCAGGGTGCCCTGGTGGCCACTCTGGGCCAAACCAGGAAAACTCTTCTGCTCCCCCGCCCCAGCCCTGGAGCCCTTAAAGGGGTAGAATCTGTTTGGCCACAGGGCCTGTGCCAGCTCCAGGCCTGCCAGCAGGCGCTGCCCCGACCCAGTTGCCAGCATGAGCCAGCCAGCCAGTGCCAGCCAGCCCTCCACCACTCCCCAGGAGCAGACTGGCAGCTCCTAGTAGCCTGCCAGAGCCCGCAAAAGGTGGGCACCTTCCTGGTCCAGTGCAGAGATCATGGACCTCATTGAGGTTTGGGGGGAATCCTCCAACATCCATGATCTCCACACTAGACGCAGGAACGCGGCCGTCTACAGATGGATGGCTGACAGCCTGGCCACCAAAGGCCACATGCACACCCAGGAGCAGGTGCGCATGAAGATAAAGGAGCTGAGGAAGGCCTATGCCAGGGCCACAGGGGGCAGCTGCCAACCAGGGGCAGACCCAGACCCCTTGCCCTATTTTGATGCCCTGGACTGCATCCTGGGGGGCCGGACAGTCCGTGCCCCCCAGGTGGTCATCGACCCTGGGGCAGAGGGCCCTGACCAGGGCACGGAGGAGGAGGAGGACGACGAACAGGAGTCACAGGAGCCTGGAGGGAGCGTGCCACTCACCCAGGACCCCCGAGCCGTCACAGCAGCCATGTCACCGCTGTCTTCTGAGGCCAGGGAGGCCTCAACATGTGAGTGTCATCACTGTCCCCTTATGCAGGGCGGGATGGGGGAGGAGGGGGAGAGGGAACCCAGGGACCGCGCATGTGTGCCTTGCTGACCACGGATCACACAGCAACCTGTGCATGTGCTGTGCCAGCCGGGGCATGTGGCCCCGGCTGGTTGCCACACAGAGGCCCTGGCCTGTTATCCTCACGCATGTATGTAAGAAGGCACATGACATGCTCCTGACCCTGGGGAAGGACACTGCACACTGCCCTCCCTCCAGAAGCCCCCTCTACTCAGAAGCAGGGCACATCTCCCCTCCCCCCCCCACACCCACACTATATACAGCACAGGGGCATGGGTGCAGTCTTGGGCCAGCTCACACTCCCGGGGGTAGCAGGACATGATGGTGCGGAGACCTGCCGTCCTCGCCTTGCAGAGGGGGGCTGGGCTTCACCCACTGTGTCCCCAGGGATAACTGACCGCTTCTCTTGTTTCTCCACAGCCGCACCATCTGCGAGTGCAGGGTGCACCACCCCGCCCAGGACATCCTCCCGCACCCGGGCCAGCAGGCTCACCCGGAACCAGGAGGATGCCAGCGGCAGCACCTGGGGTTACTGCAAAGGCAGGTCCACAGCCAGGAGCACTGGGTGCAGGAAGACCTCCAGCTGCAGCGGGAGAGCTTGCGGGAGCTGTTTGACCAGGGCAGTGCCATCCGTGACCACCTGCAGACCCTGGTGCAGAGATTGGTGCCTGCTGCTGCTCCAGCCCCTGCGGCTGCCCCAGCTATCGCTCCTCCTTCCACTCCTGCTCCCCCTCCCGCTTCTTCCTCCCCCGCTCCCCACCCACCCACCCCTCCATACCCGCTCCCCAGGGACACGAGGCCCCGCACCCGCAGTGCTAGGAGACAGGTGGGCCAGCAAAACCCCCAACCCTGAGCTTCTCCTCCACTTCCTCCCCTTGCCTCCCCCTTTCAGCTCCCTCCTCCCAGGTTTCCCCCTCCCCTCTGCCACCCTCATTCCCCCCCACCCCAGTTATGGTCAATAAAGAGAGTTTGTTTTTGGCAACACATGTGTTTTTATTTGACATCAGGAAGGGGGGTTAGGGAGGGGGAAGTGGAAGGACATGAGGGTGGAATAAGGCACAAGGCCCCAGTGGGGCACGCCAGGGAGACTTCATTCCTCCTCCGTCAGGAAGGTCTCCTGCAGGGCCTCCCAGATACCGACAGCCCCCCGATGGGCCTCCCGGATGGCAGCCGTGCGGGGCTGCGCATACAGGCCAACCAAGTGGTCGGCCTCTGCCATCCAGGCTGTCAGGAAAGCCTCCCCCTTCCGCTCACACAAATTGTGCAGCACACAGCATGCTGCCACCACGTGCAGAATATTCCGCTCAGAGAGGTCCAGGTGGGTGAGGAGGCATCTAAATCAGGCCTTCAGCCGGCCGAAGGCACCCTCCACCATGATGCAGGCCTGCTGAGTCTGGCATTAAAGGCCTGTCGGGAGGGGTTGAGATGTCCCGTGTAGGGCTTCATGAGCCAGGGTTGTAGTGGGTAGGCCGCATCTCCCACCAGTCACACAGGCATGCCCACGTCCCCGACCCTGATGTGGCAGTCGGGGAAGAAGGTCACGGCGTGCAGCCTTTGGCACACAGAGGAGTTGCGGTAGACCCGCGCGTCATGTGCTTTGCCGGACCAGCCCACGTTTATGTCCACGAACTGGCCCCGGTGGTCAGACGCAGCCTGCAGGATGACCGAGAAGTATCCCTTCCAGTTGATGTACAGGGAGGCCTGGTGTTCAGGGGCACGGATAGTGATGTGCGTCCCGTCGATTGCCCCCCCGCAGTTGGGGAAACCCAGGGCGCCAAACCCCTCAATCACCGCGTACAAATCAGTGAGGTGGATGACTCTGCTAAGCAGCACTCTATTGATGGCCTTGACCACCTGCAGAGGGACACACAAAACCGAGAGTCACTGGGGTGCCAGGGTGGCTGAGTGCGCTCCTTCCCCGCCACTTCCCCACGCCCTCACTCCCCAAGAGCAACCCCCCCTGCAATCCTGGCCACCGCGGGCAGTCCGTAGTGTGGCTCGGACAGAACAAACCCTCCCAGGGAGGGGACTAGCATCACTTCCCCCCCTTTTCCCTAGGGCAGCCCATCCCCTCCTCGCACACACCCCCTACTGGCACAGTGGCCGGAGATTGCCATACCTGCATGAGCACTGCTCCAACAGTGGATCTCCCCATGCCAAACTGGTTCGCCACGGATCGGTAGCTATCTGGCGTGGAAAGCTTCCAGAGGGCAATGGCCACACACTTGTGGAGGGGAATGGCGGGCCTCGTGCATGTCCCATTGCCGCAGAGCAGGAGCGAGCCACTCATAGAGCTCGAGGAAGGTGTCCTTCTTCATCCTGAAGTTCTGGGTCCATTGTTGGTCTCCCCAGCACTCCAGGACGATGTGGTCCCACCAGTCGCTGCTGGTGTCCAGACGTCAGATGCGGCAGGGCACGCTGGCATCCAGGCGCTGCTGCTGCTCCTCCATGGCCCCCAGAGGGGTCCAGAAGAGGGCCTGGGGGTTGGGCTGCAGCAGAAGCTGCCAGGCAATCTCCAGCAATTGCAGCCAGGCTTGCAGCAAGACATCCAAAATGAGCACCAGAGTGCCCAGGGGCAGCTCTGGCTCCATCGTGCCAAGTGCTGCGGTGTCCCGAGTCAGGGCAACCAAAGCAAGCAGAGACAAAAATGCTTTGCTGTCCCTCAGCGAGGTAGGCAAGCAATCAGGGACAGCTGAGAACCAGCTGTCCAGGAGGGTCCCTTTAAGCACAAGCCTCAGATAGCCTCAGGCAGCAGCCACACAAAGCAACTACTGACCTGATGCCCTGCTGGAACCGGTTTCAGCTGGCCTTAAATGCGATTCAGCGTCCAATCAGTGTGGACGCGCTATTTCGAAATAGCAAAACGCTATTTCGAAATGCATTTTGTTTGTATACGTGTTATTTTGAAATAACTTATTTCAAATTGACTATTTCGAAATAACGCTGTAGTGTAGACATACCCTTTTATCTTTGATGAATGAACACTACAATGCACCGTAGGCTGAAAGGGAGTCTTACATATAGGAATCAAAGTTCATACTGCTCCTTCATCAACCAGTGAGTGAACTGCAAAAAATATGGTGTTGGATTCTGATTTTCTCTCAATGTTATAATTCAATATAAATTTAAATTATGAATGAGTCTCAAACAGGGCTGGATTACCCAATAGGCAGACTAAGCACGTGCTTAGGGCACCAGCAAAGCAGGGGCACAAAAAAAAAAAAAAAAAAAAAAAAAGATTTTACGGTATAGTATTGTTTTTATTTTGAATTACATATGGGGGGCACCATAATCTTTTCAGTGCTTAGGGCCTCTAAAGGTCTTAATCCGGCCCTGGTCTCAAATAAGTATTACTGAGTAATACTTTTAAGCCTCAAAAAGAAAGCCAAAGGGAAGTCACTGAAAATATGCAAAAATTGATAGTTTCAACAACAACAAAACTCTGGTCAGCTGAAGAAGCGGGCTGTGCCCACAAAAGCTCATGATACCATCTATATGTTTGGTTAGTCTATAAAGTGCTACCAGACCATTTGCTGTTGTTTTTAGTTTATCAACAAACAATATCAGCCTTTAACAGGCATATCTTAATAAGAGAGCTATGCTTTAATTACTTATTTTCTTTTAATTTTAAATTAAAATTACAATAAAAAAATAAAACTGGCATGGTGATTTTAAACTATATTCCAGTTAGGTGTACAGAATGCACGACATGCTGGACACAAAGACAAATGTTTCAATTTAATTTTCTATTCCATTTCATCTTTCGGCTTACTGGAACAGCTGTCTTTCATAATTGTTTCTTTATCAGGTATTCATTTCAAAAGGATTCACTATATTTTTGTTTGTCTTCTTCATGTGAGTAGCCACAGTGAAACTATCAGAAATAAAACAAACAGGATCTGACTCTTTGGTGCACAAAAACATGGTAATTTTTCCAAAGACTGTACCTTCTGATAGGCTCATGAGGATTGCATATGAAATCTATAATTTTTTGACTAATAGTCATATATACAAGTTTATGTGCTTTACATCATCATTCTCAAGCAACAAGATTTCAAGAATTTAACTGTACCAAAGTTCCTACTCAAAATTCTGGTGAGAGACATGCCTGATATCTGTCTCCCGGGATCCTAATAAGAGATGGCATTGTAGTGCCATGCCCACAAGGACACTGTCATTCAGCTGCAATGTTAACTCAGGCTTTTCTACTCTGAGATATACGTTCAGAAAAGTGCATCTCCGGTTAGTCAAGATGCATCTAGGACAGTTTTACTGCAAATGACAAACCCCCAAACCAGAAAAAAAACTCCACCTCATGGATTCTGATCAAACATAGGAAGCAGCTTTGAAAATTAAAAGGGCACACTACTCAGCCCAGTACATCCAGATTTGTATCTTTACAGAGAAATCTATGAAACAATATTATCAAAAATATGAACAGCAAATAAAGACTGGCCAAAGCCATGACATTCAGACCCAAATATTAACTACCAAAGGTTTGCATCCAGTGCCCAGTTTAAAAACCAGTTCACCTCACAGACTGGCTTGCCTGTCGCCCCATGCTGCTGCCTGTGATGCAGAGGCAGCAGCGCGCGGGATGGCAGCAGCCCTTGTCCGCAGGGGGTCCGAGTTCCCCGTGGAAAGAGGCTGCTGGTCAGGAGGAGGCTTCCACAGCTCTGGCAGCAGCTCCTGTCCACAGGGAGCTCGGACCCCTCGCAGGCAGGGGCTACTGCCGCAAAGCAGCCTCTGCCTGTGGTGAGCCAGGATTCACCGAGGGCAGAAGCTGCTTCGCAGCAGCCCCCCTGGCCCCGGATAGAAGCAGCAGCACGGCGGGAAAAGGGGGCAGGCAGCACCACGGAGCCAGCTCTACCCAGCAACTGGCTCCTGCTTCCCCGGATACAGAGGAAGCAAGGGATATGGGGGGAAATGTGAGTAGTCTACTAGATTAACCCCATAAGCCTAGGTGTATCAGTTAATCATCTAGTCGACTACTTGTTCACATATCCACATCTGCGGATTAGGTATCTGCAGCTCAATTTTGCAGATATCAGAATCAAAGGGCTGGAAGAGACCTCAGGAGGTCATCAAGTCCAGCCCTCCGCCCAAAGCAGGATCAATCCCAACTACATCATCCCAGCCAGGGCTTTGTCAAGCTGAGATTTAAAAACCTCTAGGGATGGAGATTCCACCACCTCCCTAGGTAACCCATTCCAGTGCTTCACCACCCTCCTAGTGAAGCAGTTTTTCCTACTATCCAACCTAGACCTCCCCCACTGTAACTTGAGACCATTGCTCCTTGTTCTGCCATCCCTCACTACTGAGAACAGCCTCTCTCCATCCTCTTTGGAACCTCCCTTGAGGAAGTTGAAGGCTGCTATCAAATCCCCCCTCACTCTTCTCTTCTGCAGACTAAACAAACCCAAATCCCTCAGCCTCTCCGCATACCTTTTTCAGATTATTTTTTTGGAAGAGGCTTTTCTGAAATTTGGCCCGTCTACACTGGGCCAAATTTCAGAAAAAACCTCCTCTTTTGGAAGAGCCCTTCTTCCTTGTGAAATGACGTTTGCAGGGCTTCTGAAAGAGCATATCTGCTCTTCCGGAAAAAATTTGGAAGAGCGGACGCATTCCCTAGACACAGCGGAGTTTTTCTCTGTAGTGTAGACATAGCCTTAAACTGTTCAAAAGAAGTAACTTGGTGTTAGAAAATGGATTTTATCTAATATGGTAGTGCAAAGCCTGAGTTTGCTCCTTTATATTTATTTAGTGCATATGTTTGCTCTCCCTTACAATTTCACCTGTGATTTTTCTATTAAAATAAACCCTGCTTATTTTTACATCAAGCAGGTCTCCCCTGTGCAAATTGTATGAGGATCATGCGTGCCACAGTGAACTACTAACAGGGGAACGGATGTCACATCTACATGTCTGACAGATCAGAGAGGAATGGTACTTAAGAACTCAGAAAGGATCGATTTGGGAAGACTCGGAACTCGGGAGGGCCACTGGCATCGTGGTAAGCCATGGTAAGACCCTATGTTTGTTGGCAGGCTACAAGTGTCAGGCATCTGAGCCACAGCAGCACAGCATTAAGGCATCCCAAGATTACAGGGCAGTGAGTGTCAGACCCCTTCCTAGTCCGAGTACTGGCCAAAGCATCCCATGTGTGCATTTTCTCTCCATTTAAAGTCCAGAAGAGAATGCTGGGAGCAGCCTGCTCAGTGCAAGATATGCTACTGTGTTGGCGAGAAGGGAGCTTTTCCTCATCTATGTCCTTATTCCTGATTAAATTGAGAGACATGACAATGCTTGAAAGCTTATTCAGTAAGAAGGGAGCTGAAGTCTCAGTTATGATTCCAGCCACTCTCTTATTTATGCAGGAAAAAGCTATATTTTCTGGGTCCGTGAGGCTGCCAACTAGCTGCTCCATAGAAAAACATTAAGGCATAAAGTCAAGAAGGAGTATTGGAGGAATGAGACTAGGGAAGAAATATAGCTGGGATTTTGGGACTCATAATTTCTTTTGACAGCATGATATAGAACTTAACACAGCGGTTACTTTTCCAGGACCATTAGAGTGTCTGTGTGGATCACTGCTGTCCTTTCATTCATTTAGTATTTGGGCCTGACAAGTTTATTAGGCAACTAGACCAGGAGGCACATTTTGCTCTCAGTTACACTGATGAAAATCCTAAATAACTTTCCTAGATCCCATGTCATTACTCCAGACTTACATCAGCATGAAAGATTAGAATTTGAATGTAACTGCCTCACATCTGTTAGCACATCACTGACAATAAGGACAGAAAGTGTGTTACAGAACGACTGTGTTTTTCCATGTATTTGCCAATGTTTTCCCTCCTGAAGACAGAGCCATTATTATTAGACTGAAATGCGCCTTGCCTGTATTTTCTAGAACCTGAACCATGATAGTTTCTCCCTCTGGAGCTATATCATTGTGAATGATGAGGGCAGTGAGACAAAGCGAACAGAGCCAAATGCCTAGACAATGTACTCCTCTATATTAATTGTAGGCCCCCAAAATTCACTCTACTCACTTAAACTACCAGATATTCTTACTATTGTCATCCTTCTCCACACTGCACTCCAATCCCAGCAATCATCATCTCTTCCAGGTTTCTTAGCTTAACATACCCAGACAGTTCTGCCAGGTGGAGAATCCATCTTTGCCAGTGAAGGACCATGCATATTTATGTCACATATGTAACAAATTATTATTAAGACATTCAACAAAGATGAATGTAAGGTGCTACAGTTAGCAAAGAAAAATCAAATGCACAAATACAGAATGGGGTATAAATGACTTGGCAGCTGCACTACTGAGAAGGCTCAGAGTTGTGGTGGATCACAACCTCAAAATGAGTCTACAGCAGAGACTCGATGACCTCCTGACATCTCTTCCAACCCTAGGATTCTATGTATCCTGTATGTGAAGGGGCATTAAAATCAGTACATTATAACCCTTATCATTCTTCCAACATGTCTGTAGCCTTTCCCCTCTGGAAGCTCTCAAAAATAAATTTATTTTAAAAATCACCACCCACTACTGAATTTACCAATTGCAGAAAGACCAAGGACTGAACAGACAAGGAAGCTTGAGGCCTGCATAGGCATAAAAACGTCTGTGCTAAAATAGCTCAGAAAAGTCAAAGTGGTTGCTTTGTACATGCATGTGCACATACATGCACGATTATGTTTTTCATCAACATTTCTTTGACAGAAATTCTCTGGCCAGCTCCATGTAGAACTGCATTCCCTCTATCACTAGTCCTTCAGGATTAAACACACCGGTGTGAGCAATATCAGGAGAGTATTGCAGCTGTTTGTGCTGGATCTGATATAGGACTTCAACCTTCAGAGCAGTCAGGCAGGACCACATTTATGTTCTAAAAAAAATCAGATTGGGTACAACCCTATCTGCAATGACAACCATGATTGCCAATGCTACTATGGTCTGCTTTTTGGCCATGGACAGTAGAACAGCAAAGAAGAGGAATTTGAAGATGAAAAGCATGATGAGGATAAACAGGTATGTTTTTTAGTCCTATTCAGCTTTTGTCCATCTTGATGCTGTTATGGCAGGAAACTGAGAAGAGCAACCGCAGTTCCTCCCATCTTGTACACATTTCCTGTCTCAGGCTAAGAGGTGATCTTCTCTGGTGTGTCTGTAGCCTACCTACCTGTTATCTTCGAAATGGCAGGGAATTTGAAAGGCACTTTGTCCAATTAGAAGTGTGGAGAAATATTCATCCTGTCTCTAAGATGAAGCACTTCTTTCAGAAGCTGTAGTGGCACAGTGCCAGCTTTAGGGAGTCCAACTATTCTGTGCAGAGCCAACAGTTATTAATTAGTTTTATTAGTGGCAGGTCCTTAATGTGAAGTGACAGGGAAAGAGAGACTATCCCATCAACACCAAAATATAAATTGTCCAGATTTTGGTTGTGCTGTTTCACAACATGTACAGGCGGCCAGCCAGGGAAGAGTGAGGAAAAGTGAACACAGCCAAATGTCTGTCTATAGTGTTCCTGTATATTAATGGTATGCTGAAAAGACTAAGTTACTTCAGGTGGCTCTCTGGGGAAGTGCACATGAATATTAATGATGAGGGAGGGAGCATTGTGAAAAATAACATAGTTTGAGCTACAGCTGTCATATCCCTTGAGAGTAAAAAGACAAGATTATGGGGACAAAGCCTGTTCACATTTCTCACTTTAATGGAGCTGAATGCATGAGTGAAGTGAACAGGATCTGGCCTCGAAGCTGGAATCAGTGTCAACTGCCCACCTTACAATAAAGTTCTGAGGAAAAAAAGCGTTTATTTTTGTGCACATAATATAGGTGGAAGTAAGGTAATCAGATTGCATGCTCAGGAAACAGAAATTACCATTATTATTATTTCCAAATACAGTCTTACTCAGATGATCAGAATCTTAGCATCAGATATTACCTATTGCCAGAAAACCCTATTCTGTGAATTACACCTTTTAAGAGGAAGGAAAGAAAGAATAAAGGTGAGTTGTGCCCATTATATTAGTCAAAGTTCTGGATATGCATGGAACACCCTGTTTCTTATGATATATCCTAAGTAGGTTAAAAATAACCACATTTTATAACAGTAGCAGAGGGTGCAAGTTAGATTTTAACACATTAAATGGTGGATGGGTTCACTTAACAGGATAATACATGTTAGAATACAACCTCCCCCGTTTACAACAAACCGTGTTAGCTAACAAATTTAATAAAACCCCTTTTATCTTTGGAAACGCACACTAAGAGATCAAAGTGTAATGTGCATACATATTTTGAAAGAATCAATTCCTGCTGAAGTAATTTATGAGAAGATATGCAATAATGTCATTATTATTTGTATCCAAGTACTTCATAGAGATCCCAACTACAACACAACAGGGATTGTGTTAGCCATAGTAAGAGACAGTCTCCGTCCCAAAGAGCTTACAGTCTGAACAAAGAAAAAGATAGAGAAAGGAAATGAGGACACTGATTTAAAATGACTTCCCCAAAATGACATGACAGTTTAGCAGCAGAGCTGGGAACAGAACTCAGGTTTCCTGACTGCGAGTCTGGTGTCTACTCAGTAGGCCAACGATTCTTAAACATCTTTACGGACCACTTGAAAATTGCTGAGGGTCTGAGTGCTTTGTATAAAAGCACTATAATAATTAAGATTTTTGTTCTACCAATAAAAGCACACAACTCATATTTTAAACAGCCACACTCTTACCTTTAAAATGAAGAGTTACAATTCAATCTCATCACAACTATGCAACACGTACACTTACAGTCTCATAAAAATGAATCAATGGCTCTAGTTTGTCCAGCCTAACTACTAGCTCTTGCTTCTTGAAAGTTCTGGGCGTTCAATTTCTGTTTCTCAGCTGACTAAAAAGTAACATATGCGAAGAAAGACAAAGGTTAACTGGACTGTTATTGTTCTGTGCTTATATGGTGGTGGACCTTGGTTAAACATAAGAGAAGAGTTAGTTAAGACATTGTTATAAAGAGACAATATATAGGCAAGCATAGAAAGAAACTGTGGAGTAGACTGGAAAGAAAAACGAAAGACTTTATTCAACACCCACACAGAGCTTTCTATATTCCCCCATGCTTTTGCCGAAGAAAAACTGTCATGGTTTCTGGGTGTAAAAGAGATCCTAGCTGGGAATATTTTAAAGAAATTTGTTCCCTGGGTAAAAAAAGAAGGCATGTCAAATATAAACAGTGCAAGAAGACGACGCATGGCCTAGCTGCAAGAATGAAACATCATAAGGAAAACTGCTTATTGGAAGAAAATGGAATGACATGGATGAAGATGTAGATATGGCTGAGTGGATCGACGGGTTAGTAACTTAAATAATTCACTTTGCAATGCATCATTCTTCAAGACTCTCTCTACGCCTTTTAATATGAGTGTGATTTGACAAGTAAATTCCCAAGCTGTCTGCTGTGTTGGATATTGCTAGAGGAAAAAAAAAAGTTTAGCTTAGCTAATCCTTATGGTTTGGTTAATTAGTTAACTAGGTTTAGAATCTATCAATCAAGTATAAAATACAGAAGTTGCAGTAAGAGAAATCTACAGTTACCAGTTGCCTCTAAGTGTCATTTTCTTATTTTATACATGCCCCTTATTTTGGAAGATTGTGGCCAGAGACCATAATGATGATGCCAAGTTTATTCCCTAATTTACTCCAGCTTTTCCAAGGAAACCCCATTCTATACTTGTTTTCTCCAAAAAAAGCAGACGTGCCAGTGAGTGCAATGGAGCTTACTTCCAAAACTAAATGTTTTTCTCTTCAGCATCTGAGGAAGTGAGTTGTAGCTCACAAAACTCATGCTCTAATACCCTAATAAACCTATTAGTCTCTAAAGTGCCACTGGACTTCTTGCTGGTTTTGCTGAAACAGACTAATACAGCTACCCTCTGAATTCCAAGCACAATCAATCTTAGCTTTTTTGGTAACTTGATTTAAATCAATTTTTTTTGTATGATTTACATCATGATTTAAATCAATGATTTAAATTGCCTTGATTGAAATCAATCCACCCTACTGCTTTATCTGCAAGTTCTGGGAACTCTCCAGTTTTTAGAATCCAAAACTCAATTAGGGAATGTGTTTTTAAATTCTGACCATTATGTTTCATCACAAGAAATCCCAACAAGCACTCATGTGCTAATTCGACAAACCAAAGGGCAGCTCGCTGAATTCAAATCTGAAAGAATTACATATCCAGTTGTTTGGTTCAGCTTCTACTGAAAAGCAATCTTCAAACTGTTGCTTCTGACAGACAAGATGTTCTTCAATGTCATTTTTTTCCTTAGAACCAGTCAATTTTCAGACAGAAAGCCTCCCAATGTTGGAACCTTAGAGGGAACTAGCCACAGACCACGTGAATGGAAATCACAGACCACGGACCACAGTCTGAGAACCTCGGCACTAGACCACACTGCATCCTTTCCCACACTAGAATGCCACAAAGGTCTATGACTCCAATACAACGTTCTGACCAGCTTCCCCAACCTCAAATACAACACTCCTTTCCACTAGGATACTTAAGCTGCATGCAGCATATTTTGCATCAATGCCCTTATGTGGAACTGGCCAGTAAGATGGAAGAGGATAACTGCTTCATTCCTTCCACTCACCTCAAAAACAAGGGAAAATTACATTAATAAAAAAAGATCTTGCATCTTTCCTGCAATCAATCTATTGGGGATTTTATTTAAAAGGAGAATGTAAGCGACTGGTCCAGAGCTAAACTACCAAAATAAAGAGTTATGTTTCCAATATAATACAACTGCCCAGTCAGAACAACATTCTACAATCCATGCTGTACAATTCAGAAATCATGTGGTTATCTGAGATTGCACCTGCAATAAAGGGCTTGGAAAAATATTAATCTGGTAGAAAGCTTTAAAGCTGCAATGTTAAATGAAAGACAGTCAAGGCTGCCCTCTCAAGTTCTGAAGTAAATAATTTCCCAGTGGAGAAGGACCCCTATGGATCTAACTCATATGATCTAATGGTAATGTTTTTAATTAAGCTGGCTTTATCAGATCAGCCAGCATGAGGAGATACCCTAAAGAAAACTAATCTTCAAATGGGAAGAAAGAGAAAGAGAAATGATATTTGTTTTCAGACATCTTGAAAACTCAAAGAAACATCAATACACAAGTCAAGAGTCTGTATTATTATTTCAGCTATAACAACATAAGTTATACAGGTAACTTCGTATTGTGGTACCTCATAAGGATAATGTAAGGATGGTCACCTTGTCAAAAAACAACCAAAACTCCCAACGCTAGCTCTATTTGCTCAGCTAGACAACAGTAAAGAAAAACTGCAGCAATGTCCTGGCACCACATTTTAGATCTCCAACATTTGGCTACACGTAATTCCATTCTCAGAAATAAATGCATTTATTTAGGAGGATGTGGTTTCACAGTCATAAACAGGAGTTTGTTGTCAATGGAAGTTGTGTGTCTTTGTGTGCCTTAGAAATCTCCCCTACGTGCCTCCACAGTGCTCAATGCTACTCAGGGCACCAGAGCAACATCTACATTGCAAGCGCTATTTCAGATTACCGGCGGTATTCCAAAATAGCTATCCCATGTCTTAACAGCAAGCCCGTCATTTCAAACTATAATAGGCTCACTATTCCAACATCCCCGTAAACCTCATTCCACAAGGAGTAAGGGACATTTCGGAATAGCGGAAAATTTCTAAATTTGGCACTGTGCAGACAGAGCCAAATTATAAAATAAGCGATTTCAAAACTGACTCGAAATAAGCTACACAATTCGTGTAGCTCTAATTGCATAGTTTATTTCGAGCTATGGGTGCAGTACGGATGCACCCAATGAGAATCACTGTCTTGGGCCATTTATAATGTATATCTAAGTAAAATATACATTTATTTATTGTATATACATTTATTTATTGTATATACTTTATATACATTTATTTATTGTGTTTTAAAAATTTTTGTAAGCCACCTCGAATATTTTAGAGAGAGAGGTGGGGTAAAATATTTTAAATAAATAAAAATAAATAAATAAAATAAACCCAAGCACATACAAAACTCTCTGGAAGAACCAAAGGTGATATCTTTGAGAATCACAGCTCTCTCTTGCTGTCAAAGGGGAAGTGAGGCTATCACTTATTTCCCCTGTCAGTTTTCCTGTCCTCTTTTTGAGAGAAAAATCATTTAATCTCTTGATTCTGCTCTTGATGCATTTTGGATTTGTATTTATATTGTTATATTATGTGGGAGGTTTCATGTTCAAATTGCTCATTATAAATTTGCTCCTGCATAACTGTATCTGTAAATCTATTCTGTAGCGTTGAATGAAGTGGACACACAGAAATGAATAAAAATCGTACTCCAAAGTTAAACAAAATCCTTTATGAGTTTCATATAGTTTGGATTACTTTTTTTCCTTTTTCATTACTTTTCACGGTCACATTCCCCTAAGTCCAAGTTCTGACTATGACTGGAACTAGTAATAATGAAATTGACTAAAAGGGCGACTTACATTCAATTTCATGCTGGAACACAAGTAATGGCATGAATCACTGGAAATTAGGGATGTCATCGTATAGACGGCTACACGATTAATCAATTAAGTCTAGGCTTACTGGTTAATCTTGTTGATTACACACATTCCCCCCCCCACCCCCCCGGGAAGCTGGTACCAGGGAGGAACTGGCTTAAAAGCCGGCTCCCCACAAGCACCGGATCCACCTGCTCCCCCCCCCCCCATCTCCATGCTGCTGCCTCTTTCAAGCTAACTGTCTTGTGTATTGGCTCCCATAGACACACCTCCCCCTCACACCCGGCTGCCTCCTACAGAGGAGGGGAGCACAGCAGGAGCCGGTGCTGGGCCCAGGCTCAGTGCAGACAGAGGCTGCTCCATGAGATGTGAAGCAGCCTCTGTCCGCAGGGAGCTCGGGCCAGCCTCAGACAGAGGCTGCTTCAAGCAGCCTCTCCTGCCCCTCTTCCCCCATGCTGCTGCCTCTGTACGTGGGGAGCTCAGACCCCTGTGGACAGGGGCTGCTGCTACTCCACAATGCTGCCTCTGTGTCAGAAGCAGCAGCTCAGGGCAGCAGGCAGCCTATCTGCATGGGGAGCTGGTTTTTAAACTGGCTCCCCTCATAGACCAGCTCCTGGCTGGCACCCCATGCTGCTGCCTCTCATACAGAGAGAGCAGTGCAGGATGGCAGGGGTCTCTCCGGGAGTGGGACCGGGAGTGCACTGGTTGACGGCCCCACCCCCAGGGACCATCAAATAGTCATGTAACCCCTATAATGTCATGTGGTTACATGACTATTCAATTACATGATAGCTAACATCCCTACTGGATATCTCAGTAAAATAAAAAAGAATCAAGGACAGAATCTAAAGAGTCTATTGATACCTTGATTTCTGCATGTGTGCAATGTCTGTTAATACAAAGAGAAGGAAAATGTGTGCTCACTGAGAACAGACAATAAAAGTGAAGGTGACTTATTGTAAGTGGAGTTCTTTGAAATGGGTGGTCCCTATGTGCAGTACACTGTGAATACACATGCACTCCATGCTCTTTGGAACTGGAGAATTTTTGCAATCTATGTCTGTTGGTCCATGCCTGTCACTATGATCTCCTCATGCTCTTACTTGAGGAATGAGGGGCAGAATGGAACAACCTCCCCTTCAATTCTTTCTCTACTGCAAATTTAGTCATGATCCAAAGCAGAGGGGAAGGAAAACAGCTAGCAGAACAGAGACAGGAGCTACACACCTCAAAGAACTCCAGATGCAATAAGGTAAATAACTTCCCTTTTTGTCTATGAGTTTGGTCTTTGTGTATTCCCATGCGGGGTGACAGACAAGCAGTATATAAGGAGGAGAAGGGTGTGAGGATACACGTGGTATCGCTACTTGTAAAAACAGCTATCGTAAATGATGGGTCAATGGAGGACTCTTGGACCAAGACATAACTTTTTAATATGGGGATGGAAGTCCAAGCAGATGCTGTCAATCATCAAGCAGGAGTACCTCTTGAATGAGTGCCACTCAGACTTCTTGTGCACTTTTAGAGTGAGTTCTCTCTCCGTGTGGAAGTGGTGTCAATGGATCGATGAGTACACAAGCAGATGTCCACTTTGAGTCCAAAGTCAAGTTATTTCATCTGAGTATCTTTCTGCTACAGTAATGAACAGTCTATATATTACTTTTTAATCAGTTAAGTTCTTTGCAAGTAAAACGCCAATGCTCATTACATGTTGAGGGAATGAATTCTCCTCAGCTCACTAGAGACATGAGGCTTCAGAAGAAATACAGGTAAGAGAACTGACAGTTTTATATGAAAATCTGAAACTAGTTTAGGAGTGAGCATTGAGTATAGACAAGGTGAGACTTTGTTTTTATGGCAACATTGCATATGAAGGACCTGAATTTACCTATCCTTCCAGCCAAGGTGATGGCAACGAGGAAGGCAGCCTTCGTTGACAGGAGGGATATGGAGCATGTTGACTGTAGTACAAAGGGTGGCTCAGATATTACTGAGAATGATTCATACATCTTCAGAACAAGAACATTCCAGGTTTAATGCCCACATAAATACCAAGCTCTGAAATGAAACCCATCTAGGTTGGAACCCTGACTTGCTGTTCTCTTGAGCCAAAAGATCTAGGAAGGACCAAATGCTGATAAGGTGGGTGAGATGACATTTGTAGGAGATTGAAAAAACAGAATTGTCTGGACCTTTGGGGGGCAATGTACTCTCTACTGACTGGTAAGAACCCACCATTACTCTGAGGAATTTTCAGTGGGCAGGGTGGATGTCCACAGGTAAGTACAAGGGCTGCGTACCATGTGCTGTTTTCCAGGGATGATACTATCAGTGCCAGCGTAACCATACAGAATTTTAGTTTGCAAATTAAAAAAAAACCATTGCAGGTCACAAATGCATCTTCATCTTCTCTTCAATTAGAAAATGTTTTCAATAGAACCCTTTTCAGGTTGGAGAGACACCCACTCTATTGCTCTCCATTGGAGGATTCTACCTCCTGGTGGAGGATCACCTCATGAAAACAATCCCTAAAGGAGGACCAGAAGGGTTTTGGAAGAGGTGGGAAGAGAAGCTTAATGATAAAGCCAGACTGGAGATATTCAGAATAGGGATGTAAGTGATTAGTCAAATCATTACTCGACTAGTCGCTTCCCCTGACCCCTTTGCTGTCTCTATCAGAAGCAGAGAGGTGGGGGAGCAGGAGCTGAAGCAGGGGGGAGCCAGCTTAAAAGCCGGTTCCCCCCAGCACCATCTCTGCGGGGTGGGGGTTGGTAGAGGCACAGCAGGGGACCAGACATGAGCCAGGAATCAGCTATCCCAGCTTGTACCTGGTCCCAAATGCTGAGCCTCTGCTTTTTAAATGTAGTAAAAGCCGCCTAGCTCTTACTACATTTAAAAGGCAGAGCCGCAGCAGGTTTAGCTCTAGGGGCAGCATGAGTGGGGACTACTAAGTTCCGACTCACCCCGCCCTAGGGAGCTAACCCTGCTGTGGCTCTGCAGTTTAAATGCAGTAGGAGCCAGGTGGCAGCTAGGGCTAAACTAGAGATTAATGGGTGTAAACACCTTCCACTGCAGCAGGTCCAGATGTTTGGATGCCTTAGCAGAAGGGGAGGGGTTCTTGGGCATTCCTGCCTAGATATTTCTGTGGTACCCTGAACTAAGGGGTTTGGTAGGGAGCGAGTAAAGAGAAACTTGAATCCCTTGGCCAGGACTAAGTGTTTCTCAGCCCTTTTGGGAACAGGGGCACATGTTGCCAGTGTATGCCATATGGTTCATGCCATTTTAAAGCATTGCTTCATTCACCAAGAGCGCTGCAGAATGTCCAGAAACTTGTGTTTTGTGACCTTGACCTCATCTACGGAGATTTATTGCTTCACCACCCCTTCCCAAGTAGCAGTTCTTCAACTAGAGGGGATGGCCAAATTGGAATGACTGGCAATCCAGTTCAGTCTTCCTCTTCTATAGGGACAGGTTCCTCTCTTGGGAAAATAGGTGTGATATGAATCTCTATTAGATTGCACATATCCCGGGGATCATGCATATGGGGATCAGAGTCTTGCTTATAAAGAGCTATGTGGTAACTTGTGATTACATTGATCATCATCTTCATAACGGACAGCAAAGAGCAGACACTGACCTGTTTAGGCAGTTTGGCTTGCTGGGAGACTAAAGTGGATCCCTTGGTGGACCACAAGGGGAGAATACAAGTTCAGTGCTCTGAATGGTGAGTTTCATTTAAGGGTTCTTATATATTCACACAAGTAGAGCCAAGACAATAGAAGTTTTGGATGAATACATTTCCCAACAGCTATGAGTACATCTTCACAGCATTCACCTGAGAAAGTGGTGCACATATTTTCTGCATTCACTGATCCCTAAATAAAAAAGCTTATATTTAAAGGAGAGGTGGAAAACGCCTGTTAGCTCATAGGTCAGCATGTAATATGTTCAGGGTAAGTATGTCAATGTATGCTATCCAAAAACAATGCATGTCTATTTAACTCAATGTCATGCTATAGGTCCTGTGCACATGATTTGTTAGCACAAGCAATGTTGATAATGCCTAAACATTTGATTTTCAGTCATTAATATCCATTATTTATGCTTAGCAGCACTGGCAAACTGTATTTAAACAAACAGATCTTGTTTTGGTCATTTCACTTAAATTTTTCTGAGGTGTCTAATTTGCCTGTAGGGTCATCATTGCTTATTCATAGCACCCCACATTACTTTGGTATATGAAGATATGCATTAATACCAATAGCCAAGGAACTTTTCCAAAATATTAGCACACTCCTATCCATGTCTATGTCTGTGTTAGTCTGTCAGACTTATGGAAAATTCCACTAGTCCCTCAACTCAGCTTTAAGTTCCAACCCCTCATCCTCTTTAGACTTCCCCCTCATGACACCCAAGACCTATCCCCTAGCAAGCCCAATATGGGAGGTCCTGCCAATGACAGTTACCTGCAACTTTACACTGGGCCCCTGACACTGTTGTGCTCAGCTCTCTCTCTCACACACACTCTGTGGTTTTCCTTATTAAGTTAGCCTAACAGTATGCTGTGCACTAGAGCATGAGAGATTCTAATGGAGCACTGCCAGGTCCCACTGCAGACCACGGGCACACTGCCAGAGACGAGAGACATCGCTCACAGGGGATCATCTAAGGTACAGTCCTTCAGTTTGCAAGCTCTTTATAGCATGGATCTTTATTTTTGCTTATTGTACAAGTGCCAAGCACAACGCTGGGATGAAACAAATAAAACCACCACCACAAAGAAGAGATCAAGGTATCACTGGGGTGAGAAAAGCAGCCATAGACTCAGCAAGGATGCAGGAGTGGAGAAGGGTGAGTCTCAGGGAAGAGCAGACAAACCAACCTCAATGTGCATCCCAAACCCAACTATGTAGAGCTCTAGAATGTTTCATTGAACCAGGAGCTGAAGGAAAAGCTCATCATCTAATTAAACAAATGAAAATCTGGAGGAATAACCTTTTTATCTGATGAAATGCGGCAAACTTTCCCACATGGTATTGGAACATGTGCACCCACAAACAGAACTGACCAGTGCACAATCCTAGTACGGCTCAAAAACTTGAGCCGTAACCAATTAATAATAGGATACCTGATAGATATATGACTTTGAGTACCCAGATGCAACTTCTTGAAGCTCTAGTGCGGGGTGCTCTTCCCAATGCTGTTTAGAAACTTCTCCACATGAACAATGTTAAGAATAGTCCCATGACAGCATACAAAAGCTGAAATGCAGTTTTTCCTCTTGCAGCACAATAAAGGAAGACTGTGACATGGTTTTTTTTACCTGATAGATTAAATTAACAAATTATATATCACTCATCTGCAAGCCTAACAATTAAAATCTTAAATAAATCACCGGACAGCAAAAAATCCAAGATAATGGGCATAGTTTTAACAATATAAAAGGAAAATTAAAAGGCACATTATCCTATCACCTATGTAATTACCCCAAAAGCAGACAGCTTTTTCATGTGCTGCTTTATCAGTGTATTTGGATTAGTGCAATGTGAACCGCAGCAACTGCTGTTATGTAACTAAACCCTGCGTATACAGTTGTCATTCTGGGTAAATTTAACTCTGCAGGTTTAGGACAGAGATCTGTTGCTAGAGAAGGCACATGAAATAATAGAAATTTAAAGACATATCACCTTGTTTGTGTTGGGGGAGGGCAGAGGTTTCACAAAAAGAATGGGATAGGTCACTCAGACATTGTGTTTTATAAGGCCACATTCTGCTTGTCACAGAAACACTGTCACATTAGCCATTCTAATAGCAAGTTTGAGAACAATGAATCCTGACAAGAGCACTTACAAAGCTGGCCACATTTCCCTCCACCTGCATTCAAACAGCAGGCGTTGGCAATATAGATACTTAAGGGGTTTAATACAGTTAGGAGCCAAGGGATAAGCATTTGTATAGAAAATATGTCATAACAGGGAGCTTTATAATGAGAACAGAGTATATTATTAGCATTGTTATGAAACTGCTTTAGCACTTGCAACTAGTGCATCCCAAGGCTGAGAATTACGGCTAATCTAAGAGTCTGTTTTCTGTATTTTATGTATTAACAGACAAAACACTGAGTTACCTTTAAATGAAGTTGGCTAGTCTACACTCAAGTTGCATTTTAAATATTAGCAAACAACATTGTAGGGGGAAAAAAGTAAAACATTTATAAGTGTGGAAATGAACATTAAAGGAAAGGAAATAAATATGCAAAAATCCCCAGCTGAAATTGTCAAACACACATGCACCTGATTCTCATAACATTTTAACACATTTTACACTGTTATAGCGTTAGTGTAAGTGCAGGAACACATGTGCTTATGATTCTACCTTAGTTCAGGTATCTCACAGACATATCTGAGGGCATTTTTTGATCCTTATCTTTTATCCAGCATTTGACATCATCTAGGCTATGTCTACTGTTGCATCATCTACACTAAGGAGTTATTTCAAAATAATAACTCCCAAAATAACTATTTTGAAATAAGCTATTCCTCTTCACAAGCAGGAGTTATTATTTTGAAATAACAAGCCCTTTATTTCAAAATAATGGGCTTGGTAGTGTGGAAACTCACCTTGTTATTTCGAAATAAGTAGAGGCATTTTGAAATAACTCCCCAGTGTAGATATGTACCTAGGACTCTTGGACTCTTCAGTCTATGAAATACTGCAATGTTTCCCTCAAAGAAACATTCTCTTTTTCACAAGCAATAATGAATCTTGCATAAATGCAGTTTAGGATAGAAAATGCCATGAAATCTTTACATTCATCTATTCCAAAGGAAAAAGTATTCAAAGTAAGTATGCTTAAAAAAAACAGAACCTAAAACCTCCTGATCAAGATATTATGCAAGATGTACCAAGGATACATCTATACATGATTTAGTATATTTTACAGACAGCAAACTAAAGAAATATGTCCCTTTGGCTATCAATATGATGCTTCACTCTTGAGTCAAGGATTTAGAGAGGTAGCCATGTTAGTCTGTAACTGAAAAAACAATGAACAGTCCTGCAGTACCTTAAGAGAGTAACAAAAAAGGTGGATGGTATCATGAGGTTTGGTGAGCATATCCCACTTCTTCCAAGGATGACAGCTTCAATGGGAATTATCACTGGTTTTGTGATTTTATCCATTCCAAAAGAAACTTCACTATTTTCTTCCAGAAAAAAAAAAAATGGAAAAAATCCAGTTTTACTAAATAACACATAAGACACCTGCCATGTGATGCAAATATATTTGTTATTCAAACAGGTATATCTACTGGCCAAAACGAATAACCTGCAAATCCATAAATAAAACATAAGTAGACAGTAATCAAGTCCTGTGGCTAATAATTAGATCAATTTATTATAGTGTAGTAGGATCTAAAGACAGAGACATGAGTGGTACACTAAGGTGCTGGTTTAGCAATTAACCTACTATAAAGTTTCAGCCAAACCAATCCCAATGTGTTAAAAACATGTTTGATTGACAGAGAGCTAACTGGACAATAATGCTGGTTTTCTAAAAACTAACAAAATTATTAAACTCATTTCTTCCTTGTTTTCATTTCAAACATTTTACTGCAATGAACTCTGTTTCAGACTCTGGAAAATTTGGAGAAGAAATATGAATCTCTAAAGTAAATGCTAAAATAAAAGAAAGGAACTCAAGATTATGTTCAACTTCATTGCAACTTTTTTGGCTTCTTCGGCGCAGATGATTATCTGCCCCCCCCCCCCCTTTTTTTTTTTTTTTTTTTTTTAAAAGGACCACACATCCTTACCATTTAACTGATGATAGTTCTTACTAGTAGCATTACCTTTTTTTACCCTCTTTATTTTATCGCTTCTTTCCTAGCAACGCTTTCAATCTCAGGCATGTTGAATCAGACATCCATATGCTGAAGATGCATAAGATACACCTCTTACCCCAGTTACCCCAGGTTTCACATTCTCCCCTTTCCCTCCATGCGTCTATGATGTTCTCATCACTTCACCACCTTTCATAGCAGAGAACATTTTCATTCACTGACTGATGTTAAAAGTTAATGGCTCTTGTATAAAAATTATGTTCATATACATTTATCTACTGACAAGTTCAAAAATTGCAATAATTTTACAGAATTCATATGGGGAAGCGAGGAAACAGATTGACAGAGCAAGACAAGTGCCCAGAAGTCAACTACTTCAAGACAGGCCCAACAAGGAAAACAGCAGACCACCACTGGTCATCACCTACAGCCCCCAGCTTAAACCCCTCCAATGCATCATTGACAATCTACAACCTATCTTGGGAAACAATCCCACACACTCACAGGCCTTGGGGCACAGACCAATCCTCGCCTACAAACAACCCCCCAATCTGAAGCAAATACTTTCCAGACACACATCACATCTCAAATACACTAACCTGCAACCAATCCTGTTGCTAACTCTGTCCACAAATCTATACAAGCGACACCATTACAGGACCTAACCACATAACCTCTAATGCGATATATGCCTTCAAGTGCCAGCATGTATATTGGCCAAACCGGACAGTCTTTGCGACAAAGGATAAAGGGACACAATTCAGACATCAGGAATGGTAACACACATAAACCGGTAGGGGAACATTTTAACCTGCCTGTTCATTCAGTCATGGATTTTAAAGTAGCCATTCTTCTACAAAGGAATTTCACCGCCCAATTACTCATTTTTCTTACAGAACTCTTTTATTCCGGGAAGAGTCTTTTTTTCCCCACTTAAACCATGAAATCACTCTCCACCGCTAAAGATGAGGTCTACAAGTCATTTGTCATTCATTAGTCACAATGGAGCCCATCTTAGCCTAGAAGCTGGAAGTTTTAAATATATTCCTCTTAACTATTAGAAAAAGATGAAATTTCCTTTATACAATCTGTATATCTTGTATGCTTTTTTCTAGCATATGCACTGTAGAGCATGAGGAAACAGGAAAATGTAATTCCATGAGACAAGGATTCTCAAAGCTGTTACACAGTAAATCAGGGAGCTGGCATTAGGCTGACAAGTAGGATGTATCCAAAAGGGAACATTCAATGTCTGATTCCCCAGTCCACACATAAATGATAACACATAAGCTGCATAGTTACATACTGGAGACCTGCATGTCTGTGATACTCTGTGAGGTATGAGCTGGAAACAAGTGCTCCTTGCCTTGCTGGGCAGGTATTCTATTGATGAAGGCTACCACATTTATAAATTTTTCCCATTTTTATAATGACATATTAAAGGATCCTCTGACTTGCATGGTTGCACTGGATTCTCTCAGTCAAATTCTATGCCAGCCAGAACTTCTCCATTTATAAAAATATGAAGCCCTGCATGCAAATCTGTTTATTTACCACCATTTTAGGTCATCGCTACAGCCTATAGAGCAGGAAGCCCCGGGGGTCACAATGATTCACACAGCACATGCTGAGGGCTGCAACTTAAGTGTGGTTGCATATACATGCAAATATATATGCAAATAGCTTCTTTCGCACAATGCCCTGGCACTCCCGGCACCTCCTCCTCCTTGGGGGCTAGAAACGCTGACACCCTGTACCCATCTGTTCTAGCCAGCCCGTCCGCTTGCATCTTTCAATGCTCCCCCGACCTGGGAGATGCCTCGTCGTTGTAGAGTGTATTCCCAGTGGAGACCATGTTCAAAGGATCCTGGTCGCATGTTGAGCCCGCATAAACCCAAACTGCACCGCCAGCCGCAAACGGGTCGCGGGACGCATGCGGCCCACAAGCCGCGTGTTGAGTAGCCCTGCCAGAGAGCATTAATAGTTACTTACAAGGGCCCCAGAGCAATTGCAAAAAGAAACACACACACACACACACACACACAGAACCCCAACATTCCAGACTAGTATGTAACAAATGAAACCAAGAAAGAAAGGTAACAGAAACGCAGGCTTGTTTTATTTTTAGGGCCTCCAAACATTTTCTTTTTGCATACCAGTGTGCCTTTTTGGCTGGCTGAACTAGTTACTGAAAGCACCTGACAGTTTCAGCTGACTCAAGGAACACATTTAAGCTTTATCAGTGCTGCATAGTTATTTGCATCAACTCAGAGTCTGTTCTTTTGACAGTTGTCTCATTTAATTGAGTTAAAAAAGCTGCCAGTCTAAAGCGACTGAGCCCAAGGTAAACTCACTTTGAACTAACCATCTGTCAAGAGCATCTCCCAGGACAGTCAACACTTAAGGGATAAGTTGAATCTAGTTCTCTGGATCCCTAATTAAATCATTCCTGAATTAAATCCTCAATGTCCCTAAAAATCAACACACACATTGAAACTACACAGCAAAATCCCATTCCTCTGAATACAGGGAAGCACGGACAGATACAGATAAAATTTCCCACTCTGATACCAATAAAAATAAAAACATTTTCATGGTAAATTAAATTCATACTGCAAGCCTCAAAACTAGTATAAATGTTGAAGCGATTCTTCTGCTCTAGATACAGGTTTTCAGTTTGAGTAGCACAGCAGAAGAATGCAGAGCAAATACCATACAAGAGGAGAAGGCAGATAATACTGCCTTGGGTGAAACTTTAGTTTCAGTTGCCAGCAGCAGTGCAGACCTAGTCAGGTAATTTACCAATTAGAGTGGATGTGCAGGATGTCATGTGATTGTTGAAAAATTCGTAGACTTGTGCTTTATCCTCAGTGGTGAAAAAAGGGAAAGAATTAAAGCTACTTTGCAATATTAAACCAGGGGATGGATATACATGTAACTTTGTAACCAGTCCCTCGATGCAGTATCATATTCAGCAACGACTGTCACCACTGCTATTAAGAAAGAGGGTGGGGAAATGAAAATAATCCTTGGGCCCAAAGGTGTGGGAGAGAAACATTCTTAAAATTTCCATATCAATGAGAATATGCAAGCAGGTCAGAATGAATTTTGTATTCACACTGCAACTATTTGTCCTCAATGCTACCAATTTCAAGCCGTCAACCATTTCAACCTCATCATATTTAAATCAAAGGCTGGTGAAACAACTCAAGACGTTGGGGTTTTCTTACATATACTGTGAAATTACATGTATCTAGTTATCTCTAAGTATCTCTAAAAGTCTAGTAAGAGCATTTATGGAGCTGAAACTAAGCGTAGGCTAGTTAAAGATTAATTTAGCTCAGCAAGACAGATAAATTAGCTCTTTTCATCTTTAATCCCAGTTACAAGAGTAATTGGCGTCCACTCTGACATGGAAAACAAAAGCTGAAATTCAGGTTAGGAAAAGGTAGCTGAAAAACAAATTGATAAGAAGGTTGCTTAAGAGTCTGCATTTTCAGGAGGAGGTGGAAAGCTAGGGGAATAAATTTGTAACATAATATAGGGCTCTCTTCTCTTCTTCCCTTTTCATTTCCTTTCTACTTCATCCATAGCATCCGCACTTACACCTAAGTAAACTCTTTGGCAGCTAGCTCAGTTAGTAAAACATTGAAAATTAATTCCATGATTATATTCACTATGTTCCCAAGACTCTGATATACATGTGGAACCAACCCACCTAACACAGTCTCTCTTTCAATGTTATCACTTTTTCCTTGTTATAAAACAAAGGTACCAAGTAAATGAAGTCTCAGCTTTACAACTTGTCTTTGCACCTGATCCATGATCTACTAATCTTTAAAGTTGATCAATACCTGAGTATTTCCCGTACAAAACTATTCATTCTTAGAAGGAGAAGAAATAGGAAGAGACAAAAGTGGAGAGGTTTTGGTGCTTTAAAGGAAACAATGGAAATGTCAAATAGAACAGTTATTCAAATTACACAGAAACTACGAACTGTTAAAATATAATAAATACAGACATTAATCCTCATGATTTGTTTTTACCATTACTAATGATTTGAGGATCCTCTCTACTACTTCTCAGCTGCCATGAACAAGGGCTGCTGGTCTCACCATGAGCCGGGACCAAGCAGTCCCAGCTTGTGGTGGACCGATACGCTGCGCCTCTGCGTTTTAAATTTAATAAGACCCATCCTTTCATTTTGTTTAATCCACAGCACTTCCCAGTACAAAGACATTCTTTGAATGAAGTGGGGCAGAAGAAGGGGGCTGGTGTCTCCGTTTATATCATAATTTCTTTTATGACCCAAGCCAGTTTTTAACTAAAGTCTGCTGAGACAGGTGTACCCAGTGCATCCTCCCCCCAAAATTCCAATGCCATTATTTAATAATGGAGAATGGTGAAAGTGATGTGGCTGTGAGTACTGCATTAAGCCTATAAGGAACATGTGATATTTCTGAGAAAGGAAGGGCTCTGTTTGCATTAGAGCTCGATCTTGTGTCACTAACAGCAAATCAGGAGCAACTAATCACTGAAATGATGGCAATGTCCAGCACATCTGAAAATTCCTCCATTTGGGGACATATATAAGGATCTGAGCCTATCTTACAAATGCTAATTTTTTAGTGTCTTGGCCTCCCCCATAGGTATATAAAGGCACAGATATACACAGATGGCGCTATGCAGTACAGAGATTTCCTGCTCAGAAAAGTTTACAACTCAAGATAAGAACTAAAGAACAAGACAAGTTATGAAAGGAACAGAAAAGGAAAACAATACAATTTCTTTATTAGTAGTAGTATCATCATTAACAAAAAGGATGGATCCTTTTCAATATACATTGTTAGAGTGCAGGCTTAGTTTGCATAAGCAATGGCAAATGCCAGTGCAAACACACATTTTATCTAAATTATCCAAACACTTTATATTGCTGGAAATAATTTGACAATACCCTCTTTTGGTATTTTGTCTCTTACACTTTGAGTCTTCCTCTGAATCCATAATAAGCAAGAATATGAGAAAACAATGAAAAAAACCCCTTTTTTTAAAAAAAATCTTAGAACACGTTTGGTTTGGTTTCAATTTAATTTAGGGTAAAGGTATGTGAATTGGGAAGAAGAGCCCCCCACCCATTAGTTCACCTATGATTTACACTAGTGTTAGGTGATCTACATTACATTCTATAATCTGGATGGGAGAGTGTTCAGACATGCATGTTTGAACAATAGTCTTATTACAGCAGCCTATGGAAGTTACACTGTGGAAAGTGAAGTACTACAGGGCATAGTTTAACCAGCTTCTAATCCTCTTTCCTGTGGATCCTTTAGAAAGAGGATCCTGGTGAAAACGAATACTACAGTAATATTTTCCTTGTAAGCCAACAGGTAAATGATTATGATTTCATGACTGCTATGGAAGAGATGGGGATGTGTGCTACTGTAAACTCAAACTTTCTGAGCAGAGTAGGTGATAGAATAAACCATCTTCCAGAAGACTGGATTTATCGCACTTGTGACTAAATAAAATATTGCTGCTCAGAGTCATGGGCTGTGTCCTACTGCATATGGCTCATAGTATCTGCAATCCAAAATTAAACACTTGAGCAATCTCAAAACTTGTAGAGTACATAAAACTCACTCATCTGATTTCCATGCATCAGAAGTCTCCCAGGACAGGTCCTCCCATCGCCTTCTCTTTCCCAACCCATTTTTTTAGTTCCCTTAATTAGCTCATTAATTAGCTGTCTTACACACACACACACACACATACACACACCACTCTCACACAGCCTTTCCTGAAACTAGAGGAGAGCTCCTACTGACTCTACGGGATTTCTGCTTCATCTACCTAAAGATTCGGCAGGACCGCTTTCTACTTTCCTGCCAGAAGTATTTGACTTCATAGATTTTACAAGGATGATGGGGTAATTATCTGGTCTAAAACACATAATATTTCTGCCCCAGAATGGTTCTCATATTAAGTTCTGAAGGACTTGTGTGCCCATCTCAGATTACATCTTCAGAAACTAACTTCAGTTATTAACATTCCTTATCTAACAGTGATGAGTGCTCTTTAATTCAGTCCTGATAGCGTCTTATTTAGGCGATAAGTGATATTTTTTATTTTAATAGCAAATATTCTGACATCTAAAACAAAATTGAGTCAGATGCCACATGCACAACGAGTATGCTAGAAATAAGATTCCTTTAAAGTAACCTGGCAGTGCCTTACAGGGTAATGATTTATGATCCTGCAATGTGCTAAGGAATGCAGAGAAGCACAGCATTTGCTATTAAGGAGCTCATTTGAAAGCAATTGTTGATTTTTGCACTATGTGAATCAAGAGGTCTGTCTGTGTTGCATTCTATTATATGTATTTCACGTCTATTTTACAGTGTTATGCAATTTTCTAGTGTAATACATTTTGTATATCCGGAGCCATCCTTTTAAGAAAGGATCTGGTACCACTTCTATTTTTTACAGTTGTCAAAATAAAATGACAAACAAGTGAAAATCATGAAATATTCATGGAGCTTCTTATATTCATTGCCATGTTCATTATCACGACTCCTAAATGCAGGATGTTCAAACCAGACTTCAAATTCCGCTCTCAGTTTAACCTATGAAATGCCACTGGGCCACAGAAATTAATCCAAAATTGCCTTTCCAAATTATTCTGCATCCAGTAGTTACTTTTATGAGTATAAAATGCAACCTAAGGGATTCTACTATATAAAATCAGTTTTTCCCATATTTTGTGAATCTAGCAAATGGAAAAAAAACCCAATAGGTCAGATCCCTAGCAAGAAACCTAACTGTATGGCCAAGACATCTTTAAGAATAATTCCGCTAATAACTCTTCTTACCCAAGTATTGATTTGATCTAGGGCTGTTTTTCCAAAGAACTGCAGACACTATCTCTTTACAATTCAGGATTGGTCGTGCATACTGCCATTCCATAATCATAGCTTGCTTTAACTATCAGCCAAAGTTACTTGTCAAATCTGTGTGCAAAAACCTCCCCAGCAAGATTGGAGCCTAATTTTGTCTACCCAGAAGGAAGCTTGTTAGGACAGCAGGGAGCAAAGCTAAATTTTGTTATACTATCCAGAAGTTTATTCGTGCTGAAAAACATCCTTCCCCATAAATTGTGGAACAGGATGTTTAAGGAATAAATAAATGAGAAGCACCTGAGGGTGAGAGAACTAAAATACGAACAGCTAGGAAGAGACAAAACAGGGAAGAGAAACTCTATTTCAAGATGAGATTCAAATGAACCCCATAGTCTTTGTTAGTGAACAGGGAAGGAAAATCTTTCAAATGTATTAACAGAACATGCAACAAATTAGTAAAATAAGTAGCTACTAAACTAATATTTGGCTTAGTGACATCACTAGCACTCATCCTGCTAATGCAAAAAACCCCAAAGAACACTTACAAAACAAAATCTGCGCAGCTGTTTGTCTTTCAGAAGCAGCTCTACAGTACATCAATTTAGCAATTTGTAAATGTACCTGCATCTGCTCTAGTTGTTTCCCACATCAATTCTCTGAAGCAAAACCTGTTTCCATTAATTGGCCATTACGACATGTTGAACCCAATGGTCCAACATTTGTTATAATTTTGTCAATTAAAAAAACAGCCTGGGAGATGCTCTTTGCTAATAGGATACCACATCCATTGCATTTGTTATTTTTCTAAAGCTTTCTTTACTTTTATTATTTAAGACAGACTCTGGTTATATGCAAGTGTCCTGCATTTGAATGGAATCTTTATAATGGGCTGTTTTATGGGCTAAGAAATGGAGTATCATTCTATACTTTGATGCCTTGTCCTTTCCAAAACCCAGCTCTTACATTTTAAAACAATATTGATCCCAATTATAAAAAGCTTTGCTATAAAGCATCCAGATTTTCAAAAGCATTCAAAAACCACCACTGGGTACAGATTTTCAAGAGTTCTCAGCATCTAGCAGTTCTCATTGAGAACAATGATAGTACCAGTGTATATAACAATCAAGTAGACCTTTTACTTCCCTAATAATTCCTTGTCCCCTCTTGCAGGAATATTTCATTTAAAACTTTCAAAACAATAGGAATTTCTGAGCATTTTGGAAAAATTTAGCCGAGACCGTTCAGTTACCAGTTTGTAAGAAAATATTTTAGATGTTAATAACATGATTTTACACCCCTTCTAAATGCTTATTTCCTATTATTTTAGAACTGATAAGGGTTAAGATTCTGATCTCCTCCACTTTACCCCCCAAAAAGAGAAATCAATGTAGTTTCACTGCAGATTTAACACATAGGCTACGTCTACATTGGTAAGATTTTGCGCAAATACTTTTAACGCAAGAGTTTTTGCGTTAAAGTATTTGCGCAAGAGAGCATCTACACTAGCATGTGCTTTTGTGCAAAAGCATCCATGCCAGTGTAGACGCTCTCTTGCACAAGAAAGCTCCGATGGCCATTTTAGCCATTGGGCTTTCTTGCGCAAGAAATTCATGTTGCCTGTCTACACTGGCCTCTTGCGCAAGAACAGTTGCGCAAGAGGGCTTTTTCCTGAGCGGGAGCATCATAGTTCTTGGGCAAGAAGCACTGATTTCACACATTAGAACGTCAGTGTTCTTGCGCAAGAACTCCCCGCCAGTGTAGGCAGGCAGCATGTTTTTGCACAAAAGCGGGAGCTTTTGCGAAAAACCATGCCAATATAGACACAGCCTGAGTGTCTTTCTGTAAGAGGGGATTTATTCAAACTCATTTGTTGATCATAAAGAAGTAATCAATGGATAAACCTTATTTAGCTTTAAAATCTATTAAATAATGAGAGAGTATAAGAGAGTATCTGGAGTAATGTGAATATTGGATTTAGATTGTAATTCAACAGAACCACCACTAGGTTCTAGAATGGTTCCTGTTCAGAAAAACCAGCAACAAAAAGTAGCTGGTAGTAGGCTTCACTATGCCACTGGGCACATTGGGAATGGCCTATGGAAAGGATCTGGCCTTAACTTACTATGAAGATCTACCTGAACTGCTGCCAAAAAAGCAAAATCTGAAAAGACAGCAAAGAGGCATGTGTCAAGTATCGCCCAGTCCTAATCTTTCCCTTTGCTTTAAGAAGCACCTCCTAGAAAGGAACCTGGGGGCTTTTAAGTTACAAAATGCATTTGCTCATAAAGCTGCCTTACAGCACCCTACTGCTAGATCACAGCAAAATATTTTCCTAATATCTGCATTGTTCCTGGACCATAAAAACAGCCTTTCATTTTAATCTGTTTAACACACTGTGGGAAAGGGCCTCTAATTTCCCAGCATGGTAAGACAAATAACTCATAACATGTTACCACAATATCTACAGTGAAAGCATTTAGTCAGAGCTCATTGGAAACAATGGGGTGCTGGACCAAAGCTGCAAGAAGCAAGTGTTTGAGAGCTCATCATGCATTAAAGCACATTCTGCTGCACTTTAAAGTAAAGACAAGGTCATCATTTACAAAATGAGAGCTGTCCAGAGGCAATAGATCAATTACATCTTTTTTTATAGATGCCTCAGCACCTCCAATTCCCTCTGCTTCCCCAGACAATTCAGTGCCATCTCCATTCCCCAGTTCTCTATACCAGTGTTTCTCAACTTTTTTTGATGCCAGGGACTGACTTGCTGCTTTCCTAAACCAGGGCAGGAAGATGTCAGGAACTGGTGATGGTCCATGGACGATTTGTTGAGAAACACTGCTCTATCCTCTCAGCTTCCTTTAGATCTCTTCAATACCTTCTCTTGGGTGTTCTGGCTTCTCCAAAACCATCTCACACATTCCCACGATCATTCCAATTCTCTTGCATGGTCCCTTGGCCTGTAACCCAAGTTTTCCTACTGCTGGCCATTCTAAAGCCCTCCCATCCTCTCAAATCCCTCCAATGTGCAATCTCACAACTCTGCCAGAAATGACAACTGGTGGAAGCAAGCAGCTCAGCAATAGGGTTGCCAGATGGCTTACCCAAAGATACCAAACACCCCCCCCCCCCCAAAAAAAAAAAAAAAACACTGGGGAAAAAATTAAAACATCATTAAAACAGCATGGCCCTTTCTGTGCGTGCAGAGTCAGAATAGGGATAGGAACAGGTGAGTGGTTGAGCACTAAAACCAAGGGGAGGCATTGCTTCCCCTTGGTTTTTAGACTTTTTGCTAGTGGCCATTTTGTTTTATTGATCAAGCCAGAACGCAGCTTCCCTGCGGAACCAGATATGCAGGAGGTCCTGGGGGGGAGGGGGTGTCGGGGGCCCAGGGGCTGGACCCAGTTGCCGAGTGTGTCGTAGGGTTGCTAGGTGTCCGGTATTTTCTGAATTTTTTTTACCGGACAGGAGGCGAAAATACTGGGCTATCCGGGTCAATACCGGACACCTGGCAACTCTACTCAGCAAATATTTTCTGAGCATCATGCAGAGGTACCAGAGGCACTGACCACCTTTCACCTACATCTCTGGAGTAAGCCCTGCGTAAACCCAAACCGCACCGTGGGCTGCAAACAAACAGGCCGCATGTTGAGTAGCCCTGATATAGACTGAGTAACCTGTCAAAGGGGCAAAAGGAATAATTTCCAATTACAATAAGCAAATTCCAGAAGCCCACGTGCTGAGCTGTTCGGTCTGGATTTGCCTGGTATCTTTTTGTCTCCTTCACAATACTGTAATGAACGTCCTCTCCCCGACTAGTTGGGCTGCAGGTGGATGTGGTTAGAAAGAGAAGCTAGAGGAATGGAAATTGAAACCAAGTGTTCTTTTGACAGTGGAAGAGCCTAACACCGCTCTGATCCAATGGAGGCAGGCTTTGCTGTGTAAGGCTCTGCCTGCATTTGGCTGGCTATTTCGACAATGGGGTCAAGCCTTGTTACTGTAGATACTCTTATTCTAATGCTATTATTCACCCTGCCTAGGATATCCTTGAGATATTGTTCTGTAAGACATGGTCCTGTATCAGAGGCAGCAGCACAGGGGGGAGGGGCCGGCAAGCACATCTTCCTCCCCTGCACTGCTGCCTCTGTGTCCATGGGAGCTGGTACACGCATGCGCCCCTTCTGGCACAGAGGCAGCAGCACAGAGGGGCAGGGGCCCTGCCTGTATTCGTGAAGGTTAACCAATGAGCCCAGGCTCATCAGTTAACTGTATACACATTTTCACTGTCACATCCCTGTTTAGCATATTATGTTCTTGCATTTTAACTGTATTTCCATGATTGCTATATATCAGATGCCTCCAACATGTGTGAGTGGGCATGGAATTAAAGTATATAAACATACTGTTAATTAATGTAAAATATCCTACAATATGTACAAAATAAAGCACTTTAAAAACAGAAACACTGTAGTTTTTCATTCCTGGATCACTACATCTGCCTCATCATTCTCATGTACCTATGTGCAGTAAATGCATGTTAGAACTACAAACTAAGATCAATAAAACCTTTAACAAGATTTAATTTGATTCTACAAGGGAGGTTATCATAATCCAACTCTGCTTTCTCACCTTCTGCTGGCAATTTCTCTCAGCTCTGATTCAGCCACTAACTTTGTTCTCCATCGCGCCATCTATTCATGCTGCTATAATACCAGCTCAAACACAGTTTGTAACAGCACAGCAATTTCTCAGAAGTTGCCAGTTTCATAGTGTGTTGCTTTAGAAGTGTATTGAAATTGTTAGATTAAATTACAAACGAAAGACTCTGCAGTGGGGCATCATTACTGGATCTTTTATGTAAATCTGGGTGAGCAGGACTTTTAACTGTTCTCCCTTAACAGCTGAAGTTTCTGTTTGCGTGATTATTGGGGAGTAGAAATGGGTGCTTAAGTGAGAAGAGGAAATTAAGTAGGTTGGGTAACATCCACAGACTTTCCCCATAACCCAAAAAGAAAAATCACATTGCTTTAACATGAACACATGCTTCATGGCAAGCTTCTTAAAGCCTCTATTAATGCCAGTGAATTTGGTAACATACTTTATAACACACTATTAAAGAAAGTATCTTTGTATAGAAATCTGTTAAAACAAAAGCAGGATCTGGAGACCTACCACTTCCAGCTTCAGTTTTATCAGCTCTCAAAATCCAGTGAGGCTTGAGCTTGCTCAGTGAATGAAGACATAGCCAAAGAAGTTTATAGGAACTAATCATGATTTAGTATACAGCATTCTTTCATCTGAAACAGTACTGATTATTGATGTTAGAGCGTATTATGCAGGCCTGTTGATGGGTGTGGGGGAAAGAGGCAGTTGCCAGGGGGCTGGACAATTCAAAAGGGCCCGGGGTTCTCACTACTGTGGCAGTGACGGCAGCTGAGAGCCCCAAGTCTTTTAAATCACTACCAAAGACCCATGTGGTGCGCTCTATACAGGCAGAGGGGGAAGGAGGCACAGTGCTGAGGGCTGGCTGATCCTAGCTCCGCCCCTTCTGTCCAAAGCTCTGCCCCTTCCTGGGGCACAGAGCCCCTCCTTATCCAGGGGCCCTGTAAAGTTGTAGGACCCCGTGGTACTGTGCTGCAGCAAGTTCTGTCTTTCTGGTGAGATGCAATAACACACAAGAGTCATGGAAGATTGCTAAAAATTCTTCCAAAGGAATACAGCTGTTCATCCCAGACTCTGAGTAACTACTTTCTATCTACTTAAATTATCTCTGGGCTCGTCTAGACGCCTGTGGCTTTTGAAAGTAGATATGCAAATTCAGCGCAAATTTGCATATCATCTTCCGATCCGTTTTTGGAAGAATTTTTTCTTAAAAAAAAGCAGTCTAGTCGTGGTTCTTTAAAAAAAAAAAAAAAAAAACACCTTTTTCGAAAGAACCCTGTACACCTCATTTTTTTAGAAAGAAGGGTTCTTTCGAAAAAGGGGTTTTTTTTCCCCGAAAGAACCGCTTCTAGACTGCTTTTTTTTTTCTTTAAAAAAAAAACTCTTTCAAAAATGGGATCGGAAGAAGATATGCAAATTCGTGCTGAATTTGCATATCTTCTTTCAAAAGCCGAGGGCACTCTAGATGTGCCCCTCAGTGTTCCAGCCAGATATGGTATTCTTCACTTCCTGTCCTATACTATCTGTGCCACTACACAGCTGTCAAATTCCACACAAGAAGTGACTGAATTTCAATAATATTTGAAGTTATTCCTGATAGCAGTACAGTGTTTAAAATACATGAAAATGTGGTCAGAATCTGCAAGTTTCACCCCCTTCATGCATCAGAACTCTGTGAAACTGAATTTTTCATTGGCCCATTTTTGTTCAAAATTCTGTAGATGTAGGGGTAAGCTTTGAACATATGTAGTTTTTGAGGAAATGAAGGTTTCACACAGCTTGGTTAGGGAAACTGCTATATTTCAGCATCATTTACAAATCCCTCTTCTAATGACTTTTTTCTTATCCATGGATCGAGTAATTTCTGCCATGACATTGGCAATAAAACACCATCATCATGAGTAGAGACATCTGCATGACAGAGCAGTTTTCACTAATTTGGGACTCTAACAGCACTGCAAGTAGGGATGTGAATGCTTACCACTTGCGGTTAACCAGCTGGGACTGGAGCAGCCCCTCACTCGCCACAGGCAGGGGGCTACTGCAGCCTGGCGGAGCCTGCTGTGGGTGGTGGGCAACTCCAGCCCAGCCAAAGCAGCAACCCACCTGTCCCCATTTAAGCGGTTAACCGGTTAAACTTAACATATAGCCGGTTATCCAATTAAATGAGATTTCCCCCTTCCCCGGTAACTGCAAGCAAGGTTTCTAGAATTCAACCATATCTGGCAGTCCTGTCATAGAATCCTAGGACTGAAAGAAACCACAGGAAGTCGTCGATTCCAGCCCCCTGCCCAACGCAGGACCAATCCCAACTAAATCATCTCAGCCAGGACTTTGTCAAGCTGAGACATAAAAACCTCTAGGGATGGAGATTCCACCACCTCCCTAGGTAACCCATTCCAGTGCTTCGCCACCCTCCAAGTGAAATAGTTTTTCCTCATATCCAACCTAGACCTCCCCCACTGTAATTTGAAACCATTGCTCCTAATTCTGCTATCTGTCCCTACTGAGAACAGCCTCTCTCCATCCTCTTTGGAACCTCCCTTCAGGCAGTTGAAGGCTGCTATCAAATCCCCCCTCACTCTTCTCTTCTGCAGACTAAATAAACCCAAATCCCTCAGCCTCTCTCCGTAGGTCATGTGCTTCAGCCCCCTAATCATTTTGGTCGCCTCCGCTGGACCCTCTCCAATGCGTCCACATCCTTTCTGTAGTGGGGGGCCCAGAACTGGACACAGTACTCCAGATGTGGCCTCACCAGTGCACAATAAAGGGGAATAATCTAGATCTGCTGGCAATGCTCCTTCTAATGCACCCTAATATGCCATTAGCCTTCTTGGCTACAAGGGCACACTGTTGACTCATATCCAGCATCTCATCCACTGTAATCCCCAGGTAATTTTCTGCCAAATTGCTACTTAGCCAGTTGATTCCCAGCCTGTAACAATGCTTGGGATTCTTCCGTCCCAAGTGCAGGACTCTGCGCTTGTCCTTGTTGAACATCATCAGATTTCTTTTGGCCCAATCCTCTAATCTGTGTACATCACACTGAACCCTATCCCTGCCCTCCAACGTATCTACCTCTTCCCCTAATTTAGTGTCATCCGCAGATTTGCTGAGGGTGCAATTCATCCCCTCATCCAGGTCATTAATAAAGATATTGAACAAAACCAGCCCTAGAACCTTGGGCCACTCTGCTTGAAACCGACCGCCAACCTGACATCGAGCCATTGACCACTACCCGTTGGGCCCGTCAATCTAGCCAGCTTTCTATCCACCTTACAGTCCATTTATCCAATCCATATTTCCTTAACTTGCTAGAAAGAATATTGTGAGAGACCATATCAAAAGCTTTGCTAAAATCAAGATATATCACATCCACTGACTTCCCCATGTCCACAGAGCCAGTTACCTCATCATAGAAGCTAATCAGATTGGTCAGGCATGACTTGCCCTTGGTGAATCCATGTTGACTATTCCTGATCACTTTCCCCTCTTCCAAGTGCTTCAAAATGGATTCCTTGAGGATCCCTTCCATGATTTTTCTGGGGACTGAGGTAAGGCTGACTGGTCTGTAGTGTCCTGGATTGTCCTTCTTCCCTTTTTTAAAGATGGGCACTACATTTGCCTTTTTCCAGTCTTCTGCGATCTCTCCCGATCTCCATGAGTTTTCAAAGATAATGGCCAAAGGCTCTGCAATGATATTTGCCATATCCGTCAGTACCCTCCAATGCATTAAATCTGGACCCATGGATCTGTGTGCGTCCATTTTTTCTAAATAGTTCTTAACCTGTTCTTTCTCCACCAAGGGCTGCCCACCTCCTTCCCATACTGCGTTGCCTAGTACAGTAGTCAGGGAGCGGACCTTGTCTGTGAAGACAGAGGCAAATAAAGCATTGAGTACTTCTGCTTTTCCCACATCATCTGTCACTAGGTTATCCCCCTCATACAGTAAGGGCCCCACACCCTCTCTGATCACCCTCTTATTGCTAACATGCCTGTAGAAACCTTTCTTGTTACCCTTCACATCCCTTGCCAGCTGCAATTGCAATTGTGCTTTTGCCTTTCTGATTACTCCTCTGCATTCTTGAGCAATATATTTATACTCCTCCCTAGTAATCTGTTCAAGTTTACAGTTCTTATAAGCTTCCTTTTTGTGTTTAAGCTCACCAAGGATGTCCCCGGTAAGCCAATCCGGTCTCCTACCATGTTTGCTTTTCTTACTGTGCATCGGGATGATTTCTTCCTGTGCCTTCAATAAGGCTTCTTTAAAATACTGCCAGCTCTCCTGGACTCCTTTCCTCTTCATGTAAGCATCCCAGGGGATCCTGCCCATCAGTTCTCTGAGGGAGTCAAAGTCTGCTTTTCTGAAGTCCAGGGTGTGTATTTTGGTACTCTCCTTTCTTCCTTTTGTCAGGATTCTGAAATCTACCATCTCATGATCACTGCTGCCCAGGTTACCACCCACATCTACTTCCCCTACTAGTTCCTCCCTGTTTGTGAGCAGCAGGTCAAGTTGCGCATGGCCCCTGGTCAGTTCCTTCAGTACTTGTACCAGGAAGGATGTCATGTACCCTTACAACCCAACTGGATCCTCACGTATCCACAGGACTGAAGGGATGGCCTGCAATTGTTCCTCACAGACAACAGCAACAGGTCCCCTAGATCCAAATGGAGGAGAAGGAGACGGCAGCGTAAGGTGGCATTGGCAGTAGCTAGCAATAACAGAAGGCAAAGGAAGAGACAGGGATGTAAAATCTTGTTTAAAAAGTTAACCAGTTAAATGGTATGTTTAATCAGTTAATCACTATCCCGCAGGCAGAGGGCTGCTCCCCTTGGGCTGGCACGCCGTGCTGTAGGCTGCTCCGGCCAGGGGCCTGCTCAGGCTGGAAAGGGCCTCCCGCACCACACCACGGGCAGAGGGCTGCTCATGCCAGGTAGGGCCCGCTGGTTAACTGGTTTCCCTGGTAAACATGCCTGTAAGGTGAATGCTTACCCGGTAACCAATTAGCCAGTTAACCCTTTTCATCACTAATAGTAGGCCCAGATTCTTCCATAAGCTACCCTCTTCTGATAGACAGACACCTGCAACTACCCACATAGCTTAAAGCCAGCACCCCGCACCCAGAAGTGGTCACCTACACTCACTCCAAGCACACACCACCCCAGACACCACCGCAACCTTAACGCCTTTCAGGCACGCCAGCATCCATACCCCCCCTCCCGCCCCCACCTATCACACACCCTACTGCCATGTATTAATGCCACAAACTTCCCCCCATTTCACCCCACATACTCTGCCCCAGTCAATCCGTCACTTGTGTCAATCATGGGACATGTCGCAAACAGAGCTGCACGTAACTTGGCAGCTATCAGGTTGACAGGTGTGTTCTCTGCTGAGTTTGAATTTCTTGTAGGTGACAGAAAGAAATCTCACTTGTTTATTGTCTAATTGGAAGGAGTTTGTGCAGTGCGGAGGGGTGAGGAGTGGGTTAGATGAACTGATGCCTGAGTAAATATTTTTAAAAGATATAGACAATGACTAAGGAGGAGGAAAGGAATAGCAGGCGTGAGAAAAATTGAGGTAGAAATTTAAAGATTAGGACAAATGGAATGAAAGATACTTTAAAATTAAACATCAGGAAAATATGGCAGTGTTGAAGACTTTATCAAGGGAATTGGTGAAAGCCCCATCATTTGAGACATTTGAAATTCCACCTCTAAAACGTAATTGCACCACAGTGAACAGCCCTGTGCAATCACAGCATTCGGCTACATAACCTGGGAAGGCTTTTCCATTTCTAACTTCTAAAATTCTAGTCAGGCAGAATTAAAGTATTTTCAACACATCTAAAATTTACCCAATGCTACTAAAAAAAGTGAAGTATGATTCACTGTTGCAGCAGCAGAAAGATCACACCACAAACGGGGCAAAAATTAGACAATACTTTCTAACTAAGCAACATTCTGAACTATATAACTTTCCATCCTTGTCTGAACTTACCAAAAAAATAATTTAAAAGGTACCTAGTGAACGTAAAAGATATAAAGTGATTTCAGAAATTTTATTTAAAAAAGAAACAATGTTCCCCCTCCCTTTCCCATTTCAGTTATGTTCAAAACATACCTATGGGTTTTCCTAAGCTCAGTCCTTAATACAATGAGCACCAAGCCTAACATTAAGAAAAATATATTTAAAACAAAAAAAGTATTTAGAACAATTATTTCATAATTATTTTAAACTGAAAAAGGCATTTCTTCCATTAAGTAGGTTACACTGAAAGCAGCTACGCAGACTTGTTGCTAACAGTCTAAACTAGCAAACAATACCAGAAGTAACTAAAATCTAAATTATGTTTGCTGAACTTGGTAGTACCAGTCTCTCTATCATTTATCAACATATTTTAATGAACTAATTACAAATATTTTTCCCCAGAGTACTTTCACTTCCCAGGTTTTAAACCCATCACCTTACAAACTTAAATATCTCAAGATATCCTATCTTAAGTTTCTGTGGGATGGGTACATGCCATTTAGTGCCACCAGGATAATGAAATCATTGTAAGGATAATTGTAGACATTATAAAATCTAAGGCCAGATTCTTCTCTCCCTTAGAGTTAGGTTTTTCTGGACTAAATCCATTCACCTCAATGGAATTAATCCACATTTTCCCCAAGGGCAAATTTCCTTACACTAGTAGCAAATGAGACAACTTTCAATAGTCAAAAACTATCTGCCACTCAAATTAAGGAAGTTAAAATGCAATTATCTGACTAATCTATAGTCAATACAATTTGTATAGACCATACGATTAGTCGATAAGCACCACTGTGCAGAGCCGCAGTGGGGGTAACTCCAGGAGCTGGAAATGAGCCGCAGTGGGAGTAACTCCAGCCAGAAATGAGTAGTCCTGGCTCGTGCAGGCTCCCGAGCCACCTGTGCTGTGGCTCTGCATTGTAGATGTACTAAGAGCTGCTGGGCTCTTACTTCATTTAAAATGCAGAGGCGCAGCAATCAGCACTAGCTGGGACTGCTAGGTCCCAGCTCGTGCTGAGTCCAGCAGCCCCTGTTTGCAGCGGACAGCCCTGGCCACTGTGAAAAGGGGCTGCTTGGTGCCAACAGCCCCTGTAAGCGGGGGGGGGGGGGGGCCAGCTCACCACTGGGACCCCTGCGGACAGAGGCTGCTTCGCAGCAGCATCCCCTATTTCTCCCCTTCCCCAAGAGGCAGCAGGGAGTGACAGGTGGCACCCCGGAGACTGGGCTGGCGGGGGGGACCAGCTTTTAAGCCAGCTCCCCCCAGCACCGGTTCCTGTCCCCCCCCCCCCTTACTGCCTCTCATGGAGGCAGCAAAGGGGGGGCACAGCAGAGAGCACAGGACGAGGAGGGACTCAAGCAACCCCTGTTCACCCCGTGTTCCCTGTGGCACTTCTGCTTTTGACACGTACAAGAGCTTCAGAGAGCTCTTGTACATGTCAAAAGCAGAAGCGCCCACAGTGGGAACACATTTTCCCACTATGCCTCCACCTCCCCTGCCCCCCGCGATGAGGGTGCTGGGAGGAACCTGGCTCCTCCTCCCCACATTGCTGCTTCTCTCTGATAGAGGCAGCAAGGGGCGGGGGGGAAGCTACTAGTTGAGTTGCTACTCGACTATCCAATAAGGATTTGCTTATCAGATAGTCGACTAGTCACTAACATCCCTAACTCAAATATAGTTCTATAATCTGGGATATAATAATCATATTGCCAATTAATCTCCATTACCAAATGTGTTCTTTATTTGGTAAAATTACAGCTTTTGAATGAAATAGTACGGTATTTACATATTGGCTCATGAGCCACTGAAATACTTTTCAAGACAATAAAAAGAGTAAGTTATGGTTGCACTGCAACAAGGGAACAGGACTGTTCCCAAGAAAATAATGCAAAATGGTTTTATTGTTCTTATTCTACAAGCATTTAAAGCTAAATGATTAGGGTTTGCTTTCAGATGCTTCACAGTACAGTAAAACTCCAATAGTCCGGCATCCAATAGTCCGGCACTCCTGATAGTCCAGCATCAAAATGGCAAGAGCCTAGTGAATGAGCTTCGGCCAAAAATGAGTCACAAGGTAACAGCGGCAGCAGCTGAACTGAGCAAAAAGGGTAAAAAAGGCTTTAAAAAACTAAAACGTTACAGTATACTGTATACAGTATGTACAATAAAAAGGGTTAAGAACACTTTATATACAGTATATAATGTATACAGTATATATATAACCTGCTTATAGTACCTCCTGATAGTCCGGCATATCTGATAATCCGGCACCATCTAAATCCCATAGGTTCCGGATTATCGGAAGTCTACTGTACATTTCATTTACCCAATAGGCAAATCTACAGTCCTAAATCAGACACAGTACTTCCAGAAGAGTACTCAGTGTGGAAAAAGTGTTCTGAACATTTAAGGAGAAGAATACTCAAAGCTTAACTGAAAGATCACATAGTAAACTGACAATTTTGTTACAATCACAAATATTCTAATTAGAACATCTAGAGTACTTACTAAGTGTGGAACTGTATATGGAGCTGAGGAATATAGGAATGATGCCACTATTCATTGATGTTTTAATCAAATTACAGACACCCCAGTCCAAAAAATTAAATAAAATAAAAATAAATAGTTTCAACTGATGACAAAGATGACCCGAAGTCCCAACAAGCAGACACTCAGTAATTCATCAGAAAGGGTTCAGGTAATCGCCTCCTATGTGCATATAGCTTTCTGAATTATGGTAATCACCACCAAAAAACAATTAATACAGTGCCTTCCAACAACATGAATGCTGCCTTTAAAATATTCAGTTTTTCTAATGAGATACCTGAAAAATGCATTGGAGGGCATGAATAGGAAATTATACTAAACAATTTCTGTCCCTTTTCTCAACTGAGGACAGCTACTTTCCTCCATTTACCAACAGTGCAAAAAAACAGAATAATGGCCTGGGAAATAAAAGTGATATTTTGCTTAGGTTTTATAGATAGAGAGGAGAGAAACTTCAGGACAGTGTAATACAACCCCTCAGCAGCTCTTGGAAAAGTATTGTAGCTGATTGGCATACTGTACTATTTATGACAAAAAGTGAAAAAAAAAAAGCCTGAAGAACTAAAATTTGGCTCCTGATGACTGACGTTTCAAATTTTTCGGAAATGATAATGCAACATTTAAACACTGACAGGACAACAGAGTCCAGTCCAACATTTGTTATTTTTTCAAATATGTTCATTTTTTGAAGGAGGTAATAAAACAGAAGATCTTAGACTTGGTATGTGGAGCACTTCCTGGTGATCCACACACAGCTGGCTGGTCACATAATGCTAATTTCTCTTTGATTCCAGATGCTCAATAATCCACATATTACATACAGCTAAAATACTCTCCTAATATTAGTTTACCGTGTAAGCAATTGCTGTAGTTGCCTTAGGAATATTATATGTCTGCAGATGAACCAGGAAGTGGCATGTGCAGTTGTGACTAGGGTGTTCAGTACTCAATGAAGTCAATGCATGCTATAAAGACATCTGAGAACATCTGTAATCCAACACATATGGATTATGGTTTAACCTAATGGAAAACTGAAAAATGACTGCCCTGGGTTAAAATAAACTAGAGTAGGTGACAATATATTTATTTGGAAATATCAGCCCTTTTAATCTAACTGTTGGACACTTTTTTCCAATATAGTGTGTTATTAATCTTCCACACTATGTAATACCATTACTCAAAATCTCCAGTCCACATGTGATCTCTCTCACACACACACAATTATATAACACTACTTGCTTTACAAATACTTTTGATATCTGAGGGAATGTCTACACTACAGGGGAGATCGAAGCTGCCGCTGTCAATCTTCCAGGGTTTGAATTAGCAGGTCTAGTGAAGACCTGCTAATTCGAACTGAGAGGGGCACTCTGGCCAACATGGGCAGTCCTGCTTCCACGAGGAGCAAGGGAAATCAAACAAAGAGTGTGCTCTCTTCAACTTCCTGCAGTGTGGACAGCGCCAAAAGTCAAGTTAAGATATGCAACGTCAGCTACGTTAATTGCATAGTTGAAGTATCTTAATTTGGCCTTGTCCCATAGTGTAGAGATACCCTAAAAGAACAATATGAGAGTTAACTGTTATAACAAACACCCAATATTTAGGGATCTGACATACCAGATTGTAAGGGATACAAAGAGACACAATATTTCAAAAGTGACAGTAATTAAAGCTGCAATTAGGAATCCAACTTCCCACCACCTTTTCCTTTCTTAGGTTTTCATTAACTGCTTATTTTTTTCCAGTTCTCTCTTAAGAACAGCCAGTATAGCCGGACAGCACTGAGTGCAGGTTGCAATGGAAGCAGCTACTAAAATAGATGATACAGAACAAATATTTCCAGTGTCTTATGTTGATTTAAAAATCAAAGAACGCTTTTCTGGGTACCCATTCTGCAAACTGATCTACATGTGTATCTGGATCTGCCTGCACATGAAACAAATTGCAGGAAAAGATCAGTTGATATGATGAACAGTACACAAGCACAGGATTTGGAATTTACCTGTGTTATACGGCTGTTCTTTTTATGTGTACTCATATATGTGCTATTCATGCATCACGAGGTCATCCCAATGTCAAAAAAATTTCCATAGCATACATACATTTTTTTATATACATATATATATATATATATATATATATATATATATATATTCATTCCCTTTATGGGAAAAAACATAAAATCAACCAGAATCTTAAATAAACCTAGAATCTTAAATAAATGAATCACAAGTTAGGGGGTTCAGTTTCACCCAATATCTCCATATTGGTCCCGCTTTCAATGAGCTAAATTATCAATTACAATTCTGTGGTTTTTTCTTGCAAAGTTGCACACCTTCATGTTTTACATATTAGAAAGGTATGATCACCTAGTTTACAGATCAATGTACTTAAGTTTAATTTGTAATTTATGCAACATTAATACAGAATGACAGCTCCAATTTTCTTACTGGTTGCAATCTAGAAGAAAACTTAAATTCTCTACCAATTCCATTACGTCATCCCAGAAACCAAAACATCTTCTTTCTTTAAATAATTCCCATCTTTTCCACCTTGCCCTCCCACCAATGCACAATTACCGTCCCTAAAAAACTACACTTCCTCAGATATTAAAGACTCTAAAGACACAATTTCCAGGAGCATTGCTGCATGGATGCCTCCATCGCACTGACCTTCGCTTTTTCAATCAGACTGTTACATAACCTAGTGCTTGCGTGCAGTGTATGTGTTTCAACACCCCCCCCTTTCCAATCCCTTATTTAATGCTACACAAGGGAGAGGAGGGACATATGGGTCAGCAGGTTAGCGGTATCAAAGCCTAAACGGTTCAAGATCACAAACGGAGCACCCCCATCGTCAGACACACTGCCTTCTCCCCTTTTTATAAGTTCCTAGCAGTCTCCCGTTACATAATTTGTAAGGTCTAAAAGTTACAACATTGCAAGACTATGCTGAAGGCTGCCATCCCGAACAATCCCCGTGTGCCAGCAATGGCAATTAAAGCAAATTGAAGCCTATAGACTGGAAGCAATTGGGGAAGGGGGGGAGCAGCTTGTGTAACAGCCACAAACTACTGCAGCTTTGAAAACATTCAGAGAACTCCACCGCATTTATTAAGGAAAATTTCTCCAGTGTTTCTGATTAACCTCGTTACATAACCGGCTTGCATTCCAAATCCACTGTCTCAAGCTCTCTAAATATACATTTTTTTTGCAGCCAAAAGCTTGCTGCACACAAAAACCTTCCCCATCCTCCCGTCTCCTCCGGAGCCCGCTCTTCCTCGCCTCCCCCCTTCCCCCCCGTTGCATTTGCATAACTGCGCGGTCATTATTCGGAAATTGCCTCTAATTAAATGTTTCAGCGTGTGTCATCTCGCTGGCTTTTACTGTACTCGGATTCTCTGAGTGGGAAGCTGCCTGGGAAGGGGGGCGTGGCCAAAATGGGAAAAATACTGTAAAACACAAGCCAACACATGATCAGCCATATTCCAAACAACAACAACAGCACACACTCCCGGAGAAATCGTTGTGCCCCGCACCCCCTGAAAACGTTCCCCGAGTCCCTGCAATCAGCTGGCCCAGGACTCGGGAGCCTGCGAGGGCTGTGCGCGCCAGGTTGGCTGTCATTGCTGTAACAGATCAGTATGTGTATTTATTTGATTCCCACCCATCCCCTAGTGAGCCTACCGAGTGGGTTTCCCCCTTGAATGATCACAGCGATTTATTCATTGTCAGCGGGAATTAAAGCTACATCTTTGCCCCTCTCGCTTTTTTTTTTTTTTTTTTTTTGCGCAAATCCTAAAAATATTTTAAACCCACCGACTTTAATCGCTCGCGCTCCTATGCAATGGGGGGGGGGGGGCAATGTTTCTCCCTCTCTCCCAGTATCAACCAGCCAGCGCTAAAACGCTGTCGATACTTTCAATAAAAGTGGGCTGGAAATGCTATAAACAATGCCCAATTTAAATTGGCCAGCACGTTTCCCGCTGACCCGTACTACTAAACACGCGGTGTGCAGCATGAGAGTGCTTAAGTCATCAATAAACCAGCAATTAAAGGCTTTTGTGTGTTTCTTTGCAATATGTTGTCACAGGGGGGAGGGAGGAAAGGAAAATCCACGCGAGACTCGGAAGAGCCCCTCTCTGGAAAGTTGTGCACCTTCACGAAAACCCCAGGAGATCATCAACTTTGGAGACGGATATTTTTTTAACCACACCGCAGACCACGGCTGTCAAAAGAGCGGAGAAGTCAATCGCAAATCAGCAACCGCCTCATTAATCAGAGCGATCCTATCCAACTCCCCCATTCCCCACCACAACCCTCTGCACATCAGAGCAGAAACTGTCAAAAGAAGGAGAGAGAAAAGAAGGGGGGAGGGGAGAGGAGGTCACTGCAGCTTTAAAAGTTTGTTTCCTTGCCTTCTAATGACCTTACTCTTGGGCTGGTTTGTTGTTAATTATGTAATTTCAGGGGCATCGTTGCCAGCTGAGTTTTGCAGGCGAGAAAAGGGAAAGCACCGAGCCACGCTCGCTCGCTCTCAATATTTTCCCTCCCGTCTGTCCCTCCGCCTGCAGCAATGAGAAGAAGCTGGAAAAGTTTGCCGGATTGGAGGCAGCGGGGAGTTGCTTTTCTGCGCCCGACTCCCAGCAAACCCCCCCAGTTGGTGCCCGGGGCTCCACTGCTGCATTTCGCCCTTCTCTCCTGCCCCCTCGCTCTGTGCCCACCTCCCTACCCAGCGCGCCCCCTTGCCCGCCTCTCCCTACCTCTGCCGCCGCCGCTGTTGGAGTAGCTCTGCCTGCGGGCTGCAGCCGGCGCTTCGCTTTTCCGGGCCGGCTCCAGGGTGCCCGGGGTGTCCCTGGCGCCGGCGGCCGGCTCGGAGACGCTGCTGCCCGGCTCGGGGGCGGCGGGATCGGGGGCTGCCGGAGCGGACTCCATGTTTTTCCCGCTGTAGCTGGCTCGGCGATGGCGAGCTCCTGCACTCCCTCTATCTTCTGCTTGCAGCGCGACTCTATGGTCGGCGGCGGCGGCGGCTGCAGCGGGGAGAGCGCGAGCCGGGGCCGGCTGGGAGCGAGCGCGCCGGGCTGTGACCACAGGCAGCGCTAGCGAGAGCCCCGCCGCCTCCCTCCGCCCTCGCAGCCACGCGCCGCGCGGGCTGCCCAGCCCCGACACCGGCAGCGGGGGGGCTCTGGCTGCACAGCCGGCGGGGACACGCCCAGGCAAACCCGCCTGCCCACGGCGGCGGGGAACACGCGCCTCCCGCCTCCACCAAAGCCCGTCTGGGGGGGGTCAGGCCCTCCCCCCTTGCGGGCGGGCAGGTGCCAGGCTGAGGAGCAGAGGGGTTGAGTCAGGGAGACAAGGGACTTAGGAGCCCCTCTCCCTGCCAGCAGGGCATGGCCCAGGATGTAGCAGCTGCCTCTGCAGAGAAGGGGACAGAAGTCCCATCACTGCACCCCTGGACCCAGACTGCCCACCTAAGGAGGGTCCCCCAAACTATTATGCCCTCCCCTTTCCAGCCAGGGCCTTTGGAGGAGCAAAAGCTCCCCTGTTTCCCCCAAGCAACAACTTCCTTGCCCAATAGGTGCTGAAGCAGCAGCAAGACATGCCAGATGGGCCAGGTGTTGCACAACTCATGTGAGACTCACCCATTTAGCAGATCTGTCACACATCTGCACAACAGGCAAAATCTCTCACAGTCCCTATCCCCTTCTCTCACACACAGATTAAGACACTTTTGGGTGAAATACCCTTCAGCCTAGCGCACACAGGTGGGATGCAGAAGACCATGAGTTGCAGTCTCATTTCTTATAGTGAACGATGTAAAACATGATTCTTCTGTCTTCACAACCATTACTACTGACCCAGGCCTCATAGTCCCCATCCCAGAAATCAGACAGCTTTCATGCACCCTCTTTTGCAAGATAACACAAATTTAACAAAACCACAGTTGCTGGGATTAGGAACAAAACACACCTTGAATATGAGAGAGGCAAATCTCAGCCAGACTGCCTTTAAAAATAAATCTATGTGCTTGGCTTTCCTGTTTTTAAGTACTGCTCCAACCACTACATCATGCCCTGCATCAGTCAGGAAAAGAACCTATGAATCCCAAGAGCCAACATTCACAGCTTTCTCACATGTAGTTATATAACATACTGTATGACATGTCCAGCTCTAGGGCCCTGTTCACAAATCAGACAATATCCTACTCACTACCAGTTGTTCTTTTAGCTCACTTGTAAAATATCTTGGCTGGGAATATGAAGGTCCTGAGTTTAAATCCACTAACCATCTATGCAGGAGGAGGAAATAACCATATCCCAGTGCAAATATACAATGGTGCTCCACTGAGATGACACAATCTATGTTATGAAGAGACTGAACAGCATAAGAAACATTTTGCCTTTGTTCCCAGAGAAGGCATAAACTCCAGAAGGTCAGGACTTAATTTAATAACCTCACTTTTCGTTGCCCCGAAAGGCTACAAAGCTTTTCCATTTGCATCAATGCTCTGAGGCCAGCCCAGCTTAGTAGGGGTCAGAAGTTGTTCCCATCTAATGAATGTTGGTGGTCCCTCTATGATGCAAGTTTAGTGGGTTAAAATTGCAGCTTCATCATTTTTTTTTAAACTATCTGTCTGACTCAAAAGAAAAAACAAGAATTGCAAAAGCCACAGAAATTACTTGAACTACCTGTTACCCCTAACAAAAGTTTCTCGCATCTTCCAGATACAAGTTGAGGCAAGGTGACAAGGCGTTGAGTGTTGGGAAGCTTGCTTTGTTCATAAAAAGAGGACTTCAGTCCTGAAATCTGACAAACCAATGCCTTTCATCAGCACTGGGAACAATGGGACTATATGTCAGAGAAAGAGTTACACACATGAATGTTTACTGGACATGATGCTTTTAGAATACCGCAAACTTTAAATAATCAGGAGATTTTGTTTGTTGATTTTATATATATATATATATATATATATATATATATATATATATATATACACATGCAGAGATTAAGTACATCCACCCTATTTATGGATAAATATTTTTCATGTAGGCTTTTGTTTTTTTCTGTTGGCAAAACTAAGTAAATTAAATTTGCAAATTAATTAGCAAATTAATTTTCCTAAGGGAGACAAAGGAAGAGACTGAAGCTTTGAAAACTGTGGTATGACAATGTACAGTAGGGTTTGGTTGTTGGAAAGTGAGGTTTCTTCAAAAACTAAAAATAAGGGAAAATAGACAAGGAGAAAGTGCTAATGTTCCTAACAGAGATTTAAATCAACGCACAAGAGAGAGTCTCTCTCAGCAGCACTTCTCTATAGCTCACGAGGAGCAAGAATCAGCCAAAGCAGAGCTAGCACCTAAATTAATACAGCTCAAAAGGCAATATCTCTTCATTGGAGTGTTTCAGTAACATCCACACAAGAAATGGACAAAGCGGCCCTGTCGTTCAGTAAAAACAGAAGACAAAGCCTCTGGAGAACTTAAATTCAGTGTCAGAGAAACAATAGCAGCAGGAGCTTCCTCACATTTTATATAATTGGGGAGAAACAACCATTGCTACAGTCTGACTATGGGGCATTATGTCAGAGGTACTGGAAAAGATTATTGCTCAGATTAGCTCCCTAACTAGGCAGCTATCAAGCAGCCCTTGCTGATTTTGCAAGCTCAAGCATGGAACAAAACAGCAAGCAGCTGAGCCCACTTCACTGCCACATACACAAGGTCAGTGGGAGGCCACAGACACATACACCATCCTTCATCCCCAGCAGCCCTCTTAGACACCATGTCCGTGCCTCTCTGACCAATTTTGTGACTACTCAAGTGAAGCTGGCGGCTGCAACTTTCATATTCTCTAGGAGAAGTTTGAGATACAGCCAAATATCCTTAAGTGAAGGAAAGAAGGAAGGATGGATGGATGGATGGACGGAGGGCTATATTTTGGGCTAATATTACCCTGGCAGCATTGGATTTTCAGTGACCAAAAGGAAAGAAGTAAAGATGGCAATGAGGAAAGAAAAGAACTTAGTCTGAAGAGGGAGAAGAGCATTATTCTAATAAACATTGGCACTGCAACATTCCCTCTTGTTGTCACTCCCTAAGGTCAAGTGTCCAGCCGAATATACATATAGGCATGAAAAAAGCTGGTCAAAATTTTTCTAAGAAAAAATGGTTGGTTCGTTTTTTCAGAAAGTGCCGATTTGCTGAAACAAAATATTTGGCCAAATCTATTACAGATTTCATGAAACTTGAGTAAGAACATAAATAGGTTTCCACTGCCAACCCCAGATTCCCGACTATTGACACAGATTTCCTTTTGGGAACACCATGTTTCACTGTTTCCAAATCAAAATTTTCAAGGTTTTCAAATCACAAGAAATTGTCTGTCAATTGTCTTTCATCCTGATTCCGAACAAAAGCAAATTACTAAGGTTTTTTGTAAACCAAAATTCCTGAGTTCAGACAGGAGTACTACAGATAGGATGACCATATGTACAGTTTTGGTCAGGCCAGTCCCTTTCTAAACCCTGTCCCAGACGTCCTGACTTTTTGGCAAAAGTGGGCAAATGGGGGCACAGAGGAACATTTAGGGAGGCCAATAGAACACAAGGCATTTGGCATTGAGGCTTAGGAAGTCAGCGCAGGCCAGAGTGAGGCTGAGACAGTCAGGCACAGTTCTGATGGCATGGGCTTGGGCAAGCAGCCACTCCAGGTGGCTTAGGACAACAGGGGAGTTGTTTAGGGCGGTGCTGGAGGGTAGCCCTCCCCCCCAGTTTGAACCCCTGAATTTCATATTTGAGGTCATCTTAAAACACATGCTCAACCATGGAACAACAAAGCAAGCAGCTGAGGCGGCTCTTAACTGCAAAGGAGATGGCCCTGCTCCCAGCTTTACCATTGGGGCAGTGCATTTGTTTACAAACAGAGGAAGGAAGGGTGATTAAGATAACAAAAGGCTTGTCGTTCAAGTAATCGAAAGATCCTTAGGTGACATTGAAAACATTGCCAGCTACTCCGTTTAAAAATGGGGAAAAACAGGAAAAAAAAGTAGGCATAAATAGTGATGTGCTGCATGGGTCTGTATTGGGATCAGGGCTGTTCAATTTATTCATAAATGATCAAAATTACTGGAAATAGTTAAGTCCAAAGCTGACTTATAGAGTTACAAAGGAAACACAAAATTGGGTGATTGGTCAGCCCAAGATCAGATGGAATTCAGTGTTGATAGTTACTTATTCCTCCACTAACATAACACCAGGTCACCCAATTGCATTTATAGGCTGCAGATTTAAAACAAACAAAAGTAATTATTTCTTTGCAGTCAACCTGTGGAACTTTTTGCCAAGGGATGATGGAAATGCCCAAACTATCCCAGAATTCCAATAAGAACAGAGTAAGTTCAAGGAGGGTAGATCCATCAATGGCTACTAGCTAGGATGGGCAAGGATGGTGTCCCTAGTCTTTTGCCAGAAGCTGGGAATGGACAACAGAGGACAGATCATTTAATGATTGCCTCTTCTGTTCATTCCTTCTGAAGCACTTGGCATTGGCCACTATTGGAAGACATGATACTGGGCTAGATGGACCATTGGTCTGATCCAGTGTGGCCATTCTTATGTTCTTATATATAACCCAGATGTATCTGCACCCTGCGGTAACCCACTAGACCCCACTTCCCTCCCAGAACTGAGATATAGCTGAGGAGTCCTGACTGTGTTTCTCTCTTTCTCCACAGAGGTAGTAACAATGTAAAAATATACGTTGAAATTTTAAGCCTAACCAGTGCCCTTTCCATGAGATAACGGAATATGTTAGTATTAGAGCTGAGTGGATCTAATATTGATTTAATTTTCTTTCTTTTATATAGGAGTCAGCTGACAGGAGCCCTGTATCTAACCGCTGAGTTGTCTGCCAGAAAACTAGACTTTTCAAGTGCCTTGGTAGCTCCTGGAAAGAGGTGATGTGTGGGGGGAGAGGGAAGGCAGGAGGGCAGACAGAATCAATCCTCCCCGCCTCTCCGATTGGCTTCTTGGCTTGTACTGAGCATGCTCAGTAACACTGCTGAAGCCGCTGTCCTCAGTCTGCCCCACCATGCCCACACTCTTCCCTCCTATCATGACATGCACAGGTTGACCCCACCCACCAAAATCTGAAACCCCCTCCCCTCCAACAGCCTGTGCAGGGGAAAGGGAGTTCAGGTGAGCACTGATTCCAGACAGCTCAGGCCAGTTCCACCAGTGTCCCAATTTTAATTTTTGTAAATATGGTCACACTACTTGTAAAGCCCTATGTAATTCTCCTCACCATAGAACACACTATGTGCTATGCCCCAAGCCAACTCCAGTTCTCTATCCGAAGTCCTTTCAGATACTTGTGGAAATGAGCCATGGCAGAAAAATCAATTCCCTGAATGATCTCTCTCCTGCTTTGTACTGAAAGTTAAATTCTTCTTCCATTTGTGGTTGTCAGGACCATGTAGGAAGAGGATCCTTCTCTACGGTTCATTGAACTTCTTTAAACAGGCGAAATGGTGTTGCTGGCCTATGCAGGTATACAAAGGAAGGTGGGGAGAAATGTTTGGTTGGAGGAGAAAGTGCAACATGAGTTCCTGAAGAGATTATTTCCCCGTGGCCCCACAAAATCCAAGACCAGCTCTGACCAGCCCTCATAACAAGATATGTAACAAATAAAATGGCCTGGATTTTGGTGCTGATTCTGCAGATGCTGTGTCAGACAAGTTGGGACCTTTGCATAAACTATTGTCCTTTTTTAGAAGAAATTGTGTAATCTAAGTATCATTGCACATTAATTATTGGAACAGTGTCTTCAGAACACAGAAATGAATCCACAGGTGTTGGAGCAATACACATCCACAATGTGAAATAATGTAGGTGGACTGTCAAGTTGGTGCAATAGTAGCATAAGTAACAGTTAAGGAATAATGCATGTAGCCACCAAAGATGATAGATGGCATGTATTACAAGAGTCTCAAATTCCCAGCCCATAGACCATCACTGTCCAGTGCTGTTGCGCAATCAGGCCCAGGAGTCCCAGTGGACTGAGGGGTATCATATCTGTTCCCATCCCCCCAAGTCCTGCCCCTTTCTGCCACTTCTCTGCCCTTTCCCCCCATGGCACCCTCTCCCTCCTCAGAGATTGCCAGAGGTTTGGGGCGGGGGAAGAGGGGATGTTGGTGCAGGGTGGCAGCAGCAAACAGAAAAATGGGAAAGGTCTCAAAGATGTGCCACGGATTGCAGGAAAGGAGTTAGATGCTGGAGATAATGGGGGAGAGTAATAGATATTCAGGAGAAGCTTATTTCAGTCATTGATGGAGAGGGCCCTCTGATGGGTCTTCAGATGCATCAGTTCATATGGAGCTAACGGTATATATTTTTCTAGGCAATATTAAGGATATACTCACTTTTACATAATTCCCTCTTAAAATAAGCGCTTACATTGTATGCAGCCATTCTTTGCTGCATATCCTCAGCTGTAAATTGTAATGATTTATATAACTTAATTGAAATTGTTTTGCTGGTTAAAGTTGGCACTGCAATTAAAATAACAGACATGGCTTCCATTTGAAATATCTGCTACCTGTCTGTACCTGAAAACAACTTTAAGTAACTTACCCAACGCACTAAGCTCTAGCAAAAAATACTGGTTCCATGTTTGGAACCTGAGCATTTGGCAGTAATTCAATCAAACATTTATTCAGAATTTTAAACATCTGCTCTAGGATAAAGGAGAAGAAACAAGAAAATGAAAGAAGAGCAATGTGAAGGGTAAGGAGAAGCATTATGACTAAATTATTAAAGCCTCGTCTTTCATATTTGTAATTATACATGCACACACACAGAGGTAACATAATTTATATAAGGATAGGTGCTCTTCCCTCAGCCCTTAAATGAAGCAGAAGTGTGGGCTGCTGGCCTCACATACAGCTCAGCAGAAGTCACTGGTTAGACTCTTTTGTGGAACAGTTTCTTCTATGCTCTGCAAAGTTACAGTGCCTAGTCCACAAGCTCATTGTTTGATGAGCTACTACTTTCACTTCCCTCTCCTGAAGTTTGGAGTTGGATTCTTACTGGATCCCTTACTTATTTCTGAAAAGGGCTGAAATGAAGATTGTGTAAACCAAATTAATTCTTTACCACTCATCTATACGCTACTGACCATATTCACAGTCAGTATCTCCTGATGTAAAGGGTGAATAGTAACAGCACAAACATGTTTCTAACTGAGCAACAAAAGTAAGGCAAATGACACAGTGATTTCAGTCTCCCACAGTTGGCTTTCTTAATAGCTTTTATTTCACTGCTGTTTTCCTACAATTTGTTAATAAAATTATTGAATATCTTCCTGTAGGAATCTGAGCAGCTTTATGAGGTCCCACACAATTGGAGACAAACCTCTTTCTCCCACAAAACTGAATTAATTGAATTTTGAAGAACTTTTGTCAAACCTACTCAAACTGTCTGGTGAACCAAGGGAGACCTGGATGAGAAAGTCTCCTAAGGATGAAATTTTTCTTCCTAGAAGAGGGGGAAATTAGGTATTTTAACAAAGACTAGAAAAAGAGATGGCCATTTCTAAAAAGGTTCAGAGATTAGGCTCTGTTCAAGTTTTATTATTGTTTGTTTTAATTAAATCCCATTCATATATGTTAATTTTAACACAGTTTCCTTAACTAGCCACTTCCACAAATGCAATGTTGTTATGTAATTCAAATAGTTAGCCTACACATTAAATCTGAATGATAATTAGTACCATTTGTACAAGATTTTTTCAAAATATAATTGGGCTAGCAAACTTTTGAGGGGATTTAAAGCAACATAGGAAAAGTAGCTGCAGAAAACAGAGTCCTTAATATTACATATACAGCTATTGCTCAAATTGAACTAGGCTTGGTCTCTACTAGACTAGGAAGATTGGCTTAAAATACACAACTCCAGCTATGCATTTTGGTTTACCGTAAGCTGAGCCTTGGCAGTGTCCACATAGCAGGAGGCCGATGGGAGCAAATGCTCCCATCAGCTTCCCTTACTCCTTGCAAAAGTAGGAGTACTGGTCATCAGTGGGGACTGCCCTCAGCATTCGATTTACGGGTCTATACTAGGTCCACTAAATCGAACACCAGAAGATTGACCTCTGGAGCACTGATCTTCTGGTAAGTATAGACGCGTCCTGAGTGCCTGTCATGCTCCCACTGAGCTTTGCCAATGATAAAACTCCTAAATATCTCAGCAGAGAGTCAGTAAGTTCCAAGTTACTTTTGTTTTTGAGGGAGATTTTGAAAACTCAGATAGTTCAAACTCACTTGAAAAGTTCATTTCTATTCAAAATCAGAAAAGATTCACGCTGACAAACCAACAGTATGTAAAAGCAGGAAGATTAGTCTACATCTCCATCAGTATTCCTAGTCCTTCATATAATGTAAGGCTGTAAAAATGGTGCTTCATATTATATTGCTTAAGAACCAGCACATATATATGTAATCAAGGCAATAATTGCATAGCCACTGTTGTAATGCATACACCCAAGGAGGCAGAGTGAAGACAAAATGCTTAGTGGTAGCTTTGGTATTTCCTGAATCTAGTGGTTAATATTCTCCACAGAATGTATTTGAAATTTCCTAGGAGTATGAAAAGAAAAACGATTAAAAAAACAACAACTGCACTTTTTAACCTACCTGAAAGTCTTAATCCTGTAGACCTCCTACTGGGGAGGGGAATGATGTAGAGGATGCAAGCATGCCCTCACTCCACTCAGTCCTCTCCATTAACAGGATGTTGTCTTTCAGCCACCCTAAAACTTTAGATATTGCATCCCTAATGTCTGATTTAAAAAAAACCAAAACAACTCCCCTCCCTCCCCACTCCCAGCAGTCTCTTCAGCTCAAGCACAAAACTGAAGTGTTGGGGTTTAGATTAGCATTAAAATTGAATTACATCACAGAGTTGACAGCTGCAATTTTAATTTTAATTAATTATTCATCTTTTACATAATGTTGGGCTTAATTTAATTAACATAGCAGCTAGTAAAATATTTTTATTTGGAAATTAGAAGATTTTCCTGGTGTTGCTTGGGTCCTAAATTCAATTAATTTTTAGTTTTTGGAAAATACAATGAAAATGTACGTGTTTCATTTGAATCATTGCTCTGGTCTGGGGCTGAGGATGAGGGGTTCAGTATGCAGGCTGCCCCAGGTAGAGAAGACAACCTCAGCCCTTTCTCACCACAGCAGGTTGGAACCAGGTGAGAAGTGCCTTTCCATAACTGCTGCAGATCCAGCAGGCACAACTGGGGGAGGAGTGCATGTCCCCCAGCTGGGGCAGGTCCAGGTTAGGCTAGGTGGGAGCATCAGAAGGACCACTTGTCCCCCAGCAATGGCAGCTCTGGGTGGGGTACCATGGCTGGTGGAGGAGGTGCCGCCTCCACTGGCCCCAGCATGGAGCAGACATGGCTGTGGGGGGGCAGGCATCCTCTCCCATAGCCACTACATAGAGTTGCCACAGATGGGGGGGCACAGCCCCCCCGCTGGCCCAGAATGGAGCTGTGGTGGCAGCTCTGCCCTGACGCTAGTGGGCAGACGTGGAACTCTGCTTGTCCGCCCTCAGCCCCTGCCCTCCCTAAACCCATCCTAAACCCTCTTTCCACATTCGCTCAGTTATGTCAGTTTTGAGGACTCTACTTGATTTGGTGATTTGGCCTTTTTTCTGTTTGGTTTTATGAGAAGCAATCCCGTTCCAGGCACGTCCTGTTTTCCTGGCACAACCAAACCTTTCCATTGCTTTAAGTTATAATAAGATGAAGCTACATACCAAATTTGGTGGTCCTAGTTCTTACCAGTTAGGAGGAGTTCTTGAGCAAACAGATACACAGACACATAGGGTGTGTCTAGACTACAGGGTTTTGTCAACAAAAGTAGCCTTTTGTCAACAAAACTATACCAGCGTCTACACTACCACCGCATTCTGTCGACATTAAGTCGACAAAACGCGACAGTTTTGTCAACAGCGGTAGACCTCCTTTTACGAGGAAGAACGCCTTTGTCGACAGAGATCTGTCAATAAAAGGGTGTATGTGGACGCAGGGAGCCAGGGAGTCCAAAAAAAAAAGGCCTCCAGGAAGAAGCCCTGGTGGACAGTCCATCTGCATGCCTGGCACCTCTATTGTTCCTGTCTGCAGCCATCTTTTAAAGAGATAGGCACCCTGCCAGCCATTAGTGGCAGGAAACCAGCCACAGCACATGGCCATTCCTGTCCCACAGGATCCCAGGCATGTCCCAGCCCCAAGACCATCCTGGCACTTCCAGGGACTCTTCTGAGGACCCACCCAGGGGCTCCAAATGCCGGGCACCGGCATGGTCTGGGACAGAAATAAAGAGCCTCCTCGAGGTGTGGTCCGAGGAGGAATCCTTACAAGCCCTCCACACATGCTGCAGGAATGCGGAAATTTATAGCTGCATGGCCCATGGACTGGCCAGGAGAGGGCACCACCCCTGCACCCTGGAGCAAGTGCGAGCCAAAGTTAAAGAGTTGCGCTGGGGTATGTGAAGGCCCAAGATGAGAGCTCCTGCTCTGGGGCAACCCCACACTACTGCCCATACTACACAGAGCTGGCACACATTCTCGGCAGTAGGGAAGCCTGGACACCGCTGTGTCTCATGCAGTCTGGGTTATCAGAGCCTGTGGTGGAGGAACCAGAGCAGGAGCACGATCAGTCCAGGGAATCTGGAGAGCGAGACCTGTTGCTGGAGGAGGAGGACGACGACAACACCGTGACCCTCACCCTGGAGCCGGTCACCCAGACCCCAGAGGCCTCCCAGGTGTCTTCAGATGTTGGGGAAGAACCAGCAGGTGAGTGCTGTGAGGTTGTGCCACACACAGGGTGTGGGAGGTGGGTGCACAGTGGGTGATGCACAAGAGAAACATGTCATGCTCAGCCTGGACAGCATGCAGCTGGCTGTGCATGTGCAAACACATGCAGTGGTAGTGTGTGACACGTGGGTGTGTGCCACGTGGTGCCAGGAGCCATTTCCACAACACACATGGGTGGGTTGGCAGTGTGAGGGGGCATATGGTACCATTGGCACTTTGGGGACCCTGTGATGCTCAGGCTGATGCCCAGCTCACACATGGTGTTACTTTCAGAACCTCTGAGTCCCCTGTCTGAAGGAGAGTCCCTTACAGCGAGGGCATGCCCTCGTGGACAGTTGTTACACGCATGACTGATTATCTCTTCCTCTTTTCCTCCACAGCCGGACCACCTGTGCAAGAGGGCTGCAGCCCCCCAATCCCACCTCCATCTCGGGGACACAGGAACCGCAGGCACTGGCGTGCTTATACAGAGGTTCTGAAGATGCATGTGGCAGCCCTGCAGGATCTCAACAAGACCCTGAAAGAGAGGACGGAGGCAGAGGCTCTGTGGCATGATTGTCTGCTGGAAGAGCTTGTACAGCAGCGCACTTCCATTTGTGCCATAATCTGTGAGGTCTGTGGCTTGCCTGCTCCTGTCCCTGGTACCACTCCTCTGGCCTGCCATGACCCTGCCCCACCAAACCCCCCATCCCCACCACTACCCACTTTTCCCCTTGCACCTCCCTCTCCCCAGCCCCCATTCCCCAGACCCCCTCTTCCCCAGCCCCCCCTTTCTCCCTGGCCCTCCTCTCCCCCTGGCCCTCCCAGACCCAAGTGCATCTCCTCTCTCCTGTTCAGCACTCTGTCAGTCGCCCCACCCAACACCGAGGCCATGGTGGTCCCCGCACGCAAGGGGGCAGGAGCTTGCGAGCAGGGAAGCACCATCCCACCTGAACCCCCTCCTCCCTCCAGGTTCTAAGCCCCCTCACCCCCTCCAGGTTTTAAGCACCCCCACCACCCCAGTTACAGACAATGTTGGTTATTTAAGAAAATGTTTATTTTTGAATCAGAATCTATGCTTTGAGAGAAAACTATGTACAATGAACAAAAGGTTTTATATTTTAGCAACATTTCTAGATGCTTTCAGTTAATGATATTGATAACAACAAAACAGAACTTATTCTTTTCAAACAAAACCTGTGGTTTATTATTTCTAGAAAGAGGGTCAGGGTCAGGGTTATGGAGGTAAGGTTGTATTGGGCCAAGGCCAAGCCCCCATAGAGGAGACCCTCGGGAGACTCAGTGGGCTCCTTCAGAGAATCGCTCCCTAAGGGCCTCCCAGATGTGAACACTAGACTGGTGAGCCTGGCGGATGGCAGCTGTCCGGGGCTGCTTAAATTGCCTCTCCGTGCCATCAGCACCTGTACCCCACCCTGAAAGGAAAGCCTCCCCTTTTCTCTCCACGAGGCTATGGAGAATGCAACACGCGGCCACCACCTCAGGGATGTTGCATTCCCCCATTTCTAGCCGTGTGAGCAAGCAACGGAATCTCCCTTTTAAACGTCCGAATGCACATTCCACCTGGATGCGAGCTCAGCTAAGATGAGCATTAAACTGCTCCTTGCTCGCATCCAAGTGGCTGGTGTAGGGCTTCATCAACCACGGCATCAGGGGGTAGGCGGCATCAGCCACAATGCACACCGGCATGTGCACATCCCCAAGGGCAAGGTGCTGATGTGGGAAAAATGTTCCTGCCTGCAGCCTCTGGTAGAGGTAGGAGTTCCTGAAGTTGCGGGCATCATGTGCCCGCCCTGACCACCCAACACAAATGTCAGTAAATTGTCCCTGGTGGTCGACCAGGGCTTGGAGCACCATTGAAAAGTAGCCCTTCCTGTTAATGAATTGGGCTGCTCGATGGGGCGGTGCACGGATTGGGATGTATGTCCCATCGAGCGCTCCTCCACAGTCCGGGAAGCCAAGGGCAGCAAAGCTGGCCACAACGGTGTCCAGGTCTCCCAGACAGACGAGCCTGTTCAGCAGCTCGGAATTGATGGCCCTCACCACCTGCAGAAAGAGACAAATAGACAGACAAGAAAAATGTTAGACAGGGTGCTTGAGCCCTTGGGAGGAGAACACCTCCAACCTGCCCCCCCAAACACCCCGGGAATCCCCTCCTCAGGACCCCCTCACCCTCCGGAGCAGTGCAGGGTGAGTGGAGGAGCTCCCTTCCACTCCCACTCCACCCCATCCCCCACTCCTCCTTGCCCTTTCCTGACGGTCCCTCTTTTTCACCCCCCAGCAGTGACTGTCCCCCTAGAATGACTTACCTCCATCAAGACGGCCCCAACAGTAGACCTGCCCACGCCAAACTGGTGTCCCATGGAGCAGTAGCTGTCGGGCGTTATGAGCTTCCAGGGGGCAATAGCGACCTTCTTTTCTAGGGGGATGGTGTGGTGCAGGTGCATGTCCTGTCATTGGAGAGCAGGGGCGAACCAGGCACACAGCTCCTGGAATGTGGCCTTCCACATCTGGAGGCTGCGGAGCCACTGCTGGTTATCCCACAACTCCATAACGAGATGGTCCCACCAGTCGGAGCTGGTGTCAAGCCTCCAAAAACGCCTCTCCAGGAAGAAGTTTGGAGGCAAGGGCATTGGTCCTGCATCCCGGGCGAAGCTTTCAAATCTCTGGTCTGGGTCCAGATGGGGAAGGAGCATCATGACTATGTCATGCAGATGCAGCAGAACTTGCAGAATGATGGTGTGGGGCCCTCGCCTGCCCAGGGGCAGTTCTGGCTCCATGGCAAAAAAAGGGATCAAAATCAGAAAAACCTCCAAAAAAACCCAAACTGTTGTGGTGTCCCAGGAAGCAGGGCACTCACAGCAAACACTGCAAAACCTTTGCTGTCCCTCTAGGAGGTAAGCAAGGCAGCTGCAGGAGCAGAGCAATGGCTGTTCAGGGGGCTCCCTTTAAGCACACGTCTCTGCAAAGGGCAGGCAGCAGCACCAGGAAGTAAATGCTGCCCCCATGCCCTGCCAGAAGCGGTTCCGGGTGCCTTCTTTTGTCAACTGAGCGTCCGCCAGTCTGGACGCTCTTCGTCGACAGAGGCTTTGTTGACAGTATCTGTCGACAAAGCGTCTGTTGACAAAAGTCTGTAGTCTAGACGTACCCATGGAAAAATTATCTCAAATATATAGTAGGTAAAAAAAGGAAGTTATCCACTCTGTGCAAAGGTCATCCAGCAAGGCAAAAGTTATTAAAAATATATGTTCTTTGTTTTGTGTAACTCTTAGAGAATTCAGCATCCCACAATATAAAACCAGAGTTAGGACACAAGGTTAGAGCCAAGGAAACAGCACATAGGAAGACTGCATCTGAAATCTAAAATGGAAAATCTATTTAGTGATTACATTTGCATTGGAGATAAACACATATTACTTAGTAAGATGCCAAACTCAAGCAATCAGGCTTCGTTATTTGAGTGATCATCTGATTATTTTTTGCTCTAGTTTTACACAGTCAACGCTAGCTACAGTAAACAGTCAGGTCACCAGGCTTTCAGGTAGTTAAAAACTTTTGCAAGGGTGGGGATAGAGAGGAGGATCTGAAAAGAGAGTTCTTCATGTACTGACAATTTCACAGATCTGCAGGAAGTGTATTACTTATATAAGATACTATTGATGGCATGATTCCTTGTGTTGTTACATTTAGAAGATAAATATATTGCACCCATGTTCTGAGTCTGAAGTATCAGTTAGTGCACGCATGTATGCGCACACACACACAAGTGCACTTGCAAGGAAGAAGAATCACTCATAGCAGATATAATAATTCCAGTGTGTCAAAGATTTACAAGACAGAAAAATAAAGTTATTTTCTTTTTACAGAAATAAGAGAGAGGAAAGGAGATAAAAGAAGCTACTGACCATACATAAACATGACATTTATAATAGTAAGAAAATCTGTGATTTGTTTTCACCATGATGTTTTCTACATGCCTAGAGTGTAATGAAGTAGCTAATGGCTACTTGGTAGTCTACATACAAAGAGTTGGTGACTTTGGTCCAATTCCCAGTGTACATGTCCATATCATGAAAACCAAACCTCTGTCAGCTCTGATCAAATGCATCTCTTGCACTAGAGGCCACCCTAGGAAACACCTCAACAGGTGGACCAGCTGAGCCAACTTTAGGGGTAGAGTGGGATGAAGGACCTACCCATATCATTGAATAAACAACCAATTTGTTTGTTTTGCTTCCTGTGGCTCCACTTGGCTGTCAATGGTGAACTGCAGCCAATGGGAGCTGCAAGACTCCATGGCCAAGGAGCCTTTTGATAAACTAAATGAAGCGGCCCATTAGCAGCTCTCTCAAAGTGAGCCTGCACCCACTGTGGCTACGTCTACACTGTTGCACTATTTCAGAATACCGGAAGTACCCAGAAATAGCTATTCTGTGTCTTTTGAGCGTGCCTATTATTTCAAAATATAACAGGCTCACTATTTCGATGTCCCCTGTAAACCTCATTCCATGGGTTTTAAGGGATGTTTCAGAATAGCGCTTTATTTCAAAATTTGGTACAGTGTAGACAGCACTAAATTTCAAAATATGCTATTTCAAAATTACCTCAAAATAAGCTACATAATTTGCCACACCCTTTGAGAAACACTAATCTAGCAGCATGAAGACAATGCCTGTCACAACAAATGAAAAAATAACCAAATAAATAATATATTCCAGAATAATTTTGACATTTGAGAAGCCCCTGTGCCTTATGAGAATTGGCTTGTGAATATGAACATGCATAACTCAAAGATGCTTTATGCAAGCAGGTTATGTAACATATCAATTGTACAGTTATAATCTGTTGGATCTGTACATCTTATTTTAACATGTGTATCATTCTTGTATGTGAAGGTCGAAATAGGAAGTATGAGTCTGTTTATAGTTTTAAATGTGCTAATGAGAGCCATTACTGGTGCCCAGGAAGCCTAATGGTTTGGTGGTCAACACAATGACTTATAAACGTCCTTGTTTGTCCTGTAAGTTCAGAAGGTGGTTCATCTAGGGAGACATATAACCATAACATGTGGTACTGGAATCCATTTTGAACCTGGTGTCTTTCTATGGGAGGGGGGATGCTACACAAAAAGATTCCTGCCCTGGGGGAAAGTCTATTTAAACTATGGAAAGCTATTAGCTCTTGCCTTCAGCTAGCTTTTGAAACTGCCTGGCACAAAGAAATTTAAAGAGAAACAAAGAAATTTAAAGAGATGGAAACCTAAGTCAGGGTATGTCTACACTAGCCCCCTAGTTTGCATCTTCCCGGGCGCCGCCATTTTAGGCGCCGCCATCTTCCCGGGCGCCTTAGTCCGAACTCCGTGCCCGCGGCTACACGCGGTGGAGTAGTTCAATTAGGATCTCTAATTCGAACTGCGTACACCTCTCGTTCCACGTGGAGTAACGGTAGTTCAATTAGAGATCCTAATTGACCATTTACTCCGTGCAGCGTAGCCGCACGGAGTTCGGACTAAGATTTAAAATGGCTGCGCTGAAGATGCAAATGAAGCCCGGGATATTTAAATCCCGGGCTTCATTTGCAACTTTGAATGCCTACATTATCCTCCCTAGTTCGAAGTAGGGGGCTAGTGTAGACATACCCTCAGAGTAAAAGACTGACTCTGATTTAAAACTAAAACCTGAATTAAGAACAGCTTTTTTAGAGTAACAATTTGCATATGACAAGTTTCTTAGTGAATTAGAACTAGCTATGCATTTTCTATTCACTTTAATCTATCTGTTTTTACTTGAAACCACTTAAATCCTACTTTTCATACTTAATAAAATACACTTTTGTTTATTATCAAACCCATTGTAAATGATTGGTACCTGGGGAGAGCAACCACTGTTTCTCTTTCATCGATAAAGGGAATTTACCTGATCAGCTTTCACCATGTAAAACTTTTATTTGGAGAAAGATGGATTTATCTGGGGTTTTGATTCCTTTTGGAAGTTGGTTTCCTAGGTGCTATGCCCTAAAAATGCATCCTCCCACAGCTGAAGTGGTTCAGTGTCTTCATTGCTCTGCAAGGGGGCAGTAACCTCAACTCTGTCCCTTATCTGGAGGAGACCAGAGGATTAGGCCCGGCAGGATGGGGTGGTGAGGAGCACCAAAGAGCAAGAAGGCAGGTGTCAGTGGCATGATCAGCACACTGGGCAACAATCCAAAGGGGCCGTCTGTGACCACACCATCTCACAACAGTAAACTATATAAATTGAAGACAAAGATAGAAAACAGAGGGCAGCATATCGAGAAATATAACAAAGGCCTCAAGTTTAGTTTTAGATAATTTCAACTTTTTTTAAGAATCACATAACTTTAATTTCAAGTAGCAGGAGAAGTTTGGTAACAAAATAACCATCTTGATCTGACACGGGACTCTTGTTGCATCTTGAATTATGCAAATTAAATGTAAAAATCACTCACTGTTTTTGTAAATCTTCATAACTCTGATTCAAAGAACACAGAGTTATCTTAAAATAGCTCAGTGTGGGTCCCGGCCCCTAATAAAGTAATCCAGTTATATACAGTAGAAAAATCTTTCCAGAGAACACAGTGCCAATGCAATTAAATAGAAAAGTTATGTTTCTTCTTTTTAAATTGTTTTCTTTTTTTAATCAGAGGGAATAATCATGTTTCTTACAAGTAAAGCCATTACGTAAAAGTAAAAACAAACTATGCAGAAAACTCCTAACACTGTCTAGATATTCACATTTAAAAATATAATTGGCTTTCAGCTTTTATATGAAGAATAAAAATCCCTTTCTTACACATTAGTTTTAGCTTATGTTTGATGATTGTATCAGAGACATTTTAAAGTTACTTATACAGTTGAACTGAATTTGCAAAGGAAAAGAAAGAACCTTCAAGATACTCTTACATTTGAACATGTACCGGATTGTATGATATGTTTTTGCTATCTTATCTTCCATAGTGCATGAGATACTTTCTGAGTGGGACTTCTAAGTTCATGTTGCTTCTGCAATGAAGAAATTTCCCATATTCCATTTATTTATATTGTAGAAATGTAATCCCAAAGGAACTGAAAAGTAAGCAGCTCCGGGAAAACCCTTAAAGATAAAAATGCAAAAAAATCTACTAAAATGGCAACTCAATAGGTGAATTAAAGTCAACTCATTACCTATAAAGCCATATAAAGCTAAATTAAATAAATTAGCTAAATAAATTAGCTAAATTAGCCCATAGCTATATTATAATAAAACAGCCATAGATTCCCTCACCCACATTTTGCCACTGCTCACAAATTCAATGTGAGCTTCTCAATACTCACTCAAAGAAGTAAAACTTTCATTGGCAGCATTATACTATTGATCTTACCTTAGCATATATGCCAGCATTTGCCTTCACCTTCAAATATCCAATACTCTCAACAAATGGTTAAGAAAATACAATAGTTGTTAAGCCATTCACTTTACACTGACACCATTTTGACTTTTCTCCTATTATATATCACCTGTAGATTCGCACTACCATTTTTCTACTACTTTTACCATTGGGGCCTTCCCTTCAGCTTTTCCTGAGACCTGATTTATAGCTTCATGAGCCCTTCATGTTGATATTAAATATTCAAGTGAATGATGAATTATAGCATAGTCACGAAAATGTAGGAAAATGCATTTTGCATGTGTTCAAATAATTTTCAAAGAAAAAGAAATGTTGGCTTATGTTAAGGGCTAATTCCATGTAAGGCTCTGTTGCTTCCAATTAAATTTGGGTGCAATCAATATTTTTCATACTTAATAAAATAATACTTTTGTTTACCAACAATAGACAACACAGATCTAGAAAGAGGATCTCAGTAGTTGCATGTTAGAACATTAAGCTAAATCACAGGGTTTTTTTATTTTATTCATTTTCAAATGATATTGGTGAAGCTCTGCGGAGCTGGAAGTGTTTGAAACTGTGTTATGTGAATGTGATACAGAAAAAGTTGCTGTCAGTGATTTTCCAAACCTAAACATTTGTATTTCTTTGGAATCAGATTATTTTAATTTTGAGAGTATTTGCATTTCGAACAGGAAAAGTACCATCAAACATGTGCCTTATGAAATGTGACTATTTTGTCTGCCAGTTTAAAAAGTTTCTATTTTCAATCCCCACACCTCCAAAATAAGACAAAATGTAGTGAAGCTTTGGCAAAATAACCCCATTTTCAATATGCCAAAACACTCAGATTAAGTAATATGCCTTTTGTTGTGAGTTTTTCTTCTCCCTCTAATTACAATGGAGAAGAGGGAGGGGTAAAAAGTATGATGGTCTCCTGAAATTAATTGTATGAGCTAATAAATTATTCCAAGTCAACAAGCAAGACAAAGGGGAGTCATTTTGTGCTTGTCACCAAATTACTGCTAATATTTTTCTACTTGAAATTGTTTCAGTGATATTTAAGAAACTTTGTGTTCCTGTATGAGGCCTCCCAATCCTGAATGTGGCTTTGGGGCTCACCACAATATATATTAACTAGCACATTTACCCAGCGTTGTTTGGGTCCTTAAAGAGGGTCTCAGGACAGGGGGTTAGGGACATGTGAGGTGCAGGATCAGGGTTGGGGAGGTAAAGAGGGGCTCTGGGCAGGTGTGTGTGTGTAGGGGGGAGGACAGAGGGCCAAAGTCCCCCCCCCCCCCAAGATTCGTGCCTGCTCTTCCCCTTTCTGACCCTGTCAGGGAACTAGGGCAAAATGCATAGCTTGTCTGCCCCCTGCACTCCCCAGCCAGAGTGAGGAATGCAGCAAACTGTGCACTTTCCCCTCACTCCCTGATGAAGGGGAGCAGCCAGCAATTTCCTTGTATGAATCTGGGAGGAGGGAACTTCAGCTCCCTTGCCATCCCTAAAGCAGGGGGTGGGAGACTCAAGGCTTCAGCCCCCCGCCCACCTGGGGGTTTGGAGGCTCGAGGCTGGGACAGTCCTGGATGGCGGGGGGTGGCATGCTGCCCCAGATAGCCCTTTCCACCTGCCTGGTGATTCTGTTTCTTTTCTGTATGGTTTTATGATTTTCAGGCACATGCCATTTTCTTGGCACAACCAAACCCTTATGATGCTTTAAGTTATGGTAAGAGGAAGCTGTATACTGAGTTTGGTGCTCCTAGGTTTAAGAGTTCTTGAACAAACAGATAAATTCTCTCGAATATATAGTAAACTGGAAGTTTACCCAGCATTGCTCAGATCCTTAACTCAAATAAGTTTTGTTTTTCTCCATCATTGTTCTTTGGGGGAGGAGGCTGAGGATGAGGGGTTCAGTATGCAGGCTGCCCTGGGAAACCCCTGCCCTCTCTCACCACAGCAGCTTGGTGCCAGGTAAGAAACACCTGTCCATAGCTGCTGCAGTTGCAGTGGGGTCTAACCAGCTGGGGGACAGACACACACACACACACATACACTGCAATATATAGTAGATAGCTGTCCCTTTCTCTACCTCTGCCCCCTGCTAGCCAAGGGGTTATAGCTGTCCCAGTCCCCATCTCTGGCCTCTTGCTACTCCCTCCACCCCGGTCATCCTACAGTATAACTGTCCTTCCTATCAGATGCCTCCCTTCATGAGAAACAATCAAATTCTAGGTACACCCCATTGCCCTGGAACAACCAAATCCTGACATTGCTATAAGTTAGGATAAGAGAAAGCTGCATACTAAATTTGGCTGTCCTAGCTCATATCACTTAGGAGGAGTTCTTGAAGAAACAGTCTTACAGACGGATGGACAGACAGATGTAAATTTCTAAAATATATAGTAAGATAAAGATAATAACCACTGAAACCCCAAACAGTCTCTTGCTATGCACTGGTGCTCAAAATGTCAGCCTTGTGTAATACAAAGTTTATAGTCCTTCTGATCTGCTCTCATATCCCTCCCCTTCCTTAGGGAATAGACTCTTGGCCTGGGATATTGGAATTAAAAATTCCTTATTAATTAATTTTCAGCTGGCACAAACCTCGTGCTTTTTAAGTTCAGTAAGAACTGCAAGTCTATTCTCCTTGTTTAACCACTTATAATTAAACATAAATGAATAGCTCAGCTCTGTTTTTGACCCAAATGAATCTGCTGATTATCGTAATAGTTTTTATTTCTATTGAACTATGGAATTAGAATGAAAATAGCTTCTATGAAGAGACCCTATTCTAGAAAACCTTATTCCCACAAGGAAAGATACATTGGGATAGATCCTAAATTGGTTATAACATCTTTCAGAAAAATCTATGTTTGGAAAGCACATGTAGGATGATTAATGAATCTTTAATTTTTTTAAAGAATGGTTGAAAATTAGACATTTTTAGAACAACGATCGCTGAACATTTGCTTATGTTATGCTTAACATTTTATGTTTCTAAATGAAGGTCCTTCTCTCAATCTGGACTCTATACTTTTAAGCCCAAAACTAAGTGCCCTAGGTTTTGCACATCCAGAAACTTGGATTTGTTCATGAAAAGGCATTTCTCTCCCAAATCAGGCAGACAGATGTTTGTATGCCCCATTTAGCCATAAACAATTAATATTTGTGTGCACACACACATCTGATTTTGAGGGCATGCACTAAGTTCCCAAATGTTTGAGGTCAATAGAATTATGGTGATTTACAAAAGTAGAGGCGCAAGACTTCGCTGTATGTTGAATGCACGCAATGAGAACCTAATAAGTGACTTATCTAAAAGGTTTACATTGGTTTGCAGTTTAAAAGATTTCAATCTTTCCCTGCTTACTTAGGCAAGATGCTCCACTGATTGAAAGAAAAAGAGTTTTGTCTAAATGAGTGAAATTCTGGACTCAGTTTGGGTTAAGAGTTTGTCTTCAGGGAAACATTTTGACCAATCTTGAGACGATTCAGTCCTGAACATTTTACCAATCATTTTAGAATGCTATAGTACTCCCCTTCCTTGTACTTGTGTCCTCCTGCTAAGGATTTGAACAAAATGTGTGCTATATACTGAAGTAGAAAGTCATAGAAAATATTTGAATCCTTATTTAGCAGGATTCTAAACATGTATTATGCTTCCAGTATGTATACGTTGGTTTAGTTTAATAGCAGTGCTATTAGGAAACAACCAGAAAGCAACCTAGTTAAGCAATCTCTGGGTAAAGACACAGAGAGTCAGCAAAGGATGATGTCTGAGCTATTGGCTGTGAAGACACTATTTCCATGCCCCAGACAAGTTACAAGGAAACAAACAGATCAAAGGCCACAAACAGGTAAAACAGGCTTTTTCAGTGTCTTTGGAATCATGCCCTAGCTTAGCATTTTAATAAAATTGCTTGGACCCCTCTTCTTCCTTCCCAAGTCATGACAAAGGGCCCGGGCAAGGCTGCCATTTCAGATTTCACTGGAGGAGGGCAACTTTCAGCAGGAGTCACTCAGGCCCCAGCAGCTCTTTGTTATTTCAATTTTAACCTTAAAATCCAACCCATTTTAGGAGCACGTGTTGTTATTGTTCCTACGCCATCCACTACTGCACCCCTTTTCCCAGCTCTCCCAATTGACCTGACTGGGCCCTTACACCCAGCAGTGCCCCAACTCCTTAAACTCCCTCTGATCAGCTGGCAGCACCACCCTCCACCCCCATACTGCCCAACCTACCTGGCAGTGCCCCTGCTGCAAATGACCTGGCTGTGCCCCCAACAGGTAGCTCTCTTTCCCCTCGATCATCCGTCCATGGCCCCTGCCTCTAGGGACTATGGAGCAGTCAGAGACAGGCTGAGGAAGGGGAGGCCATGTGGAGTGAATTCTTCTGGGAGGAGATAGTTTTCCTGTTCTACCACCCGCCCCCTCCAGAAATCCCTTTCCCTCACTCATCTGGATCAGCACTCCCTGTCACAGGCACTTGGGGAGCTCCCTCAAACCCAGAGCTGTGGTGATTGACAACACTGCAGGCTATTGTGGCTTTCCTCTGAGGGCTGAGCTCTGTGAAACCACCCTCGGGTCCACTCAGAGCACAAACTGCAGCCTGTCCTCCATCTTCAGACTAATAGGCAAGTTGGCCTAGCTTGCTACACCACCCTAGAAAGTCTGATGTACTTCCCTAGTTGAGCACCTATGAATTAAAAAGTCTCTTTCTATGCAGACATCAGGGAGCTGTCTTTGGAGAACACAGTGGCTGACAGACAAATAGATAGCTAGAGTTGCCCACCTGGGGTTCTAGAGAAGTTAACTCTTCCTAAGTTTCCAAGGGACTGGTAAGCTTTAGGTAAGAGACATGCAGTTTTGTTCTTTCTCTTATGTTTTGCTCTGTTCTTAATGTTAAGATTCAGCCATAGAATCACAGAGTTGGAAGAGACCTCAGGAGGTCATCGAGTTCAACCCTCTGCCCAAAGCAGGATCAATCCCAACTAATTCATCCCAGCCAGGGCTTTGTCAAGCTGGGATTTAATAACCCCAAGGGATGGAGATTCCACCACCTCCCTAGGCAACCTATTCCAGTGCTTCACCAAACTTCTAGTAAAGTAGTTTTTCCTACTATCCAGCCTAGACCTCCCTCACTGCAACTTGAGCTATTGCTCCTCATTCTGTCATCTGTCACTACTGAGAACAGCCCCTCTCCATCCTCTTTGGAACTTTCCTTCAGGTAGTTAAAGGCTGCCGTAAAAAGTAGTTAATAGGTAGTTAATAGGCTGCTACTTTTGTATGGAGGAATATATTTACTTGACTCTACTTTTTGAAAGTGCTTTCTCCACAAATATAGAAATTCAGTAACTGGCTTTCAAGGTATTTGTTAAACTTCTAAAGGAAATAAATAGTGGGGTTTTCCCACGAAAGTCCATGATTCTATATATATATTTTAGTCTCTAAGGTGCCTCAGGACTACTCATTAGAACACAACACTTTTAAACTACCTATAATCCCTTTTTGGTGAATCTGACCCAGGGTTTCCTCTTTCACTGGGGGCCGGGAGCAGAAATCTGACAGAAATAACTGTAAGAAAATTTACAGAATGAAATAAGTTTACAATCTCACAACATTTGTCAAAACTCTAGACATACTTCACTTAAAAATGTCTTTCGTAGCATGCCAGTGTTGACCCTAAACAGATACCTAAACAGTATGCAGATGTGGAGTAGGTCTTTATGAGTTGGCTGCCTAATTACTAAGTCAGTTCCATATGGACTCTGAATGGAGATAAAGAAAGTGGTGGGGCTCCAGTTAAGAACCTCTCTGCTCACCATTGCAGGACATTAATCCTGACTCATCAATTCCATGGTTGCTTTGTGGTTGCAGTGAATTTCTTTTTCTTTGTTCTTTATTTTATTTCTAATCTGAACAGAAGGAGTGATTCCATAGCCCATTATTCAAAGAGGTGGGGAAGAATATTGTGTCAACATTTCTAATGTACCACATTTAACATTCCTATTTTAGCTAGACTAATTATGGAGAAGCTGTGAATTTTTATATTGGTCACTGACTGTATCACCACCGCAGCGGGTCTTTGTCAGAAATCACAACCACGTTTTAGCAAGATCCTAATACAGATAGTTCACAAGGCGGTGTACCTGTTTCCATAAGGCATGAGCATGAAACAGTTTTCAATCCATACTGTTATGTGTCTAACCATAACAGTTGACAAGGTGGTAAATATTCAAATATCTAGTCACTGAAGAAAAAACATTCTAGAGCTCAGAATAGCTGGGGTACACAAAGGGAAGTGCATGCTGAAGTTAGAAGAAACCTACAGAATATTAAGACACATAAAAAGCACTGAAAAGATGAAGCTAGTGAACAAAATTCTGCAGTGGCCCAAGCAGTTATACATGCAAATTACTAGACAAGTGCAAAGTAAAGTTGTAATCATTCAGAGCTGTGCATTTATATGAGTTCAGTTTACCATAGCATTTGTCATGACACCAAGCTGGTCTGTTAGAAAAGATTAAAAAAAAATTACAATTGGCCAGGCAAACTTTCACTGGCCTCTTCGTGCTCTATCCCAGGAACAGTAATTTTAAGAAAGTGTGCATACACATAGAGGATCCTTAACAAGGTAGCTGATGCTGCTCCCTCTGCCATTCTCCACTAGTGTCTTTTGACAGACTGTGGGCTGAAAGACACAACCTTTAGCTGCACGCACCAGAAGAATTATTTTCCTTAGATTCACCAAAAATGCTAAAGAGGACACTTATCCGTGACATTACTTAATAACACAGAAAAAACTGAGGTACTGCAGCAAAATGCAATATGGCCCCTAACTATCAAACCAGGCCATTTCACAGCTTATGTTGCTCAGAGACTGTTCTCAAATACCCAGGTGGGAGAGGAGGCTGGAAGGGGAAAGTCTCCTGTTTGGGAATATTACAAACCAAAGTCTGTGTGGAGAGGGAATTTCAAAGGTGGGATGCCCTCTTAGAGTATGCACTCAAAGCAGCCCTTCTCACATATCCAGTGAAGCTAGGTGCCCCCAGAGGGAGTGAACAGAACAGGCAATCATCAAGCGATCCCTCTCCTGTAACCCATTCCCAACCTCTGACAAACAGAGGCTAGGGTCACTATTCCTACCCACCCTGGCTAATAGCCATTGATGGACCTAGCCTCCAAAAATTTATCTAGCTCTTTTTTGCTTTATCTAACAACATTCTTTATCTAGAATTTATCTAGCTTTTACAGGGGGACCCCAACTACCCTTCCAGTCCCATGTTTCCCCCAAATCTGTCTACCCCCAAGTTCTTTACTGTCAGACACTTGCACTGTCCCTCTATGGTTTGTGATCCCCAGAGGTGTGAAAATAGACCCCGATTATAATTTCCCTTTTGCAGGGACACTTCACAGAGTTTGCACACCAGAGTACTGCCTGGGGTAAAAATAAATGAAAGGTTTAGCAGTCGAACGTCCTTCGCACCTATCCCCTTGGCCAGTTTTCACCTTGCCCAATTGCCTTATTGCCCAGCTGTGAATGGAGCCGAATGTTGCAGCACAGCTCTAAACATGCACAAATACATACATGTAGGACTGTACTTATAACTATAATCTCATAATTCATAAAAAGACCAGATTTGGCATATTTTTATACACAATACCGATGTATACAACCAGTTGATTCAATTGCTTACTCTTTGGTGCTCAGCCTCTGTTCTCCCTTGGATGTGTCTGGACCCTGATTCTCACACTAACGTTACAAAAAATATGTACAGTGACTATGGTCAGCCTCACATTACCATGCCCTAAGCATTGAATTAAGGAGATGATGGCTTCTTTTTGGTACTGTCCAGCCAGGATAACTTTTGAGAAACATATTGATTTATCAAGCTGAAGATGCTAAAGAGCAAGAACTGGTGAATCTGCTGCCTGCCCAATTGATGTTTCTTTGGGGACTTGTGCTAATGAGATAGGCTGTGTTTGAGTTGCTGTTTGACAAGTTTTCTGCTACTGAAGCACTCTGAGGGGCAAAGTGGAACTGCTGAGCTAGGATGTTACCCAATTGATCTGCTGCAACCCCCTTTTATGTTTCTGCTTAGAAGGATACTCCAGCTGAAGACTTTCAAGGGTAATTTTGAATCACTCTTGGTCTTTAAGAAGTTCTAAGAAAGTACAGAACTACAGGGATATGGGCTGGGGGATGCTTTAGTGATTAACATATTGCTTTCCATTTTATTTTACTCTACGCATATGCTTTTAAAAGCACTGAATTTAATTATAATTCAAAAGCTCAAAGGTAGTTCTTTTTCCATACTTTAATTTAGAGTGGGTGTTTTGGATGCTTTCCGCTTCTTTTTGTTAAGATGTCTCTGAAACGATGCCCTAAAAATAAAAAAAAGCTGAAGTAATGGAGAATTTTTCTCTGTTGAATATTCACAGGAGAAAAAATCCACTTCTGTTCAGTAGGCCCACACAAATTCTATGAACCATTTAGGTCCCCAGAAATGGCAGGTGAGATGAGGAATCTTAAAAACGTGGAGAGAAAATGGCGGATTTTGGTGCTCACAAAGGAGAAGTTGTCATCATCAAAATAGAGAAAATAGAAAATAGTTTTGGAAGATCATCAAGTATTACATTTCCCTAAAAGGAATAATGGAAATGTTCTCTGTAAGCCTGCACGCTTTTGCGGCAATCTCCTTTCTGCAGAAATTGTTCTCTGTCTTTGCAGATTTCAAAGGGCATGTCTACACTACGGAAAAGATCGACCCTCCGGAGTTGATCTTCTAGCATTCGATTTAGCGAGTCTAGTGTAGACTCAAAATCAAACGCTGAGGGCAGCCCCCACTGGCGTCCAGTGCTCCTCATTCTGTGAGGAGTAAGGGAAGTCGGCAGGACCATGTGTTCCTGTCGGCCTCCTGCAGTGTAGACGCTGCAGCAGCTCGGCTTAAGGTAAACCAAATCCAGCTACGCATTTTGCATAGCTGGATGGCATACCTTAAGCTGACCTGCCTGGTCGAGTGTAGACTGGGACACAGATATTTATGCTTCTCTTTAACTTTGCATCTTTCTCAGCAGAACCAGTAATTATGTTCTCAGTCCCACTTGCTTAAATTAGGAGTAAATACTGTCAAATCATTGTTCTTATGCCTGTTTGGGATAAATGACAACAGGGTAAGGCACAGTGTGTCAACAAAGCCATATCTTGCTGTTTACTTTGGTCAGAGTACAGACCACATTATAAGTAAAAAGTCTGAGATTCTCAGGGAATTAGTTTGAATCCTGAGGAGAAAATGCTTATTTTCCATGTATTACTCAAGCTACCTAGGCTCAAAGAAAAAGTAGCTCAACAATTCTTGTTTCTTTGGGGATTGATGCTAATATTTTATTTCCTACCAAATTTTGACCTTTTAAAATCAGAAGAGGTTTTTCTCTTGTCCCATCTTGATAATTCTAGACTGAATTGGGACAGCCCTTCGGAACTAGAAGATCAGGGTAAAGAATGGTCATGCAATTCATATAAAGTTATATTATTTGTGTTACTCTTGTTAGGAATGAAATCTCTAAATTCATTTTTGGGTGAGGATGGTAATTGTGGTTGTTTGCAAACCATGGAGTAACATTTCCAGAAGTGTCCAAGTCCCATTTCAATAAAGGCCCAAAGTCATTTTTTGAAAACAGGAAACTGAAACAAAATTAAATACAGAGTGAGTTCAAATTGTACAGCAGAAGACTGTATGTGAAATAGTTTCACTTTTTTGCTTGCTGGAATTTTGTTTTCCACTAATTTAATACCAGTTTTATTTAGTAATTTTTTCATTTCCATTCATTTCTGATTTGCTTCGGTGGAAATAACTTTATATGCATTCATTTTTATTATTTATATGTGTAAATAATATATGTGTAACATTTTTTATTAAATATACAGTACTGGTTGAGGAAGAGGCTATGTGCTTTAAAATTCTGTTGCAGAGCAAAGGAAAGAATCACAGTATGCTGAAAAGGAAAGAGGGAGAGTCATGTTGCATTCTGGGGATACAGGAAACCTTCTCCAATTAAGTCTAAGTACAAGCAAAACATCCATGACTCTCTCTCAATTCAGATTAAACAGAGTACTAGCCACATTCATTCATGCTAATAATCTATCACTAGAGACCAGGTCTTAGCTACACATGCAAAATCAGAGAGAGCTTCTCCATAATAAAAATCAATCAATCAATAATATAGACTTCATTAGGCACTGACCTTGCTAAAGCAGCATGAATTGCAATTCAGGATCACCATCAGATAACATTCTGCATCCCTGAGAGATGATACTGGACACAGCAGCTGGCAAATTTATGGTGAGTCTAACACAGGGCAGGTGCCTAAAGCTTAATTTGGGCAAGTAAATGTGGGATTTGAGGTGCTGGGGAAGGAAACCAGAAGCAACATCAGAGATGTCAGCATCTACAGCGTAGATGAGCAGGGTACTGCTGCCAACTTGGCTTCAAAACTAGGAGAACTTTGCATTCAAGAAGCTCTGGATTTCCAAGGAGCACCAGTGGCAAAGAATATTTTTAATCATTGGTGATTTGAACAAGGTTGCAACCTTATCTTCTGGATATGCTCCTTGATACAGTTATTCAATGTTTTTGTCACTGGGGCTATGTCTAGACTGCAGGCTTCTTTCAGAAGAAGTTTTTCCAGAAGAAATCTTCCAGAAAAACTTCCAAAAGAGAGTGTCCACACTGCAAAAGTGCATCAAAAAAGCGATCTGCTTTTTCAAAAGATAGCGTCCACACTGAATGGACGCTATCTCGCATTTAAGCTGTGATTAATATGGACAGAGTGGCCACCAGGGCACCTGTGCTTTTTCCTCTTCTTTCAAAAGAACTCCCTTTTCCCTGTCTACATACGCCTTTTTCCGAAAGAGCTCTTTTGGAAAAAGGCTTCTTCCTTGTAGAATGAGGTTTACCAATGTCGGAAAAACCCTTCTGTTCTTTTGATTTTCTTTCGAAAGAACACAATTGCAGTGTGGACATAACTCAAGTTTTTTCAGAAAAACGGCCATTTTTTGGAAAAAACTGTAGTATAGACATACCCTTGGAAGAGAGGCTTATTGCAGTGCCAAGTATGTGGGGCTACATCATAAAAGCACTAGGAAATTGCAGCTTCTGCAAAAAATATAGTGGGAAAAGCTTTATTTATTTAATACAACAAAAGCTCCCTAAGTAAAAAAAAAAAAACTGACAAAAACTCTTGCCTGCGTTGTTCTTAAAATGGTAGAGGTGACAAAGTGATTGCCACTCCTTGTATGGAGTTCTTTATACCAGTCACTAGAGTAAGTCTACACAGCAGTGTTATTTTGGAATAATGGCCATTATTCTGAAATAACAATGTGAGCATCTACACAACAATTCTATTATTTCAAAATAAATTTGAAATAACTGACAGCTTATTCCGATTTCTGTAAGCCTCATTCCATGAGGAATAACACCTATTCCAAAATAGTAGTAGTGTGGACATTTCACTGGTGCTATTTCGAAATAGCTCCTCCCCAGGGCCATTCAAAGTAATTACTCCCCAGTGCCTCCTGGGACTCTAAATCGAGGTAGCATGTGCACATTAGGGAAGCCTGCCTCGGACTAATTTTGAGGCTTCCCTGGATTGTAGATGTGCTATTTTGGAATAAGCTATTTTGGTGTATTTCTTCTGAAATAACTTATTCCAAAATCAGTGTGTAGTGTAGACATATTCTAAGATACCAAGTTCTACAGAGTAGAGTGGAGCCTTCAAATTTTAAACATTAATTCTATTTTGACCATATTGACTTTACTGGAAGCTAAGCAGTTTTCCATGAAAACTAAGCAGAATTTGCATGTTCCTATAGCCAACAATTAAAAAGATTAGCCACTGTTTTTGGTTTTTAGTGTCTGATGATGGTCATAAGACCTATACATTCTAAAACCAGAAAGGCCTATTGTGATCATCGTCTGACCTCTATAACACAAGTTCTAGAATTTGTCCAAAGTAATTTCTGTTTGAACTAGTGCAGATCTTTTAGAAAAATTTCCAGCCTGTGAAGGAGAATACCCTCTCCCCTCTCAGTAAAGTGTTAAAAATCATGGTTAAAAATCTGTACCTTATTTCTAGGTGAATTTGTCTAGTTTCAGCTTCCAGCCATTTGTCCCTATTGTACCTTTGTCCACTAGCTTGAAGAGCCCAGATAAGATTCCTGTTCCCCAGGTATTTACTTATAAATGGTGATCAAGTCACCATAAAGGACATTTATACTGCATTCCTTGTGGAATTCAAACATACCTTTTCAGGCATTTGAGTTCCAAGGTTCTAACTAAACTCTGATTGGGTAAATTATTCACTCACCCAATATTTTCCTTCAGGGGAAAGCACTGTTCTATGTCCAGAAGTATTATATATTATTGGTGCATATTGATCAAAGAGCCTGGGGCTGCTGCATTTCAGTGACGGGTGAAGTAGTTGCTCAAAATCAGTGTCTCTCAATCTTTCCTGACCACTGTACTCCTTTCAGGTACATCTATGCTGCACGGATATTTCAGGATATTCCAGAGGTATCCCGAAATAGCTACCCCACGTCTTCACAAGCCTCCCGTTATTTCAAAATATGTTTTGAAATAACAGGCATGCTATTTCAACATCCCAGTAACCAGTTAAGGGATGTCTCAAAATAGCGCATTATTTCAAAATTTGGCACTGTCTAGATGCACCAAATTTCAAAACAACCTATTTCAAAATTCAATCAAAATTGCATATCTTATTTCAAGTTTAGGATGCTGTGCAGATGCACCCTGCTTGTTTACAAATCCGACTTAAAATACAAAAGTGTCACAGCACACACTTACTGAAAAATGCTTACTTTCTCACTTATACCATATAATTACAAAATAAATCAATTGGAATATAAATATAAATTTTAGTGAATAATATATAGGGCAGTATGAACAAGTTGGCATTTGTATGAAATTTTAGTCTGTACTGATGTTGCAGGTGCTTTTTATGTAGCCTATTGTAAAACCAGGCAAATATCTAGATGAGTTGATGTACTCCAGATGGAAGATCTCTGCATACTCCCAGGCTGCATGCCGTCCTGGTTGAGAACCACTGCTCTATATAATTTGAAATCAGTTTCTGTGGTTGTAGGGGTGCTTCGGAGTGGACTCTCATATGAAACATGCTATCTACAGAGAAACCTTTGTTATCCAGCACTCTGTTAACCAGAAAACTTTGTTAACCAGCATTGCCCCCAGCCACAATATTGTCACATCTTCAGGTGCACAGGCCTGACTTGGTTTACCATGATTGGCTTAACAATTTTTTATTGAAGACGTACTAATCATCTTTAACTCAAAATAGAAATGTGAGACCAACTGCCTCACACTCACACTAGTAAAACTAGAGTTTTACTAATATTGTCCATTGGTTTTTCCTAGGTTGATGGGACCCTCAGATAACCAGAATTTTTAAATAACCAGAACGCCCTAATCCCCGAGCATGCCGGATAACACAGGTTTTACTGTAATTTACAATTACTGTCTGATAACAGGCCAAATGAACTCTTCTTGGGGCCCAGGATTATTAGATTTTGGCTCTGGGATGGGGCCAACAATGAGAAGTTCAGAGTGCAGGGGAGGCTGTGGTTTGAGGCAGGGGTTGGGCATGGGAGGGAGCTCGGCCCATCTGTTGTGGGCTCTGGGGTGGGGCAGAGGGCTCCAGCCTGGGGCCAAGGAGTTTGGAGTGTACGAGTGGGCTTTGAGTAGGAGGCTGGAGTGTGGATGAAGGGTCTTGGCAGGAGTTAGGGTGCTGGAGTGAGTTCACGGCTGGGGTTCAGAGTCTGGGAGGAATTTTGGGGTTGGGAGGGGACTAATGACTGGGGCAGAGGCAGGAGTTGGGGTGCAGATGTTTACCTGGGGCCAGCTTCTGTTTCATGGAGAAGGGAACAGGTGGCTTTTCTTCCCCATGCTCTCCTGTAGGCACTGCCCCCCACAGCTTCCATTGGCCATGATTCCCGGCCAATGGGAGCTGTGGGGACAGAGCCTCCAGGCCAGGATAAACCTGGGGACAGAGCATTCCAGTGCTCACAGTGATGTGGCTTCAGCCAGGGGTTGGGGAAAAATGGCAGTGCTCAGAGTCACCCACACCAGGAAGGGCTGCTCTGGAACACAGGGGCTTTAAGGTCTACAGACCAGAGCCCTAGGTTAAGGGAGTCCCCTTTAGCCTGAGGCCCTGGTCTGCAGTCCCTAAAGCCCCTTCCTTAATCATGCCCTGGACAATAATATCATTAATGGGGAGCCATTATACCACTTGAAAACAAACAATTTTTCCCAAAATAAGCGAAAGAAATGTAGGAGCTTGGCTTGGTCCTGGACAATAAGAGACTCGCATATAGCTTCAAAAACCAAAACCAAAACCAAAAACCAGCCGTAAGAAGTGGTGAGAATATTCATAGTAAATCTCCAATCCAGAAACTGATGGACTGAGTTCAACATTCCACCTTGTACAGATTTCTGCTCACTTTTTCATTGCGTTCTTCTCCATCATTAGTATAAATATTTATTATTCATGTTGCAATAGCACCTGGAAGCCCCATACACTGTGCTAGCCATCAAACATACATGAAACCAAGGTACAGTCCCTCCCGCCATAAATGTTTAAAGCAGTCTTACTCATTGCAGTTGGGCTGGGTTATTTTTTGAGTCTTTCGATCAGTCGACCACTCTACATTGACTCCACAGCTACCAAATGGTTACTAACTATTGTGTTAGTTACGGCAGAACCTCTGAGCATATATAACAAAGTCTGCAACCATGACTGTAATGGCAATGGATCTTGCAGAGTTTAGGCACAGAGTTACAGGGCACTCTTACCTCAGAATGCCCTTGCTTTTTTTCTGGTTTATTTTGCCTTATTTTTTGCATTGACAAATGGTTCTCTTTATAATAATTTATCTGAGAATGTATAAAAAGTGTTAAGTAGTTCATTAAAAAAACCTCAATATTTATCATTTATAACAAGCCGTGAAGTATAAAGTTAATTTAATTAACATTTTTAAGAAGTCATGGCTAGCTCCACATTTTTAATCATATAAAATATGTTATGCAAGTATGTACTTGCTTTAAGTTATCCAGTTAATTTGACTGGCATTCAAGGGATTTTTCACACCTCTGTTTTTTACATATATATATACACAAGAAATAATTTATGCATGTCTGCTGTTTAAAACTGCTTTGAGGCTGGGAGGCTCTGTCTAGTAGAGAAGGTAACAAGGACAAACCTATTCAGAGGGTAAAAGAAGAGAAAAATTAATAATGCAGTTATGCTCAATTAGGAATACATTTTATAAATACAGCTGTGTGTAAGTTGTATATCAAAACCAGAAGGCAGCACTGTGGTGTATCTTCTACTATCAACTATTGTCCTTCATGACTGAAGATGCTGCAGGTGATGATATCAGAGAGTTCGACTGTAGCTAAAAAAATTGTTGCAGGAGTGGCTGTCCTTACTTGATTGAGCACATATGTAGCTCAGGATTGAGGAAGAAGTAACTGACTGTGCCCACTGCCACAGTTTACAAGTTGGCCTCTGTGCCTCAAGAGCCATCCAGAGATTAATCTCAAAGGCCATGAGAAACACTAGGCAATTATTTCCAATTTCCTAAATTTGGCTGCAGCGCATGACCTATGAGGAGAGACTGAGGGATTGTTTGTTTAGTCTGCAGAAGAGAAGAGTGCGGGGGGATTTGATAGCAGCGTTCAACTTCCTGAAGGGAAGTTCCAAAGAGGATGGAGAAAGGCTGTTCACAGTAGTGATGGATGGCAGAACAAGGAGCAATGGTCTTAAGTTACAGTGGGAGAGGTCTAGGTTGGATATTAGGAAAAACTATTTCACTAGGAGGGTGGTGAAGCACTGGAATGGGTTGCCTAGGGAGATGGTGGAATCTCCATCCCTAGATGTTTTTAAGTCTCGGTTTGACAAAGCCCTGGCTGGGTTGATTTAGTCGGGATTGGTCCTGCCTTGGACGGGGGCTAGACTTGATGACCTTCTGAGGTCTCTTCCTGCTCTGTGATTCTATGATTCTATGACTTCTGGGCACCAAATGTAGTTATTAAAAGGGTCCTTCTGAACCACTCCTGTGAACTAAAGCCACCAGACTTGGCACATCTTCACATGGGACCATGATGCATTACAAAGCTCTTACTTCATGACTGTAAGCTGGTCAGCTCTGGGAGGGGCGCCTCCCCTTCGGGGTCAATGGGTGGCCACTCCAACCCACTACGCCCGGTTTAGTCTCTGGAGGGGAATTAGTCATGGCCAAACAACCAGTCTGGAGTCCCCACTCTGACCTCAGGGTGGGGGCGACAAAATAAACAACAAGAAAGGCGGCCTGGGTTTGGGGCCGGCCAACAAACTGTCCATCAGAGGCCTGGCCTTAGTTCAGGGCTGGACAGCCAAGTCCACAGTCCAAAGCCCCTGCCTTGGCTCAGGGCAGGGTGGCAGGCAAACAGTCTCGGAAGGCCTCAGCCCTAGTTCAGGGCAGGCCAGCAAGCAAACCTTTTGTAAGCCCCCAGTCTATGATGGCCCAGCCCTAGTTCAGGGCAGCCCTAGCTCAGGGCGGGGCAGCCAGTAACAGTTTATAAAGGCCCAGCCCTAGCTCAGGGCGGGGCAGCCAGTAACAGTTTGTAAGCCCAGCCTTTGGGCAGCAGGCAAAGCAGTCTATAAGCCCAACCCTTGGTCAGGGCAGGGCAGGGCAGCAGGAAAACAGTTTATAACAACTTACACCGTTGGGGTCTCCTTGCTCAGGAGGGGTGCAGGCAGCTCGCCCTCAATGATGGAGAGGGGGAGACTACCACCCAAGCGGTGGATGGCAGGGGGGGCACAGGCCTGCCCACTCCACTGTGCCCCAGCCCAGGGCCCTAGAAGCAGCTGTATAGACTGCTGCCGGGTCAGTGGGGGCTCCAGCCTGAAACATGCTGACCTGGGCATTTATGTGTCGGTGCTATTCCCTGGGCCACTTCCCTTCTCCCCCTCAACACGTACCTAGATGTCTGGTAGGTCTCTCGGGGAGTCAAGGGGGTCCAGGTCCAGCTGCCACTCCTCAGTGGCTTGCAGGGTGTCTGGGAAGTCCGGTATTGTCAGCCATCCCTCCGGGTCGCTATTCAGCAGGGGGCCTGGTGGCCCACGCCAGTTCTCTACCTCTCCAGGCCTTAGCTCCTCTCCTCGGTGTGCTGGGGAAACTTCTGGCTCCTTCAGTGGCCGTGCCCTCACAGGTCTTGCTGGCAGGCTTTGTATCTCTCCGGCCAGGTGGCTCATTAGGGCCAGGCGCAGCCCACCAAGGCACTGGGAGGGACGCCTCCCTTTCGGGGTCAGTGGGTGGACACTCCAGAGAAGGAGAAGGAGCAGGGTTCAGATGCTGCTCTCCTCTTCCTGTTCCTGCTGCCTGCACCAGCTGGAGCTCTCCCCGCCCTACCCAGCCACCATGCACCTGTTGAGGCCCCACCCATTGGACCTGCTCCCCCTGGACACCGCTGCTGCTCCTGCTCACCACCACCACCACCAGTTGCTGCCTGGGGTGGTGGGGGGGCCTGCCGGCCTGCCTCTCCCCCCCGCTCCAGAGGAAGAGGACCCCACCTGCACCCACCACCCAGAGGCCTTCCCCGGCTGGCTGCCACCTGCCCACTGCTGCTGCTGTACCACCTGCACCCCGCTGAGGAGGAAAAGAAGAGGACCACCATTTGGACTGTGGAGAGGGTTTGTTTATTGGACTGAGCTTTTTCTCCTGCTCCTGGGGTGGTGGTGGACTGAGTTGTTAAAGAGGGGGGCAGAGGGAGAGGCGCAGAGCTCTCCTTCCAGTCCAGCTGCCCCCATACCACCACCCCCATGACCCCGTCCACCAACTCCCTTGCACTACTTGGACTCGCCCCTCAGCAGGGCTAGCCACTCTCCCCTCCCTTTACCATTTGGGACTGTTCCACTGCAGCAGCAGGCAAGAACTGAGCCCCCACAAGTGCTCCTGGGTGTGCTCTTCCCCCCCATTGCCCCTTGGACTTGGCCCCCCCCCAGCAGTGTTTGGCAGGAGGGCTCCTTCACCCCTGTTTTCCCCACCTTACCCCCCACTACAGTAGCTTGCCCACCCCACCCTGTTAACCAGTTCTGTTTCTCCATCTCTCCCTGAGTTTGCTGACCTGCCCCGCCCAGCCCCAGTTTGTTTGCCGCTTGCCCCGCCTGGGCTCAGCCCGCCTCTCAGCCCTTGCTTTGCCTCACCCCATCTTGCTGACCCAACGCTATCCCGTCCCCCAGCCTCCCAGGAGTCCTCTATTTCCACCCAGAGCACCTGCCCGAGCGCTTGTACCCCTCTCCTTCCCTCTCCTTTTTAGTTAACCCTTCCTGCACATTGCACCCCCCCTTGATGGCCCCATAGTCCCCCCTTGTAACCCAGTGCAGTCAGAAGAGTTGGCCCCCGCCCTGCACCTGTTACTTTGTCCCCTGCCTACCCTGCCAGTGCCCTCCTCTTCTGCTTCCAGCCTTCCAGATCCCCTCAGTTCCCCACTTGTGTCCAGTCCCTGTTAGCGCCCTCCCTTCCTGCAAACAGTCTAAAGGGAGGGAGTGGCCGCTTTCCCCCTCTCCCTCCCTCCCTAATCGCGACTCCTGCACCCTCGTGTCCTTACCCTTCCCTCTAGCACGCCCCTCCCCTGCAGTATCTTACGGGGAGGAGTGGTTGCTAGTTTCCCTTCCTTGGTTTCCCCACAAGCACCGTCCCTCCCTGCCAATGACTGAGCAGGAGGGAGTGGTCACCCTGTCCTCCCCTGCCCTACGGCCTGAGGTGCTGGGAACCATTGAGATTGTCCCGGGCCGCCTGCTGCACGTCCGGGCCCATGTGGAGGGGCTGACGTTAAACCTAGTCAATGTTTATGCCCCGAACTGTGCCCGGACCAGGTCACCTTTTATCGGCAGGTGACCACGTTCCTCGGCCCCCTGGATCCTTGCGAGTGTCTGGTCCTGGGCGGTGATTTTAACACCACCCTTGAGGACCAGGACCATGCAGGACTCGAGAACTGCCAGGCCACAGCAGACATCCTCAGGGAGATCGTGGACCATCACTCCCTGGTGGACGTCTGGCGAGACCACCACCTGGACAACACCACCACCTTCACCTATGTCCTAGTGGAGAACGATCAGTCGAGCCATTCCCGGTTGGACCGCATTTACTTGTCACGTTTCCATCTGGCGCGGGCCCACTCCTCCAACATCTGGCTGTCCCCATTCACGGACCACCATTTGGTGGCCATGAAAGCCTCTCTGAGCTTGGAGAGGCTGGGACCAGCCTACTGGCATTATAACAATAGCTTGCTGGAGGATGTGGGCTTCGTGGTGTCCTTCTGGGAGTTCTGGCTGGCCTGGCTGGGGTGGGGGCCCACCTTTCCCTCGGTGCGGTGATGGTGGGAGGTGGGGAAGGTGTGCGCCCGGCTCTTCTGCCGCGATTACTCCTGGGGCGCCAGCCAGCAGAGGGATGAGGCGATAGAGCAGTTGGAGCGGGAGGTTTTGAAGCTTGAGGAGCGCCTGGCATCCAATCCCGAGGATCCACCCCTCTGCGAGGCATACCGGGAGAAGCAGGAGGAACTCAGGTCCCTTGATGACCACCGGGCCCGGGGCACCTTTGTTCAATCCCACATCCGTCTCCTTTGGGAGATGGATCGCGGCTCCCGCTTCTTCTATGCCTGGAGAAAAAGCGGGGGCTAAAAAGCACGTCACCACGGGTATCTCCTGAGCATTCTGCAGGCCTTTGGCTTCGGGCCCCGTTTTGTGGGTTTTCTTCAGGTGCTGTATGCCCTCGCGGAGTGTTTGGTCAGGCTCAACTGGACCCTGACCGAGCCGGTCAGCTTCGGGCGGGGAGTACGTCAGGGGTGTCCACTGTCGGGCCAGCTGTACGCTCTGGCGATCGTGCCCTTCCTTTGTCTCCTCTGTAGGAGGATGATGGGGTTGGTGCTCCAAGAGCCAGAGCTGAGGCTGGTCCTGTCAGCATATGCCAATGACGTGCTCCTCGTGGTCCAGGACCTGGGCTACCTGGCGCGGGTGGAGGCCTGCCAAGCCATCTACTTGGCGTCCTCCTCCGCCCTGGTCAACTGGGTCAAGAGCTCTGGCCTGGTGGTCGGGGATGGCAGGGCCGCATTATGACTTTCGTGGGCCCTAGGCACTTTTGCCTTCGTGGGCCCCTTCCTCCATAAAAAAAAATATTAAAAATTATTTTTGATATAACTTTAAATACTTCAACATTTTATTTTTTTTCTGTTTTAGGCAAAATTTAATAGATTTTCGTGGGCCCTAAAAGTTTCATTTTTTTCTGATGTGAGAAAAAAATTAAAACATTTTCTTCGACCCTAAAAGTTCATTTTTTTTCTTCTGATTTTAAAAGAAATTAAAACATTTTCGTGGGCCCCTAAAAGTATTGTGGGCCCTAAGCACTGTGCCTACTGTGCCTAATGGATAAGTCGGCCCTGGGGGATGGGTGGCTGGCAAGCTCCCTCCCACCCTCGCTTCAGGCCATCAGGTGGAGCGTGGGTCTGCTGCTCTATCTGAGCATTCATTTATCTGCCACGCATCCTTCTCTGCCGGAGAACTGGCAAGGTTTGGATGCCAGGGTGGGTGAGCGGCTGCGGAGATGGGCAGGACTGCTCCAGTGTCTCTCCCTTCGCGGGAGGGCACTGGTGTTAAATCAGCTGGTCCTGTCCATGCTCTGGCACCGGCTCAACACCCTGAGCCCGGCCCCGGAGGTCCTGGCCAAGCTCCAGAGGACAGCTCTGGAGTTCTTTTGGCCAGGACTGCACTGGGTCTCTTCAAGGGTTTTGTCTCTCCCCCTAAAGGAGGGGGGCCAGGGCCTGATCTGTGTGCGTAGTCAGGTCCGCACCTTCCGCCTCCAGGCCCTGCAGAGACTCCTCTTTAGTGCAGGTAGCCCGGCATGGAGCACTTTGGCATGCGCCTTCCTCCGCCGCCTCCAGGGAGCTCCGATATGACCGGCAGATCCTTTTTATTCACCCGGGGGGCCTTCCGTGAGACCTCTCAGAGCTGCCAGAATTCTACCAGGAACTCCTCCAGACCTGGAAGCTGTTCTTGGCAACCAGGTCCGTTGTGGCCACCGAGGGAGTAGACCTCCTCGCAGAGCGCCTGCTCCACAATCCAGCCTTGTGCGTGCAGGTGGCGGAGTCTCCCTTGGTGCGCCGGAGGCTGATCCTGGCAGAAACCACCAAGGTCGGAGACCTCCTGGACTATGACGGGGGGATTGGGTGGATCCCTGAGCTCTCACTCAGCGCGTGGGTCTCTCCACCCGCCGAACACCCTAGCGCCTACTCCAGGAGGTGAAGGCAGCCTTGCCGCAGCCCGCTCTTGATTTCCTGCAGAGAGCCCTGCGAGAGGGTACGCCCCGCCCCTCCCTTCCTGCAAACCCTCCGTCCATTGTTATCAGGCCAGCCAGCTGCAGGATTTGCAGACGGTCTGTTTCCGAACCGCGCCAAGAGAACACCTGTACACACTCATGTTCCACACTCTGCATTTCCTCACCCTTGTGTCCCGCCCAGACACCAAGTGGCAGGACTACTTAAGACCAATAGAGGGTGAGGAATCCCGATGGGCCAGTGTATATTCCACCTTAATCCCGCGGCCCATCAGGGACATCAGTTGGCAGCTCCTGCACGGAGCTGTGAGCACGGACGTATACCTGGTGCGGTTCACCCCTATCCTAGACACCTGCCCCTTCTGCGGTGTGAGGGACAACCTGGCGCATGCATATCTAGAATGCACCAGGTTGCAGCCCCTATTCTGGCTCCTCTAGAACCTCTTATTGAGGTTCTGGCTGCACTTTTCCCCACCCCTTTTAATTTATGCACACCCTATCCGTGGCCCCACAAAGTCGCGAGACCTCCTCGTCAACCTCCTCCTGGCCTAGCAAAAGCTGCCATCTACAATAACAGGAGGAGGATGCTAGACGAGGGCGTTCTCTGCAACTGTGGGGCCTATTTTCGTTCCTCCCTGGTTTCACATATCTGGGCAGAGTTCCTCTGGGCGGCATCCACTGGCTCCATCGGTAGCTTTGAGGAGCAGGGGGCGCTGTCCAGGGTTCTCTGCTCAGTGTCCCCATCCGGTTCCCTCGTTTTAAACCTGTGACCCGCATCCTCTGACCCTTTTGTCATTATTTGTCCCCCCGTGATCAGTTGGACATCGGTCCAATCATCCCTCCCACAAGGCTGGGGGAGAGGCTTTTAGAATGTGGGCAGGCTATGCCTGCCCACCTTCCCATGCTTTCAGATAGAACCCACTACAATGACCTAAAATGGCAGTGCATTGGTTATTGTCACCACATATCTTACTAGTACCCTGTTTTCCCTGTCACCCCTTTCAAATACTTTTTAGTTTCTCAAGGCCTTGTCTAGTCCAGAGGACTACACAATCAAGTACAGCTGTCTGGTTTCTTTACAAAACCAATATGAAACCATCAACCTCCACCTCTTAAAAATATGCAGTCAACCAGGAACAGCAACAAAACATTCATTTAAAGAGATCTCACTTATTTTATTATCCAAGTTACCCATGACCACCACAATGTGTCATTCTCCAAGAGTTGAAAATTATATCTGTAAAACAATAATAAAACTGACATTATTTGGGGTTATTTACATTAGGGAAGGAATAATGGTATTTTACATTTTCTATATTTCTATATATATTGTTTCTTGATTTTTGGATCTGCATCTCACATCTGGGTCTTTGCAGATAGATAAGGATGGCTTTAAGTTGTGCCAAACATTTGCAAGACCTGGCTGGATTCCTCCCACCTCCATCTACAAACGAGGTGGTTTTTGGGTATTTCTGCAAAAGGATCATATAGCTCCAGTTATATATATGGGGGTATTAGGGAAGTCCCCCCCAATGGATCACTACCTTGTCACGGCTGGGGGGCTTGTGTGTCTCAGTGACCCCTAGAGATATGTCGGCGGGAGCCTAGCGCTCCTGGTAGGATCATCCATGCCAGACAGGTCAAAGGGTAGAGACCAGACTAAGTGTGATTCACTGGTCCTCCAGGTTAGGGGTTCAGCTCAGGGCTAACAACCCTGACCTAGAAAAAATTGTGTTACATTAACAGCAACGAAGAATTCTCCTACAACTTTAAAAATGGAGAACCTTCGTTGCTGCCCTACATGCCAGCGGGCGTAATAAGCATTAACTAACTTAACTATTAGGGAAGTCAAATAATTCATATTTTTAAGTTGTCCATGAGCAGATTTCAATTTTCCAAAACGCATGAATTATTTTGAAATATTTATTCTACACTCCCAACAAACAAGTATTGGTCTAAGTGAATTGTTTATGAATAAAAGACTAGTTGCTATCTGAGCTGTGTTGGTGGTAGACGTTTTCTGATACAAAATCTCATGTGCATTCAGAGTTTCATTTTCACATATAGTCTTCAATTCATGTGTTTTTGTTTTCCAGCCAGAAAACCCATTTACAGGAAAATGTATAAAATGAACGAATCTGAAATTTAGAAATTTAAACTGTTTTTGATTCCTTAATTTGCACCAGATTCAAGCCATGTTTAATATTAGATTAGATTTAATATTAGATTTAATATTAATATTAGATTTGCTAAACCATTGTAAATGTTTTTAATTTAATTTGTTGCCACTATATATATGATCAGTCTTTGCATATTGTGAATAAAACTGGTTTTTCTTCTTAGGATACATCTTTTGTGGGACTGGTTTAAGTTCCTTTGAAATCAATGGGAGCTCTGCAGTTAACTTTAATGGGAATACAACTAGACCCAAAAATTAAGTACTGTATTTTCCTTTTTGTATCTTACCCATTTGCTACTAGCCCTATATAATAAAGAATTTTTAGAGGAGCATGATTCTAAAATATTTCCAGATGGAAAATACAAAAAAATGCAACACATTATATATACAGTTAGTGTTCTGCAAATTCCTAACACCGTACAGTGGAAACATTTCATGAGAAATTCAACATTGTCCCTTGCAAATGGTCTTGACCTTGCTGCTTTTCTTCCTGTTGCTGACACTGCCTGCTGTATTTTTTCTTAATTCATTCCTGCCTGATACAGTTTCCTTGGAGAGAATTACTTCTGGGAGTGCTTTATACATTAATATGCAACATTTTTTGAAGGAGTCACAGTCAAAGTGCAAATGGATAAGGAATTGCACAAATATATCCGACATCACTGTACATAGCTTAAATTACCTCATTTACATTCAATCCAAATTTAGAAAGAGAGATTGGGGTCAATCTTGCAGTTGAACACCCGATCCTTCTGAATTAATAGGAGTAAAACTTTACAAAATTGGGGTATGTCTACACTCCATCCCTATTTCTGGATACCAGAAATATCCTGAAAAAAGCTGCCTTGCTTCTTCCCAAGCCACCCGGTATTTTGAAATATTTTTTGAAATAACAGGTGTGCTATTTTGGCATCCTGGTAACCCTCATTCCACGAGGGTTAAGGGATGTCTTGAAATAGCACATTATTTCAAAATTGGCACTGTTTAGTCGCACCAAATTTCAAAATAGCTTATTTCGAAATTCAATCAAAATAAGATACACAATTTGCGCTATGAAAATTGCATATCTTATTTCGAGTTTAGGGTGCTGTGTAGATGCACCCTTGGACACCACTTTTTTTTAATAGCACAAATATTGAACTCATGAAGCATCAAAAAACACATAACACAAAAGCCAATACCTAATACAAAACACAATAAACTGCCTAGTCCTGACCCATACTTCAACATCCAAATTAAATTTTGTGTTCTTTTCAAACTTAAGATAAATATCCAGACTAGTTCAGATAGTTCATTCCTATCCCTAATGGTGTGAAACAAAGCCTTTAAACATCCCTCCCCCCTCCCTGAACTTTTTGGATCTGAATTTTCCCTAACTTCCTGATGCAAGTCTACCTCCTTTAAACACACCATGCCAATGAATCCATTTCCCATTCTTTTTAAAAAGTTCAAGATTATGAAAAACTTGTATAAAATACTCTTCAAAGAACTATAGAAAAACCAGCACACCTTGCATTTACCTCTGAGGGGCTTGTGGTTTTGTTTCTTTTTTTCCTTGTGTGAGTTGTTAGCCTACTTTGTATTTCCAAGAATTGTAAAATGTATTAGCCTTTTCATATAGATTCAATTTGGTAAGGCAAGCACTACTTTGCACGCTTCTGTTTTAGAGCACTGTACGCACATGCAGGTGGCTAAAATCTTCTATATTGTATAGCAGTCTCCCCATAGCTTCATCTCACCCCATTTTATGTTAGAGAAGCGAGTTGCTCATATGATATTTACAGTCCTTTATATGGATAACTAATTTTTATAAAGTGCACTGCAAGGTATTCCTGTTTTCAGGAGAAAATAAATATCAAAAGTAAAAATTCACTTAAATCTCATGCTGAAGTCCTCAGTCAGCTAATGTAACATGAAATCTGGATGTTAGTTGTCTTGCAGTGTCTCTACCTGATACTATTTCTGAAGAAAGCTTCTTCATCTGCCAGATTTAATAAAAGTTTGAGTACACCTCATGAACAAGTTCAGAAATGGTCAAGGATCTTGCAAGATGAAGGATGGTAATATGTCTTCTGAAATCAGAGAGGAACAGAATTTTTTAAAGGTATTAAAACACTAAATATTAATTTATGTTTAACCACATATCTACATTTCTGAGTGCCACCCAGAAGCACTGATTTACTGTAAGAAAGGTTCTTTTCTCTGTATTATCAACCCAACCAAAAGCAAGAAATACCATAAGTTCAATAGCACTTCATTTTGTTAGTTGTAATGCATTAAAATACTCAGTATACAAAACAAGGGCATAGATCCTTGCTCAGAGGAGGTTGTCCTGTTAAGAACTACTCACACGAATGGCAGTTTACAGAGTCGGCCTCACCTAATGTGAATTAAGGGCTCCAATCGTGCACTGGAATCCCCACATGAGTGGATCTTAGTACCTGCTCCATGAAGCATGGAAGACTTTTAAAATCAACTTTACTTTTCACTCTTTATTCTATTTGGTCATCTTGGACATTTTGGCACAGTTTTTATACCACTGTCATGTCAGATAGTGGTGTGATTTTTTATCGTACTGTAAAAAGCTAAACATATCACGATAACTGTGTCCACTCTAAAGGGTCTGTACTGCTTTACTAGACTAGTACAGGAAAGTATTAGAACTTTTGTGTTTAGATAGGGTCTTGCTCAAAGATTCAAGTATGGTTATTGTTAATTGTCAAAGTTCTTAGTACTGTCATGTCTGGGTTGCAAACACTGTAGAAAATTTTTAAAACTGGTATTTCAATAGGAATTTTGAAAGGAGTTATGCATTTTATGTTTTATAAAAGCTTGCTGTAGCAAAAAGATCATAGTTTGTGGCCAGTTTTTTATTTACATGTGCTACATCGATGCAGCTGCACCAGAGAGTTCTGTTGGCATTTTAAATCTACCTCCATGAGAGGCAGTAGCTATGTTGGTGGTAGAAGCTCTCAAAGAGGATATGCTGTGAGGATTTTATACTATTCCATGAAAGACAGCATTGGAAATGCAGATTTGAATTTTAACTTCAGGTTGAAATAATGCCTTGTCACGGGGTCCTCTCATCCTCCTCGCTCCGGGGATTAGCTCTGACCTGGCATTGCACCCTCCTCTAGCAGTGTCTCTGCCATTGTATCTCGCCCTGTGGACCCCTTTGACTCCAGGAACTGCAACCTTCTCTTCATACTTAGCCCTCCAGCCAGATCTCTACTTGGTTCCTCTTTCTGTGGGGGAGGAGCAGCAGTTAAATTCTTTCCAGAACAAACCCTTTCAGGCAGTCTACTGCCCTCTGCCTGTTCTGTGCCATATCTGCAGTGACTGGTAAGGGGACCCAGGTACATACTCTACTCTGGATTCCACCTCAGGGGCCCTCTAAGTTTTTGAAGAATGTTGGAGATAACTTCCTGGTACAAGTGCTGAAGGAACTGACCAGCGGCCATGCGCAGCTCACAAACAGGGAGGAGCTAGTAGGGGAAGTAGATGTGAGTGGCAACCTGGGCAGCAGTGATCATGAGATGGTTGATTTCAGGATCCTGATGAAAGGAACAAAGAAGAACAGCAAAATACACACTCTGGTCTTCAGAAAAGCAGACTCTGAGTCCTTCAGAGAACTGATGATAGAATCATAGAATCATAGAGCTGGAAGAGACCTTAGAAGGTCATCGAGTCCAGCCCCCTGCCCAAGGCAGGACCAATTCCAATTAAATCAACCCAGCCAGGGTTGGGCAGGATCCCCTGAGATGCTTACATGAAGAGGAAAGGAGTCCAGGAGAACTGGCTGTATTTTAAAGAAGCCTTACTGAAGGCACAGGAACAAACCATTCCGATGCACAATAAGAAAATAAAAAATATGACAGGCGACCAGGATGGCTTATCAGGGAAATCGTTGGCAAGCTTAAACACAAAAAGGAAGCTTATGAGAAGTGGAAACTTGGACAGACGACTAGGGAGGAGTATAAATATATTGCTCGAGAATGCAGGGAAGTAATCAAGAAGGCAAAAGTGCAGTTGGAATTGCGGCTGGCAAGGGATGCGAAGGGTAACAAGAAAGGCTTTGACAGGCATGTTAGCAATAAGAAGATGATCAGAGAGCGTGTGGGGCCCTTATTGGATGAGGGAGGTAACCCAGTGACAGATGATGTGGGAAAAGCAGAAATACTCAATGCTTTTTTTGCCTCTGTCTTCACAGACAAGATCAACTCCCAGACTACTGCACTAGACAACACAGTGTGGGAAGGAGGTGGACAGCCCTCAGTGGAGAAAGAACAGGTTAAGAACTATTTAGAAAAGATGGACATACACAAATCCATGGGTCTGGATTTAATGCATTGGAGGGTACTGACGGATAGGGCAAATGTCATTGCAGAGCCTTCAGCCATTATCTTTGAAAATTCATGGAGATTGGGAGAGGTCCCAGATGATTGGGAAAAGGCAAATATAGTGCCCATCTGTAAAAAAGGGAAGAAGGACAATCCAGGAGACTACAGACTGGTCAGCCTTACCTCAGTCCCCAGAAAAATCATGGAGGGGATCCTTAAGGAATCCATTTTGAGGCACTTGGAAGAGGGGAAAGTGATCAGGAATAGTCAACATGGATTCACCATGGGCAAGTCATTCCTGACCAACCTCATTAGCTTCTATGATGAGGTAACTGGCTCCGTGGACATGGGGAAGTCAGTGGATGTGACATTACCTTGACTTTAGCAAAGCTTTTGAAATGGTCTCCCACAAGTTAAGGGAGTATGGTTTGGATAAATTGACTGTAAGGTGGATAGAAAACTGGCTAGATTGTCGGGCCCAATGGGCTTGATGTCTGGTTGGCAGTCAGTGTCAAGCAGAGTGCCCCAAGGATCAGTTCTAGGGCTGGTTTTGTTTAACATCTTTATTAATGACATGGATGAGGGGATGGATTGCACCCTCAGCAAGTTTGTGAAAGACACTAAGCTAGGGGGAGAGGTAGATACATTGGAGGGCAGGGATAGGGATCAGAGTGACCTAGAGAAATTGAAGGATTGGGCCAAAATAAATCTGATGGTGTTCAACAAGGACAAGTGTAGAGTCCTGCACTTAGGATGGAAGAATCCCAAGCATTGTTACAGGCTGGGGACAGAGTGGCTAAGCAGCAGTTTGGCAGAAAAGGAGCTGGGGATTACAGTGGATGAGAAGCTGAATATGAGTCAACAGAGTGCCCTTATAGCCAAGAAGGCTAATGGCATATTAGGGTGCATTAGGAGAAGCATTGCCAGCAGACCTTCAGAAGTTATTATTCTCCTTTATTCGGCACTGGTGAGGCCACATCTGGAGTATTGCGTCCGGTTCTGGGCCCCCCACTACAGAAAGGATGTGGATGCATTGGAGAGGGTCCAGTGGAGGGCAACCAAAATGATTAGTGAACTGGAGCACATGACCTATAAGGAGAGGCTGAGGGATTTGGGCTTATTTAGTCTGCAGAAGCGAAGAGTGAGGGGGGATTTGATAGCAGCCTTCAACTTCCTGAAGGGAGGTTCCAAAGAGGATGGAGAGAGGCTGTTCTCAGTAGTGCCGGATGGCAGAACAAGGAGCAATTGTCTCAGGTTACAGTGGGGGAGGTCTAGGTTGGATATTAGGAGGGTGGTGAAGTACTGGAATGGGTTACCTAGGGAGGTGGTGGAATCTCCATCCCTGGAGGTTTTTAAGTCCCGGCTTGACAAAGCCCTGGCTGGGATGATTTAGTTGGGATTGGTCTTGCTTTGGGCAGGGGGCTGAACTCAATGACCTCCTGAGTCTCTTCTAGGCCTAGGATTCTAAGGATTCTATGATTCTAATCAGCAGGCAAGGACTGCACTCTAATTTCTTGCTGCTTTTCTCTGAACCTTCTTCTACCTTCCTGGCTCTCTCCTTTGGGTTTGCCAGCCTCCCAACTCCTTCTTTCCTGGGAGTAACTGTGGACTGTCCTCTATAGTCCCAACACTACTTCCTAGCATCCCCTTCAGTTGCTAGCTATTTGGCTTTATACAAGCCCCTCTGATTTCTGTACAGCTGAGCCTCATCTCTGGTAAGTCAATACCTGCTCACTGACTCCTCCTCCAGGTGCCATCTATGACTTCATTGGGCATAATTAACCTTCTTCCAGAATGCTGGAATGAATAAAATTAAAAAGCAAGTAGAATTGTAAGTGTATTTATGTATTATGTAAAATGGACATCTTGATTTATTGCTGAGTTACAGCTCTAACATCCATCCTTCTTGGTTATTCACTTCCCAAGTCATTACTCATTACCTCAGATATAGACCCATTCTTGGCTCTTCGAGATCTTACAGGATTCTAGAACCCAGGAATTTGTTTAAAAATGCAGGCGTGAGCATACCACTACCAAACATGCCCAGGCCCTCCACTCCTTATCTCCTTGCCTCTTCTCTCCGCTACCCCCATCTCTGTAAACACACCTGTCTTCAGAGTTTGAGCTTCGTTGCTCATGTTACTTGGAACACCCTCTCTTCCTAGGCCTGGGGAAAAGCATGCAGGGAAGCTCCACCCATACCAGGGCATGAGAATGATGCAAACTGACAAGCAGTAAAAGAGCTCTCAAAAACGCAAAGTAAGCAAGTTGAGAGAGGCAATCATTTCTAAAAATTCTCTCATTTATTTCTGTTGCCCTAATCTTAGGAGCTGCTGGGAACAACTGCAGTTATAAAATGGTTTCAATTGGAAATTTGATTTACAAGCTCTTTTTAAGTATGAAAGACTCTACATTTACACAAATATCCTTAAAATTACATGGAAACACAAAGTCGTTGTCTGAGTCAAGACTAGTCCTCAGAAGTTGTTTATTCATCATTTTCAGACAATTAATTATGCTGAGTGAATAACTGTGGTGGAGTTACCATAGGATCAGTTTGCCCCTTATTCAGCATAGAACAACTCTCTTGCCAATTTCAGATTGATTTTGCTGAAATAATTTCTACATTATACATCAGTTACTACAAATTTTGTTGAGTAATATTTACATCATTAGAGAATGACTCCGAGAATAATCTTCAGCGGGGTTTTTAGCGACCTCTGGATGTTTACCTTACTGGTTGTACCAAATAATTATTTAGTGCTGCTGCCTATTACTCATACATTCAGATGAAACACACATGTAAAATGTTAATAATTATTATTTGAATAATGATAATGACCATTGCATTAGGTGAAACTTATACTCTTAAAACACTTTTATTCTCATTCAGAATGAAAAATCATGTTACGAACAACAAAATATTGAAGGGAAAAAATGAAAGAGGAGGTATTATCCATATCATCTAGATAATAAGGATAATAAACTGCACAAATGTTCAGCCCAAAAGCCTGCTCAGAACAGAGGCCAACGGACATGGTATATTATTTCTTGGCCGTGTAGTTGCTGATACAAAAGTGAATCCTGAGAAGAACTTACTTTCTCACCCCAAAACAGTAGTTCAGTGATGAATGTTTTACACTAAAGACAGGAAATTCAGGTCATATTCCACATTCCTAAGCACTCAGTGCACAGAGTTTGCCTGTCTCTAATTCTTGTGTATAATTCTTATAGACGTACACATCTTATAACCTGAGTGTTAGCATCATACTTGGCGGATGGTCTCAGATCTTCGAACCTTATCTGGGCAAGACAGATGTGCTGCTTGTCAACTGTGTAGTTCATAGAAGCTTTTTTCTTCACTAAACAATTCTTCAGTTATCAACAAGTTATTTTTGCAGTAGTAGATTCATGTTGGATCTTTGAGAAGGTCTGTTATCTCCACAGCAAGATCATCTTACTACCATTTGAAATGGCCATTGCCAAGCAGTTGTCATTTCCATCTCAGGAACCTCTGAAAAGGCAATTTACACTTTCGTCTCTTCCTTCAGGATTAGGTTACTATAATTCTTTATTGGCTGTTTTGCACAACAGGGCTCTCTCTGCAAAGCCCCCAGCTGGTGCAGGCTGCTGCTGCGTTACTGTTGAAGAAGTAATGATCTGAGCATATTTCATTGATTGTAAAATCTTTCCTTCAATTCCAACAAAATCAATGAATAGTTTAAAAAGTCGCCCTGTTTACCTGTAGCACAAATTGGAGACACTCAGTCATGGTCTCGCACATTTTGCCAATATTTTAAAGTATTCCTGTTCCTGGTTGTATTCTATTCTATGCAGAATCACTTCTCCCTGTCTAAGAGTTTGCCTGAAAGATACTTGAAGCAAAAGCCTTTATCTGCCATATTTTAAGTGTTAAACAGCTCCATCTTGAAGGCTCCATGTGCTGCTTAAACTGTATCTTCTTAAAATTAAGACTGAATCATAGAACACTGGAACTGGAAGGGACCTCGAGAGGTCATCGAATCCAGTCCCCTGCCCTCATGGCAGGACCCAGTACCATCTAGAGTCTAGACCATCCCTGATAGATTACTTTCCTTCAGTACTGATTTTTCTATCATAAAATCAATTTTCACAACATAAGCTTCTAAGAAGAGAGATTTCATCTATCTAGTTTTATTTGCTGTATTTTTAATGGTTTGCTTAATCAGTTTTTAGCCCCCCGGACTTTCATTATTTACTGTTCTTCCTATTTTAACCAGGATAACCAGTTGCCTTTAAGATACAGGCTTGTTCATCCAACCTCTTGTAAATTTGAACTATCACCTCATGGGCCTCACATTCTTTAGCAATCCAGCTAAAGATTTTACTTCTATTTATTTCTATAAGGCTCTGAACTAAGTTAGCTAAATTTATGGTGTATTTGCTTACCTTCCTAATCTTAAATTGCTGCCAACCAATGTTATTATCCTCAAACAGATGTTTTAAATCTTCTGTTTATCAAATTGAGCGATTTTCATTATTGCTTATTCTGTTAAGTGAAATAAGGCTCTCCAGGATTATATGTGACTAATGAAAAGCTACATCTACTGGACCCATATGCAATAACATCAAAGATTTACAGATTTATATTGGACTTACAGAAGAGAATCAAGCCCATTCTCTAAAATACAGTTGTAGCCATGTGCTCAGTCATCAGATTCTCTGACTAGGCTCTTCACAGAATGTTACCAACCTTTCCCCAGTACTGGTCCCTATTCCTGCAATAGCTTCCTTCCTCTTTCCTGTGTGCCAGGCTGCTTAGTGGCCTCCTTAAATTGCAACTAGAATATATATATATATTTATTTTCTTTTTTCTCTGGGACTAACAGTCTCCTCCTACACTCCTGTCTTCAATACCAGATATAATTATGTATTATAAAGTATTATTAGAGATATACTTGAGGTATAACTTATGACAAATATCATCAAGGTGTGTCAAATACCTGAAATATGTCACCTCTCACCTCTCCTTAGTTTGTTTTTGTCTCATTTAGATTTTAAGTAGGTTCCTTCTCTTAGTCATATAAATGAGGACCCATACATGGCAGTGGAGAAACATAATTGCACTTTGAATTGTTTCTTGTGATGTTCATAGCAGGACTTCTCTGCAGTGTAATATTCTTTGCGTCATTTACTTCCCATCTACTGTCATAGTGTTACTTTAATACCTGTCAAGTTGATTAGTCACAGATTACTTCTTTGGAGCTGCCTTGTTAGTACAATCATATTTGTTCCTAACCACACCTAGAATTTTGGACAGTAGTAAAAAGGCATGTATTAGAGACCTGAAAGATTTCTTTGGAACAAATTCTAAGGTAGTTTAATCTTGTTAATCTCAAATTAACCCAAACATTAATAACTATTTGATATTTTTCCTCCCAATTTTTTTATTTCTGCATTCCTGTCCCTACTTGCATTTTGCTGCCTTTTTTGTGGCACCTTTGGTGAATGCTTAATTCTCCTTTGAAATATAGGGATGTTACTATACTTTGTTTCAGAAGTCTTATTTGAAACTAAATGTGACTGAGGAGCAACACTATATGTGACCATCTCTTCCTCTCCTTTCTATGAAACACATCTGAATTATACTGCAATAGCATCATTAAGCTTATATATCCTTGAACCAGAAGAATACCCAAAATGCCAAGGAGACGAGAGAGATGCTTTCCCTCGCTAACTCTAAAGAGGAGATGAATACCGTTTTGATTCTGTATCAGCAGCTCTATATAATGCAGCAAGTCAAAAATACATTCTCCCAAAGAAATTTAAAAAAGAATTTTTCTGTAGATAGAATGTTACTTGCTGCCCATGATAGATTTTGATTATGCTGGAAATGTGCAAAAAATTAATGAGGAAAATGTGAAACCAGCTAAAATGGAAGATTTTTTTCCTTATGCAAAATTTGACTCACTTCTGCAGAAATGACATCTAATAGATCCCTTTTCAGAATGAAAATGGTTTTGCATCATTTGTATAACATTTATTCATGATTTTGATGTGCAGGTAACACCCCAAAATTGCAAATAAAGCAGAAGTTGAAGATCTGCAAGAGTTATATGAAAAGAAAGCACTGAATACCACAACAAATCTATCAAACCCAACATTTAAAATTTACAAAACTCTAATGAACACCTGCTCCTGTACTTGAGTTTAAAAGACCGAAACCACTTTGTGAAGTGCGTCACAAAGATTCAGATCCCAAAAAAGTAGCAGGACTGTTATAAATAGTAAAGCTTGTAAGGACTTATCCAAGCTTCACAATTGGGTTGCCTTACCTTCTGGATATCCCTTTTTGGTAGAGAAAGGGGAATTTTCTACAAGCTTAATTTATATGTTTTCAGGCTGTTCTCATACATTTGGGAGACATTTTAAAAAGAGAGATCAATGGAGGACTTTAAACAGAAGATCACCTCATTTGAAGGTGAAGTAGAAACTGGGCTGGTGTCCAAATGTTAAACAAAAATCAGCTAATACTACTGGAGTTCTGGAGTTTGCAAGAGTCTTTCAAATGAAAAAGTAAATTTGGGACACCTACCTAGCACACTTGATAAAGAATATTAGCTATTTAGAAAATTAAATAGAAAAATGTAAAGAATTTGAAGTTTAGAAAATAATTACCTCTAATATCTTTAAAACCCAAGAAGACTATTAAAAGAGATGATGGGACAGATTCTTTCATGCACCAGAACTCCACTCAATGTGTGGGTAAATAGGACAAGGATTGGGGCATTCAATCCCTTGTTATATCTTCCTGTGTCTGAAACTTGTCTGTGTTGGCCCAAGAAAGAGTTAGAGCATGTGGGGCTACTCTAATTTATGCTACCAGCATAAGTTAGAGCACCCTTGTGGCTGCTCTACATTTACGCTATAGCACAGGGAAAAACACCCTCTGTAGGACGGATCTGGCCCACCAAGACATCGAATCTGGCCCATGGATGCAGCAGTGAGCCTCAGGCAGATTCCCCTGCTTGCTCCACTCCCCGCATGCCACTCAGAAAAGTGGCTGCTGGGCCGTTTGTGTTTCACAAACTGAGCAGGAAGGAGTGGTGCAGCTCCCGCCCCCAGCACGATCGCATTGGCTGGTTTCTGGCCAGTGGGAGTTGTCTGTTTCAAGAACAGGGAGCAAGTGAAGCACCATTCCCCCCATCCCCTCAGGCTTTTATTCACAGAGCACATGGCCCTGCTGCCTGTGCAGGGGAAGTGCAGGCTTCTGCCTGAGAAATATGCTGGGCTGCTGGCCGGGAGTTTCACACTCACTCTTCTGGCCAGATCCTGCCTCTGGCACCCCAGCTCCTTCCCCCCCTCCCCACATAATCCAAACCCTCTGCCCCCACTCTGGAGCCCAGACCCCCTTCCAAACCCTGCACCCCTATTCTCTGCCTCAGATCACAATCCCCCCTCCTGCCCTAGGTCACAACCCAAACCCCTGCACCCCAATCCCAAGCCGCAGGTCACAACTGCCTCCTTCACCCAAACTCCCTTACAGGCCCTCCTGCATCTGAATCCCTTACCCCAGCTCCCTTCTGCACTCAACCTCCAACCCAGACCCTGCACCTCCTCCATTAATATTATGGAAGAGTGTGGCCCTCAACCACTTTTCAACGTCTTGAAGTGGCCCCCCCAGCAAAAACTATAGCCCACCCCTGCTATAGGGTAAGATGGCAGAAGAACCATGTCAGTTGAGAATCGGTAAAGTGGAGTTGAGGTCCATCCACTTATGCCTCCTCCTTTCCCTGACTAACCCTCCTATGCTGACGCAATGCTTAGATGTGCTTATGCTGAGGCTATGCTTAGCCCCTTTGGACCACTCAGGTAGCACAAAGTGCCAGATTGTGGGAGAGAATCTGTCCCATTCTGTAGATTTATCCCCCAAACCGGTGATTTCATATTATTGTACAAGAGTGATTTTCTATTATTATTGCAAAACATTTAAACACTGTAGTTGTGTGTTTAAGTGTGGCACAATCTCTGCCCTGAAAAAACTTACTATCTAAAGAAAAGGTAAGACAGGAGAACAGTTTGGAGGAAGCATGGCATGAGGACTGTTAAGGTACATCTAGACTGCTGTGCTATTTTGGGATACCAGAGGTATACCTGGGGGACCAATGACACTCTCCCCTGGGCTGCCCCACTAGGGGCTTCCTCTTCACCCCTCACTGCCTTTCCTCCAGTAACCCTTCCCTTCCCCCGTGACAAAATAAACCACACATTTGTTTTTGAAAAACTAAAAACTCTGTATTTTTTTATTTGGCATCAAAGAAACTGGGCTATGTCTACACTGGCGGCTTCTTGTGCAAGAACATCTTGCGCAAGGGTTCTTGTGCAAGAAGTCTTGCACAAGAAAACATCCACACTGCCATGTGCACACTGTGCTTTTGCACAAGAGCTCCCATGGCAGTGTGAATGCTCTCCTGCGCAAGAAAGCTCTGATGGCCATTTTAGCCATAGGGCTCTCTTGAGCAAGAAATCCGTGCCGAGCGTCCACACCGCCCTCTTGCACAAGAGCTCCTGCGCAAGAGGGCTTACACCTGATAAAAAAGAGTGTAACTCTTGTGCAAGGAGCCCTCTCTTACCATGCTGTACTGTAAATTTCCTTGCACAAGAGTGAGCAGGCAGTGTGGACGCTCTGCAGATTCTTGCACAAGAATGGCCATACTTGCGCAAGAAGCCACAAGTGTAGACATAGCCCTGGGGAGAGAACCTGGGAGAGGAGAGGAAGGAGTGTGTGGCAAGGGCCTCTCTTATCTAGGCCACTCCTTGGGCCAGCCTCTTGTCCCCCCTTCCCCAAGGGTTAGGGCTTGCAACTGGTTTCTGTTAGGGAGCCCAGCCACTCCTCCTGGGACTCCCTCCCCTGCTGTTTCTGTGCTAAAGCTGTACTGGTTTACTGACAGACAATAGCAATTTCTGTCTCTTCTCTGCCTCTCCTTCCCTCCTCTCACTCTCCCCCTCAGCGTCCATCTGTGGAGGCTTTTAAAGGCCACCAGCCAGCCAGCAGTGGAGTCAGCTGGCCCCAATCTGCCTGAGCCAGCTCCCTCCCAGCTGCTTTTAATTGTCCTGCTGCACCCTACTTCTATTTAGCAGGTCTTTTGCCCTTTTTAGGATGCCTTTCTCCCATTCTGCAGCAGTCCTCTGGCCTGACCCTGCCACAGGGGAATGAGAACCTCGGAGGAGGAGGGAGCTGGAAGGGGGAGGAAGGGAGAAGAGAAGCTCAGAGCTGGGGCTGGGGCTGGGGCTGGGGCTGGGGCTGTGAGTGGTACCTGACTCTGCTGAGCCCACCACCATGGGTGTGGGGGCCTAGGCGTCCGCAGGGGGATGGGAAGGGTGTTGGAGGGAGAGCAAGAGGGCGAGCGAGAGAAGGAGCTACAGGGAGGGGTTCTGGCTCCAGGAATAGCTGGGTGCTGATGCTGGCCTTGTTGGCTCCTACTTCTCCTCCACCTCCTTGTCACTCCCCCCTGCGAGGATGACGATGGGTGTCTTGAGCCCAGAGTCTACAATGGGGGGGAGGGGAGAAGGGACTGCCTTGCTCTCCCAGGATGCAGTCTAGAGCTTTAAAATAAGGGCGGGGTGGAGCTCTGCCCTGGAGCGGGAGTTGCCCTCCCTGGCCCTGGCATATGCCTGGCAGTGCTCCTTAACCTTCATCCACACCTGCGCTTGAGTGCAGATGTGCTCCTTGTTGTCCAGGCAGTTGGCCATCCGTCCATAGATGTCCACATTCCCGTGTCTGGTGTGGATCCTGGAGGTTGGTCTCATCTCCCCAAACCTCAATAAGGTCCAGGATCTCCACATCAGACCAGGAAGGAGCATGTCTTTTTTGGCCCCTGGGAGCTGTGGAGTGCTAGGTGGGAGCAGCAGACTGGCTGTTATGGGGGGGGAGAGGGGAGTGAGGCAGGTGCAGGTGCAGATGCAGGGTTGCTCTGGGCTGTCATATCTTCTTCCGAGCACTTTTTTTGAAAGCGTTTTTTTCGAAAAAGAAAGCAGTTTAGACGTGGTTCTTTCAAGAAAAAAAACCCTTTTTCGAAAGAACCTTGTATACCTCATTTTTTGAGGAAGAAGGATTCTTTCGAAAAAGGGTTTTTTTTCTCAAAAGAACCGTGTCTAAACTGCTTTCTTTTTCGAAAAAACCGCTTTCGAAAAAGTGATCAGAAGATATGCAAATTAGCACCGAATTTGCATATTTCCTTTCAAAAGAAGACCGTAGTTTAGATGTACCCTTAGTGATTGGAAGGGAGGAAGGATTGTTTGCAGAAATTCCCAAGAGGAAAGAGGAAGCCACCTGAAGACTGGGAGGCTAGTGGGTTTCAGGCCTGGTGGGCAGCATGGTAGGAAACAAAGACAAATCTTTTATCACAAAGAGAGAAGAGCCATGACTTTATGTTTTCTTTCTAGGATTCTCCATAGCCACCTATTTTTGTTGCACTCCCACAGCATTGTCAAGCACTGTGTCACATGCTGAACTTGAAGTACCCATTCAAGATAAGGACTAAGATTTTCAAAGGAGCCTAAGAAAGTTAGTTACCCATGAACTATGAGTAATATGAGTTGAGATACTGAATTCAACCTACAGCTTGTTGAATTACTTGTTTCCAATAAGTTTCTTATTAATTTAACTTTTTTTTTCTGTTCACAAACTGATCCTGTTTACCACAAAATATATTAGTTATTCCTAACTTTTTACCAAAGATTTTGCATATTGTACAGCTTTACAGGTTATTCTTTGGGCATTCACGGAGACTGTATTGCACATGTTTGACAACTGGGTCACAAAGCATTGTTTCTCCTCTGTGACCGGATCACTGAAACTATTTAAATACAAAAATAAGAAATGATAAACAACAAATGGCAAACTCTCTCTCTCATGCACAGTTTTGTTTATGTCCAAATACAGCCATTCATGCAAAGTACAGTCGTTTCCCACATAGTCAGATAAACACAAACCTGCTCTCACAAGAGTCCATAAACAAAGAGTCACATACACAGTCTGAACAGCTAACACTGGTTCAGAATACAAACATCATTTGTGCAGTAATGGACCAGTTCTTTTAAGGGTTTCAAGCATAATACATCTTCAGAAATGGCTTCTTTTATACACCCATCAGCAGCAAGGTGACTTACATTAATGGATACCTCAAATCAATTTGCAGCACAAAGAAATTCACTGTGTCAGTCACCAGTACTACAGAAAAAGCTAATCATTGCCACAATACTTTATGACTGCTTTAGTGTCATTATGATGTTTTTGCCTGTCCTCATTATGGATTAATTGCAATGCTGATACATAGACTGGAATTCGTATAAACAATGCAAAAAGTTGTTACTGCACCTGGACTCCATTTAAAGTTATGAAATTCAGTTTACATTTTAAATACAGAACTCAATTATTGTGTATTGTGCATTAAACACTGACATCCAAAATATAATCCTGCTAACTCCACCCCAGAGATTACTGAAGAATGTTTGGAAGTATTAAGCATTTAGAAAGGCATCTTCTCTTGCATTCAGAGTGGTTCTAGCTGCATACATGTAGAGAGAAAGGATAGTCTTGTGCCTAAGGTACTGGGGCTGGAATTCTGGAGATGTAGGTCCAGTTCTCAGGTCTGACAAAGAACTCTTGTGTGCCTCCATTTGCCAGCTGGGAGAATAAAGATAACGTTCTCCTACCCTTTGTCAGTCTTGTTTATTTAGACTTTAAGACCTATCTCTTGCCTTGTGTTTGTACACTGCCTCGCACCCGGGGGCCCCCCAATCTCTAGATGATACTGTAATAAATAATAAGATGCCTTAATTAGAATTTCTACTTAATCTAAAAGACTAAGTCTAAAAGTCATTATTTATTAAAGCCTGTGGAGGATGCACTGTGAATGAGCAACCAGATGTCTTGATAAGTCATTGTAAAATTGTGTGTGTGCAGGCACGCACACTCACACGCAACATCAGCAGGTGGAACTGAACCTGTAGAACTTAGTGCATGAGCCTCAACCGCTTGAGCTAAAAGCTAGCTGGCTCTCAGCATAAGCTCTAGAGGAAACTGATTTTGTCTCTCTGTAAGGGCACGTCTACACAGCAGGGCTAAACTTGAAATAAGCTACGCAACTTGAACTACGCTACTTGCGTAGCTTAAGTCAAAACAGCTTATTTTGACTTTTGGTGCTGTCTACACAACAGTTATTTCAAAGTAGAGCATTCCTTCCCTGACTTCCCTTACTCCTCATACAATGAGGGTTACAGTAAGTAGCCTCACGTTATTCCGAAATAACGCGGCTGTGTAGACACAGTCTAAGTGCCACTAGTTAGGACAGTGAACCATGCCCAGGTATGTGAGTCACATACACATGCACGCTTGTGCTCTCTCTCTCTCTCTCTCTCTCTCTCATATCCCAGGAAGTACTGGTGTGGAGATGAAAGGCCAGGCATTGCCATTTGCATAAGGCTTTAAAGGTAGTTTCTATGTCCTCCACCCTCTATGAAAGTCTTTCAACGTGAGTTTTGGCTAATTGGGTTAGTTAAACTATCTCTCTGCAACTCTTCCAGCATGAGTCTGTGGTTGATTCTGTCCTCTCTCTTCCATTCTATCAACAGAGAGCAATGCTGAGTCTAATATTGTTGGCTGTTTTGAATTTGGTAGCACTGGACATCTGCTGTAGCAATGTCCCAGCACATGAAGTATCCCTGAAAATCCTCATAGTATGAAGCTTGAAACTTAGCAAGCACACTTCATTCTAAGGCACTTCTCGCAGATATTAGAGATACTTACCAACAGGTAAGAACCCATAAGGCAAAAGATAGAGGATGTAATAAGCAGAAGTTGACAACTGTCAGATCCTCAGTGCACCTCTTGCAAGTGCTGATTGGATTTTCTGTAGTGGGTTAACCAAGCTAGTAAGTTAGAATGACTATTTATGTGACTGGTAGAAAAATCCTTTCAGGTTTTGCAGAGTCACTTTCTGTTGTTCTTAAATACATGCTGCGGTAGAGGATTATTACACTGGATTTGTGTTCTTCATCGCCTTTGGCTTGACCAGTCAATTCAGGCTGGCACTCTTGCTCTTCATGTCCAAGCATTCTTGTCAAGAGTGTCTTCCAAACTGACATCCATCTTCATAGTCTCCTTCAGCGTCTCGAACCACCTTTTTCTAGGTTTTCTTTGTTGTCTTTGTCCTATGACCATATTAGGTTTTGTTCTTTCTGTCCAACATTTCCTAATCTCACCATCTCAGTTACTGATACTTTTTCAGCTTTTCAGTGATAGGAGCTACCTGTGGCATGGCTCATATTTCATTCTGTAGCCTTGTCTTACCCAGCATTCACCAGCATATTCTCATTTTGGAAGTATGAATTAGTTGTTTTCCCCTCTTCCTTGCTGGTTAGCATTGTGACCCATACATCACAGCTAGCCTAAACATAATCTTATACACTTGGATCTTTAGTTTAGTTGGCAAATTGATTTCCAGTCCACTCCCTCCATTTACATTAAGCACTCATCATTTGGCTCCTATCACCCACACTCCCTTTTCCACCATAGCTCAATGCTGAAATGAGCTATTTAAATTATGGCATAGATTTTAACTCTGCAGTGTAGTTTTTCTAGATTCCTATTGTAACCCCCTTTTTTCGTCCCTGGGTTACTCGGGAGCAGGTCATACTCACATGCGTGCCTGGGCACCTGATGTTTTTAACATAAAAGGAGATCCTGAGTACCCCAGTGGCATTGTTTAGTTGGGGATTCCCTTCACCCTGACTGTGGTAAATAATACAAGAAGACAGTTTAAGGATTGTTGTTTAGCTAAATTGCCAAAGCATATAACAAAACTTGAGACATGGGGGTAAAGTTTAGATTTTTATCAAAAAGCCTTTTTTTCTGCTTCTTGAATATTATCAAAGCTAAAATCATTTGAGTATAAGTATGTATAGTTGGCCTGTTGCCTTGGGGTCACTTCACTTAAGATGCAAGAGAGTCTAGGTTAAAATCCCAGTAAAATCTCACAGGGACCGATATTTCTAATTTAGGCTTTTTTCTATGAGATGCTGTGACTCTTGGAGTGCTGGTGCTATATTCTGAACTCTTCGTCTTTTGATATGACTGCAAAATGAAAAGCACATCTGAAGAAATAAATACATTCAATTAAAGTAAAATATTAAATAGGTTTTAAAATGATTGAGATTAAGGATTCCTGACAATTGGTAATATGAGGTACAAGTGCTATTTCCTATTCTGCAGCTCTTTTCTCAAGGGAGGTTTGACCAAGTTTTCCCATTCTATTCCCCAAGCAGTGACTGAAATGTTGACAGAATTCAATCTGTGGAGAAGTAAAAAGGGCTTTAGTTTTTGTATTTTAGCTTCCCTGGAAAACTGTTCTCAGGATTAAGAATATCCATTGAGTTCAACTATCATTTACAATCTGTTCAAAACTTGTGTCCTTGAAAATGAGAGTTTTTACCCTGCTACTGTCTACACTGAACTAGATGAATTGATAAAAGATACTTCAGGCTATTTAAAATGGGCATCTACTGCTCTCAAAAACATTTGCCCCATGCATAATCTCTAAGTGGATGTGCTGTTACGGGATAGTTGGCCACTCTTCTGTGCATCCTTTCAATATGCATCTCAATATGCAATATGAATTCAATATGCTGGGGCATACTGGGACTGTTCAGCAATATGACTCTCCATAAGTCTACCTACAGTTCTACCTTTATCAGTTACTGGGTAACAGTCAGATTGATGAAGCTTTTCTTGGGTTACATTTGGAATGTTGGCATAAACTACAGTCTTTTATTTCCTGACCACCTCTTCTGCTCTGATGCCTTAAATTGGGCCATCTAATATTGCCATGTTTGTCTGACTGTATCAAAACACAAGTCTTGGACCGATGTTTAGCAATATCTCTCTGCGGTTCCTTTGTTAAATCTAAGCAAAAGTCATTCATTTTCCTTTCTGCTGTCAGTCATTAGTTTGATACCCCGGGAAATATATAGTATTAAATTATTGTATCTCTGGAAACATCAAAGCTTAGTAGATTGAGGGGCAAGATCAAGTGGTTTGTACAAAGTCATATAGTCAGAAACTTAGCCCAAATTATTTTTCCTACTTTATTGGATCAATTTGGTTCCAAAAAGTAGCCAGTGAAGTTGATAATGACATTCTGCCAAACATTTCCATTCCCAGGACAAAATTTCCCAAACACCTCCTCACAAACTTCCCTCACTGCAGCAAGCGTGAGGAAGACAAATAAAGGGGAAAATAAGTACCTGAAGGATGATTTTTGGTGAAGGACAGAAGACAGTGAAGACAAACATCTAATGAAATTTCCTCATTGCCTCCAGGTCTGGCAAAATGCTTTTTCTCTGACTTGTGTAGAAAGTCATGAAAAATCTGGCAGACTTGCAGATTTCATTTAGAGAAAGTCAATTAAGACACTTTAAAAGGTTAATTGATATATGTGACTTACATTGTATGTGCTTTGTCTTCAAGGTTATAGCCTGTTTACCAGAACCCTGCCAAATTCTAGTCATCTGAAGGGAATCAGAAATCATTTCTGTTGATGACAGACCTGTGAGCAGATGGTAAGTAAATCACGGTCTTGATGTGAAATGTTAAAGCTTTTTTGCAGGAATACACTGTTAAAGTGTTATCCAGGTTACATCAGATACTGTGTAGTCCTGGTTTATTAATAGTCAGGCATGAAGACTTCCACTAAGGATGCCTGCAAAGCTTTATAGTCATTGTGATTGAGTAGGCGGTTAGTAGATGCAGCAGCGTTGGTAACAAAGATGCACCCATATGTGATGGGATGTATCAACCCCACACTGGACCACTGGGGCAGACCAATCATTGTGGGCCCAGGAGGCCACACCCCATCTTCCCTGTTGCACGTGTTCCAAGTGCAGAGTTCATATAAAAGGAGGCAGCCCAGCTCAGTCATGGCAGGCACCATTGGAGGAAGAGTGAACCCTGCTGGTTCCTGTGATGATGCTGGCAGCAGAGCCTGAAGATCTGGACTATGCTGTAGGTGACTCACTCACTGTAGAGGCTGCTGGGGAAGCCAAGCCATCACCTTCCAAAGAACTGCTGCTGCCTGTTCTATGTCCCAGCCCTAGGGAGAGTAAGGCCTAAAGACGGTTAGTTTGCTTTGCCCCACCACCCAGTGCCCACAGATAGAATGATATTTTGCTCTGCTCAGTTCCCCCAGTAAAATTGCTTGACCCAATCTGGAGACCTCACAACCATGGACTGTTTGCTTTGCTCTGTTTGGGGGCTATACCTTGATTACGGTTAAGAACTCTTGCTGCCCCAGTCAACAGGCCTCTATGCCCCAGACTGTTTGATTGCCACATAGAGCCCACAGACCATCTGTGACTGGTTGCATATGGGACTGATGGAGGACTCCAGCTCAACTCGCAAAGCCCCAGTGAACCTTATTTTCACATATGGGGGGTAAGTAACATGACTGAGGATAGATTCTCCTTTAAAATATAATTTCTATTCTTGTAGTTGATTTAGAACCATCCTGTATCACTCACATGGAAAGATTTCATGGATAACCCTCACTTAAAACCCCTATTTAGATAGACCAGGGTGAGTGTTTACAGTACAGAGATTTTATTGAGAAGATAACCCTAAAATGTGAATACTCATTTTAAGATTTCCAGAGCATAACAGCTGAAAAGGATTTAGTAAACTACAAGACATAGGTAAATAGCTCCTTCTGTTCTGAGATAGTGGTATAGATGGCAATCTCATAGCAAGCACTGGACTTGCGTGAGAAGACTGGAAAAAGGTGAGCAATAGTTTTGTAATACTAAGAACGAGGCTTAGAACCAAAGTCATTGAACAGAATAAGAAAAGGTCATAAACCTTCCCCAGCTGATGGTGCTTCTAGTATGTTGACAGCTAAAATTACAGATAGAAGTGTTTGGCACAGTATCACAGCATCTACACTTAGACAACAATGCTATGTAGATTTGGTAACATTGTATAATTTTTGGTGAGGCTGTATCATTTTTAAAACATTTTCTCTAAAGCCAAAACAGAATATAAGTAATATAAAAGCATTTCATGCTTGAAAAAACATACAGCAAACTTTAGAAGGCCGTATTTGGCATGTGACCTTAATTATATATCTAATTCTTTTGTAGTGTGGAATGATTAGTTAATATTTTCTACAACATTAGCATTCTTCATGTCATCAATATTTCAGGATGATTTCTCAGGGGGCAATACTGACTGTAAAATGTTCTGGGGCTGCAGAGTAATTTAATTAGTTATAGGAAAACTTGTTGATTTTTTCTTCTTGAATTTTTCAGTAATTTTCCAGGGACAAAGAGAAAGATTTGGATTTTAATTAGTTATGTACAAAAACTGAATGCAATATTCAACACACACAGTCTCCATGCCATTCCATTAGGAGACTGATGTCAGTATAGCAGCCAACTCAGTCTAGGATCCCTGATTTTTTCTACATCTGCCCTACTTGCCGGAGGAGATGCAAGTGTCACATCAAACTGTTGTAGTGGTAGGGGGGGTCATTCATTTCATACTCTACAGCCATAGATATATTGACCATGAATTCCTAGATCCAAGTCCCCTTAGGGTCTGCCATAGAAACGACAAAGATCAGGCAAAGGATCCACAAATATGGTCTGAACTCTGCCAAAAGACGTACCTGCCTAATATTTCAGTAGGTGGACTCCTTTTCTCTGTAATGGATAGGGATAGTGAAGGAAAAATGGGTCACTTCCAGTGTTCCTCTAATTTTTATGTGCATGTGTGGAAGGACATTTGTTATGTGCAGTATTATAGAGGTGAGGTATCGCCTCCATACTGATGCACATAATAAAGGTCGTTCCACACATGGGCGATGGGGGCATGGATGGGGTTTGGGGGTTGGAGTGCAGAAGCGGCTCAGAGCTGGGCAGAAGGTTGGTGAGGGCTCTGGCTAAAGGCACAGGCTCGGGGGTGGGGGCAGGGATGAGGGTTTTGGAGTGCAGGAAAGGGCTCAAGGCTGGGATAGAAGGTTGAAGAGCAGGATGCAGGCTCTGGGATGGATCGGAGGATGAAGGATTTGGGGTGCAGGCTGACTGAACCTGAACCCTGACTGAACCTGCCAGCTTCAGGTGAGGGGTGCATGAAGGCTGTCTGCTGTCAGGCCAAATGTACATTCTGGCCACTGAGCCTTCCTCAGTCTCCTTTACAGGAGGTTGATGGGGTTGGTGCTCCGTGAGGCAGAGCAGTAGGTGTTCCTGCTGGTGTATGCCAATGACATGCACCTTGTCATCTGGGAGCTGGTGCATACTCCAGGCAGTGAGGGCAGCCTTACTGCCTGCTTCTCGAGTTTTCCTTGAGCGAGTCCTATGGGAGGGGTGCACCCTATCCGCCTCTCACCCCTGGCCTTCTGTATATAATCAGGATCCTCCCTGATACCAAGTGGTGGAATCTCCTACCACCTTTGGAAAGTGAGGAACGCTGCTAGTCCAGTCTGTGTTCCACCTAGTTCCCACAGCCCACTGGGAATATTAGTTGATGGCTCCTTCATGGAGCCATGAGCTACATGTACCTGAAGCTGTTTACCCCACTTCCTCAACTGCTTCCTCTTCTGCAGCATAAGGTAGACTCTGGAACACATCTACCTTGAGTGTGTCAGGTTACAGCCCCTCTTCTGGATCCTCCAGAACCTTTTCCTTAGGTTCTGGCTGCACTTTTCCCTACCCCTTTGGATTCATTCACACCCAATCTAAGGCCCTACAAAGTCATGAGACCTCCTCGTCAGCCTCATCCTGGCACTGGCAAAGATGTCTGTCCACCGGTAGGAGGATGCTGGACAGAGAGGTGCTCTGTGACTGCAGGGCCAATTTCCTCTCCTCCCTTGGTTCGTGTATCCAGGCAGAATTCCTCTGGGCCACCTCTGCTGGCTTCCTGGGTGCCTTTGAGGAGCAGAGGGCACTGTCTTGGGTTCTCTGCTTGGCGGTCCCTTCTGTGTCCATGATTTTGAACCTGTGACTCTCATTCCTGTTCCTGTTTTTCATTGGTTGTCCCCCTCTTCCAACTGAGAGCTGGTTTCAGAGGCTCCTCCCTTTAGGCTGGGAGAGGGGCCTTTAGATGAAGGCAGGCTTGCACCCACCCTTCCCCAGCTCCTCCTTACACTCTGTCCAGCCTTCTTTCAGGATCTTCCCTGTCTCACGGTCAATCTGGAAACTACCTAACCCTTACTAGGGCAATTAGAGAAGTTCTGAGCAAGTTCATTTCCAGAAGAAGGGGGAGCACTGAAGAGCAGCTGTGCTAGTAGGGTGGTACTAGGAGGGTGGTACGGTCTGGTACACTGTGCCAGTAAGATATTTATAGCTGGTATGGCAGATCAGAAAGAGGAGCAGCAGAACATGAGCTGCTGGGTAGCACAGCTCCCATCATTGCAGCTGAACTGCCCCAAGCCCTTCCATGCAAGGTCTCCTCTGGAGTCTGGCTCTGTCTGTACAGCATCCAGCCCTGTGGAAGGACAGGGCTGGGTTCAGGGCTCTCTTGAAACTGAAAAAGGGAAAGAAGCAGAACCCCTGCACCTGCCCCCACCATACCCTTCCAAGCAGCTGTGTCTCCTCCAGCACCCAGCAGCAGCCCTACCAGAGGACAGGGCTGGGGGCAATACAGCTGCTGGAGGAGTTGCTGGCATTCAGTTCCATTCCCTGCTGTGGTTCCCAGGAGAGCCCTGTGGTTCAGGGATTTCCCAGGAATTGTAGCAGGGAAAGGAGGGGAAACAGAGCTGCCAGACAGATCCATCCCAGATGTACCACCCCAGCTCTGTCCCCTGGTGTGGGGCTCGCTGCTGTCCAGACCGAGGAGACCCTGCACAGAAGGACCGGGATGGTAGAGCTGCAGTCGTGGGGTCCAGTGAGAGGAGAATAGAGCCCCTCCCCAGGTAAGGGTGGGTGAATCATGGGAAGGAAGGGGACAGGAAGAGCATGAATGGCCCCAGGCTGGGTAGAGGAGGAGTCACGTGTAGGGTAAATGAGGTCACATGCCCCCTGTACTGGTGAAGCATGGATTCCACTTGCACCACTGCTGAAAAGGTACATGGGCAGGGGGCAATGGCCTAGTCTTTGCATGGCATTTGAAGAGGAAAGACCCTTCAGAATACCAAGCAGCAACTTTTCTTGCCTAGGGGACCACCACCTACCATATGCGCATAATAGATTAAAACAGCTCCTGCTATTTCTCTACCTGTAGTGCCATGTATAGACAGGATAGGAATCATAGAATCAGAGCTGGAAGAGACCTCAGGAGGTCAGCAAGTCCAGCCCCCCACCCAAGGTAGGACCAATCACAACTAAATCAACCCAGCTAGGGCTTCGTGAAGCAGAGACTTAAAACCTCTAGGGATGGAGATTCCACCTTCTCCCTAGGTAACCCATTCCAGTGCTTCACCACCCTAAAGCTAAACTGTGAAGCTGGGATTTTCCAAAGGAGCCTGGGGAGGTAGGCATCCATATACCATTGAACTCCTAAGTGCCTTAAAACTCTCAGCCTCTGAAATTCAGCTGTGTGCATTCAATGAGAAGTGTGCAAGTACATTTCTTATTAACCTCCATTCTTGGCTAACTGCTTGGTTCAGTGGCTATCCCTTGGAACTACACAAAGTCAGATGAGGGATCACAACTGTGCAGCACGTAGAGAGCTGCACAGCACGGTTCAACAATAGAACAGTAGCAGAGTGTGCATCACAAGGTAGCTAGCACCTATAAATGAAGGCGGTCCAGTGCCCCTGTGCCAGAAGCAGCAGTGCTCCTACTTGGCCAGTTAAGAGGGCTGGGTCTATAAAAGGATAAGGGAGAATCAGAGAAGGGGGAGGTCACAGCAAGAGGAAGGAGACTGGGTGATCAGAGTTACCTGAGTGAGAATCAGAAAGAGCGAAGGAGAGTTCCTAGATCCAGAAAGCGTTTGCTGAAGGCAAGGAGAGCAGGAAGAGGGGTGCAGGCTAAAATCTCCAAAGCCGGACACCTTGGTCTGGAGACAGGAGCAGCTGAGGGAGGTGCCTGCTGGCTCTAAGCCAGAGAGCTGAAACAGAGACCTGCAGAGGGCTAACGTCAGGGGAGCAGTGGTGGCGCTTACTGACCGACTTCTCCATGCCCAGCAAGACCTAGGGGAACAGTGAGGGATGATCCATGGATGAGCTCGCAGCAGAAAGGCTGTAAAGTTCCTGCAGTTTCATCTCAGCTGGAAGCACTGGTGTAGTTGTCCTGGCAGAGGGACAAAAGAGGACCAAAAAAGAATCAAGGTGTGGCAGAAGACAGTGGAACATAATATGGAAGGACTCCCAGTGGAGAGCTGGTTGCGATGCCTACTGAAAGGAATGGGGTTTTGAGGACTATTTACTCTGGATGTGGGAAACAGACTATGTCTGGGTATTTTGTTGGGGATTCAATGAGCTGTTTGGTAATAAACAAGCCCCATGGAAGTGTGTTGTGTGGTTACTGGAAAGATTTTGTGTGAGGTTAGGGGGTTGCCTATAGATGAGGACTTTCCTGTCCCACAAGGCCTATGAGAGTGAGGGGTCATTTTCCAAGATAGGTTGCAGATGGTTAATAATGTGCTGAAGGAGTTTAAGTTGTGGGCTGTAGGTGATGACAAGAGGTGTTCTATTGATCTATTGTTTTCTTTTCTTGGCCGGTCTTGAATTGGTTCATGTCTGGGTACTCTTCTGGCTCTGTTGATCTGTTTTTTCACTTCTCCAGGTGGGTATTTCAGTTTTAAGAATGCTCTAGATCAGTGTTTTCCAAAGGGTGCCCTGCGGAACCCCAGGGTTCCGCGAAGTGAAAATAAGGGTTCCACGAGAAAATTTCATTACAATAACATTTTATGATTTAACAAAAAAAATTGTACACCTTAAATGTGATTTTTGTTTTTAAATAAGTGCAATTAAATTAAATGTAGATCTCATGACCTTGTTTAGCATTTGTTTATTATTATCCTTACTTATTTGCAGTCTACTTTTTCAGCTCCATATATAAGACTGTTATTAGGGGTTCCGCAAAATTCTTTATAGTTTAAAAGGGTTCCGTGGCCAAATAAAATTGGGAAACACTGCTCTATATAGATTCTATAGGTGTTTGTCTCTGTCTGTGGGATTGGAGCAAATCCAGTTGTATCTTAGGGCTTAGCTGTAAACAATAGATTGAGAAATTATTCTTGGGTGGAAGCTAGAGGCATGAAGGTAAGTGTAACGGTTGGTAGGTTTCCGGTATAAGTTGGTAGAAATGTGTCTGTCGTGTAATTGTACGGTAGTGTCAAGGAAGTGGAACTCCCGTGTGAATTGGTTCTTTCCAGTAACCACACAACACACCTCCATTACAATGATCCAGGAACCCACCCCTCCAATCAACCCTGATGCCAACTCTGTCCACACATCTATATAAGCGACATCATCATAGGACCTAACCACATAAACCACCATATCAGAGGCTCATTTAACTGCACATCAACTAATGTGATGTATCCCATCAAATGCCAGCAATGCCCCTCTGCCATGTATATTGGCCAAACTGGACAGTCTCTACGGGAAAGAATTAATGGACACAAATCAGATATCTGGAAAGGCAACATACAGAAACCTGTTGGGGAACATTTTAACTTCCCCGGGCACTCATTCAAACAGTCTTGAACTCTATAGAAGCATCCAGTTCCTCAAATGATTTATCCAAACTCCTAAGCCATTGTTACCGAAAATTCAGAGTCATCTTTGAATTCATGACCTTAGACTATCCCATGCTTTCCAGCACACTGGGCTGCCCACATTTTCCATGCTTGCTTTATCAGTTGCCATATGACCTAAGTCCTCCCATTTCAAACTACATTTTTCTATGTCATTGATAATCATACGCTTCCAAGTCACCCTAGGTCTACCCCTCTTGTTGGATTTTCTGGCTTCCAACTGAGAGCCATAATCAGTAATTGCTTATGATCCATTCATAACACATGCTTTAGCCATTGATGTCTGATCTTACAAATTATTTCCAATAGAGACCTCACATTAGCCATTTTTCTGACTTCATCGTTCGTTTTTCTTTCCTTGTAGCTTACTCCTGATATTCTCCGCAAATACTTATGATGAAGTGCATCTAGCTTCTGAGCATCTGTTTTCTTAAGTTACCAGGTTTCACTGCCATAGGTTGCTATGGCTACTACGACGGCTGAGTAGACACTTAGTTTTTTATGTAAGGATATGGTATTAAATGTCCAAATGTTCCTACATTTACCAAAGGTTTGCTTTGCCAATCCTTATTCTTATTCCTCAAAGCATGTACCGTCTTGGCTTATTGTGCTTCCAAGAGATTAGCATCGATCTACCCTCTCTAGCTCTTCATCATTGATTTGGATGTATAAATCCATATAGCCAATTACCATGGTTTTACATTTCTTTACAATGAACCGCAGTCCTACCTTCCCTATCATTTCTTTAACTTCGTTTGTGCATGCTTGAAGTCCTTCAGCATTTCCATGTAGAAGAGCGATGTCATCAGCGAAATCTAGATCAAATAATCTCAAATGAGTTTCACCAAATTTCCCTTTCACTAGGACTCTTTTGGAATAAACCCATACCTTGCTAGCTGTTTCAAGGCAGTATAGATAGTTTTAGTGTCATTTCTTTGTTTTGCATCTTCGGCTTCCTTGGCCTTGCTTTCTGTAAGAACATAAGAACAGCCATACTGAGTCAGACCATAGGTCCATCTAACCCAGTACCCTGTCTTCCTGCAGTGGCCACTGCCAGATTCCCCAGAGGAAGTGAACAGAACAGGTAATCATCAAGTGATTAATCTCCTGTCACCAATTTCCAGCCTCTGACAAACAGAGGCCAGGGACACCATTCCTACCCATCCTGGCTAACAGCCATAGATGACCTAACCTCCATGAATTTATCCAGTTCTTTTTTGAACCCTGTTAAAGTCCTGGTCTTCACAACATCCTTTGTCAAGGAGTTCCACAGGTTGACTGTGCACTTTGTGAAGAAAAACTTCCTTTTGTTTGTTTTAAACCTGCTATCTATTAATTTCATTTCATCACCCCTATGTCTTATGTTATGGGAACAAATAATAACTTTTCCCTATTCACTTTTTCCACACCAGTCATGATTTTATAGACCTCTATCATATCCCCCCTTAGTCTCCTCTTTTTTAAGATGAAAAGTCCCAGTCTTTTTTCTCTTCATATGGGGCCAGTTCCAAACCCCTGTTCTGAATCTTTTCCAAAGCCCATATATCTTTTTTGAGATGAGCCAACCACATCTGTACGCAGTATTCAAGATGTGGGCGTACCATGGATTCATATAGAGGCAGTAAGATATTATCTATCTTATTCTCTATCCCTTTTTTAATAATTGCTAACATTCAGTTTGCTTTTTTGACTGCTGCTGCACACTGAGTGTATGTACAGACCACGGGTCTGATGGGGGGGGCCACTCCAAGATTTTGGAAAGTGGTTGAGGGCCGCACTCTTCCATGATGTTAAAGCAGCCACTGTGGGATCTGGGATGCAAGTTGAGTGCAGAATGGAGCTTGGGGTAAGTGATTGGGGTGCATAAGAGGGTGTGAGGTCTGGGAGAGAGTTTAGGTGAAGGAGGAAATTGTGACCTGGGGCACAGGACTGGGGTACCGAGGTTTGGTTTGTGACATAGGGCAGGAGGGGGTTGTGACCTGGGGCAGGGGATTGTGGTGCAGGGGTTTGGGATGTGACCTAGGGAAGTAGGGGGTTGTGGCCTGGGGCAGGGGATTGTGGTGCAAAAGGTGGTGCAGGGATTTGGGTTGTGACCTGGGGATTGGGGAGCTGGAGGGCATGCTGGGATTTGGGTTGTGACCTTGGGCAGAAGATTGGAGTGCAGGGTCTGGGCAGGGTATGGCATCAGGAGGGGGAAAGAGTGTTTGGCTTATGGGGGGTAAGGGGCAGGAGTGGGGGGCAGAGGGTTGGGGGTAGGGAGGGGCTGGGGTTCCAGAGGCAGGCTCTGGCCAGGAGACTTAGCTGTGTAACTCACGGCCAGCAGCCCAGGACGTTTCTCAGGCAGTTTCCCTGCCTACCCCTCCTCCACTAAGGGCCTAAGGGGAGAGAGGTTGCTTCACACGCTGCCTATTCTTCAAAATAGGCAGCTCCTATTGGCCAGAAATTGGCCAATGGGATTGTGCTGGGGGTGAGAGCAGTGCGTGAAGCACCACTCCTCCCTCCTCTGGGCTCACAGCTGAGAAAGAATAATGGCCCAGCAGCCACTTTTCTGAGCGGCGGCGGGGGGTGGAGGAGGGATGGGCAGGAAAGCAGTGAGTCTGTCTGTGGCTCCCCCTGCATCCGCAGGCCGGATCTGGTGACTTTGTGGGCTGGATCCGGCCCCTGGGCCGTATTTTGCCCAAGCCTGGTATAGACAGTGTTAGTGTTGGTTGTTTTGCATCTTCAGCTTCCTTGGCCTTGCTTTCTATATAATTTTGTTTATCCTTTTTACAGCATCTCTTTACTTCTTTGTCAAGATTTCTATATATTTGCTTTGTTTCCTTGTCTTTAGTTTGAAGCACTTTAGTTTCCTGTTTTTTCCTCTGATCAATGAATTCCCATGTTTGTACTGAGATCCATTGCTCCTTGACAGTTCCTCTTTTCTCTACCAATTGTCTTTTCTGTTGCTTCAATGACAGCTGTTTTAAAATGGTCCCCGCATTTCTCTATGTTGTTGACTTCATAGTCTCAGATAGCTTCAGATCTGTTTTTAAGCTCAATGCGGTACTCATTCTGTAGTTCAGAATCTTGCAGCTTTTTTATGTCAAATGGGGTGGGTCTGTCAAATTTTTCCAGCTTTAATTTAATACTTGCCTTCAGTAAATAGTGGTCACTATCTATGTCTTCTCCTCTAAAAACTCTGTCATTTATCACAGATGTTTTACATTTTAGACTGATACATTATTGTCTATTTCACTCTGCATTCAACCATCTGGTGATACCGAGCTCTTTCTGAATGTGTTTGTGCTGAAAGTATGAGTTGTGAATGCTAAGATTGTTTTCCACACAAAATTTTAGAACTCTAGTACCATTACTTGACAATGTTCCAGTTGTGTGAGTACCTATAACTGTTTCCCAGACTCTCTTAGCCTTCCCAATCCGGGCACTGAAGAATCTCATAACGAGCACTAAGTTAAGGCTCAGTATTCACTGTTACAGGCTGAGGACTGACTGGATAAGCAGCAGTTTGGCAGAAAAAGACCTGGGGACTGCAGTGGATGAGATGCTGGATATATGTCAACAGTGTGCCCTTGTAGCCAAGAAGGCTAACGGCATGTTAGGGTGCATTAGGAGGAGCATTGCCAGCACTAGAGAAGTGATTATGCTTCTTTATTTGGCACTGGTAAGGCCACATCTGGAGTATTGCATCAGTTTTGGCCCCCATTATAAAAAGGTTGTGGATGCATTGGAGAAAGTTCAGCAGAGGGCAACAAAAATGATTAGGGGGCTGGAGCACATGACATACGAGGCTGAGGGATTTGGGCTTATTTAGTCTACAGAAGAGAAGAGTGAGGGGGGATTTGATAGCAGCCCTCAACAACCCGAAGGGGCTTTCCAAACAGGTGCAGCGGGGCGGAGGGAATAGACAGGTAAGCAGAGGCACAGTGGGGAACCTGCTGCAGTCCCCGCTTGCACTGGGTTCTCCACTATGCCTCTTCCTTCAAAATGTAATAAGAACCACGGGTGGCTCTTACTACATTTCAAAGGCAGAGGCACAGCAGGGACTAATCGACTAATCAAGTACTTGATTAGCTGATTAATCAAAATTTAACATCCCTACGAGGAGGGTGGTGCAGCCCTGGAATGGGTTACGTAGGCAGGTGGCGGAATCTCCATTTTTAATGGTTTTTAAGTCCTGGCTTGACAAAGCCCTGGCTGGGATGATTTAGTTGGGGTTGGTCCTGTTTTGGGCAGGGAGTTGGACTCAGTGACTCCTGAGGTCTCTTCCAACCCTATCATTCTATTCCTTTCACCCCCTTCCTTAGTTCTGTATAGAAACTGTGTTTATCAGCATCATTTGTGAGTGCATATAGTTGTACTACAGTAAACTTCATATGTCTGGATTTAAATCTTGCTGTAAGTATTCTGGCTGCCAGGCCATTAATGACTGTTTTGCAGCTATATTCATTGTAATTCCAACTCCTTGCTCATGTTTACTTCTACCTGAATAAATAACTGTTTTGTCCCCTGATATGATATTAAGAAGCCTTTATCTTTTCATCGTATAGCCCTAGGATATCGATTTTATACTTATCCATTTCACTGGTTACTTGTTCTAGCTTTCCGAATTCACGAACTTGACTATTAATGGTGAAACTGGATTCTAACCAATGTTCTTTTAGACAAGTTATGTACATACTATGTGACATCCATGTCCAGTCAAAATAGCCCATACAGTTTCCAGGGTAGCAATGACTTTCAATGAGATCTTCTGCTCCCTGTTGCTTTGGTGCTTTTAAAAATATCATCCTAAATTGCTAACTTTGGAGGCTCACAAGGAAATGCTCACAAGCCATCTGCAATCTAAGAATTACTGATATAATCAGATAATTTTGATTAATTAATAAATTCAAGAAAATTATAAGCTGCTGGAAGGCAATTTTTGAACTGTAATAACAAAATTAGTGGATTATTATTTACTATGAATATTATTTGCTCCAATCTAAAAACCACCTAGCACACTTCCTTAAAGAGCACAGAAAGCTCTGTCACTGAATTATACTGTTGTTGGCTCATTATCCAGTAGGAAGCGGTAGCTCAGTGGTGCATTTAAACTGCCATGCCCTGCTGCCAGGAGCAGGCCTCCTCCCCCACCATAAACATGAAGATCCATAATCCCTGTGCTAATGCTTTCATTGTCTCTAACTTCTGGAGCCATTTCCAGCTTATGCTCCAAAGAAGGGGGGCAGGGGCTGAAAGAGTACAATTTCACAAAGACCCTAAGTGATGAATACGGCTTTAAGGGAAAGAGATTTGCCCCCTAACCCTTTAGTCTTTTCATTCACTCTCCAAATGCATTGAGATTAATAATGCCCCTGGGCCATTGTATGCAAACCTCCACTGTGCATGCACAGAAAAGATTATAATTGAATACCCTATTATGATGGGAAAAACACAGACAGACAAGGCTCAAAGGCTGAATTGGCCTGGTTTGACTTTGAGCCCACAGCACCTACAATTATTCTGCAATGATTTTTATTTGTCTATTTAGTGTTCCCATTAGGCAGGGAAAGAATCTAGTCATAATTTAGAGCTCATGATTAGGCAGAGAGCTCGAAATTGAAAAACGTATTCAGATGGCTGTAATATGGTTAGACCCCTAATGTCCCACGCAGAATGCAAATACCAGAAATCATAGGCCTTTACAAATGGTTTACAGTTTGTTAGTGATGAGTTTACAGGAGGATTTTGCTAAGTTTTATAAAATACAACACATCTGAAGGAGCAATATTAGACCTTTATACTTACAAGGACGATCAATCGCTAAGAGTTGCTGAGCATTCCTCTGGCGGATATAAAAAGTAGGGGTTAAAAGATAACCTTGAATGAGCAAATTATCCTGGAATCAAAATAAAATCTATAGAGGGAAACAGTATGAAGCCTCCAGAGCTATTTCTTCATGACACCTGCACCATAGCTACTGTTAATATCAAAAGCTTAGGTATATATATAATTTTATTTCATGTGTTTCATATCACCTGGTGCCAATGAGGAAAACGGCACATATCAAAGCAATACAGGGTAACAGACTCGTTGTCATATGTTGTAAGTCAAAGCCTCAAAGAATCTGCCCCTACTAGCATGCAAAAATGTAGACTCAATACTGTGCTTTGTGTAGCATATATAATGGGCGTTCCATGCAGAAGAATTGAGAGACTGGACCAAGTTCTAACCTACATTAAACTCAGAATGGAAAAATCCTGAGTATTTCCATCAAAAGTCAAAGTCTGGCCCTTACTTTGAATTAAGACTGGCTTCCTGTGTTGTGTTATTTGAAACCAAGATCTTATGATTTGTACTGAAGTAAGTTAAATTAGTGCTACAAATAACTTTTGAGAAAATGGGCAGTGTTGTTGTCTTCATTTTAATTATCTTATAAAGCTTTCCCAGTAAAAAATACATTGAAAAAAATTATCTGAACGCAACATGAACAAATTCAAAGTGACAGTAGTGTGGAATCTATAGTAGAATATGTTTTAAATATTAAAGCAAACCATCTTAATATTAACAATTAAATGCACGAGAGGTTGTTGCTCAATGGAAGTACAATTTGAAGTCTAAAATAAACGCAAGCTTAACTTACATAGAAGGCTAACATTGTACTCCAGAACAAAATCAATTTATTATCTTATCTACATAATCATTGCTTTTTCGCAAAGAGACTAACTCTCACCATTGCTTAGCATAGTACAATTTATATTTAAGACTCTGGAAAGCAAATAACACCAAAATATGGATTAAAATGATAAAATAATTCCAGATATGATTAGATTCACTGTGATGTGTAGCCTGCACAGCAGGTGGGGAATCCTCGAAGAAGAATTAGGGGAAGGTTTAGGGAAAGCAGATTAATGGGGAAAAGATTAAATGTGTTTCAAAAGCAGGACAAAACATATTTTTAAAATGACAATCCCCCAAACAGCAACGTTAAGGGATACTCCTGGATGCAAAACACATGAGCTCCATTTAAATAATAGAAATACAAATGTGTCCTGCCAATAGAAATATTGAGTGCACTATTGTACTTTAAATCATATGATGGAGAAGTATTTCATATTAAGTGGTGCTAGTGACCTGACTTAGTAGCTTCATATTTGGATGAATTAGATAAGAATCTGTTCTCTCCTTCATATACACATGCAATATTACATAATATTTCAACTTCTGTTACAAAGGCCTTCACTCTGCGAGAAGGATCAACACTCTGTGTATTTTTAAATCCAGTAGCATGTTACAGTAGAAAACTAAAATGTGGTATGCAAGCTCCTAGAAAAATGTATCAGCACATATCAGTAATGGCCTACATACTTTACAAAGCCTTTAAAGGCAGCTGTGTATCTAATCTAACAGAACCAAACCATGGTGGCAAAGGACTGATTCTATAAACTAGAGAATTCAATGAGCACTCTTCAGGTACAGATTGTAGCCTGTATTGATATCAAAAGGCACTTGAAGTATCTGTTGGTGCCAAAGGTACAACATACTGCAAAAGTGCAAACAGCAAAAATTGAATCCAAATGAGGTGCCCTTGTTGTATTGCATGTGGCAATCCACCAACACCCAAAAGGACTATTGCCAGCCCTAAGCATTAACAAATCCTGAGATTAAAAACCAAACAAACACATGTTTCTATTTTTGTTTCTTTTAATTTGTCTTCTGTTTTGTGATTTTTTGTGATACCTTTGGGCCATATTTTCCTTGCTTTTCTCTGGAACCTTAAAGTCTAAAGTTTATTTAAAAAAATGCAAATTGAGATCATGCAACTCATTAAAAACGGAAGGAATACACTAAATATCATGAGGCTCAGAAAAAAAAATCACAGAGCTGTCAACACTGGGATTCTGCTTGCAAAGGAGAGATTACAGATGCTTCCATAGGCCTTATGTTTAACTGATCTCATCACAAGACAACATATTTCTTCTATGCGAGATAACGCCGAGTAATCTGGAAAAGGAACATAATTTACAGGGTAATTTTTCAACACCAAGGCTCCAGAACACCGAGGATACCAATGGGTAGGTCTGAACTAGACAGAAGACAAGGACAAGATTGCACTTAGCAGCCTCCCCTTCCCCATTCATGGGCAGCAGCTCCTGCCAAAGTCAGCATTTGGGGGGTGAACTTTGGGGAAGCCTGAATCCACAGAGCTCTTTCACTAAAGCTGCTAGCACTAGCTGCAATGTTACATGGGATAAATCAGGGAATTCCTGCTCTACCCAGATTCAGAGTGACTTTCAAAACCTCCAGATATCATAGTCACTCAACTTTAAACCTGGGACTCTGGACTTTTTTTTTTTTTTGGGGGTTGTCATTTGCTCCGCTGTCATTGGTGGATGATCTCCCTTCATCCTACAACTTACTTTTCTATCACTGTGGCCCCTCAACTGCTCAACCTCAGTACATCTCAGTCTCTCACCCATCTCCTAATTCTTTTTAATTTAACTAAGGCCACAATAGCTAAAAATCACCCTCTCATCAAACAAAATTCAGAGTTTGAGCACACAGCTTGAGCAGTGAGATGTGTACATCATTTTCAAGTGATGCTATAACCCATGTACTACTTTCACTCAACCCGCTTTGTTTTCTTGCATCCATTTCTTTTGTTATGTATTTATAGGTTATAATCTCTTCCAGCAAGCATATCTTGTGTCTGTTCTGTGTCTGCACAGCCTTTCCAGACTGGGTAGCAGCAATAAGATGACCTCTCAGTTTTCTCATTTGTAAACTAGCAGTGCTAATGCAGTACTTAACTACCTCACAGGGGAGCTGGCAAACCAAATTTGTTAATGATTGTCAGGCTTGTGCAGGTCCTCTTACAGAGAGCTCTACTGAAGTGAAAAGCATTGTTTCAGGTAAAAAAAGAATCAAGCTAGCTTCCCTTAACTATGGAGAGACTAGTGTATCTCCATAATTAAAGAGAGGCTCTACTGAACAGTAAAAGCATTATTTATAGTTTTAGCATGTTAACTTGGAAGTACCAAAGGGAGGCACTTACTGTGCACCCTGGGATCATGCAGAGAGATGAACAGAAAATAATGTTTCCTTCTCCTTTATACAGCACTAAAAGGGGGCCTGTCAGGATGTAAAGTAAATAGCAACCACTGAAAACCAGGTTTCTAATTTAATGTTCACAATATGAAATCTAATATTTTCACTTTCTGCCTCCCTTAAAAATTCCAACCAACTGCACAGTACTTTAGGCATGTAGAAAGGAATGTTGTTATTGTATTGTAAAAGATTTTTCAGTTAGCTGCCCTCTGATTTTATTGGAGGTTTTTTGTAATTAAATTTGAAAGTGCTCAACGTGGTATTTCCTTAAATTTTTCATAAGAATGTTGGAAATGTTTGGAGTATATCCAAACTGACTTCAAACTCATTGCCTCAATGCCCCTTGGTAGTAACTCTCGAAACACATTCATGGTAAGTGCAGGCTCGTATATTTCTCTTTCCAATGCTGATTTTATTATTTGCAAATATTATAACTTTACAAGAAAGAAGTAAATCAAATCAACTTCATCATCATTTCAGTTACTTCAAATTTTAATTGGCAAAGAGGCTGCTAAGAGGGAGCATGTGGTTTTCAAGTATCCTATAGCATTTGCACATAAAAAATTCATTCTGGGTTGGAGAGGTCACAAGCTTGCAAAGGATTCTTTATACTTATAATGGGGAATACTAGTATATTTGGTAATATTTCTGGAACTAGAATGAACATTTTAAGCGTTCTCACTGGAAACCTCATTTTCTCACTCTATAGAACACAGTATTATTTTTGTTGTCTGGTGACTGTTTCAAAATACAATACACAGAGCTCAAGCTGGGGGTAGACAACCAGAGCCTTCCTTTACCTCTGTATGAATACAGTTAAGCAGTAGCATAACGCATACATCAAGATTCACAAGACTACAACATATGTCTGTTCTCTGCTACACTGACATGCAAAGGGTAAAGGAGCTGTAGCTGATCCCCTACTCCGCCCCAGAAGCAGGCAGGAAGAATTCCTCTAGGATAAAAACACATACTGTTTTTTGCACTAGGATGAACCACACCTGGCTAATTGACCAAGGAACAGAATGCAACCCCAAAAGAAAAGCGATTAATTGAAGAAAGGATGTATACTCCTGCTACTTGCCAAACTTTGTTCCATCAAACTATACAACACACATGGTATTTTATAGGATTATTTCCATCATCTACAATACCTAGAAACAAATATTCAGCCCATAAGAGAAACTCACAAGATGTATACATTAAATAATTCTGTGATGTAATCCTCATAGTTTCCATACTCCACAGATTGCTTGCCCTGCTTTGCTATTTTATATACTGCTTGCATAGTCTGTGAGTTTTTTGGGCGAAACACCACCACCTGGCTATCTGCAGGGATTTTGCTCCTACTCAGAGGACAAGCAAACCAGGCATCACAGAGCATCACACGTTGGTTCACTGTGAGGATTCTTGCTTTTAATCAGGATTCCTGTTGTAGAAAATGCATCATTCACCATGGGTGGGATTTAGCAAGTTTGCTGTTAGTAAATAGTTACTATTAATCCAAAGGACTCAGCAAAAGTGGTATTGCTTAGAACTCAACCTGAGATCAGCTATTGCATGTCTGTGACTGATTTTGACAAGTCAGTGTCTCTAATACTTGTGTTTGCCTCTCCCCATTTGTTCTCATTTGAATTTGCCACTTCTCTGGGTCAACTGTCATCAAGTTGTTGAACGGAGTCTTCTTGAATTGTTAGTGAAGAGCCACATAGAGTAATACAAAAAGCCATTTCATTCTAAGCACTCTATAGCACCTTAGGTTTTCAACATGCCTACAAGCTCATTAGCATGGCTCTCCAGTGCACATTTTTTTGCTGTTTCACTTAGGATGGTTTCACACTTCCAAAATGGAATTTTGCTGTGAAGTTTCAGGCTGAGGCTCGTTCTCGGTCACTCACACTTGTGGAGAAAAAGGAGACAGTTTTTCCTTGAAACATGCTCACAGATATTGGAGCAGCTGTGCATTCTCTAGCTTTTAAAGACAGAAATCATTATATGCAAAATTATATTTGTCTGGCACAAGGCAGGGTACCCAGCATTGTGCACCATACCCAGCTGAGTGGCCTTTTAGGGAGGAAACCCTGTGTCCTCTTAGGGAGGAAAGCTGAGCACATACTCCTGGATCCTCTGCCCAGACTGTGCAAATCATTGCCACACAGTATGTGGCATGCTGACATTTCCTATGCACTGCTTGACATTCTGCCCTGGAGTACTAATCCTCCTCCTCTTCTCTCTTAAAATTTCCTCCTTCAGAAATGACCCAGTGGGTACTCTCACATTTGGGGACAATAGTTCAAATACTTTGTGCACCTGTCCCTTGTGACTTTCAAGAGAGATTTAACATTCCCCACACATCTGCATAACAGTGAAAGCTATTGCTAAAGCTGAACATAAAAAAGCAAAGATTTTGCAAGAAGTTTTCCAAACATACTGTTATTTTTTGGTTAAATAACTTGAAAATCAGCCAGCTCCACTGCTTGCTCCTTCCTGCCATTGCTAACTGTTCTGTAACAGTGTGCTTATGTAACAGTAAAAACAGTACTTCCAGACATAGCGACACATTAGAAGAACCCTAATTTGGAAACAGCAGTCACCTCATATTCCCAGCAACAACTTGTACCACAGTCTCTTGTTCAGGCTAGTAAATTTCTGACTGACTAATCATCCTGGTTTAACTACAACCAATTAATTTTGGATTGTTGAGCAGCACCTCTTTCCCTGCAAACCAAACTACTTGTTTGGGAAGTGGACAGCAATATGTGGGTCCTATCAGACCAGGGGCCAGGAGGGCCATTTGGCCCAGGCCTCAGGAAACAAAGGGACCTCAAAGTTTGATTTTTTTTCTGCCAAGTCATTTCCATTCATTATATACCTTGCAGTTATAACCAAGACAACAAAAGAAGCTCTACTTACGCAAAAATTGATTTAAATCATTGTGAGACCTCGGGCCTTTGCCAATTTTTCAGTCACATCCTAGTTTTTGTCTGCGTGACTGGAGACTGGAGTACCTTCTGTGTTCAGTGATTCTACATTATGAAATGTTGTTTACAGTCTTTTCATAGTTTAGAGAATTTGAAAGTCATGATTTTCCTTGGTCTGAGGGTGAGTTTAACCTTTTAATTAGATGTTTATCTCTGCATAGGAGATTTTCGTATTCCTGTTTTTTCTTATGTGTCTTCATATACAATAACCATATCAGGCTCAACTGTAAGCTACCTACCTCTTCATCCAGTTTTAGATTCAACTTTAAAGGCTTTTTTTTTGTGATAATAAACTTTTAATTCTAGTTGTTTAATAAACTTTATATCTAATTGGGCAATTGCCCCATGTTCATATTCATAATAATGCACCAGTTATTAGAGGAATTTAATAACGGGAACATGTTGTCAGATGAAATTTTAAGACTTTGAAATCAGGCTCTAAAGGGCCATAGTAAATAACACCCCCAAACCATTATATAATATTAATTGCACAGTATATACAATTAACATTTTGTATAACCAATAGCCTTTAGCGAATTAATGTATTGTGTGTTATTGTGTTTTATAAGAACCCCTATATAAAAATGAATAGAAGATATGAAAGTGGTGCAAGTAAGAGATGGAGAAAAGCAACAGAGTGAGGCAGCAATTAAGAGTTTAAAGTCAATAACATAATTTCTCATAGAAAAGATGCCTCAGCCATTAGACGGTGACCATACTGTCAGTGACACTTCCAGTTCTGATGATGAAAACTTTGTAGCCACAAATGACATTTCAATGCCACTGCCTCAAAATGAGGAGGTCATTAATCAAGACACAGACATGCCAACAGTAGCGATAGATGCAGAATCTGCGCTCTATTTAGAGACTATGAAGGCAGAAAATGAGGACCTCGGAGATGCTGCACAGCAAGAGCAAGAACTTATGATTGGGACAGGACACTATGTAACAACAGTGGCATCAGAACCTGATATTGGACTTCTTGATAAGAACAATGTTGCTCAAATGCAGTCATTTCTCAGTTAGTTGTTTTCAGATTTCAAGTAACATACTGAAAGGTGCTGAAAACCATGCTTTTCCCACTCATCTGCTGACAAAAACTCTTCCAAATGGAGAAATTGGGAAAAATTGAGAGAAACAAGAGACTGGCTCTGCTGGAGCATGGAAAAGCAGGCTCTGTACTGTGTACCTTGTTTCATTTTTAACAGTAATACTTCATCAATACTGTTTGATCCATCCAGTTGGAGCATCAGTAGAGGTTGGAGGAAGTTGAAAGACTGAATACCTGCACATGAAACTTCAGCATTGCATAAAGATAAGTACTTTACATGGAAATCAGCTAGTAAGAGCAGCACTAGCTGACAGTTCAATTGAAAGCTTGCTCCTGAGTGAAATAAACACAGAAACTGATAACTGGAAAAAACTCCTTCAGTGCGTATTGAGTATGACCGAGTTATCAGGCCATGTTAAGTGTGTTCATGAATCATAAGATTGGAAAATGCACACAAGTCCATTATCTGCCTACCAGAATACAAAATGAGTTTATTGAGCTGTGTGGGACATTTGTGCAAACAACAATTCTTGAAGAGATATGATATGCAAAATACTTTTCAATTATTATTGATGTAATTCCAGAATGTTCTCAAAGAACAGACAACCTTGGTTGTTCAATATGTTAAAGTTGCAGGAAGTTCAAAGATTTCAACTGAAGAACAATTCATTTTGTTCAATAATTTCATAAAAAACTGGAAAATAAATTGCCACTCGTGTATTAGAAATTCTGGAAGGCTTCACATTTTCAAGTTTGCATTGGCCAAGCCTATGACAATGGATCCAATATGGCTGGGAAGTACAACAGAATACAAGTAGTCCTTCTTGAGTAAAATCCAAACTGTATTTTCTCCAGTTGTGGCAATGACACACTAAATCTCATCAGTGTTGATTGCTTCCTTGCATGATTCAGAGCAATCATATACTTTGGAACAATCCAGCAATTGTACAACCTCTTCAGTAGCAGTCCTTGAAAGTGGGAAATTCTGAAGCAGCATCTGCCTGTTTCCCTTCATGGCATATCGACAACGAGATGGTCAACACAAATTGATGGCGTTAAATCAGTTACACAGCATTTGGACTTCGTGAGAGAGCTTGATTCTCTTACTCTTGAGTTCAGTATGAGCCTGTGCGGTAAGTCAATTTAGAAGTATACATCCAAATTTGAATGCATTTTAATGTCGTCCATGTGGATGAAACTGCTAAAAATGATCCATGAAACTAATCTTGTAATTGAAGCACGCAATGCTACATTATATGTTGAGAGGGATAACATTGAATGACTTCTTAAAGATATTCAAAAGATTCATAATCAATGGAATGCAATCCTTTCCAAGTCCAAATCAGTAGCACAGGGTATTGACATTTCATCTGAGTTTTCCACCAATCATAGCCTGACATGTTAATCTGATGCAGACAGGCACTATTGGGTCAGATTTTTTTGTTATTATTGACTCCATCAAATCTGGTTTTACACATTGATTTGAGTCACTGTGACAAATTAGTACCCTTTTTGGATTTCTTTGGGAATTCAGAGAACTATGTGATGAAGATTTATTTTCAGCAGCTGAACAGTTTCAACAAAGGTACAACAACAAATTTCAAGAGATCTCTTCGACGAGATCGTCTTCCTGAAACATATACATTCCACCAACTTTAAATTGGAGTGCAAGCCCAAAGAATTGCTTCAAGAAATATTCTCTCTCGGCCTGTTGACTGTAATTCCTAATATCACAATTGCATTATGTATTTTTGTCATTCTCCCTGCATCAGTGGCTTCAGGTGAAAGTGCATTCAAGGTGTTAAAACAAGTAAAGAACTATCATCTGCAATGGGACAAGAACATTTGAATGGGCTCACATTGCTTAACATTAACAGTGGTGTTGCACATAAATTAGATTTTTCTTCAATTATAAATGAGTTTGCACACAACAAAGCCAGAAAAGCATTCCTAAAATGAAGAGTTTTGCTTGCAGTGGAAACTCACAATTAAAGTTGTGTTTTTAATATACATGCTATTGGTATAATGACTTATTTGTTAATAAATAAATGTCTCTAGTGTGCGTTTTCATATATTCTTTTGGTTTTAGTATGAGCCTATGGATAAGAAGTTAGATTCGTCAGGGGCCTGGGCCTGGTTTGGGGTCTCTAAACTCAAAATGGTTCAGGCCTCTGTCATTCTCTGAGAGGGCCTGGCAATATGTCAGCTGGATTCAAATGTCACAGTGATAATAAGAAGCAACACAATATGCAATCCCAATGATGGTACCTAGATAATGGTGATGCTCTGAGAGAAAAGATTTAGGCGAGATAAAGGCTATGTCTACGCTACAGAGTTTTTGTGGAAAAACGGCCGTTTTTCTGCAAAAATTCGCAGAGCGTCCACACCTCAAGTATGTTTTTGCACAAGAGAATCGAAAGAACAGAGGGGTTTTTGCGCAATTGATATTCCTCTTTCTACAAGGAAGAATGCCTTTTTGCGAAAAAGCAATGCACTTTTGCGAAAGAGAGCATCCAGACTGCATGGACATTCTCTCGAAAGTAAGCACTTTCGCAAAAGTGTTCTTTCGCAAAAAAAGGTGTGTGTGGACAGGGAAGAGGGGGGTTTTGCGCAAAAAGAGGAAAGAAGCAAAAGCATAGGTGCCCTGGTGGCCATTCTGTACATACCAATCAGTGCTTACTTTCGAGAGAATGTCCATGAAGTCTGGATGCTCTCTTTCGCAAAAGTGCATTGCTTTTTCCGGTGTACTTTTGCAGTGTGGACTCTCTCTTGCATCCACAGTTTTTGCAGAAGATCTCGTCTGACAAAACCTTTTTGCACAAAAAGCCTACAGTCTAGATGTAGCCAAAGTGTGGGACTATACAGCTATTGCTGTTCTATTCACCTTCTTCATTTTGAGAGTCTCTCCCTGGCATTTCTCAGGCAGCTGGATTCAAATGTCACAGTGATAATAAGAAGCAACACATTTACTTTTAGAATCTAATACTAAAAAGGAAACTCTATAAGTAGAGGAAGCCAAAAAGCAGTTCCCTGGTTTAAAATCAATGAGTTTAAACCAGGGCAATAAACTTCATTCAATTAGTTCCCTCAACTCAGTAGGGAATTAAACAAGACTGTGGCTAGTCAGGCCTCAATTATGCTCTGTTACAGACATGCAAAAGAACCAGGTTCACTCTTCCTGGCATAAATGCCAATCAAAATGTAATACCTCCTTTCCTCCCTGGGTTACTCTGGACCAGGCAACACTCACCTTTTGCTGGGAGCCAGATGTTAATATTAAAGGAAATCCTGAGTATCCCAGTGGTGATTTTGGATAGGTTGGAATCCTCTATCCATCCCTCTGCTTCAGTCCCTTATTTCAAAAGGAGCTTACAATTGGTGGTGCCTCCACCTGAGTGGCTTCTGTGGAGTATGCCTTGGGAACTTCCAGGAATAAACCCATTCTAATAATAATCTGGGGCATGGAATGAACTCAAAAATAATTATCAATCAAGTACAGCTAATGTACTTAAATTAGATTTAACACACCTCTTTACGTAACAATGCAAAGAAACAGGGTTTAACAGATTAAGATTAAATCTCATTCTTAATTTGGACCCACAGTGTGCAGTTGAGTAGAATCAATTAACTAATACAGGATTCAGTAATAAATGAAATGTACGTAACTGGCATTTACACTGCCACCATTTATCCTACTCCAGCGTGTGTGCTCCTCTGGATTTCAGAGTCCCAGATGCTTGTGCGGGTGCACTTGAAGATCTGTAGCTGGAGTGGAGACAGCACTTTGCAGGTTCTGTGTGTCAGTCCAGCCAAGGCCAAATGCTACATAACCCCTCTGAAGCTAGAGCTGATTCCACCAAATTCCAGATTCTGGGTCCTGATTCACTGGGCAGATCACTCTGCCTCTCCTCAGACTTAGTCCCTTTGCTGTGCTCCTTCCCTTGAAAGCACTTTCCCAAACAACAGTCCTAGTTACTCACAGTTCCTTCCCTACAGGCCCTTCTCAGTCAGCTCCAGGCACAGCCAGAGTCTCTCCCCGACAGGGAAAACCACCAACAGCCTCTGAAGCTCCCAGCTTGATCAAAGCCCCAGCAGGCTATAGTTTCCATCAGCAGCTCCTGAACAGGACAGACCTCCACCCTAGCAATCTGGCTCCTCTCTCTAAAACTCACCACCAGCTCTCTCTGCACCCAGTGCTCCTAGAAGAGAGCAGTTTCCTCCCCTTTCATGAAGGAATCATGGGAGGTGTAGTCTCTAAGGTTAGATTTCAGCACACAGGATCATCCCAATAAAGGGCAGAGGCTCATAAAGGGGGCCTGCATTCTCCTCCCCCCACCTGAAAAAACATTATTGTCCCCATTAAGGAACTATAACAAAGAAGAAAACAGATTAATTTACAATATAATATATATGTTGTTGCAGTTGGGGTAACATTCAATGGAGAGGAAAGTATAGGTCCACTACAATATACAAAGTTTAAGCATCTAGCCTGAGGTGAATACACCATGAAAACACTTAAGTTCATCCTCACAGGATACATATCCTGGTTTGGACTTCACAGGTGTTTTAAAATCTTTCAGCACAACCATCCCACAGCACACTGGGGGGAAGAATACCTCACTGCTGATTCCAGCCACATCACACGTTAACGGCGGAGGGGGCCTGAATTCTTGCTGGGACTTCCTTAAGGGCTGTGCCATCCTGTCTTCCTCTTCTATGGGAAGTGTTAATAAAACCCCTTCAGATTTGGAATCCATTACCAAGTTACCCTTTGCAGAAGGATCAACATCTGTGACAACCTCTTTTCCTACACTTGAAGACCCAGGGGAATTATGACACACATCTATGTCCTCCGTAGGGACTTCTCTCACAGGAAAGAATGGAAGAGGGGGAGTTCTAGTTGCACTTTCAGGTTGATCTGGCTCAAGTGATGATACAATAGACCCGGGAGACATATCTAAGGGTTATATAGTCCTGGTGGGTAAACTTCCTCGAAATCAGTTTATGGTGGGGGACCAATTATGTCCATCATGGTAGCAGGGTCTGACACTGCCATCATGGTAGCGGGGTGCACTTATGGAATTGGGGGAAGAACTCTCAGATGTCAGGGCTTTCCTTTGGCTAGATGATCTGGGTATTAGGGTAGGCTCAATATCTGATAGAACATCTCAGAGGAAGTAAGTGATTTCAATGAAAGCCACCATTCTTTTCAGGCTTTAGTTGATATACTGGTAGCCTGGGCATTTGGTTCTCCACAATATAGGGCTAGAAATTCAAATGGTTTGCAAGCTTGTGTTTCTCAGGGAGCCAAGGTGCCTGATAAGAACATGATCACCAGGTGGCAGATCATGTTATTAGAGCTTCTGATCATTTTATCAGATGCCCTGGTTCATTTTATCAGATGCTGCCTGAGCAAATTGATAAGCAGTACACAAGTCTTTTTTTTTAAAACAACAAATGGTCTGGTAGCACTTTATTGACTAACAAAACATGTAGATGGTATCATGAGCTTTGTTAGTCTATAAAGTGCTACCAGACCATTTATTTTTTTTTCTGTGAGGGTATGTCTACACTAGCCACCCTAGTTCGAACTAGGGTGGCTAATGTAGTCATTCGAACTTGCAAATGAAGCCCGGGATTAAAATATCCCGGGCTTTATTTGCATGTTCCTGGGCGCCGCCATTTTTAAATGCCCGGTAGTTCGGACTCCCTGCCCGTGGCTACACGCGGCACGGGCTAGGTAGTTCGAACTAAAGCCCCTAATTCGGACTACCGTTACTCCTCCTGCAATGAGGTTAACACCTTTTACTCCAAGTGGGTGAACAAATAATAGACAAAATGCTTTTTAAATGCTAGGGCTAGGATTTCCAAGTGGGTAGGGAGTTGTGCAGCAAAAGTGGGGAATTGGATGCTTGTGAAAATATATTGTGGGATTTTGGAAGTTTTGCAAACCCAAGAGAGGAATATTTATCAGATTTTCAGTTGTGTTGGAAATATTTCACTATACTCTGCAAGCAGAAGCATTCACTACCCAACAACCTTGGAATATGTAGTTAGGGAGAAAACATAGCTTTTTTCTTGCCTTTTTTAATGTAAATGTCAATTAAGCATTGGGTTTTTTCTGCAACAACTCAGACATTTCTCTTTCTCTCTTGGCCATTGTGCTACACAAAACCAAGGACAGAGAATGAGAATCAGAAATAATCATGTTTCTTCCCTTTTATTCTTCACATCATAGCTCTTTCTGCTGGAAGATCTGCATTAATACAGCAGCCTTCTATTTGCCACTCAGGTACCTAAGCAATCCTTTTGTATTGGATTTGGTAGTTTTCCAGTAGTCTTCTTTTCCTTCCAATTACATGTCTGCAAACAGTCTCTTCAGTCATTTATAAAAAGGAGTTGATATTCAGATATTGAATATAGGTCTCATTAGTATATAATACTTTTCTAAAGTGAAAAAGTGCCATTCCCCAAGCTCTGCTTCTCCTAAGAACAAGACTCTTCAGATATGTCAGTCCCCGAGACTGTATTTGAAATCTGGTCTAAACTTTTGGGACAAGTTTGTAAAGACTTCATTAATGTATTGGTGATCTCAGTGGTCCGTCCAGGCCTTGGAATTGATGAATCTCCCTAAATGTTTTTGTTGGCTTCCCTCTGAGGCATCAGAACCCCCCGAGCCACAGCTATGCAGTGCGGAGAAGGGGTCGTCCTCCCTGGAGCCTGAGTCAGACCCCTGAACTAGTTCTTGCAGCCTGTTACTCTTCATGCTTCTGCTCTAGGCAGAGCATTACATTACTGATGCCACCCCTCAAGACTTGTAAATGATATTGTACTACTCTCACTTAATTCAGATTCCACATAAACAGGGCCATATTCCAGTTATGCAAACAAATACATGTTCAAAAATGAAATAGTAGTTACTTATGACACACGTTACTCTAAAAAAAAGAATAATGTCAAAAGAGCAAAATCAATTTTTTCCCTATATGAGGATTCCCCATAGTTTATCAACCAATCCAACATCCTTGATAATATCCATCTGTTGTAACCATTCAAAATCTCATCCCCACGATCTTTATGTAGGTTCAGCAGGAACTAATATCCCTGAATTTGAGTTGCTAACGTAATAGGGCTATGCCCTAATATTGTCACAGGGATATCAATATGCTTTACTTTTTCTTCTTGTCAGGGCCGGCCTGAGCCATTCGTGCGTCCCAGGCTCCAGGAGCGTGGCGCTGCCCCTGGGAGTGCGACGCATGCGTGACCCCGCCCCCAGGCACGCGAAGCATTCGCGGTGCCGCCCCCACCCGGCCCGGCAGCTCTGCGCGGCGCCCCCTACAATGGGGCACCCCAGGCGGTAGCCCGGTTGGCCCGTAACTTGGGCTGGCTCTGCTTCTTGTAACAGATACACAAGATGCTCTCTGCTCAAAAGACACATTCTAAACCAGAGGTGGGGAACCTCAGGCCCAGGGATCGGATGTGGCCCCCAAGGCACATCATTGGGGAGCTCGTGCTGGTGCTCCAGCCCCCCCAGCCCCAGGGCTGGAGCACACAAATTCTACTAGCCTTTATTTTGATTCGCATTTCCCAGAAAACTGCAATTTCCAAAGTTCATGCAAAATTCTTTGCTGTTCTGTACACTTCGGTTGGTTCATACTCAAATGCTTCTCCTGTAAAATTTCAGTTACTATCTCGAAAGACTATAACTAGTTTCAATTTCAAAAGTATGAAACATATGGGAGTCGGATTATTTCTGTCATCCACTGCCAAAATAATATTTTGCTTATGGAATTAAATTTCAGGGACTTTCCCAAATCCACAGAATGTTCTTGGGCACTTAGGTCATTTACATGAGCATATACATGTGTTAAAGACACATCTTGGCAGCCAGCTCCTATTGGTTACTCATCCACAGCTGCTCCAGATCATTACTCCACCTAAAGCTAGGATTGAAGTACGCTCCTTAAACAGACTTCAGTTACTGTAAGAGGTTTTCTTCAGCTAAGTGACTTTTCCCATCTATTCTTAATATCAGGACTGCAAACATCTCTGCAGGGACCATCTGCAACGATTAGCAATGTATTCCTGATTCTTCCTCCCTCCACCCTGCACCCCATGACAGAATTGCTGCACTATGCTCTACATTCACTGACTCTGAAAATCCTGAAAGTTCAGCTGGCGCAGAATGTCCACCTGTTTAGTGGAGTGGGCCACAGGCAGGACCTTGTGTATTTCGTAATGAAAGAACCCACCCTTTGCCACAGAGTGTGCACCAGAATGAGTGCACACACACAAAATACTAGGTCTATATTAGGAGCACATCACCGATGTGGAGACTGTAGAGATGTCTGAAATATAAACAAGCCAAGTGGCTCAGCCTGCCCCCTCATTGCCACTCACTGAGTGTGAAGGGATTATTTTTTCCTCTGCATCCAAACCAGGCACACCTTTCTACATGCTTCCAAAACCATCTCCTATTCCCTGTGTCACAAATACATCATCAAGAACTGAAAGGAGTCAACTTATATGAATGAAGCATCCTTGAGAAACAACGGAAGACTCGAATGTGGTGGGTTGGATCATAGAGATCATCTTGAGACTGTCACTGGATGGCTGATCATACCATTGAGCCTGCCTACCTGCCTACCTGCTGTCTGGGGTACCCACCACCCTGTCCTGCTGGGCCAGAAGCTGTGTTCCTATTCCAACAGATCACAGATAAGCTCACTCCCCTATGCGGTTAACTTGCTTGTCCTTTCCCACAACTGAACATGCATTTTTCTTTGTCCCACTCACTTGCTATGATCAAAACTAAAATCAGATTGCAGGCTGTCAGGCAGACCAAACTGTACTGGGTCTGTAAAGCAATGATTGATTTTAAATAAACCAAAATGTCCAGCAAGGACTCTGACTATTGGAAAGGGAGATTACCTTCAACTTTGCCTTGGGTCAATGTGGGCAACCAATAGTTCAGGGGGTCTCTGGCTGAGCAAACTGTTGGCCTCCTACCTTTGATGGGGGGTTGATAAGTGTAGGCTTCTTGCCTCAGAGAGAGGAGACAGGGGACATGCAGGCCCATCAATTCCACTGCAGCCCAGTACAGAGTCCTGGCAGTGGCAGAGTAACATGCCACTGCATCTGCAGTGATCTGGCCAGCAACACACCAATGTACTCGCCAGCAGCATTGTAGCTAGACTGGAAGTGGCCCAAGGGCAGCCAACCCCTATCTTCCCATTGGGATACCTGGCTCTGCCCAAGGTCATCCTGGTTGTCAGAGAGGAAGGCTTCTATCAGGGCTGCCAGCTCCTCCGTGCTCAGGTCAACGAAAGGGCCTGCCAGTTCTGGCCAGTCCTCAGCTCTCTCAAGATCTGCAGCAGCCTCCAAACTTGGGATCTCACAGGAGATATCTGGACCCTCTGGTGGTTGGGCTCCAACAGAATTTCTGGGCCCACCTTTTGTACTTCCTGTACTGCCCACTGACTTCTGGCAGGATGTTGGAGCATAGTGTGGTTCCGCTCATAAGGATTCAATGAGAGGCTCCATTCCTTCCAGGTCTGAGGAGGGCCATTCTGCTTCACAACAGGAAGGTAATTATAAAATTGAGTTTTGCAACAGTTCATAGAATCATAGAATCATAGAACCATAGAGCTGGAAGAGACCTCAGAAGGTCATCAAGTTAGGCAGGCATCACCAACCACACTATTTTGGAGTGCCAGCCTCTGAATTACACAACACACTCCAACAGAGAATTCAGAGAGATTTGGAAAGTCTAGAAGAATTTTTCAGATGAGATTAGTTATTTGAGTAAGGCCAGAAAGATTTGGTCCCTCTAAATTAAATGTTTTGGGCTTTCATCAAAAAATTTGCTTTTATTTCCTCTCAGGAATAAACCATTGCATGTCTGAAGGTACATTTGGTCTCAGAGCATTTGCCAGATAAATCAGTATTGAAATTCAGTTCCATCAATAGGTTTCTCCTTTTTTGTCTGAACTCACACATTCTCTCATCCTCCCTCTCAATGTTCCCTTTGTAGGGAGTATAAGCACTGCTACTTGAGTGGATGTTGATTCAGACCATAATATTGCCTTACATTGTGTAAAATTCATCCTCTTGCAGCCCAACCTCCTGTTGCACTCAACAGTGTTTTGGTTAGCAAAAACTTTTAATGCCCTACAGAATCCATTTTCCTGAAACAAGTACAAAACCCATTCCCACAGACACTCAAGTCAGCATCTAGTTAAACAAGAGTCCAATTTCAGCCTGACAATAACAGGCCATGTTTTCAAAATCATAAGCACAAAACTGCATGTGTTCACGCTTGATTTAGGCCAATCTTTATATTTAATCTCATTCCTCATGCATCTGTAAATATGTGTGGACACAAGCAGTGTTCCCTGCAAGCTGTACACTTGTGTGGCCAATCAGGAGAGATTCAAACGTTGCCCAGCTGATTAGCAGAGTGCCCATAGCTAGGTTGTTTGTTTCTAATGGTGATGCAGATTTGCACATGCCTCGGTGCACATAAATAAATTATTCTGCATGTGGATGGAAAAAGTCCACATGTGGATGGAAAAGATTAGCGGGATCATTGCACTAAACATTTAGTTTGCAGAAAAACCATTAGGTACACATTTACCTTTGTGAGGTGCACAAATTTGTAAATTTATTCCAATGTATTTCATCTCACCAAAAGCAAAAAAGTCTTAAATTCTTAATCAATATCCTCTGTTCGCTTGTTTTAAATAAATTGGATTTTAATTGAACAAGTAAATCTGATTAATTGCTGTTAGTCTCCTTAGGGTACGTAGTTTCCCCCCACTCTTTCTGGATAGCACTCTCAAACCCTGAATGTCATGCTGCAGCAGACATTTTAGCAGTAAGCATCTTTCTCGTTGGCAGACTCCTCAAGCAGCTTTGGATGAATCTGTCACATGATTATTTTGCTGATGGGCTTTTCCTGGATACCATTTTCTATTGAATGTGTCCCTCAAAAATCTGAGATAAGCCATTTGTAACAATCTGGAATTTTACCCCTTAGAAAACTTGTATGTAAAGTTCCTGTGTAGCTATTTCACCTACAAGTACTGTACCCATGTTTATTCTACATGTTATGCTTTTTTGTATTCTGTTAGGTTGGGAACTTGTTATACAAGTTTTATCAGAGTTTAACACCTTAGTAACACAATAGATAGGCCTTTAAACCATCAAAGCTGCAATAAAGGTTACATTTGTCTTTGCTCCCTTAGGTGCTATAAACAATATACTTGTCTTGCATTTTTTTTGTTCCTGATCATTCATATTTGATGTGAGGGATATTTGACCCTTTAACTCATATTAATTCTTTATTCTGCATCATAAACACATTCTCCAACATCCTTCTTTCTAAGGGCTCATTACTAGCTGAATTGATTGAACTTTGCCATTTATTAATAAGGCTTTCCGATCTGTACATGTAATCTGCTGTATTGTTTTGTAAATTATTCAGTGCTACTGTGCATCCGTCTCTGGCTGACTCTGTTCCTCTCTTTCTGATGAGTTCTTGATGTATGAGTTGATTTGTCAGTTATTTGATCTTGTGTGTCACACTTTAAAATTAAGTTAATAAATAATGTGGATTTTTGTTTAATATGCTCCTTTATGGACAAAAAGTTGTTATGCTCAAGGTTTTTTCCCCAAGCTTTCATATAGTCACATAATTTTCTGTAAGTACTGGGAGGTTATCAAATACTATATATTTTACCACTTATAACCTTATGACGTACAGCTAGCCAAGTAAATTGTACATAGCAGCAAACAAGCACCCAAGCACAGACCCCAAACCTGATGCCTAGCAGTAATTTTCTGAGGTTGATGCAGTTAAACATAATAGCAGAATGCTACTAATAATTCATATGAAGAACCAAATGATCTTTTGCAGCCTTGAAATACATTTTCACTTATGAAATTAAAATTATATTAATTTAACTGCCTAGGTATATGAAATTAAAATTATATTAACTGCTTGGATGACTGACAAATACTGTTTGCGAAAATATTTTGTGAATTTATCAAAATATTCAGAAATGTATACTCAGAAACATTCACCGCCACCACCGCTATGAGAGTGCGCGACTTTGATCCCACAAATGATCATAGCACAGATGAGGGCTTGTCTCCTGTTACCCCAAGGTTGACACTGCAGAGATCAATCACACGGGATTTGATTTTGTGGGTCTACTAAGGACCTACTAAATCAACCACTGATGTTGACTCCAGTACTCCACCAGGTTGCAAGCAGTAAGCGAAGTCAATGGGATGCCACGGAAATGTCAACTCCAGCTACACTGTTCTCCTGGCTGGAGTTGATGTACCTTATATCGACTTTCTCCCCTAGTATAGACCTGGCCTGAATCTGCTCTACCAACTAAGGGACTTAGTGCTATGGCTCAAGTAGAAATATATGCCTTTTGCCCTCTGGGTTTAAGGTTCAAAATCAACCATGAGCACAAGTGGGGCTGGGTATACAAAGCAACAGTAGAACCACTGTTTGATGGATGAGATTAAAAGGGACAAGAGAAGTCATTCTACCTGCTGACATAAGTATGTGTGCAAACATTGATTTCAGCAGAAAGACAAGGTGAGGGAGGTAATATCTTTTATTGGACCAACTTCTGTTGGTGAGAGAGACAAGCTTTTGGCCTTATACAGAGAGTTTCAGCTGTATAAGCTCAAAAGTGTATGTCTCACAAACAGAAGAGTCCAAGCCAAAAGTACAGGGTGTCAGTAATTATGTCTTGCGTAAAACTTTAGGGGAGCAAGGGAAGGGCATTCTGAACCTTACGTTTTATTTCCCAATGCAACTACACTGACAATATTATCTCTGTGTGTTTCATCTGTAGCTGCTGCCATTGCAGCCTTCAGGAACACCCCTCCCCACATCTTTGAAATACCTGTATCAGATAAGTAGAGAAAACTGAGGATCTGGGATGACATTCAGTGGGATCCTACAAGCCAGTGCTGCATGACACCGTGATCAAAGGAGCTAGAGCAGGGCCACTCAACATGCGGCCCGTGAGCCGCATGCAGCCCGCGGCCCATTTGTTTGCAGCCCACGGTGCGGTTTGGGTTTACGCGGGGCTCGATACGCGGCCCACAGGTGGGATCCTTTGAACATGGCCTCCACTGGGAACACGCTCCACAACGGCGAGATGTCTCCCAGGTGGGGTGAGCATTGAAAGATGCAAGCGGATGGGCTGGCTGGAACAGACAGGTACAGGGTGTCAGCATTTCTAGCCACCAGGGAGGAGGTGCCGGGAGTGCTGGGGCATTGTATGAAAGAAGTTGTTTGCATATATTTGCATATATATTTGCATGTATATGCAACCACACTAAGTTGCAGCCCTCGGCATGTGCTAAGAGTATCATTGTGGCCCCCAGGGCTTCCAAAGTTGAGTAGCCCTGACCTAAAGGGTAAATGCTGAAGTCTACATGGAGAAAGAAAGAGCACGTATATTTTAATGGAACAGAATTTAAGAAGTAGAAGGAAAATTCACGTCCATTTTAGCTACATGTACAGCAATGGTGTATTTCACAGCTTCATTTGTGTGACGCTGTGGTTGCCTTTACCACTGTGGAGTGGTTGGAAAAAGGAATGTGGCCTCTGAGGCCATAAAGAATGCTGAAAGGACAGGGCTGTATGAAGATGCTATAGTGGAGTTGTCCACTGCAAATGGAGGTGAGTCCATGCTAGTTGAATATGTAGGGCCATAAGAGTCTGCTGCATCTGTGTTTGCTGCTGGATAAGCCCCATTGTGTCCTGGGGCGCCTCCCCTCTCCTTTCTCCTACTGGGACTTCTGTTCCATTAAAATATACAGTTTTGTATGTTCTTGCTCTTAAATTGCACAGATTTTTTGCACTGGCTTGGTTACTGAATAAAATTATATTTGGAAAATAATTCATCTTTATAATTCCCAACACATGCTGCAGAATGCTTAGCGGTTCTGAAAGCACTCACTTACTTGTTACTGTACAGTGTGAGTCTACTCAGGGGATCAGTGACAAACAGTGTAATAATAATAAAAGTACAGCAAGCACTGCAAAATTAATGGTGCATTAACTGTTTTATATTCATAGATGTACACCAAGCACCACACAATTCCTAACAGAGCTCAAAACAGCAGGGCCAGATAGAGCACAATACACCACAGTGCATTGCTGTGGCTCACTGTTAAAGTACTCTACCATATTGAGTTCTTTTAATAGCCTGCTAGTCAAACCATTGATCAAACTCAGAGAGCCATTCCATCTCTGCCCTCCACTGTGTCAGCAACTTTTCCCTCTGCTTCATGAATGTTATGCAGGATGCAGCAAGCAGCTACAACCATGTGTAGCCGTGTAGCTAAAATGTAGCCGTATGCAATGTAACATGCCTCGGTGTACCCTGCCAGCCACTTTTTCTGACTAGCGGAAAGAAATGGCCTGTATTTCTGTCTGTCACTAATGATAAGGCAGGAACAGACCAGAGGGGTCCTTGTGACTCACTATAATCACACTTTTACTCTTAAAACTGCTTTCTTTTTTAAATTGAAGAATGTTTGTATTATGAGAGAATTGATAATAGTAGTAGTTATTTTAATCTTAGAATATTTTGTAATCGATTTGTTTTTACAAAAGCAACTATGTAACCCTTACTTGTATGAAGCACCTATGTAATTTTTGTTTATGTTAGTGAAGAATGTAAGTGATTGAAAAGAAATTTGTTTGAAGGCCAGCCCAGCATCCAGATGGTCAGAGGATGGGCCAGACACTTGGGGGCACAAAGGAACTATCAAATGTGCCCAAATATTTATGTGATGAAATAATTTAAAAGTTTTCTTTCCAGAAGTATTCTTTCAAACAAAATCTCACTCATAGAATTGATTATGTGAAGAGAATAGAAGATGTTGTGATTATCAACAAACTTCCCCCTCCCACACAACTTATTTGAACAAATAGTCATAAATGCTTTTTTCCAGTTGTGACCCACCATTAATAATAGCTTCACTATGCACTATATAGACCTATAAAATCCTCTTTATTCTAATATGTTTCTTCAAAGCACAGGACAAAATGAAACATGTTCCTTTATATTTACACTGTGTAGACAGTTTTATTTCCACCATAAAATAACATACATCCATGACCTGAGAGGATCCTAATGACAATTTGAAATAAATTTTAAATCAGCTGTTTAATACATGAAAACTCTTATAGTAGATTTGCCACAAAGCCCTTTAATAGTACCTTCACTCCAATGACATATTACCTCTATGGCACCAGAAGTCAGGACTCCCTCACTGAAGCTGATGAATGACTACTGCTATGATCCTGAAAAATTGGTTTCCTTTGGAGATGCTACAGTTCAGGTACCCCTCAGTACTTTCTCCAAGGAAATGATCAGGAAGGCCAGGAAAATAAGAGATTCCCCTTCATGAGGGAAAAACTCCTAATTTTTTCTAAGAATGAGTTTTATTTCCTATAATGCAAAAAACAAATAAACCCCCAAATCCCACAACCCACTAGTCTTTGAAATGTGAGGCAGTGAAAAAAATGGGAAAGAAGCAGCCAGGCATGTGGCAGAGAATTAAAAATTAATTAAGTTAAATTTCTTAGTATCTACCTACCAGGCATCCCTTATCCTGCCTTCCAAGTGCTAGAGCCAGCTCTAGCCCTGGGACAGCCTATGTTGGCTATTTAGCTGCTCCCAGGGGGGAAGCAGAGGTAGTAACCTTGAACCCACTACCCAGGGTCCCCAAGCAAATGCCTTTGCCCCTAGGCCACTCCACAACCCACCCCATTTACCTCCCTACCTTCAGGGTGTCCCTTATCCTGCATGCTTGAACCACAACATTTTCACACTTCTTTGCCTGGCTATTACATTTATTAATTCCAAAATGTTATGTTTAATGCTGTCATTTGAGAGAGATTTTTTTGTTATTTCAAGGGATCTACTCAGACAGCTTCTCCAACTTTACTCTTTTATTTGTTATGGAATTAAGGACAATGATCTGTATCTCAGGCAACTATCCCATTATGTTAGGCACTGTAACAGGTAGTCACTCCTTTGAAAAGGTTAAACTCTAAATAGAGAAATGGCAGGGGGAAGAGGGCTGACCAGAGGCATACAGCACCAACCATAAAAACATGCTGTCCCAAGCTCTAATCTAGGGATGCATATTTCCTCTCCTGGAGTATGGACTTTAGAATAAGAAAGTTGGAAAATGATCAGCTTTTTATTGGCTAAAGCACACAGCGGCTTCATATCAACCTTGTAAAGTTGTCATGAGAATTCAACATCTCAGACACTTCACTCAGACTCATCTTGTCATATTGACGATGAAAACATTTATTGGCATTTCACTTGCTAATTAAAAAAATTACTCATCCAGGTGAATGATTAATTACAATTTTGCAAAGCAGATTTAAATATTTATCCCAAAACACTCAATCATTTGCAACCTGGTCCAAAAACAATGGAAAACTTCCACTATACCTTTTAAAACAAACTCCCAACCTGCAAACAAGTACCCACTACACTGATCTACTTACACCTTATTGTAGGTCTCAGCACCTTCAAGTGACAAGGCACCTGCTCATTTTCCACCAAACATTGTGAGGTGGTGATGAAAAAGTTAATTTTTAAGGCAGCTTTTCCAGAAGCTGCTGGGACAGGTATATTCACCCAGATGCTTAAGGTCAGATTCACAAGGCTTGGCATGTACCCTTTGGACTACACCTCTCAAAATGGCCTGCAGAAATTGCCCCTGTCCAAGGATAACTCCCTGCTGCTTCCCTTCTAAGCCCATCAGTGTGACTTACGAGTCTTAAGCAGGAAAACTGCTCTGGGCAAACCATTTCTGCCTGCAACTTCCCTCCACTGATAGAGATCACAACTCCAACGGTATTAAACTCTGGGTTGTGCATGCACTATACCAGCTTATTCTAAAAACACATGCAATACATGTAAGTATCAACATAAATCAAAATACTTAACGAGGGGGAATTCTCATGTTTTAACCATTTTTTCTGATATAGAGAAAAAATAACAAACCAAATGAAACCAAAATAATCCAGCAAACAGCAAAAGAAAATATTTACTAGGGAAAAGATTGCACAAAATCTGATCTGACACATTTATCGCTTTTCCTGAACTGAGGGGTAGGAATCAGATGACCTTCCCTTGACAGCATTTGCCAGGCAATAAAGAAAGGAGAAAGTGTCAGATTTTTTTCATGACTCTGCCAGACAGTTATGATAGCGAAATTGATCATGTCCCTTCCCCAATTCTGTGTTTATAAAACTCAGTCAAGACTCAAGATAACACTGACATCTAGTCTTCTATTGTGTAACAGTGGCAGTCTGACTTTGAACACTAGAAATTGGAACTAGGCTTCCAAGAGACATAGATAATGACTGGCAAGGCAGATATTTGGGAAAGACACATATTTCAGTGTGACGCACATTCCAGACAAGCATCACTTGCCCACCATACTCTGTTGCCCTTTTGCTGTGCTTCAGTCTAATTGGAAAAAGCTAGTCCCTCAGAGCAGGGATCTTATCTCTGTACATGTTTCAAAAGCATGATAAAACAAAAGGAAAAACTATGTAGCACTTTAAAGACTAGGTGATGAGCTTCCGTGGGCCAGACCCACTTCCTCAAATCATGTTCTGGAAGAGAATTGGCATGATCATATATGCCAAAGGAATACAATGAAAAAAGTGAACACATTATTAAACTGACAAATCAGATTTAGTACAGAAGGTGGGGTGAGGGAGAGGGAGGGAAGGAATAGCTATTTATGAGTCAATATATTCCCTCTCCCTCTCCCTCAGCCCACCTTCTGTACTAAATCTGATTTGTCAGTTTAATAATGTGTTCACTTTTTTCATTGTATTCCTTTGGTATATATGGTCATGCCAATTCTCTTCCAGAATATGATCTGAGGAAGTGGGTCTGGCCCACGAAAGCTCATCACCTATTAAACCATCTTGTTAGTCTTTAAAGTGCTACATAGTTTTTCCTTTTGTTTTAGCAAGATCAGACTAACACGGCTACCTCTCTATTACTATTCAAAAGCATGATGTGCACTTAAGTGGATAACAAAATCATAAGGCAGTGGTTTTGTCAGGTGTTTGGGATATTTCTGGCTTCTATTCTAAGTTTGCCACAGCTCACTATTTTAATAGAAATGCATAAAATTTGAATTTATTTATACTGGCAATTGTTTTTAAATACAGAATTCAGTATGTATACGCACAGTATTTAGTTCATAGGACCTATCTGAATATTGCTTTACATTACAGAACAGTAAAGTTTGAAACAGACATGAATGCATTTCACCTTTCTCCTACCTTTACAGCAAATCTAAAATAAGATCACAATTTAGTACACCTTTCACAAGCTGAGGCCTTCCTGATTCCATTGGGAGTAGCAAAAATTTCAGTTTATAATAGATGACTTTGCTGAAGCCATACAGACTGTATTTCTTTTCATTCTACTTTCCAAAGTTAGTTCTTTGTAAGTAAAGTAACCCATGACTCATTACTCCTTCTTAAGTACTTTGGAGTTTAAGCCTTACCATTCTCACTTCTGAGTTTCTGCCTTTGAAAGACTGCTCTGAGGACTCAGCCCTGAGGCTCTGGGGCCGGGGAGAAGGACTATGTTATACAAGCTGGGAGAAGTGGTGGCCCTATGATCACTCTGCGGTTTCCCTGCCATGTTGTTCAACTAGCAGCAGAAAAGTAACAAGTAACCAACAGCTTGCTGTCCAACACACCACCACAGAAACCTCAGACATAATGAGTACACTGAATTACTTCCATATTGCCCCTGCTAACCATGCACATAGTAAAATGGAGAACAGTAGGGAAACAGTGCAGAAATGGGGGAGCAAGGCGAGGAAAAAAACAAATATCTAGGAGCTAAGGCCATTCCTAGTGTTCCATTCATTGCTGGATTTTCTATTTATTTATTTATTTAAATATTTTTACCCCGTCTCTCTATTTAATATATTCGAGGTGGCTTACAAAAAATGTTTAAACACAATACAAATATATATAAAAATTTAAAATACGAGACCCCAGAGGGTCATAAAACCTGCTAAAAACATATAGAGAAGAGGAACACACACATACAGACTCAAACATTATTAAAAGCACAAGTAAAAAGGGTGGCTTTAGCCTGACGCCGAAACAATGCTAGCGTTGGCATCATGCGAATATCCAGAGGAAGAGAATTCCACAGCCTGGGAGCGAAAGCTGAGAAGGCCCTGTGTGATGGACCGGGCCGGGTCTGGGCACAGCTGAGGGCCTCTGCTCAGGACGAATTGCTCAAATTCGGGGCTCTCTATAGCCCCTAGACTGGAGACCTTCCCAAATAGGCCACAAACCAGTCCCACAGAGCGCTTCAGCTGCCTGCCTGGCCAGTCAGAAGCCTCACGAGCAAAACCCCTCCGAGACCTCAGCAATATCCGTGTCCCAGATGGCCCTGGGCCTCATACACAGGTGAGGGGTTTTAGAACCCAATGTCACCTTCCCCGAACAAGTTCTTTCCTGTTCCAAGAAACCAGTCACAGATCCCAGGTTAATTTACACTCTGGATCTTACCCACAAATCACACTGAGCCAATCCTTTAGAATCTAAAATCTAAAGGGTTATTACTAAAAGAAAGAAAAGCATGAGAGTAAGGTTGTTAAAGTATCATACATTACATGCATCAAATCTCCCAGTTCTCGATGCAGGCTCGCAGCAGAGATGTTATAACTGCTGGCTTAAAAGTCCTTGGTGTACATCCTATGTCAGGATGGGTCCACAGTTCTTTCCGGCTCATTGATCCCTGCAATCCTGCATCTGGGATGAAGAGCTGAGCTGAGCACCAAGATGGAGTCGGCCACATGGCCTATTTATATCCCCTCCTGGCTTCTTCCAAGCTGGAGAGAGTCACATGGCCAGTGGCCAGGTGTGTCTTTGGCCTCCTTTGTACCAACTTTTGGGGCAAATACTTGCCCATGGGCGCAGCAGTGACCTGGCTGCTTCCCTTAAACTCTGGTAACATGACACCCTGTTCTGCGTAGATGTTAATCTTAACTCCACAAGTGGGGGAACACGAAGCAAAGCCTCCCCAGCTGACCTCAATCCCCGGGCAGGTTCATATGGGAGAAGATGGTCCTTCAGATACCCCAGACCCAACCCATTTAAGGCTTTATAGGTCATAACTAAAACTTTAAATTTTGCCCGGAAACATACCAGAAGCCAGTGTAGCGGCCAAAGCACTGGCATAATGTGCTCCGTATAATGAGTATTAGTTAAGACTTGAGTAGCTGCATTCTGGACCAGTTGAAGTTTCTGAAGGCTCTTTAGAGGCAGCCCCACATAAAGTGCATTACAGTAATCCAGTTGGGATGTAACAAGAGCATGGATCACTGTGGCCAAGTCATGCTTGTTCAGTAAGGGTCACAGCTGGCGGATCAAACGAAGCTGCCCAAAAGCACTCCTGGCCACCAAAGGAATCTGATTTTCAAATGTTTCAAAAGGGTTCAGGAGGACTCCCAAGCTGCGTACCTGTTCTTTCAGGGGGAGAGTAACCCCATCTAGAATAGGTGCCACGCCACATTCCTGAACAGATGGCCTCCTGATCCACAGGACCTCAGTCTTATCTGGATTCAACTTCAGCTTGTTTGACTTCATCCAAACCATCACCGCCTCCACACACTGATTTAGATCAGTCACTGCCACACCTGGTTCTGATGTCACAGGGAAATAGAGTTGGGTGTCTTCTGCATATTGATGGCACCATCCTCCAAAACTCCCTATGACCTCTCCCAGCAGCTTCATGTAGATATTAAACAGCATAGGGGACAAGATGGAACCTTGCGGGACCCCATAGCACAATCGCCACGGGGTCGAATAACAGCCCCCTAGCTCCACCTTCTGAAAGCATCCCGACAGGTAGAACCGGAACCACTGCAAAACAGTGCCTCCAATACCCAACTCTGCCAGGCATCCCAGAAGGATATCATAGTCGATGGTATCAAAAGCCGCTGAGAGGTCTAAGAGAATCAACAGGGATGCACTCCCCCTGTCTATCTCCTGGCATAAGTCGTCTACCAGGGTGACCAAAGTGGTTTCAGTTCCAAAACCAGGCCTAAAGCTGGACTGAAATGGGTCTAAGTAGTCTGTTTCTTCCAAGAAAGCTTGGAGTTGCAATGCCACAGCCCGCTCGAGTACCTTGCCCAAGAAGGGAATATTAGCAATTGGGCAATAGTTATTTAAATCATGTGAGTCCAGGGAAGTCTTCTTGAGTAATGGTTTTATCACTGCCTCTTTCAAGGTGTCTGGAACCATACCAGATCTAAAGGATGCATTCATAATCCCCTGGACCCAGACAGTCTTCCCTTCCCGGCTAGATTTAATAAGCCATGAAGGGCAGGGGTCAAGTGAGCACATGATCAGTCGCACTCCTCCAAGCACCTTGTCCACATCCTCACTCTGCAATAGCTGAAATTTATCCAGAGACAAATGACTGGGTGTTGCGCTCAACACATTCTGTGCCCCACTTACATAGCAACCAGAGTCCAAATCCGACCAGATGCGAGTGATCTTATCTGCAAAGTGCTTCGCAAACAGATCACAGTGGGGGGCAAAGAGCTCCTCCATTTCGTCATGAGTGCCAGACTGCAACAGGCCCTGCACTCCTCGAAACAGTCCTGCTGGACGGCATTGTGGGGATGCGACACGGGTGGAGAAGTAGCTTTTCTTTGCTGTCAGCACCACCACAGAGTAAGCTCGCAATTCAGCTCTAACCTGCAGTCAATCGGACTCAGCTTTAGTTCTCCTCCAGCGGCGTTCTAGCCGTTGCATAGACCGTTTTGCCGCCATCAGCTCCCCAGAAAATCAGGGAGCAAACTTGGCTCAACTAGCCCGAAGAGGGTGCTTAGGAGCAATCATATCAACTGCCCGGGCTACCTCGATGTTCCATGTATCAACTAGGGCAGACTTACCTTGTGTTGCCCAGTCCTTCAGGATGGGGTCTTGGGGATCTAGGAGGTAGTGGTGCAGGAGGCTGGGGGTCAAGGACATGTTCTATCCTCCCTCATCCTCCCTCCCCAGCCCACCAGGGGCCTATTCTCGCCTCCCTTAGACCTCCCCACCCACCAGGAGCCTTTATTCTCCCCTCCCCCTGGCACTGCAGCCAAGGACCGGGAGGGGGGAAAAGGGTTTGGGGCAGGGGGCTACTTGCTGGTGTACTGATAGGCAAGATGGTGGAGCCGCAACCCTGTTAGTCCCTCCATTGGTGGTACAGCTGCCCCCCAGTGGATACTCTGCAGGATAACTCTCCCCTATGGGCTTGCTGCCCCCAGTGGCCACTCTTATATTGCATTCCTCTAAACAGCAGCCCCTCCCTTTGCATGTTATAGAAAACAGTCCCTTTCCCAGAGCTTCCGGTTATCCTGGCACAAACAAACCCTGACCTTGTCTTAAGTTAGGAGAAGAGGAAGTTGCCTACCAAATTTGATGGCCCTAGCTCTTACCATTTAGGAGGAGTTCTTGAACAAATGGACTTGCAAACTGACAGACAGACACACACACTCTAAAATGTTATATATAATATCAATATCCTGCCATCACTCACTATGCAGTAATGAAAGCATAGCATTTCATTTCCAAGATATACCCTTGTACTCATGAGTTCCTTTCCTCTCCATACACCGGCTATACACCTTGAGATACAACTCTTCCTCACATTCCTCATTAGCCTATAAGTTTCTCTCTCTGGGTTTTATGGTTATGATCTGCCACGTCTTCATCCACATGACCCCCATCTCCATATAACAGATTTTTAACATGGGGGGGAGGGAAGAGAATAAAAATCCACCCCTCCAGCATATAGTGAAATTTTGTGACTTTCGGCTCCAGTAAAGTTTCCTCTGCATCTTGGTTGAAAACTATATCCTTTTTCACTGGTGGTTTTCTTAAGAATTTATAAGAGCCATTCCAGAGAGGGCAATTTATATTTCTGAGTGCTAACACACAGCAGAAATATGCAACTCCATTTCAAATGTGGATTACAAATCTATGTCTGATGACCTATAAATGCCATTTGTTCTACAAATAAACACTCTGAGTGGTTGCATAAAGCAATAGAGTTGTTTCATGTCTACAAAGTTGCTTACACTATGAAGAAAAAAACAATGCATGCATTTCTAAAGTTATTTAATGTAAAAATAATATATCACCAAGATTAGAGGGTAGAATTTACTTTTAATTATCAATGGAAAGATGTTAGCTATATTTGTAAAGTGTTTACAGTATATTAGGTGCCTTATAGACAACCCCTTTCCCTCCGCCCGGGATTTTTGTTCCAAAGAGTTTGCGATTTAAATGGACACATACAAAAATGCAAGACATTGTGTGGAAAAGTTTAAAAGAACTGTGCTTTTGCAGCAAGGCTGAGCACACAACATAGTAACTCCAGTGTCTCCATCTTCTCCTCTTCCCCACAGTTTATCATAGGGTTACTTAAGAGCTGCAGGATCAGATCCATGAAGTTCACTAATGTAACATCTTGGAGAATAATTCACCATGCATAGAATATCAATGTTCACAATATATACTGTTTTACAAGGACTTTGATGACTGAACCTTGAAGACAAAGTTCTTGACCGAATGATTCTACAAAAACATTTTGCAGAGTTTAGATAATAGCATGAAATTGATACTCCCAATATTATGAATCCTAGTAATTTCAAGTGTTATTTGAATCTTTATGAAAAATAAGGTGTGTGTGTATTATCAGCATTTTATTTTTTAGAAATCAAAAAGTCTTCTCTCGGGAATTGCAGCTACAAAATTTCTTTCATTTTAAAAATCTAATCATTTGCAATGAATATAAACTAGAAATAATTAGAGTGAAATTGGCAGTCAGCAGAATTCTAAACTTTACTCTGAAGAATTATTTTATAAATCAAGTAATAACTTTAGATTTTGTGGTACAAAATTGTGCTATAGGTTAGGTACAGGTATCGATTGGGTATTATTTATCTATATATCTAAATGTGTATTTATGCACCAAGCTAAACTAGCATCTTGTTTAGTAACTGCAAATGAAATGGAACAAATAGTGGCTAGAGGCACACTGTGCTCTGCATAATGCTCTTTTGTCTATTGTTTTGTTTATATACATTTCCATCTTGAATCTAGTTAGCTAATAATTAAAGCTCTGCCACATTCACATTTTTGTTTCAGAGATGAGCTGCATTACCCACCAATGTGTCACATGCTTTCACTTTACCACAATTATGCTTTATTTCCCATTACTCCAAAATGGATTGTTCATAATGTGCTTTTGCTTTTTAAGTGTTCAGACATGTTTTTACAATTTTCATATGTATTTGGTGCAAAAGACATTTATTCTTGAAACATGGGCTCATTTTTACCTCCAGAGTTAGCCAATTTACCAAATATTAGCATTATACAAAAATTCCCAAATTAAATAATTTGTGAATTAACGTGAAAACCTTTGAATTCTGAGTAGAATTTTGTTATGAATAGTTCACACCACTCCACCGAGCTTGCAATTAGACTGACATTTCTCTAACTCCTTTATATATGCTCATTCATCCTAAACATAAACCAAGAATGTTTTGTTGTTTTTCCTAAGGGTTAGCTAGTTAATGATACTGCTACATTGATTTTATAATTTTAATTCCAAACATGTGAATTCATTACATTTTAATGGTAAGAAAAGTCCCTATGTCTTTTAAAAATCAACATTTAAATTAAATAAAAATCAACTGGAACTTATAGCTCCAAAGTACAAATAAATGTTGAATTATACATAATGGCTGTGTCTACACTGGCATGATTTTCCGGAAATGCTTTTAACGGAAAAGGTTTTCCGTTAAAAGTATTTCTGCAAAAGAGCGTCTAGATTGGTCCCGGAGTTATCGTTAGAATTATGTGCTTTTGCGCAAAAGCGCGTCTAGATTGGTGGCACGCTTTTGCGCAAAAGCAGAAGCCTGGAACCATTTTGAAGAGGGCAAAAGGGCACCAGCCCTTTCCGGGGGCGGGGCTGGAGCTCCGTTCAGACATGTGCTTAAAGGGGTCTCGCCGGACAGCCGTTTGTCTCCTGCTCCGTGCATTAGGACCTCTTGCAGGGACTGACAGCCATAGCAGGTTTGGTGGTTGCCCTCTGCCTTTTGGACACCACTGCCTTTTGCCCCCTAGTGCTTTTTCCTGGTTTTGGTTTCTTGTGCCTTGCTCTGTCTGCCATGGAGCCACGGGTGGCCATGTGCCTGCTCTGGCCCCTGTCGGCCATTTTCGAGTGCCTGCAGCTGGTGCTCCAGGCTGGTGACCTCGTGTTCCAGGACCAGGAGGCGCAGATCGCCTTGGACTCCCTCACCAGGAGGCCCTGGATTCCTGTGGCATCCCCACCCCACCGTGGAGAGGCCACTCTGGAGACTGGACACCAGTACAGACTGGTGGGGCGGCTGGTCCTTGGGCAATGGGACGACCAGCAATGGCTCCGGAATTTCCGCATGCGAAAGCGGACGTTCCTGGAGCTGTGTGCCTGGCTCACCCCCGTGCTCCAGAGAGCCACCACCCGGCTGCGTGCACCCATCCCCATGAACAAGAGGCTCGCCATCGCGCTATGGAAGCTGGCCACCCCGGACAGCTACCGATCGGTGGCACAGCAATTCGGGGTGGGAAGATCCACCGTTGGTGTGATCGTCATGGAGGTAAGTCCCAGGGGGAGTGGGGAGTGGGGTGGGGGGAAGGTGCTGCACTCCATGCCCAGGGGCAGCCAAGACTCCAGGCTGGGTCACCCAGGGGTTTGGGCCGTCCCTCCCTTGCACAGGCCTGCTGGTGGGGGGAGGGCCGTGGGGCGAGGGGGCCCTGGTGTGTGTGTGTGCGTGTGCATGTGTGTGTGTGTGTTTGCGTGCATGAGGACAGAGGGAATCACGGGGGGGGGGCCTAAGGGAGCGCACACTCACCCCTGCCTTATGTGATGTGTTCCCTTGTGTTTCTCTGCACCCTTCTGCAGGTCGTCCACGCCATCAATGATGTCCTGCTCCCAAGAGTGATCCGCCTGCACGATGTGGACGCTACGCTGGCCGGCTTCGCTGCCCTCGGGTTCCCCAACTGCGGGGGAGCCCTGGATGCAACCCACATCCCCATCCGGGCCCCGGAGCATCGAGCAGCCCATTTCACGAACAGAAAGGGGTACTGCTCTATTGTTCTCCAGGCCCTCGTGGACCACCGGGGCCGCTTCCTGGATGTCTACACGGGCTGGTCCGGCAGGGCACACGACACCCGCATCCTCCGCAACTCCAGACTGTTTCGCAGGCTGGAGGTAGGCACCTACTTCCCCCAGCGGGAGTTGACTGTCGGGGATGTGCCTATGCCCATCTGCGTCATCGGGGACGCGGCCTACCCCCTGCTGCCCTGGATAATGCTGCCCTACACGGGGCGGCCGGACCAGAACTGGGCCCGGTTCAACGACCGCCTCAACCAGGCCTGAAATCAGGTGGAGTGCGCCTTCGGCCACTTAAAAGCCCGCTTCCGTTGTTTGCTCACCCGTCTCGAGATGGATGAGCGGAATGCAACAGAGGTACTGGCCGCGTGCTGCGTGCTCCACAACATTGTGGAGCGGAGTGGGAGGCCTTCCTCCCTGCATGGATGGCAGCCGAGGCACAGACGTTTGAACAGCCCCACACAGCTGCCATCCGCCAGGCACACCAGGATGGGGTGCGCATCCGAGAGGCCCTGACGGGCATGTTCGCACAAGCCCCATAGTAGGGTCGCCTCGGTCTCCCATACAACTCCCTCCCATCCCCTACCCTTCCCCCACCCCTTCCCTTACCTCCCCCCAATTGTAAAGCGTCGGTTCCAAGCACATCAGCCGTCATCGTGAATGTTCGTTGGGTGCATCGGACGTAGCTAGGGTTTTTCTTTTAGTTTAGGCTAGGGTTTAGGCCACCATCACCTGTCCGAGCTGTCCCGAAGAACAGGAAGAGGATTGTGGTTCGTGCGGAAGGCTCGAGTCAGCGTGCCGATTCCAGTTGTCTTGAGGATCTCCTGGCTGTTCATCTCCGAGGCCCGGAAGGACCAAAGGATTGAGGTTGCCAGCCGCGTCGTCTTCCATCGAGGATCTCCTGGCTGTTCCTCTCCCGAGGCCCGGAAGGACCAAAGGATTGAGGTTGCCAGCAACACTACAATTGTCCCTGCGTCTAGACTATGTACATATTCTTTTGTGTGCATTTTTAACCTTTCTTGCTTGTTGTTATCTATGTTAATATAGTTGTGGTTTAAATTTTACTTAAAAGTGTCAGTATTTATTTATGCACCACAAACCAATGACCACTTAAAGGAACGACCGGTGATAGATACAGAATTTGGTGTCTGCATTTTGTAATCCTCTTAAATTTAGTTGGCTAATTGGCATCTCAAATCATTTATTACAGTTACCTCGAGTAACACAATAACCAACACAGTTTTGTTTTCAACTGAAAAACTTGTATGTTTTTATTTACAAGGGGAGAGGGGAGAGACCTTCAACTGGGAGGGGGAAGGGGAGACCTTCAACTGGGGGGGAGTGGGAGGGGCTACTCCTGGGAGGGGTGGCCCCTGCGAGCGCCCCTGCGGGGGCGGACCTGGACACGGGGGGCAGGCTGCACGGGGAGGTGGGCAGGAGGGGCTATTGCAGGAGCAGCAGGAGGGGACATTGCAGGGGCGGCAGGAGGGGGCATTGCAGGGGGGCATTGCAGGGGCAGGAGGGTGGCGGGGCATGGGGTAAGGCCATTCCATAATGGATGGCATGGGCTATGTGGGCAGTGAGGGTGGCGATCGAGATCCGCTATGCGGGCGCACTGGGCCTGGAAGGCGGCCCAGGCCTCCTGGCGCCACTGCAGGTCCCCCTCGACGCGTTGCCTAATCGCAGCCTCAATGCGCTCGACGGCCTCCACATGGCGCCGAAGGAGCTGGTCCCAGTGGCAGACCCTCTGCCTCGGTGGTTGGGCAGCTGGGGGTGCCACTGCTGCCGGACTGGAAGGTCCCCGGCTTGTGCTTGGTCCCGCTGCAGGGAAGAGAAGAAAGGATGGGTCAGTCAGGCAGCCCGGCCACTGTCCCCACACCTCATGCCCTCCACCCCTGAGCCCAGGTGACACCACAGTAGTGTGGCTTGGCCCCACTTGGTTCCCCCCCTCCCCCTTGTGTTGTATGTTTGCTCCTCCATGTATTGTAACCAATGGTCTGTGACCTGGCCCCGTGGAGGGTGGGAGGGCGCTTGTGTTGCGTTAACCTGTGGAACTCCCTGCCGGTGGAGGCTGTGAGGCTTTGGGCTAATCACTGGTGTTTGACAGGGAGTGAGATGAATCCCCACACAGTGCCTGGGAGCACATCTGGCAGACGTGGTCTGGGCTCTCAGATCCCCATCGCGTGGGATATCTCCTGGACAGAACCAGGAGAGTGACTGGGGAGTGTCCCATCCTTGCAGCAAAACTCAGGTGGCCCTAGGGGCGGCCCGAGTGCTTCCCCCCCTTCCACTATCCCTCACACACGTAGCCCAGGGATGTGTGTGGCCGCAGTGGGGACTTCCCTCAGGGAGCCAGCCAAGGCACCGGGAGCAGGCGAGGGGCTCAGTGGGGGGCCACGTTCACAGGGCTGTGACGCTGGGGTTTTCACAGGAGCAGCTGGCTGTGCCTCACAGCCAGGCATGGAACAGTGTGCCGTTCTGCGTGCTGCACCCTTGTGGAGGTGCGGGCTCTGGCCTGAGTCCCTGGGGCCCTGGCTGGTTCCAGCCGGCATCCACCCTTCCCCCCGGTCCCGCTGGATGTGTGTGAGCAGCACGGTCCTCGGCGTGCCCTGGAGCTGCCTGCCGCGGCCACGTGCCGCTCGGTCACCAGGCTGCACGTGGTTGCATGTGCTGCTTACTGCCTAATGCTACACAGCGTGCAGTTCACATGGCCTGAGTGACATGCTCTCCCCTTCCCCCCTCCGGGCGCCTGGCTCCCCCGCCCCCCCGCCCTTGTGAGTGCAAAGTGCAACACTCACCGGTGGATCCTTCCCCAGCCTCTGAGGATGCACGGGAGACGTCGGGGCTACCGGAGGGGGCCTGCTGGGTGGCAGTGCTGGCCTCATCCTCCGACGCACTGCTGTCTCCTTCCCCCGCCTCGGTGGTCCTGGTGACGGGGGGCGCTGCTGTCGACGGGGACCTCCGGGGCTTGCGGGGCTGGCTGGCCCAGGATGGCGTGGAGCCGGTCGTAGTGGGGGCAGGTGTCGGCTCCTGCCCCTGGCCTCGCTGGCCCGCGTAGCCCAGGCGCAGCTCCTTCACCTTAGCCGGACTTGCTCGAGGTCCGGGCTGGATGTCCCTGCTGAGCGGCGCCTGGGCCATGTGGGTGAAGATCTCGGCGTTGCGGCGCCGGGAGTGGGTGTCATGGAGGTCCTCCTCCTCCTGCCACAGGTCCAGCAGGCTGTCCAGCTCCCCTGAGGACCAGGATGGGGCCCGTCTTTTTCGGCCCCTGGGGACCTCCTGCGCTGGGGGTGCGGGTGGCTGATCGCCTGGAGCTGCCATCCTGCTGCGGGGTGGCTGCTGAGCACGGCAGGGGCCACGTGGCAAACCTCTGGCTAGAGGTCCATGCTGGTCTCCTGCCGCGTGAGCTCAGCAGCCTGCGTCTGCTTTAAGGAGCTCAGGTTGCCAGGAAGTCCAGGGTGGCTACGGGGTCTCCGTGCGTCCAAAGGGTTTTTTTCCGTGTAGCCTGCTTTTGTGCAAAAGTCTTAGCTGCCTGTCTACACTGGCCTGTTTGCGCAAAAGCTTTTGAGCAAAAAGGACTTTTGCCCGAACGGGAGCGTGAAAGTATTTGCGCAAGAAGCACTGATTTCTTACATTAGAACGTCAGTGCTTTTGCGCAAATTCAAGTAGCCAGTGTAGACAGCTGGCAAGTTTTTGCACAAAAGCGGTTGCTTTTGCGCAAAAACTTGCCAGTCTAGACACAGCCTACGAGAACAAGAGAAAATTAAGATCCACACCTTTAAAGATAGAGGGGTAAAAAAAGAGGAGGGTGGTGGTTTTCCAAGATCAGTTGAAATACAGCTGTGTAAAGTATTGATGGAAAATAAAATTGAAGAGCTACGTTTCACAGAAAGGCAAAACCTGTCTGAGTTTTTCAGCCTTTAAGCAGCATGCATAGTTGCTTAATGCTGTGAGGATGGGAGCTAAATGTCAAAGGACAAGTTCTGCTTGTGTGATGTACTTTTTGATTGCAGCCATGACTAGAAAGAGAAAGTGCCAAGAAGATACTAGGAGAAAAAGTTTTTTTTTGTAAAAAAAAGGACAGAAAGCACTGAAAATAACTCAGAAAGCCAACTCTGATGTGATTTTATATTGCAGTTTTACAGGCTTAAATATGTTGAATACTTAGATTAGGTATTATATTGAACCCTATGAGCGCTCAAACCAAACTTGTCTCCTAGCCTTTGGAAGTTCCCATCCCTATTGATCAGCACAAGCTTGAAAAGGGTTTCAAGCTAAATTTGTTTCTATCTCTCATTTTCTTCCCAGACTTTGGTACAGCGTGAAGCTTCATTTCAAATTTTTATTTGGTGAAACATCAGGAATTTTTCCATTTCATGCATAGTTTTCACTAACAAAACAAAACACAAAGATTTCACCCTGCCAGTTTATGAGCACCTTCCTCTTTCTACTCCAAATTTAAAATGTCAGCCAATCACAGGCTAAAGCATGATCACTGAAGTCTGGGTTCAGAACCACAGCTGGGCTTCAGGGCCACCTGCCAAATTTTTAAGTGGCATTATGTAAGCAGAATTTTCACAGTGAATTAACACTTGCAAATACATTGTGTGTGAAGCCATGGAAAGTAAAACTGACATTATTCCATTTAGGGAAGGGCTACACAATTTAAATAAAGAGCCCCACACTTCCTCCCAATACCCAAACTGAGCATTATTAAAGGCGATACATTTAATTTTTTGCAATTTTTTTACTAGTTTCTGCACTTCTGAGTTCCATCAGTATAAGTGCGAGAAAGGCTTCACATAGTAAGAGGACCAAAAAAGTGCTACCACAGCTAAACAAAGTACAAGAAATGGTTAGGAGGAAAAAAATCCATCCTTCAAAAATTGGAAATGAAATCGTACTGAGGAAAATTAAAAAGACCATAAACTCTGGCAAGTCAAGTGTAACAATATAATTAGGTAGGCAAAGAAAGAATTCAAAGAGCAACTTGCCAAAGATTCAAAAACTAACAGCAAAAATCATCCCATCCAAGGCTTTGTCAAGCTGGGACTTAAAAACCTCTAGGGATGGAGCACCACATCCATTCCAGTGCTTCACCACCCTGTGAGTGAAACAGTTTTTCTTAATATCCAACCTAGATCTCCCCCACTGCAGTTTGAGACCATTGCTCCTCCCTCAGCCTCTCCTCGTAAGTCATGTGCTCCAGCCCCTAATAATTTTTGTTGCCCTCCACTAAACTCTCCTCAGTGCATCCACATCTTTTCTTTAATGGGGATCCCAGAATTGGATGCAATATTCTGGATGTGGCCTCACCAGTGCCGAACAAAGGGGAATGATCACTTCCTTAGGTCTGCTGGCAATGCTCCTCCTAATGCACCCCAATATACAAGGGCACAATGTTGACTCATATCCAGCTTCTCATCCACTGTAATCCCCAGCTTCTTTTCGGTAGTTGGGGAACCCCAACTCAGCAAAGCCCTGCACTACGTCCTCCACGTTTCCAAGAGTCACTACTAAGGTTTCATAGAATCATAGGGCTGGAAGAGACCTCAGGAACTCATCGAGTCCAGTCCCCTGCTCAAAGCAGGACCAATCCCAATTAAATCAACCCAGCCAGGGATTTGTCAAGCCGAGACTTAAACACCTCTAGGGATGGAGATTCCACCACCTCCCTATGTAACCCATTCCAGTGCTTCACCACACTCCTAGTGAAATAGTTTTACCTAATGTCCAACCTCGACTTCCCCCACTGTAACTTGGGGAAGGTCTTGTTTCCTTTTAGCTACATGGCAGAACAGCCCTGCAGTTGCCTAATCAGCCCCACCCAGTCAGGAAGCTCTGTGCACGGAGTCCTGAGCTCCTGGCTGGATGGGGCTGGTTAAGCAGGTGTGGGGCTGTGCTGCTGTGTAGCTTAGAGGGAACCTGGGTCTCTACCCTCAATTGTCTTGGCCACTTGGATCATGATAGCCCCACTGTAGATTTCCCCACTCCGAATTGATTCCCAGCTGACCAGTAGCTGTCTGGATTTGCAAGCTTACAGAGGGCAATTGCCATGTGCTTCTCTACTGTTAGAGCAGGTCTCATTCTGGTTTTCTTGTGCTTCAGGGCAGGGAAATGCAATTTGCAAAGTTCCATGAAGGTGGACTTGCACATATGCCACTGCTGATCATTCCATATCTACATTACCATGCAGTCTCATTGGCCTATGCTTGTTTGATGGCACCAGAACCAGCATTCCCGTGTGTCCAGAGGATCGAATGCCAGCATCATTTGCAAGTCACTCAACTCAAGTGCTTCACATAGGAACATATTGATGGTCCCCCGTGATTCGTCCTCATTCTGGCAGGCCCTTGATACGCTCTGGATATACTCCAGCATAAGGTACACAATGCTGCCATCATTATCACAATGCCTTGCTCTGCAGCATGCTCCACTGTGGGACCAATGCTCATGTATGGCATCTGCACGGGTATGCAGGTAAAGAAATGGTGTGATAAGAATGCTTGCCATTATAATAAAGCAGGGGTGGAGTGAGTAGACAACGGATGCTGACGACATGAACCCAGAACCACCCGCTGTGCGGTTTTGGTGCCAGCATCCACTAAGAGCTTAACCCAGAATGCAAAGGGGCACAGGCACTGTGGGATAGCTTCCCACAATGCATCACTCTTAAACTCAACGGTAGCATCCCAACCAGGAAATGCTACTTCAACTTACCTTGAATAGCATTGAATTCTCTTGCATGGTGGGGACATACACCTTCAACTTAACAATATCAGGTGGTAAGACATCAACCTTAATAAATTTGATCTAATCTTCTATAATAGATGTGGCCTAAGCCTTTATTTTTAGCTGAAAAATCCAAAGCACTACCTCAGATTGAGGTGTCAATAGAGCAAGTTTTGGAAAAAAATTGATAAACAGTAATAAATACCAGAACCAGATATTATTCACCCATGAATTCTGAATGAACTGAAATATGAAATTACAGAACTACTAACTGTTGCATATAACCTATCATTTAAATCAGCTTCTGTACCAAATGACTGGAGGATAGCTAATGTATCACAATTTTTTTTAATAAAAGGCTACAGAGGCAATGCAAGATACAAAATTACTCAAGATAGTTAAGTCTGAAGCAGACTGAAAAATATTAAAAAGGGACCTCACAAAACTGAGTTACTTGGCAATAAAATGGCAGATTAAAATCAATATTGAAAGATGCATCAACATTGAAAAAAATCTTAACTAGACATACAAAATCATGGGGTCTAATTTAGCTGTAACCACTCAAGAAAGAAATCTTGAAGTCATTCTGGATAATTCTCCAAAAACATCCACCCAATATACAATGGCAGTCAAAAAAGCTAACAGAATGTTAGGAGTCATTAGAAAAAGGGATAGATAGTAAAACATTGTCATAATGTCACTGTATAAATCCATGGTATGCCTACACCTTGAATATTGCATGCATTTTTAGTCACCCCATCTCAAAAAGAGATAATAGAAATGGTAGAGAAAAAGGCAACAAAATGATTAATAATAATGCACGGCTTCTACGTGAGAACAGACTAAAAGATCGGGACTTTCCAGATTGGAAGAGAGAGGCAAGGAAGGGATATGATGAAATTCTATAAAATAAATAAGAAAGGCCCTCACATAACTCAAGAATCAAGGGTCACCCAATTGATTTAATATGCAGCAGGTTTTAAAAATAAAAGGAAGTACTTATTCACACAACACACAGCCAACCTCTGGAACTCATTACCAGGGAATGTTGTGGAGGTCAAAACTATTATGAGGTTCAAAAAAGAATTAGATGCATTCATGGAGGATAGGTCCATCAGCGGCTATTAGCCACGACAGTCAGGCATACAACCCTATGATGTGGATGTCCATAGTCTCTGATTGCCAGAAGCTGGGATTGGATGACAGGGGATGGATCACCTGTTCTGTTCATTCCCTTTGGGACACCTGCCATTGGCTATTGTCAGAAGACAGAATACTGAGCTAGATGGACCTTTGGTCTGACTTCTGGTCTGGTGAACAGGTGAGTGCTAACAGGGAGTTTAGAGAGGGAGTTCTCCAGGTAAAGGAGAAGCAGATACACGACTCTTGAAGGAAGTGTGTGTTGTTATTGGGGCTTTCTTAGTGTGTGCTAAGCTTGTGTTTGTGAGTAAGGGTTGGTGTGTGGTGGTTTTTGTTGTTGTTGTTGTTGTTTTTTCTTCTCTGTGTTTGTGAGTGAGGCTTTAGAGAGGGAGTTCTCCAGGTAGAGGAGAAGCAGATGCAGGACTCTTGAGGGAAGTGTGTGTTGTGTTTGGAGCTTTCTTGCTGTGTGCTGAGCTTGTGTTTGTGAGTGAGGTTGGTGTGTGTTCTTTTTGTTTTTCTTTGTTTTTTCCCCTGTGTTTGTGAGTGAGGCTTTTTTTCCCGCCCCCTCTACTTCCCCTTTGCCCTCCCCCTCACCTTCATGGAGTGTGTGCTGTGATTGGCAGGTGGAAACTGTTGTCTTCTAATTAAAGTTTGAATTCTAGAAGCCTCTGCTGATTGGCTGAGCCTTGGTAGGGGGAAGGACTTTCAGACAGTCCAGAGCTTTATAAGGCAGTGGGCAAGCGACCAAGGTGAGTGCTAACAGGTGAGTGCAGAGAGGGAGTTTGGAAGGAGAGAGGAAAGTGCGCGAGGTTCTCTTGCCTTTCTTTTTAAATCCCTTCTCCAGGACAGCAGCGATGGATGGTGATAGGTCTGCTGTTGTTACCTGCACAGAGTGTGCCATGTTTGTCTTCCTCCTGGAAGAAAGAACGGATTTCATCTGCACTAAGTGCAAGCTGGTCGCCATTTTGGAAGAAAAAATTAGAGGACTGGAGGCCCAAGTGTCGACCCTATGCTCGATCAGAGAGGATGAAGACTTCCTCGATAGAAGGCAGCATTTAATCCTTCAAGCACGGCAGGCGGAAGAACCAGAGAGGGCAGTATGGGACCAGGAAGAGAACTGGCAGCATGTAACTTCTAGAAGGGGAAAAAGGACAGCACGGGAATCCCCCAATGCTATAGAGGTAAGTAATCGCTTTCAGGCTCTCTCCACAGGTCTACAGTGCTGAATGCTTTGGAAGGGACCTCACAAGGAAGAAACCGGAAGGGAACACCATCTACTGGAAGGCATGGGATGCGTAGTCCTAGGGATGGGGGCTCCACGGCCACCACCCCCAAAAGAAAACGACGGGTGGTGGTGGTCGGGGACTCCCTCCTAAGAGGGACTGAGCCATCCATCTGCTGTCCGGACCTGGAATCTCGAGAGGTGTGCTGCTTACCAGGAGCTCGCATTCAGGATGTGACTGAGAGGCTTACCAAACTGATCAAACCTTCGAATCTCTACCCCTTCCTGATTCTCCATGTGGGAACTAACGATACGGCCAAGAATGACCTTGAGCGGGTTACTGAGGATTATGTAGCACTGGGAAGAAGGATCCAAGAATTCGGAGCACAAGTGGTGTTCTCGTCCATCCTCCCTGTTGAAGGGAAAGGACTGGGCAGGGATCGTCGAATTGAGGAAGTAAATGCGTGGTTGCGCAGGGGGTGTCGCAGAGAGAGCTTTGGTTTCTTCGACCATGGGACTCTGTTCCAGGCACAAGGATTGATAGGAAGAGATAGGATCCATCTAACCAAGACAGGAAGGAGCATCTTCGCGGGCAGGCTTGCAAACCTAGTGAGGAGGGCTTTAAACTAGATTCGTCAGGGGACGGTGACCAAAACCCTGAGGGGAGTGGGAAAGTCGGATACCGGGAAGGAATGCAAAGAGGAACAAGCAACAAAGGAGGACCCCTGATTCGAATGGAGAAGATAGGGAGATCAACTGGTTATCTGAGGTGTTTGTACACTAATGCGAGAAGCCTGGGCAACAAACAGGAAGAACTGGAGGCCCTGGCTCAGTCCAGGAAATATGATTTAATTGGGATAACAGAGACTTGGTGGGATGACTCGCATGACTGGAGCGCTGTCATGGAAGGGTATAGACTGTTCAGGAAGAACAGGCAGGGGAGAAAAGGAGGAGGAGTTGCACTATATGTAAGAGAGCACTATGATTGCTCTGAACTCTAGTATAAAGAGGGAGAAAAACCTGTTGAGAGTCTATGGGTTAAGTTTAAAGGAGCAAACAACAGCAGCGATGTTGTGGTTGGTGTCTGCTACAGGCCACCGAATCAGGTGGATGAGGTAGATGAGGCTTTCTTTGGACAACTGAGAGAAGCTTCCAGATCACAGGCCCTGGTTCTCGTAGGGGACTTTAATCACCCTGACATCTGTTGGGAAACCAATATGGCAGTACACAGGCAATCCAGGAAGTTTTTGGAGAATGTTGGGGATAACTTCTTGGCACAAGTGCTGAAGGATCCGACCAGGGGCCGTGCGCAGCTTGACCTTCTGCTCACAAACAGGGAGGAACTAATAGGGGAAGTAGAGGTGCGTGACAACCTGGGAAGCAGTGATCATGAGATGGTAGATTTCAGGATCCTGACCAAAGGAAGAAAAGAGAGTAGTAAAATACATACCTTGGACTTCAAAAAAGCAGATTTTGACTCCTCAGAGATCTGATGGGCAGAATCCCTGGGATGCTAACATGAAGGGAAAGGAGTCCAGGACAGCTGGCAGTATTTTAAAGAAGCCTTATTGAAGGCACAGAAAGAAACCATCCCGGCCTTGAAGCAAGAGAGGCAAACATGGTAGGAGACCGGATTGGCTTACAGGGGAAATCCTTGGTGAACTTAAGCACAAAAGGAAGCTTACAAAAAGTGGAAACTTGGACAAATGACCAGGAGGTTTAAATGTATAGCTCGAGAATGCCGGGGTTATCAGGAAGGCGAAAGCGCAAATGGAATTGCGACTGGCTAAGGATGTGAAGGATAACAAGAAAGGTTTCTACAGGCATGTTAACAAGAAGAAGGTGATCAGAGAGGGTGTGCGGCCCCTACTGGATGAAGGAGGTAACCTAGTGACAGATGATGTGGGAAAGCTGAAGTACTCAATGCTTTCTTTGCCTCTGTATTCACGGACAAGGTGGGCTCCCGGACTAATGCGCTAAGTGACGCAAGATGGGATGAAGATGGACAGCCCTTGGTGGGTAAAGAACAGGTTAGGAACTATTTAGAAAAGCTAAATGTACACAAATCCATGGGTCGGACTTAATGCATCTGAGGGTACTGAGGAGTTGGCAAATGTCATTGAGAGCCTTTGGCCATTATCTTTGAAAAGTCGTGGAGATCGGGAGAAATCCCGGATGATTGGAAAAAGGCAAATGTAGTGCCCATCTTCAAAAAGGGAAGAAGACGATCCAGGGAACTATAGGCTGGTCAGTCTTACCTCGGTTCCTGGAAAAATCATGGAAGGGATCCTTAAGGAATCCATTTTGAGGCACTTGGAAGAGAGGAAAGTGATTAGGAATAGTCAGCATGGATTCACAAAGGGAAAGTCGTGCCTGACCAATCTGATTAGCTTCTATGATGAGGTAACTGGCTCTGTGGACGTGGGAAAGTCAGTGGATGTGATATACCTTGATTTTAGCAAAGCTTTTGATACGGTCTCCCACAATATTCTTGCCAGTAAGTTAAGGGAATGCAGATTGGATAAATGGACAGTAAGATGGATAGAAAGATGGCTAGAAGGCCGGGCCCAGCGGGTAGTGATCAACGGCTCGATGTCAGGATGGCGGTCGGTTTCTAGAGTGCCCCAAGGTTCGGTTCTAGGACTGGTTTTGTTCAATATCTTTATTAATGACCTGGATGAGGATGGATTGCACCCTCAGCAAGTTTGCAGATGACACTAAGCTAGGGGGAGAGGTAGATACGCTTGAGGGCAGAGATAGGGTCCAGAGTGACTTAGACAAATTGGAGGATTGGGCCACAAGAAATCTGATGAGGTTCAACAAGGACAAGTGCAGAGTCCTGCACTTGGGACGGAAGAATCCCAAGCATTGTTACAAGCTGGGGACCAACCAGTTAAGTAGTAGTTCTGCAGAAAAGGACCTGGGGTTACAGTGGATGAGAAGCTGGATATGAGTCAACAGTGTGCCCTTGTAGCCAAGAAGGCTAATGGCATATTAGGTTGCATTAAGAGGAGCATTGCCAGCAGATCCAGAGATGTCATTATTCCCCTTTATTCGGCTCTGGTGAGGCCACATCTGGAGTATTGTGTCAGTTCTGGGCCCCCACTACAAAAGGATGTGGGCGCATTGGACAGGGTCAGCAGAGGGCAACCAAAATGATTAGGGGCTGGAGCATATGACTTATGAGGAGGCTGAGGGAGTTGGGTCTGTTTAGTCTGCAGAAGCGAAGAGTGAGGGGGGATTTGATAGCAGCCTTCAACTTCCTGAAGGGAGGTTCCAAAGAGGATGGAGAAAGGCTGTTCTCAGTAGTGACAGATGGCAGAACAAGGAGCAATGGTCTCAAGTTGTGGTGGGAGAGGTCCAGGTTGGATATTAGGAAAAACTATTTCACTAGGAGGGTAGTGAAGCACTGGAATGGGTTACCTAGGGAAGTAGTGGAATCTCCATCCCTAGAGGTGTTTAAGTCTCGGCTTGTCAAAGCCCTGGCCGGGTTGATTTAGTTGGGATTGGTCCTGCCTAGAGCAGGGGGCTGGACTTGATGACCTTCTGAGGTCTCTTCCAGCTCTATGATTCTATTACTTTTATGGCTGCTCTTATGTTATCTGGAAAAACTTAAAAAACAACACACTTCAGTTGTACCCACGAAAGCTCATGGTACATCTACATGTTTTGTTAGTCTTTGAAGTGTTTCTAGACTACTCGTTGCTTTTTAAGTTTTTCCAGTTACAGACTAACTCGGTTACCCCCTGAAGCATATGTTATCTGTAATTTCTGATTTAACCGCAAGGCGGACGTAGTGGAAATCATCTTCCCAACATCTCATCAAACATAATGGGAATAACTGCAAGTGGTTGTCAAAATGACTTTATTCTCACATGAGAGAGAGAGAATAAATATATGCTCAGCCAGAGTGAATATATTTGGTGAGCCAGACAAGTGTCTGAGCTTACTCAAACCTCTTCTTCAGATCACTTGAAGAAAGATCCAAAAGAGAACTTGTAAGCCTAAAAACTTCTCTCCCTCATCAACAGAAATTGACACAATAACATTTATTACCTCACCTGCTTTGTCTCTCTAATATAGTGGGACTGAAAGGCTAAAACAACATTACATATATTTTGTGTATCATACATGTTTTCTTGGTATTTATTTGGGAACAAGGGAAAATCATGAATTATGCATGACGTATATTTCCAGCATTACTTTGGAGTTTGCCACAGTGTTTGTACTGATCTCTATCCTTCTGTATGGACTGGTCTGAAAAGTATTCCTTTGTGCCTGAGAGGATTTGCTGTAAATATTTTCAGGGACTCTGCTACATCTTTCCCCACTAGGTTGCAAATTAGGGAGCCTACCTCAAGATTCCCTTTAGCTGGTGCCCTCTACTCTTTATCATCCCCTTCCACAGTTCTTTTCAGAACTTTCTGAATTTCATTTGGCTCATCCTGGCTTGCATTAAAAGGTAATAACTTTCATGAAATCACATAAAATAAATTGACTGTTGCAAATGTAATCCCCTTACTAAAGGTGCCTCTGCTTATTCTCTGGGAAGATCCTGTGTGCTGCAATCTAGCCCCGAGACTACAATTCCCATGAGCCCTGGAGGAAACCAGGAAGGAAGCGACTTTGTTGTTTTGGGATCTGAGTCTCTCCTTGTATGTGAGGAGAGGCCCAGCAGTCTGTGAACTCTTCCCTCTGTTTTTGGAGCAGGCTTCTGTGGAGGAGTTTGATCCAGTCCAGGAGCTGTTAAGGTGCAGCTACAGACTTGGACTAAGAGCCTTTGGGACTGGAATCTAGCAGGCTGCTTCTGATTGCCCTTTGGCTGTACCTGTGGCTAGAAACTACTCTGCATCCAGCACGCAGAAGGAGACTAGAACCATCCACTCCAGCTGCAAAATCTTCAAGCGCACCCACGCAAGCAAGTGTATGGTACTGTGAGTTCTGAGGAGTGGGGTAAATGGTGGCAGTGCATATGCCAGATAGATAAGTTTCCTATTATTGCTGTGTACTTTGTTAATGTTATTCACTGTTGATCTGTTGAACCCTGTTTCTTTAAGTTGTTAAGTAAAGGTGGTTCATTCTAATGTAATCTATCAGATGTACATTATTTATGATTTGTAATTGTTGTTCTGGAGTTAGATCCAGATTATTGCTGGAATAATTTTATTGCTGGAGGCTCCCAAGGCACACCATTAAGTGAGTACAGGGCCAGACAGGTGGAGGCACCATCATTGTATGTTCTTTATGAGCAAGGGACAGCAGCAAGAGGGTGGATAGGGTTTTCCCCAATTAAACATCATCACCACTGGGGTACTCAGGATCTCCTTTTATATTAAAACCATCAGGCACCCAGGCACACCTGTGAGTAACCCAGGGAGGAAAAAGGGGGTTACACAAAAAACTGACACTTCAGGATAATACCAACTTTTAGAATATTGACACAGAGCAAAAAGGTGGTAGGCTACCTGGGACGGTCTCACCTCATGTCCAAGCTTCATATTGCATTAAAATGACTATGATACTTAGGGGGAAAATTTGCATTGTTTGTTGGACAAAATCAATTATCGGTTAGCATAAGCAACACAAAAAGAGTTAAAAAGGAAGAGTTAATTATTATTGGCCCTACGATACTACAAACATTTGTGATGTAGGGACATGGATAACTGCCATAAAATAAATAAATGTGGTATACATTAAATCTGAAATTTATTTGTCCAGTGTAGCCCATTAATGAAAACCTGATAGCATCACACCCACTGTTACAGCTCTGCAAAAGTAGGTGGTGTTGGTGATAATGGATGGCAATATAACACTAAATATTATAATAATGCTCCCAAAATTGTAGTACCTGAGAAGTGTAGTTCACACTAAGAATATCTTGTTAAGTTTTCAGGCGTCGGCATGACAAATATTGAAATTCAAAACTTTACTTCGCAAAAGAAAAGTACTGAATAGCAGTAGAATCACTGTAAGAATAGTTTTTAATAATTGTGTGAATGTTACACAATTGTGTAAATGTGGTATAAATAAGACGATATACCACAGTGGTAAACATAAACAAGTCAATATTTCCTGGCCATTATAGTACAGTTATATGTCTGATATTATGGTATGTCCCAATATTAATAATAGAGAATACTCTAGTATTTAGTGGACAATTGGTGGCTAAGGCTGACTTGTTGTGGGAACCAATGTAATGTAGTATTAGGAACTCAATGGATAGATTTTCAAAGGAGCTGAGCTCCCACTTAAACAATTAAAAGCATTCCATTAAGCAATTAAATCAAGCCAGATTTATAGAAGTGCTCAGTAGCTCTCACTGGGAACAACAGAAGCTGTTGGGTGCTGAGAGCTTCTGAAAATCTAGCCCTTTCTTTTACAGTCTACAACCGTTTAACCTTACCACTTGCTATTTGAAGAATGGACTGTAAGTTTGGGGATGCAGATGCAAAGGTTGTAGTATCTTCCATTTACAATCTCTGCTGCTGATGCTCAGAGTTGCTGTTACTCAAATAGCTCAAGCAAGTAGATGTTTATGCAGTTGATCATCTTGAGAACTAGTTATACCGAGAAGAGTCTGGAAAACTGTGCACATAGTCAAATTGTGCAGAACTGAGGTTCCAGAAATTCTGTAAATATTCCACGGTACACCTTTCCTAACTAAATCACACAAAATCCACTATACCAACTAATTTCCACATACAGTTTTTGTGAAATCCATTCTTGTATTGCTTATGGACAGATTTATCAACTGCTGACTTCCAAATCAATCTCAGATTTTACCTGGCCAGTTAAGAATGTAATAATAAATGTAGTATGCATTAAAACCACTCAACAAAGCCAACACACAACACACATAACCATACTCACTCAAACTTTCTAAAACTTCTATGCTGACACCACAAGACAGCATGGAAAATTTAAAGATAGAATGATTAACATTATAAGCACCTGAAAAGGGAGACAGATAATGAAAAAAAAATTAGGCAACCCTAACAAGAGGCAATGCTACCAACTTGAACCATAATAAACAGATAACTGTGAACGGTGTAGTAGGAAAATAAAGCAGTTAAACAATGACATTCAGCAACATTTTCTCCTCATACGTTCTAGTTCAATAGGAAAGTAAATTAAGTTAACAACTGGAAATTAAACAAGAAAAACTGTCCAACTTTGAGTTCAGACCCTACTTGGGACCTCTGGGTGTGGACCCCACCTTTCAACACACTTTCTTTATGTCTCCCAAACAGCTATTCTTACTATATTTCACCTAAGTGCTTGCAAAGGAGAATGAAGAAACAGAGTTCAAATTAAGCCCTAGAGGTTCCTAGAGAAATGTGTTGCTGTAACTTCACTCCAGAGGCATAAGGCATACCTGCAGGTGAAATTATCACTGTCATATTTTTTGTCAAAACCATATCACCAACTTAGAGAGAGTCAGGAGAAACTTGGGAGGATAAGAAGAACAAAGGGATAGTCAGAACAACGTTAAATTCAAACTCTTAGGGTACTTCTAGATTACATGCCTCTGCTGACAGAGGCATGTAAAATAGGCTACCCAACATAGTCAATGAAGTGGGGATTTAAATATCCCCCGGCTTCATTAAAATAAAAATGGCTGCCACGCTGTGCCAGCGCAGCAAAGATGCGGATCGGTCGACAGGGAACACCTTTGTCGACCGCTCCTGTAAACCTCGTTTCATGAGGCATAAGGGAGCAGTTGACAAAGGCATTCCCTGACGACCGATCCATGTCTTGACTCACGCACTGTGCCGACGATCAGCTGAGCTGGCACAGCGCGGTGGCCATTTTTATTTTAATGAAACCTGGGATATTTAAATCCCTGCTTCATTGACTATGTTGGGTAGCCTATTTTACATGCCTCTGTCGGCAGAGGCATGTAGTCTAGACATACCATTACATTCAATTACTGTATTTCAAAAGAAGTAATGTAAATAACTGGTGCTGTCTGAGTCCCACAGAACAGGAATGCTTACAGTACATTTAGTAATTTGTAAAGCAACAAACAATTGCTACAGTAACAGTTCTCCCAGCAGGGATAATGGGACAAAGCAAAAGTTACTTATAGGCTCTAAGTAGAGCTCTTGAAAGGTTCTGTTGCCTATTATCATGATACCCAGGGGAGCAAGTTTATAGTAGTAAAAGGTGAATCTCAAATGTAGAGATGGATCTGGTTTTCCAGTTCAGATGCAAGGAAGTCCCTAAGATCTAAGGAAGGTTAGGACTGAATTCAAATAATTTGGCTCAGGCCCATCTCTGTGAGGGAAAGCCTAACAAGAATTTACAACTCCACTGAACTTTGCATACATTGAGATTTGCATCCCAACTCCTCTGATTTGGGATGGTTTCATGAGTTGACCTTAGCAATTTTGGGTGAGCTACGTAATTTTTTTTCTCCAGGCAGCACTTTTCCTCTCCCCGTGCCCTAAAAGCACCTAGAATACCAACATGTAACGTGATTAGCACACAGCCAATAATAATGTAGCGGCTTTTCTGAAACCCCCTGGTTCTTGTTTCGCCAAAAATGACCTAAACATCTAATCAGTGGATAAACAAACCAACATTTCCCAATGAAATTCTTTGTATTTTCCCCCAGTACCTGCAGCTCCTTTCTTGATATTCTGACATTATGAAGTGCCCAAAAACAAATAATCTCCCTCACCCAGAAAATCCACAGAACAAACACAATTTTCAACCCTAAAAACTATGGTTGGGATTTCAAGAGGTTTTTCTTACTCCTAATTCAGATCTAAAAGTATTTGGCTTTAGAAATATCTGTGTATAACAGGGTTCACCTGCTTGTGAGCACCCCTCCATGGCAAAGGGGTGCCATGTAAGGTCTTTGCCTGGCCATCTGGTACTTTCCTTGCTCCATGGATCACTTCCCCCAGATGCTGCCTTGTTTGATCATCTTCAAGGTTCTGAGGCTAGGATCTGACTAGCCCTGTCCACAGAGCTATTGGTTCTTGTATTAGGTTTGTGGCCAGTCTGGCCCTTACCCAGGTCTAAGTTCAGCTTGCACTTGGAGCTGTCCATAGTGCTGCTGGTCTCCCAGTCCATATATAGATCTGCCTGGGTCAAGCTCCTGTGAGGAACTGCCAGGTCTGCTGGGTCCTGATTGGCTGCCTCAGAGACAGCCACTCTCTCCTTCCTGAAGGACCGCTTTTCTGCTCCTCTCACTGGGATGGGGTTTGGCAAGGCCTCTGGCCTCCTGTAGGGAGCATTGGGTCCTAGTCCTCCCCATCACACCGTGTTCATGTATTTATTATCTACCTGGGGGTATGTCTACACTACAGCACTAATTTGAACTAACTCAATTCGAATTAGTTAATTCGAACTAAGCTAATTCGAATTAGTGCAGCTAGACCTAAAAACTAATTCGAATTAGCGTTTTGTTAATTCGAACTAGCATGTCCACATTGAGTGGACCCTGAACCGAAGTTAAGGCTGGCCGGAACCAGTGCCAGCAGGGCATCAGGTTAGGACTTATAGTGTGGAGCTGCTGCCTCAGGCTAGCCGAGGGCTGTGCTTAAAGGGACCCAACCCCCAACCCGGACAGACAGTTCTCAGGGTTCCCCACTTGCTTGTCTACCTCGATGAGGGACAGCAAAGCAGTCCTGTCTTGGAGTGCTCTGAGTGCCCACACTCGGCACATCACAGCACTCAGCCATCAGCCCGGCTGCACTTGCCACAGGCTGCCATCCGGGGGGGTCAATCGGGGGGCTGTCAGGATCCAGGAGGCCCTGCAGGAGAGCTTCCACCCTGAGGAGCCCGCAGAGCCACCCCAGTCCTCCACATCGGGGGCTCGTGCCCCATTCCTCCCTCACCTCCTTCCACTTACCCCTCCCTAGCCCCCCTTCCTGATGTAAAAAATAAAGGACACGTGTGTTCAAAAATAGAAACTCTCTTTATTTAACAAAAGTGTGTGGGGGGGGATTAACCTCCGAGGAGACTGGGAAAAGAAGGTGGGAGAGGGGAAGAGAGAGGGTGGAAGACGGGAGGGGGAAACCTGGGAAGAGGGAGCTGGAAGGGGGAAGCCAGGGAAGAAGGAGGAGGGAAGTATAAAACTATGGTATATCTTCAGTACTGTGTACAGATGTGGTCTCCTCACCTCAAAAAAGATATTTTGGCCTTGGAAAAGGTTCAGAAAAGGGCAACTACAATGATTAGGGGTTTGGAACAGGTCCCATATGAAGAGAGGCTAAAGAGACTGGGACTTTTCAGCTTAGAAAAGAGGAGACTGAGGGGGGATATGATAGAGGTCTATAAAAGCATGAGTGGTGTGGAGAGGGTGAATAAAGAAAAGTTCTTCATTAGTTCCCATAATAGAAGGACTAGAGGACACCAAATGAAATGAATGGACAGCAGGTTTAAAACTAATAAGAAAGTTCTTCTTCACACAGCACATAGTCAACCTGTGGAACTCCTTGCCACAGGAGGCTGTGAAGGCTAGAACTATAACAGAGTTTAAAGAGAAGTTAGATAAATTCATGGAGGTTGGGTCCATGGAGTGCTATTAGCCAGGGGTAGGAGCAGTGTCCCTGGCCTCTGTTTGTGGAAGGCTGGAGATGGATGGCGAGACAAATCGCTTGGTCATTGTCTTGGTCCATCCCCTCTGGGTACCTGGTGTTGGCAGCTGTCGGCAGACAGGCTACTGGGCTAGATGGACCTTTGGTCTGACCCAGTACGGCCATTCTTATGTTCTTATGTTCTAAGCTCAGGGCTCAGGGTGAGTCTCACTGGACCAACTTGATTTTCATGCAAACCTGCTCCTGGGTTCGCATGTGGCCTTTAGTGGCCAGGCTGGCAGCTATCCTGCCTAGGCGGCGCATTCCTGTGCCTAGTGCAGAGGTCGTGGATGTTGGAGGACTCCCCCAAACCTCGATGAGGTCCACGATCTCTGCACTAGACCAGGCGGGCGCCCACCTCTTACGGCCCCGGGCAGGCTCCTGTGAGCCACCAGCCTGGTCCTGGGAAGAGGCGGAGGGCTGGGTGGCAGTGGGTGGCTGGCTCATGCCGTGCCAGGTGCAGGGTCTTCTGGCTGGGTGCTGGCAGGCTTGCAACTGGCACGAGCACTGTAGCCAGACCGTGCCCCTTTAAGGGCTCTGGGGCCGGGAGGGGCAGAAAGTTTCCTGGTTTGGCCCAGAGTGGCCACCAGGGCAAGCTGGGAAGGGCTAGCCTCCAACTAGTTCGAATTAAGTGGCTACACAGCCCTTAATTTGAACTAAATTCGAACTAGGCGTTAGTCCTCGTAGAATGAGGTTTACCTAGTTCGAATTAAGCGCTCCGCTAGTTCCAATTAAGTTCGAACTAGCGGTTTGCATGTATAGACGCTATGAAAGTTAATTCAAACTAACGGCTGTTAGTTCGAATTAACTTTGTAGTGTAGACATACCCTGGGTTCTTAGGCCACCTGTCACCATGGAAATCCAAACAGACTATTTTATACATAATTTAGTTAGGGTTGGCCCTGCTTTGGGCAGAGGATTAGACTTGATGACCTCCTGAGGGCTCTTCCAGCCCTCTGATTCTATGATACATACACACACACCCATTCAGAATGATATACACATTCACACTGATCATCTCCAGTTCTTTAATGAGAATTTTGATGTAAGCTATAAGCTAAGGAGCAAAATGAACAAGCTGCCAAAGAGAAAACTGGGTTGCAAATGAAAGTGTGACAGACACTATCGTAGGGATGAGGAGGAAGATTGTATGCCACAAAAGGAAAGACAGAGTAATGAAACGAAAGAAATGTGGATAACTGAAATAGTTTCATTTGCTAACATTGCATAAAGTGTCATTAGTTCAGTAACAGGGAAGGGGGCTTCACAAGTAATTATAAAGCTAAATGTCAGTTACATAGTCTCTCACATTACTTACCGCCATTTAATGGTCAGTTTGGTAGGGTACTAGCTCAGTACAAAGCCCTCATTTTCCTGGTTTTTCCCCTTTCCCTTTCTTTACCAGTGAAGCTTGTCCCCTTCTCTAGTTTTTGGATGTGTCAGGTCAAAAACATGTAATATGTCCAAGTTCAACAGTGAAATCATCGGGATAGACAGACATCTAAATATCTTCCTAAAGCTCCCTTTCTGTAGCCAAAATTTCTGCCTTGTCCACGCTGTCAGTGCCATCTGCCAGCAGCCTCTTCAGCTCCCAATACCATCTGCCAACCACTGACCTATAGTTTCGTCTGCTCTTAATGCCATGCCTGCCTAAGCTTTTGCTTTCCCAGATCTCTCTCAATACGCCTGTCCCACTTACATACACCAACCCCCAGAGTTTCAGACAAGTAGCACTAAGCCAACAAGAATGGAAAGCATTCACTACTCTCCTCTGTTAAAAAATAAAATTAAAAATCACCCCTTTTTTCTAGTCATTTCCTAGGAAGAATAGATTCATGTTTATGGATTATGAACTTTTGGTTGCTCTGCAATAGTAAATGACAACACTATTAGAATAATTGACTATTCCAAATAATCATAATCAAAGATTATTTAAATACACTATTTCTCCTTATTGACAAACATAAAATAAATTAAGAAAATGGAAAGTTTTGTATAGAATTACACAACATTGTATTTCTTGTAAAGTTATCCACACATGTGATAAACCCTAACCTGATAGAATTTTAATTTCTTTCAAGTAAGAGTCAGTGAAAATAAATGTGATTTTATCTTACCGTATTACCTTTCATTCTGAATTATCACAAAGCACTAGAGAAAATACTATCTGTATCCATGCAGAAGTATTAAAATAGAGCCATCTCGGGGTTGGAATTCAATCCAAATGGACTGAAGTGAAATTTTGTCCCATGAAAAGTGGTCAAATCTAGATGCACATTAAAATCTTCCCTATCCATGCAGAACAGACAGGATTTCAGGATTTAAACTCTCAGCTATGAGGGCAGGGGACTGGACTCGATGACCTCTTGAGGTCCCTTCTAGTCCTAGTATTCTATGATTCTATGATTCTATAACTATGTGACTTCCCACTCATAAGACAAAAATCCCTGGGATTCAATACATTTTCTATGATATGAAATCTCTGCCCTTTGCCCTTTCAAGACAAAAAACATCTAGGCTGTGTCTACATTGGCACCCTTTTTCGGAAAAGGGATGCTAATGAGACCAGTCATGATTACAAATCGCGGGGATTTAAATATCCCCCGGTATTTCATTACATAACTGCGCTTTTTCCGGCTCGGGGCTTTGCCGGCAAAAAGCGCCAGTCTAGACGGGGATCTTGCGGAAAATAAACCCTTTTCCGCAAGATCTCTTATGCCTACTTTCAAGTAGGAATAAGAGATCTTGCGGAAAAGGGTTTATTTCCGCAAGATCCCGTCTAGACTGGCGCTTTGCCGGCAAAGCGAGCCAAAATATGCAAATACGCTGAGATATTTAAATCCCAGCCTTGTTGCGACTGGTCTCATTAGCATCCCTTTTCCGAAAAAATGTAGACACAGCCCTAATGTTAAGCTCCTTTCTTTATGTCCCTCCCCATTACATGCCAATGTCTGGTGTCCTGGGCATCACCACTGCATACCCTCCCCATACCAACACAGCCACCTCCCAGGTGTGTCTGACCTGGCCCTTACTTTGGCTGCTGTTATTTTCCCCTACAGCAAAGTAGCTCTAGCAGAGCTTCCCAAACCTCTACCTCTAGGATCAGAGCAGCTCTGCCTGAATGTTCCACAGAACATGCTTGTCCCAAGCTTTGTCCCCCTCATGTCATTAGTATCACAGGATCTTTACAGCAGCCTTTGACACTTACCTATGTTAGGTACACATTTCCCAGAATTTGTTTCTTTAAAAAACATTGGTGCAAGTTCCTCCCGCTCCCCCAAATGTAAAATGATTCATGTTAATTGTTTCCCAGTGTTTCTTTGTAGGAAGTATCAGCACGTCATTCTGGTAAGCTTTTTGCCTCTATTTGAAATGCTGCTGTTTTTTTCTGTAGAGACCTCTTGTTCTCTCTCCCCTCCTCCCCCCCCCACCCCAGATTTAAGGCAGACACGGATCTACAAACAGCAACTGCAAAACCCAAAAAAGAGAATGGCCTAAGCGAACGATGTATGTGAGTGATGAGGACAAAATCTCATTCACAATGCAGAAAACAAGATCTCCGGTACAGCTGGTTTCCATACAGTTACTACCAAGCATAGGGAGGAATAGAGTTGAGACTCACTGTTCAACAAGTTTATAACCACCACCCACTCCAAACACATGTTGAACAACAAAAATCTGGGCAGCTTTCATTGAAACATGGAATCCGCCTGTGCAGAGTTTGTCACTTTTATTTTTCGATGAATCAGAACTACAGTCTTGACGTTGCTTTTGGCCATAGTGCAGGAAGTGTCTCGGGTACCTGATCCAGTCAACTCAGGCTATGTCTACACTGCAAGGTTTTTCTGGGATACCAGAAATATCCCGGAAGAACTCCACCGTGTCCAAGGAAAGCATCTGCTCTTCCGCTTTTTTTTGTGGAAGAGCAGATGCGCTCTTTCAGAAGCCCTGTCTTCCTCCTCCCACAAGGAAGAAGGGATCTTCTGGAAGAGGAGGTTTCCGAAACTTGGCTCAGTGTAGGCGATGTCTACACTACATTCCTCTTTCAAAAGAGGAATGTAAATGAGGCAAATCAAAAGTGCAAATGAAGCACGGATTTAAATATCCCATGCTTCATTTGCATATTCGCATCCGAGAGCTTTTTCGAAAAAGGGTTTTTCTAAAGTGAAAGCACAGTCTAGACGCCATTCTTTCAAACCCCCCCCCCTTTTCCAAAGACCCCATACTCCTGAAAAAATGAGTATGGGTTCTTTCGAAAAAGGTGGGTTTTTTTTAAAGAACCACGACTAGACTGCGCTTTCACTTTAGAAAAACCCTTTTTCAAAAAAGTGCTCGGATGCGAATATGTAAATGAAGCACGGGATATTTAAATCCATGCTTCATTTGCACTTTTGATGTGCCTCATTTACATTCCTCTTTCGAAAGAGGAATGTAGTTTAGATGTGTCCATAGATGGGCCAAATTTCGGAAAAGCCTCTTCCGAAAAAGGTACGCAAATTGATCAGTGTAGAGTAGACATAGCCTCAGATAATGAAGCTCAGATGCTGAAAAGGCATGAAAACCCCCAATTATACAAACGCATCGCAATGAACAAATCACAATTTCATTGAGCACAGTTCCATTGACAGTTACTGTTTTTATCTGTGTGTGGGGATTTCCTGAGAAGAGCTTCCCATGCTAAATATTTTTCTATAAAAATAGAGGAATAGTTAGAGCAATAAAGAGGGGGTTTAAGAGACTTTGAGACTATTCTTATCTCTACTACTGGCCTACTGAGTGACCCTGGGCAAGTCACTTTGTTTCTCTGTGTCTTGGTTTCCCCATCAGTGAAATAAGGGAAAGGTACTAATCTGCTTGGGAATATGCTTTGATGAAAAATGCTATGTGAGAGTTAGGTATGATACATGAGATACTTTACATGAGGTGATTTAAAGTCCCTGGATAATAAGTATTTCCATAGACAATTAATACTTTCCTTTCTCTGCTTGTTTTAAATCACTAATACCAGGTGTGAATGGTAATAGTATTTTATACTCTTTTTTGGAATTTATTTTTAAGATATTTTACTTTTGGCTATATGAAGTTTTTTCCCCCCAAAGAGCACTAGAAAGGCTCTTCTTTCAAAATATATCCACAAAAGTTTGCCTGCAGAACGTCCCATATGTTTTGGTTTTTAATTTTTTTTAAATCATAAATCCTAAAGGAGAAAATTGCTAAAGCAACCCTGGGTATCCTTGTCTAATCACTTAATGCAGGAACTCTCCCCTGTCCTGTTCCTGAAAACCACTTATCATCACAGAGATTCTCTCGTGGAACCCATCTCTCCCCTGTCCACTGCTGTTAATTTAGTTCACCAAATGTAGCATTATGTGGATTATTATACATCTGGCTCCACGGTGCTGTAAGTGCTATATCTACACTGCAATTCAAAACCTGCTGATTCAGGCTTGAGGGACATGTGCTAATAGGCTGCTTAATTGCAGTATAGACATTCAGGCTTAGGCTGGAGCCTGGACAGTAGGGGTATGTCTAGACTACATGTCTCTGCCGACAGAGGCATGTAAACTAGGCTACCCGACATAGTCAAAGAAGCCGGGATTTAAATATCCCCGGCTTCATTAAAATAAACATGGCCGCCGCGCTGTGCTGGCTCAGCTGATAGTTGGCACAACGCGCGAGTCAAGATGCAGATCGGTCGACAGGGGAAGCCTTTGTTGACCGCTCCCTTATGCCTAAGGTTTACAGGTTTACGAGGTTTACAGGTTTACAGGTTTACAAGGTTTACAGGAGCGGTCGACAAAGGCTTCCCTTGTTGACCGATCCGTGTCTTGACTCGCATGCTGTGCTGACGATCAGCTGAGCGGCTGGCACAGTTTTAATGAAGCCGGGGATATTTAAATCCCGGCTTCTTTGACTATGTCAGGTAGCCTAGTTTACATGCCTCTGTCTGCAGAGACATGTAGTCTAGACATACCCTAGGACTCTGCAAGGTGGGAGGGCCCCAGAACCCTTGAGCCCAACATCTACATCACAATGAAACAAGTCTCTGAGGATAAGACAAGAGGCAATGGGCTTAAACTACAGCAAGGGAGATTTAGGTTGGACAGTTAAACTTCCCAACTGTCAGGGTGGTTAAACACTGGAATAAATTGCCTAGGGAGGTTGTGGAATCTCCATGTCTGGAGATATTTAAGTGCAGGTTGGATAGACATCTGTCAGGGATGATCTAGACCGGTGGTTCCCAACCTGTGGTCCAGGACCCCTGGGGGTCCGTGATAGTACTGTAGGGGGTCCACGGAAAGTTTAGGAAAGGAAAGGAAAAGAAAAGTAAGGATCGGGCCCACCGAGGGACTGGGACTTTTTGCCAGGCAATTCTCACCTGGGGCTCGTTGTTCACAACCAGCTGCACGCACGCTGCCTCCCACCTTCAGGATGGGATCTTGATATCCCAGGGGGCACCATCCGTCCTCCCTTTGACAGCTGCGCTGCCAATTACACTCCAGCCCTCTCCCCCTACCACTCTCACCTTTTCTTTTCCTTTTCCATTTTTTATTCCCCCAGGGCTCTGTGCCCGGCCAAGGGCGGAGTGCCAGGGCAGGAGCTGCCTTTGGCCACGAGAGCCAAAGTCCATGGATGGGCAGGGGATGAAGGGGGTGGGAGCTGAGGAAGCAGCGTGGGCCAAGGGGCCTGCTGACCGCCGCTTCCCACCACTCCCCTTGGGGGGGTCCATAACAGATTAAAAAGGTGTCCATATACTCAAAAAGGAGGGGAACCACTGATCTAGACAGTGCTTGGTCCTGCCAGGAGGGCAGGGGACTGGACTCAGCCTCTCGAGGTCTCTTCCAGTTCTAGTGTTCTATGATTCTGTGACTCTATGACTCTAAGTCCCTTTAGCCTCAGGCCCTCCACGGGTGTCCAGTAGCAGTGTATCCATACTCTCCAGCTACGATTCTTAGAATCTCTGGCTCATTGGCTTCCTTTGTCCATTGCCATTTGGAATTTGTTGCTCAGCACACTCTTCAGGGTTCACTGTGTACTTACAGAGCAGCATTTTTGTGGTGGAATTTTCAAAAATAACTGTTCAATGAATTGTGTTTCGTGTTTTCTTTTGGTTTGTCCTTCATGGCCCACATGACCTTTCTTGCCCCATCTCCCCTGGGTGTGACACTGAGCTCCAGTAACTGGCATCACTGTGTAGCAAGTTAAATTCCATCGTTAACCTGTGCCTCTTTCACTGTTGCATTTTCTACTATTTTAAATGAAAAAAAATAAACCATCATCACTACCATCAACAATGAAAATATTTGCCTGAGGCAAAGTTGACCCAAATGAAAGGTGGAAAAACTGCTTGGAAATGAAAATGACAGAAAAGCAAATTGCACCTATTTTGCTATATATATTTAACTATTCCTTTCTTGACATATTTTCTAGTATATATGGCACAAACCTTTATATAATAAGAACATAAGAACGGCCATAATGGGTCAGACCAAAGGTCCATCTAGCCCAGTATCCTGTCTTCTGAGGCTATGTCTACACTCCATCCCTCTTGCGCAAAAGGCTACACAAATGAAGCGCAGCTTAGCATATTGCCACGCTTCATTTGCATAATTAATTAGGGGCCGTTTTTGCTCAAGAGGCTATTGCGCAAAAATGAGCTGTCTACACAGCTCCTTTTTGTGCAAAAACTCCCTCTTGAGTAAGAGCCGTTCTTCCTGAAAAAATGAGGAAGAACAGCTCTTGCGCAAGAGGGTGCTTAGGTACAAAAAGGAGCTGTGTAGATGGCTCCTTTTTGCACAAAAGCTTCTTGTGCAAAAACGGCCCCTAATTAATTATGCAAATGAAGCATGGCAATATGCTAATCTGCCCTTCATTTGCATAGGCTTTTGCACAAGAGGGATGCAGTGTATACATAGTCTGACAGTGGTCAATACCAGATGCTCCAGAGGGAGTGGACAGAACAGGGAATCATCAAGTGATCCCTCTCCTGTCACCCATTTCCAGCCTCTCACAAACAGACTAGTGATTCCATTCCTATCCATCCTGACTAATAAGTATTGATGGACCTAACCTTCATGGATTTGTCTAGTTCTTTGTCAAACCCTGTTACAGTCCTGGTCTTCAGAACATCCTCTGGCAAGGAGTTCCACAGGTTGACTATGTGTTGTAGGAAGAAAAACTTCCTTTTGTTTGTTTTAAATTTGCTACCTATTAATTTTTTTTGGTGACCCCAAGTTTGTATGTTATGGAAACAAGTAAATAACGTTCACATAATAGGTATAGAGAAAAATTAAATAGACCTGAGGGAATAATATGATAAATTTGGCCTCTCTTTGCAAAAACAACCAGAAGCAAATCATGATTTCCTTCATGTTTTTAATTATTGAAATTGTTTCAATGATTTTTTGGTTTATTTTTCCAAATCTGGATTATATAGGTATTAGTATTACATACTTACTAAGCAAGCAGTGTTGATTAGTTACTATTTAGGAGTGGAATCCCAGGAATTTGATTTGTGACCTGAGTCAATGAATGTAAGCACTTCTAGTGCCAACCCTTGCCCATGTGGATGTAATAGTCAGTTACCCACATACTTGTCAACATGAATTTAAAATTCTCCCCAGCAAAAACTTTCATTTCAAGTAAGATGAACATAAGAAATATAGAAGCATTGGTGAATTCATTTCTGGCTGGACAGCTACAAAGAAGATGAAGGGTGACTTGGACAAAAGAAGCTTATGTTCTAATTGGCTACAATTAGCATGATCCAACGGTGTAATGGCTTTATTTCTCAGAGGTGTCTGAACCCAACCAAACCCATAAGCCAACAAATACCAACAGAACATCAGCAGAGATGCTTTGGTTCAGAGGCAGTTATGCATGTAAGGCTACGTCTACAATGTGGAGCTATTTCGGGATACCGGAAGTATCCCGAAATAGCTATTTTGCATCTTTTGAGCAAGCCTGTTATTTTGAAATATAACGGGTTTGCTATTCTGACGTCCCTCTAAACCTCGTTCCATGAGGAGTAAGGGATGTTTTGGAATAGCAGGTTATTTTGAAATTAATCAAAATAAGCTACACAATTTGCGTAGCTTATTTTGAGCTCCAGGTGCAGTGTAGACGCACCCTAGGAGTGCAGTTACTGTCTACTGGGGTGATAATTTCTCCCCTTTGACTGGTGGAGGCACTTTACTTTAAAGGGGCTATTACAGTGATACACTAAGACACAACATTTTAGGGAAGATTTTTAAAATTACTTCCATAACAAGGCAGCTAAAATTTATCTTCTTTAGTATTGAAAGTGCTGCAGTTGCATTTCCCAATAGGTGGAAAACATAAAGGTGTTTCCAGTCTCATGTAGCATACCATTGGACACTGGAATATAACTAGAGTGTTAAGTTCACATTCAAGAAGATATTCCCCCAGCTCCACAGGAGCATGAACAAAGTGGCATCTTGTGCTCTCAAGAACTGTATATTCTAAAACAACATGACTCCCAGGGTATGTCTACACTAGCCCCCTAGTTCTAAGTAGGGAGGCTAATATAGGCATTCGAAGTTGCAAATCAAGCCTGGGGTTTAAATATCCCACGCTTGATTTGCATCTTCCCGGCCGGTCGCCATTTTTGAAATTTACAAGTCCAGACTAACTGCCCGCGTCTACCCGCGGCAGGGACCCAGTAGTTCGAAATAAAGCCCTAGTTCGAACTACCTGTTATTCCTCCTGGAATGAGGTTTAACAGGTAGTTCGATTTAGGCTTTATTTTGAACTACCGGGTCCCTGCCGCGTAGACGTGGGCAGTTAGTCTGGACTTGTAAATTTCAAAAATGGCGACCGGCTGTGAAGATGGAAATCAAGCACGGGATATTTAAATCCCGGACTTGATTTGCAACTTCGAATGCCTACATTAGCCTCCCTACTTTGAACTAGGGGGCTAGTGTAGACATACCCCCAGAGACTATCATAGAAACCACATGAAATAGCTCATCTACAAGTCACAATGTATGAAGGCTTTGTATGAGCAACACACAAAGAATAATGTTCTCTTAAATATGAGAATAGTGATGTTGGAAAGAACATTTTTGGTGAATCTTCTGCCTGTTTCTACTCCCATCATATGATCCCAGAGCTGTAAAAGAATGAAAACGCCCCAGTATCTCAAAGAGCTGACTAGTATAGTTGGCAAAAGGGGAAAATCAATATGAGCAGATGGTGAAAACTGTAGGTGCCTTAGGAAAGACAGATTACCAGGATTTTATGATATGGTAATTCAGTTTCTCTGAGTCATAGCAATGATTCTACATTTTTAGACTGAACGCTCATTCTGTGTCTTATGCTCAAAATACATCAGGTTGAAACACTCAGTACCTTTACATTGAAAGCCATTGCCCAACAAAACTGATTTAAGAACCTGAGGGACACAAAAAAAAAAGTTGTCAAATTGTGTTGTCAAAAAAAAAAAAATTCCCTCTCTTCTTCTGACATGACATTTAAATCTATATTTAAATATTGTCATTTAGCCCAACCTTGCCTGAAAACATTTTTAACAAAAAATGGATATTTATCTGGATTTAAAAGAAAAAAAACAGAACATTAAAGAAGTGACATGAAAATGTGTGTAAAATAATGACTTCAGAGATCTGTCTACCACAAGATGCATGCATGAATCTATGACATAGAGGAGTGTGGCCTAGTGGATAGAGTACTGGCCTGGGACTCTCAAGACATGGGTTTTATTTCATGCTCTGCCGCTGGCTGGGTGACTTTTAGCAAGACATTTCTATACCCTGTGTCTCAGTTTCCAATGTGTAGGAGCATTGTGAGATTTGCACGTGAAAACGATATATAAGAGCAGGGTATTTTTATGTCTTTAAAAACAAAAAAGTACACAGAGATGCAGAATGCACAGCATGTGAAAGTGAAGAGATGGATAGTTAAAACAGAAACTATCTTTCTGGTCCATCTGCTCTACTATCCCGTTTTGGTAGTGGCCACTGGCTAGGGCAAACTCTTCTACAATCACCAGCCAGTTATGCAGTGCTCTACAGAAGGAGCAGGATTCTTACATAAACTATGAAAGTCATCATCTGATGCCCTGAAGCATGATAGCTCTTAAAATACTGCCTTCTTTCTCATCTTAGCTTGCATAGCAACAAAACTTTCCTATCACTATGCTCCTGTATCTGAATTCTGCAACTGGAAAAGCAAGTTTACTTCAGTAGCTAAGAGGAATTTAGTAATTATGTTATGTCAATCTTTCTAGCAGTGGGTCTCTGGCTTATATCATGCAGTCAGTGGTACCACATAGAACCTAGATGTATGGGGAATTGATCTGAAGGAATCTGCCTTTTTGTCTTCCAGTAAAACAATTGGAAAAAATGCTACCCACACCATCCAGCTGCTGCAATGTAATTAAAGCAGAAATTTGTTCCTATTTAAGTCAATGGCAAAACTCCCTTTGACTTCAATGGGATCAGGATTTCCCCTTAGAGATTTTTTTTTCTCCTCATTAGTGCAATACTGGAAGAAATATTTGGTCAAAGAATCCAATACAGATACATTCAAACCAGATGCTTTCAAAATTCCACTCATCCAAGAATTTAGTGCTGCTTTTTAAAGACTCAACATTGTTTTCTAGGCTGAGCTAGTAATTCACAGCAAGTAACTTACTCATTAAATTCAGTCTCTTGCACATCATAGACTACCAATGGAAAGATCATTATTTCCTCAAATATACTCCCTATCCCAATGATGAACATCTTATCACATATTTTTGTGGATCCTGAATAATCTAACTCTTAGGTGTTATTTGGCTGTGATTTGTCAGATATGTCAAATGGTATTTACTGTTTGATCAGGTGAGTGTGCATACACTTTCAAATACAATAGAAAGCTTTAAAAGGTGCCACAATAATTTGTGACATTCAAGCTGATAACTCAGATGAGCGAGGAAAATGACAATCAAAAGGGTGCCAGTTCCAAAGTGAATCAATTTCAAAATTGAAATATTCAATCATGATTTTGCCCACTACTTGCGCAGCTGTAAAAGTTATAAGTAATATTTGACCACTGTTTCTGAGATCTTGTTTTTGTCTCAATAGATGTTGAAAAACAATGTTCCAAATATAACAGTGTTTATCAAAGTGGTCCCTGGATCCACTTTGAGAATCTTGCTAACTAGCCGCTGAGCCTCGTGGATCCCATTGGCTCCGGTTCACCTTTTGCAGCCAAGGGGAGCCGTGGCAAGCGGTGTGGGCCAGGCCTCTGCTTCCCACAGCTCCCCTTGGCTGCAAAAGGTGAACCAGAGCCAATGGGAGCTGTGAGGCTCCATGGCTGCAGAGTCGGTAAATAAACATACCTGAGTGGCCAGTTAGCAGGTTACTCAGAGAGGATCCGTGGACTACTTTGAGAAATATCAATCCTAATTCAGACGTTAGAGAGTGTTTTCCAAAGAGACAACAGGTGAAGTTAGGTACCTAACTGCGCCTTTTAAAATTTCCCCCTTACTAATGCCTGTATTTCGGTCAACATTTGATACTTTTTAGAAGTTAGCCATAATTAATCTGATCTAACATATTTAGATTCAGATACTCTAAAAACCCAGGCCAGAGCCCATAAAATAGTTACATTTTGTGAACCATTTAGTAAACAATTATTCTTACAGATTTTTAAAAACTGGAAGTTTAAATCCTAGTGAGGAAAACAGAAAGGAGCATATATTCAATCAAACCCAGTAAAAATTTAAATTAGGAAGCTGTAAGGAAGTGGAGATTGTATTTGTTCTGTTATGTTGCATGTAATTTCTACGGTCCTGTGGTAACCCTGTGTGTACGCACCTCAGTTTCCCTGGGCGCTGCACCAATTCCTATATGGGCATGAGAATTTCATGTCTGACTCTCATTGAGGGACACTCCCCCAGTCCCAGCGTGTACGCGATGGTCGAGGCTTTCTGTAACTTAATACTGGGAGGGCGGGTGCAACCTGGTGACACTTTTGCCTGGGAAGCAGGACAAAGGAGGAGGCAGGACTGGAACCAGTTGCTGAGTGAGTGAGTTAGTCTTGGTGGGTTTACGATACAGGGAGGGGGCCCAGGGCGCTGGCTCTGCCCCCTCCTCCCCCAAGATGGATTGTACTGACTGCTCCTGGTTCTTCTCCTTCAAGTCTGTTCTATGCTATGGCCTTGTGGACTAATAAACCTTCTGTTTAGCTGCAAGCTGAGAGTCTGACCTGGCTGCGGATGGGGGTGCAGGGCCCGGTGACACCCCACACCTCGAGGACAGAAGGCAAAAACGAATTTGAAGAATAGCTATCCAAAAACTCAAAAAGTAATAGCAATTTTTTAAGTACATCAGAAGCAGGAAGCCTGCTAAACAACCAGTGGGGCAACTGGATGACTAAGATGCTAAAAGAACACTCAAAGACGATAAGGTCATTGTGGAGAAATAAATTAATTCTTTGCATTAGTCTTCACGGCTGAGAATGTGAGGGTGATTTGCAAACCTGAGCCATTCTTTGTAGGTAAGAAGTCTGAGGTGTCATTAGAAGCGGTTTTGGACCAAATTGATAAACTAAATAGTAATAAGTCAGGGCCAGATGTCATTCACCCAAGAGTTTGGAAGGAACTCAAATGTGAAACTGAGGAACTATTAACTGTGGATTATAACCTATCCTTTAAATCATCTTTTGAACCAAATGACTGGAGGATAGCTAATAAGATAACAATTTATTATTGCCAGGATCTAGAGCTGATCCTGACAATAATAGGCTGGTAAATCTGACGTCAGTACCAGGCAAATTGATTGTAACTATAGTAAAGAACAGAATTGTCAGACACATAGATGAACATAATTTGTTGGGAAAAAGTCAACATGGTTTCTGTAAAGGGAAAACATGCCTCGTTAATCTACTAGAAATTCTTTGAGGGGGTCAACAAACATGTGGACAAGGGGGATCCAGTGGACATAGTGTACTTAGATGTCTTTGACAACGTCCCTCTCCAAAGGCTCTTAAGTAAAGTAAGCTGTCATGGGATAAGAGGGAAGGTCCTCTCATTTACTGAAAACTGGTTAAAAGATCGGAAGCAAAGGGTAGGAATAAACGGTCAGTTTTCAGAATGGAGAAAGTTCACTAGTGGTGTCCTGCAGGGGTCCGTACTGGCACCAGTCTTATTCAGCATATTCATAAATAATCTGGAGAAAGGGGGAAACAGTGAGATGGCAACATTTACAAAACAGCTCAAGATGGTTAAGTCCCAAGCAGACTGTGAAGATCTTCAAAACGATCTCACAAAACTGAGCGAGTTGGCAACAAAAATGGCATATTAATTTTCATGTTGATAAATGCAAAGTAATGCATAAAGGAAAACATAATCCCAACTAGATGTGTAAAATGATGGGGACTAAATTATCTGTTACCACTCAAGAGAAAGATATTGGAGACATTGTGGATAGTTCTCTGAAAACATCTACTATATGAGTGCAGCAGCAGTCAAAAAAGCAAACAATGTTAGGAGTATTTTTAAAAGAGATAGGGTATGTCTACACTTGCACCCTAGTTCAAACTAGGGATGCAAATATAGGCATTCGAAATAGTCAGTGAAATGGGGATTTAAATATCCTGCACTTCATTAGCATTATCTCGCTGGCATGTTACTCCGATCAACAGCTGTTTCAAAAGTGAAAAATTAGGAGTAACGTTAGTTCGAACCAAGGGGTTTGGTACGAACTAATGCGTCCCGGTGCGCGCTTTCACTTTCGAATCAGCTGTTGATCGGAGTAACGTGCCGGCGAGATCATGTTAATGAAGCGTGGGATATTTAAATCCCCGCTTCACTGACTACTTCAAATGTCCACATTTGCATCCCTAGTTCGAACTAGGGTGCAAGAGTAGACATACCCATAGAGAATAAGACAGAGAATATCTTGTGGTCTCTGTATAAATCCATGGTACACCCACATGTTAAATACTGTGTTCAGATGTGGTCATGTTAGCTCAAAGAAGATATCTTGGCATTGGAAAAAGTTCAGAAAAGAGCAACTCATATAATTAGGGGTATGGAATGGCTGTCATATGAGGAGAGATTGGGACTTTTCAACTTGGAAAAGAAATGACTATGGGGGGATATGATAGGGGGTCTGTAAAATCATGACCAGTGTGGAAAAAGGAAAAGTTATTTACTTGTTCCCATAACACAAGAACTAGGGGGGTCACCAAATGAAATTAATAGGCAGCAGGTTTGAAACAAACCAAAAGAAGAATTTTTTCACACAATGCATGGTCAACTTGTGGAATTCCTTGCCAGAAGATGCTGTGAGGACTAGGCCTTTAACAGGATTCAAAAAAGAACTAGATAAATTCAAAGAAGATAGGTCTGTCAATGGCTATTACCAGGATGGGCAGGAATGGTGTCTCTCTAGCTGCTGTTTGTCAGAAGCTGGGATTTAGTGACAGAGGGTGGATCACTTGATGATTACCTGTTCTTTTCATTCCCACCTGGCTTTGACCACTGTCAGAAAACAGGATACTGGGCTAGATGGACCTTTGGTCTGACCCAATATGGCTGTTCTTATGTTCTAAAGAAGGAATTCACATTCTACCCTCTGGCACCAGCCTCCCAAACTGTAAATTCAAAACTAGCCATTGTCATAAATACTGTCATTATTATACATATGACATTTTTAATCAAAAGGAAGAACAGGTGCCAAAACACAGCCATGTGTTTTAATTATAGCTATACATAGGTAAGGTTTTATTTTCTCTGACAGAAAATTTATAACTTGAGTGGGAAGTTACTGAGTGGAATCCTCAATTCTATACCTGTGACTAACGAAATAAATTTCGTATAGAGTGTATCAAAGTCTGAGTTGAGAGACATTTTGATAATAATTCAATACTTGTCTCAAAACATCCTGCTGCTTTTAAGTAATTGGTGGTAAGAGATAAGCTATTAATGTTGAATTTATTTGAAAGAACTGCCCCCCTCGGTATCTCTCCAAATATTGTAGGCAAGACACGGTACATTTACATCAGTGCTGGAGCCAAGACCTGGGTACAAAACTATTAGAATAATTCAATGTGCTACCTCAGTAGATCAGAGTAGATGAAGTCCGAGAAACATGTGCAGCTCCAGTACTGGCTATGAAGACAGAAATACCCGCTCTCTCTTTTGAACCAGAGGTTACCTCTTAAAGCACAGAAGCTCAAAAGCATCCACTGTTCTGTGTCCTCTTCTGGTTCCCTCATTTTGAATTTATGCCCCGTATTGCAATCTCGGTTTGTGCCTTTTCTCTCCCCTTCTAATCAGTTGATCTTGTTCTTTCACAATTTTGTTTTATTTAGATATGGGGTCCATCCATTCCTAGAGGGATCAAAAAAGCTGGCTTCTTTGAATAATGTTAGTTACTTGAGAAACTAAAATCAGAGATGGTACAAATAACTTAAAAGCACTTTCAGAAGATTAAGACGGAATGAAAGTCATTCCTAAAATGACAATAGATCTTTGTAATAAGAATCAACAACTGGAGGAATACTAGGACAGAGGAAAGCACTGAAACTATATGAAGGAAGTGTAGTATCCCATATGATTTCTGATTCCTTTCTCTCATCTGCTTCTGGTATTTAAAAAAAAAAAAAAGCTTTGCTGAAACCTGACAAGATCCGTATTCTTAAAGAATGAAAGAACACTCCAATGTGGAGCGAGGAGGATTATTCTCAGAGGTCTGGTCCGCACTAAAGGGGAAAGTCAACTTAAGATACACAACTCCAGCTATGATAATTACGTAGCTGGAGTCGAAGTATCTTAAATCGCAGCACACGCTCCCATCGACTTCCCTTAGTCCATGTGAGCAACAGGACTATCGGCACTGATGGGAGCGCCCTCTAAGTTGAAATTAGTGTGTCTTCACTAGACCCACTAATTCAAACCCTGGAAAATTGACTGTGCCAGCTTCGATCTTCTCTGTAGTGTAGACAAGCCCCTACTGTTTCACTGAAAGATATCTCCCATAATAGTGATGTTCAAACTATGTTACCTACATCTGATCACAACCCCATCCATCTGGTCACAGTTACTTGGGCTGCATAATTAATGATAGGCTGTAAATCAGATTTGTTGCCAACAATGCAATCAAAGGAATTATGAAATACATAGGATATTATAGCTTATGGAAAGCATAAATGTATGTTATAATACGTAATGAAGTTGAGCAGTCGGGGTTGCCATTGTAAGAAGATGAATTGTTTGTTTAAAGAATTCACTGATGTTTTCTGCTGTTGCTATTGATCTTACACTGCACAATCACAACCCTTGTGTTTCCTGAGTTAGCTCCCAAAACACCCAAACGAGGTACAGTGAGGATGCAGTCAGAGTCCTGCTCTTTATCCTTGCTGTCCTTGACCATTAGAACTGAGCTCACAGCAGGAGGGAGCATGGTTTCACCAGGTGCTTCTTTAGAAACTCAAGAGGGATTCTGGCAGACTTATTCAGGCTCTGGAAACAAGTTTAAAGGAACTTTGCTGCTCCTCACTTGTTGAAGCACACTCTCAAGCTTAGTACATGTACATAATATTATGATGTCCTGGTCCTCTGCAATTAAAATTTTGGCTTTGTGCAGTACAAAATCAGCAATGGCGAAAGATCCTTTTGCCTTCTACTCCTCTCACACTACAGCACAGGGACAAATCACTGATTAGCGAGTCCCAACACATATACTTACACTTTGCCAGGCAGCACAGTTCACACAACTGGTCCATCAAGTATGTAGCAGGGGTAACCCACTCAGTGCAGTGCTTTGTTGCACTCTAGTATGGTTGGGCCACTGGCCAAGGCTGATGAGTTTGCTACAGTTTTGGCTCGTTACACAGCCAGCTTGTGTACAAACAACAGAAGATTTGCTCAAGTTGCCTCTACCTCACAAACTATTATAAACAGGATGAGGAAAATCACAGAAGGTCAAAGACAAACAGCCCATGTGAGAGTGTGTCTAGACTACAGGGTTTTTTCGCAAAAAGTGGCCTTTTTTAAAAAAAACTTCTCCTGCGTCTAGACTGCTGCCGCATTCTTTCGAAAGTAAATCGAAAGAACGCGGCAGTTTTTTCGACAGCGGAAAACCTCATTTTACGAAGCAGAATGACTTTTTTCTAAAGTGCTCTTTCGAAAAAAGGCGCTATGTAATGCAAACTGTGCTTTTTCGAAAGAGAGCATCCAGACTGCCTGGGTGCTCTCTTTCGAAAAAGCGGCTTGCTTTTTTGAAAGTACTGGTTGTAGTCTAGACACTCTTTTTTGAAAGAGGCTTTTTCAAAAGTATCTTTTGTAAAAGCCTCTTTCGAAAGAGGCTTGCAGTCTAGACGTAGCCTCATAGTAAAGATCTCAGATTCATTAAACTCAAATTCTGCACTAGCAGCTGCTAGTGTCCCAGCTATAGACATCTTCAGCCATTTGCTGGGTGTGAAAAATTCAGGCTCAAGTAACACTTCATACTGAGAGACACCTTTGCAACTCCTTTGTCACTGGCTGGCTGTGATATGAAAAGAACAATAGGTATTATTTTAAAAAACTGAGTTTCATGAAAACAACAGCAACAAAAAACCTGCTGCAAAATGTATTTCTACAAGCACAAAATCAAACTCTGCACTAGGTTTTTCTGTTCCTGGATCTGAAACTGAACAGTACAAGTGACACAGCTTATGCAAGTGGAATCATCACAGTTCTTTAAAGGACAAAGCATTGCCATATTCCGTCACTGGGTCTCCATGAGAGCTCTTCAGAAAATAGAAATCCCTTGTCATGAAAAACATCACATTTTTGAAAAAATATTGTCCCAAACCAGGCTAAAAAAAAAAAAAAAGTCAAAATCGCAAAAATGTTTTGCAGGAAGGGATTTCAAGAAAATTGAAACACTTTGGTTTCCCAGGTACCAGCTGCTGGATAAACAGAGAGCTGGGATGCTCAACCTCTTCCACCTCAGAGCTGGAGGCAGGGAAGGAAGAAGGAGGAGCCAACCTGTTTCTTTCTCTCTCTCCAGTCCCTGAGAACCCTGGTGGCAAAGAGTCAGTGGGGCTAGCCCTTGGAAGCCCCCCCTGAAGACTTCTATCCACCTCCGTTTCTGGCTGTAAGCAGGAAGTGAAATTGACAAGACCTTTCTCTAGCTGAGCAACTGAGGAACCCATGATTTGATTTTCCCAATAACTGAAATATTTTGACATGGAAATTTCTCCTTTTGCCAAAAGAACATTTTCTCTCAGAAAAAATCATTCTGATGAAAATTTCCTGACCAGTTTTAGGCCTCTATGACCCTGGAGTTAAGTTTAGATAGCCATGGTGCACATTAGTAATTACTATGGGACTAATTGGTAATTACTACCAATAAACATGGGGCTACCTGATAATTAAATCAAGACAAGATGAAAAGAGGCAATAATTATTTGTCAGCACCAAGGAGGAAGAAATATTGTTCAAGAAAGTGACTTGCCCAAGATCAGTGGCAGAGGCAGTGACAGAACCTAGGATTTCTGACTTCCAATCCAGCACCAGAAAATGCTCACAAGGCAAAGCTCCCATTGACCTCAATATGAGTAAAGTAAACCCTGCATCTTCTAATACTGCCTTTTCTAACTCACTGAAGTCAAAGAGGCTGTTTCAAGTATTTCCTTTTGAACTCCCATCCCCTTAAAGCTAAGACTCATGCTTTAACTGTGCTTTGGATTTTGTTACTTTAAAAAAGAGTTTAGGTAGCTATTTTCTTTACCCTTCAAAATATGCATCTGCAAAAGTGTTAAAATGTAGGTAAGATACACAGTGATATACTAGATCACCAGCAGGCAAAGCCTAAAATGATCTGGTTTAGATAAGCATCCAACAGGTCAGATATTTATTCCAACTATACACATCTTTAGAGATTACCAAATTGGGCTGTAAATCATAGGAGAGCAGGCTCCTTCTTTACATCCAGAAACTGGAAGCAAAAATATTCCCTTCAAACTTGACTAAATCTTTAAAACAGTTGAAGTTTGGTGTTAGAAATGGGTGAAGGTTCAGCATCTGATCAGTGTACGGAGAGATGGGGGATGGTTTATGGTAGAGAGGTAGTGTAGGTGAACACGTACTTGTTTTTGAAGAGCTATTTTGGCATGAGCAGTGTGGTTGGTGGAAAATTGTCTATCAGATTTTCTGAACTAAATTGCATGTTTCACAAAAATAATCCCTTTTCTGGAAAAAAAGGGAAATTTTCATCAAAAAGCTAACAATTCCCAAATTGAAAATTGTTTGTTTTTCTTATCAAATGCAATAACCTTTCACTCAAAACCAAAAATTTCCCTTCAGAAATGCCACAGGCATTGGCAGAAATTCCTAAATAGAGTTTCCTTGAAATATCATTGTGGTGGCTCTTGGAGTTGATGTTTGGGCAACACATGCCCCCGTTCTCCTAGCCAAACTACACCTCTTATGATGAGTCACCATGAAGGTCATCAGCAGAAGAGACAAAAGTACATCATGGGAGACACAGTCCACCAGGCAGCTCAGCCCATACAGGAAAATGGGGCATAGGATCCCAAACCACAACTCCCATGAGGCATGACTATTTCCAAAATAAAATGTTCTCATTTTCATTTGCCAGTTTTTTATTCTTTGCCAAGAAGTTCAAATTTTTCATAGAAATTTTTGACTATGACTTTTTATTTTATTTTATTTTTATTTTAAGCAGGAAAAAATAATCCATCCAGCTCTAACAATAGTCTATATAAAACATTTACAGATTGCCCTAATTATTTTTTATTTCTCTCCATTATAAACTTTCTCCCTATCTTCCCACCTATTGCATGTTAAAAGGATGTGTGTGGGGGGAGGGGAGGAGGAATGAACATGACTGCCCCTCCCCAGTGTCAGCATGGAACTCTCATCAGCAAGCCCTGAGTCTTGCAAATGAGCTATTTAAATGCAAGGCAAATGTTGTGGTGCCAACAGTCATGATTTTATGGCAATCCTTGCAATATTTATGCTCCTGGAGTGATGTGAAATTCAGAGGATTTCAGGTTTCATTTCTAAAAAATGCTCAGGTTTCTAGCCATTATTGTTGAACAGAAAAGCTTGAAAATGCCATCCCAATGAACCACAAATACCAGAAGGCAAGTAAAGGAAATAAAAAATGTATTTGTTTAAAAATCTCAAGATTTTTGGGGTGCAACTCATGATATATAAACACTGTGGATTGTCATTGCTGACAATGACCGGCCAAGGCTCTAAGAATTCACATTTTGTGTGGTGTTTCTTGTAGTAACAGCAAGGTCATTGGAAAACCAAGACAGGAGCTCTTTTCTCGCCCATTTCCCATAACCATCACCTGTTAAAGTTTCCCCAAAGTCTCTGTGTGTTAAGCACTATCCTCTGCACAGTCTGCTGTGATGGTTCTCCTGTCCCCCCATGCTTTATGACAATTGGTTTATGAATATAAATATGCATAACTTGAAGATGTTTTAGACAAAATGCCTCGTGTAACCTATCCATTTTAATGTTACAGTTGGCTGGATCTGTATATCCTATTTTGGTTCATGTATCATGCTTGTATGTGAAGTTAGAAATATGAAGTGTGAGTCTGTTAATGTTTTAAAATGTGCTAACAAGCCTAATGACTGGATGATCAACTCAGCAACTTGTAAACAGCCTTGTTTCTCTTGCAAGTCTAGAAGGTGGTTGGTGCTATAAAGACATGTGAGCACACTACCTGGTGTTGGAAATTCATTTTGAACCTGGGGATTTTCCATGGGAAGGGGTGATACCAAACAAAAGATCCCCCCCTTGGGGTGAGTCTACTTAAACAATAGGAAGTAATCAGGTCTTTGTCTTCACCTGGCTTTTGAAACTGCCTGGCACCCTGTAAGGGGGGGGGGGAAGAACTTTTGAGGGCCGGAGACTCAAGTAAGAGTAAAAAATCATCTTTGGCTTGAAGATTATTTTTAAAATAAGAACAGCTTTTTAAGGAAAGCATCTGCATGCAATAAGATTCTTAATGAATTAGAACTAGCTGTGCATTTTCTTTTCATTTTAATTTAGTGACTTTGATCTGTCTGTTTTCACTAATAGACATTTAAAGCCTACTTGGTGGGGAGCCCCAGAGAGTAAGAAAGCAGGCATCAGTGGCATGATCACACTGGGGAACAATCTTAAGAGGACTTCTGTGACCGCACCCTGTCACAACCACATACTATGATGCTGACAATAACAACAGTCATATATTTTTTATTATTAGGCTCATAAACCTTCTTCTACCTCACTCAGCTTCCTTATTAGCGCATGAGTGAACTGAGCATTGTCTGGAATTATATTGTAAGGGTTCTGCAGCTGGGACCATGCCTTCCAGCATATGAGCACAGTGGGGCCTTTAGCCATTAACATCATCCAAGCAAAAACCAACATCAGTCCAACCATCCTTACAAGCAGCCTTTGCATTTCAAAGACTCTAACCCTGGATAACTTAACTGGATCACCTACACAAACCCACATGATAACCCTAGTTTTATCTACATTCCTTACATCCCAGTCTGCTCAGATCCACAGAGCTTTACACTCCTTTTTCCATGCATATATGCATTTCAGGAGAGCCATTACACCAACTGTTTGGATAGGTTTGGCAAATTCAACCTTATGACGTGCCAAATTCTGTGCACAGATGTATGTGCCTGGCTGTCACTGAAACAGAAATCAGTGGCTTTGACTTCTCCCTTTTTTATTTCTCCCCGGTATGGAGGACAGTCCATCAATCATAACCAAACTGAAAATCATTTATACATATTCCCCACACCCCATGGCTTTATACACAAAAAGAAAACTGGGCCATTTGCATTTAGAAGTGCTTTTATGAAGTGGGCATTTAGGAACTGCATTTACAGCTGGTGCTTGGGAGATGTTTTCAGGAATGGCATCCATAGGACTGAATACAACACTGGCAACTAAACAAAGGCTTGCAGCAGCAGGCGCCTCATTCTGCATATGGGTGGTATTAGCTTTTGGGCCAATTCACCACACCATGGGGACTGGACACTGCTATCCCTCCCCCCATTATAGTTTCAAATTTGGCTTCTTTAACATGCTCAAGGGGTTCTGTGCAGCATGGCACAGAAAAGGAGAAAGAGAAAAGCAGCACTAGACAAGGAACACAATAAAAAAATTAATGCTCTTCTATTCTCCCCTCCCCCACAGCAGAGCTGAAGAGAGGGGCTTTTAAGCATTCAGTTGTGGGCTTTAGCCAAGCTTTCATTCTTGGCTGCCTTCTCTGCCTTTTTTACCCCCCTGACAGCCACGATTTGGCCAACATCAATATACCTCACAACATCTGCAATCAGATGGAACACCCCCATTATTTCACAAACTCAGTGCCTCTCAAAGGATCAGAAGAAAAGCAGTACCAACAGCATATTATGTGCCAGGATGGGTTATCTATACCATACACCTAGTATCCACTACAAGAATGAGCATCTTATGGTTGCTCCTGGCCACATGGCAACGTAGAGAACAGCTATTGTGACAGAACTTCTCCTCAGGCACAACCTTCTCTCTCCCCAATAAAGAATGTTAGCTTCACTTGGCTTAAAAACCAAATACATTTGTGAGGAATTTATCTGTTACATGTACAATGCCACCACACTGCATTGGTGGAACATTTTCTATTGAGTGTCATTTTGGAGGCTGACCCTGCAATTCCATGTTCAATAGCCCCCAGATAAGTTTTGGGAAAGCCAGAAAAATGCAGGAATGAGCACGCACAACATTGACTCACTATTACTGGTTCTTTATAAAGATTAGTGTAGAATTGTGGTTTCATTGTGTGCAGTTGAGGAAGGAACAGGCATGCTTTGTTGCATAAGTTATTTAAGTACAATTTTAAAGTTCGCTATTTTATATCTGATAATCTAAAATTAGCCTTAGAACTATAGCCAAAATGCCCAGGATATATCTTTAAATCATCATGATGTTGTGAGGACGGTGCAAAATTATCTAAATATGGTTTTCATCATACATAATTTCATGTGTAGTTAAAAAAGATTAAAATTTTATGGTCTTCACTTTCATCCAAAATAATTTTGTGTATAACATTTCAGCATTTCCTTAGCTTATTTACATCTAACTAGTTTATGTCTGCTTTTTAAACAAAGAAATAATATTGTTTTTAAATATATTACACAATACCGCAATAATATGAACACACTTCTGAGATCTCCTATATTCATTTCAAGGACATGACGCTCAATATTCTCTTTCTCTTTTCACTGTTCTGGTCTTTAATAAAGCACACACATTTTCTTGATCCAGAAATGCTAAATACAGTTGAAAGTACTCTTTGATATCATGTTTTTGCTAAAAACTATTTATATTAATAGATTCCTGACAGTTTTTTTCATTTTGATACAGTCTCTCTATTTAGTGTGCTATTTCTAATTTATTTTTTAAAGCCTTATTTTTGGTTTCTGATTTAGAAAACAAGAGCTCTAATCAGAAAATGATCTATAACTACATAAAATACTTATTTTGTGTACACAATTGCATTTAAATGGCCATGTATCTTTTAAAAAGAACAAAATATATAATAGAATAAGCTGCAAATTTTGACCTATTTCAGTTTTATACTTTGCTGCTTCAAGCGGTGTGAATCAGCTTATTATCTTTGAGTATGAAATGGGAAGGAAGATTTGCTGTTTGTGTACAGCCAATGCTTAACATTGAAGAATGTTTCCTGAAGACTAGAAGTATATAATGATAGAAAAAATAATCCTGAGCTTCAGAAAGACCAAGAACTATATTTACTATTCCTTCTCATGATCATCATTGCTGGAGATTAAGAACGTGACAAACAGCTAGTGAAAAAAGTTATATAAATTAAACCATTGAAGCTGGTGGTGAAAACAAAGCCAATTATGACATAGCCCAAAAGTTGAAGACATAAAATCTGCAGTTTACGCTCCATTTGCTCGCATCTGTTTTAGTGATATGTAAAATAATGCATAAACATTCAGGATCAAGCATGCTTAAATGCCATGTGAATTGGAATTAGAATAATTGTTAATGTTATGATAATACATCTGTATTCAGTAACACATCCCATAGTCTTCTGTTAAAATTTTGAGTTTTCATAAGAATATTAAATGCTACACATTTTAGGGCCTCTGTGAAAAAATATATTAATGTAGCAGCCAATGGTCTTTTCCAGGAATATTAAATACACAAAAATACTAATGCTTGTTTTGTCTGATAAATGTACTTTGGGCTAATTTTCTGCTTTGTAGTATATAGGGAAGGAGTCCATCAGGCCTGCTGTTGGCTGGAGCTCCAAGCCCTTTAAATTGTCACCAGACTGCTGCTCCTCATGCTCTGTGTGACTCCAAGGGTGGGGTGTGTGTGGCTGTGCTCCAGGTGGCATGAAGGGCTGGCTGCCCCAGCCCCACCCCTTCTGTCCGAGGCCCCATCCCCACCCTCTCTCCCTCACCTTGCCCAGGGACCCACGAAGCTGTTGGCTCACCTGGAGTACATTGCTGATGCTTATCTTTCCTAATCATTTACACAGTTAAAACGTAATATTTAGCCCATTCCCTTGCTTCATCTTTCTTGTATGTGCGGGTCTCACCTAATATTGGGCTGTAAGGATTATCATTTTCATACTGATGTAAATATTATCTAAATTATATGTTTGTGTGTAACTATAATAATTGCTAGTCCATTAGCTACTGGAGTTACTAATTCATTTCCAGTGAAAGGGCCTGGATTCTATTCCTGTTAAAGTATGTACACAATGCATTGTTTCCTTGCCCATTCATCTAACGATAGTGATGGCCCAAAAGGTAGCAATGTAAAACTGACACTATCTCATTCAGCCTTCACTTTACCGAGTCAATAATTCTTTGCATTATAAATGGTACTTACCCTCTTTGCAAAGCACTGTGACATGTAGTCATGAAAACTGCTATAAAAGAACCAGGCATCATAATTATTGCAGAACCACACCAGCTTGATAAGAGCCTGTTGGATTCTGTTTGGCAACCGTAACATAATTGTCCACTGAAATCTGAAGGAAAGATCAGTAATACTAAGGACGCAGATGTGTCATGGATTGATGATCAGTCCTGGGTCCAGTTCGCTAAGCTTCTGTATGCGCCCCCAATTGTTTGCACATATGCCCTTATCTCATTTAAATATTTTACTTGAGTTCTGTGATTATTATTATTTTAATTGCAGTAGTACATAGGGCCAAGGCAGTCCAGGTCCCATTGGGCTACTAATGTAATGAGAAACTGTGTCTGTAACAAAGATTTGAGAATCTAGACAGCTAAGATTTACAATAGCAGATTTAATGACTTGCCCAAGGTTTTGCCCAAGGAGCTGGTTCAAGTCAGAGAACTTAGATCTCATGACTCCAAATGCAGTCTTGTAACCACAAGACTATGCTTCCCAGCATTTTCTTTCTTCCCCTTTCTCATTAAAGCTATAAGCCTGGCTTTTCTACGTTCACTGGTGAATGCAGTCTGTATCAAAGTAAGAATCTTAGCCAACGTATGTATCTAGCACATGATGCTGAATCACATTTGAAATTAGTAAGTGAAACAAAGAGCTTCCCAAGTACACACAGTTAATTTTGTCACATACCCTGGACACACACACACACGTACACCAGAGTCACCAGTGAGGATCAAACACAGGAACTTCTGCAGCAAGAACATAGGCTTCTAATATGGGAGTTAGTTAACTCCTTTGTCTACGAGCTACTGTAGCACTAAATTATGTAGTCACTGGAGTCAGCCAGCAGGAGGAAAAAGTTATTATACGATTTGTAAGTGAACAAAAATGACAAAGTCATTAAGGGAAAATAAGTATGGAACCTCACAATGCTTTATTTTAAGTCACTTTTCAGAGGATAACTGTACTTCAATTGGCTTTCCAGCCTTTGTAATACTCTTTGCTGCCGCCGCCATGCTTAGCAGCCTGATTTAGTTGAAATATTAGCTGGACCAGGTGGGGGACACATATTGTAGAACATGACTGTGAAGGGACTCCAGCAGAGTCAAATCAAAATCTCAAGAAAAAAAACCCAAGCTAAATGCAGGAGTTCACAAAGGGAAGTTCCTGAACCAATAACAAACTAAGTCCAACGAAGAAGAAAAGTACAGAGAACATTAGCTTTTGAAATAAAATGAAAATGAAAAAGAAGGAGAACTGAAGTGGTGAAAGAGAGATCAATTGTTTAGTGAGAGAACAGATGGAAATAATACACAGAGAATGAAGAAATAAGGCAAGTATGAGATTAGGATGTTATATAGAGACATCAAGAACAAACATGGCTCATGAGTTACCTGGACCATCTCCACTCAAGTCCCTGGACCATCTCCACTCAAGTCCCAGTTCTTTCTAAGTCAGAAACTGACAGGCAAGGGAAGCATTAGCTCTTAGTCCTGAGTTCTATTATTTAACCATTATATAAGTTTCAGGGGGTAGCTGAGTTAGTCTGTTACAGAAAAACAACAACAAATGTTCTCCCCTTCCCCTCTCCTATTTATTTCGGGTGTACACATCCCAAACTCATAACTTCGGTCATCTGAAGAAGTGGGCTGTGCCCACGAAAGCTCATGATACCATCTACATGTTTTGTTCGTCTTTAAGATACTACCAGACTATTTGTTGTTTTTTTCATTATATAAGTGTGTGTGTGTGTGTGTATGTATATATATATATATATATATATATATATATATAATACACATACATACATTACACACATATAAGAAAAATAATGGTGCCCTATCATAACTATGGTTAACCATAGATTTCCACCTATTTTTTACTTCTGGATAGATTTCCATGGCTACTTTTTACTTCTGGATACTTAAGTACAATTAAGATGCGATTCTTTTGTACTTTTACTCAAGTAGTTTTCCAGAAGGATACTTGAACTTTTACTTAATTACATTTTTTTCAAAGTAGCAGTACTTTTACTCAAGTGATTTTTTGGGGTACTTTTTCCACCACTGCCCACTGCAACTTGAGACCATTGGTCCTTGTTCTGTCATCTGTCACCACTGAGAACAGCCTAGCTTTCATCTTCTTTGGAAGCCCCCTCCAAGTGGTTGAAGGCTACTATCAAATCCCCCTTCACTCTTCTCTTCAGCAGACTAAGCCCAGTTCCTTCAGCCTTGCCTCATAAGTCATGTGTCCCAGCCTCCTAATTATTTTCACTGTCTTCTGCTGGACTTGCTCCAGTTTGTTCACTTCCTTTCTGTAGTGGGAGTCCCAAAATTAGAAGCAGTACTCCAGATGTGGTCTCACCAGTGCTGAATAGAGGGAATAATCATTTCCCTTGATCTCCAGCATGTATTACTCTCCCTCCAGCTTAGCATTGTCCATAACCTTGCTCAGGGTGTGATCCATCTCCTCATCCGGGTCATTAAAACAAAACCGGCCCCAGGACCAACCCCTGGGATATTCCGCTTAATACTGGCTGCCAACTGGACATTGAATTGTGGATCACTGCCCATTTAGCCTGACAATCTAGCCAGCTTTCTATCCACCTTATAGTCCATTCATCCAAGCCATACTTTTCTAACTTGCTGTCAAGAATACTATGGGAGACCATATCAAAAGCTTTGCTAAAGTACAGATATAGTGTCCCATCCACTACTTTCCCGATATCCACAGTTATCTAATCATAGAAGGCAAGCATGTTGGTCAGGTAAGACGTGACCTTGGTGAATCCATGTTTACTGTTCCTTCCTCTTCTCCAAGTGCTTCGAAATGGATTCCTTCTGGACCTCCTCCATAATTTTTCCATGGACTGAAGTGAAGTTGACTGGTCTGTACTTCCACAGATCTTCTTTCTCCCATTTTAAAAGATGGACACTATATTTGTCTTTTCCCCAATGATCGGGCATCTCCTCCGAGTGCCAAAAGTTTTCACAGTTAATGGCCAATGGCAACCACATCAGCCAACTCCCTCAGCACCCTTGGATGCATTGGATCCAGCCACATGGACTTGTGCATGTCCAGCTTTTCTAAATTGCCCTTACCTTGTATTTCCACCAGTGAGGGCTGCTCACCTCCTCCTCATACTGTGCTGCCTATTACAGCAGTATGTGAGCTGACATTGCCAGTGAAGAAAATAATCTATAGAGCAGGCTATAACATTAAATACAAATAGCCCTGTTATATGCAGTATTACTGTAAATTGTGCTCTTTTAGACAATTACAGCAGAACACAGTGATTATTTGGATTCTTCCTCAAGGGTTCTGAAGTCTGAAGATGAGCTGCTCAGACTACATCAAATTAGAGTTCAGAATGTTAATCCTTTTAAGTGAGATTTCAAATGATAATGGATGCAGTGAATCAAATAAGTAAGGTAGAATAGGACACTTACAGGTATTAACAAATGTGCAGACACTGAACTAAATCACAGAATAGATTGCAGAGTAACTCATCTATAACCCCATTATTAGAGAGTATACTTTTTATTTGAAGCTCTGTACCTCTCGCTCCATACTTGTCATCTGAAGAAGTGGGTTGTGCCCACCAAAGCTCATGATACTATCTATATATATTTTTTGTTAGTCTACAAGGTGCTACAGGACCATTGTTGTTTAAAAATACTTAAGGTTCTGCTACTGAAAACGTGCTTACATCTGTATTCTTGCCACATCCATATCCGCAAACATGAGGACATACTTTTGCTAATAAATATATAAAGTCTATTGCAAAGACTTTCTGGCAAAATCAGATTGTTACAGGTTTGCACGATGAAGTTATGCTCCAATATGGAAATACATGCTCATTTCTGGGTAATGCCAGTATTTACTCAATAGTATGCTGAGAGAAGCCATATAAGAACCTATCTCATCAGAGCTGAATTCTATTTACTTCTCCATGACATAAAATCATTCCAAGAGGCACCACATTCTAGAACCAAAACAGATGATTTAGAATGCTTCAGCTCAGAAGACAGCAGACAAATGTGTGAAAGAAATAGGAACTGCACTGTGAATCAAGGATTGGCCCACATAATCAGACTTTCTGCAGATAAAAGACTACTACTAGCAGACAAAAGAAATTTGTACCCCATGTTATCTGTAGAAATATCTGTGTAAGACAGACAGACAGACAGACATTAAAATATTTGCTTTATTTCTTATTCGTGGTTATTCTTATACACAGCAGTCATAATTTTTAGGGAATGTAAAATTCATCCTGTTCGGATACTTTGAAATTGTTATCTGATAACCAATTACAGACCTTTTTCAGAATAATCTGAAAATATGTTCTTTCCGCTCTTTGTAAAGAGTGGCCAAATTCTACCTGTGCCCATGTAGTCCCAATGAGGTCAACTGTTTTCTTAATGTAATAAAGTCCTGATCCTCTTAGTGCTGTGTATCTATAATTAAAGCCCTACATGAATATACATTTTTTTATCGGCATCTATATATGAAAAAATGAGCTACAGCTATCCTGTGGATGAGCTGCGGATATAAAATGAATGTCCTCAAATTTGCACCTGCATACACATGTGTGTCCACAAAAATGAGCCATGGATACCTGTAGATATAAAGAGGATATGCGGATTCGCAAGGCTCTACCAATAATTCTCATTCCTCATTCAGAGCTGGAAGTAATCATCAACCTCTCGATCAGGTCTTTGGTCCTCTACCACCTGCTATTTCTCAGGAAATTCACTAGGGGACTCTGGGGTTTTTACAATGGTCCTGTATGTGATATACGACTATATTATACAAGAAGCAAGAAAGTTTCAGTAGCAGCAATTTCACTGGTCAGTTAGGGTGATGTGTATGATGATAAGAACTAAAACAAAATACTCATCCATAAAGCAATAAAATGTCAAAAGGAAAGGCAGAGAACAAATTGTCTAAAATGTGAGGCTACTCTGACCAATCCAATTCCAGAAAATCCAATCATTCCTCCCTAAACAAATCTTTGTGACCTTTTCATGGATCATGTGCTTTTTGTACTTGCCAATACAAATGTATATTTAGGAACTCACTGAAAGATTTACATCTATTACATTGACACACAATACAAATGAAATATTTTAAGTCGCATTTTCTGATTATGTTATAAAATAAATGTCCAGATCTGTCTGAATTCCTGTTATACCATATTCTTCCTTCAATCCCTCCCCTCTTCTCCTTTTTGAGACACTTCCCCTCCCTCCCTCCCTACACAATTACTAGCTGGAAGCTTGTGTATGTTTTTCCAACTGAATTCAGAAGGATATAAACCTGGTAGTTTCGCAACTTGCCATTTATTCCATTAAATTGAGATATTGTTCCCATAACATGGCAGGATGGTACAGTGGCAATCTTCTCAGATAATGTCAGCTGAATCAATCATTTTTAAATATCGGCCAGCGTGAAGCGTAAAAGTGCTCAGATATGGAGTATCTAAGATGCTTCAAATGCTTGAGGTATAATTCATCACACACCTTACCCATGGTGCCAGCAGTATTAATTTTGCCCTTGTACTTATAGTAACATTAGTATATCACATTCTATGCATACATTGACAATACTGTATTTAACATGCAGGTTTCTGAACACTTACTCCCTGCATTAAAAAAAATTAAAATTAAAAAAGAGGCAAAAAACCAGGCAGTCTCATTTCTTTACAATCAAACAGCAAAGGCCAAGAAGCTTTACATTCTTCATTTAATATTTCATTCAAAAGAAATTAATCAAGGACTTAATAGTCATCAGTTACTTCAAAAGCATGGTACAAGAGGTACTGCACCTATATACCCTGTTCTTTCAATGTTATTCCCAGGTCTGTAGACAAGTATCGGTCATATAATGATGTGATACATCCTTTAATATATGGTCAGCTGTCTTTTTGTTAATATCAATTGGAAAAGAACATTCGGCTTTTCAATAGTATATTGTGTTGGATATTCTATTCTAAAATAGACACTGTACGAGTCACACAGAAGTCCTATAATCCTATCACAGTCAGTTGTTAACCTATTGCTGTGCATCAGAGGCTAAAAATGGCATAGCTTTGTTATAAAAGGCTGACCTTTGGAACCTGACCACCTGATGTCAGGAACAACCCTCCACTGGAGGGATGTTATGAGCATCAGGTTCTTAACAGTTCCTATTTTCTTTAACCAACACTCACGTCAGACTCACAGTGCAACTGAATGGAAAACAGACAACTTGAATGTCAGAGCAGCAAGCACAAGAGACAGACAACTGTCAGACTACAGTTTCTTTTGGCCATGATGAACTGAGGCCTAGGAAAGTAAAATCCTGTGCATTCAGAAAGCCCATACATGAAGAAGTCGGTTTTGCCCATGAAAACTCATGATACCATCTACATGTTTTGTTAGTCTTTAAGGTGCTACTAGACTATTTGTTGTTTTTTAAGTTTTTCCTGTTACAGACTAACTCAACTACCCCTCTGAAGCTTATGAATTAAATGTTATCCTGAAGACCTACCTCCAGAGCGAGAAAGAATCTCAACTTGCACTAAAAAGAAGTTTTACAGCCACTCTCATTGAGAAGATGGAAAACATTTATTTTTGCATCAACAGTAGAACAGTCTTTACATAGAGTAGTGCATTGGCCTTCCATTTTCCCCTTTAGCATGTCAGCTTTGAGGCCTACATATAAACCACGTCAAAGCCAAATTATTAACCACTTCACTGCTAGCCACCATCATCAATCTAATCTTCTTGCCCAGGACAGTGGTTTTCAATCTTTCCAGACTACTTTACCCTTTTCAGGAGTTTGGTTTGTCATTTGTACCCCCAGGTTTCACCTCACTTAAAACCTACTTGCCTGTTGTACCAAATCAGACATAAAAACTGAAAAATTGCTTACTTTCTCATTTTTACCATATATTATAAAATAAATCAATTGGAATATAAATGTTGTACTTACATTTTGCAGTATAGTAATCAATTAGAGCAGTAGATAAAAAAGTCATTGTATGAAATTTTAGTTTGTATTCATGTCACTAGTGTTTTCATCTAGGCAAATATCTAGATGCATTCATGTACTCTCTAGAGCTCTGGGTACCCCTAGGGACATGTGTCCCTCTGATTGAGAACCATTGGCCCATAGCAGTTGAGTAACCCTGTTATTTCATTTATTAGAAAGGACACTCTGTAGGAAATATATCTTTGACTTTGCCTTGGAATTGCAATGTAATGTCTGCCTGTTTCTTTGCTTTAGGCCATTTCCAGTGGCATGATAATTCTTCTTCCTAATCATTACAATATATTTCCATAAAGACTATTAACTTTAATTACCATGGGGAGGCAAAATTACATTTGTAAGCAAGTAAAAAAAAACACCCCCAAAGTTCCTAGTCTCCAAATTTGGATCCATTTGCTTTTGTTGCATCCCATGGAACATCCCATTATCAAACATTTTCTGGCAAAACTGTTTTGGCCAATAAATGTTTTTTAATTTGTTCACCAGAAGTGTAGAAACTTTCCATGGAAAGTTTGGAAAGTTTCAATTTGTCATGGAAAACTGAATGCCCAACAGCTAATATTCTGATTTGGAAATTCCGCACAATGCTTCATAGAAGTTGTGGTTTGGTTACCTCATGTCCCTCATGTCTCTTTTGTAGGTCAAATTCCCAGTTGGACTGCTTATCCCATGATACACTGCTTCCTCTAACCAATATGGGAGACCATCATGCATCTTGGAAGTGGCAGAAGTGCTTAATAACTTCTTTGTTTCAGTTTTCACCAAGAAGTTTGATGGTGACAAGATGCCTAACATAGTGAATGCTAGTGGAAATGGGGTAGGTTTCGAAGTTAAAATAAAAAAAAAGAACAAGTTAAAAATTACTTAGAAAAGGTAGATGTCTTCAACTCACCAGGGCCTGATGAAATGCATCCCAGAATACTCAAGGAGCTGATAGAGGAGGTATTTGAGCCTTTAGCTATCTTCTTTGAAAAATCATGGAAGTTGGGAGAGATTCCAGAAGACTGGAAAAGGGCAAATCTAGTGCCCATCTATAAAAAGGGAAATAAGAACAACCCAGGAAACTACAGACCAGTCAATTTAACTTCTGCGCCAGGAAAGATAATGGAGCAGGTAATTAAGGAATTCATCTGCAAACATCTGGAAGATAATAAGGTAATAGGTAACAGCCAGCATGATTTGTAAAGAAGCTGTGGATATGGTATACCCAGACTTCAGTAAGGCATTTGATATCATTTCACATGGCCTTCTTATCAATAAACTAGGGAAATACAACCTAGATGGGGCTACTATAAACTGGGTGCATACCTGGCTGGATAACCATTCTCTGAGAGTAGTTATTAATGGTTCACAGTCATGCTGGAAGGGCATAACAAGTGGGGTTCCACAGGTGTTTGTTTGGGGACCAGTTCTGTTCAATAGCTTCATCAACGATTTAGATGATGGCATAGACAATACGATTATTAAGTTTGCAGATTATACCAAGCTGGGAGGGGTTGCAAGTGTTTTGGAGGACAATGTCAAAATTCAGAATGATCTGGACAAACTAGAGAAATGGTCCGAGGTAAGTAGGATGAAGATTAATGAGGACAAATGCAAAGTACTCCGTTTAGGAAGGAACAATCAGTTTCACACATACAGAATGGGAAGTGATTGCCTAGGAAGGAGTATGGCAAAAAGGGATTTAGGGGTTTTAGTGGACCACAAGCTCAAAATACGAGTCAACAGTGTGACAATGTTGCAAAAAAAGCAAACATGATTCTGGGATGCATTAACAGGAGTATTGTGAGCAAGACACAAGAAATCATTCTTCTGCTCTACTCTGCACTTATTAAGCCTCAATTAGAGTATTGTGTCCAGTTCTGAGCACCACATTTCAAGAAAAATGTGGAGAAATTGGAGAGGGTCCAAACAACAAAATGATTAAAGGTCTAGAAAACATGACCTATGAGGGAATACAGAAAGAACTGGGCTTATTTAGTTTAGAAAAGAAGTTGGTTAGGGGACATGATAGTGTTTTTCAAGTATCTAAAAAGGGTGTTACAAGAGGAGGGAGAAACATTGTTCTCCTTGTCCTCTAATGACAGGGCAAGAAGCAATGAGCTTAAATTGCAGAAAATGAGGTTTATGTTGGACATTAGGAAAAACTTCCTAACAGTCAGTATGGTTAAACACTAGAATAAATTGCCTAGGGAGGTTGTGGAATCTCCATCACTGGAGATATTTAAGAGCAGGTTAGATACACATCTATCAGGGATGATCAAAACAGTGCTTGGTCCTGCCATGTGGGCAGGGGACTGGACTCAACTGCTTGAGGTCCCTTCCAGTTCTAGTGTTCTATGATTCTATGATCTTGGGAGATGCAGACCGATCAAAAAGCCCAGCATGTACAAGAAAAAGGGAATATGAAATGCCTCAAGTACAGTTCCCATGAGACACTGCAACAAGCATTTTCAAATTGAACTATTTTGGCTCTTGGCTGAAATATTACAGTTTACAGCCAAAGCACTTCTATTTTTGCCAAAAAGATCACATTTTCCCAAGAAAAAAGATCTTATCAGTTCTCATCCCATGTTCATGGTCAGTTTAGCTTATAAACTCCTTACAACAGTGACCTTGCCTCTCTATTTGCTTTTAGGATGCTCTTTGCACACCGGGCAATAAATACATAAGAAAACAAAGCTGCAGCTTTAGACTATTCAAACATGCAACAAGTTTTTCAGTGTTTCTACTGAGCCTTTCCTGCTAATTACCATCTTATTAGAAATCTTAATTTTCTTCTTATCCATCTTTTTAATGCAACTTTAAAAAAACCCATGAAACCCCATTTTGAATATATACATGGAATTTAATAAATACACAGGCCTTGAGTGTGCACCTTCCACTCACAGGTGAATTTTACCCTACAAGTGTATTTGGTGTCACTATTTATAATGACCTTCAGGGTTTTGGTGGTTTTGTTCACTTACAGATGCCAACATTGCAATTAAACACCCCTGAGTGGCCTGTGTCAGCTGACTTGGGCTTGGGCTACCGGGATGTTTAATTTCAGTGTGGACATTTGGACTGGACTGGAGCCCACGGTCTAGAACCCCACACTGGGGGAAGTCTCAGAGCCTGAACATTTACACAGCAATGTTTAGACGCATGTTCTGAGCCCCCTGAGTCTAAGTCAGCTGGCCCAGGCCAAGGAACCTGTGTTGTGGGTCGCTCATTCCCATGTAGCTGTTTCATCTGTCTATCTGCTTTCTTCTTATCCAAGCACACTCCAAACAGCAGTAAAGAGACTGGTTCTCTGTACAGTGCTTTTATTTTATATTGATCAACTAAAACTAATTATACGTATACTGGGATTGTGTGATGTCACTATTTCAGGGCTGGCGGATCTATTATGAAGATATATTGGAATGTTTAGAAAAGTAGGTTTACCTTTATGTTAGAATAAAAACTTTACTTAGTAACTGTGGTGGGGTGCCGCAACCCCGCACTCAGGGGGGTCCAGGGGGACCCCAGGAGAAGGGGCTAAGGGGCAAGGAGGCCTGCGGAGAAGCTGCAGGGGCAGCCACGCAGGGGAGAAGCTGCAGGGGCAGCCATGCAGGGGCCGCGGGAAGGGGACGCCCCAGCCCAACCAGACCCTGGTGCCAAGAACGCCGGTCGGGCGAGCCGGCCGGTGTGGGTGGATGATGTCACGGCCACGCGACCTGATCTCAGGGCACCGGTTAAAGACGTCAGGGCCGAGCGCAACGGCCCGATGGTGCCAGGCAATGACATCACCCGCCGGGATGGCGGGGTCATTGAAATAGAGGCCTGAAGAAGGACCTGGAGAGGGGAGGATGGGGACTCGAAGGAGAGGAGGCCCAACCCTGCGTGAGGTAACTTGGACCCCGAGGTTGTCGGGAAGGGGGGAACGAAGATGGCGGGGTAGGCCCAGGGCCCAGGGCTGGGCTGTGGAACCCAAGAGTGGGTGAGTTTAGGGGTTACTACCCCACCCGCTGGACAGGGAGTGGTCTCCCTGCCTTAGGGCCCTGGGCCGGGACTCAGGAGAGTGAGCGGGCCCGAGTCCCCCTACCCCATGCCCCTAGTGCTCGAGGCATGACCAGCCAGTGTGAGAAGGACCAGAACGGATTTTAGGACGGGTCACGCCATGAGGACTCAATGGAATCTGGATGAGGGTGGCGGTACACAATAAAAACGCCTCTAGAGGGACGATTGTAGAGCATTGACTTTGTACAGTAACTTTATGAGCAGTTTATTTTAATATTACATATATATATATATATATATACTGCCTTCAAAAGTATTATTGGAATTTGTTAACCAAGGGTACGTCTATAGAACAACGTTATTTCAAAATAATTAACATTATTTCAAAATAATTTAGTCCACATCTACACAGCAGGCAGTTATTTTGAAATAATGGTGAAATACTGTCAAGCTGGAGGACTTCTTATTCCGACTCCTGTAACCCTCTTTGTACAAGGAGTAAGGGAAGTTGGAGGAAGAGTGCTCTATTTCGAAATAAGTACAACCAGATACATGTACAGTATTACTAAAGTATGTGCTCCATGAAGACAAACATTGAAAGGCTTTTTCTATCTGCTTTCTGTGTATGATTTTTTAATCGAGTAATAAATCTGCATGTTTCTCAGTCAGACATATAATGAGTCTGACTGCACATTTTAATGTGAAGAATATAACTGTCTTCAGAGTTAGTTCTTTTCCTCATTAGTTTTTGTGCTTTCAAGTTCCTTTTCTCATTAGTTAATTACAAATGATGTATGTAATTATTAAGTATGTTAATCATGCTTGTAACCAATAGCATTCCTATGACAGTTTGCCATTTGCAGTTCATTCTGAAAGCAATTAAAATATAGGCCCTGATTCAGGGCTGCATTCTGAGCTCTTTATGCCTCTCCTCTTGGAAGGCAGGAACCAAGAACTCTCCCAGTGCAGACAGTTTTTTTCTGGTGCAGGACTGTCTACAGTAATAGTCCTGAAAAAACAACAAATAGTCTGGTAGCACTTTATAGACTAATAAAACATGTAGATGGTATGAGCTTTTGTGGGCACAGCCCACTTCTTCAAATGACCGGAGTGTTGGATGTCTAGGACCAAAATAAATAGGGGAGATGGGGGCAGGAGGGAGGGAAAATTGAGAGTGGGGGGGGACAAGAAAAGGCAGTGGGTAAAAAATATATCAAGGGAAAGTCGAGTCTATAAGCACCTAAAGACTAGATAGTCAAAGGGGGGCAGATAAGAACCATTAATTAGCAAACAACAAAGAGTCAGGAAACACTTAAAGACTGATGAAACATCTAGATGGTATCATGAGATTCTTCAAAGACAAAGAACCATTGTCGCCCTCATTGTTTGATAGGTAGGTAATGACCTAACCATCCAGTATCTTTGTTTAATCCAAAAGTGTGAGAATTGAACTTGCCAATGAGCTGAAGCTCCAGTCCTTCCCTGTGAATTTGGCTACTGTAATTGGTTTGTAACAAAACAGCCACTTGAAGATCTGTTAATGCATGCCCAGGGAGATTAAAGTGTGCTCCCACAGGCTTTTGTATGTTCCCTTTAGGGATATCTGATTTGTGTCCATTAATTCTTTCACGTAGGTCTGTGGTTCTCAACTGGTGGTCCATGGACTACTGGTGGTCCATGGTGACTTTTTCGGTGGTCCACAGGAACATTGTCCTAAGTCACACGGTGTGAGCAGGCACCACCGTTAGGCTGTTTCACACCACGTTCACAAGCATGCGGCGCGTCATCCATAGCGTCCCCTAGGGCGCAACCACGTTTTGTTGCCAGTAACTTCCGTCTGAAGCTCTGAGCATCAGTGTAGCTGCCGCCATCGTGCTGAGCGGTTGCTGTGTCATTCGTCCTGTGCCACATGTGGTGGAGGTGGTCCATGAAAATTTTTTGATTGGCCTGGTGGTCCGTGGACTGAAACGAGTTGAGAACCATGGACGTAGGGACTGTCCAGTCTGTCCAATATATATTGCAGTGGGACATTGCTGGCATTTGATGGCATAGATTAAATTACTAGATGTGCAGTTGAATGAGCCTCTGAGTTGATGGCTTATGTGGTTGGCTCCAGTAATGAATTCGCTTGTATTGACCTGTGCTGCCTATCACCCCAGCTCAGAGGAGGGAAGGGCATGTGACTGGAGTTGTCCTGGACTGCTGGATTAGGCACTGGGGACTGTTGCAGTTTGGGGCCAAGGTGTACAGCTGTATAACCATTGCGACTTGAGAACCTGGGCGGTGCGGAGCTCAGATTAAGCCATTTTGGCCCTGCCTTCCTGAGCTATACAACTGAGTAGGGATCATCGAATACTAACACTTTTCCCCCATAAAACCACAGTTTAGTACCTACTGAGCCAAAACCTGTTAAATTTGGCTGAGTAAAATTAAGCCTGCTGTTTTTAGAGGGGGGGAAACCCAGATGCCCTGTTTGGATTGCTTTATGAAAGCTTAAACATGAATATTTAATTCAGAAGGTTGTCTAAATTCACTTTCAAAAACAGCATTGAGCAGTTTTATCTCAAAGGGAATAAGACTACAAATGCAAAACCTCTTTCTATTCATTCTAATCAACTGCACCAAAATCAACTTTTTTTTTTTTTAATGTAAAAAATATAATGTGTGGGAGGATTTTTCAATTGTAAAGATGTAAATGAAAAGTAAAAGAGAACCTGCATAAATGATACTTTCTGGTGGATTAAATAAATTGATGCATTTTGTGCCCAATACTTTTGGAATATCCAATACTATCTACCCACTCTAACTATATTTTGGTATAGTAACAAAATAGCCAACAAGGGGTAGAAGCTAATCACCCTAAAACTTCATTGTAGATCATTTTACTAAGGTAGCATTGAGATACACATAGTAAGTTGTATCACAACTATATGAAACTGAACAGCATGATAGAGGAGAAAAAAGCATGCCAAAGTTTCAAGCAACTTTCCTTCCTCTTACTGGCATTCAAAACAGTCCCAAAGTGCCAACTTTACCACACTGTACAGCTACAAAACAAGGACAACTCCTATGAGACTCAGTAATGCTATCAGTAACTTATTTCTGGAGTGACACTACAAATATGTAAGTGAATTACTGGGCTAAGAGTCTATTGAGTGACATGGGTGTCACAATCTTCTCCCTTTTGTCACATCCAATCCTGTTTCCCATGCCTCAAAACACAGTCTGGGTGATTTAACAGGATATGTTGACCGGTGGCACCCTTAGATCAATGCAGCTGTATAGGCCACTTGTCTATGCTGGGTGCCAATCACTCCCACCTTCAGCTGATATTTCCAGCTAAGCTTCTGAACTTTGAAAGCACCATCGCTTGGCTTCCCCTTCACCAGAGACCCAAAAGCCACAAATAGCTGGGTTGTGGCAAATTCCCCCATGCATTAGAGTGGTTCCAAGCAGGGAACAGAAGGCTAGGGCTGCGTCTAGACTGACAAGTTTTTGCGCAAAAGCAACTGCTCTCGCTCGGGAAAAAGCCCTCTTGCGCAAGAATACTTGTGCAAGAGGGCCAGTGTAGACAGTGAAGAACTGTTTTGCGCAAAAAAGCCCCGATGGCTAAAATGGCGATCGTAAAAAATCGCGTCTAGACTGGCCACGGATGCTTTGCGCAAAAGCACTTTTTGCGGAAAAGCATCCATGCCAATCTAGACGCGCTTTTGCAGAAATACTTTTAACGGAAAAACTTTTCCGTTAAAAGTATTTCCGCAAAATCATGCCACTCTAGACGCAGCTTAGAAGAATTTAAGGTTTGTAGAGATAGGGGAAAACTAGTGATATGCAACAAAAGCATATATTGAGCATATATGCTTATGGTTTTTGTAGGATCAAAAAGCCTACAGCCATTCCCAATACTAACCTGACCAGCTTTCTAACACTTTTCTCTGGACATGACACAGCTATCCGAAATCCCTTAAAAACCTGACAAAATCTACTAGCAACTTCTGCCTATCAATTCATGATGTTTTATAACTATGTGCACAGAGGTAAGCCCTAAAATTCTTTGCCTGAAGCTAGATTTGCATATTGGGCAAGATAAGTGTAAGTTGCACCAGTGCCATCTGTTGGCAGCTCAGAATGCTTGTACTGCATATATTTATTGAAAATACATTACAACTATATTAACTGAAAAGTTTCACACTGTGTCAGCATGATGCATGCTCTAATAAAATACTTCTTCACTGGGTAAAAATCATCTATAGACATAATTCAACAATTTTTAACTACTTCAGTTTGGATTAAATGACAGCATTAAAGATATGTCATCATTGTTTTATACTTGTTCAAGGCCCCCTACAAGAAAGCCGTGTCAGTTCAGAAGTTTTCAGACACCATGGTGATGAGCCAAGTATAGCTAGAAGACTGCAGGTGCTCGCAAAAAATTGCTCTTAGTTTGTGATAAACCGTATAGAAGGGGTGTATATGAATGCTCACTGAAAAGGAGTACAGAATTGAGCATTCAATTCATTTGCCTTAACATTAAAGGAAAAAAATATTTAGCTTGGCTCATTCACAACCCCTGCTCTGAAGATCTTTATAACTTTAAATTTTCGGAATCTGAAGCTGGATCCAAAGTTGATGGCTTTTAAAGCTTATCAAAACCATTACCATTTGCTGGAAATGTTTAGATGCTTAGTTCCCAAAATATAATTGGAATTTTTAACAACATAGGACAATAAAAAGGAGAAATCAAGACCGTCTAAGAGGGCATAGTGCTTAAGCATGATTCTGGAAATTTAGGAGAATAGTTTTACAAATATCTGATTCTTGGTCAAACTTATTTATTTATTTATTTAAAATATTTCTACCCCACCTCACTATTTAAAATATTAGAGGTGGTTTACAAAATTTTTAAAAAACACAATATAAATATATATAAGAAATTAATATACAAGACCCCAGGGGGGCATAAAACCTGCTAACACATCTCAAGAGCAGGGACACACACACAGAGACTCAAACACCAATAAAAGCATGAGTAAAAAGGGTGGCTTTAGCCTGACATGGAAACAATGCTAACATTGGCACCATACGAATATCCTGAGGGAGAGAATTCCGCAGTCTGGGACCAAAAGCTGAGAAGGCCTTGCTCCGCATAGATGTTAATCTTATCTCCACAAGGAGAAGAACAGGGAGCAGCCCCCGCCCACCCAGGCTAACCTCAATCCCCGAGCAGATTCATATGGGAGAAGATGGTCCTTCAGATACCCCAGACCCAACCCGTTTAGGGCTTTATAGGTCATAACCATGACCTTATATTGGGCCTGGAAACACACCACAAGCAAGTACAGCTGCAGGAGCACTGGCATAATGTGCTCTGTATAATGAGTATTAGTTAAAACTTGAGCAGCCACATTCTGGACCAGCTGAAGTTTCCGAAGGCTCTTCAGAGACAGCCCCACATAAAGCACATTACAATAATCCAATCAGGATGTAACAAGAGCATGGATCACTGTGGCCAAGTCATGCCTATTCAGGAAGGGTCGCAGCGGGTGGATCAGCCAAAGCTGCCCAAAAGCACTCCTGGCCACCGAAGAAATTTGGCGCTCAAATATTAAAAAAGGGTCCAGGAGGACTCCCAAGCTGCGTACCAGTTCTTTCAGGGGGAGCATAACCCCATCCAGAACAGGTACCACACCACATTCCTGAACAGATGGCCTCCTGATCCAGTGTTATCTGGGTTCAACTTGAGCTTTTTTGACTTCACCCAGTCCATCACTGCCTCCAGACATCGGTTTAAATCAGTTGCTGCCACATCTGGTTCTGATGTCACAGGGAAATAGAGTTGGGTGTCATCTGCATATTGATGGCACCATCCTCCAAAACTCCTTACAGCCTCTCCCAGAGGCTTCATATAGGTGTTAAACAGCATAGGGGACAAGATGGAACCTTGCAAGACCTCATATCATAATCACCACAGGGTCGAGTAGTAGCCCCCTAGCTCTACCTTCTGAAAGCATCCCAACAGTTAAGATCAGAAACATCGCAAAACAGCGCCTCCGGTACCCAACACAGCCAGGCAGTCCAGAAGGATACCATGGTCGATGGTATCAAAAGCCACTGAGACGTCCAAGAGAATCAATAGGGACGCACTCCCCCTGTCTATCTCCGGTATTGGTTGTCTACCAGGGCGACCAAGGCGATTTCATGCATTCCATCAACCAAAAATTATACTTAACTATTGTAAGAGATTCAGAGCTAAGTTTGCTTTGGCAGGGTGGATTTAAGAATATCTGGTCAGCATGATCCCATCAGAGACCAGGAAATTATCTCCAAACACCTTTAAGTTACATGGCAAAGATTTAATAACAAAGCATCAAAATGACACTTCAGAATTGTTAACTCTAAACCACCTAAACATTCCAATTAATTATGCTAATAAACCAAGTTTTTTTCACTACAATCCTCAAATTTTCTTCAAATTGCTGGTCAGAAGCTTTCCTGCTTTCGAGTTCTATCTCTTATGAGTCTGAATGTGGCTAATCACATCAGTTAGAGCCAGCATTATACTTCTGCTGCTCCTTACTACTTCACTCTTACTTTGAAGTCCTTTTGTTATGCAGGTGCTCTGTTCCATTACTGTGAAACTTGAAACCACTCTGTATTTTTTACAAAAGTCATTGTGAAAGGTCTGTTTCTTCTACTTAGTACATGTGAGCTCAAATTTAAAAAGCCCAGCTTCCCTTCTGGAACTTGCATTTGCCTAAGTAAATATTGATATCTGAGCCTGTATTTCATAGCGCAAACTCAAGAAATGCTAATTTGTGCCTGTAAAATGGCAGTCACCAACAGTGAAGCTAGGATTCCAACCAGGATGGAAATCGAGTACAAAACGCTTTACATGGCTCTAAGGGTATTTTGTGCTGTTGTAACATTAAGGCGAGCACGAGTTCAAATTGCCCAGGAAGATTTTTTTAAAGGTAATTAAATATATGGACAAGTTTTATGTGCTCCTTTATTCCAAACATTAGGGGTCAAAGCGCAATCCACACCTAAGTGATTTCAGACTCTCTCTCTCCCCTCCCATTCTCTGCTGCGTTTCTTGGACATCACTGGCGGACATCACAAAGGACCATCTTTAAGTCATTAACTTGTACAGTACACAATACAAAGTGTGTTATGAAAGTGTGTTCATTGTGTCCCAAAATTCTGCTCTGAGAGGTATGTAGCCTTACTACAGCACGATGCTTATCTACAGTGGAAAGGGACAGATCAAGGCATTTTCTTTCATTTCGTTTTTCAAATATATGGCACAGGTGTGCCTATGCCTTCTATCATTTCATACCCCACCACCAAGAAGTTTCACAGCAGAAGGGTAGTAAACTATCTGTATCTAGGGAACCAGAAGTCAGATCTTGCTGCTTCTTGCTCCATAATATTTGTAAGATTGTCCTTTTCACTTTGTTGGGCACTAAGGGTGTGTCAAGATTACAGGGTTTTGTCGACAAAAGTGGACTTTTGTCGACAAAACTATACCTGTGTCTACACTGCCGCTGAGTTCTGTCGACATAATGTCAACAGAACTCAGCAGTTTTGTCGATGGCTGTAAACCTCATTCTATGAGCAATAACACCTTTTGTCAACAGAGTTCTGTCGACAGAAGGCGTTATTGCATTTACACTGTCCTTTGTGTCTACACTGTCATGTCAACAAAGTGGCTTGCTTTGTCGACAGAACTGGATGTAGTCTAGACGCTCTTTGTCGACAGAAGCTTTGTCGACAGTATTGGCGACAAAGCTTCTGTCGACAAAAGCCTGTAGTCTAGACGTACCCTAAAGCTCCCATCCCAGCCTTGGAAGGCCCCAGTCCATTCTTTTCTCTTCCTTCAAAAAATACTTCAAGAACTACTTCTCCTACCAGGAGTAAAATAAGTCAGTCATCAGATGGTGATAAAGGTAAGATACACAGGGCTTCCTGATTTATTATTGAAGAAAAAACAAGAAGAAACAGAAGTTGGGCACATTTGTATAAATACTAAGTTTGGCTGCACCCACCCACATCCTTTGTATGCCACTTGTTTATCTTTGGCCCAATCTTGCCATGAGCTTTTCTTCTGGTCCATTTATACAACCACAAAGGACTACCTTTAAGTCATTAACTATACAAAGTGTGTTATGAAAGCCTTGCTGTACTTATATGTAGCATCCTTGATTATACATGGTATTTTACTAGTAATATAAGCATGTTATTGTGGCACATATAATAGAATTCAAAACATCAACAATGTACTGAATTGGACAATTTTTAGGCAATTTTTCCAGATTCCCTTGTAACTTTGTTTTCCTAGATTACTTATCTGCAAGTCAAACCGATAGGTCATGCCCCTTGTAGTAACTTGACTTGAATTGTCCTGATGTGTAGCAAAGGGCAGGATGCCAGAGGCTTAAAACATGATTTAGGGCTGCTAAAACAAGGTTTTATCCCTGGCTGGTATACACTTTGCCACCAGAAAGAAGACTTTCCTCATACCTTCAGGAAGTGGGCATGGACAGAGTAGGAACATACAGAGTAGATGTAACATATCTATGGCTGCCAGGTATAGCCTAAGAGAATTACAAGACAGCCCCCAGGATTTTAAGAGAAAGAAGTAGTCAAGTATATCTGGAATTTTTGCACATAAAAAGGAGAAAGCCCTCATTGATCACATTGAAACAAGTCTTTTCCACATTTTTTCTCAGGATAACCTGGCCAGTAGCTGAACAGAACTTCTCTCTCTCGGACATCCATCCAAACACCATATCCTCAGGTGACATGTGACTAGATTGGGGTGGCAAGGCCATCCTTCATCCTGGGTTAATCATTGAGGTATCGAGGGAAGGCAGAGGGGAGGAGGTTGGTTGCAGATGCAAGCATGCCAGAACTGTTGGGCCCAGCCTAGTGCTGGAAGGATAATTTGCTCTTTCTCTTCTTATTTTCCTCAATGGTTGATGTAATAGTGGAGTTTGGGGAAATGGGTGTCGCCAAGATCCTGACCACTGTGTGACAAACACATCACCCAGAGAGTCTGAGTTGCAACTCCCCCCAGAGTAAAACTCCTTGCGCTTGTTCACATGGGCTGTGGAGAGTTGGATTGCGAGCACACGTGTGGTTTTTTTGATAAATATCTGTTAGGGTATGTCTACACTACAGTGCTATTTTGTATTAACTTAATTCGAAATAGTTAATTCGAATTAAGCTAATTCGAAATAACGCATCTAGACACAAAAACTAATTCGAAATAGCGTTTTTCTAATTCGAAATAGCGTGTCCACATTGAGTGGACCCTGAATTGAAGGTAAGGCTGGCTGGAACCAGTGCCAAAAGGGCATCAGGGTCGGACTTAGTGTGTGGGGCTGCTGCCTCAGGCTATCTGAGGTCTGTGCTTAAAGGGACCCGACGCCCCATCCCGGACAGACAGTTCTCAGGTTTCTCTGCTTGCTGGTCTACCTCCCTGAGGGACAGCAAAGCATTTGTGTCTCGGAGTGCTCTGCTTGCCCTCACTCGGGACACCACGGCACTCTGCAATATGGAACCAGACCTGCCCCATGGGACTCTACTGCATCTCGTGGACACATTGCCAGCAGCCTGGCTGCACTGTCTGCAGGCTGCCATCCGGGAGCACCATCGAAGGGATGTCAGGATCCAGGGGGCCCTGCGGGAGAGCTTCCACCCTGAGGAGCGCTAACAGTCTCCCTGGTCTGCCCCACTGGGGCTTGTGCTGATCCTCCTCTCGCCCTTCCACTTACCCTTCCCTAGCCCCCCCCTTCCTGATGTCAAATAAAAGACACGTATTTTCAAAAATATAAACTGTCTTTATTTAACACAACTGGGGAGGGGAAATGAAACTCTGGGGAGATGGGGGAAAGGAGGTGGGAGAGGGCAGGAGAGAGGGTGGGAGGGGGAAAACTGGGAGGAGGGAGCTGGAAGGGGGAAGCAAGGGGAAGAAAGGGGAGGGGAAGCTCAGCACTCAGGGCTGGGGGTCTCGCCGGGCCAACCACCTCCCAGCACGGCGGGGGAGGGGGCCTCGGCGTCCCCGGGGGATGGGGAGGAGGGTGCGGAGGTTGAGGTGGGGTGTGGAGATTGAGAAGGAGGGTGTGGAGGTTGAGGAGGAAGAGGTGGGGGGGCAGGAGTGGGATGAGGAACAGTAGTTGGGGGGGCAGCAGGCGCAGCACCAGCACGGGGCAGCATGCTCTGCAGCAGGGCCTGCAGGTTACAGTTCATCACTCGGTCCTCAGCAAGCTGCAGGTCCTCCAGCATCCAGGCCTGGATGGTGCGGTGCAGGGCTCGCAGGGCCCCCAGGTGCTGGTCCCGGTACTCCTGCTGCGTGCTGGTGGTCCGGAGCAGGCCATGGGTGCGGGAGCATGTCCCGGGCGGGGTGGTGCGCCCTGCACGAGCAGCTGGTGCAGCTGTAGAGAAAGAAGAGAAGTGGTCAGTTCTCCCTGGGGACACAGTGGATGATGCCCAGCCCCCCACTGCGACGTGAGGGCGACCATGCCCTGCACCGTCAGAGCCGATGTGCTTGCACAGAAGCCATGGTCAGGATGTCTGGCTCTCCCCAGGACTGGGAGCTGCCCCAAGACCGCACCCATGCCCCTGTGCCGTGTATAGTGTGGCTGGGGTGGAGGGGAGATGTCCCCTGCCTCTGTGTAGAGGGGGTGTGTGAAGGGAGAGCGTCCTGCTGGGTCCCGCCCCGGGGTCGGGAGCGTGTCAGGTCTCTTCACACACGCATATGCCTATTGGGCCACGGCCCCTGGGTGTCGCGCAGCTGGAGCCACCTGCCCAAGGGTGGCATGGCATGTGCTCGCATGTGCACAGGTGGCTGCGTGATCCGTGGGAGGCATGGCCCATGCGCGCAGTCCCTGGTCTCCCTCTCCGCCTCCCCCCCGGGTAGGGGACAGTGCTGGCACTTACCTGGTATGGCCTCACTGGACAACCCTGCCGACTCTGATGCCGGGACAGCTAGCGGTGGCCCCTCTGGTGTGCCCAGGTCAGGGCCCTCCGGTCCCGGCTCGCTGCCTCCCGGGCTGGCGTGGACCGCCCCACCCCCCAGGAGTCGGTCAAGGGCGGGGAAGTAGGGGCAGGTGTCAGCTCCTGCTGCGGCGCTGCCCCTGGTGGCCCTGGCGTACGCCTGCCACAGCTCTTTCACCTTCAGGCGCACCTGCTCTTGGGTGTGCTTGTGGCCTTTCCTGGCCATGGTGGCCACTATACGGCCGTAGATGGCCGCGTTCCTCTGCCTAGTGCAGAGATCATGGAAGTTGAGGGCCTCCCCCCAAACCTCAATAAGGTCCATGATCTCCACCCTAGTCCATGAGGGCACGTGCCATCGACGGCCCCCTGGCTGGCCCCTGGGTGCTGGGGGACTGGGCAGGGGAGAGCTTGCTGCCATTGGCTGCCATCCTGTGGCCACTGGCTGAGGGTCTGCAGCTGCTGGCAGGCCTGGCTCTTGCACATGCCCAGTGGCCAGAGTCTACCCCTTTAAGGGCCCCGGGGCTGGGGGAGAGGAGAGGAGTTTTCCTGGTTTGGCCCAGAGTGGCCACCAGGGGGAACTGGGAAGGGCTGGAGGCCCCCTAATTCGAAATAAGAGTCTACACAGCACTTATTTTGAATTAGCTATTTCTAATTAGGTGTTATTCCTCGTAGAATGAGGTTTACCTAATTCGAAATAAGGGCTCCACTATTTCGAATTAAATTCAAAATAGCGGTTTGTATGTGTAGACAGCTATTAAAATTAATTCGAAATAACGGGTGTTATTCGAATTAACTCTGTAGTGTAGACATACCCTTAGATAATCTGCCAGGCTATTGTGGACCCCTGGCAAAAGTCAGAGTAATCTACATGGGAATGTATTGGTTCCAAAGTACTACAGCTGCTACATAGAGCTCTGAAGAGTGTGCTCTGTACTTGTAGATATAATAGATCCCACACAATGGCATCTGGTAACACCTGGATTGACTGACTGCAGATGCAAGAGAGTCTGACTGCTTTTAGCTCCAACACATTGATGTGAAGCATAGATTTGGGGGGAGACCACTTTCTTTGGTCAACCCATCCCTCCCTGTGACTTCTCACCTTAGGAGGGGTACATCTGTGGTTATAGTCTTTGTTGGAACTGGGAAGTTGAACGCTACCCCCATACATAGCCTCCTTTACTTGAGGGGAGAACAGAGGACAGTTAAGATCTTTTGGAAACTCTGACAAGGTGTGCATACTCCCACACTAGGCTGGAAGAGGTAAACACCACACTGTAGAGGGCATGGATGGGGAGCCTTCTTTCTTGTCCTTATGAGAATACTATGTTTGCTCTGTTTCTGTTCTGTAAACCAGTGGCAGTGGTGGAAATAAAGATACTGAGTCATCCAGGACCAAACAAGGGCTACTCCCACTTTCTTCATACAGGGGTGAATTCCCAGCCTTCGTGACTTTCTCCAGGAGGAAATTTTACGTCCCAAATTTTCCTGCACTGTTTAGCCTAACTCAGGAAAACATGAAGATACTGGACCTAGAAGGGAGGAGGGTTTCCTCCAGGGTGTGCAAGTAGGTTTCATGGAAGTCTATGAGCAGGAAAGGTTTGGGTCCCTTCATGTAATTTTTGAAGCTGAAGATGGTTGGCATACTTTCCTGCAATCAGATGAAGGGAGTTAACAGCAAAACTCCCTGGCCTGGAGCGAGTTTCCAGAAGGAGGGAATCAAATCCTTACAACTATCTCTTAATTCGCTCTACCATAAAACTAGCTGACTTTATGATTTTTTTTTTAAAAAAAAGTATTTACAGAGAAAGGCTGAAGAAGTCAGCACGAACACCCCATCCTACAGCTGTAAAAAAGAACTGAGATGGTGGGGTCTCCTTTATTCGCTATATGCAGAGCATGAGGTGAAGGTGTGCATGTGCAGATCAAACAGACACTGTTGCAAGGGGTAAATCTCTGGTCCTGAGTACATGGAACACGTGTACAAACTAAAGCTCACTACATGTTGTGACTGACTCCCAGCAGAACTAAAAGTTGTTCTATTTTGTTTATTTTAAGTACATTCACAGTCCTTCTGGAACAAGATTGGATCCAAATACTTCATCAGCTGACCCCACAACTACCGTTTTAGCAGGGTTTTATATTTTTCCTTTTCAAGAGGAGTGAAGTCCAGAAGTGGTTTTTTTTAGCAAATGAAAGATTTATTTGTCTTATTTGAAAGCTAACAAGTACGTCCAACTGTTCAAACCAGAACTGCAGAAATCTGGTGGTAAGTATTACTGTGCTGATCTACGAAAATATCATTTCCCCACGTTGTACTGGTGGGGAAATATTAAAGTTTGGTCCCCCTAGAACAGTCAGCTGCTACTGGGATAAACTGAGTACCGTTTTCAGTATTTTATTTAAGATCTAATTGTTCCCTACTGAATTGACTGAAAATTTCCATCATCTTCAATAACAGCAGGGCTCCTTTGGCTTTTTATCAATTCCCTTAAGAAATAACATTTCTCATCTTTCCCAGAAAGCACAACTTTTCTACCTTAATTCTGCAGCAAACTGTACTTCTGAAAACATTTATTTGTTGTAGGCATTCATAGTTTATATGCTGAGTTGTGCATGCTCTGAGTAAAACAAAGAGCTTTACTTTTGCAGGTGAACAGGATTCATAACTAGATACTCCAAGCAGGTGAGTTCCATTTGGACATTAAGTTCACAAAGTGTATCACACAAGCACACTATTTTGTGTATTGATTAATACTCATACGTAACCTAAATTTTCAAAGTGACTAGTGATGTTAGGTGTTCAAGGTCTTCAAAGGGTTTGATGTCTAAAGGTCAAATGGTTCAGCATTTCTGGAAAAGCAAGCCCCTTGAAGAAGTCTCAGCTTGAACTCCCAAAATCACTAATCACTTTGGGTACCATCTACACAGTAGGGCAAAACTCAAATTAAGTCAATTGGGTAGCTGAAGTCAAAATAGCATCAAAAGCTGAATTAAGCTATCTACAAAGCAGGAAGTTGAAGGAAGAACACTCTTCCTTCGCCTTCCCTTACTCCTAGTAAAATGAGAGTTACAGGAGTCAGAGTAAGAAGTCCTTGAACTTGCCATTATTTTGAAATAATAGCTTGGGATGTGGATTCACACAATGTTATTTTGGAATAATGCTGCTATGTACACATAGGCTTTGAGAGTCTGGGCCATATGATCTGAAATGTGTATTTGGCCCTATGCTACTACAAGTGCATGCTATTAAAAAAGTGGGCAAATACCACACGGTAGCCAGACTGTGGTTGGCAACTGGGTGGATGTAAAAGGTAAGCAGGAAATGCAAGAAGTGTCCTCCAACGATAAATCACAGACCATGCACCTCTCTTAGCACAGGAAGCACCCATTGTGAGTGCCCTGGGTCATGAAGAAGGTAAAATCCCTTTGTAGTACTCCTGCCGATATGGCACAGGTCCACTCTTAGCTAAAGCCATGGCTAAGAGTCACAATACTGTCCTATATTTAAAATTCCTACACCAATAAGATACTTATACCAGCCACTGTTGATCAAGAGTATGATGGAGAAGATTGGTTTATTACACACACTAGCTGAGCCAGTTTGCTATATTAAGTGTACATTTACAACATGAAACATTTATTAACAACTAGCAGATTTACCTGGCACTGCCCAGCTCCTTCAGGGTAGGGAGCTGGCATTGTGTGTGTTGGAGGGGATGCACGTGTGCAGGATTCAGGACAGGGACTTGGGGGAGGTGCAGGAGGCTAGGGATGGGATGGTAAGGAGGGTCTCAGTGTGAGGGTCCCATTCGGCATGGGGGTCCCATTCGGCATGGGCCTTTTCTCTCCCCCTCCCAACTCCCAGGGATGTGTTTTTTCCCCCTAGCCCCCACTAGTCACCAGGGGGTTTTTCCTCTCCCCCCAGTCCACTCCAGCCACCAAGGGCATTTCTCCCCTTCCCCCACAGGTTCCCTGGTCACGAAGGGTTTCTCTCTCCCAGCACCTGCTGGATGCAAGGGATTTTCTCTCCCCCAAGCCCTCCCCCCTGGCTGCCAGGGTGTTTTGTCTTCCCCCATTCCCCTCCCGGGCACCAGGGTCATTTCATCTTCCACTAGCCCCACAGGCTAGCAGGGGCATTTTCACCCCCTCTTCTGGTACAGTGGCCAAGGGCTGGGGGAGGGGGGGAGGAAGTGTTTGAGGCCCAGGGGCTACTTACCAGTGTGCTGGCAGGCAAGATGGTGGAGCCCCAGCCCTACTGGCCACTGCCTTGGTTGTGTGGCTGCCCCCAGCGAACACGCTGCAGGATAGCATTCCCCTGTAGGCTCACTGCCCTCAGTAACCACTCTGATATCACATCCCTCCAAACAGCAGCCCTTCCCTTTGCATGCTATAGAAAAGTCTCCTTTCCCGGAGCTTCTGGTTATCCAGGCACACAGGCTCCCTGAGCTTGCTTTAAGTTAGGAGAAGAAGCAGCTGCATACCAAATTTGGTAGGCCTAGCTCTTACTGTTGAGGAAGAGTTCTTGAACAAATGGATTCGTAGACAGACACACTCATATAAATAACTTGAATAATATTTAATTAGACTACATATGTGTCTATATAGAAAAGTTTCACCAATTATAATACTGGTAAGAGTACCAGTGTGGATGTTCTTATTCTAGAGAAAAAGTGGCTTTTGGCAGCTTAATTTAAATTGCTTCCAAAAAGTGACAAACTGCATTAATTCCGTGTGTTGATCTGACACGAATGACTTTTTTTCCTTTTTCCAGTTTAGGTTAGCCATGGTGATTTTAAGTTAACACTTTACCTTTTGAGATAACATTTTCATGTGGAAAAGCCCTGATTCACAATGTTAAAAAACCACACACACACAACTAACAACCTGCATGACTTATATCATGGCATTCATTACATTCACACCAGGAAAATGTGGGTTGCTACATACAACAAGCTCTATTGTTTCTCCAAAAACTGGGATCACATCTGTGCCGAATGGCAGCTAGGCACAGCCATCTGTCACTTTGGGGTTTGGCACTGAAAGATGAGGTTCTGTAACCAAGTAGGGATCAAGGGATGCTGATAACAGCCTCAAGGCTTCAGTTCCCTACAACCTCACATTGTGCTGCTTTTGTAAATCTGTTTCTGGAAACCACATTCAGTGCAATTCTCTGATGCTCATGTTTCATAGTTGCAGTTTTTAAAGCAGAATATTATGTGAAAATGGGAAGCTTTTGTTCTATCAGTGAGAAGAGGCAAAAAAATGGAATTGTATTGTTCAATATTTGTGAATTTGGCCCAAATATCATCATAATTTAATAACCTTTGATAATTCCTTTATTCCCAGGCAGGGATCTAGGGTTATAGCTTTTATGTTGTTCATTTTGTCCTCTGTGTGCATGTCTTTGCCTTTTGTGGCTTTCCTTGCCATCCCAATGAATTATTCCAATATAGTGAACATGGCCTTGTGGACCCTGGTTCAGCACACTGCAAGTTCAGCTGTGTGCTTGGCTGTTCTTCTATTGGAATGATTAGTGCACTGTTGTAGATTCTACCTGTCCAATTAGGGTGGAGCAAGCTGTAGAGTCACACCCTGGTTTACCATGCACTAATTTGCAGTGTAGACAAGTCTCTACACTGTAAGAGGCTCAGCCTCTAACTGACAAGTCTCTCATTGTAAGTTGTTTTCCCCAGATGCAGTTTATGCATCTTCTTTGCACCTGCTCCAATTTTTCGATATACAACTTTAAAAGTGTTGCCATTACAACTGGGTGAAGCTTTCTCGAACTGTCTCATCAATGCCAACCATGGAGGTAATAGTCACCTCTCTACATCCAAGAGTGGCATTAGTCTTTGTGCCACAGCATCACATTAGAGTGCACATTCAATTATTTCTATGATACAACCCCTAAAGCCATTTTAGAGCTGCAGCTATCCAGGATATAATCCTCCTTTCCATAAGTTTGCCCTGCATTCCTTGTTCCTAGATGTTTCAGCTTCAAACCAAATGTGTTTTAATACATACAATTGAAAATAGACCAAACTTACTGAGTGAACCAGATCCTCTTTACTCTTCATTATTTACCACTCATTTAATTTGTGTGGGTATGTCTACACAGCAAAGTTATTTCAAAATAACAGCCATTATTTCGAAATAACTTTACCAGCGTCTACACAGCCAAACTGCTATTTCGAAATTAAATCAAAATAGCAGAGGGCTTATTTCAAAATTGGTAAACCTCATTCCACGAGGAATAGTGCCAATTTCGAAATTGCTATTTCAAAATAAGCGCTGTATAGACACTTATTTCGAAATAGGGGGCCTCCAGCCCTTCCCAGGGTGCCCTGGTGGCCACTCTGGGCACAACCAAGAAAACGCCTCTCCCTTCTCCCCTCCCTGGAGCCCTTAAAGGGGTAGACTCTGGCCACAGTGCCTGTGCCAGCTCCAAGCCTGCCAGCCCAGAGCCAGCAGTCGCTGTACCTGACCCAGTGGCCCCAGCATGAGCCAGGCAGCCAGTGCCAGCCCTCCACCGCTCCCCAGGACCAGTCAGCCAGCTCCCAGGAGCCTGCCAGGGACCGGAAAAGGCAGGTGCCTGACTGGTCCAGTGCGGAGATTAGGGACCTAATTCAGGTTTGGGGGGATGCCTCCAACGTCCATGATCTCCACATTAAATGGAGGAATGCTACTGTCTACAGGTGGATGGCTGCCAGCCTGGCCACCAAAGGCCACATGAGAACCCAGGAATAGGTTTGCATGAAAAGAAAGGAGCTGCGGCAGGCCTATGCCAGGGCCACAAGGGGCAGCTCCCAACCAGGGGCAGACCCAGACCCTGCCTCTATTTTGATGCCCTGGACCGCATCCTGGGGGGCAGGACGGTCCGTGCCCCCCAGGTGATCATTGACCCTGGGGCAGAGCTTGCTGCTTCCTGCTGCTCCAGCCCCTGCTGCCTCCCCAGCTACCACTCCTCCTCCCACTCCTTCTCCCCCTCCTGCTTCTTCCTCCACACCCTCCCCACACCCCCAGGGACAATGAGGCTCCCGCACCCGCAGTGCTGGGAGACAGTTGGACTGGTGAGACCCCCAACCCTGAGCCCTGAGCTTCTCCTCCCCCTTCCTCCCCTTGCCTCGCCCTGCCAGCCCTCCCAGGTTTCCCCCTCCCCTCTCCCACCCTCCCGCCTCCCCCTCCCACCTTCTTTCCCCAGTCTCACCTCAGTTTCATTCCCCCCCACCCCAGTTTTGTTCCATAAAGAGGCTTGTTGTAATGAACACGTGTCTTTTATTGTACAGCAGGAAGGGGGGGCAGGGAGTGGTAAGTGGAAGGACGTGAGGGAGGAATGAGGCACAAGCCCCCAGTGGGGCACACCAGGGAGACTGTTACTGCCTGCAGAATGTGCTGCCAGGCTCGCAGCAACATGTCCAGAAGAAGCACCAGAGTGCCCAGGGGTGGCTCCAGGTCCATGCTGCAGAGTGCTGTGGTGTCCTAAGTGAGGGCAACCAGAGCATGCAGAAAAGAAAATGCTTTGCTGTCCCTCAGCGAAGTAGGCAAGCAAGCAGGGAAACCTTAAAACCGGCTGTTGGGGGGGAGGGGTCCCTTTAAGCACAGGTCTCAGATAGCCTCAGGCAGCAGCCACACAAGGTAACTCCTGACCTGATGCCCTGCCAGAACCAGTTCTGGACAGCCTTAAATGTGATTCAGCATGCTATCAGTATGGACACGCTATTTCAAAATAGCAAAACGCTATTTTGAAATGCATTTTGTGTCTAGACGCGTTATTTCAAAATAAGCTATTTCTTATGCAAAAAGGCAAGTGTGGACGCTCCACAGAGGTTTCTTGTCAAGAAACCCCTATCTGAAAAAGCACAGGTGCTCTGATGGCTATTCTGTGAATGGCAATCAGAGCTTTCTTGCACAAGAATGTCCATACAGCGTGGATGCTCTCTTGCACAAGAGTATATCACTTTTGCAATGCGGTTTGAGGTCTTGACGCACTTTTGCACAAGAAGTTTTTGCAGAACTCTTCCGCAAAAGGTTTCGTGCGCAAAAACCCTGTAGTGTAGACAAAGCCTGAGAGGGCTCATTTTTTAACATCTGACAGAACCCAGGAACAGTCTCCCAAAGTGACCAAACCCCCAGATGAAGCCATCTTACTCTGTATAAAAGTTTTACATACAGAGAAAGAGATAAATGTACAGCTGTTGTTCCCCTGTCCCCCGGGTAACAATTATTTACATTGGATTTGATCATAAACTGAAGTAGAATTTAAGTGGCTGTATGTGATGACAGATTAAAGTAAGTTACTAACCTGAAACAAAACACGCCAGATAAGCCTAAATACACTAAGTGAAGTTGTTACAAATAATAATTTCTCATCCTAGTCCTTATTTCTGGTAAAGTTCTTTAGCCCAGAGCTGATTTTTTCTGATGTGGGCCCAGCTTTTTCTCCACTCCCCCACCCCCTTAGAGTTCTCTGATTCTAGCTCTCTTTTGTGATGGGAGGCCATCTATTAAGGCAGCTGATGACCCTTGTTGTTTGCTCTCCATCCCTTAAATAGAATTTCCCCAGGGCAGGAATCCTTAGTTCAGTTCTTCCCTCCCAGAAGAGTATAAAATTCAAGATGGATTCCAGCTCCAGGTGCCATGGTCACCTGACTTTGTAGGACCAACCCCAACCCACCTTTCCTGGGGAAACAAGACTATTCACAGATCAGTCTTGAGCACCAGGCCATTAAGTTCCTGAACGATCATTAATGGCTTTCACTAGAAGACATGGATTAATAAACAGGTTTATGCTTCATATTTCTAATTTAATATACAAGAAAGATACAAGCACAAAAATAGAATATACACATTCAACGGATGGCAAGGTTTTCCATGAATGATTACATCCTGCATTTTGCATAAAGCATATTCAAGTTACGCACATTCACATTCAAACACATTTCCATAAAAATATGGGGCATAGCGTTACATCGAGATCTTCTCAGACAACTCTTGGTGCAAGCTTTCTGGGCCTGCTGATTTTAAAATGTTTAGTCCTAATAGATGTGGTCTATCATCCTTTTTGGTTACTAATGGGCTGTGAAGTACTTTATCTACCTCATAATTTTAGTACATCATCTGGTTTCCTTCCAAATACTGATAATCGTTAGTATGATTTTTATCATCTCCGTCTAGGAATGGGTCTATACCATTGCTAGGATTTCTTCCTAATATACTTTAAAAATTTCTTATTGTCCCTTGCCCTGCTGGCCAGGGATCTTCGCCAGATGTCCTTAACTTCCCTTATAAATTGGAAGTTATGAAGCGCAGAAAATTGATATCAATTGCTCTTTCCCATACCTCCCTTTTGTTCCTCTGTTATATTGCTGTTTGTTAGAATCATCACTTCCTTTCTTTGGTCAAAAACAGCACCATTATGTATTGGTGGCTTAGGGGTTGGAACTTTGCAGAAAATCATAACTATAAAACAGGACCCAAACCATAGCAAATTCAGAATCCAAATACGAATCCAGATACAAATGTCATAACTGGCTGTGTATTTCTATAGGAGCTAATCTTACAAGGTGTTGAATGCCTTTGTCTCTCATCAACTTCTATGGGAATCAACTATGTTCAGAATTTGACAGGTTTAGGCCTATAATGAACCAGCCAAAATATCTCACCTGAAGATCTTCAACTCTGCTGGGCTGTAGGGCTTATTCAAAATCTGTATCTTTCATTAGTGTATTAACCAATCACACCCGCAAGTGTTTTCTCTGTTCTATTCAAGTTGATTTCTACCCAAGGCAGAACAGTTCTCAATATTAGCAATATAGGATCTTATATAAACCTGGCTAGTAGATAAGAAAAACTTTCTTATTCAAGAATCCGCATTCCTAAGATTAAAGATAACCACGTGAAAAACAACTAAGAAAAAAATGTAAGGCAAGAGCAAATATTACCATTGATATTAAGTCTTTATGCCTACAACATTTCAAATCTATTTTCTTTTAAAAATGTCTTTAGATCTGTTTCTTTGTAGCTTTGTCAACTACTTTTGCAATTAATAACACTTATAAGAAAACAATGCCCTGACTTTTCATTTAAAAATATCAACATTGGTGGGAGATGTGCTGCTGCTTCATTTCAACTCTCATGGTTGTGTTCTTCAAATACAGAATCATTTTCTTCAATTCACATTGAGAAAGCACTGGTAGCTAGTTCATCAATCCCTTCCCACAGCCCCCAGTCTGGAACACTTTGAGAACATGGTGCCTTTCCTTGGAAAATAGAGAAGCAGCTTCAAGAATTGTGAAGTTTGTATTGCAAAATTCTTTCAGTAATGAAAGAACTATAAAGGTAGGTCTGATCTGTCAAAGCCAACTAATTCTTACACAGCTATTCCCATTGGCTTTACAGGAGATGACTTACATGAGTAAGAGACACAGGTTAAGCCACATTGCCCTCATCTTCAGCTGGACTAGTATAATTCCATCAGCTTCAGTGCAGGGTTGATGCACCCCGTCATAGGAGGACTTCTTTAATAAGTCTCTCAGAAATTACAAGGTGTGAAAGCCCTTAGCACAATTTCATTAATAGTTAAAAAAAAACCACCAGAGGAAATAAGTCCACCAGTTCCCAACTCAGATCCTAGAAGCAGTCCAGTTCAGGGGTATGAGTAGTAACAAAGTCCCAGTGTTACTTCTCCACACTATCTGCTTGCCTGTTGACATCAGAATGATCATACTGGGCCAGACCAAGAGTCCATATAGCCCAGTATCTTGTCTTCTGTCAATGGCCAATGCCAGGTGCCTTGTGTACTTTGAATGCATTTACTGCAGGCCCCTTATCAGCACCAGGGTATGTTTCAGTGCAGTTGTCAGGTTCTACTGTTCCATTTCCTGGCTCCATGATCTGCTGGCTGGAAGTTGACTATCGGTGGGGAGGGGAGGAAGGCTGCTGCAGCCTCAGCCCCTGTCTGCAGCCAGCCCAGGCTGCCGCAAACAGTGGCTCAGTCTGGCTGTGGACAGGGGCTGCTCCAGCAGCAGCCCCTCTTTGCAGCCATCCCTGGCTCCTGTGAACAAAGGCTGCTCTGGCCTCTTGCTTCTATGTGCAAGAAGCACAGTCCTTGCACGCAGAAGCACAAGGCATTTCTGTTGCCCCTTTTGAGAGCTGTGGTATCTGAAACTCTGCTCTCTAAGCCTGGTCTATACTGGATCTGGAAGGTCGGCTTAAGACACACAACTCCAGCTACACAAAATGCGGGAGCAAACACTCCCATCAGCTTCCTTTACTCCTCACAAAACAGAGTATCGGACACCAACAGGAGCTGCCCTTAGCATTTCATTTACATTACAGGTCTATACTAACCCCTCTAAATTGAACTCTAGAAGATCGACCTCTGGAGTGTTGATCTTGCCGTAAGTACATATGCATGCCTTCACAGCATAGCATGTCTTCTGGCCTTTGACATTATGGATAGAACAACACAACAAAGACAGATAGCCAAACTACAAAAAAAAAAAAAAAAATTGAGAAGGGAGAATGTTTAAAAGTAGATGCCATGAATCAGTTTAGCTTATCTGTAACCCAGCCTGCACTGTCAGTCTATTGAAGTTACCCAAAGAAGATAGCAGAGTATCAGAAAATAAAGTTTTTCTTCCTTTGACCCTGGTAGAACAGGAGCACACATCACCAGCTGAGCTTTTCTTTGAGATTTAAATATTTTTTCCAATCAAAAAGCTGCATTGTTCATAAAATTTAATGCTTTAACTTTGTCCAGTTTCTGGAGGTAAATCCTAAAAGGCTCACTGTGGCATTTTTAAAAAACTGCCACCACAAATCTTGGGAATTTTGTATCTAACCTTGCTTTTAAGTGCTTGCATGACTAATAAAGTGTGACATTGCTGAGATTTGCTAGCCTTCTTTTCTGTAACATAAGTTCCAGCTGACAAAATATGTCTAAATTTAGATACCTGCAGCAAACAGGAACCTTCAAAACAAAAAGTGGCTTACGGATAAAAATGAGCTGTGACATGTTTCTGCTCCAACATACGTAAGTTCATATAACCCCTTGTCTGCTGCCCCATTTGCAATTATGGGTTGGCTATGAAAAATAGTTTGTTGAAATTTACCTATTCTCATTTGCTGTTCCATTGGTGGCAGATGGGTCTCAGAGGGGCTTTTGTCTAAAAATAAAATGCTGTTTCCCTAAAATAATGAACAAAAATATTCACTCTGTAGATACAATAATTGATAGAAGAGACAGTCTCAGAAATACAGGTGAAATACCATACAGCAGAACCTCCATGTTATAAATACATGCTATTAACATACTGTATTTTTCTTCTCCTCAATTCACTGCATGTCTTTAAAATAAGAGAATGTGGTCTTAAAAGGCCAAGTCACCACCACAATATTAGTAATAAATGTGAGTCATCTGATGTTTCCTATATAAAAATGATTTACAAGGGGAGTAAAGCATGGTAAAATGACATAAAATAGGAATGTGGACATTTACATTTTCTGGCTTAGTCTTAAGTTTCCAGATCTCAAATTTGTTTTGTTTTTGCATTGCACCAAATGGATGCCATAAAAACTGCATAAAGATGATTTAAAAACCCACAAGTGTGCTGGCCTTACAATATTCTCACTGACAGATTTAGTCCCCATATTTAAAAGAAAGTTCATCTTTAAGTACTTGCAAAAAATTTTTTTTTAAGAAAAACTGAAGTACCATTGGAAATTCAATTTTCAAGCTATTAACTTTACCTGACTAATCCAGTTAGAGTGCTGAACGGCTGCTAAATGTTCTTATAACAATATCACTTCCTCTAGTTCCGACATTTTATTGCACTTTCAACAGACAAAACTTAAATATACTCCCCAAATAATACAATTTCAGTAAGAGAAAATTGATTTTTTTCTTCAATATTCTTAACAAGAAGTGGTGAATTTATGCCATCCAGGAGATAATATTGAATGATCACTCTCCAAACCCCAAAGACCATTAGGATTGAGGATATATATGTTTTTTCTGCAAATTTGTAAAGTCAATATAGAGAATGCTAAATGGCTCAAAGACATTTCTGAATCGTCTTACCAATGCAGAAAGATGACAAGACTTTTATCAGAGAATCTAGCAACAATTTTAGCCCCTGGTTCTGCTATGAACAGCATGTGCAGCTAAACTCATTGCAGGTTTTAGGACTTTACAACACAGTTAGGCTGTGTCTACATTGGCACCCTTTTTCGGAAAAGGGATGCTAATGAGACACAGCGCAATTGCAAATCCGCGGGGGATTTAAATATCCCAGCGGTATTTATGAACATAACTGCCGCTTTTTCGGCTCGGGCTTTGCCGGCAAAGCGCCAGTCTAGACGGGGATCTTGCGGAAAATAAACCCTTTTCCACAAGATCTCTTATGCCTACTTGAAAGTAGGCATAAGAGATCTTGCGGAAAAGGGTTTATTTTCCGCAAGATCCCGTCTAGACTGGCGCTTTGCCGGCAAAGCCCCGAGCGAAAAAGCGGCACATATGTTCATGCAAATACCGCGGGGATATTTAAATCCCGGATTTGCAATTGCGCTGTGTCTCATTAGCATCCCTTTTCCGAAAAAGGGTGCCAATGTAGACACAGCCTTAGATTGTTCACAAAGGCTATGTCTAGACTATACGGCTCCGTCGATGGAGCCATGTAAAATAGTTTATTCGGTATAGGCAAAGAAGTGGGGATTTAAATAATCCCCGCTTCATTAAAATAAAAATGGCCGCCGCACTGTGCCGACGATCAGCTGATCCGGCACAGTGGGGCAGTCTAGACGCGCCGCAGTCGACAAGGGAAGCCTTTGTCGACCGCTCCGGTAAACCTCGTTTCACTTCCTCGTTTCAAACCTCATTTGCCTATGCTGAATAAACTATTTTACATGGCTCCATCGTTGGAGCTATGTAGTCAAGACATAGCCAAAGTTGCTGGAGCAAAATCATACTGGGGTAAATTCACTGAAGTCAGGGGAGTTACTCTAGGGATTAAATCGATTTTCAAAATTCAAAGTTAACAATAATCAATTTCCAACGATATTTTATAATAGAAAAATTATCTTTCAATATGCAGAAGATTCAAATAATTTTCACAACAAGCAGCATTAAAAACCCACATACCTATTGTATCATCTTTGTACAATTTTGTTGCACTAACTGGTTTTCATATTTAATTCACTATGAATTATTTGTCTTTAAGTGATGAAAGAGAAGCTTATTTTAAACAACAGCCGGTTTCCCTATGAAACATGCATTAGAAACAAGAACAAAATAGCTTTTACCATTAATGGATCGGAACAATACAAGATAACATTGGAATGACCACAAGACTTTAGACACTCCAGCATGAGAAAAAGCTCACCATATTGGTACTGGAAAATATCTTATAACAGGACATAATCCTCATCGCGTTTTTCTTTTTGAAGATCTATTATTCGGTTACTAAATCTCTCAATATTGTCTATGTGCCTATTCTGTAGTGGTTTCAGATGAACTAAGTGACATTAACCCTGCTGATTAAGATCAATGTACGTGATTCTGGTATTAATCTGTCACTACTTTGTGAGTTCCATACCACCCAATTAGCTGGAGTGTCTCAGGTATGACTTCTGACCCCTTTATCAGGATGACTACAGTATTTACAGTGCTGCCGCATGAACTGCTTTAGCTCACAACCTTTAACAGCAGTGGAAGATCACTCCACTGCTGCCACCTTTACTGTGCACTGGGGCTACATTTAGGCAACCAAAAAGGGATTAGCAGAGGCAACAGCAGGTCAGAGTCTGAGATGCCAAGTGGGAATGTGGCCCTGGGCAATATAGGCTGCTATGAGCTGACATTAACTCTCCTCCCATTCACCTCTCCTTTTGTAGCATGAAAACCCACAAAGCATGACACCTACTGCGTAATCATGCCTCTCAAAACAACTCAGAATTCTCTGCAGCTCCTATGATACCCATAAGAGACTTCTGGCCGTATGGTACCTGGAGCTTGAATACCAGTAAAACGCATCTTGGTGCCTCAAGGACCAATAAAGGGCAGTGGAAAACAGGAGCATCAGAGACAGAAACTTTGTCCTATGATGCAACCCCACCTGGGAGGAACAGAAAGACAAAAGAGGAGAAGTAACGCTAAAAATATCAGAGGAAGGCAAAGGTGCCACACACAGCTCAGAGATACTGATACCACAATATTATACTTTCAGCTAATTTCAACAAGAGTTCGTTGAAACATGTTAAATATGTTGTGCTAATACCTTCCCTCTCGCCCCAGAGTTTTCCATTAATATTTTCTGGTTTGGAAGATTTCTCTGTCCTTCTCTTCAGTCTCTGCACCAGTTTTCATGTTCTGCTTTGCCCCTTGAAAAAGGAGTGTGGGGGGCATGAAAAGAAAGGCAGGGGAGATCCCTTTAACACTCATTTTTCTCATTATAACACAAACATTTGAAATAAACATTTCCATTTATTTAAAAATTTTGATATATGGCAGGGGGAGGGGGAGAAAGCCATTTTTTGTCAAAAATCCTGGTGATGAAAAGTGTCATTTAGCTGTAACTGTAATAAACAGTGACAAAATACTGTAAAGCCATCAATCTGATCTATTATTCTGTTTTAAGTTCTAAATGTATCAGTACCATGACAGACTACAAGCAGTGAAAAGAACTTCTTCGTGCCACAAAACGTCATCTGGTACAACGACAAGGAACAAGCCCCCCACAACAGAGCAGGAAACCTAACTCAGCCCCTTGATGAAATAGGGGAACAACAAAGCTAATTGGGATTTAATTGGAATTGGTCCTGCCTTGGGCAGGGGGCTGGACTTGATGGCCTTCTAAGGTCTCTTCCAGCTCTATGGTTCTACGATTCTATGATTCTATGAAAGCTATTTAAAGTGCGATCTTCGGCTGCAGGAATTGGGAACAGATCACAAACCTTCAGACTGTGATTCAGACACTGAAATCAGTCAGGGTATGTCTTCACTACAGCGTTATTTCAAAATATGTAATTTCGAAATAGTTATTTCAAAATAGCTTATTTTGAAATAATGTGTCTACACACACACAATGCATTTCAAAATATCTTTTTGCTATTTCGAAATAGTGTGTCCACACTGAGTGGACACTGAATTGCATTTAAGGCCGGCTGGAACCAGGTCCGGCAGGGCATCAGGTCAGGAGTTACTTTGTGTGGCTGCTGCCTGAGGCTATCTGAGGCCTGTGCTTAAAGGACCCCCCCGCCCCCCGGACAGCCAGTTCTCAGCTTTCCCTGCTTGCTTGCCTGCCTTAATGAGGGACAGCAAAGCATTTTGTCTCTGTGTGCTCTGGCAGCCCTCACTAGGGACACCAGAGCACTCTGCAACATGGAGCCAAAGCTGCCCCTGGGCACCCTGGTGCTTCTCTTGGATGCGCTGCTACGAGCCTGGCTGCACTTTCTGCAGGCTGCCATCTGGGAGGTCCCTTGGGGCTGTCAGTATCCAGGAGGCTCCTGCGGGAGAGCTTCCACCCTGAGGAGCACTAAGAGCCTCCCTGGTCTGCCCCATTGGGGGCTTGTGCCTCATTCCTCCCTCACATCCTTCCACTTACCCCTCCCTAACCCCCCTTCCTGATGTCAAATAAAATACACATATTTTCATGAACACAAACTCTCTTTATTTAACAAAACTGGGGTGGGGGGAATGAAACTCTGGGGAGACTGGGGAAAGGAGGTGGGAGAGGGGAAGAGAGAGGGTGGGAGAGGGGAGGGGAAACCTGGGAGGAGGGAGCTAGAAGGGGGAAGCAAGGGGAAGAAGGGGGAGGGGAAGCTCCGGGCTCAGGGTTGGGGGTCTCGCCGGACCAACTTGATTTTCATGCATACCTGCTTCTGGGTTCGCATGTGACCTTTGGTGGCCAGGCTGGCAGCTATCCTGCCATAGATGGCCACGTTCCTCTGTCTAGTGCGGAGATCATGGACGTTGGGGGCATCCCCCCCAAACCTGAATAATATCCATGATCTCCACCTTGGACCAGGAAGGCACCCACCTTCTATAGGCCCTGGCAGGCTCCTGGGAGCTGGTAGACTGGTCCTGGGGAGCGGTGGAGGGCTGGCTGCCAGTGGCTTGCTGGCTCATGTTTTGGGGTCAGTGGGTCGGGGCAGTGACTACTGGCTCTGGGCTGGCAGGCTTGGAGCTGGCACAGGCACTGTGGACCAGAGTCTACTCCTTTAAGGGCTCCGGGGAGTGGGGAGGGAGAGGAGTGTTCTTGGTTGAGGCCAGAGTGTCCACCAGGGCACCCTGGGAAGGCTGGAGGCCCCCTCTTTCGAAATAAGTGTCTACACAGCACTTATTTCAAAATAGAAATTTCGAAATTGGAGTTATTCCTTGTGGAATGAGGTTTACCAATTTCAAAATAAGCCCTCCGCTAGCTATGTCAATTTAATTTCGAAATAACGGAATGGCTGTGTAGATTCTAGGATAGTTATTTTGAAATAACAGCTGTTATTTCGAAATAACTTTGTTGTGTAGACATACCCTCAGGCTAAAATTGGGCTTAGAGCAAACAGAAGTGAAGTTCAGGTAATGAGAAGCAACTTTCACATTAACAAAGATTTTTAAAAATTACTCATCAAATTACTGCTTCTGGGGGGTTGGGGAACTTCTGCAAAGATACATTCAAACTCTTAAACTTTGGATATTCCATCTGAAAACCCACAAACAGAAAGAAAAGATGGGTAAGGTAACATCTTTTATTTGACCAGATTGTAAAAGATAAGAATCTGTTCCACCTTGTATTTCGCTGTGACTGAGTATGTTTCATAAACCCAACGAGGGGCTCTGTGGAGCATGAAAGTTTTAAGAATGGGGCAACTGAGCCCCATCTCTATGGGTAACATCACCCAATCACCCCTCCCATCCATAAGAGGGCTCCCCCAGCAGCATAATGCCCCCTATAGGAGTGACTTGGAATGCCATTGACTCATCAACACCATTTCTTTGCGCTGGGAGACTCCAACCCAAATGCTGGCTGGGCACGGCCCTCTTTAGTCTGCCAAGAAAGGGGTAGGGGTGGCAGTGACATCATAAAGGCCTGTTGCAGGCCCTCAGTTTATCAGGGGACAGTGATGGGGAGGTGGTGACTTCAGAGAGAGCCTGACATCAGCTAGTCAGGACAGAGGTGCAAAGCAGGACAACCTCAGAGACTCCTGTGGCTTTGCAGCAGCAAGGCTCCTTTGGGACTGAGAGAGAATTAAGATTAATGTACGGGAGCATGAGAAGGAATCCTTCACCAACTGCCCAGCCCCTGTCCTCCCTTGCCCTCCCACCTCTGCCCTTCTTCCCTGGCTCTTCCTCCATTTGGGCCCAGTCCTCCTCCTCCGAGGGCTGGGAGGTTGCCATGGGGAGGTGCCTCAAGCAAGCCCAGTGTTCCATCCCATCCACTGAAGGGGAGGATACCCTCCTCGTTCCTCTAGGGGTGGATGTAGGAGCCATCCCTCCCTCTGAGCCTCTGGATGCTTCACAGCTCCGTGAGGCAGCTGAGGTGACCACAATGGTTGCGGGAGGGGTAAACGCCTCCCTCCCGGAGTCCCTGCATGGAGTCCATGGAGGATGTTCCCACCATCCCCAGCTTCACTGTGAGGGCAACTGCTGACCCTGCCGCCGACAAGGGCGACCACATGGCGGCAGGCAGTGGACTCGACTTCCTCTCTCAAGAGTTGGAGGCTTTAGGGTTGACCCCGGCTGGCTCAGAGGGGGATCATCATGCTCTGGAAGGACAACAGTTAGCCTCTCCTTCCCCTTCTGACCCTCCACTCTTCCTTCTCCCTGCCTTTGAGTTCCCCCAGGGTGTGACCATCTGCCTGGCCATCAGCAGTACTTTGGCCGTGGCCACCAAACCCCTAGGTGCTCCTAGTGGGCAGGAGTTCCCAACATTACCCATCACCCCTGGTGCTGGGGCCTCCAGCGCTGCACTCCCGGCGGTGCCGGAGTCTGGCATTGGGGAGATACAAACTTCCCCCACCACTGCCACCGATCCCCTGCCCTGTGAGGAGGCACCGCATCCTGGTGCCTCTTCTGCTGAGGCTTCTGACCCTGCTCCTACTCCTAACCCCTGCCCCACTCCTGTTCCCTGTTCAGCCCCTCTCTCAACCAAATTTCCCCCTCCTCCTCCTGCTTGTCTTTTTCCTAGTCCGCCACCTCTTCCTTCCCCTACTCCCCTTCCTCCTCTTCCTCCTTTCCCCAATCCCTTCCCTGACATTTTTTCCTCCCCTTAACCTGTTACTGCCACCCCCGGGGCTGCCACGTTCAGTTCAGACGTCAGCCCCCGGGAGGCGGTTTTTGTTTCTCCCGCTCCCAGCACATCTGGGGCTGTTCTCCCTCCGCCACTACCCCTGCTGTCATCCCAGCAGGAACTTCAGAGTCCCTGCTTTCCCGCATCAATCAGTTGCACAGCACGCAGAGGGGTCTGGCCCGAGGCCCCGATGCGCTGAGGGGTGAAATGCACAAGTTCTTGGAGGACATTCATGGCGCCAAGAACAAAGTGGCTCTCACCCATCAGCGCTGGGGGGATTTCCATCTCATCCTCCAGACTGTAAGGGCCATTTTGGAGGAGGGCAAAGGGACTGGGCAGTGGGAGGCTGTGGCCTACTGGTGGGCCCGCAGCTTCCATGATGCCCTGCTTACATATGGGTACGGTCACGGTTTGCTGCAGAGCCCAATGGGGACTGCCAGCACTCCTGCCAGTGAGAATCTTCCCTAGCCCTCTCGATGCTGCCATTCGTCATTGCCACTCTGAACACCCGGGGCTGCAGGCTGGGTCTCCACAGGTGTCAGGTACTCTTCTTCCTTTGGAAGGGGAGGTACTCTATCATCTTCCTGCAGGAGACCCACACCACTCTGGCCGCCGAAGCTAGCTGGCAGCTGGAGTGGGGAAACAGGGTCTATTTCAGCTACCTGAATCATAGAATCATAGAATCATAGAACCATAGAGCTGGAAGAGACCTCAGAAGGTCATCAAGTCCAGCCCCCTGCTCTAGGCAGGACCAATCCCAACTAAATCAACCCAGCCAGGGCTTGGTCAAGCCGAGACTTAAACACCTCCAGGGATGGAGACTCCACTACCTCCCTAGGCAACCCATTCCAGTGCTTCACTACCCTCCTAGTGAAATAGTTTTTCCTAATAGCCAACCTGGACCTCTCCCACCACAACTTGAGACCATTGCTCCTTGTTCTGCCATCTGTCACTACTGAGAACAGCCTCTCTCCATCCTCTTTGGAACTCCCCTGCAGGAAGTTGAAGGCTGCTATCAAATCCCCCCTCACTCTTCGCTTCTGCAGACTAAACAGACCCAACTCCTCAGCCTCTCCTCGTAGGTCATATGCTCCAGCCCCTAATCATTTTGGTTGCCCTCCGCTGGACCCTCTCCAATGCGTCCACATCCTTTTTGTAGTGGGGGCCCAGAACTGGACACAATACTCCAGATGTGGCCTCACCAAAGCCGAATAAAGGGGAATAATCACTTCTCTAGATCTGCTGGCAATACTCCTCATAATGCACCCTAATATGCCATTAGCCTTCTTGGCTACAAGGGCACACTGTTGACTCATATCCAGCTTCTCATCCACTGTAACCCCAGGTCCTTTTCTGCAGAACTACTACTTAACTGGTTGGTCTCCAGCTTGTAACTATGCTTGGGATTCTTCCTTGTTGAACTTCATCAGATTTCTTGTGGCCCAATCCTCCAATTTGTCTAAGTCACTCTGGACCCTATCTCTGCCCTCAAGCGTATCTACCTCTCCCCCTAGCTTAGTGTCATCCGCAAACTTGCTGAGGGCGCAATCCATCCCCTCATCCAGGTCATTAATAAAGATATTGAACAAAACCGGTCCTAGAACCGAACCTTGGGGCACTCCGCTAGAAACCGACCGCCATCCTGACATCGAGCCTTTGATCACTACCCGCTGGGCCCAGCCTTCTAGCCAGCTTTCTATCCATCTTACTGTCCATTTATCCAATCTGCATTCCCTTAACTTGCTGGCAAGAATATTGTGGGAGACCGTATCAAAAGCCTTGCTAAAGTCAAGGTATATCACATCCACTGACTTTCCCACGTCCACAGAGCCAGTTACCTCATCATAGAAGCTGATCAGATTGGTCAGGCACGACTTGCCCTTTGTGAATCCATGCTGACTATTCCTAATCACTTTCCTCTCTTCCAAATGCCTCAAAATGGATTCCTTAAGGATCCCTTCCATGATTTTTCCAGGAACCGAGGTAAGACTGACTGGCCAATAGTTCCCAGGATCGTCCTTCTTCCCTTTTTTGAAGATGGGCACTACATTTGCCTTTTTCCAATCATCCAGGATTTCTCCCGATCTCCACGACTTTTCAAAGATAATGGCCAAAGGCTTCTCAATAACACGTGCCAACTCCCTCAGTACTCTCGCATGCATTAAATCCGGACCCATGGATTTGTGTACATTTAGCTTTTCTAAATAGTTCCTAACCTGTTCTTTACCCACCTCAGGCTGTCCATCTTCATCCCATCTTGCGTCACTTAGCACATTAGTCTGGGAGCCCACCTTGTCCGTGAAGACAGAGGCAAAGAAAGCATTGAGTACTTCAGCTTTCCCCACATCATCTGTCACTAGGTTACCTCCTTCATCCAGCAGGGGCCGCACACCCTCTCTGATCAACTTCTTCTTGTTAACATGCCTGTAGAAACCTTTCTTGTTATCCTTCACATCCTCTTCCTTCCTGATAACCCCAGCATTCTCGAGCGATACATTTAAACCCCTCCTGGTCATTTGTCCAAGTTTCCACTTTTGTAAGCTTCCTTTTTGTGCTTAAGTTCACCAAGGATTTCCCCCGTAAGCCAATCCGGTCTCCTACCATGTTTGCCTCTCTTGCTATGTGTCGGGATGGTTTCTTTCTGTGCCTTCAATAAGGCTTCTTTAAAATACTGCCAGCTGTCCTGGACTCCTTTCCCCTTCATGTTAGCATCCCAGGGGATTCTGTCCATCAGATCTTTGAGGGAGTGAAAATCTGCTTTTTTGAAGTCCAAGGTGTGTATTTTACTACTCTCTTTTCTTCCTTTGGTCAGGATCCTGAAATCTACCATCTCATGATCACTGCTTCCCAGGTTGTCACCCACCTCCACTTCCCCTATTAGTTCCTCCCTGTTTGTGAGCAGAAGGTCAAGCTGCGCATGGCCCCTGGTCGGATCCTTCAGCACTTGCGTCAAGAAGTTATCCCCAACATTTTCCAAAAACTTCCTGGATTGCCTGTGTACTGCCGTATTGGTTTCCCAACAGATGTCAGGGTGATTAAAGTCCCCCACGAGAACCAGGGCCTGCGATCTGGAAGCTTCTCTCAGTTGTCTGAAGAAAGCCTCATCTACCTCATCCACCTGATTCGGTGGCCTGTAGCAGACACCAACCACAACATCACTGCTGTTGTTTGCTCCTTTAAACTTAACCCATAGACTCTCAATAGGTTTTTCTCCCTCTTTATACTGGAGTTCAGAGCAATCATAGTGCTCTCTTGCATATAGTGCAACTCCTCCTCCTTTTCTCCCCTGCCTGTTCTTCCTGAACAGTCTATACCCTTCCATGACAGCGCTCCAGTCATGCGAGTCATCCCACCAAGTCTCTGTTATCCCAATTAAATCATATTTCTTGGACTGGGCCAGGGCCTCCAGTTCTTCCTGTTTGTTGCCCAGGCTTCTCATTAGTGTACAAACACCTCAGATAACCAGTTGATCGCCCTATCTTCTCCATTCGAAACAGGGTCCTCCCTTCTTCCTCGTTCCTCTCTGCATTTCTTCCCGGTATCCGACTTTCCCACTCCCCTCAGGGTTTTGGTCACCGTCCCCCGACAAACCTAGTTTAAAGCCCTCCTCACTAGGTTTGCAAGCCTGCCCGTGAAGATGCTCCTTCCTCTCTTCGTTAGGTGGATCCCATCTCTTCCTAACAATCCTCGTGCCCGGAACAGAGTCCCATGGTCGAAGAAACCAAAGCCCTCTCTGCGACACCACCTGCACAACCACGCATTTACGTCCTCAATTCAACGATCCCTGCCCAGTCCTTTCCCTTCAACAGGGAGGATGGACGAGAACACCACTTGCGCTCCGAATTCTTGGATCCTTCTTCCCAGCGCTACATAATCTGCAGTAACCCGCTCAAGGTCATTCTTGGCCGTATCGTTAGTTCCCACGTGGAGAAGCAGGAAGGGGTAGCGATCCAAAGGTTTGATCAGTTTGGTAAGCCTCTCAGTCACATCCTTAATGCGAGCTCCTGGTAAGTAGCACACCTCTCGAGATTCCAGGTCCGGACGGCAGAGGGATGGCTCAGTCCCTCTTAGGAGGGAGTCCCCGACCACCACCACCCATCGTTTTCTTTTGGGGGTGGTGGCCGTGGAACCCCCATCCCTAGGACTACGCATCCCATGCCTTCCCGTAGATGGTGTTCCCTTCCAGTTTCTTCCTGATGAGGTCCCTTCCAAAGCATTCAGCACTGCAGAGCCTGTGGAGAGAGCCTGAAAGCGATTACTTACCTCTATAGCATTGGGGGATTCCCATGCTGGCCTTTTTCCCCTTCTAGAAGTTACATGCTGCCAGTTCTCTTCCTGGTCACGTACTGCCCTCTCCGGCTCTTCCGCCTGCCGTGCTTGAAGGATTAAACGCTGCCTTCTATCGAGGAAGTCTTCATCCTCTCTGATAGAGCGAAGGGTCGACACTTGGGCCTCCAGCCCTCTAATTTTCTCTTCCAAAATGGCGACCAGCTTGCACTTAGTGCAGATGAAATCTGTTCTTTCTTCCGGGAGGAAGACAAACATGGTACACTCCGTGCAGGTAACAACAGCAGAACCATCACCATCCATCCCTGCTGTCCTGGAGAAGGGATTTAAAAAGAAAGGCAAGAGAACCTCACCTTCCCAACTCCCTCTCTAAACTCCCTGTTAGCACTCACCCGTTCGCAAGCTCCTTGGTTGCTTGCCCAAGGAGCCTTATAAAGCCCTGGACTGCCTGAAAGTCCCTCCCCCTACCAAGGCTCAGCCAATCAGCAGAGGCTTCTAGAATTCAAACTTTAATTAGAAGACAACAGTTTCCACCTGCCAATCACAGCACCAGCCAATCACAGCACCAGAACCAGTCAATCGAGCTTGCGAACAGGTGAGTGCTAACAGGGAGTTTAGAGAGGGAGTTCTCCAGGTAGAGGAGAAGCAGATACAGGACTCTTGAGGGAAGTGTGTGTTCTTATTGGGGCTTTCTTACTGTGTGCTGAGCTTGTGTTTGTTGGTGTGTGGTGGGGTTTTTTTTTTTCTTCTCTCTGTGTTTGTGAGTGAGGCTTTAGAGAGGGAGTTCTCCAGGTAGAGGAGAAGCAGATACAGGACTCTTGAGGGAAGTGTACACTTGAGGGAAGTGTACTCTCGAGGGAATAGAACACACTCCATGAAGGGGAGGGGGAGGGCAAAGGGGAAGTGAGAAAAAAAAGAAAAAAAAAGCCTCACTCTCAAACACAGGGGAAAAAAACAAACAAACAAAAAAAGAACACACACCAACCCTCACTCACAAACACAAGCTCAGCACAGAGCAAGAAAGCCCCAAACACAACACACACAACCCGAGGTGCTGGGGATTGCCGAGGTTGTGCAGGGCTGCCTGCTGCACCTCCGGGTCCAGGTGAAGGGCTGACATTAAATCTCATTAACATCTATGCCCTGACATCCGGCCTGGAGAGGCTTCGCTTCTACCAGCGGGCGTCTGCCTTCCTCAGCTCTCTGGATCCTCGTGAATGCCTGGTCCTGGGCAGGGATTTCAACTGCACCTTGAGGAACGGGACCGCACGGGGACTGAGCAGTACCCAGCCACCGCAGGCGTCGTCAGGGAGATAATAGACCAACATTCCCTGGTGGACGTTTGGCGTGACCTCCTCCCAGACGAAGACACAGCATTTACCTTTGTCTGGGTGGAGGGTCAACGGTCGTTTCACTCCCGGTTGGACTGCATTTATCTCTCACATCATCATCTCTTTCAAGCCCGCTACTCCAGCATTTGGCTGGCCCCGTTCTCGGACCACCATTTGATGGCCATGATGGCCACTTTCTCCTTGGAGAGGCCGGGGCCGGCCTACTGGCATTTCAACAATAGCTTGCTGGAGGACACGGGCTTTGTACCGTCCTTCCGGGAGTTCTGGCTGGCCTGGCGGGGGTGGTGAGATGTGGGGAAGGTGAGCACACAGCTCTTCTTCTGTGACTACACCTGGGGGACCAGCCAGCAGAGGGATGCAGTGATAGAGAAGTTGGAACAGGAGGTTTTAGAGCTAGAGAGGCGGCTGGCCACTGGCCCCAGAGATCCATCCCTCTATGGAATATACCGGGAGAAGAGGGAGGAACTCCGGGCCCTCAACGACCTTCGGGCCCGGGGTGCTTTTTTATTGTCACATCCACCTTCTCAGGGAGATGGATCGTGGCTCCAGCTTCTTCTACGCCCTGGAGAGAGAGAGGGGCTAAAAAGCACATTGTCTACCTTCTGGTGGAGGATGGCAGCCCCCTCACAGATCCAGTGGAGATGCGTGAGAGGGCTTGTACCTTCTACACCTCCCTTTTTTTGCCGGATCTGACCGACACTGACACCCGCAGAATTCTCTGGAATGAACTCCCAATAGTCAGCATGGGTGACTGGGACTGGCTAGAGCTGCCTCTCTCTCTGGCCAAGTTCTCGGAAGCCCTCCGTCTCATGCCCACCAACAAGTCCCCGGGCATGGACGGGCTGACCGTTGAGTTTTACCGTGTGTTCTGGGACATCCTCGGCCCAGACCTTGCCAGCGTCTGGGCCGAGTCCTTGGAGAGTGGGGTCCTCCTTTTATCGTGCAGATGAGCTGTGCTTGCCTTGCTGCCCAAGAAGGGGGACTTCCGTGTCCTGAGGAATTGGCGTCCCATCTCGCTCCTTAGCACAGACTATAAAATCATTGCCAAAGCCATCTCCCTGAGACTGAAGTCCATGCTGGCGGACGTGGTCTATCCAGACCAGACCTACACCGTCCCAGGCTGCACCATCTTTGATAACTTTTATTTGGTCCGGGATCTCCTAGAGCTCGGGTGTAGGGATGGTCTGTCGTTCGCCCTCATGCCTTTGGATCAGGAGAAGGCTTTCAACCAGATGGACCATGGGTACCTCCTGGGCACCCTGCGGGTCTTCAGCTTCGGGCCCTGCTTTGTGGGGTTTCTCCAGGCACTGTACACTTCTGCAAAGTGTTTGGTCAAGCTCAACTGGACCCTGACCACACTGGTCAGCTTCAGGCAGGGAGTACATCAAGGCTGCCCACTGTTGGGCTAGCTGCATACTCTGGCCTTTGAGCCCTTCCTCCATGTCCTTTGCAAGAGGTTGACGGTATTGGTGCTCCGTGAGCTGGAGATGCGGTTGGTCCTGTCGGCATACGCTGACGACGTAGTTCTCGTGGTCCAGGATCTGGGCGACCTGGTGTGGGTGGAGGCCTGCCAAGCCGTCTACTTGGTGGCCTCCTCTGACCAGATCAATTGGGTCAAGAGCTCTGGCCTGGTGGTAGGGGCTGGGTGGCAGGCAAGCTACCTCTAACCCATGCTTCAGGCCATCAGGTAGAGCAGCAGGTCCACTGCTCTGTCTCAGCATTTTTCTCTCTGCCACGCATCCCTCTCCGCCAGAAGACTGGCATGGTTTAGAATCCAGGATGGCTGAGCGGTTGTGGAGATGGACGGGACTGCTCTGGCACCTTTTCCTGTGTGGAGCTTAACCAACTGGTCCTGTCCATGTTCTGGCACCGTCTCAGCACCCTGGTCCTGACCCCGGGTTTCCTGGATCAGATCCAGCAGCTGATTCTGCGGTTCTTCTGGCCAGGACTGCATTGGGTCTCTGCAGGGGTTCTCCGTCTTCCCCTGGAGGAGGGAGGGCAGGATCTGATGTGCTTGCTCATGCGGGTCCATGTCCTCCACCTCCAGGCCCTGCAGAGGCTCCTATATGATGCAGTTAGTCCGGCGTGGAGCATGCTGGTGCATGCTTTCCTTCGCCACTTCCAAGGGCTCTGATATGACCAGCAGCTCCTTTATTTGAGAGGTCTTCTGCGAGACCTCTCCAAGCTGCCGGCCTTCTACCAGGACCTCCTCCAGGCCTGGAAGCTGCTTGAGGTGACCAGGTCCTTGGGAGCCACTATGGTGGCAGACTTCCTCGTGGAGCCCCTGCTACACAATCCCCATCTATGTGTGCAGGTGGCGGAGTCCCCCTCGGTGTGCCAGAGGCTGGTCCTGGCAGAAGTCACCAGAGTCGGACACCTCCTGGACTACGACCAGGGAGACTGGATGGATCCTCGGGCACTCACCCAGTGCATGGGGCCTTCTAACCTACGTACTCCCACAGCGTGTACGTCAGGAGGTGAAGGACGCCTTGCCGCCCACTGCTCAAGTTTATCTCGACAAGGTCCTCCAAGAGGGTGCACCCTGCCCGCCCCTCACCCCTGGCCCACCTGATCTATCCATCGGCCCCTGGCCCTGCGTACCTTCCCGACTGCCTCTCCCTCATCACCCAAGCTGGCTGCACAAGTTGCAGCCGGTCCCCTTCTGAACTGCGCCAAACAGCCATCTGTACGCACTCGTGCTTCACACTCTCCACTTCCCCACCCTTGTGTCCCACCCAGACACCAAGTGGCAGGACCTCCTACCATCAATAGAGGGTGGGGAACCCTGGTGGGACAGTCTCTATTCCACCTTGAGTACACGGCCCACCAGGGACATCAGCTGGAGAATCCTACATAGAGCTGTGAGCACAGGCGTGTATTTGGAGCGGTTCACCCCCATTCTCAATACTTGCCCCTTCTGTGGTGAGAGGGAGACCCTGGTGCACATCTACCTCGAGTGCGCCAGGTTGCAGCCCCTCTTTTGGCTCCTCCAGAACCTCTTGTTGAGATTCTAGCTGCACTTCTTCCCTCACCTACAAATCTATTCACCCCCCATCCATGGCCCCACAAAGTCGCGGGACCTCCTGGTCAACCTCCTCCTGGCTATCACCAAGATGGTGATTTATAAGACCAGGGAGCAGAGGTTGGCTGAGGGAGGGGCCTGCGACTGTGGGGCCTATTTCCGTTCCTGCATCCACTCTCGCATCCAGGCAGAGTTCCACTGGGCGGCATCCACTGGCTCTCTCGAGACCTTAGAGGGGCAGTGGGCACTGTCTGGGGTTCTCTGCTCAGTGTCCCCATCCGGGTCCCTTGTTTTAGCCCTTTGACCTTCATACCCATCCCTGTTTTATCTTTACTTGTCCCAAGTAATTACTTGGTTTTCTGGGCTCAGTGGACCCTCCCCATAGGCTGGGGGGAGGTTCTTTAGATGTGCGTGGGCTAATGCCCGCCCACCTGTTGGACTCCAATAGGCACACCCCTTTTCCATTCCTCCCTGTCTCCACTACGGAGGGGTGTATGTGTGTGTCAGGAAGGTTTGCTGTCACTGTGAGGGTTCTCACAAAGACTAGAAGAGTGCTCAGAGACTGATCCCTTCTGATGGTGATCTTGGTTGACCCCTCCACCTCCCAGTGCTCAGTCTCGATGCTGATTGGCCAAGCAGGTGGCTATTATCTGGGAATACTTAGGTTCAGCATGGGGCAGAAGGCAGTTTAGGGAGTTCGTGCCTGTTCTCAGGATGAGAAACAGTTGTGTCTGGCAGAGAGCTGACAAGTGCAGGCGTTTTGCCCAAAACAGGGAATCTGCCACACAGGGAGTGGTTGGTAGGGGGATGTAGGCCCACCCACTCCACTGTGGCCCAGTCCAGGGCCCTAACAGTGGCAGCTCTGGCTGTCCCTGGATCAGCAGGGATCCTGGCTGCAGCACTTCCATCTCCTCAGCCAGACATGGTAGGCCCCCATTTCCCCCTGTGGGCCTACCTGGCTTGGTCCCTGCTCCTCTGGGTCTGCAGAGAACAAAGACTCTGGCAGGGTTTCCATCGGCTCAGGGTCTGGGATTATCAGTGGTCCTGGCTAGTCTTCCGTGCTCGTCAGTTGTCCTGGCTGTCCTAGCCAGTCTTCCCCTTCCCAGCAGTGTGGCTGAGCCTCCCACCTCAAAACCTTGGTCAAGGCATGGGGCTTCCTCAGGGGGTAGGTTCCCACTGAGCTCTTAGCTCCAGCCTTTATACTTCCATCCCTGCTCCTCTGTTTCCTGGGGGCAAGACTGTGTTGCTCTGGCTCTACCCACCAGGGTGTCTTGAAGTTCTTCCCCTTCAAGGTCAGAGGGAGGCAAAGCTACCTCACTATGGTCCTTTTGTTCTCTTTAAGGAAGAATAAAATAAGTCACAAGCAATCATGTATTTAATTGATTGTGCTGCTCCTCTGCAATTATTGTCTCTGCGCTGTTCCTGATTCTCTCTAATGTGCTTGTTCTTCTCAAATACCTGCTGAATAATGACCATCAACAATTGTTGGTCTGTAGCTCATTTTAGGCACTTTATTCTGATCGGTCAATGAGTCCCAAGGGACTGGTTAGGGGCAGGACATCAGCTTTGCATGGGAGGGGGTGAGTGTGGAAGTGACATCACAAAGGCCTGTTGTAGGACTTCAGTCTATTGGGTAAAGGTAATGGGGTGGTGGTGACCTCACAAAGAGACCCTAACATCAGCCAGGCTGGACAGAGGTGAAAGGCAGGGGCTACTTCAGAGACTCCCCTTTATGGCTTTGTGGGAGGCCATCCCAAAGAGGTGGGGCTGAAATTGCTCTGCTACTGATCTGTTCTGGTGGTGACTGGGGCCATACTTTGGGACATCTGCTGAGACCTCTCAGCCTCCCACTTCTCAGTCTCGATGATGATTGGCTGAGCAGGGAGTTATTGACAGAGAAAAAAAGTTGACCCAATTTCCCAACTGTGACCTATGGCTGTCCCTTTCTTTGCAGGCTGTACAGAGGGCCTTGTCTGACCACAGGCAGGCCATGCTGGGGAACCTGTTGAAAGTCCCAAAACTCAGACAGGCTCTAATACATTTTGCAGGTGAGTATGGTCAGGAGGGGGAAGGAGCCATTTTACCTCAGTGCGGGGGAGAACTGTAAAGGGGATACTTGAAATCCACTTTTCCTTCTGTCCTCCTAGCCTGAACCCCAGTGGGCCATCCTTGTCAGGGTAGCCAGGACAGTGCTGTGTTGGACCCTTCCTCCCTCAGGGGCAGAAGAAAGAGATGGAACTTCAAGTGAGGAGCCTGGCTGGCTTTGGGAGTGAGAGCCTCAAACCCCCCAACCTCCTGCCCAACTTCCCCCACACCCACCATGAGAGCCAGAAAAGTCACAGACTCCTTCCTAGAGAACAAGGGAGGCATGAAGGGAGTCACCTCTTCTCTCTGACTGGCACTGAGATATGGAGGGGATTATTCTCACAGTCACCTCATTCCTCTGACCAAGGGCTTTCGGGCAACGGGGGGTCTGTTTCCAGCCTGATGAGCTGTTATGAATCAGGAGTTCAGAAAGGACAGAACCAGCCCAGACACTGAATATTGTCCCAGTCTAGAGAGACAAAGACAAATTTTGACAATCCCTTCTCAAGCTCCATGATCAATGAATCAGATATTCCACCCTTGAGCAGTGTCTCAGCACCCAGGATGGGGATGGGCTCATTTGGTCTATTGAGCCTGACCTTCCTCCTTCCCCCACTTCTGCATCAGGTCCAGAGTGTCACAGCAGAGAGCCAAGGCTACAAGGAGCAGAAAAGCCCTATTCTGATTCACCCTTCCTCTCCCTGAATGTGATGTAAGTGCTTCTTCTGAGTCTCCACCCCCCTCCCTAAATTTGACATAAGAGACCTCTGAGCTAGGCTTTCTGATGCCAGATGTAAGCAGGCTGGCTCTGATGGGCTGTAATGCCTGCAGCTGTAGTGGCTGTGGGTTGGGAGTGTGCCCTCTGGGAAGGCAGAGTCAGAGCAGGGAATGAGAGAGACTGGAGTCAAGTTCATCTTCTGGTTCAGTGGTGATCCTGGTACATTAAGAGGTCCATGTTCCAACTTCTGCTCAAGCCAGGATCATGGCTATCCTTGGGTCCTTTCTTGTCTTCCTGGAGAAGCTGTGGGTTTAAGTCCTCATGGAGGGCTCTGTTCACATCCCTTTGCTTCAGGATCCCTCAGGGGCATAAGGAGCTGAGGGTCTACATCTTGGGGACCCTCTGGGGTGATGGAGAGTCAGCTGGAGGCATAAATTATTGGAGCAAGAGGGAATATTTCCAGGGAGTGCGTGGAACTATTCTAATTTAGCAGCTTTGGATTTTGGTTTCTGCCATGGCTCAGGGTCATCTTCAGACTCCTTAGGGGACAGTCCTCAACCACATCCATCAAGTAGAAGTACAGAGTAATGTACTCCTCTTCTTCCAGGTCTCCCAGGGCTTCTCTGGGACTTTCTCCAAGGCGCTGGTTGCCTCCTCCTCCTGCACCTCAAAGATGTCCCACCATATGAGGAGGCCAGCAGGTCACAAGTCATTTCAGGCTTAGTACTAACATCCCTTGATAGCACTTGGTCAAGTGATAGCACTAGATCCCCTGCTGGAGCGATTAGTAGAGTCATTCACCCTCCAGAATGGCATCCTGCGGTGCTCCCAGCACTGGAATGGTGTCTGGTGAGTGCCTGCCTCTTCCACCTTCCATGCAATCTCCTGGTACGGGGATATGTTCCTGCTGGTATGTGCGAAGTCATGGACGATAGTGTACACTGCCAGGAGGCAGCTCTTGGAACGTGATCCATGTTTGCTGATGCTCATCAATACAATTAAAAAAAGAACTGATCTTCAGAGCTCAATGCAGGTCTCTGATACCACCGGCAATGGTGTGTGTATGTGAAAGACTTTATAACTTGGATAGGGGTCAGGCAGTAGAGGGTTCAATGCATTATGGGGATGGCCCTGGAGAACTATTGACACATGTAACCCAATACACATCCCTTGTTCCATTCCACATTGCACTATAAAAGAGATGTGGGGGTCATGTACATACTCATACCCCTCATGCATGCTAGCTTTCCCACACTACACTGTCCTTCAGGGCTACAGAAGTGGACAATAGCAATATTATGGGACTACACCACACATACAACTGTGTACAGCAGGCCTAGGCAAAATATAGCTCACAGGCCAGATCCAGCCCACCAAGCCACTGGATCCATCCCACAGGTGCAGTGGGGAGCCCCAGGCAGGCTCCCTTGCTTGCCTCACGCACACACCACTCAGAAAAGCAGCTGCTGGGCTGTTTCTCTTTCAAAACTGTGAGCCCAGAAGGGAGGGAGAAAAGGCTTCAGGCACTGCCCTTGACCCTAGCACAGTCCCATTGGACAGTTTCTGGCCAGAAACTGGCCAGTGGAATCTGCCTGTTTGAATAACAGGCAGCCACAAAGCACCATGCCCCCTCGCCTCCATCTTGGAGTTATTCACACATGCACATGACCCTGAAGCCTTTGTGGGGGTGGGGCAAGCAGGGAGGCTGCTTCAGAAATGTGCTGGGTTGCTGGCTCGGAGTCACCCAGATAAATCTTCTGCCCCCCCCATCAAAAATTATTGTCCACCCATTGCCAATGCCTATACTTGTGTACAGTCACAAGTATAGACATAACTTGAGTGTGTCACAGACTGAAAGCCAAGATGTGTAGTGACCCTGATAGGAAGCAGAGACACAAAATTTCTGCAGTACACAGCTCTTCGGAGTAGCAGATGAGGGGATTTTTGAGCCAGGACATTGTCTGCTTCTATTTGTTTCCACTGTGTTCAGACAAACAGGACTTTATATACATTTTTAAAATAAACAAGATGATATTGAGAATAGTCCTGGCCCACATAACTGAGTTTTTATCCTAATGGAAATATCGCATCAAGGGCCTGAATTCTGGCTAACTGCTGCACGCAAAATGAGCTTAGGTTTAATCCTGACTGTCAACCAAAGGCTTGGGCCAAAGTCTTTATTCACAGGACCAGTCTTACTGACTCCAGTGAGTAAAGATTGCTCACGAGTGAATAAAGACTTCAAGATCATGTTCTGAGTGATGTGACAAAACTTAAAAACACCCATTCTGCTGGGAAAAGATGATGTTTTTCATCTATTTGACAAAATTCATACCATCGTTCAGAAGACCACCTGCCAGCTTATTCTTATCTTAGGCATACTGCTTCTAATTTATAAATTATGTCGTCTAAAAAAAAAGAATCAACCATCAGTTCTGCCAGTCATATTATGTCTTTGTTTTTTAATTACTACCATCAAAGAGAAGAGACTTTAATACCAAGTAAAATGTGCACAATTTTCCACCACAAAGAAATTCATCAATGTACAGCACAATAACATGTAATTAATAGTTTCACTTAATAAGTCAAGCTAAGCTCATAGTAGTTGTTTGCCAATACATATACAGAATGTATTTTACCCATTGTTTTTGTTTGTTACTCATCTGGGTGAATCTGCAGATACAGATCAAAGAGATGGGGTGGCGTGACCAGAAACAATTGGATACTCTAGACTGTTTCTATTATGAATGTTCACATCACAGGAGAGTTACAGGGAAAGACTGAAAAAACAAAAACTCCACTGGCCCAGAGTGCTCAGCATTTATTGCATAGCTGACAGCCTCATTTTCTCTTAATTCAGAACAATGAATTTGTGTTCAGAACTCATGCTTGTTCCTCAGGTACTGATTATAGCTCCTCTGACCTCTTATTTTCAAATTGCTTTTCACTGCCAGCCTCTTATTTTTACAGCCCTACAAATTGCAGATATCCACTTTATATATGCAGGTATTCGCATCCGCGGATATGGATGCAGATATTCGCAGCTTATTTTTGCAGATAGAGTGTGGAAACTTATACAAATTTAGTATGTAGAACCTTAGAAATTTGCAGATATCCACCGGTATCTGTATCAGTGGATGTGGATATTCATGGATCGTTTTTGCAAATGCAGATGTGACTATTAATTTAGTATCCACTCAGGGCTCTACTTATCTTAAAACACTGAGGCTACATCTAGACTACATGGCTCTGTCGACAGAGCCATGTAAAATAGTTTATTCAGCATAGTCAAAGAAGCGGGGATTTAAATAATCTCCGCTTCATTAAAATAAAAATGGCCACTGCGCTGTGCCGACGATCAGCTGATCTGTCACAGCGCGGCAGTCCAGATGCAGCACAGTTGACAAAGGAAGCCTTTGTCGACTGCTCTGGTATGCCTCATGAAACTTCCTTTGTTGACCACACCGCATCTAGACCACTGCTCTGTGCCAGATCAGCTGATCGTCGGCACAGCGCGGCGGCCATTTTTATTTTAATTAAGCAGGGATTATTTAAATCCCCACTTCTTTGACTATGCCGAATAAACTATTTTACTTGGCTCCATCGACAGAGCCATGTAGTCTAGACGTAGCCTGAGTTCAAATTTTCAAACTGGATTTCCTAAAATTTAGCACCTGATGAATTAAATTTGTTAAGCACCCACAACTCAATCTAACTTTAAGAGGAAGTTGCAGATGCTCATTTCCTGTGGAAACCAGGCCCCGTATTCAGGTGTCTAAATATGGATGTGTTTTTCACTTTAAGAATCCATAGCTGAAAATGCTGATCTTTGATTATAGTAATAGCCTTAGACATGCACGGTTTTAATGGAGTTGTGATATAAAATCATCCAAAGCACAGGACTTGGTGGTGATGGGCAGTGTTCCTTCTAAGCTGTACGGCAGGTGATTAATCAGCCCCGCCCACTCAGAAGCTCAGGTCTCCATGCATGGAGCTGACTGATTGGGCAGGGCTGATTAAGCACCTTTGAAACTGTGCAGCCTCGCAGTTAAGAGGGAACACTGGTGATGTGGGACTTCAGGGCACAGATTATCCAACAAATTCTTGGACTGCATTGGGGACAATTTTTTTTATTTCAGAAGATTGAGAATGTTACAAGTGAGGAAACTGTTCTAGTTTTGATTGTAACAAATAGGGAGGAATTTGTTGAGAATTTAAAAGTGGAACGCAGCTTGGATGAAAGTGATCAAGAAATCATAGCGTTCATGATTCTAAAGAATGGTAGAAAGGAGAACAGCACAATAAAGACAATGGATTTCAAGAAGGCAGATGTTAGTAAACTCAGAGAGCTGGTAAATAAGGTCCTATGGGAAGCAAGACTAAGAGGAAAAACAATTGAAGACAGTTAGCAGTTTTTCAACGAGACATTGTTAAGGGCCCAAGAGCAAACTATTCCACTGTGTTGGAAAGATAGGAAGCATGGCAAGAGACTACTTTGGCTTACCCAGGAGATCTTAAATAATCTGAAAATCAAAAAAGAGTCATATAAAAAGTGGAATCTAGGTCAAATTAGAAAGGATGAATATAAGCAAATAACACAAATATGTAGGGGCAAGATTAGAAAGGCAAAGGCACAAAACAAGCTCAATCTAGCTAGAGACATAAAAGGTAACAATAAAACATTCCACAAATACATTAGAAGCAAGAGGAAGACCAAGGATATGGTAGGTCATTGCTCAACGAAGAGAGAGAAACAATAACAGAAAATGTGGAAATGGCAGAGGTGCTTAATGATTTCTTTGTTTCGGTTTTTACCAAGATGGTTGGTGATGCCTGGGGTCTGGTCTTCACTACAGGAGAAGGTTAAAATAAGATAGTCAATGTATCTTAAATCCCTGTCCACACTTCCCTTACTTCTTGTGAGGAGTAGGAGTACGGGTGCCTATGGGGTCACCTTTCGAGTTCAGTCTAGAGGGTCTGGACTTGATGACCTCTCGAGGTCCCTTCCAGTTCTAGTATTTTATGATTCTATGATAAGATATCAGATTTCTGTCCTGCTTTAGTATAAACTTATTGTGACAATGAGCAGAATCACACTGGAAGCTGAGCATAAATAAATAGCATACAAACAACTAAATAAATGGATATTGCAGCTCTGAGAACTGCAAGCAGAGGGGTTTATGTCTTTCAAGGTGCGATAAAATCCCAGGTAAATGTTTAGATACTGTATTTATATGTGCATCATTATTTCCAGTCACTTCTTTAATTATTCTGCAGAGATAAAGGTTCAAGTCAGAGTTTCTCTAAGGCCTCTGAGAGCACAAACCTTGGGCATTACTTATGATCAGCATACCTAATGATTTTGCCTGGAGGAACTATTTTAGATCAATATAAGCTTATAACAAGCTAGTAGCATTCATCTGAAATACCCTGGCCTTTAGCTGTTGTTGAATCAGTCAGGGAAAGTGTTAAGTGGGTTCTGTTGACATACAAGCATAGCTGGCTTACTGCCTTAGTGGGAGAATCCTTCATAGAGATAAACAACTAGGGTTTGAAACAAGCAGATCTTGGGGGAACAAGCCACAGAAGCTTGCACAACCTGGAGAGAAAGCTTAGGCTGGAGCTTCCAGTAGTATTTTGGGATTCATATTTTAATTAATGAATCAAAACCCAGAAAGCATGACTTCCTTTGGTTTGATGAGTGGGTACTTTGGAATTGGGGCAGGCACTTTAGTGATTACAAAGCTACTAGCTCAGGACATAGAAGAACCTTAAATCAATGGTTAAAGTCAGCCTTAGCTTTTATCTTGTGACCCCATCTGTTTGTATCCACCCGCTTTCTTATGCTAACGTTGTAAGCTTTTTAGGGCAGGGACCAACATTTCATCCTGTATTTGTACAGTTCCTAACACAAGGAATCCAGGTCCCCATTAGGTGCTACTGCAATAAATCTCTGATGCACTGACACAACACTAGAGTCAATAACCAGTGGTTTCTCTCCTAGGCAGAGAAGTCAAGTGATCTCTTTCACTTTCAGGAGGATGAGGCTCTTCTGCTAGGCCTTCTCCTGCTGGATGCTAGGCTATTGCTATGGATTTTCATTGGAGAAGAGGATGGAAGTCATCTTGGAGGACTGGCCAGCTGACTTATTTTGGGAAGCATGTTCAGTTGTGTGACTGACCGAATTCAAGTAGCCATGTTGAGACGGAACCATTCTGATGGTGAGAAGTGAAGAGGGTGGTTTTGATTTCAGCTGCTAGCCTCTCAGTGTAGAACGCATTAACCCAACAACTCTGTGAAGGGAACAGCAGATACAGAAGCAAAGGCAGGTGGGGCTCCAAATGTGCCACCATTCACCTCAATCTTTCCTGCTTGGATCTGAAGTTGCTACGCAGACCAGAGTGACAGTGTTGTCACAATGCTCCCTGCCTTCCAAGGGGAGAACACTGCTATAGCAAGAGGGGAGGAGAAAGCAGGAAACAATGACCTTCTGACTAAGCTGCTCCTTCCTGGATGTTGAGAAAGTCTCCCACACCCATGCCCTGTAAAATTCCACTTTAATATCCAAAGGGAACTTGGTAAGGGGAAGGGGGGTGCCTATACTCCCTATCTCTTTTTCCCTACAATGAGCAAGCTATTCCCTTGGAGGCCTGCTGCCCTGAGGGAAGATGGTGGATGCACTTAAGAGCCTAGGTCCCTTCCTATTTTCTCTTAAGGCAACTATCACATCAGATGGTAGCAGCAAGATATTTCAGTGGACTGGCTGCATCTCAGTTTGTGCTCAGATGCTAGTGATCAAACTGGTGTATGCAGTGCTGAGAGGGAAGAATGGTCCCTCTAGCTTTCACAAATGATGAGACGTAGACATGGGAAATATTTCCAAACAATATTCCAATCTCGATGGCATTTGATAGTGTGAGGAAGGGTACAGCAGAGGTGTCTAAAGACCTTCCTTCAGCACTAGTAATAGTAGGAAAAGGAGGCTACACATGACAAACTTTTTTTTCCCTTCTCTTAGTAACACAATGGCATTGCCAGACTTAGGGCAAGGCTATTCTTAAAATGCTGCAACAGCACAGCTGCACTGCTGTAGTGTGTAAGTGAAGACACTCATATGCCAAGGGGACAGAACTCTCCCATCAGTGTGGATAATCTACCTCCATGAGCGATGGTGTAGCACTATCTACACCAGTGGTCTCCAACCTTTTGAACCACAAGATCATTTTTTTCAATATAAGTGCAATTTAAGATATACCTCAAATCCAAATACCCTTGTTCCAATTCCTTCCCGCCCCTTCTTTGAGGTCCCACCCCTGCTCCACCCCTTGTCCAAGGATTCACTCTGCTCATTCCATCCCCCTTCCTTCCCCATCCTCACTCACTTTTACCAGGCTGGGGCAGGGGTTGGGGTGCGGATTCTGGTCTTGGGCCAAGGAGTTTAGAGAGTGGGAGGAGCTCCGGGATTAGCCCAGGGTGGGACATTGAGGTCTAAGAGGGGTTTCAGGGTGCAAGCTCTGGGAAGGAGTTTGTGTGCAGGGGGACAGGAGGTTGGGTGTAGGACAAGGTTCAGGGCTAGGACAGGGGTTTAGGAAGCAGGCTCTGGCTGGGCACTGTATAACTGAGACAACTTCCAGCAGTGAAGCAGTGAGTGGAGCAGTGAGTTTAAGTCAGGCTTACTCCTGCCTTGGCCCTGCACCACTCCTGAAAGCAGCTGGCATGTACAGCAATGGCTCCATGGCGCCATCTATAGGCACTGAGCCCACAGCTTCTACTGGCCTCCAATCCCCATTACTGATCAATGGGAGCTGCAGGAGCCATGTCTGCCAGCAAAGACGGCATGCAGAGTTCCCCTCCTCTGCCTTTCCTGGGGCTGTGGGGACATGCTAGCCACTTCCAGGAGCAGCAATAGCCACAGGGATAATTACTCCAGCCACGATAGGTTTGGCATTTTAGAACTCATTACTCAAAGAATTACATTTAAGTGTAAGAGAGAAATGAAAATTATGAAATGCACAGACCAGTCAGAAACCCAAAATACAACACTTTGCAAGCAGTAAAAGAAATAACAACAACCCCCACGTAGGTGTTGGGTCGGGAGAGGAGTGTGAAGGACAGTGTGTGTGTGTGTGTGTGTGAGAGAGAATGACAGAGACACACACAGTGAGTGAGAGAGATTTGCATTGCCAAGCTCCCTCCATCCCCTTCTCTCTGTGTGGAGACAGGGTACAGGAGTGGGGGGTGGAGAGACACCCTGACATCAGCTCCCCCCTCCCCTTTCTCCCACACTCTGCACAGCAACCAGGAGGCTCCCAAGCGGGCAGCTCCAAGGCTGAGGGCAGGAGCAGCATGACAGTGGATGGAGGGGCAGCTGAAGTGCCAGCGCTTGATAGCTTCTCGGCCAAACCAGTCAGGATCACCGATTAGAGGCTCCAAGATCTACTGGCAGATCCTGAGCTACAGGTTGGTGACCATTGATCTACATGGAGGGTGAGATTGGTGTAACTGCATTGCTGATGGGTGTGGATTATACCAATGTAAATTTGTAGTGTAGACCTGGCCTTTGGCTCATCTATCTGGAACACTTCCTAGTGGGAGGGCATCCTCTCCAATCCCGCCAAATGCACATCACCAGGTTTTGAAGAGAGCCAGCAAAGAGACTAGTTTAGCAATAGTGAAGACACAAAAATCCCAGCCTGCTGGACATGCCTACTGCAGCTCATCCTTAGCCTTTCCTTCTTATGGGTCAATAGGGGTTGAGGGCACCATTTATAGCCTTATGAGACTCACAGTTAGACTTGACCTTATGTTTTCTTTTAGAAAACCTACCCCACACTCTATTTTGGATTCAACCCTCCCCCTTATTTTAATAAAGCATTTGTTTATCAGAGGAAGTTATACGATAATAAATTATTAAAAGTCACTTGTCATGCTTAGTGCTGATTGTTTGCTATTTACATTTCACTCTGCTTCAAACAACAAAATAGGTAAGTGAGTTTGGCATGCAGGAAAAAGTTTAAATGCAAAAATATACGACTTCAACTTTTCCCCCCTGCAATTATGCAAACTCTTTAAATACAAAACCTAGGTACATTCTGCTCTCCCATATTTACACTTAGGTAACTGACCAGAGCTCAGTCTTCTCACTTCAAGTCAAAGCTAACTGACAGTTTTCCTTAAATATAGGGAAGTCTATACAGAAATTATACAGTCAAGTAAGTACGTTCGTTGGCAGGTGTCAGTGTGACAAACAATTCAGAGAGCTCTATAGAGATGAACATTCTGCATCCAAAGTCCATATATAGAAACTGGTATCTTGTGTGTAGGGCTGATCTAGAATTATATATGCACCTACACACAGACGGAGCAGGGCTGTTGTGCTTCTTTCAGGATCTTGAAAGGTGGCAGATGTAGCCAAAGCAGAATGTGTGAGCATGTGACTATGCACATATGCACCCCTACATTATGATGCATGTGTGTAACTAACAGTTATTATTTATTTATAATTTGGTTTTAGATGAACTCTGCAACCAATGGGAACACTCTGGCACCCTCCATGTATATTTAGAAACACAAGAGCACAGGAAATGCATCATTTTGCTAGGAGGGATGTGACCAAAACTATTTCAGTTCCCCTGTTGTACTTGCCCACTAGACAAAACTCCTATGTTCAGCTACCACTGCCTATGCCTGCCCAATTAGATCCATTGCTTACAACACAGGTTAATATGTACCCTTAGGTACAGCAAATATGCATTTCTTCAGGTTTGTTTTTCTTTTATGGAGACAGCTGAGGAGGTTGATATTGAATAGGATGATTTTTCTCTGCCGTCTGCTACTTGCTTTACGCCACGACAGAGTTGAGACGCCATAAAACCTCCACTGAGGCTTCATGATATGATTTCTCATTCATGAGTGTAAAAATTAAATATTCTGATTACATTATTGGATGCTCCTTTTGGGAGACACACATCTGTTTCAGTGCCAATTGCTTTCTATGCATCTCTGTCAGAGAGAACATGTGTGCACCCCCCTCATGTTCGGGGTGTTGGTGGTTCGGGAGTGGGGGGGGGGTCTACAAATACTTCTAAACTTAATGGTCTTTTTCACATTTTTTACTGTATCCTTTTAGGGTTTGATCATGTGAGGTACTTAGCTCCCTTGATTCCCAATTACTTCAATAGAAGAAGTGGCTCAGCACCGTGCAGGACTGGACCACTAGGGCCTAACGCTCAGCGGCACTGAATGTTCCCAAATCCAAGAGCATTCCTGGGGGAGATGAGGATGATCAGCCTCTCAGAACTAGGTTCAAAGACTTAAAATATTAAGTTCGCTTTCCATACTCAACCCTGATCCTACATTCTACAGTTGGCATTAAATTACTGCTCTAGAAGAAACAAACAATTCCAGGGATAGAATGTGTCCTGGGCTGATTTTCAGAGGTGCTGAGTATCTAGACCAGGGGTCAGCCACCTTTTCAAACCAAAGAGCCAAACTATATCAAAATTCAGAAGAAGTGGTCAGCAAAGAGCCGCATAAGAATGCAGGAGTAAGGGCAGGAGTTTGAGTGTGTGAGGGGCTCAGGGCAGAGGGTGCAGAGTGCCAGAGTTGGGATGGGGGGTGGGCTCAGGGCAGGGGGTGGGGGCTGCAGGAGTCAGGACAGCACTTGGAGGGCTAGGGCAGGGAATGGGGGTGCAGGAGCCAGGGAAGTGGCTGGCAGGGCTCACAGCAGGGTGTAGGAGTGAGAGCAGGGGTGGGAGGTATGGGGGCTGAGGGCAGGAGGTGTGGGGTGCAGGGTAGGCAGTGAGTTATGTGGTGGGGCTTAGTGCAGAGGGGGTGTAGAAATCAGGGCAAGAGGTGGAGGGTTAAGGGCGGGGGATTAGGGCAGGGGGCTGGGAGGTATGAGGCTTTCCAGGGTTGCCTGCAGCAATGAAAATGGTGCTACTCTGGGGGGAAGGGGAAAGGACACAGCATCTCCTCCAGGAGACGGGAGCAGACAGTGGTTTCCGGGCCCCCTGGGCATCTCCTCTGGGGTGCAGTGGTTTTGGGCCCTCCCCCAGTGTGTCCTGGGGTGGGAGGATGCTGAGTTGTGGTTCCCAGTTGACCTCCCCCCATGTCTCCTGGGGTGGGGTGGGGAGGGGCCCCCTGCACTCTCCTTCCCCCTGTGTCTCTTGCAGGTGGGAAGGCTGCCAGGCTGCAGTACATGGCGCCCCAGTTTGTCCTGGAACAGCCGCATCACGGCCCGGCTCCAGCTCTGGCACATGGGGCAGCCACTTGCCCCATGGCTCTGCCAGGCTGTGTGGCGGCTGCTAGAGCTGGAGCCTGGGCTGCGGTGTGGCTGCTCCTGGGGCTGAGCCAGGGAACACCCTGGCCTTGACTCCCAGAGCAGCCACATGTCAGCCCAGCTTCAGCTCCAGCAGCTGCCCGCCACGTGGCCTGCCCCAGGAGCAGCCAGGCAACTACTACGTGGCCCTGGCCCCCCACTCTCCTACCAAGCCTGCCACCAGCAGCAGCTTACCTTCCACATGCAAGGAAGGTGAGTGCTGCTGTGCAAGGAGGTGGGTGGGATTAGGCGCACACTGGCCTAGAGGGAACTCCCAGCAGCTCCAAAAAGAGCCGTATTTGGTTCCCTCACGAGCCATAGGTTGCCGACCCCTTATCTACACCACCAGTTGAGGTCCATGGGAGTCAGCACCAGTGCAAGTTATGCCCTCATGCAGTAAGGCTCGGTACAGGATTAAGCAGTGCAGAGAAATAGTTAGCATTTCCCAAGAGACTGGCCAGAACTAGTGCAGTTTCTTAAGTGAACTCAACTTTTAGAAGGCTGTTTAAACACAACGTGTATTACAGTGTTTCTTAAACTGTGTTCCGTGGCATATTTGGATATTAGGAAAAACTATTTCACTAGAAGGGTGGTGAAGCACTGGAATGGGTTACCTAGGGAGGTGGTGGAATCTTCATCCCTAGAGGTGTTTAAGTCTTGGCTTGACAAAGCCCTGGCTGGGTTGATTTAGTTGGGATTGGTCCTGCCATGGACAGGGGGCTGGACTTGATGACCTCCTGAAGTCTCTTCCAGCTCTATGATTCTATAATAGCAACAGAATTCAAAATGGCCGCCCTTAAAGGTGCAGGCGACCTTTTTTTTTCTCAACAAAAAATCCTTGGTGTTCCTCATAAAAAAAAATATTGTTTGGTGTTCCTCGGTCTTAAAAAAGTTTAAGAAACACTGGTGTATTATGTACTCACTAGATCAGAATCCAATCACACATGAACCATACACGAGATCCTCAGGTGGGAAAAATCAGCTTAGCTTCACTGAAGTCACCAGTTGAGGATCTTTGAACAACTCAGTACCAAAGTACTCCACCTCCTGAATTGCTAGACCAGTCTGTTTATTCAGGACGTGTTTCCTTTAGAAAAGTCCTTAAGAAAATGTGTATTACACTTAGAGTTGCCTTCAAACGCCAAAGGTTACCATGATACACAGCTGCAGTATGGTTTTTAGGGTGTCGTGCAACCAGGTCAGTGTTACAGATGGTGTTTTATATGACCATGGCAAAGACAGTTGGCACAAGTCAATGGGAAAAAAAGGGCTTTCAGGACCTTTCATTAGAGAGTCACTAATTTGTACAGCACGATGGCAGAATTTTACACCAATAGGTAAATTACTGTATTGCTAGCTTACGAAATTTAACTTTTTACATTGAAATAAATCAGTATGCAAATGTCAAAATAAAGTTTAAACGTTATCCATTCACAATGGGGCTGAACCTGCAGCATACTGGTATTAGTCATGGTGAGATGGTGGGGCCCTTCTCCAATAGCTGGGTCTTGGCAGCAGGGTAGGACCAAAATCAGAATTCCAAAGCTGGATTGCAGCTCACAAAGCACCTGCAAGGTATGCAGACATCAAAACAATGGGAGCTTTAATTTGATAGTTTCCTATTTCCTGGATTATAAACAGACTTATTACATGACAAGGATGAGCCTGAACCAAAACTCCAGATTGGAACAAATCTGAGTTTTGGGTCTGAATTTGAATTTGAAGCTTGGTGGCCATACTCCCAGCCCTGAGCTCCTGCCCCCCAATCTGCTGCCCTGAGCCACTCCATACACAGCCTCAACCTCCTGCCCTGACTCCTTCACCCCCAACACTTCTGGCCTCAGCCTCCCACCCCTTGCCCTGACTCCTGCACCCCCACAGCCTGCTGAGGTGAGAGCGGGCTGGGATAGTCCTCTCTCCAAGGCAGCCTGCATACTGAACCCCTCATCCCCAGCCCCGAGCAATGATTTAAATGAAGAAAAGAAAATTAATTGAGGTAAGGAACACTGGGTAAATCTGCTAGTGGTTCATATTCGAATACAAGATGTGAAACACTTGCATTCATACCCCCAAGCGTTGCAGCTAAGGTCCATGGGCCAGGTTTTCAGAAGGACCTTCTTAGCTTCATTGGCAACATATGCAATAACTGTCTGACCCCCCATATTCATATTCACAAAATGAAGTGAACACTCGTCTACTTAAGTGCATGTAAAATTACCTGGATTTTCCTATCTAAGGCAGCTTTTTGAAAATAAGTCTAGCATAAAAAAACAGATTTGTAGCCACTCACCATCTCTGACGCTAAATGTCCCCAAAAGAAATCCCTTTGGTGAAAAAGTGCAAATGAAAGATTAGGGCATTTTTAAAAAGTTCTAATGCCTACCACTTAGTAAAATGATCTACAAATGCAAAGCATGTTGTACTGCCAGTGGGAATTGTATGAGGAGAGGGAACATTTCCGAAGACATCTGGAGGGAATATTTTACAAATTGAAGTATGTTTTTCCTTAGGGGACTATTTCGTCATTTCATTTGATTATCCAAGATGTTTTAAAGGTTTTTCATAAAAGTGAAATTTTGACTCAAGCGGCTGTGAAATCCCAAAGGGGGAAATGTTTTACTTAGGTAGCCAACCGTGAGATACAGGAATTAAAATGGAAGTGGGGAAGATAAATCAGTCTATGCAAAGATTAAACAGACTAAAAAAGAGGTAAGGAAAATAATGTTATAAAATAAATCAGTCATTTGGGGTTATTTTGTTTCATTGAGATGCATTTAGAGTGACTTATATTATGCAAAACAAAACAAAAACAATAACGGCAAGAAACATTGAAAAATAATTCTGCACATACTCCAAGTATGGTTGTGCTCTCAGGCACAGGAGTGTCAATGCACTGCAACTGGTCTGGGGTAATCTGAAATGTCTGCTGTTGTTTTCTGTGGTTATCATTAGAGGTGGATGTTGGCCAATAGTAAATGCACGGAAATATACATTTTTGGGGCACAAGTATCATTTGAGAATTTGGGTCAAATCTGGTAAATAATTTTGTCCCAAAAGCCCCAAAACAAAATAAAAACAAAAAATTCCTAACTCTGGAAATAATTTTAGAAAATGTCAGATCAGTCCACACTGAAAATGTGAAGTCAAATTTACATTCAGAATATGTTGTTTGACCCAAACGAGTTGTTTCTTTAATTTTCTTATTTTGTAAATGTAGACATTCAGTTTTCATTTGAAAAACTGCTGAATTGAAAAAAAAATTATTTGCTCAGTTCTAGTAATTGCCTACAATTTGTGAGTGGTACAATAAATCGAAGAGTCTTGTTTCAGTTTCTTAAACTGGTGTAAGTCAGAAATAATTCACAGTACATGGAACTATAATGCTCTAAAACTAGTGTAAAGGATCAGAGGTGTAGCCATGTTAGTCTGTAATTTTAAAAATAGTCTTGTGGCCCCCTAGGGTGTGTCTACACAGCGAAGTTATTTTGGAATAATGGCTGTTATTCCGGAAAAACTATGCAAGTGTCTACACGGCAATTCTGTTATTTTGAAATAATTTTGAAATAATGGATGGCTTATTTCGACTTCTGTAAACCTCATTCTACGAAGAATAACGCCTATTCCGAAATAGCTATTTCAAAATAAGGCGTATGTAGACGCTCCACTTCTGCTATTTTGAAATAGCCCCTCACCAGGGCCATTCTACTTTATTCCTCTTGGGGCTCTAAATCGAGATAGCACATCTACATTAGGTAAGCCTGCCTCGGACTAATTTTCAGGCTTCACTGCAGTGTAAATCTGCTATTTTGAAATAAGCTATTTTAGAATTAACTATTCCAGAACAGTTTATTCCGAAATAAATGTGAAGTGTAGACGTAGCCTTTGAGACTAACAAATATATTATATCATGAGCTTTCATTGGATGAGTTGGAGAGGAAATTACAGAATCCAGAGTATATAAAATAGCAAAAGCTGGCCCTACCTGTCAATGGTAGGGCCAGTATTAATGATGTTAATTGAGTCATAGCTTTTGATGTGTAAATGCAAATATTAAAGGCCACAAAGGAATTTTATCATCCAATTACAGAGGAAGACTGTGGAACTGGAATTACAAGTTCGACACTATCAAGTTGGGCTTGAATAAAGATATTAGCTGGTTAACACACTACAAAGGCAATTAACCCTTTCCCCTGCTGCTCAAGAAGCAATTTACATAGTTGTACTACTGGAGACATGATCATAGAAATGTAGGATTGGAAAGGACCTCAAGAGATATTACTAAACAAATGGTAATGGGGATTGCTATTCAGTGCTTATCTAAAATCTATGATAGAAGATCCCCAACCCAGGGAAATGGACATATAGCATATGTTTTCTAAAACTAGTGGCAGCAATAAGTTGAATTATTTACAGTGTAATTGGGAAGAGCTGTTCCAAACATCTGGATTTGGTTTCACTACTGAATGAGATCCAATCCAGAAAGATGGAGAGGAATCAATTCCCACTGAAATGAATACCAGCAAAGGATGTTCTGCATCTCATATCCTGCCCACACCTACAAGGCAATCTAGAATGCTCTGCTCTGATTCCACGGTGCAAGAGGAATGGACAGAATTTGGGCAGGGGAGGACTGCAGAAGCCCCTGATTGATCCTGAGTTTACCAAGCTTACCCCACATCTTTCCTAGGACCGTGTGATGAACCCTGAAATATGCAGTTATGGCTCTGTCCCCTGCAACTTGCCTACAGCAAGCAGAAACTATGACTAAATTATGCTGCATATGATTTCCATATTAACTACAAATGAAAGCACCTTTACGCAGTGACAGATGACCGACAGTTCACGTTGTGATAACTATCATTCAAAAACCTGCTCTGGCAGAAGCAGACATGAGGAGCAAAACAAATAGCCAGAAAATAAAAAGAAAATGGACTGAGCTGCAGAAAACTTGGATACAGAATTGTACAGCAAAAACTTCACTAAATAACTCATGGAGGTCCAGATATTTTTATACTCCAAGCAACAGTAACTGAGAACACACACAAAGGTAAAAGGTTCTTTTGCATGTATATAAAGGCTCACTTGAGGTCCTTTAACTCACAATTTAAGCAATTATTTACACACTAAAATGCATTTGGTAAAATACCGAAGGATTTATTAGCCTCTAATCATCACTGATGTCTGAGATACTGATGTCGCCAACCAATTCATGTTATATTTTTATATTGGGGTTTTCTCTGGAAAACTCTAAATTCACATATAAAATTATAGACATGAGTGACCAACCTAAGCCATTCTTGTTCCTTACATTAAAAAAATTGGTTAGATGTCACAGAAGGATGCAATATGCTTCTTTTGGTAAATGTACATTTTTTTACTTTCTTACTTCCCAGTTTCCCAAAAAGTAAGAAGAGCCTCGCTTTCATGATAGCTTAACTTCTCTACTTTTAGTTCAAAGCAACATGCAGGTGCAAGGTGGTAGCCATTCTACTAGAACTTGTTTAACTTCGAGATCTATTTATTCAGGCCACAATTCAGGAAAGCACTTCAAAACATACTTAAGTCAATTGGCTTTAATACATCATTAAGCACCACGCTTCAGTCATTTGTTGAAATGGGGACTTGAAGCTGGATAATCCCCTCCATGAAGACACCCACGGTAGCTCCTTTGGATCAGGAAAGCATTTCAGCAGAGAGACCAGGCAACTGTTGGCTGGAGTCAGAGCATCCCGGCAATTGTCAATCAAGTGTGAGAGGTTCCAGATTGTGGAGTAAAGAAGGCGCACAACTTAGCACACCTGTTAACCCTTTCTCCTGCTGCCTGAGAAGCAATTGTGCCTTCCACCTTCCAGCCTCTCCTTACTGCAAGTATCACGGTCTCTGCTGATTTATCAGGTCACACGGTCTCCTCTCTGTGGAAGCTCTCAACAAGGCCCACGGAGGGAATCAGTTTATTAATGGCATGCTACTCCCAGCAGTAACTCAGCCAGTCCAGGTCAGCAGAAACAGCCTGATATCCACACCCCTCAGTGAAAGTGTGGAAAAGTTGGCTATTGATTCTTGCCTTTGCTGATGTCCTCAGTCTGGTCAACATTTCCTCTTTCTACCTGCCCCCCAATCTTTTTATGGCCAACAGCATGGGAACAAACAAGGGAATCAGGAGGCATAACAGTGGGCAGAGCAGCTCAGGAGTTGAAGGCTGCATTTTCATTTCAACTGATGCAACCTGACAAGGGCAACTAAAATGACTATTTGCACAGCTGCATACTTGCTATGCAAAGAGCCCTGGTCCTAATAAATCATGTTTAAATGTGACAAATTGGTAGTTCATAATTACATGCATTTTCTTTTTACCCAGAGAAAGTGAAAATATCTCCATTCCAAAGAAAGCTACTCTATTCAAGTGAGGAAACCCCAGTTTATGTAACTAGCAGTTGGGTTTTTACTGTGCAAAGTACTGTGTGTTTACATAGCACTTACCAGAGAATACTGACAATAGGATTGTGACACTCAAAACTCAACTAGCATGTTAAAACCAGTTAAAAGCAGAGGTCTCCCCTGAAATCTCATCTGAGGCTGGCTCAGGTTCCTAAGATTCTTGTGGGAAATTCTGGTTCATGCCTGAACTTTGTTTCCCCACTTTCTAGGCTGAGAGTCCTGGAGGAGAGGGAGTGCCTATGTCCTGTCAGATTCCAGTCCTTTCCACCTTTGGGAGATGCAGACTGCAATCTGATCATGGTTTGGCGTGGGAGGGTTTAGGAAGGGGAATATGGGAAGAAACCTTCTTGGTTTCATTGAAGACATATAGGAAAAACAGCGTGCAAACCCAATTGCATCAGACATCTGGTAAAATTACTTGCATTCAAGCAAGTTCAATGGCAATCAATCTGAACTATGCAGCTAACATCAAGTTGACTGAGCCCCTGTTAAAAAGGCAATTGAATTACCTTCTTATCTTTAAGGCTTTAGGGGTCACAAGGGGAGAGGTGACCCACACACACTCCTATACCCCTCTCTCACACAGGGGAGGTGGCCAACCAACCCACCTCTCCCAGCTCAATGCTCTCTTCCATGTCTGGCTGGGCCACTGGGATGAATCCACCTCTGCTGGTGCCTGGTGTAACCCGCACACCTAGGCTTTGTCTAGACTATGGAGTTTTATCACAAAAAGGTACGCACATTGTGCGCCATAATTTGCGTAACTGTTTCTGATAGATTTGTCAGAAGAGGCTTTTCCAAAATTTGGCCCAACTACAGTGGGCCATATTTTGGAAAAACCTCCTCTTTCAGAAGAGCCTTTCTTCCTCATAAAACGAGGAAGACAGGGCTTCTGAAAGAGCATGTCTGCTCTTCCGCAAAAAATATCAGAAGAGCAGACGCATTCCCTGGATGCAGTGGAGTTTTTCCAGGATACCAAAGGATACTCTGTAGTCTAGACATAGCCCTAGTGTGTTTCACTGTCCTATGCAGTGGCACCTAGACCGCAGCAACAGATAAGATCAAGAGCCCTCTACAATGTGGCTGAAAGTAGTTTGCCCCTTCCTACCTAGTGTCAAAAGGCATCTAACATCTCTAGGTTGCTGCTGGCCACCCAGCTGCCTCCTGTCCCCTCACCACAGCATGGGCAGGAAGGAGTTAAGGAGGAAGCAGAGCCACAGACCAGTCCTGCAAATAGGCAGGCGGGTGGACATTAAGACTCAGTTGTTGCCTGAATTTCAGGTGCCATCTGCAGAGGGCTGGGTGTGAACAAAATGAAAATCACTCCCTCCGCCACCAACACTCCAAATCTTGGCAGAGAGCCAGCACATGCAGGACTCAGCCGATGCCATGGGGCAGAGGGGTCTTGGGCTTCCGCAGGGCGCCAAGGGAAATGAGATAGTGGCCGGGGGGTCCTGCTGGCCAAGAGCTTGCACGCCCATCCCCATTGTGGCCACTTCCACCCCTCATGGGCAGCCAGCAGCAGGATTCCCCAGTACTCATGGGGGGAGATAGAAACTATGGAACAATTTCCCATTTTTAAGAAAAAGTCAGGCCACCTGCAGGAGGGCTAAACTATGGAACTGTCCTTTGACAAACGGGACAGCTGGCCATCCTAGAACAGCCTATGTGATGGGCCTAACAGAGAAACCTGATTCCAAAAAACACCCAAGGTTAGGTTCCCATCATCATGGCTCAAGTCCATGAAGAGTTAGAGCAGCCTCTTGCAACACACGGTTGGCTTTGTTGATTCTTCCCAAGGAGAAGTCAGGCCTTCTCCTCTGACTCAGCAAAGGAAATGAGTAATTATCTTTAAAATTTATAGCAGGGGTGTGATGGAAACGGTATAATTTTTGGAATCCGCTCTGAGACACTTACATGGCTCACGATGCTGTTATTTCTCCCCCAGAAAAGTGTTGTAATTGAGCAAAACCATTTTTTAAACTTGAAAACAGAAGAGTCTCAGTTGCAATTTTAAAAATTTCTTCAGTTTTGTAAAAACATCTTTTGGCAGCTTATCTGCAGGCTATAGTATTTATGGAGTTAGAGCTGCTCCTGATTTTAGGCATTCTCTGCCCATCTTGCTCCTTTTTAATAAGAGTAACACAGTAAACATGCTATATCTCACATGGGCAGCAGGGCAAGGATGTGGTGGGACACTACTGGAACCTAAGGAAGACCTTCACAGAAAACCCAAGATGCTAGCGGTAGATAGCAACCTTCCTGTTGAGTCACTACTGAATCAACATCCCAGGAGAATAGTAAATCCAGCATCCACTAACTTTTGGATGAAATGCAACTTAGATTTGCTAATTTTATTTTTCCACTCCGTCATGTGGAGTGCATGTTGGACAACCAGGATTTTAGCTTTACTATAGGCTATGTATTCCATCCCCATACTGTTAAATAATACTGCACATACACAGCAACTCCTACTAAAACCTCCCTATATTGGAGTCTATTGAGAATCTAGATTTCTAAACCATTTGTTTCAAATGTGGAAAGGCTGGCAAATCAAACTTCAGTGGATGGTGAGTTTTGTCATTTTTACACTGCAGTCTTGTTTGTTGTTTTCTTCTCACTGAAAATAAAAAGATGCTGGGCTTTTGTTTTGTTGTTGTTTTATTTAGAAGGAGGAAAGTGTTTTTAGGCTGAAAACGTACTGCTTTGTTTTACATTCCCCCGGCCCCTGAAATGACAGCACTGATTTTTAGAATCTGTAAAACACAAAGTATGTGCTCCTGGGCTGAGGTCCTGTATATCTATTCAGCCTAGAGCATATTTTTCCCCACCCAAAATGACTACTTTTTCAAGCTTGTTTCAACTGAACTCTGAACTTCTAATACTTTTGCTGTTGTTGTTGATGATGTAGGAATGGTGTCCCTAGCCTCTGTTTCTCTAGAGGAGGGTGACAGGGGAGGGATCATGTGAGGATTACCTGTTGTGATTCCTCCCTCTGGGGCATCTGGTTTTGGCCACTGTTGGCAGGCAGGATACTGGGCTAGATGGATCTTTGGTCTGACCCAGTATGGCCATTCTTATGTTCTTATGTTTTCCAGTGATGTCTCTCCCTCCACTCAAAGTAATTCATTTTACAGAAAGAAAATTAAATTATTAGCTTGTGAATAAGACACTAAGCGTAAATAAGATCCAACCTGTCAAAAATGTGTCTTAATAAGATAGACAATAGACTTTTTCTAGAACTGGCCTGGGTGCATCTATACTGCACTGTAGCTCAAAATAAGAAAAGCAATTTGAGCTACGCAAATTGCATATCTTACTTCGATCTTACTTCAAAATAGCTTGTTTCGTAATTTGGCACTGTGTATAGAGCGCCAAATTTTGAAACACCCGCTATTCTGAAACGTCCCTTACTCCTCATGGAATCATAGAACACTAGAACTGGAAGGGAACTTGAGAGGTCATTGAGTCCAGTCCCCTGCCCTCACAGCAGGACTAAGCACCGTCTAAACCATAAACTGTCTAAACCTTGTGGAATGAGGTTTACAGGGACGTCGGAATAGTGAACCCATTATATTTTGAAATAACAGGCTTTCTGTGAAGATGCAGGCTAGCTATTTCGGAATACTCTGGTATCCCGAAATAGCATTGTAGTGTAGACATAGTCTCAGACAAAATGTCCTAGTATGGGAGGGAGGAGAAGGACTAAGTGAACTCAGGTATAGGATTTTAATAATAATACATCCTGCTTTCTGCATAAAGGTGGGGGAATGTAATTTTTTGGCATTTCTTCACTTTTTTGGAAGCCCGTTTCAAGTAATGGGCCTGATTTTGCTATTGTATGTGTATAAATGAGCAACTTCACTGAGAAAAAAAATAGAGTAGGACAGGTTGGGAAGGGAGAATCAGGCTAGAAGCCTCAACTACGCTTAAAGAAAAACCTTCTTGTTAAATTATAGCCTGGAAGGAAATACATGTGCAGGGTGAAAGCAACAATGGGTGCCCAGGTGATTCATAGGATAGTGGCACAAGGTTTTACTAGTGCCATGAAACCTTGGGTTCCAATCTTGGCTCAGACACTGAGCTGCTGTCTGTCATTGAATGAGTCACTTTACCTCTGTGTTTTGGACAGGGACTGTCCTATATATTTGTACAGCTCTTAGGACACTGGGACCTCTTATCTTATGGTTCCTTTAGTCTCTACTGTAGCATTAATCATGATGGGGTACCAAATGTGGATCCATAATGAAGGATAAGTTGTGTTCAGCACTAAAAGCAGGTATTCAACCTCTTTCCATAAGAACACCATAGTGCAGCTAGATCTAAATGCTAGTAATTAATATTTCAGCACTGAGTTTTCAAATAAAATCTCTTAATAATTTTGGACTTGAATTACAAATCAGACCTTGAAGAAATTGAACATCCCATTGTCACACTTTTTTCCCTCAAATGATTTTAATAACAGAAAATATATTCTTCAAAACTTACCAAACAGATTAAGCTCACTGAACTCTTATGCATGGACTACCGTTTGTTTTAGGATTAATGATAATTTCCCTCCATTATTCTTCAAAATTGAAAGTTTCTTTTTCAGCAGAGACTGAAGAGTAATTGTCTTCCATAGAGAATTCCACCCCTCTTTTAGAATGAGAGCCAGGAGTTTCAGCCTGCTCCAGTTGGGGCTTTGGAGAAAGACTTTTTCTCATTGGGACCGTGTGTCCTAACAGTAGATACCATCTTTACTAGCTTCACTCTTTGGGACCAATGGGAGATTGTGGCGACATTGAAGGGAGGGGCAATTCTTTGTGAGTTTCTCTTCTGGAAAAGATTTTATGCATTAGCCTCTGCTGACAAAATTGTAGCAATGAATGTAGCAAAAACATTACCATTAATCCAAAGTATTTCTTTTCAAAAGCAATGTGGCATCAAATCTATCAGAGGCCAATTAAGGGTAAAATACATTATAGGATGTTGGAATTATCCACACTCCCCCAAAGCCTTATGAACTCAAGGTGAAAGTTAAATTTTAAAAATGTAAATAAGTTACAATATAGAAATACTGAAACCTAAATAACACTGCCTTAAACTATCACCGTAAAGGAAAAACGAAATAAATGTGCCTTTAAAAATCAGTTTAATCTAATCTGGGACCACAAGCACTGAAATGCCCGGGTTGTTGTCACATTGCTATTGCAGGGCACCATTACCTGGTAATGATAAAATTGTTTGGCTATCCTCACTGTGTATTTCCATATCCTAAAAGTTTTTGATTTCTTCTCTGTTAGCCCTGTTTTTTGGATAATCATAACTTTACTTTGTAACAAGAAAGAGACTTTACTTAAGCATATCTAAAACTCCTGATTTACTTTTTGTTAACAATGAAAGACCTATTTTAGTGTTGTATAGGGGGAACTAACCAAGCAGTTCCCATGAGAGTCATACAACTGAATCCTTGGGCTCCAATGCAAGAAAAATACAAACCTAAGCCTCCTATTCTTTTTTCATAAAGGTAGTGACAGGCGCATCTCTAGAGACTTAGACATTTAGTGTAATGCAGTTCTGATGAGCACAAAATGTGGATTCTAACTTAGAGCTCTCAGGTGTCATTCTTCCTCCCTGAGGTTTTGAACAGCTCCTGTGGTATAGCCCAGAGGGTCTCAACCAGGGGTATGGTGCTCCCTAGGGGACATCAGAAAGTTTTAGGGGGGGGTCTACCAAGCAAGGCCAGCATTAAATTTGCTGGGGCTCAGGGCAGAAAGCCAGAGCCCCACCTCATGGGGCTAAAGCCCCATCACCCATGGCTGAAGCCAAAGCCTGAGCAACCTTAGCCTTGTGTACACTATGTTGGGGATCAACACTGCAGTACTGGATCCTCCAGCCATTGATTTATCACATCCACTTAGATTCAATAAATCGATCTCTGCACACTCTCCCGTCAATGCTGGCACTCCACCAGGATGAGTCGAGTAGCCAGCGTCCAGAAGAGAGCTGTCCACACTGACCTCAGTGCACACGAGATGCCACGATGAGTATGTCAATTTCAGCTATGCTATTTGTGTAGCTTGAAGTGATGTAGATCAGATCAATGGCATGTGTTAGTGTAGTATAGCATCATAGGGCCCCTATCAAATGAGGCCTCAGGCAATTGTCCTTCCTTGCTTCTCCCTAACACTGGCCTTGGCTTTTATATGCAGAAAAACGGTTGCGGCAAAGCTGAGCCATGGAGCTTTTTAGCATGGGAGGAAGATGGGCGTGCCACAGAAAGCAAATGGTTGAGTACCCTGGTGTTGCCCATAAGGAGTTATTTGCATCCTCTGAGGAAAAACTCAACACTAGTCTGCAAATGTCTCAGGAAGAGAATTTCCTTGGCACACAGGCACTCAAAAAGCTTAGACCCTAACTAGCGATGAGCACAATATGTAATTTGAAAGAAATGCAGAGAGTCACAATAATGAAAAAATAAATAGAACACTGAGCTTTTTTCCATCTTGAACAAAGGTTCGGTTAGATGGTGAGCAAAGGGTGATTTTTGGTCAATTCATCCTTATAGAAAATGTTAAATACTGCATTGTAGTTTCCCTTGATTGACTGCATTATGTCCAGGTGCAGGACATATGTAAGATGCTCCATTCCTCCAAACCCCCTTGCAACAGTGATGGGCAATAAGACGGGGTGGTTTGCCAGAGTTATCCCCGGGTGGGCTGTCACTGCTTTATTTACTGGAGCCTCCACCGGCATGGTCGCTTGCAGCTGCTATGGGCCACAGATCGCTGATCCTGACAATGGGAGCTGCAGGAAGCACCATGGACCAGGATATTGAGACAGAGAAAGTATAACCCAACAGCCTTAGGCTCCCTAAACTGCTGTCAGCATTGTCAATAGTGACACGCACAGAACATTTACAGGCACTAAGAGAACAGCTCAGTCTCCCCTTTTACTTGGTTCTAGGCATCCCCAATTAGTGCAAATTCTAATGCCAGAGTCTTGGATATGGACAATTGTATACAAAGACCTTCAAACGACAAAGTGTTTTGATCACTACTGACCTGGGCCTTATTGGAACTGGTGACTTGCAGTAGAAATGAATCGCTCTTTACTCCATTCCAAAGCCACTGGGAAAGACAGTCCCAGTGAAACAATTAAAATACAGAGGTTGACCTATCACAAAAATTTCAACTCAGAACGTCTTCTTTTAGCTGGTGTGAAATTACTGTCCTTTAAGAGTCTGAAACTTAATACAGAGATCTTTAGGCTGATGCATAGTTTCCAGGAGACCGTGTTAGGGGAGAAAAATATTTGCTGTTTACCAACAGCTTGGAAGTGTATGCATTTGTTAACTGAAGGAAATTTATAAACTTGGAATCTGGCAAGTGAAACTGGATACAAAAATAAAAAAAGCTTCAAGTGTAGCTATAGAATTGGGCACACTGAAACTGGGAGGAAAAAACCCTAAAGTCTAAAAATAACAAAAACAACAACAATGTTCTTAGCAAAAATCAAAGAACTTTTAGAAAAACTGTGGAAAGTTGTCTGCTTTAAGAAATAAAATTTAAAGAGCAATTGACATTATCAGCTAGTGCCAATTGTAGGACTGGAAGGGACCTTGGGAGGTCTTATAGTCCATTCCCCTACAGTCATGGAAGGACCAAGAGCCATCTACACCGTACCTGACAGATTAAACCTCCAATGATGGAGATTTTATAAGCTCCTAAGGTAATTTATTTTATTGCTTAACCACCCTGATAGTAAAGACATTTTTCCGAATGTCCTACCTAAACCCATTACTTTTCCTATTCTCAGAAGTTAACAAGAACAATTCTTCTCCCTCTTCCTTCTAATAACCTTTTATTTATTTAAAATTGTTATAATGCCCTTTCCCAGTCGTCTCTTCTCCAGACTAAATCAGCTTTTTCAGTCTTCCCTCATAGGTCATGCTTTCTAGGCCTTTAATCATTTTTTTGCTTTTCTCTGGACTTTCTCCAATTTGTCCATATCCTCCCTGAAATGGGGCACAATACTCCAGGTAAGGACTAATCAGTGCAGAGTAGAGTGGAAAGATAACTTCTCATGTCTTTCTTTATTACTCTTGTTATACAGCTCAGAATGAAGTTTTCTTCTTTTTATGCAACAGTGTTACACTGTTGACTCATATTTAGCTTTTGGTCCACTATAACCCCGGCCCCCGCAACCCTTTTCCACAATACTGCTTCCTAGACAGTCATTTCCTGATTGTATGTGAGTGTGCCTTCCTAACTGGGGTACTTTGCATTTTTCCTTCTTGAATTTAATTGTATTTACTTTAGATCAGTTCTCCAGTGAGTCCAGATGATTTTGAATTTTAATCCTCACTTTCAAAGCACTTGCAGTGACTCCAACCTTATATCTTCCACAAATTTTGTAAGCATACTCTATGCCAGTATCCAAATCATTGATGAATAAATCTAGATCAACACAGAAATCAGAACAATCTGTGGTTTCGGGGTTTGAGTCTAGTGAAATGCAGCAGTGGACATTCAATTAGGAACAGACAGCACTGGAAAAGACAGCTTTTATTATAGTCCCTCTGTGAAGGGATACAGTGAACTCATCCCCCTAGCATCCTCTCACAATGATGGGTCCCTTCCAAATCTTTGAACATTAAGCCCCTTTGCTTTCAAAGAACAGTGGCATAGACTCCTATTGGCTTTCATGGGAATTGCGTGGCTAACCCAACAATGCAAATACTTGAAAGTATAGGAGTTAGAATATCAAAATCTAACCTATTAAAATGCATGTGAATTACATAGTTGTCTCACTCCCCTGCCCCTGGACAAAATAGTCAAAGATGTTTAGGCACCTAAATCCCATTGAAGCTGATGAAAGTTAGGTGCCTAATTATATTTGAGGAACAGGACCACAGGAACTAATGGCTCAGCTCTTTGGGTGCATCTACACAGCAGGGTTTAACTCAAAATAAGCTATGGAAATTGAGCTGCATCAATTGCAGAGCTTATTTTGAAATTGGGACCGTCTACAAAGCACTTATTTCGAAATAGAGCACTTTTCCTCCCACTTCCCTTACTCCTCATACAATGAAGGGTTTTAGGAGGTGGAGTAAGAAGTCCTCCAGCTTGACAGTATTTCGACATTATTTCTAAATAATTGCCTGCTGGGTAGACATGGACTAAGTTATTTCAAAATAATGCTAGTAATTTTGAAATAATGTTGCTGTGTAGACATACCTTTACTGAGGCAAAAGATCCATTGATTTCATAGTTTGACAGTGGTCTTAGCAGCAGGCCCATAGTGGTCAATTTGAGTTAGAGCAGACATAGCATGAATATAGCTCAAGGGCCAAAATCAGTGCTTAAAGACTGAACATAGGACGTGGGAGCTTTTGAACCACTATAATGTGAGTACTTCTTAAATCCCCACCTCCAAGCTGAGGTGGGAATATCCAGTTCCCCTTGCCCACTTATGGGCAAGGACCAACATTTGATCCTCATGGCTGTCCCCAAGCTCCTTCCAATACAGAACTGACTTGATTTTATTCCTTCAAACCAATTCTGAATCACAGATCAAGATTCTAGTGGTTTCATTTTGTGTCCTTCTAATTGCACCTGGGAGTAATGCTGTTTAGCCACCTTCATAAAAGTGATGTCAGCTTTGCCCTATATAAATGAACACAACTAGTGGAGTACCCACATATCACCTCATGTGGGGGCAGTGTCTTAGAAATGCCTCTCAGGGCCATAGTATGATTGTTGCTATTTACAGATGCAAATTTCCCCCCCCTTTTTTCTAGTAGTTATCCTCCGATGTCATTGGTTTCAAAACAAAGGTGTGGTGTTTTTTTTAATTGTTGACACAACCACAGTACAGAGTTACTATAACTACGATGGCAACAACCCACTAACTTCAAACCTCTCATGTACTCTGGAGGGGAGAAACAACATTTCCTCAATAAAGTATTGTCTTTAATAAATATATCTGGACAGTTTACAAATTCCTCAGAGACTGAACAGTTAACTGGAACAAGTTCTACACCTGACACATTTTTCTTCAGGGTAACTTGCTTCATTCTGAGTTTTAATGTTTAAATAAACTGCTGCCCAAATCAATATTCTACAAAATCATTCACTCTGGGAAAGTTCTTCAATCCTTTCTTCCTGTTTAATGTCGGTTTTTATGCTACACCATAGCTAACTCCGAATACATTTTACCACTTCCTCATTCACTTTTTCAGCCACTGCTCTCTAGTGTTGGCTTTTGTATTTACAGCTAGTAAGCCCACAGTATTTCATTTTTCATCATCAAGCCTAGTACAGTTGAGAAACTATTCTGTCCTGTTTAGGGATTTTAGGTCATGTCTATATTCTAACAGAGAGTGAAATGTTTGAGCCCAACAGTTGGGACACATCTCCTATTCTTTGCTCACTGACAGTGACTGAAGAGATACTGTGGCTGTTGGTTTTGTTGTGTCTGAAGTAAAGGGAAGGAGTACTGCACTGATCCCAAACTATATTTCATTTTCATTGCCAAGTGAATACAAACCACCCCTCCTATTCTTGTGATTTAAAGGAACTTAAAATGTGTATTAACTGTTTAGAAGTTATTTTCACATGGCTCTATAAAACTCATCATTTACCTCCTCAGAAGCCCATTTGGCTCAATAGGTTATAGGCCCAATTTAGCAAAGAACTTAAGCATGTGGCTTGAGCTAAGCATATGAGTTACTGTTACATAAACAGAAATGGGATTGCTCATGTACCACTGAAGTTTAAAATGTGCTTTAAAGTTAAGAACGTGCATAGATATTTTGCTGAATGTGCAACACAACACGAGGCTACATTGTCTCTGGTTTCCAATTGTATTTCCATCATGTTCAGGCAGCATATAATGATACTTGGCACTTTTTCCAACTAGAGATGTCAAAGAACTTAAAGGACGTGCTGAGTATCTGATGATTAAACTGAGGCAGACAGGTTAAGTGACTTGCTCTTAGTCACAAAACAAGTCAGTGGCTGAGCAAGAAGTAGACTCCAAATCTAGCATCCTTCAATTTTCCATGCCCAAACCATTGCACCATGTCTCAATCTTTCAATAGATACTGTTATTCTTTACTTTCATGTTCACAATGAAGTGAGAAGGAACATATTCATTTACCGAATCATTATTTTGAACCTTCGCTCCCACCTCCTCACAAAGAGAGAGAATAATTTGCCAACTACCTGGAAACAGACACTAGTTTCTTAAAAAAAAAATGTGAGAAGAAAAGCTTTCATCTGAAAGGGTTTCCTTAATGCTCTCCACTGTCTCAAGACCTTATTGATTCAGCTGCAAGCCTAAATTGGTGGATACGAGCATTCAGAGGTAAGCAAGATCAATATCATGCCTTCATTCAAACATCCCTTATACTGTAAGAAGACACATAGCCATGAAAAATTAAGCTGTTGAGGAAGCCTGTTGGAGAAAATATGCCCCTCTGAAAGAGCAGACTGTTTCAAAAAATATAGAGTCAATTAAGAGACGTTATTTGAATATTTTAATATAGCATGTCCCAGCAGCAAATCTTTGAAGTAACGCTATCACTCCAACATTTGAATGTATTTCCCGTGGAGAGGAGATTTTATTTATTCTTGTCAGGAAAGTAATTTAAAAACTCCTTAAAGATAATTTGGGAAACCTGCGTTCATTTTTGTGCTTCAATGTCAAGACGTCATTTCCTCCATCTTACACCAACATTTTTAAAACTAGAGTCTCAAACACCACATTTAGTGACCCATATTAAACAAGTGGCCTCATTCACCAAACTGCCAAGCACCCACCCAGTTCTCTCTGATTTTTGCTGCATCCCAAATTCAGACTAGAACTTCAGGCCAATTATTAAAGAGCATAAACATAGATTTAAGAACTTAATTATAGGCATCAGTTAATAAAAAATTTGGCCACAATAGCTTTATATTTTAGGGCTTATACAGTACAGTTAGCAATGGGCTGTATTAACATAACTGATCTTGATGGAAACAGAAAACGCAAACAACATTCAGCATGGGAAAGTGAGAACATCTAAATATATAACAGTAACATGCACTCTGATGAGTATAGTACCCTGCCCCTGATGTTGAATTGCAAATTTATAAATTGATTGGCTGTAATATGGGTGAGTAATGTGCAATAAATCAGGTTTTTTGCCCATAATGTGGTGAGTAGGGCAGGCTGTTTTAACTCAAGGAGAGGCTGAGGGCATGTCCACATTGCAATATGTGTTCGGGGTTAGTAGAGCTCAAGTTAGCAGACTCAAGGGTTTGTTTACCCCGGGTTTGAACATCCATACTCATTTGTAATCTTTAATTAGGAATTGTTGAATTCTGGGTCCCAACCTAGGGCTCCAGTGTCTACTTGCATTAGATCGGCCCAAGTCCAATCACCCATATCCCACACTTCCTACCACCCTCCCAAAATGTGGCTGCTCTTGTTCTTTATTCATTGTGCAATGTGGAAAAACTTGACTGTCAGGGCACAAAGGTGGCCCCTAGGATACTTCAGGCAGACTTCCAAGTCTAGTGGCCTGCATCCACATTGCAAAACTATGGGGCTTAAACCTGAGCCCTAGATTGACTCAGAATTGGACCCTTCATCCCTATGGGGTCTTGAGTCCCTGGGTCTAAGCACTGTGTTACTGCAATTTGTATATAGATGAAAATGGGTTTGGGTTGGAGCCAGAATTCAAACCCTGGGCTTACACAGCAAGCCATGAGAGTGCATATCAAATTAGAACAGGTCTTTGTAGTTAATGACACAGGCCCAGGAATTGAATCCATGTCTGGAAATGCAACAGCTTTGTGAAAAAACAAAACAAAAAGACTAAGTAACATAGGAAGTTCAGAAAAACAGCTCAGCTGTTGCTACACATTCATCAGAGACCACAAACAGGGAGAAATGGGAGGAGGAGGAGGAGAGAGAAATCTGTAATACAAGCCAATTTTGCTCCAAGAAATCCTGCATTACTCTTGGTTTGTTTTTATTTCTTGCTTTGAAAGCATAAAGAACCCATGTTTATCTCTCTCTCTCTCTCTCCTTCCCCCCTTCCCCAGCCAATTGTGTCACATTGTACCTTGGGATAAATACTCCTTCCCAGGGCCCTGCAGGTTTTCTGATGAGAACCTGCAGTGTGGTATTTGTAGCATTTAGACCAACATGAATACAGCTAAATTCAGCACACAAAGCCAATCCAGGAAAGTGGATTTTCAGGAAAAAGGTGTATAGTGGGAGAGAGGAGGGAAGAATAATTTTAGAACCAACACATCTTTTGAAATTTTTCTTTAAAAAGCACAGCAAAATTATAAGACCCAATTCCTACTACACCTGTGGTCTCTACTTTGAGTATTTTTACTGACTGCAAATTACAACCGCTCTTCTATTTGAGTTTAAAGATTCTGTTCACATACCATATCACTCACTGAGCAGAGGAGGAATATAGAGACACAAGGACATCAGGAAACCCGAGAGCATGTCTGAAAATAGAAAGAACACACATGTGCATGTGATCCAAAGTCTCTAATACAGATTTTTCTGCTAAGAAAAATTAATAATTTTCACAGGCATTTAACAGGCAAAACATTTCTTTATGGCTACGTCTACACTACGTTTCTTGAACAAGAAGCCTTTTGCTCAAGAGTTTTTGCACAAAAACTTCTTCTGCAAGAGCACATCCACACCTTAAAGCACCTCACAAAAGCGATGTGCTTTTGTGCAAGAAAGCGTGTACACTGCATGGATGCTCTTGTGCAAGAAAGCTCTGATGGCCATTCACAGAATGGCCATCAGAGCACCTGTGCTTTTTCCCATAGGGGTTTCTTGCGCAAGAAACCCCTCTGGAGCATCCACACTTGCCTTCTTGCACAATAACAGTAGCGCTAAAAGCAGTTATGCCTCAGAAAAGGAGGTTTACCTACAGCAGAAAAAGCCCTCTGTTCTGCCATTTAACTGCCCATTTGATTGCGCAAGAGCTCATTTGAGGTGTGGATGCTCCGCAGGTTTTTGCACAAAGACCTTGTAGTGTACACATAGCCTATATGTTTTTTAGCTTTGTTGGTGGGTAAAAACTATTTTTCACATTCAAAAATCCAGAGCACCATAGAGGAGGGTATTTGAAAATAAAACATATCAAAAGCAAAGCCAAATGAACTATTTATTTTGACATTTGGAACACAGAATTGCCTGATCTCTGATTGTATTAATATTAATGAAATATTGACTACCAGAACTATGGGGGCCTTTGGGGGACCAAAGTGCTCTTATTCCTCTTTATAGGTACTCAAGTGGGACTTCAGGTTGTTCTAGACTACACAGAGTTACATAATGCAGCTCATGTCAATCTAATTAAGGGTATCTAGACTACAGGATTCCTCCTGCTGCTGTAAGGCCATGTCTATGCTGCTGGCTAAATCGGCTCTGCTGAGATTGCTACAGCGCTCTCCTGTCTATGTCTGTACTCCACTCCCTCAATAGGTGAAAGCTATGTCAATGGGAGAGCATCTCCCATTGACTTAGTGCAGTCTAGACACTGCTGTAAGTCATCCTAAGTTATGTTGACTTCAGTTACGTAAGTTACATGACTAAACTTGCCTAACTTAAATCAACTTACAGCATTTGTCTAGACCAGCCTTAAGTGCCCTACTACACAGACATCATAACTCCACCTCCATGAGAGACGTAAAGCATTTGTCAGTATAGTTAGGACAACTCAGTGTCTCTGTAGACACTGTCCCTTCCATAGGCTGATGGCTGTCTTGTCAATTTCATGGCAGGAGGAACCATGAAATTGACAAGGAAGAGTGTCAGCTAGAGCTCAGCTGAGCTCCTAGCTGGGAGCCAGGGTAAGAAGCCTGGACAGCAGCCTTCCCACTCCACTGTTCCCACCAGGACCTGGGCAGTCTTGTCAATTTCATTGCTCCATGAGCCAGGAAATTGCCAAGATTGCCCTGCTCCTTGCAGAGAGCGGGGGATGGGAGGTAGAGCAGAAGAGAGGACAGAACCACTGGACTCTGCTCCAGCAGCCCTCTGGGAGCCAAGGAGCCTTTAGGACAAGAGCTCCCAGCAGGGAGCTGCCAATGGAGATGAGAGGCCAGGTCCTCAACTCCCCTCACTGTCTCTCTTAGGTTGGTGCAAGAGCTTCTGATGAGGATACACATCACTAACCCAAGGAGAGGAGTGTGCACATGCACCACTGTAGTAACATAAGTCAACTTGCATTTCTAGTGTAGTCATACCTTTAGTAACTAAATACAGGACAAAATGTTACTCCCCGCATAGCTCTTGCTAGTTCCTGAACTTCCTCTGCCATTTCCTTTTCACTCTGGGTACATCTAGACTACAAGCCTCTTTCGAAAGAGGCTTTTTCAAAAGAATCTTTCAAAAAAGTCTCTTTCGAAAGAGAGTGTCTAGATTGCAACCACTTCTTTCGAAAAAGCGAGACACTTTTTCGAAAGAGAGCACCCAGGCAGTCTGGATGCTCTCTTTTGAAAAAGCCCTGTTTGCACTCAAGAATGCCTTTTTTCGAAAGAGCACTTTCAAAAAAAGGCATTCTTCCTCATAAAATGAGGTTTAGTGCAGTCAAAAAAGCCACCACGTTCTTTTGATTTAATTTCGAAAGAATACGGCGGCAGTCTAGATGCAGGGGAAGTTTTTTCAAAACCCTGTAGTCTAGACACACCCTCTGCTAGGAACAGGGCACTATACCTTTAAAGAGTTTGCAAGCCTTCTAGCGGGCTTCACTGTGTTCTTGTGATTTTAGAAGCCACCAGAAACCACTCAGTGCAATAGTATGTACGCTAGGTCTTGCATATTTGAATGCAGTGAGTAAATAGTTACTTGGGAGGGACCTGTATCCATATGGGTTCTCAGTATCACAGTTGTAAAGAGCACTAGTCACAACTCTGCTAGTAAAACCACCATGGAAAGAATGTGGTTGGTGACCAGGCTCATGTACAATTTGATATTATGATGGTACTATTGCCCTTGTCTCATTAAAGCTGTGATTCACTTACTGTATAACTGCAGATGTACCATTAAGTCCCCTGTCATGGGGCGGTTTCTCCTGCACCTTCCGGTGGGCAGGGTAAGACCCCAAGTCCACAAACAAAGTCACTGTCTGGCTCTTTACAACAGGGCCCCTGGCCCACTGGCCCGCGTCAATAAGTACAATCACCGTCTGGCCCTTTAAGACTAAGCCCACTGGCCCGAGTCAACAAGTACTTTGAGACAAGGCCTGTGCCCTTTGAGACAAGGCCCGTGCCAGCAAATCAGGGATATAGCGGGGCCACACCTCTGGTAGGGGAACCCAGGCCTACCCTACTCCACTGGGTCCCAGCCCAGTGCTCTGTGAGTAGCAGGATGGCCCGCCACTCCCTTGGCAGGGAAATCCTACCGAAACGCACCGAGGTTCCCAGGGTGGGAGAGGCTGCTTCCGCTCCTGCCCTGGGCCACTTCCTACCTGGTCCGTCAGGGCCTCTTCCCACGTACTTGCCAGGTTCTCCGCCTTCCCTGGGGCAACTTCTTCTCTGCGGACAACCTCTGCAACGTCCCAGCTAGCCCTGGTGCCTCCACTGGCTTCTCCTGGGGTCGGTGTTGGCTGCTGGTCAGGGGCTCCCCTCCTAGGTCCTTCTCCTCTGGCCACCAGCCCAGACTGAGCCCTTCCCCAGGCTTTTATAGCTGAGCTGCAGCCCGGGCATGCTCAGTAGGTCTGTGGGGGCAGGGGCTCTGCAGCCAGGTAACCCTGGCTGGGCCCTGAGAGTTCAGTGCAGGGCTGCTTCACCTCGTCACATCCCCTAAAATTCATATACTTACTTGGATTGTCTTGAAAATTGGTGAGCTTTGTGTTGCTTGAGGATAGATAGGGGCACTGATAGTTTTATTAACAGATAGTATAAAAAGTCTCAGAAGGGTAGCTGTGTTAATCTGTATTTATAGCTATTGATGTGAAAATGCAGATATCAAAGGTTGGGAAAACTGGTTTTATAGTGCATTAACCAGTTAATATCTTTATTCAAGCCCAGATTAAAAGTGTCATACTTGTAAATGAAATCCAGTTCTGAAGTCTTCCTCCATAAGGGTACATCTACATAGCAGCATTATTTCAGAATAACTCATGTTATTCCAAAATAACATAGGGCATGTCTAAACTATATTCCTCTTTCGAAGGAGGAATGTAAATGAGGCAAATTGAAAGTGCAAATGAAGCGCGGATTTAAATATCCCGCACTTCATTTGCATATTAACGTCTGAGTGCTTTTTCAAAAAAGGGTTTTTTTGAAAGTGAAAGTGCAGTCTAGACAGGGTTCTTTGGGGGGGGGGAACCTTTTTCGAAAGAACCCATACTCCTGAAAAAATGAGTATGGGTTCTTTCAAAAAAGGGTTTTTTTCAAAAGAACCCCATCTAGACTGTGCTCTTGCTTTCGAAAAACCCTTTTTTGAAAAAGCGCTCAGACGTGAATATGCAAATGAAGCATGGATATTTAAATCCATGCTTCATTTGCACTTTTGATTTGCCTCATTTACAGTCCTCTTTCGAAAGAGGAATATAGTCTAGACATAGCCATAGGGTGCATCTATACTACCAGCCTTTATTTCGAAATAATGTTGAGCTGGAGGAGTTCTTATTCAGACCCATGGTAACCTTAATTTCACAAGGAGTAAGAGAAGTTGAAGGAAGAGTGTTCTTCCTTCAACTTCCTGCTGCGTAGACAGCGCCAAAAGCCAAATTAAGCTATTTCGACTTAACCTACACAATTAACATCACTGAAGTCACATCAATAGTTATGAATGAGAGACATCCAGCCTATTTAATTAGCTTTATCAACATAGGTTCAAAAATTGAGAGTTAACTGCTTTTCCTGTTATATATACTTTGGATTCTGTTATTTCCACTCCAACTCATCTGATGAAGTAGGTTTTACCCACAAAAGCTCATGATATAATATATGTGTTAGTCTCTAATTAGGGCATGTCTACACTAGGAAATTATTTTGAAATAACTAGCTTAATTTGACTGTAGCCCTACTTTGTAGACATACCCCAATTGTGTGATAAAATTCCTTTGTAGAAGAATGGTTACTTTTAAATCCATTATGGAATGTACAGAGAGGTTAAAATGTTCCCCATATAAAAAGTAGCCATTCTTCTACAAGGGATTTTTATCACCTGACCTGTAGTCTGAGCTATCCCTGGGTGAAAAACTCACTAGAGACAAGGCACCTAGAATAGATGAGATCACCACTGATGGGGAGATAGCGTGCTGACTTTGCTTCATTTTACCGCCAGTTCAAGGTAAAGTGCCTTATCTTCTTTACTGTGTTTTTTAACCTGGAGATGGCTCGTGCATGCTGGGTACCCAGAGATAAAAACCCTCCCCTTTTAAAAGCAATGATTAGAAGGATACTACATGTGTCTCCAACACTTCTGTGATCATTTTGGGTACATCTACAACACATTATGGGTTAAAAACAAAAACAAACACTGAAAAAGACTGAAGAGCCAAGGTGAGAAAGGAGAGCCAATCTGACACACACCCATCCTGCCAGTGTGGGGGCCGCCCTTAAGCAATGGGAGGCATAATGGGAATTGCTGAGAAGGGGAGTTGTTTTGCTAACATGTTCACCTGGTTTGATAACTTCAATTACAGCTACTCACTGTTATAACACTCATACAAATAAAGGTTGGCAGCAGCCATGTGGACTCAGGTTGTGATTTTTAAAAGGAGTGTTTAGTGCGTAGAGGTGGTGTTATGAAGTTTCCACACAGGAGGAAGCAAGTGAAACTGTCCTTTCTTTAATAAGCTGGTATCACCGAAAGCGGAAAAGCATGTCTCCTGAAAGGATGCTATGCCCCCACTTCCAACCCATTCCCATTAGTGGTGGCTGATCACCTCTTGTACTTTCACTTGTCCCCATTATACCAAAAAAAATGGGCATAGGGCTTTTCTCCTGGGCTATGTCTAGACTACACCTCTCTATCGACAGAGAGATGTAGATTAGACACGTCAAAATTGCTAATGAAGCAGGGATTTAAATATCCCACACTTCATTAGCATAAACATGGCCGCCACTTTTTTTTTCAAAACAGAGCTTTTTCAAAAAAAACCCAGCAGTCTAGATGCAGATCTGTGGAAAATAAACCCTTTTTCAACAGATCCTGTATTCCTCAAAAAATGAGGTTTACAGTATCTGTCAAAAAAGGGTTTATTGTCGAGAGATCCGTGTCTAGATGGCTGTTTTTTTTGGAAAAAGCTCCGTTTCGAAAAAAAGTGGCAGCCATGTTTATGCTAATGAAGCACGGGATATTTAAATCCCTGCTTCATTAGCAATTTTGACGTGCCTAATTTACATCTCTCTGTCAACAGAGAGGTGTAGTCTAGACACAGCCCTGCAGTGCAACAGCTTCCTTTGCTTTCAGGAGACCTGTCTTTGTGCTCTCGGTGATACCAGCTTATTAAAATACCAGAACAAAGCCAGCTTATTAAAGCTCAGGAAGCTTAGGGTGATGCACGCACACACACAGATTTAGCGTCTGCCCCTCAAAAGCTTGGAGAAGACAGAAAGGGATGGTAAACAGAGGCCCAGAGGGGAGCAATGACTTACTCACAAAGCAATGGGAGAGATGGGAATGGACCCACTCTCCTGCCTCTCAATCCACTGCCATGTTCTTGTTCTCCCTTCCATCTGTTTTCTCTCAACCAAACAAAAAACAAATGATGGGGAGCACCATACGGCCACCCAGCTCTCCATACGTCACAATACCTCATACACCACACTCACTGAACCTCTGCATCAGTGTGAGGTAATGAGAAAATGTACCTGAAACCCGCTTAAAGGAAAAACTCTGTAAGGGCGAGGGTAGGATTGGAAACCACTCTGCAGTAGGCTTTGAGTGTCATATTTTGAAACGTCTTTTGTTGAGACTGAAGAGAACTGTCAGGACTTTATAGTTATTTCTCAGGGCTCTCTAATTCATTGCACTTCTTAGTATGTTTTGAAGTTTAAGTACAAGAGTTAAGGACAGAGGATGACATTAGTTTAGTCTGCAGCTCATCTGTCTCATTTTGTATTAAAAATTCACAAGGAAAGGAAATTCAGAATGAAGATCAATAATCCAGGATGTGCTCATATTACATAAACAAATTAAATGCAAAAACGCTATCTTTGGCACTAACTTTGCCATGGAATTTTTTTTTATTGTTTTTTATTTATATTCAAGCCATATTTGCATTATGACTACAAGAAGGCCTCAATTCTCATTAATTTTTTTTCAACACTCAGATCACTTGCAGATTAGGAAACCAAGGGCCAATTTGTACCCTCTGATACATGCATTTGACTTGCATTGACTTCAAAGGGAGGGATTGGATATTTGTGTGCCTGAGAGTATAATTTATAACCGCACTAGGCATATGGTTTACAAACCTGTCAATGCAGTCGGGAGGTAAACTTTACATAGTACATTTGATGACTGTCTTCCAAAATATGGAAAACACCCTTCTCTTCAATTTTTCTGAAACCCAACTCTGGTTGTGCCACGGTGACCAGCTGTGACGTAGTGGAGGTACCTGGCTGGTTTCTATGCTGGCTCTGTGGTAACCCCCAATGGCTGCCATCGGTACCACAGCCCAGAAGGACTGGAGATGAGGCATTATGCAAAGAGGGTGTCTCAACCTGTCTGACCAGCTACCCCCCAAGGAGAGAGACAAAGGAAGGGAAAGGCTGCCTGGCTGGGGCAGGGCTGGAAGAGAGTGGTTAGTTTCTGTCTGAGATCATGGAGGAACCAGCCTAAGCCAGGGGCTGGGATTTAGGGGCCCAGTCTCCCCATCTCAAGGGGGCTGAGGCATCCTAGACCTGCCCTGTAACCAGATTACATCGGTGCTGTGCTGTGCTGTATCCTGGAGAAGGAATAAACTCCTCCATTCTACGGGCTGGTGGAGTCTGTTCGTGCCATTACGGGGTGCAGGAGTCAGGGGACCCCAACGCTCGTCACACTGGTGTCAGGAGTGGATGCACTGCACCCCGTGGATGGAGCATCCAGCGGCAGTGACTAGGCGCAGTAGAAGCAAGAGCCATGGAACCAGGCGTGCTGGAAACAGAGCAAGCGGTTCCTGAGAATCGTGCAGCAGCACTAGACTGGTGAGTCTGCACCGAGGGACCAGCGGGAGATGGCCTATACCCAACTGCTGAAGGCAGAGCTGGTGAAGCTGTGCAGAGAGAGGGGCTTGCCTGTGCGGAGCGCAACCAAGGCCCAGCTGATTGCCCGGCTGGAAGAGAATGACCAGCCACAGGGCTGGGATCCTGTCCCCGTGGGGAACAGCCAGACCCCACTGGGAGCGTGTCAGGCTCGGAGAGGGGCGGAGTGCTGAGGCCGCCAAGAGACCGGACTGCCTCCCAGGAGCACTGCAAGCCGTAGTCCACCCAGGGGGTCCAACCTCGGAGCTGCGGCGGCTAGAAATCCAGCTGCAGATGAAGGAATTGGAAGTCCAGGACAGAGAGCAGCGACAGCATGAGCTGGCCATGGCCGAGCGGAGAAGCGGCAGGGCCCCAACTGCGCCGAGTGCAGATGAGCCCCAAAGGCCCGGGGCGGCCAGATGCTTGGAGAAGCTCGTGGTGGCCCAATTGAAGGACATGGGCGACATAGACGGGTTCCTCAGCTCCTTTGAGAGGGCCTGTGGACTGCAACGGGTCCCCCCAGCTGACTGGCTGCAGGAGCTCATCCCGCACTGAACCAGGAGGCCACCGGGGTGCTCAATCAGCTGGAAGACCTACAGCCAGGGGATTACAACCGAGTCAAGGAGGCCCTGCTGCACAAGTTCGGGCTGACCCCCGAGATGTACAGGAAGAAGTTCCGGGAGGTGCAGAAGGGGCCACGGGAGACCTATGTGGATCTGGCCTCCCGCCTGGCGCAATACTGCCGCAAGTGGGTGTCTGGAGTGGAGCCCAGACTGCAGAGGGCTGCTCAAGCTGATTCATGATGGAGCAGTTCTATGAAGCATGCCCACCCAGTGAGGCTGTGGCTCAAGGACCGAAGACCAGAGACCCCCAGGAGGCCGGAGACTGGCAGATGAGTTCACGGAGAGCCGGTCCGGGTGTGAGCAGGAGTCCCGGAGAGAAAGGGAATCGCACAGAGACCGGATGTCGGCTGAGCGATGGAGAGTCAACTACGAGGCGAGCCCAAGGAACAGGACGTCTGTGCCCCAGAGAACCAGCCAGGGCCTGGACAGAGACAGCCCAAAGCCTAACTTGCCATCGCTGTGGGCAAAAGGCCACAAGAGGGCTCAGTGCACCAGGTCCCATGACCTGGGACTTTCCAGGGTTAACTGGCTGGGGCTGGAGGAAGGGCAGGCTGCCCCAGAGGCAGGGGCTGGCAGGCAAACCTCAGCTCAGAGTGGGGAAGGATGCTCAGTGCAACCTCCTGGGAGGTCTAACCCTCTGGAGGAGGATTCCTCCGTGTACCGGGTGGGGCAGGGGCGACCTCTGCGGGGCGACTGCCTCGTACCCCTGGAGGTGGATGGTAGGAAGGTGACAGGTTTCTGGGACACGGGGCGGAGGTGGCGCTGGCCCGACCCAGCGTAGTGGCCCCAGACCGTATGCTGCCCAACACTCAGCTGACCCTGAGGGCATAGATGGCACCCCATTTAAGGTACCAGTAGCCAGGGTGCATCTGAAATGGGAGGCCAAGGAGGGCCCCAAGGAAGTGGGGTGCACCGCACTTGCCCACCGAGTGCTGATGGGAGGCGACCTAGAGGAGTGGCCAGGCGGACCCCACAGGACCCTGGTCACCCGTAGCCAGAGCCAGCGAGGGGCTGGCAGCCCGGAACTCGAGGAGGTTCCCCAACCGGGGCCCAGGGCCCTGTCCCAGCAGACATGGAGTCGGACCTAGGCCGTGGGAAACACGCCCCTGTCCCAGCCCCAGCCGCTGAATTCCAGGCGGAGGTGCGGGCGGATCCCTCCTTGCAGGCCCTGAGGACCGGGCCGACCTGGGCGCAGCTCAGCCCCTAGGGAGATTGCCAGGAGAAGTTCCAGTGGGAGAGGGGATTTCTGTACCGGGAATGGCTTCCCCGGGAAGGTAGGAGAGTGGGGCTCCAGCGGCAGCTGGTGGTCCCCGCAAGGTATCGCCATAGCTGCTATACCTGGCCCATGACATCCCGTTCTCGGGACACCAGAGATCAGCGCCGCGCGGCTGAGGCTGCTCCAAAACTTCTACTGGCCGGGGATATTTGCGGCCGTGCAGAGGTACTGCCGGTCCTGCGACTCCTGCCAACGGGTGGGAAGGCCCAAGATAGGAAGAAAGCTGCGTTGAGGCCCCTACCCATCATAGAGGAGCCTTTCCAGAAGGTGGCGATGGATATTGTGGGGCCCTTCAACAGAGCGACCCGGACAGGAAGAAATACATCCTGGTGGTGGTGGACTTTGCCACCCGCTACCCGAGGCCGTGGCCCTACCCTCTATTGAGGCAGACACGGTGGCAGGCGCACTGCTGACCATTTTCAGCAGGGTGGGGTTCCCCAGGAGGTTCTCACGGACCAGGGATCCAACTTCATGTCGGCCCTGCTCCGGTGCTTGTGGGAGAAGTGTGGGTCCAGCACACCTGGGCCTCGGCGTATCACCCCAGACCAGCGGGTTGGTGGAGAGGTTCAATGGGACTCTGAAGCAGATGCTAAGGACCTTTATGCACAAACACCCGCAGGACTGGGACAAGTACCTACACCACCTGCTGTTTGCATACAGGAGGTGCCCCAGGAGTCCACGGGGTTCTCACCGTTCGAGCTGTTATATGGGAGGCGAGTGAGGGCCCCTGGACTTACTGAGAGAGCAGTGGGAGGAAGGTCTCCCGGAGAGGGCCGGTTGTGGACTACGTCCTGGCGTTCCGGGAAAGACTTTCCGAGCTCATGGGCCTGGCCAGAGAACCTGAGCAGGGCCCAGAGGAAGCAGAAGGTCTGAAATGCGACCGCAATGCGGGCCGGGCCCTATGCTACCGGGGACCAGGTGATGGTCCTAATTCCCGTGCGGAAGAACAAGCTGCAAGCCGCCTGGGGCGGCCCCTTCAAAGTTGTTAAGCAGCTGAGCGAGGTGAACTACGTGGTGCAGCTGGCCGGGCGGACACGCGGCCAGCGGGTGTATCACGTTAACATGATGAAGCCGTACTGGGACAGGGAGAACTTGGTGCTGGCCGTGTGCAGGCCCTGGGAGGAGCAGGGGGAGGATCCCCTGGTGGGCCTGTTCCCGGGAACCGGAGAGGACTCTTCGCTGGAGTCAATTTCTCTTTCGGACCAGCTCACCCGGCCCAGCAGGCCGAGATCCAAGAGGTGCTGCGCTCCGCCAGCAGCTGTTCTCCGACAAGCCTGGTCTCACCAACCTGGCTGTCCACCGGGTGGAGACGGGCACTCACCCCCGGTGCGCTGCTCCCGTTCAGGGTCACGGGAAAACAGCCCAGGACCTGAGAGAGAGGTCGAGGCCATGTTGGCCCTGGGGTGATCCAGCCGTCCTCCAGCCCCTGGGCCTCCCGTTGTGCTGGTTCCCAAGAAGGGCCAGGTCGATCCGGTTCTGCGTGGACTACCGGAGCTCAACGCCATCTCGGTGTCTGGCGCCTACCCGATGCCAAGGCCCGGCAGGCTCCTGGACAAGCTGGGGAGCTCGTTACCTCACCACCCTGGACCTCACCAAGGGCTACTGGCAGGTGCCGCTAGACCAGGAGGCCAGACTGAAATCGGCTTTCATCACCCGCTGGGGCTCTGGAGTTCCTGGTCCTGCCCTTCGGCCTCAAAGGCGCGGCCACCTTCCAGCGTCTGGTGGACCAGCTGCTGAGGGAATGGAGAACTATGCCCTAGCATACATAGATGATATCTGTATCTTCAGCCAGTCCTGGGAGGACCACGTGGCCCAGGTCAGCCAGGTACTGGATCGGCTGAAGGAGGCTGGGCTGACCGTAAAGGCTGGGAAGTGCAAGGTTGGAATGGCCGAAGTGTCCTACCTGGGCCATAAGGTGGGAGCGGCTGCTTGAAGCCAGAGCCGGCCAAAGTGGGGGCCATCAGAGACTGGCCTGTACCCCAGACCAAGAAGCAGGTCCAGGCTTTCATTGGGATGGCGGGGTACTACCGGAGGTTTGTGCCCAACTTCAGCTCCATCGCTGCCCCAATCACAGAGCTGTGCAGGAAGGGAGGCCCGACAGGGTGATCTGGACAGAGCAGTGCCAGAGGGCTCTCTGTGCACTGAAGGAAGCCCTGGTCAGGGCCCCAGTGTTAGTAAACCCGGACTTTGACAAGCCCTTTATCGTGTTTACTGGCGCCTCGGACACCGGGCTGGGGCGGTGCTGATGCAGGCGGGCGAGAAGAGAGCGTCACCCCATCGTGTACCTGAGCAGGAAACTGCTGCCCGGGAGGCGGAGCTCTGCGACCGTGAGAGGAATGCCTAGCGATGGTGTGGGCCCTGCAAAAGCTGCAGCCGTACCTGTTTGGCGGCGTTTCACGGTGTACACCGACCACTGCCCCTGACCTGGCTGCACCAGATGAAGGGGCCAGCATCGTAAGCTGCTGAGGTGGAGCCTGCTCCTGCAGGACTACGACATGGAAGTGATCCACGTCAAGGGGCGCCAACATCATCGCCGGCGCACTATCCCGTGGCGAGGGCCCGAACTTCCCTAGGTCACGGCGGGTGACCCTGCTCAGTTCGCTCTCGGAGGAGAACTGTGACGTAGTGGAGTACCTGGCTGGTTTCTATGCTGGCTCTGTGGTAACCCCACTGGCTGCCATCGGTACCACAGCCCAGAAGGACTGGAGATGAGGCATTATGCAAGAGGTGTCTCAACCTGTCTGACCAGCTACCCCCAAGGAGAGAGACAAAGGAAGGGAAAGGCTGCCCTGGCTGGGGCAGGGCTGGAAGAGAGTGGGTTAGTTTCTGTCTGGGATCATGGAGGAACCAGCCTAAGCCAGGGGCTGGGATTTAGGGGCCCAGTCTCCCCCATCTCAAGGGGGGCTGAGGCATCCTAGACCTGCCCTGTAACCAGATTACATCGGTGCTGTGCTGTGCTGTATCCTGGAGAAGGAATAAACTCCCTCCATTCTACGGGCTGGTGGAGTCTGTTCGTGCCATTACGGGGGTGCAGGAGTCAGGGGACCCCAACGCGTCGTCACACCAGCCAGGACACAAAAGTCAGAAAAGTAAGACTATACAGGGATGCAATCCCAAATTGAAACCACTGAGGCTTGGCTATGATCTACATTTATCTAGAATATTTTCCATCATGGAGTAGCTTCTCAGAGAATGCCTAGACCCTTGCCCTTACCAATTCAGCCTTGATGTCCGCAATGCAAAGTAACTTGCATAACTATTGTGAGTTGCAGATACCCAAAAAATAATCTCTTACTGCTGGCAGCCAGGGAAAGGTGCATAATGCTCATGTAACTTGCTTCTGTTGGACCATAGCATTCTATATGCAGCTTCTGGATATCCCTCAGGGAAGGCCAAGAAGAATGCAGAGCAGAAGTATATTCTGGATAATAGACATGGGTGACTATAACTATGGATGGATTCTGGAGAAAAAGGACGTATTTTCCTGGATGGCAAATATGAACATCATTTCCAGACATAGCTGTCAGGGATGAGCGGAAAGGGGTCTCAGAGGACCCCCAAGGTTGTATCCCACTTGGTGGGTAAACTTTTAACAAAAACTTCTGAGGGGTAGCTGAGTTAGTCTGTGACTGGAAAAACTTAAAAAAACAACAAATAGTCTAGCAGCACCTTAAAGACTAACAGAACATGTAGATGGTATCATGAGCTTTCATTAATTATTTTTTTCTCTTTTTTTTCTTTCCCCTCCTTCTTTTCCCCCCCGCCTTTCCTTATTTAGTCTTGGATTTGGACTTCAAATACTCCAGTCATCTGAAGAAGTGGGTTGTACCCACGAAGCTCATGATACCATCTACATGCTTTGTTAGTCTTTAAGGTGCTGCTAGACTATTCATTGTTTTTTATGTTTTTAACAAAAAGTTTGGGGTCCCTATCCAGCAGTTCCTCAAAATACCTACCCATTATTGCTATTGCTATTATTTATTTGCAACATGCCAATGGTCTTTTAGGTGCTTTCATATCCATCCAGGTACTCATATGGCTCACCTCACCATGACCTCCTAGCATCTCCCAGGTATACAGATAGAAATGGCTTCTGCCGAAGGAGCAGCATTTCTATCTTACCTGGCTTGAGTCTTAGCCAGCAAGTTGTCATCATGAAGTCCCTGCCACAGCCAGACAATGAGAAAGAAGGAACACTTTCTCCAGCCAAGCTTGCTGAAAGAAAGACATAGTGCTGGATTCCACAAGCATACTAAGGGCATATCAGCCCTCTGTATCTGACATTTCCCACCTCTTTCCCATCCCAGGGGCTGGGCCTCAGAGACACTGAGCAAGGGCCGTAATTAATTACACCTGTCATGGAATCTCTCCAAACAACGAATTAAGCCTTCTCAAAATGACTCCACTGATAATGAGTCAACGTAGGTGAGTGAGCTGCACCTTACAATCAACAGCTGCAAAGGCTGATATTAGATCCAATATTACCAAAAGGGACATCTGGGCCCAATTTTCAAAAGTGCATGTGTGTCTGCATGTGTGTGCAGTTTTAAGTGGGCACAAAAACGCCCCAATTCAAGTTGCAGGTAAGGGTGCCCAAATAGACACGAGCACACAGAACCCTGCCCCCAACCTTGCATGAGCATCATGCTCAATGTGTATGACCATGTACCCTAGGCAAGTATACACCTGAAACAAATAGGTCTGGAGTCTCCGCTCATTGCCATGAACAAAGGCCAAATCTGTTCATTGCCATGAGCAAAAGGTTTCTACATGTCTGGAAAGTTGTTAGGCCATCAGTGCCAACAGAGCTTTTTTTGTAAGAAAAAAGGTGCCGGTACTCTGGGGCAAACTTGTTGAGAAAAAAAACCCCACACTGGGGGCTGAAATGCAGTCACAGACCCTTTAAGAGCTACAGTGCCATGCTGAGAGCACGAAAAGAAACTCACCACACATCCCGAGCAGGCTTCCATCAGGACCCGAGACACCCCAGGAAAACAGGTGCTGGTACGTGCAAGGGAAGTCCCATTCCCTTTCTGTGGGCTGGGAAAATAGGTGACGGTACACTGTTCCGGGCAGTACCATCACAAAAAAAGCACTGAGTGCCAATAGCAAAATCAATGTCTTTAAAATAACCTCTCTGATTTCTTATCAATCATTTTCCGTAGCTGATTTAAATGCCACTTTTACTTCTGTTTCTACACTGCTTACATTTGACTATACTCAGTGGACTGAGACTGTTCGTTTTCACTGTGGCCTATGTCCTTTTCCACTTGGTAGTTCACAAAAATTCGACTTGAGAGCTCTAAGATCTACTTTATACTTTCCAGTGATTTGAGATTGCTCCATGAAGTCTAGTGCTTTAGACTGACTTTGTTGGGAGGCAAAAGGGTGCTCTCTCCTTCTGAGGCACTATTCTTGTCTGTTTAGATTTCCAACACTGCAGGTGACTGCTTAACTGCTTAAATCCCCCAAGTCTTGGTGCTCATTTAAATTTAAAACAATTAATAAAAACATTGCTCTCCATATTCAATTTAGTTCCATTTGACAGAGACCTTTTAAAATCAAATTCCCCTCCCAAGTCGAGCAATCTTCTACATCAACATGCCTTCCCAGAATACATTTTGAGGATCTGGCCATAACCCCAATAAAAACAGCTTCAAAATGAAAGTGCTGACACAACAGTAACTACAACAGGGACTTCTGTAATAACATCTTTTGATAACACCTAAAATGATTGGGTTTAAAGGATGGCGTTATAATGAGAGTGCAGGGTAGTTAGAGCTGCAGGTGGCATTGTTTCCAATCTAAGAGCACAACTGGGTGCAGAAAATGGTGTGTGCTTTGCCTTCCAAACAGTAAATGCTGCGATGCTTTATCTTGCCCTGTTTGGATATGGACAAAGGATAAGTTGAGAAGCAGAGGCTGCATGATGATGAATACGGGGTGGAGATAGACTGACTTCATAATAACAACCATGGAGGATTTCAGATGTTGCCATTTTAAGACAAAACGTATAACATTAAATGCCATCTGCATTGCAATCTCTACATAGAACCATCTCCTTTGGTGTATGCTATGTCATGATGAAGGGGTCTCAAACACAGATGTGTGGACTAGCATTAGCCAAATTCTACCCTTTGTATTCTTACATACATGAAAAGGTATTTGCAGATCTTTACTGAGCAGGCAACATTTGGGCAAAACAATGGTTGTATATTAAAAAACTGTAGACAGATACCATGTCTGCATAGTAGAAAATGTTGAAGTCCAAGGGTTTTGCCCACAGAGAGGTAATCCTGTCTCCTTGTGATGCATGAGAGTACATTTGCATGTTTCCCCTCCAGGCACCTGCTGATGCCCTGGAAAAGGGTGAGAGACAATTTCTGTCATTTCTGTCCCCTTTTTCCATGGGCAAGAGGCAGAAAGTGGGTAGAATCTCAGATGACAATGATTACAAAAGGAGCAACTCACACAAGGAGTAAGGAATGGGTTGTGAAATCCATGGATGGAAAGTGCTGGATCAATGAACAGAAGAGGGCCAAACTATTGGCGTTTGCAAAGTTATTTCTCAGTTTAAAGGAAACAAGGATAGGTTTTATTGTATTGTTTGTAAATACACAGCAGCATAAGCAGAATAGATACCAATATGAATGGAACTAAACTCTCCACTTAGGTTTATGGCTACAGCAGCCTGTTTGGAATCTACCTGGGTATGCACAAGTGATAATCTTCATGCACAGGGCACATTGTGTCTCGTATGTGTATTACAACATTATAATAATAAAGTTGTTTTATGAATCCATGAAGGCCATTTATGGCCCTTGGAAATTGGGACTGGCTCTACATAAGAGTTCAGATAATCTATTTTAACCAAGGTCACGAGAGGCATCTCTGAAATATGGGTGGAAGACGTCACTGTCAGCCTCCAGGTGCATGAGGAACTAACCAACACCCCGTACGTGATGAAAGTACCTACTGTTGAGGAAGTGCAAAAAGCTCCCAAAAAGCCAGGTAAATCACCAGAAAAATCTTGAAGGCCCCCAAATTATCAACTATCTGGAAAACTGAGAACATACCCCAGGATTGCAAAGATGCACCCATAGTTACACTATTCGAAAATAAAAGGCAGCAAATCTGATGATGGCAGCTACTGGTGTAGCTCTCTGCTCTCTAGGTAATATAAACTGCACTCTTAGTTTACTCAATTGGCCCATCGAAATAGTATCAGAGAGGCACCTACCAAAGCCTCAAGGTGGATTTAGATCAGGTCGGAGCACCACAACTGAAATTTTCATTTTGAGACAGATTCGGAAAAATGAACAGAAGAAGGCTTGAAACTGCATGCTGTCGTCAATGATCTAGATAGTATTTGCCACAAGGAGCAGAAAAGGCCTCTGGAAAACTCTAGAAAAGTTTGGCTGCCCCACCAAATTTCTTAACATCATATGCAAATCTCACAAAGACATGATTGGCCAAGTGTTCTCTGATGGTGACCTCTCTGAACCATTCCTCACAACCAATGGGGTTAAAAAAAAAAGGCTGTATGCTTGCACCAGTCTGCTTTGGTCTCTTCTTAGCAGCCATTGTGAACTAAGCAACTAAAAATCTTCTGAAGGGCACCTACATCAGGTAGAGAATTGATGGGAAACTCTTGAGTCTCCAAAGGATTACTGCAAAGACAAAAAGAAATAGTTCTGTGAACTACTTGTAGTCTTCTAAGTAGACCTTAGAGACTAACATTATATATATTAGTATAATGAGCTTTTGTGGGCAAAACCCATCTCATCTGAAGAAGTGATCTTGAGACATCTAATGATCTTGACATCTTGATGATCTTGAAATCTGTGTATAGGGATTTTATACACATGTCCATTGACATATTATCTGAGTGCTTAGTCAGTGTTAGAGTTAAGAAATCAAGACTAACGGTAAGGCCATCTGGGGTCTGATTACCAGACCATGCTGTTCATGAAACCAGATCCAACTAAACTAACTGAACAGGAGGAAACCATAATCTCAAAACTTAAGGCACCATTGGCTTTGAACTACAGCTGTTCTTTCACATTTGGGAAGCTAGAACCTGAATTTCAGGCCCACTCATAACTACTCCATGAGTTAAATCGATGTATTGTATGTGTATAACTTTATTCTCCTCTGAATGTTTAAGAGATTGCAAATAAAAAACTAGCCAATAAAACCAGTTCCATTAGCCCAAGCTTCTTATGCAGCATTGCACTTATCAACTATTCCACTATGCAAAGACCAAAGCTGCACTTGCATACATGCAAAATTTATTCAGGCTCCACTAGAGGGTCAAAAAGCAAACCTTATTTTCATGCCACAGGGACTTGTTTTGCTTAAGGTTCTGTTTGCTAAGTTCTAGCAATTCATTAGCCTTGTTTCTCCCCTGAAATTCAGGAAAAAACAAACTGAAAGCCAAAAGTAGCGTATAAGAATTTGCAACATATTTAATTGTATTTTATGATTAGGGTTTCCAAAAGAGTGGCATTAATTTGTTCACACACCACATACTTCCCGCTCTGCAAGAAACAAAGCTGTTTCTAGATTAAGATCTACTTTAAGGCGGGAGGCTGGATCTTGCACCTTCAGTTATGATATACTGCCACACAACCTTTACACAATATGCATACAGGCATATGGACTACCTGGCTGAAGTGATTTCCTCCTCCCATCTATATTACATAGATTTAAATATATGTTAGCATTACATCTAGCTACCGGTTTATTCCAAACAAACTCTCATTTTGAAAAGACTTGAATAAAATAAGAAATAACACATTGTAGGATTTATATTGTGCTTCGCAGCTTCAAAAAACTGTGCAGACATTCAATATTGAAGCCCCGATCCTGCAAGACCCTTGCTCCTCTGGAACCCACTGAATTCAGTGAAGTTCCAGCTAGCCTCAGGCAGCTACCTGCACTCAGTTCATTGCATGATTATTCTTCACAGCCCTGATATGTAGGTGAAGAAGCATTACCATCCCCAATGTTATAAATGGGGAAACCGAGGCAGAAAGTCATGCATGACTTGTAACAAGGAGTTAGTGACAAAGCCTGGATTGGAATTGAAGGCTTCCTCTTTCCCAGCTGTCAGCTGATTCCTCTAGGGTGCTTCACTATCTAGCTGTATCTGCTTACAAAGTAAACTAGACAGGACCTTTTGGTTCAAAACTGCATCTTAAAAGGAAACATATTTAATGACAGAATAATGGGCCTATTTCCATTTAGAGGAGGAGGAAGATTGAAATAAGAAGATTCCTAAACACCAACAACATTTTGTCAGTTATTTACAATTTTGTCTGTAGATTTTACTATAGCATCACAGAAGGCTATATTTGCAGCAAATATTATAAGTGATCACTGAGCTATACTCCTAACTCATTAGTCCATTTTATTTTGTCCTTTGGAAGAATTCGGAAGACCATTGAAGGGGAAAATAAAAAGATGATCATGCTGCTGAATAAGAACATTTCCTCACAAGATGGACAAATTAAATGTGCATCATCATTTAAAATAGGCACTTGACACAGTAACAATCACATTGGTACCTAACCCAAAAGAATGCTCTGCCCAGCATCAGCAGAGGCTCTTAACCCAGCAAAGACAAAACACTAGTCACTGAGAAAGGTGACTTTTTTTGGACAAACAAGGAAACTTAATGAATTCCCCATTCCACAGACGGCTGTGGTGTATGTTAGCGCACCTGCTGCAACTCACTTCATATCACATTGCGGTTATGAAAAATAGTGTGCTATTTTGGAACCCTCTGGCAGCCAGAGTGAATCACTGAGGGCCCAAAGCTCATTTATCTTGTGTCAGAACTGAAGCCAAATGAGCACCATCTTGTCCAGCAGCTGAAGAATGGGGGGGGGAAAACTCTTTGCGAGTAAAAATAACCAAAGGAGCACACAAGTGCTGCAGAGACAATCTTCTCCTAGTAAGTAATATAAAGGTTTTCACAACTCACTCAAGCTTTTTAGAACATACTTCTTCTCTGCCAAGGAAACTTTTTTCGGGGGTGGGGGGTGGGTAGGAGGAGAGGGAAGAGAAGAAAAAGTTTATTCTAGAATCATACACATCTGTGTAGCTGTAGGTAAAACATCTGGTTAATGCTTATTAGAAATATTTTTAAGAGCTAACTCTTTAATAGCAAGTAATAGGCTGGCACTGAAACGGTGAGATTAGATTTGAGTACACCAGCAATGCTGTGCATAGGTTGAGTGCACCTTCTCTCCCGATAGGGTTCCGGCCTTTTCAGAAATGACCCTGCCGTGGCTCGAAAGACAAGGTGGGTGAGGTGATTTCTTTTATTGGATCAACTTCATTTGGTGAGAGAGACAAGCTTCTGAGTTGCACAGAGCTCTTCTTGAAGGGTACTCAGTGTCACAACTAAATGCAAGGTGGGACAGTTTCACCATCACCAAATCCTACCCTCAGGCCTGTGGTCTATCCTGGAGGCAGTGGGTATGTGCAATGTCTCTCCAACTGTGTTGGGAATAATCATGCCACTGGAGATGTTTGAAGAGGCCTTGTCCTCCCTTCAAGAGCACTCATCTAATAGAGATCAATCCAAACTGAGCTGTCTGGCTGCCTGCACTCCTCCAATCAACAGGACACAGCAGGTATTTGTTTCAAAGGCTATGGCCACACTACAAGGTTATTTCAAAATAATTACTCCCGAAATAACTGTTTTGAAATAGCACGTCCACACTGCAAATCCCCATCGAAACAGCGTGTCCACACTGATTGGAGCCTGAATCACATTTAAAAGCCCCCCAGGCAGGGCATCAGGACTGCAGTCACTCCCTGTAGCTGCTGCCTGAGGCTGAGGCTCATGCTTAAAGGAGCCCCCCTCTAAGGCCCTTCTCCATTGCCTACCTCCTCGAGGGACAGCAAACACCACATCATGTTCTCTGTTTGCCCTTGCGGATGCCACAGCACTCCTACCATGGAGCCGGACCTGCTGCACAGCAGTGTCAGGCTCTTAGACCTGCTGCACCTCCTGGAGCAATTAATGCAGGTCACCCTCATGGCACTGCAGGACCATAAAGGCCAGCTCAGACTGGAGCACCTCCTCACTCTGGCCTGGGCACTCCACCTACCTCACAGTCCACTCCATCCTCCCCAGCACACCATGCACCACCACTTCGAGTGTGGCACACCATTCCGACTGGTGGGACCAGATCATCTTGGAGAGGTGGGATGACCAGCAGGGGCTCCAAAACTTCTGCATGTGGAAGGAGACCTTCCTGGAGCTCTGCGAGTAGCTTGCCCCTGTCCTCTGGTGACAGGGACACTCATGTGCAACCCGCCATACCCCTCCAGAAGTGAGTTGCCATTGCCCTCTGGAAGCTCACAATGCCACACAGCTACCATTATGTTGGGAACCAGTTCGGTGTGGGGAGATGGACCGTCGGGGCCGTGCTTATGCAGGTAAGACTCTCTTGCTGTTGTCCCAAGAGGTCAGTGAACTACTGCAATGGCTTCCCTAGGGAGAGGAGGTGGTGGAATCTCCGTCCCTACAGGTTTTGCAGTCCTGGCTTCACAAACAGAGTAGTTAGGGTTGTTCCTGCTGTGGGAAGAGGCTTGGGCTCAGGGACCTCCAAGGGCTCCTGCAACCCTGTGAATCTTTGTTCTTATGATTTTACAGGTAGTGAGGGCCATTAATGCCATCCTGCTGTGGAGGGTCATCACCCTGGGTGGCGTGGACCCCATCATCACCAGCTTTGCCGCCATGGGCTTACCTAATTGGGAGGGGGGGACATTGATGGCAGCCACATCCCCATTTTGGCCCCTGACCACCAGAGCCTCTTCACGGACATTAACGTTGGGTGGTTGGAGAAGGCACACGATGCCTGTGTCTTTAGGAGCTCCAGCCTGTTCCAGAAGATGCACACCAGCATTTTTTCCCCAACTGCACCATCAGAATTGGGGACGTGGACATGCCCATATGCATTGTGGGTGATGCAGCCTACCCCTTGCTCCCCTGGCTAATGAAGCCCTACCTGGGACACCTGGACCCCACCAAAAAATTGTTCAGTTCCAGGCTCAGCAGGTGCCACATTGTGGTGGAGGGTACCTTCAGCTACCTCAAAGGGAGATTCTAGTGTCTCCTCACCCACCTGGACCTCAGTGACAGGAACATCCCCCAGGTGGTGGTGGTCTGCTATGTTCTCCACAACCTGTGCAAGAACAAGGGGGAGACTTTCTGCCAGGGTGGGGGACAGAGGCTGAGTAGCTCGCAAGGGCTTTGGAGCAGCCATGAACCACTGCCCTCTGGCAAACCCATCGGGGGCTGGGCTCATCAGGGAGGCCCTGAGGGAAAGTTTCAGCCAAGGCCAGCAGTGACACTTTCCCCCGGGCCTCCCCACAAGGGAAGGGAGGGGTGGGAGGAGGAAAGGCACACAGGGAACTCCTCTGTGCACTTCTTGCTCCACTCATCTGAAGAATGTCTATACCTAGACTTTAGCAAGGCATTTGATACAGTCTTGTATGATATTCTTATCAATAAACTAGGCAAATACAACTTAGATGGGGCTTCTATAAAGTGGGTGCATAACTGGCTGGATAAACATTCTCAGAGAGTAGTTATTAACGGTTCACAATCCTGCTGGAAGGGCATAACAAGTGGGGTTCCGCAGGGGTCTATTTTGGGACCAGTTCTGTTCAATATCTTCATCAACAATTTAGATATCGGCATAGAGGGTACGCTTTTTAAGTTTTCAGATGATACCAATCTGGGAGGGGTTGCAACTGCTTTGGAGGATAGGGTTATCATTCAAAATGGTCTGGACAAATTGGAGAAATGGTCTGAGGTAAACACAAGAAGTCATTCTTCCACTCTACTCTGCACTGGTTAGGCCTCAGTTGGAGTATTGTGTCCAGTTCTGGGCAACACATTTCAAGAAAGATGTGTAGAAATTGGAGAAGGTCCAAAGAAGAACAACAAGAATGATTAAAGGTCTAGAGAATATGACCTATGAAAAAAGACTGAAAGAATTGGGCTTGTTTAGTTTGGAAAAGAGAAGATTGAGAAGGGACATGATAGCGGTTTTCAGGTATCTAAAAGGGTGTCACAAGGAGGAGAAAGAAAAAATTTTCTTCCTGGCCTCTGAGGATAGGACAAGAAGCAATGGGCTTCAACTGCAGCAAGGAAGGTTTAGATTGCACATTAGGAAAAAGTTCCTAACTGTCAGGGTGGTTAAACACTGGAATAAATTGCCTAGGGAGGTTGTGGAATCTTCATCTCTGGAGATATTTAAGAGTAGGTTAGATAAATGTCCATGAGGGATGGTCTAGACAGTACTGGGCAGGGGACTGGACTCAATGACCTCTCAAGGTTCCTTCCAGTCCTAAGCAGCACAGAGTAGAGCAGAAGAATGACTTCTTGTGTCTTACTCACAACATACCTGTTAATGCATCCTAGAATCATGTTTGCTTTTTTTGCAACAGCGTCACACTGTTGACTCATATTTAGCTTGTGGTCCACTATAACCCCTAAATCCCTTTCTGCCATACTCCTTCCTAGATAGTTGCTTCCCATTCTGTATGTGTGAAACTGATTGTTCCTTCCTAAGTGGAGCACTTTGCATTTGTCCTTATTAAACTTCATCCTGTTTACCTCAGACCATTTCTATGAAGTGGTACCACGAAAGCTCATGGTACTATATATATATATATATTGTTAATTTCTAAGATGCTACAGGACCAGTCATTTTTTTAAAAGTTTTTTTTAAGTTACCGACTAATATGTCTACCCCTCCGAGACTGATCTAAACTTAGCATATTCTACACTACAGTAGAAGGTTAACGTAAGGTACGCAACTCTGTCTATGTGAATAATGAAGCTGGAACTGATGTACCTTAAGTTGAGTTACCATGGGATATACACCATGGGGGTTCTATGGGAGAAACTCTCCCATCAACTTACCTTACACTTCTCCTCAACTGGGGTACAGTAAGGGGCTCGACTGCGGAGCGATCTTCAGTCAGTTTGGTGGTTCTTCACTAGGCTTGCTAAACAGACTGCTGGTGAATCGATTTCAGAGAATGGACCTCTACTGTAATGTAGACATAGCCTTAGTCTGAATTATGCATAAATGTGTTTCAGTTTCTAGTTACTCTGCAAATGACACACAGGGCTATGGCTGTTCAGTGGGAATCAGCTGTGCATTTAAACACTTGAATGTTTTACTGCAACTTAACTTTTCCTTTTTTTAAACAATGTGAAAGATTTTTGTCTGGGAACATGTTAATATTTAGTTAGCCATCTTCTAAGTTTGTCAGGTGTCTATATCTACAGCACGCCAGGTGTCTATTTCTATTGTTTGTGACCTTTCCTCTAGTTGTAATTACACTTTAATTGCTAAACAGCCAACAGGGTCATTTTTGTGTGCCACCTTAACTGACTTTTCTCAAACTACTTTTTAATATTATAATATAATATGTTAATAATTAACAGACTTTTGCAGATGTATTAAACTGGTTTACTATGTGATCCATGTAGGATAGTTACACCTATAAAGCACTTTCAGTAAAATCTGAGCATAGCTGTGATTTTTTTCCAGCCATCTTTCAGCAAAAGTATTCTCCTTACAGTTTCTAGCAGTAGCTAGATTAAAATAAATCAGTCAGTGCCTTTGGCTTTAAGTACATCTAAGGGATCCAACGGTATAAGGTCACCTTCAGTAGCCATAATTCAGGATGCTTCCTGTACTAATGGTCATGCGTTGAGTACAAGAGAAGAAAAAATATGGAGCTTGTGCCATGAAGTTGTTATACAAACAAAAAGTTAATACTTTCAAATCCATTGTGAATACAGTTTAAATCAAGGTATTGCTGGGACATAATTTTAACTGGATTCATCATTTAGCTTACAAACAAGTATTGACCTTCAATCAATACCTTTAGAGCCTCTCCATCTCCCACTGCAATGGATAGAAACACTGCCAATGCTTTCAAGTTTTTTATTAGCTTTAATTATTCATTATTCATAGTTTTATACCACCAACATTAACCATTTGTCATACCAAATTCTGAAGTGATGATAGCTAGTAAGTTCAACAGTTTCTATCAATTCCAGTTCTATTATCTATACAATTTTATTGCACTAAAGGGAGGTCCACAAGCTTGAAGAAATGGTCTCAAAAGTAACAATGCAGTATCTATAGGACAAGTGCTGTAGTGCCGTAAATCATTGTTTACAAACAAAAAATAATGAAAACTGAGTTATGTCTTGGTAAGCACCACAGTAAATCCTAGCTTGATAACTCAGAGGATTTCTTTGATAGATTCTTGATTCACTGAATTGCTTTTGTGCAGTTGTCCTCCATGAAATCAAGGTGAGCGTGACATATTTGTATTTATGGCTGATGAACACGACAAGCTGTCTCAGGGCTCTCAACTCTCTTAGAAAATAAGGAGAAAAGCCATTCAGACAACTTTGGTGTCCACAAAGGCCTGCTTCCAGCAATAGAAGGGCTGTATACTGAACTGGATTAAAAAAAAAAACAGGTATAAAATTGAAAGATCATGAAGACCCTTCTTCAACACAGTGATCAGATTGGAATGGGAGCATATGCTCCCTTAGCCACAGAGATATCACTACAAATGCACAAACCTGAGCCAACATCTGACCGATACCCATTCCCCAGTTTGGGTTCCTATCTGCTTAGGTATTCTCACTCTGCCCAGTCTACCCATCTGTCATCAAGCAGTGAAACAGGAAATCTGCAGATGACAAGATATCATTGTGGTTAGTCAAGACTGGAGAAGCGTGAGTAACTTTAGAGGAACCTACCCAAGCTAGGTGAACGGTGAATGTGGTGGCATGAAATTCAGTGTTGGCGTAATATGCAGAAAAAAAATGCTTCTTGGAGTAATCTGAATTACTCAGGCACCTTACTGGGCTCTAAATTAAGTGTAGTTCCTCAGGAAAAGAATTGGGTACAACTATGGACACCTCAGTGAAGACCCCTGCTCATCCTGCAGCAGGGGTCAAAAAGGTAAACAAAGTTAATATACATAAGGAAGATGACAAAATACAGTAAAACTCCAATAGTCCAGCATCCAATAGTCCGGCACTCCTGATAGTCCAGCATCAAAATGGCAAGATCCTAGTGAGTGAGCTTCGGCAAAAAAATGAGTCACAAGGTAACAGCGGCAGCAGCTGAACTGAGCAAAAAGGGTAAAAAAGGCTTACAAAAACTAAAACATTACGGTATACTGTATACAGTATGTATAATAAAAAGGGTTAAGAACACTTTATATACAGTATATAATGTATACAGTATATATATAACCTGCTTATAGTACCTCCTGATAGTCCGGCATATCTGATAATCCGGCACCACCTAAATCCCCGTAGGTTCCGGATTATCGGAAGTCTACTGTATCCTGGAAAATATTCTAATGCCACCATATAAATCAAAGAGATGCCATCACCTGGAATATTGTGTTCCGTTCCAAAGGATTTACCCACTTAGCTGAGAGAAAGGAGAGACAACAGTGAGAATGATCTAAGATTAGAAAACTCAAACATGGGCTGGAAAGTAATGATTATGTGAGGGGATGTAGTAAAAGTACACAAAATAATAAATAGCATAGACAAAACATGGTAGGAACTTTTATTATATAAGAATGAAAAGAATGAGGAAATGTTCAATGAAAAGGAAAGTTGACAACTTCTAAACAGATATAAGGAAATACTTTCTTATATAACTCACAATTAAGCTCTGGAATGCACTGCTAAAAAATGGAGGCTGAGTTTAGCTCAATTCAAGGAGGGATAAAGAATATCCATATTGAAAATCAAGACTTTTTTATCTGATATAAACCTGCCTACTTCAATGTACACACCAACCTCTACCTGATGGGGCTAGGAAGTAACTTTCCTATTGAGCAGTACTCCGCAAATGTCTGAACAGTTTCTTGCATCATTCTGTGAAACTACTGTGCCATTTTGAGAGACAATATATTGGTCTGATCCAAAAAGTGACACACGCTGTGTGATGCAAGTTTTAATTCTGGTTCTGCCAGAAATTTCCTCTATTACTTGATTCTCTCTGAGCCTCCAGTTTTGCAATCCCTACCTCACAGGGATGTACTAAGAATCATTTCAGCCATGTCTGTAAGATGCAGATCAGCAAAGTGCCACAGAGAAGCTTACAAATAAAATACAAAAGATGGGGTGCACCATGTGAGCAGTTCCAGATACGTAGGGCTGATATAGGCAGCATATCTGAATCTGGATGACAAGCAGTGGCGGCCCGTCAATACAGGCGAACTAGGCGGTCGCCTAGGGCACCAAGATAAATGGCCGTTGAGGGCTTTGGAGGCGGGGGCGCCAATTGTGCGCCGATCGCACGTTTCGCCTAGGGCACCAGTTGCCGGCAGCTCGTCTAGGGCCACTCCTGATGACAAGTACCTCCCAGCACAGCATGAAAGTGTAAACAGACCTGTAGCCTTAGAGGAGCACTTGTGCTGAAGGGGGTTATTTATTTAGGCAGCATCTCAATGCTATTCAATGTGATTTTTCCCCCCGCAGAGGAGTAAATCCCCTCAAAAACAAGAGGAATGTTAAGTCACCAGGACTAGACCTGATAAATGTCCGTAGTCATTTATTTGATAATGCTCTACATGGAGACGGAGCTCTGCTTTAGATGTAGTTCTCTCCACCATAGGCTGTCCTTGAGCCAATGTTCCAAAATATCTTTGCATGTGGATCAAGTGCAGACTATGTCACTCTGAGGTCAACATCTCTCTAATGCCAATGATTAATTATCAAGCAGCTGAAGATTAAATTCAAGTACCAAAATTACATCCCAACAGTACAGTGAAAGTGATTCTACCACATAATTTTAAAATAATTTGCAATTTTCTCTTCTTAACCCATCACACATAACAGACTTACAAACATTTTTCTTGGAAAAGGCCCAAATCAGTCCATGTGTCTATTCCAATTTCTGACCTCCCATCCCCCTAATTTAAAAAACAACAACGGATTTTCAATTAATGTAACTTCATTTTAACTACAACCTCACCTTCAGGCTAGAGAATAGGGATCACCTCTTATGTCAAAGTATCTTTGTACAAGAGCTTCATTGATTGAAAAAAAGGAGTCTCTTGGAATCATTTCTCAATTTGCTGTGGTACCAGCAGAGGGAGCACAAAACAAGACTTAAAACACTAATTCCTCAGTTATGAAGAGATCATTTAGTTTTGAGTGAGCATTTTCATATTTCAGATGGCTGTTTTAACCCAGTAATTTTGACCCAGGTAGTATTTGAACTTAAAATCAGAGTCTTTTACATCTGTAATAATATGAGCTAAGCAAGCAAGTAGAATGCCACACAAATCTAGACGGGTTTGTGCATGAATGTTGCATTGCCCCCATTCTGAAACCACTGTAGGCAGGACAATCACAGTCTGAGGGCCGCTTTAACTTACACGGTCTGATACCAGCAGAAGGGTTCTGTGCAGCAAATGCTGGCAACATGCATCTAGGCTATGGAGAAGAAGTTGGTGCTATAGCAGTAGAGTATCTCAGTTTGGGGGAGGGTTATCTCCCTAGGGACAGCAAAAAGTGGTGGTATGAACATCCCTTGATGGGTGTGGTGTAGGGAAGTCATACTGCACTGGACCTATGTTTTCAAATGTATTTTTTCTAGTATAATTGCATTTGGAAATTTACATTCCAATCAGGAAATGCAACACAGTGATGGTTTCCCTACCTGGATATATTAATACAGAGTTAACTTGTTTCTACTTAAATTCTCAGCTGAAATTAACTAAGACACAGCTATTATTATTATTATTTATTATTATTATTAGCATTGCAGTCACATCTAGGAGCCCTGGTCACAGGCCAGTACTCGAATGCATTAGGCACGGAACAAAAAGAATAAAAACACACAGAACAAATACAGTCCATGATAAAGAACACACAAGAAACAATAGCTGGAGACAGATAGGGAAGTACAAGGAACTGAGACAACATTGGTCAGTGTGACAGACAGTGGTCTCAGCACACCAGGGGCCTAACAGTTGTCAAGTATTTTGTAGGCATCACAGTTTAAGGCAGGATTTGCTGGAGGATAATGAAGTTACTTTGCAGAGATAGACAAGGAGTTTTTTTAGCATCAGTGGAAGCAAAAGAAGCACAAAGGACCATGTCTGAAAGTTGAACAAGTGGGAGGTGGAGGCTGGCATCATGGATGGCTTGAAGGTAGGAGTTGGCATTTTTAGTAGTGAATGAATAAGACAGGTATGGGTTTTGAAGGACCTTGATAGTGAAAAGGTGTAGCTTAATGTGTCATGCTAAAGAGGAGGGTTGCAGGGTTGACCTGATGGGGAACAGGCTAGGAGAATGACCTTTGTGAATAGATGTAATTGTAATAATTCTGAATAGATGTAAGCTGGATAAGGTAGCATTTGTCAAGGGCTGACAAAATGCTGTTTGCAATAATCGAGATGTGAGGTCACAAGACTCTGGATGAGAGTTTTAGCTATGTGAGTACATAGGAGAGGATGCATCTTAAAAATGTTATGCCAAGATAATCTGCAAGATTTAGACACAGCCTGAATGTGAGGATCTAGATAAAGGTGCACTGTGAAGACACCAGGCTACAGGCCTTAAAAAAAAAAAAAAAATAGAGATGAGGAGAAGAGAACAGGAGCTCTGCATTAGCTTGCTCTGACAGGCATCCACAAAAGAGATGTCAAAGATACAGTCTGAAAATCTACTTTGGACAGAAGGAGACACCATAGGAGTAAAGAAGTAGATTTGTCAGTTGTCAAAATAGAGATAGTATTTCAATTTGTATTTGCATTCAAGATTATGCAGAAATACGGTGCATTTGATAAGACCCAGTAGGAGTATACTTCATGACCATTCCTGACATTCGTCAATTCATCCACTTAAATGTGGCCAACCAACATGCAGATACTTTGATAACAAACTTTACTAAATTATGCTTAAGGAATGTAGTGGAACTTCCACAATTACTAGACCTTTTTGAGAGAATACTCAATATGCCTTTAGAAATAATCTGTCCACATGTTTCAAAATCATACAGAGGGGGAAAACCCACAAAGAATTTCCACCATCACCACCTCTAGCAGAAGGCCTATTATCAATGGCATTGTCAAGCTTGCTCTATCTAGAGGTGATTATGCTACAGTAATTGGTGTCTAATCTACCTCTTTGGAGTGCCATCATGTTTTCTTGGTGTCATTCTTAGCTGAACTGCGTGAAAAAATAATATTCTCACATGAAAATGTTTATCCTTTCCTTGTGGACTGTTTCACAGCCCTACAATTAAATGTGCACGACATACCTATGAAGCAGGAATATTGCATATTGAAACACAAACAAAATTTGGTTTGATGTCAGGTACAGCAAAAGACTTTCACTAGTCTCTATTATAGTCCCTTAATATCTACTCTTCAATCCAGAAAGCAGCTTTTATTTTTATTACTTAATATCCACAGCCCAAAAACTAATTCTGGGGTAATCGTGCAAGCTTAATCTTTTAATTGTCAAACAAGATGCTCTCTATGGCTATGTCTACGCTGGCGGGTTCTTGCGCAATAACATCTTGCGCAAGAGTTCCTGCACAAGAGCGCTTGCGCAAGAGAGCGTCCACACTGGCCCGAAGCGCAGCGCAAGAATGCTGAGTTCTTGTGCAAGAAAGCGTCCACACTGTCAGGACGCCCTTACGTAAAAACTTGGCCCCGGAACCACTTCACCCATGTCAAAAGGTCACCAGCGGCATCTGTGGGCGTGCGCGCTGGACCCCCACTGGGAAACGCGCTTAAAGGGACCCCTGGATGGCCATTTCCCTGTGGCTGCATGCTTAGGCACCTCTTGGAGGGACTGAGAGCCAGAGCCACGTCTGCCACCTCAGTCCCTGGCAAGTGCCCCTGGGCACCCTCGCCCCTCCCCCCACCCCCACCCCCGTTACAGCCATGGAGCCGGAGGAGGACCCTGGCCAGCAGTGTCCCCTCACGGCCATCATCGAGGCCTTGGAGCAGCTGCACCAGGGAGCCACGCTGCTCCAGCGGGAGCTGGAGACCGGGCAGCACCTGCAGGCTCTCATCATTGATGCCGTCAGAATGCCGGTCTGCATTGTGGGGGTTGTGGCCTACCCCCCTGATGGCCTGACTCATGCAGCCATACACAGGCCGACTGGACCACAGCCAGGCCGCCTTCAATGCCCACCTGGACCAGGCCCGCAACCCCGTCGAGTGCACCTTCGGGTGCCTGAGGGCACGCTTCAGGTGCCTCCTGACCCGCCTGGACATGGGGGTGCAGCACATCCTGGAGGTCATCTCAGCATGCTGTGTGCTGCACAATATTATTGAGGGGAAGGTAGAGGCCTTCCTCCTGGGGTGGATGGCAGGTGAGGGCCAGGCCTACCAGCAGCCTCAGACGGCTGCCACCTGGCAGGCCAACCGCGATGGGGTGCGGATCCGGGAAGCCCTCCGGGTGCTGCTGGACCAGGCCCCACAGTAGGCCACACCTACACCTCTGACCACAGGGCTCCCCCCATACTCCCACTTCCCACTCCCATCACCACCCCTTCCTGCCACCCTTCCCTCACCTCCCAATAAATATCATGCACTGAGTTAACATAACACACTTTTATTTACAAGGGGGAAGGGGGTGAACTATGGGGAGGGTGGAGGAGAGGGCTCTTAACTGGGAGGGTCTCATAGGTGGGAGGGGAGGCCTCTCCCATCCCCACGGATGCGAGGCTGCCAGGGCCCCTCGTGCTGGGTCGGGGCAGGCTGCACCAGCAGGTGCTGAGATTGGGGGGTCCCCAGGATGGGGCATGGGCAGGGCAGGGGGGAAGCAGGGGGAGGGCTGGGCACAACAGGGAGGGCAGCGGGGCGGGGGGGACTGCCTGCGCTGTGCTGTGGCACAGGGCCCATGCACTCTGCAATTGTGCCCAGGAGGGTGCACACGCGCGGTCGCAGCACTCCGCATACCTGCCCCACACCCGCTCCCGCCACTCCTGGTCTGCACGGATCTTCGCTGTGAGTGAGCACTCAATGCGCTCAATCACGCAGACGTGGCGGAGGAGGAGGTGGTGGCGGTCCTGGGAGTGCTGCGATGGGCCCTGGCTTCTTGGTGCCAGCTGGATGGGGCTGGAAGGTCCCTTGCCGGGTAGGGGGTCCCGCTGCAGGGGAAGCAGATGACAGTGAGATGGTCATGAGCCCTGTCCCATGGTGTTCTGGGTGCCCCATGCCCTCCTTCCAGCACCTCACGTGCCATGATGCCTGGGGACAGGTGTGGCCGGCATGGGGGGGGGCCAGCAGGGGGAGGCCCGAGGTGGTCTGGGGGGGGCGCATGTGTTGGGGGGGGCCTGTTGTGCCTTTCTCTGGGGCAGCTACTTTGTCCCATAGGTGGCCATGGATGCGTGCTGTGTGCAGCACCCTTTGGGCCGTGTGGGGTCAGGCCTGCGCCCTTGGAGCTGGGCTGCTCTTGGCTGGACCCACTCCCCGCCCCCGGGATGGGTGTGCGTGACTCCTGGGGTTCCAGGCGTGTGCTGGGGCTGGCTGCCGCATCCGTGTGCCATTCAGTCTGGCTGCACGAGGTTGCACGTGCTGCATGCCGCTGCGCAGCGTGCAGCCAGGCTGTGCCATGTGGCACTCCCTCTCCCCCACCCTGTGGTCCCCCTGCCCCCTGCACACTTGCAAGTGGCAGCTGCAACACTCACCAGAAGATCTCTCACCAGCCTCCGAGAAGGCCTGGGACACATCCTGGCTGCTGGGCCAGGCTGGTGGGGTCTGGCTGCCATCCTTCGCCTCCTGCTCCTCCTCCTCAGTGGACCGGTTGCCCTCCTCCTCCTCCTCCTCGTCCGGTTCCATCGGCCGGACCACTGGGGTGGCCACCACTGCGTCCACCCTGGCCTGCAGGGTGTCGGCCCCCATATCCCCCAGGATAGTGTGCAGGCTTTGGTAGTGGGGGCAAGCAGGGGTTCCTCCGCCCCTAAGCTCGCTGGCCCGCACGTACCTGAGCCACAGGTCTTTCACCTTGACCCGGACCTGTTACAGGGTCCAGGCCAGGTGTCCCTCTGCGGCCAGAGCCTGGGCCATCCGGGCGAAGATGTCCGCATTGCACCTCCAGGACTTGCTTCTTGTTCTATCCTCAGAGGCCAAGATGAACAAGTTTTCTCCCTCCTCCTTATGATACCCTTTTAGATACCTGAAAACTGCTATCATGTCCCCCCTCAATCTTCTCTTTTTTAAACTAAACAAGCCCAATTCTTTCAGCCTTCCTTCAGAGGTCATGTTCTCTAGACCTTTAATCATTCTTGTTGCTCTTCTCTGGACCCTCTCCAATTTCTCCACATCCTTCTTGAAATGTGGTACTCAGAACTGGACACAATACTCCAACTGAGGCCTAACCAGCGCAGAGTAGAGCGGAAGAATGACTTCTCGTGTCTTGCTCATAACACACCTGTTAATGCATCCTAGAATCATGTTTGCTTTTTTTGCAACAGCATCACACTGCTGACTCATATTCAGCTTGTGGTCCACTATAACCCCTAGATACCTTTCTGCCGTACTCCTTCCTAGACAGTCGCTTCCCATTCTGTGTGCGTGAAACTGATTGTTCCTTCCTAAGTGGAGCACTTTGTATTTCTCTTTATTAAACTTCATCCTGTTTACCTCAGACCATTTCTCCAATTTGTCCAGATCATTTTGAATTATGACCCTATCCTCCAGTTTAGTCGCAACTCCTCCCAGCTTGGTATCATCTGCAAACTTAATAAGTGTACTTTCTATGCCAATATCTAAATCGTTGATGAAGATATTGAACAGAGCCAGTCCCAAAACAGACCCCTGCGGAACCCCACTTGTTATATCTTTCCAGCAGGATTGTGAACCATTAATAACTACTCTCTGAGTACGGTTATCCAGCCAGTTATGCACCCACTTTATAGTAGCCCCATCTAAGTTGTATTTGCGTAGTTTATTGGTAAGAATATCATGCAAGACCATATCAAACACCTTACTAAAGTCTAGGCATACCACATCCACCGCTTCTCCCTTATCCACAAGACTCGTTATCCTATCAAAGAAAGCTATCAGATTGGTTTGACATGATTTGTTCTTTACAAATCCATGCTGGCTGTTCCCTATCACCTTGCCACCTTCCAAGTGTTTACAGATGATTTCCTTAATTACTTGCTCCATTATCTTCCTGGCACAGAAGTTAAACTAACTGGTCTGTAGTTTCCTGGGTTGTTCTTATTTCCCTTTTTATAGATGGGCACTATATTTGCCCTTTTCCAGTCTTCTGGAATCTCTCCTGTCTCGCATGATTTTCCAAAGATGATAGCTAGAGGCTCAGATACCTCCTCTATCAGCTCCTTGAGTATTCTAGGATGCATTTCATCAGGCCCTGGTGACTTGCAGGCATCTAACTTTTCTAGGTGATTTTTAACTTGTTCTTTTTTTATTTTATCTTCTAAGCCTACCCCATTCCCACTAGCATTCACTATGTTAGGCATTCCTTCAGACTTCTCGGTGAAGACCGAAACAAAGAAGTCATTAAGCATCTCTGCCATTTCCAAGTTTCCTGTTACTGTTTCTCCCTCCTCACTGACCAGTGGGCCTACCCTATCCTTGGTCTTCCTCTTGCTTCTAATGTATTTATAAAAAGTCTTCTTGTTTCCCTTTATTCCTGTAGCTAGTTTGAGCTCATTTTGTGCCTTTGCCTTTCTAATCCTGCGCCTGCATTCCTGTGTTGTTTGCCTATATTCATCCTTTGTAATTTGTCCTACTTTCCATTTTTTATAGGACTCCTTTTTTATTTTTAGATCATGCAAGATCTCGTGGTTAAGCCAAGGCGGTCTTTTGCCATATTTTCTATCTTTCTGACACAGCGGAATAGCTTGCTTTTGGGCCCTTAATAATGTCCCTTTGAAAAACTGCCAACTCTCCTCAGCTGTTTTTCCCCTCAGTCTTGATTCCCATGGGACCTTCCCATCAGCTCTCTGAGCTTACCAAAATCCGCCTTCCTGAAATCCATTGTCTCTATTTTGCCATTCTCCCTTCTACCCTTCCTTAGAATTGTGAACTCTATGATTTCATGATCACTTTCACCCAACCTGCCTTCCACTTTCAAATTCTCAACCAGTTCCTCCCTATTTGTTAGGATCAAATCTAGAACAGCTTTCCCCCGGTAGCTTTTTCAACCTTCTGAAATAAAAAGTTGTCTCCAATGCAGTCCAAGAACTTATTGGATAGTCTGTGCCCCGCTGTGTTATTTTCCCAACATATATCTGGATATTGAAGTCCCCCATCACCACCAAATCTTGGGCTTTGGATGATATTGTTAGCTGTTTAAAAAAAGCCTGATCCACTTCTTACACCTGGGTAGGTGGCCTGTAGTAGACTCCAAGCATGACATCACCCTTGCTTTTAACCCCTGTTAACCTAACCCAGAGACTCTCAACAAGGGCTTACACTTGTTAGAAAAGAGCGTAGCTCTTGCTCACGAAGCCCTGTCTTCCGACGCCGTACTGTAAATCTTCTTGCTCAAAAGCGGGCGGGCAGTGTGGACACTCTGTGGAAGAACAGCCGTTCTTGCACAAGAACCCGCCAGTGTAGACATAGCCTATGTGTGCACTCAGAGGAATAAAGTCATTGCATTGGAAAGTATTGAGCCACATTTAAAGAGTAATCAGAGGTTATCAAGGCTCTACCTGTTAATATTTTCATTTGACATGGAGCTCAGTCCAAAGTAATATCTTAGCTCAGTCCATAGTAATATCTTAGCATGGGTTTTTGTAGCTTGCTGTTTGCACATTTGGTCAACACTCCAAAGAGGAAAAAAACAAAACATTTTGTTACTAACATACTCCAGCTCTTTCATATGCAAATGTCAGGCAGCTGTAGCCCCTAGGGCAGTGGCTCCCAACCTGTGGTCCATGACCCCTAGTGGTCTGCAATGGTACTGCAGTGGGTCCATGGAATGTTTAAAAATGAGGATCAGGCCCAACACGGTGGGCCCAATCCTTACTTTTCTTTTCCTTTTCTTTTTTTTTTTCCTCCACAAGGGAGGAGGGTCTGTGAAATTTTAATAGATTGAAAAGGGGTCCATTTGCTCGAAGACATTGAGAACCACTGCCCTAGGGGACGTACAGAACCAATGAAACAACATTGGAATGAGCTGGTCATTAGAGTCATGCCTTGATCAAGTGAGAAAACTAAACTGTTTCAACTTTTATTTAGGTATGTTTTAGGAATGCCTATGTTACTTTATGCTCAGGTCATCTGTTCTGATTAGTTAGAGACTCTTTAGCGAGGCAAAGGCTATGCACTGTCCTCCTTTCACCACAGAACAGGAAATACTACGGTTGTCACAAGAATGCTCATCAGGCAAAGATGAATCTGCTAATGGTTCACAAGCACTATTCCTTCTCATCAGAGAATGAGGTTATAATCACACTATAAAAATTATTAATTAAGTTTTAACATCCCAGTGATTTAAAACAAAATCCTGCTTTGCAGGTAGGGAAACAGAGGCACAAATAAGTTACATGACTTCACACTGGGCATTTGTGATGGACCCAGGACAGCAACCTGAAATCCAAACTCCCAATTCCACACTTTAATCAAAGAGATTCAACCAACATCTGACTGCTGTTCTCTATTGGTTCGTTAGTATTTGTGAGGCTGGGGTAGGAGAGGGTCAGGGAGCCTGTTGCGTGTTGTTTAGAAGTTTGCCTGCAATTGTCTCCTACAGGAAGGCTGGCTTTCCAACAGATTTTAATTCTAAACATCTGCTGGATGTACTTCTTCTGCCAAATAAATGTCACATCAGGAAGGTCACTTACATAGTGCTAACATCTTAATAAGTCATTCTTTTTCCATTTGGCTCAATGCTTTAATACTTGGAGACAGTTTGAAGTTTTCCACATTATTAGCAAGCAGCTTGCTCAAAAACTGTAGATGTGAAGGTTACATTGAATATGTCCTTATACTTTCTGATAGAGTTTATTTGCAGTATTCCAAAGCATTCTAAGGAAGCTCACTCCTCATTAATCTAAGTTTGGAGTCTGAAAAATCCCACATGAGAGGGCTTTTCTCCCTTGCTTATGCACAATTTCTCGCCCTCTACTTTCATTTTAACTTGGTGACTGTATTACTTAACTCTCTAACTACTTAATGTAGTACATGTCTACACAGCAAGCCCGTTATTTCAAAATAATTTTGAAATAATGGGCTTCTTACTCTGACTTCTGTAACACTCGTTTCATTAGGAGTAAGGGAAGTGGAAGAAAGAGTGTTCTTCCTTCGACTTCCTGCAGCGTAGACAGTGCCAAAAGCTAAGTTAAGGTATTTTGACTTCAGCTACGCAATTAATGTAGCTGAAGTTGCGTATCTTAACTCAACTTCAGCCGGCAGTGTAGACATACCCCTAAAACATTTGAGGAGACAGACTGTGATAGGCCTTTTGGGATACAGATTTGGTAGTAAAGGAAAATATATTTCTGCTTCCAACTCATTTCTGGTCTTTTATAATGTACTTTCTAACATTAACTTCACTTTTAACATTCTGTACCAACAGAAATAGAATAAATATATGGTTCTGTGGCCATACACACTATCACACACACAGCCTGTGTTGAAATCTGATCTATGGATAGGCTATATTCTCAATGGCAGGAAAATACTTCAGATTAAATTACAACAGAGTGATCCATGACAAATGGAGTGAAGAATTTGGCAGTCAGCTTTATCAGACTGGCTCTATGTAGATTTTGCAACCCTGCCCTGGTTGCTGCACAGGGTTTTATGAGAGCACAGACAAGAAATTTCAACAACTTCATGTGCCAAGTAAAATTGTGGTGTGGTGAGAATGTAAAGCAGTTACAGCGCCTTGTCTGATGAGATTGTACACAACTCCCTCTCCATAGGTAACACTGGAAGAACTTAACTAAACCCCCATGCAGAGTAAAGCTGTGGTAATTACTCAGTCAGCAATTCAAGGGAGAATCTGGGTGCTTGGGCTTAACTGTATCATGACAGTGTCATATTTCACTGAATAGACTAAAACAAAAAACAGGACTATGTAGCACTTTAAAGACTAACAAGATGGTTTATTAGGTGATGAGCTTTCGTGGGCCAGACCCACTTCCTCAGATCAAATTGTGGGTCTGAGGAAGTGGGTCTGGCCCACGAAAGCTCATCACCTAATAAACCATATTGTTAGTCTTTAAAGTGCCACATAGTCCTGTTCTTTGTTTCAGCTAAACTAGACTAACACGGCTACATCTCTATTACTATTCTACATGAATAGACTAATCAGCTTTCTACAGAAAAGCAATTTGATCCTTAAAAATGTACTGTTTGGGTATGTCTACACTAGCCCCCTAGATCGATCTAGGGAGGCTAATGAGGGCGACCGAAATTGCAAATGAAGTGCAGGATTTAAATAGCCCGCTGATTTACATGTTCGGCGGTCGCCATTTTAGAAATTGACTAGCCCGAGTAACTGCTCAGCGGCAGTGAAGCGGGATTCGAAATAAAGCCTAACTCGAATTAGCTGGTAAACCTCATTGCAGGAGGAATACCAGCTAATTCAAGTTAGGGCTTTATTTCGAATCTGCTTTCACCGCACGCTGCAGACGCGGCAGTTACTTTGGGCTAGTCAATTTCTAAAATGGCGACGTCGAACATGCAAATCAAGCGCGGATATTTAAATCCTGCGTTTCATTTGCAATTTCGGTCACCCTCATTAGCCTCCCTAGATCGATCTAGGGGGCTATTATAGACATAACCTTTGGGAAAATAAATGGATTAAAATGGCTCAGAGAATGTCTGAGTATTAGGGCCAGATATTAAAAGATATTTAGGCACTGCTGCACTCACTTCTCAATGCATAACTGATTTAGGAGCCTAAATCTCATTTTCAAAAAATGAGATTTAGACACTTGAGTCTAAATTCCACTCAGTGGGATTTAGGCTCGTAAGTGCCTAAATCTATTTTGAAAGTGGAATATAGGCTCCTAAATCAGTTAGATGTTGTGATACTAAGAGCGTCAGCCTTAAAAATCAAATAGATTTAAAAACCTAGTCCTCAATCTTTAAACAGGGCTTAGGACAATAGACAGATTTTTACAGAAAAATACAGGACACAGCCCTGCCATCAGCTATGTGTTCCAAACTTGTTGACTTTGGAGTGAGTTCTACAAGTGTAGGAGACCAAAAGAAATAGCCTTTCTCCCACCTGTCTTCTGCCTTAACTACTCTGTATGTCTTTACATTAAAGCAAGACTATAAAGTAGAGTAAGTACCTGTATATTGAGCACAGTATCACTTTTGGGCCACTAATGAAAAATAGTGCAGTGTTTTGTTTGTTTTGTTTGAAGGACACTAAAATTCATGTCAATTCTTTTATTTACTTTCTCCTTGCTGCCTTAAAATGTATGTTGAGTCTAATTTTTTTAGCATAATTGATCTAAACAATGAACCATTGCACTTTGTAATTCATTACTTTGAAAAATGCTTTCTATTTTTATTTAGCTTTTTAAGGTTAAAATGATAGAATGCAAAGGCTATTGATAGTACAGGGACAAAGCAAAAGGTTAATTGCTGAAGATGCAGAAAGGGAAGGGAAGCAAAAACAAAAGTAAGTTTTCCAAAATGCATATGCATGCAGTCCTTTGGAGAAAAAAAGGATTTTTACTCCCATAAATGTAATCAGAATATAAATGAAAAATGTGTAATATGTTTGCTATTATGTTAAGTACAAGGAATGCCAAGCTGGACTTACATTGCTGGAAAGGTTTAATTCTTTGTTTTGGAAGAAGTGAAAAGAAAGATCAAATACATTGTTAATTTATTTTTATTTATAAAATAAGCACTTTGTTCATTTCAATGTAATCAGCTAAAATGGATAACATGGCCAATGGCACTGAGGTTATAGTATTAGCTACTCTGCTAGGGTTCTGGAAATTATGTTTAAGCTTCCAACCATGCTGCTTCTCAAAGACTTCCCCAAACGAAATGTGCAATTTTGGACAGTAAAATGCAGTTTAAGCTAATAAAAGTTTTTTCTGCGAGAATATGTGTTTGGGCTGAAACACAATAATCATTCCACCCAGCCTCCCAGTCGGGTACCAGCCCACATGAGGTTTGTCTAGTGTAACTAAAGAAGGAGCTTATTTTAAAGCTGTTTGAAAGTAACATCTACTTTATCATTATTTAACCAGTGCTCATTATTTAGGTGTCTAAAGCATCGATGGCCTGATTTACATTGTAATGAAGTCCAGTTCACCCTGGGGTCATCTCCTGTAATACCTGTTTAGTTTGTCCCTTTTGTAGCAAGTCTCTTTTTTACCGACCTCACTAGAGAACCGATTTAATACCTAGGAGCACTTTTGCTACAAATTGTTAGGCCATTTAATATTTTCAATAATTAAAAGTTAGTGGTTTCGGGAGGGGGGGGGCGTTAATTTCTTAGCCTGCCATCATGTCATGTCTTGGAATTATAGAGTAGTTGTGTAAAAAAAAAAGGTGTATTGTAATAATATATATCCATTATGATGCAACTGGGTCATAGGCTAGTCTATTCACATGTGCATCATTGTGAAATCTGAGTTCATCCGCCCTGTATGCTAAACTCCTACTGAAGTTGCAGAGTTGTGCATATACAACAAGGGTAAAAGACAGTACAAAAATAAAGTGGCAGCATCAACTGAAGTTCCCTGTTTTCCTGGGTTTGTCAAGGCTTTAATGTTATTTGACAGTTTTTCATACAATATTTATTATGGCTGCAATTTTTCCCATTAACATATTTTTAGCTGAAAAATGTCACTTTTTCTGTATTAAATATACAAGCCTGTGACATTTTAAGTGAGCTTATCCTCAGTAGAGTGTTTTTGTTCTAACTTTTTGTTTTTCTAAGATGCTGCTCACATCCTCTTATGGTTTTCCTTTGATGTCTATAGACTCCCTATATTTGGGGCAAACGTGGTGCAATGATTCTCCACATGGTAGAATTTACAGGTAGGACTCCAGTCAAACCACTGTTGTTCAAATTAAAAGCGAATAGAAAGAATTATTTAGTAACATCAAAGTTAGAACAAGTCACTTAACAAGAAATGGGCCAGAGCTTATATCTTTGGGCAGCCTAGATTCTCTTTGATGCATCAGCATTTTGAATTAGCAGGTGCAACATGTGCAGTGTATACAGCAAATTGGTTAATTTTCTGCTTGATAAGCTTAGGTATGTTAGCATTCAGTCACCTTGCAGTTTATCAAGTGACTGGAGAGAACTCATCACTTACCAAACTACATATGATCTATACTGCAAGCAGCAAAGGAAAAAAAAGTCATGAGAAGTCTTTCTGAAGTCTCCAAAAGGCAATTTCCCCCAACTATTTTTTTCTTTCCTGTCACTTTTTTTTAAATAGTCAACTCATATAAACTGAAGTTTGTATCTGCTCATCTAGAGCTCCTGCCATGCATCAAAATTGAAAACATAATTTTCATGCCTTCTACATGAACTGAATTGTTGTTATTATCCAGTTTTCCAGATGTGAAAATCTGTCATCTCTGTCAAGTTCCATGCATCTAAATTTGTATTTCAGCAACCTGGCTTACAGGTCTGAAATCACGCTGTGCATCTAAAAGAAAAAGATAATTTCTTTCCCTCCTACAATGAATGCCCAATTGTTATGATTCCAGTCTCCAATATGAATTTGTCACTATTATTTCTGAATAGTACATGTAATGCATCTAATATGCTGAGTAGCCTAGAATTCCTTACTTAATCTTTACTCTTTGCCTAAATTAAAAGTACATGTTATATATTATTTTAATCATTAGTGTAGCATGGGTGGACCATTCACAAAAAATTACGTTTCCTCATTAAAACATGTTTGTTTGTGAACGTTCGTAGAAAGGGAGGAAATTCTAATAAAATTTACAATACATTGACAATTTCACATGGAAATGTTTATAATTAATAAAATGACCATATTGCAGTGGCACTTGATGGTTGGAAAACAGTCATGCAAATATAAAAAGCCAACTTTAAAAATAGCTGAAGCTTCTGCCTCAACATATGAACACTTTTCAGAATAGAGTTGGGATTGTTGGTTTTTTTGGTAACCTGGTGTTCTAATGAGTTTATTGTGTGCCCCTGGGCACTGTCATTAATATTTACTCTGAGCAAAGAAACAGCTTTACTCTACTCAGTTTGTGTACGTCTACACAGCAACATTATTTCAAAATAACTTAGTCTGTGTCTACACAGCAGGAAGTTATTTTAAAATGTCAAAATACTGTCAAGCTGGAGGACTTCTCACTCCAACTTCTGTAACTCTCATTGTACGAGGAGGAAGAGTGCTCTATTTCGAAATAAGTGCTGTGTAGATGCTCCCAATTTAAAAATAAGCTGCGCAATTAACGTAGATCAATTTGCATAGCTTATTTCAAGTTAAGCCCTGCTGTGTAGATGCACCCTTTCTCTAATTACTCTAAATATTGTTCATCACACAGTGAACACCTACTCAGGGATGCATTTTTCCCTTGTGAACAAAATACAAATTCTACTTAATACAACAATACATATTGAATAAACATTGTAGTGTGACAAATACCCAATTTGAATCATATGTAAACAGGGGAACTCCAAAGTATCCCAAGCAAAAGTTCTTGGGAAAACATACAAAAAAGCAGAATGTGTCTTTAAGGTCCAATGGTGTCTCATAAAGAGTAAGTTTGAGATATATGAACAGCTGTCTACAATCACACTCTGGATCACACCATACACTAAAAAGCCAAGTCACCTCCCAAATGGTTGCTTTTGTCTACAGCTTACCCCAGGCTTTTCCACTACTTTGAATTTCTGCTGATGAGAGAGCTCTGTGTGTCTCTTTCACTAATACATGTTGATTCAATACAGCATATTACTTCACCCTATTACTTGTCTCATACCCTGGGACCACCAAAGCTTCAACAACAACACTGCATTCAAAGATATGACGGGGCAAGTTGGGAAATAGGGATGTAATTTGTCACACATTAAATTGTCATGTCCTACTATGGCAAAATCTTGTTCAAATGTTATGCTGTAAAGTAGTATGGCCTCTTACATTAGCAATTAACTCAGAATATTTGCTGAAGGATTGTTATTCAACTCATAGGACTACAAAATATTTTTAAAGGAAGTGAAATTGCCCTTTGTTATTCAAAGAGACAGTTCCTTAAAAGATTTGTAAAAAGTATATTCCTTTTAAAAATAATAGTATGTTGCTTCTTATGAACATCTTAACTCATATAACTGAGGCTGCTGTCCTCTACTGATGGGACTGGTCTGAGAAGACTTGTATTCTATTCCCAGCAATCTGATTTGGTCACAACTCTTCTCCTCTATCTCCCCCTTCACCTGACTTGGCTATTTAGCCTGCAAGTTCTTTATAAGAAAGGACTGTTTCTTCCTGCGTGTTAGTTCAGCACCTAATGCAATCTTTGGGTATAACTAGAATACAAATAACAACAATGAAAATAAAGATAATATGGGAAGAAATGTATGTCTAATCTGGAGGAACACCCAATTTTATAAATAAGCCATACATGAGACTACTAAGGAGGTTCTGGGAGGAAGAAGGGTGAGGTGGTGTTCAGGACTTGGTTTTTGCAAAGCGTTTGCATGGCTTTATTGGATTACTTTTTTGGTTCCCATATTTTATGTTACTATGTATAGTTTTGATTCATACAGTCTTTTAAGTTGCCTTGCAGAGATGCATAACTATTTTTGTTTAATAAAAGTTGAGCAAGTACATTTTACTGAAAGAAAAATATTCCAAGTGCCCTTTCCTAGTACTTCATTATTTTGGCATATAAATAAATGCAGGGTCTGATTTTGCTATTCTGATTTAATGTTGATTAATCCTTCACTCCAGGAGCAGTCCTGATGAAATCAACCTCAGGGTGCTCGATATAAACCCTTATACAAGCTATATAAAGCCAGTACCACACCCTTACAAAGAAAAAAAATGAAGTACTATCCCTGTTATGTTATGGTGGTAGTATTCAAAGACCAGAAATACAAGCATGCTCCATTGTGGAGAGGTATTATACAATCATACTATACAATCATACTAGCTTTAAAGTTAACTATTTGCATAATACATGTCCAGTCAATGATTTTAAAGCAAGGCTATTCAAAACTGTTTGTTTGGGGCCCACGGGGCAGTTTAGGTTTACGCGGTGGGAGCCAAAACAAAAAAGTAGTCAATGTAATGGTCTTCTGTTGATATGCATTTTAGTAGTTAAATTCCTGGACTGTCATTGCTCATTAAAAGTGCTGTCATATGGGTGGAAATCGGGTAAATATTGCATTTTATTAATATCGGCAGAACTGACTTAAATGGGGGCCTGTGTGTTGTGTAGTCTTGCCTTAATCTTTGTATTCATGCCCGTCAGTGTGAAAGCAGCTATTTGTATATATTTGCATATATATTTGCATGTATATGCAACCACACTTAAGTTGCAGCCCTCAGCATGTGCTGTGAGTTTCATTGTGGCCCCCGGAGCTTCCAAAGTTTAGTAGCCCTGTTTTAAAGAGTGCCATTAATTTCAGGATCACTTAATATAATTTTACATTAATTATTCGTATAGACAAGGACAGGTGACCAAAACCCAGAGGTAAGTCAAATATGTAAACCTGAGGGATCATAGAATCATAGAATACTAGAATTCTAGATTACATAGAATACTAGAAGGAGCCTTGAGAGGTCATCGAGTCCAGTCCCCTGCCCTCATGGTAGGACCAAGCACAAATCTAGATCATCCCTGACAGACGTCTATCTAGCCTGTTCTTAAATATCTCCAGTGATGGAGTTTCCACAATCTCCCTAGGCAATTTATTCCAGTGTTTAACTACCCTGACCATTAGGAAATTTTTCCTAATGTCTAACCTAAACCTCCCTTGCTGCAATTAAAGCCCATCGCTTCTTGTCCTATCTTCAGAGGCCAAGGAGAACAATTTTTCTCCCTCCTCCTTGTAACACCTTTTTAGAAAACTGCTATCATGTCCCCTTTCAGTCTTCTCTTTTCTAAAGTAAACTAGCCCAATTCTTTCAGCCATGTGAGATGATATCAAATGCCTTACTGAAGTCTGGGTATACCATATCCACCGCTTCTTTACAAATCCATGCTGGCTGTTACCTATTACCTTATTATCTTCCAGATGTTTGCAGATGAATTCCTTAATTACCTGCTCCATTATCTTTCCTGGCGCAGAAGTTAAATTGACGGGTCTGTAGTTTCCTGGGTTGTTCTTATTTCCCTTTTTATAGATGGGCACTAGATTTGCCCTTTTCCAGTCTTCTGGAATTTCTCCTGACATCCATAATTTTTCAAAGATGAAAGGCTCAGTTACCTCTTCTATCAATTCCTTGATAGGATGCATTTCATCAGGCCCTGCTGACTTGAAAACATCTAACTTTTCTAAGTAATTTTTAACTTGTTCTTTTTTTTAATTTTAACATCTAAACCTACCCCATTCCCACTAGTATTCACTATGTTAGGCATTCCGTCACCATCAAACTTCTTGATGAAAACTGAAACAAAGAAGTTATTAAACACCTCTGCCATTTCCAAGTTTCAGATTGTAATTATTAACGATTTTATATCTGCCTCAAAAATGTTTAGGGAATATCCTAAAGAAAAGTATACACAAAACCCACAAACACAATTGCTTGGTTTGTATTTATTTCTTGATTTCAGGAACCATTATAGAAAATCTATGAACACAAAATCTGTCCAGTTGCCATTCTGTATGGCATGTTGCCAGAGGATGCAAAAAGGCAGGAACGAAATGTAGTTTGGAATGAGTAAATGTCATCTTTACTGTTTAAAAGCAGAGTTCATATTATATAGAACCAGAACATCCTTCCCTTTAAGTGGCCAATCCTGTAAATCGCTGAGCATCCTCAAGGCATGTTAGCTTTAGAGAGAGCAGAGGCGCATCAGAACCGATATTCAACACATGGCCAGATTTGGGCCAAGCGAACAGCTGTCATATGAAAACCTTAGATTTGTCCTGAGTAGATTTTATTTATTATCACTTGGAGAAAGAGATACAGCTTTCAGTTTATGTGTATTTAAAAGAAAAAAAACATTTATTGAATTGTGTCTATTGCTGTGGATGTAAACACAGCAGTAGACACAGTTAGGAAACATGAAATGGCACAGGCATGTCTAAAGAGAAAGCCATGTATATAGGGAAAAACCCAAAGAGTACATGGTTGTGCCTGTTGCATGGACGTACCTATGTATAACCCAGTGGTTTTCAAACTATGGATCGTGACCCAGTTCCTTATCACGGAACCTCAGGCACTGGGTCTCATTGCTGCAGGGTGACCAGTGGGATGCTAAGGTGGCTTCCTGCCTGTCCTGGCACCATAGACAGTGTTGCACCCCAGAAGCAGCCAACAGCAGGCCTGGTTCCTAGGCTCTGTGCCCTGCTCCTCCCTGAGCACTAGCTCCCACATTCCCATTGGCTGGGAACCTGCTGCTGGCTGCTTCTGGGGCGCAGCATGTCTGCATTGTGAGGGGAGGCAGGAAGCTGCCTTAGCACCTCTGCTGTACCGCTGACCAGGAGCCACTTGAGATAAGATCCTCCTGCCTCATCCCAGAGCCTACACTTTAATCAAATTATGTTGGGTCACAGGCATCAACAATTTTCGTCAACTGAGTCATGAGAAAAAAAGATTAAAAACCACTGGTGTAACCCACACTAGTTGTGAAGGACTCTTAGTTCCCTCTTGAGGAGCTCAAAAGTTTATTCATCTGCTCTAGAGAAAGAAACTGCAGAACTTGCCTTCATATGCAAATTTGACGCATTTAACCAAGGTTTGAACAAAGACATGAATTGGATGGGCCATTATATTCAACATCCAAATGACATCAAAAGCTAAGTATGGGGCACTTACAGCTCACTCTATTAGCCTCATTTAGCATGGACACTTTAATTGACAACGGTTTTTTCCCCTTTCCCTTCCCATCTCCCCTCTTTTTCTGCTGTTTATTTGTATCTCTGGACCCCTTGCTCCATTCACCTGTGCATTGTGCCCACGAAAGCTCATGATACCATCTACATTTTCTGTTAGTCTCTAAGGCTACGTCTACACTGCCCCTTTTTTGCAGACGAGGCAATGCAAATGAAGCGCTCATTAGCAAAGCAATAATCTCTTCTGATGCTTTTTGCACAAAAGGTTTTTGTGCCAAAACTAGCAGTGTAGATGGATCTGTTTTGTGCAAAAAAACCCTTTTGCGCAAGATCCTTATGCCTCAAAAAAGGAGGTATACAGATCTTGTGCACAGGAGCAGCCTGAGGCCAGCTGAGGCAGTTGGCGCCCCAGGCAGGCGGTGCAATTGGCGTCCCCGCCTGTACGGCCGTCAATGGCCGTGACGTCATCACGGGGCACCCCAGCACCCCGTGACGTCATCATCGGGTGCTTGGGCCAGTGGCGCTCTAGGCAACTGCCTAGTTCGCCTAGGCTCACGGGCCGCCCCTGTTTGTGCAAAAGGGTTTTTGTGCAAAACGGACCCGTCTACACTGCTTGTTTTTGTGCAAAAATCTCTTGCACAAAAAGCCTCAGGCAGAGATTATGCAAATGAAGTGTGAGAAGTTGCTAATGAGTGCTTCATTAGCATACTCTCTGCCGGCAAAAGAGGCAGTGTAAATGTAGCCTAAGATGTTGCAGGGCCATTCATTGTTTTTTAAGTTTTAACAGACAGTGAGTTAATGGATCCGGTCCTTTAGTCAAATAATTGAAACTAGTGCTTTCAGATCCAGAGGTCCTGTGTTAAATGACCCAAGATTGTTACATGTCGAAGGAGGCAGAACAAAAATAAAGCAGGTGGGATAAATGGAACCATGTTAATGGGAAGCAGAGTGAAAGAGCCTGTGAAAAGCTGTAAAAATCCAACTATAAATAGGTAGATTTAATTTGCCCCAACCACCATTAAAGCTTTTAACCCTCATTCTCTATATTCTGCTGAACAGTGAGGTTAACTGTAATACCACCATCTGGTGCCTCCTGCTAATACAACAGTCCATGCATGCATGCACAGTGTCGACATTTATTTGTTTTTGCTACAATAATGCTCACAGTAAGCTAGAAGTGACGCATACCTAGCACATAGTTCCAGGTCCCCAACAAGCTTACTTTGCTTTGGCCAATAAAGAAATAAACAAGGTTAACTGAAAAATAGGTTCAAGTACTTCCTCTCAATTTATTTACAATTTACAAATTTACAAAAAAAAAGGAGAATTTACAAATACAGATTTTCCTGACAATTCCTTATCTCTGCAACTCCATATAGGTTCATAGTATCAAATTGCTACATCATCCTCCAAACAATTTATATTTGATATATATATTACACAAACAGATGCATGCATATGTTGAAACTTAAGAAATCTTTAAGTACCTGAACAGATCAATTGCCTCACCTATATTTCTCCCAGTTCTAACTCAAATTTTAAAAGCCTACTGTGTTTATAAATTTGAAGAGAATACAGTTTTTCTGGAGCTGCCTCCATGTTAAACTTCTATTTTAATATTTTTATGACCCCTTCAATGTTCCCTTTGGCTCAAATGCTCTGTGAGGTCTCCATTTACAGGGGGATTTGAGGGTGGGGCCCATGGGCAATTGCACATTTCAGGCTAACTGATTGAGGTAATAGAGATTTTAAAATGGATGACATTTACCCTCTGCTAAAACTTATTTCAAAGCTTTTTATTTGGAAATTTCTATTTGTCTAGAAATGTTTATTTGTCCAGGCTCATTAAGCTGAGTGAGTTTAATATTTGGATTGTTCGAAAGGTTAACCTCAAAACCTCCCATCACGTGGCTGGAGATGCCCATTTCATCTGTGGTCTAGGGATGTTTTGCTATTTGGCAAAACTTCCATCAGGAGAGGTACAAAGCTGAATATCCCAAATACAGAGCCACATCATTACAGAGATAAGTAAGTGGGCAGGCCTAATTTGGGGCATGTCCAGTAAAAAAGACTTTGCAGAGATACCTAGGTTTCTGAATAAGTGAAGCCATGGCCTTTGGTCTGTAAGATCTATCTTACAGAATCCAGGAGAACTGGCAATATTTTAAAGAAGCCTTATTAAAGGCACAGGAAGAAACCATCCCGATGCGCAGCAAGAAAAGCAAATATGGTAGGCGACCAGATTGGCTTACTGGGGACATCCATGGTGAGCTTAAACACAAAAAGGAAGCTTACAAGAAGTGGAAACTTGGACTGATGACTAGGGAGGAGTATAAATATATTGCTCAAGAATGCAGGGGAGTTATCAGGAAGGTGAAAGCGCAATTGGAATTGCAGCTGGCAAGTGATGTGAAGGGTAACAAGAAAGGTTTCTACAGGCATGTTAGCAATAAGAGGGTGATCAGAGAGGGTGTGGGGCCCTTACTGGATGAGGGAGGTAACCTAGTGACACATGATGTGGGAAAAGCTGAAGTACTCAATGCTTTCTTTGCCTCTCTCTTCATGGACAAGGTCAGCTCCCAGACAAATGCACTAGGCAACGCAGTATGGGAAGGAGGTGGACAGCCCTTGGTGGGGGAAAGAACAAGTTAGGAACTATTTAGAAAAGCTAAACATACACAAATCCATAGGCCCAGATTTAATGCATCCGAGGGTACTGAGGGAATTGGCAAATGTCATTGCAGAGCCTTTGGCCATTATCTCTGAAAACTCGTGGAGATTGGGAGAGATCCCAGATCATTGGAAAAAGGCAAATGTAGTGCCCATCTTTAAAAAAGGGAAGAAGGACAATCCAGGGAACTACAGACCGGTCAGCCTTACCTCAGTCCCCAGAAAAATCATGGAGGGGATCCTCAAGGAATCCATTCTGAAGCACTTGGAAGAGGGGAAGGTGATCAGGAATAGTCAACATGGATTCATGAAGGGCAAGTCGTGCCTGACCAATCTGATTAGTTTCTATGATGAGGTAACTGGCTCTGTGGATATGGGAAAGTCAGTGGATGTGATGTACCTTGACTTTAGTAAAGCTTTTGATACGGTCTCCCACAATATTCTTGACAGCAGGTTAAGGGAGTATGGATTGGATAAATGGACGGTAAGATGGATAGAAAGCTGGCTAGACTGTCGGGCCTAACGGGTAGTGATCAACAGCTCAATGTTAGGTTGGCAGTCAGTTTCTAGCGAAGTGCCCCAAGGATCAGTTCTTGGACCAGTTTTCTTCAACATCTTTATTAATGAACTAGATGAGGGGATGGATTGCACCCTCAGCAAGTTTGCAGATGACACTAAGCTAGGGAGAGAGGTAGATATGCTGGAAGGCGGGGATACGGTCCAGAGTGACCAGGACAGATTAGAGGATAGGGCCAAAAGAAATCTGATGAGGTTCAACAAGCACAAGTGCAGAGTCCTGCACTTGGGACGGAAGAATCCCAAGCATTGTTACAGGCTGGGGATCGAATGGCTAAGTAGCAGTTCAGCAGAAAAGGACCTGGGGATTACAGTGGATGAGAAGTTGGATATGAGTCAACAGTGTGCCCTTGTAGCCAAGAAGGCTAATGGCATATTAGGGTGCATTAGGAGGAACATTGCCAGCAGATCCAGAGAAGTGATTATTCCCCTTTATTCAGCTCTGGTGAGGCCACGTCTGGAATATTGTGTCCAGTTCTGAGCCCTCCACTATAGAAAGGATGTGGACGCATTGGAGAAGGTCCAGCGGAGGGCAACGAAAATTATTAGGGGGCTGGAGCTCATGACCTATGGGGAGAGACTGCGGGATTTGGGTTTGTTTACTCTGGAGAAGAGAAGAGTGAGGGGGGATTTGATAGAAGCCTTCAACTTCCTGAAGGGTGGTTCCAAAGAAGATGGAGAAAGGCTGTTCACAGTAGTGACCGATGGCAGAACAAGGAGCATTGGTCTCAAGTTACAGTGGGGGAGGTCTAGGTTAGATATTAGGAAAAACTATTTCACTAGGAGGGTGTTGAAGCACTGGAATGGGTTACCTAGGGAGGTGGTGGAATCTCCATCCCTAAAGGTTTTTAAGTCTCGACTTGACAAAACCCTGACTGGGTTGATTTAATTGGGATTGGTCCTGCCTTGGGCAGGGGGCTGGACTTGATGACCTTCTGAGGTCTCTTCCAGCTCTATGATTCTATCTTCCTTCAAGAGAGGTTGTTAGGGAACTTGGAGGGCTCCTTAAGACACTGTTAGAGGAATTATAAGCTTGATTATCTGCAGGGCTGAGAACCCTCATCCCTACTGACCTCAAAGGGTTGGGTCTTATGGCTTTACAAACTGTATCCTTAGCTTAGATGGGCTAAAAGTGTGTTAATGTAGTTGCAGTTTCAAGAATGCTCAGGAACCCAAACTCAGATGGGTTTGGAATTCCATGCAAGTTGTTAACTACCCCCAAATATCTCTCTGCTGTTCCCACTAGAGTGTTTCTTGCTTTTTGCAAATTTCTTCATGCAAATTTCATTTTTTCTCCCATTCTATAGGCTGGGACCTATTTTCATGGTGTATTTTAGCCACACACACACACACAAACATCCCATTCCAAATATTTTATTCAGTGTATTCACAGGTGATCCAGACAAGTGGTTCTCAACCTTTCCAGACTACTCTACCCCTTTCAGGAGGCTGATTTGTTTTGCATACCCCAAATTTCATCTCACTTAAACACTGCTTGCTTACAACATATGAAACTGTCTCAGCATACTGCTACTGAAAAATTGTTTACTTTCTCATTTTACTATAATTATAAAAATTGTGATTTCATTTCAGAGTATTGAGCAGTATAAACAAGTCATAATCTATATGAAATTTTAGTTTGCACTGAGTTTGCTACTGCTTTTTCTGTAGCCTGTTGTAAAACTAGGCAAATAGTTAGATGAGATGATGAACCCCCTGGAAGACCTTTGCATACCCCCGGCAGTACATGAACATTCATTGAGAACCAGTGATCTCAACCAGTGTTTCTCAAAATGTTGGCCACAGACCACTCTTGCTGGTGAGCCACAGGCTTGGGGCTTGTCTGCCTCAGCGGCTCGAAGCCTGCACTCGTGCTCTACCCAAGTGGCCTCCCCACCCCACAAGCTTGGCTTCCTGCTGCAGGGGAAGAGGGTTGAACCTAGTGGGCCAGATCTGGCTTGCAGGGGAACATAACTGCCCCTCCCCCAGCTGGGGAAATGGCAACGCAGGAAGCCACTCGCCTTGAGGCTTTCCCCACTGTTCCCATTGGCTGCAATCACAGCCAATGGGAGCAGTGGGGGTCAGTGCCTGGGAGTGGCAGAAGTCATGGAGTCAGGTAAGTGCCCCCCATCCTCCTCATGCCCAGGCCCTTAGACACCTCATCCTGCTGAGACCCTACGCTCCATCCTGATCCTGTACCCCCCTTCCTCCCAGAACCCCCACCTTCAGCCCACTCCTTTATCCTGTTTCCCACCCAGATGCCCAACCCCCTCCCCCAGTCTGCTCCTGCCCCCATTTTGTCATCATAGGTGGTTGACTGATGGTCTGCGGAAAGGTTTGTGTTGAGCAGGATGGGACATGGGCGAAAAAAATTTGAGAGACACAACTAACATTTATACAGTTAGGTGGCTGGCTTCCTTCAATTGTTCTCAACAATGCTTCTTTTCACTTCTCTCTTACAGATCAAAATTGCAATTTTGTTTTCTTTTCTGGAGGATCATTTCAGTAATAAGCTCCCAAAACTGGGATAAAATATGTACCTAGACTTTTTAATAAATACAGTACCTAGCTTCCAAAGCAGCTCATTGGGTCTTTTCAAGGGTATAGGTACTTCAGTGCCTCAGTCAGTAGCTAGCAATAACATATCCTGGGCAACACATTACACAACATACAATGCATCATTGGGATAGCCTCCCTCTTTCGCTCGGGATAGTACAAAACTACTCCAAAGAAAACATAGGATAAACAGCCCCACTATTTGAAGCTTTAGAATGCTATTTTGAAATATATCTAAGAGCAGATGAAGCCTGGACCATAACAAGCTATGTGTATATAGCTCTATAAATATCACTAGTGTGCTGACAATTACACAGTGTAGGAAAGTGATAAATAACTTTCAATAAAAACAAACCAACCAGACAGGATGTAATCAACATGAGAAATCACTGCCAATTTTATGTTGTTCCCATTGTGGAATTGCACCTGAAATTTAGTACAGGTCTAAGCTTCAGATTTGAAATAGCTGGAACCGCAAACGGATATTCCAAGCAGAACTTTTTCATTTTTTCAAAGTAGATACAACAAGTTACAGAGTTTACTGCATGTGGCTGATTTAGATGTGATTTTACTACCCACCCAAAATATTTTGATTTTAAACAACAAGTTTCTCATCAGGGCTGGGCAGTCATCCCTAGTGGCTGGAGCCAGCATTGAGCCAAGGGGCAGAGCCAGAGGAGGGAGATGAGCAAGAGTGAGCCTAGGATCAAAACTGGTGTTGGAACACAACAAAAAGACAGGGTTCCATATAGCAGCCAGCCACACCTTCACCCTGCTGTCCAGACTTCCTGTGCCTCTTTCTGGCTTCAGCTGTGCTGCTGGACCCATCAGTGGGGCTGGGTGCTCCTCCAGTCATGGTGCCTGTGGGCAGTGCCCCTAAAGGGGCCAGTTCTCCATTAGCTACTCAGCCTACTAATTGCTAGTAAACTGCCAAATGGCAGGTGGGATGCAGCGGTTATCTAAGAACCCATGGACCCAGATTCAAAACTAGTAGATCTGGGTTCAAGACCCCTGGATCCTTCCACATAACCCCAAGACTTATAGTTCATAACGCTAATGCTCAGAGCCAAGCATCTTCTTGAATAATTACAACATCCATGGGAGTTCCTCATTGCATCTAGAAATTTGCCTACTTTACAACAGACTACAGAAAAAGCACTAACAAAGTCAGCATAAACTAAAAGTTCAGCCCCTCAGGAAGTCTGAAATTTAAAGATGAAAATTGGGCTGCTGCTAGGAGGAATCTTAGAACAGGCAGCCTGTGATTATCCCTTCTGCAAGAAGGGGAGAGAGACTTTAAAAGCCATAGTTCTTAAGTCATTAGTTGCTGATCACTTGAACCGTGTATATAGCTTTTATTAATAATTGTGTTTTAAATATTTATGATGGATGTAGTACGTGCCTGAAAATGATGCGTGTACTGCTGCTTGTCATAAGCTTCTCCCCAGCACACTACTGAAAAAGAGACCATAATATTGGAACAGGTCATATTTCCTGGGGAAATATTGTAACAAGTTTTTAAAAAGGAAAAAGTACTGTCTGGGTCTCTCATCCTCCCCCAGATAGTTAAAAGTTGATTCAAACAATGTTTTTTACAAACTAAAGCTTATATGCTATGACTCACCAAGGTATATCAGTTATTCACAAGTATTCTGACAACTGTTGGATATTCCGGAAAATAGTCTCATATCAGAAATCTCAATTAATTTAGTCTTCCTCAGAGAGTTGGACTGGAAGTTCACAATTTGCTGTTCCCGTGGTCACTCTGGGGACAGTCACATAATATGCAAAAATGAATTTCAAAAAGAGTTGCAAGTGAATTGGTTGAGATCATGCATATGCGGGTATGGCAAAATTTACTTTTTTGGGTATTTTGACAGATGTCTGTTTATTTTTAACATTTTCTAAATTATCAGTTTAAAATTTGACATTTAAAGAAATTTTTACAATCAGATGATTACTTAGTGATAGACAGATTCAAAAAGTTAAAGCTTTATAACCACTACAAGTTGTCAACAGCACACGTCAGCTGACCAAGGATGTGGTGGAGAAGTTCTCTCATTTTTGTGAGTGTTTCCTACCACCTCATTCTCCTGTTTGCAGGTGTCCTTTCCTCTTATCAGCACTGAATCCCTTCTCGGTGCCTCTGTCTGATATATGGGCAGAGGTAAGGGACCTGATGGGTCAGGGCCAGACTGGAGCCTCATAGCACAATCCATTAGGTATCTTCACAGCCTATATTCATAGGCTTAGCAAGTACCAGCAAACGCTCTACTTTATGGAGATGTAAGCTTCCCCAAGTCACCAAGAGGTACTTGAGGTGGTCATATTTGACCAGGAAGATCCCGCATAGATATACAGTTCTTGAATCATAGGATTTGAGGTATGTTAGTTATCCCATACAGGAGACGATGTTCAGGTAAGTGGATGCCTCAAATGTCAACGACTACAAACTATACTTAGTTAAAACTATGATCTAAAAACTGTATATAGACAGCAGTCAGAAGAACCTAACTAATGCGGCAGACAGTGAAAAGCTTGAATGTCAGACCATGGGCAGCAGAAAGGAACTGGAGAGGTGATTGGTCCACACCACTCCTTATGACCTTGGTTCAGAGTACAAGGAGGAGAGGGGTGCTTGCTAAGATCAAAGGACACTGATAGCAACAGTCTTTAGGGCTCAGATCTAGGGAGTGCACCTGTACCCACAGTGTAACATAGAGGCCATTATCTGAAGAAACATTCTGTCTTTAGTATCACATGGAAACTATATATTCCTCTAACTTTACTAGTGGAAGAATGTTACCAACTATGCTACTATGTACTAATGGTGTATAGCAAAAAGCTCTTTACTTGAAATGAAATTTTGAACTAGATTTTTTTTAAAATTAGTATTCTTGTCAGGGCTGAAGTAGTTTATGGTATCATTCAGCCTGGGGCAAAGTTTTAAAGCCAAGTTAGAATCTATTAAAATACTAATTCATAAAACAGGTTCTGTTACAACCTGAAATACTATACAATTATAATCAGGTCATTTTCTCTGTTCATACTCATCACTGCTAATGTTCTCTGAGTCTGGGTATTCAAAGGATTCATTCAGATCCTGACACTTCAACAACAGCAAAAATAAAAACAACAACAACACACCACAAAGTTTCAAAAATTGCATCATATACTTAGCGATATTCAGAACTTATTTCTCTGCATACAACAATAATTTTTAAAATTAATATATTCGCCCACTGTTCTCTATTGCAACTATTCATTTCTGTATAGTATTATGACTGAGAAATGTGTATATATATAGGTTTCACCCAAGAGAAAGATTCTTGTATAATTCAGTGCTACAATTAGAGAGCAAAAAACCTTAAGGCCACAATATGTAGTTAATATTCAGAATTAAGTCAGTTTATTATGCACCAACTGGTAGGTCAGATTCAGCTTTGTGTGCTATAATTTATAATACAGCTTTATGCCCAAAGCAACATAGAAACCCTGAAGCAACACGCTGAATTACTCTAACTAAATCTTAACACTGCCTGCCAAAATATACACCATTTCCTATATTTCTATTGCATGCAGACTATAAACACAATTTCAAATCTCCCTAAGCTGCAAGGACAGCTAAATAAAATATCGGTCTCATGACCACTGTCAGCATTTAACAGCTTACTTCCTGTGGTCTTAGCAAGCCAAGCTTGCTTCAGATGATTCAACAGTTAAGCAATTGTAATTTAAGGACCTTTATAAAATTTTGCAACAATTAACCTTTCCCTCAATGGAATTGCAAATAAAATTGTACATCAGTTTTGATAGGTATTAAAATTCTGCTTAGACTGAGATTTTAAAATGTAACATCAAGTAAGAAAAATCTGTGAAATCCTGATTAGGTATTTGAGCTAGTTTGCTGTGTATTTCATCATAATGCTGTGTTACTCTTACGCCACTTTGTGCCTCAAAACTGGTCCAACAAAAAGCCATAACAGCAGAGTCCTGTTATCTATGGCCAAAGCAACCTCATTTTGCACTGACAGTTGGAGGGGAGAGCCTTAGGAATGAGATGAAGGAGATGGTTTCTTGAAGGAGCAGCACATTGGCCTTGGAGATGACCACACCTCTGAAGCTAAAGTAGGAATCACAAAGCAGACAGTTACGCCGAATCTCCATAACCAATCGGCTGTGTTGAAATGGTTTTCATTTGTGTAAGCCATTCTTACGTTTTCATCCTAAATATGTGCACCCTCATCTATACTGCTAAACTTTCAAGCAGTAGGATTATTAGTGAATTTGGGGTCAGAAATTGAGAGCTGTGGGCCAGCCCTGGAGCTGACGCGGTACTCTTTTCTTTTGGTAATTAAGGAAGAGTTTTAAACTGCAATTTAAAACTCTGAGTGTAAATCAGTGTATAGGCCTTTTAAAAAAAAGTAAAAATCCAGGAGACGTGTGATTAGCAATGTGGACTAGGCACATTGAACTGATGAAAACCCCAATCAATTAGTACATCAATTTAGGTTTAGAACGACTTTTAAAGTTTTATAGACTACCCTGCAAGGCTGCACCAGCCCAAAGTCTTTAAGCAGTAGACCACAGCAATAATATTCCCTGGTGATACTGCTGAGCAAACTCAAGACATACTAACACTGCTGAAATGTTTATTTAAAAGGTAGCACTTTAAAAAAATTTAGAGAGGGGAATTTGGGGTAGTTTGCTGAAAACTCACTGACAAATGAGCAAAAACTATGGTAAATAACTTTGCCATAGGAAGAAAGTGGCATCTAAAGCTTTTTTAGGGTTTTTTTTAATATCGGCAAAATTAAGGTTTCAAAAAATGATCAGACCATTAGAAAGGAAAAGACTGGACATTTTAAAGGAAAGTTACATGTCAGAACAGACCATATCCAAGACAATTTTCTTTAATTAGTAAATTCCTACAGAACAGCTGCTAATGCAGACTCATGCCATGTTTCCTATTGATCCAAGTTACACAGATAAACCAGCAAACTAATAGTGAAAGTATCTAAGCTAACTTGTGCACAATGAGCTCCTGAAATCACACTTTTGAACCTTCCTCTTGCCAAAACAGAGCCTCAACATACTGTTTGTAAACACTCTGATTAATTCAACCAAATGATTTCAGATTGCTGCAGTTTCAACAACAGATTTGTTCCCTTGACATGCTATAGACCTCCATACAAGACAGTTTCAAGGCACCATGGTAGGAAACAGCAGTTTGATACTATACTCCTCCTCAAGCTTGCAGGGGGCAGTGCAACTATCAACAACTGTGCAGACCTACAAATGTGTATTAAATGAGGACAACGGTAACCACCTATGCAAAATGCTCATTTAGTCCGTGCTATTGCTCATTTGTATGGAGGAGCCTACTGGGGACCAGATACCTGAGCTCAGAATTGGCAGTGGAAAGCTGCACAAAATCAACTGATCTGATGGAAAATGTTACGTTAATTCCAACAAACTTCATCCAAGACAATATAGCAAAACTATCATCCTTAAGTTACTGAGCTCTGAAATGCTGAGTCATGAAACTGATGTTGTAGAAAGCTGGTTACATGTTAAGGAGTTGAATCCCCAACATTATTTGAAGCTTCTTGCAAGAATGGACTCTACTGCAGGGTTTTTAATCACACATTTTAAAAGGCAGTGGTACACATTTTAGTGCTCCAGTATGTGTAACCATCTACTAAGCATCCACTTGTATTGCTATTAGTCAGCCACAGACCGTTTTCTCAGAAACTCTTGTCTTTATGGCTGTCTACACTACACTAATGAGGCCTTACTGACAAAGCTACACTAGTATTGATCAAGTTTAGCTGTAAAAGGAGTCAAGTAAGAGCCCTGTTCCCCAGCACTGTTTCCAGAACCACTGTTAAATGATATTCCTGTGGTTTTTTGAGCCAGAGATAAGTTTGCATTTCCCTTCAGATGCAGCTAAATCAAGTTTAGAACTAGCGTGGCTGCAACCATTGTCTGCAAGAGGTATTTGTCTAGCACCAGGGTACTCAGGTTCTGAGTATGTATCCTGCTTGGGAGTGCTGCTATTAGGCCTACTTTTAGTGAAGTCAGAGCAGGCTTATATTTACAGGCATAAGTGGCCCCTTAAGGCAGGAAAAAAAGTGTGACAAGCAACAAAATATGGAGCATTCAGACTATGAGATGTTACTAGTATGCTGAGAATAGCAAAATTATGGAATATCTTCATATCAGCTGTTGGGTGCAGTAGGTTTCAGATAAAAGTCAAAGTCCCTGCAATACTCCCTCCTATAGAAACCTAGCAAATGGATCAATGCCTAAAAATGACTGCAGTTTCCAATCTACAGCCACTTAGGTTTTGGGGATATTTTTAACTTTTTTATTTCCCTAACTACATTCATTTAGCTTCAGAGGGGTAGCCGAGTTAGTCTGTAACAGGAAAAACTTAAAAAACAACAAATAGTCTAGTAGCACTTTAAAGACTAACAAGATATGTAGATGGTATCATGAGCTTTCGTGGGCACAGCTCACTTCTTCAGATGACCAGAGTGTTGGCAGTCCAGATCCAAGAATTCATTTAGATGGTCTCTTTCCACACAGTGCCAGAACTGTCATTCTCATTTTGCTCGTGAGAGCAAGCCTAACTTCTAGGACTCTAAATACCCTGCCTTGGCAAGGGTTATCTGTGTCTGTTGCTTGTGCGTTACTGTTACTTGGCATTATTGGCACATTGAAGATTGTGTTACTGGATCTTTCCCTATTTGGCTCATAGATTAGGGTTCATCTTGACTCATAGAATACTTAAAACAATCACTCTCAGAACGGACTCATCCAGTCTTTTCCAGAACGTTGGTGGATGTTTTCTTTTACCCTACATGATTGCAGCCATCATTTCTCTCTCGTGTGTGTGTGCGTGCGTGTGCATATGCACACACACAACACAGAGAGAGAGAGACTGTTCATTGCAAAATGCACAACATTTAATATATATCTTTTCATACTCCATAGAATGTACGATGCAATAGGAATTGTGTAACACGAATGCAGCAGCTATGAAAACTTGTGTGTTGCTTATTAATTAGTCAGGTCCCCTGCTGCCTAGCTCATCCAAGGCTGGCTGTTTTATGATATTTTTTTTTCCAAGAGAAACTTGCACTATGCATCCAGTGTGCATTAAAAAGGATTTTGTCTGTGCAGTATTTTTACTTGTACCTCTCAGTATTCGATACCACTTATGCCAAAGGTGCCCCATGGAAAGTTTCAGAGAACTTGCTGGTCATATAGTGCTGACTGCTCCTCCTTTGTTCCTGCTCAAAACTGCGCTAAAGTACAGATGAATAGACACATGAATTCCCTAATATAATTTATCTGCACAAAAAACTGCTGTTTCCACAGGGATACACTATGGATATTTGAAGTAAGAAGGATGGTTCATATATTTATGAATTTCTAAGAGAATGGTCCATTGTTATATGACAATGTGGCTGACCCTCTATTATTTAAGACTCTACAATTTATTTGTATTACAGTCCTGCTTGGGTGCCCCAGTTGTCATCAGTCCAGTTGTTCTAGGCACTCCTCAAACAGATAGTAAGAGACAATCCCTCCCAAAAAGCTCACAGTCATCATCATCATCATACCAGCTCGTACGGTGTGACTACACAGCAGCGTTATTTCAGACGTAGCTTAAGTTGAGTAGCTTATTTCTAGTTTTGCCCTGCTGTGTAGACATGCTCTTACACAGCTCAGCAGCAGTTCTCCAAGCACTTTACAAAGGCGGTCTCGTTGACTGGCAAAGAGTCCAAGTAAGAAAGAATTATTCCCATTCTATAGAGGGGGAAAGAAGGCAGAGGTGGGAAGTGATTTGCCCCCCAATTGCACTAAGTCTGTAGCAGATACAGAAAGGAAATCCAGATCTCAGAGAGTCACTCTAGCAGCTTAATCAGGAGACCACTGTTCCTCTTTGGCCTCACACAAGCCCACTGTTAACTATATTTATTGAGCTAGACACAATTATTAAACTTCAGTACACACGTGCACTCAGTGGGGTTATGCACATACACTTTGTAGGGGCATTTGTACACATTATAGTTCTTGTAATAAGGATTTTCTTCCTGACCCAAATCAACACTCAGCTTTCTTTAATGGTAATTGCAAATCACCACTGACATTCACAGACTTCTTACTAACCTTCTACTTCTAATCAAAAACACACACACAATTTAGAAATTAATCTAAAATTTGAATGAGGCCCTTTGCTGAGCCATCTTTCTACAAAATCAAGGAAGCTTAATTTTTCTTCTTTTAAGAGTGCCATTGATAAAGGTCTACCCAGCCTGCAAGGGTACCATTCTGAAATGCTTTTCAGTTGTTTGTCTTCTTTTACCAAATTTGTATTAAGGACAGTCTTGAGCCATCTGGTGCCTATTTAATTTTTAACCACCTCTCTCTTGGAATATTTATTTCTTTATACTTATTTTGTCTTAACAAATTGGCCATAAGCTAAACCGCACCATCTGTGACTTCCAGTAAATACAACTGTTACTAATGAAAATACCCAGCTTCATCATTTTGATTTAAATGCTTTGCCTGCTTTTTCTATGACCTTTCATTGCTTGCCATCAAATAACAGCTTTCACCCATTTAGAGACATGCTCATGTAGGTCAGTTCTGTAGGAATAAATCTTATCTGTGAATCTGAAGAAGCTTGGCCAAGCTTGCACAGCAGGCTGGCATAAGACCACAGCCAGGGCCATGCTAAGAAATCATTATGGAATTTGTGCCCATCCTGCTCAGAGGCTGAACACTGTGTGTGTATCATGCTCCAAGGCAGATCCCCTGCCATGTGACCAATTGGTCACTGTTCCTTGCCTCCCATTTGTTACAGTGACTATATTAATGATGTTAGAAGTTGAAGGCCATTCTTTTGCCTCCCCGTTCTCACTTTCAATAAATTCAAAGGACTCATTTGACCAAACTGAACAACAGTAAAGTCACAACGAAGATTTGAACTCTTACATTTGGAAAAGTATACCATGGATATGGGATATACAGCAGGCAAGAGAGGTTTCATGACAGTTCAGTGCAAACTTTTGTGAACACTTCTTTAGTATGGCTCAAAGTTTCCAATGTGATTAATAGGTACATACAGGAATCAATTCATTCTCCCCCTGCAATACAGGCACCTCTGGAGTGGAAACCTTCCGCTGTTTAGCACTGCACCAAGAACTCTGCACTAAATTCCAAACAGAAAATGAAATCCAGTTACTCAGAATGCCAAGGCACTCAATTTAAATCCCTGTTTTCTGAGAGTGTGCTAGGATCTTCAGTGACTCAGTGGTCTACATCTGAGTTGTACCTTTTCATCAAGAAGATGGAATTACAGTAGTATCATTATTATTGGTAGTGTCTCCATTCAAGAGCTACCCCTTTAAAACTCTGCTAGTGCTTGGACTAAATACTGATTCCAAGGGAAAAGTGCCATCTTGGGAAATCACCAGCTCCAACTTCTTCTGCTCTTTGGTCTTTCCTTATAGGTCTCGTATCCATGCACTGACCGCACTATCATAGACAGTGATCATCTTCTGACATTTTATGATATCACAGCCTGAGATGCCATAGCCACACATGAAGATTTAATTCAAGCTTCATCTCTGTGAATGCATACATCTAATAGTCAGCTACTGGAAACTGCTGTTTGGCTGACGTAGCAAGCAGTGGCAACCACAACATACACTTACCAAAAAACCACACAATGATCCATGTGCAGCTGCTATAGAAATTGTTCATGCTCCACACAGAAAGAACACTCAGACATGGCTTCCTGCTTGGACACCACTGGGCTAACAGGATGGAGGCTCTGCTCGTGTAAATCTCGTGGATCCAGCAGAACTACTCACATTTGCTGTTATTGAGGACAGATTCTCATTTGGTGTAAACCTGAGCATGCTGTAGAGCTCTGCAGTGGGGTTCACTCCCTGCTTGGGGTACCTCCTTGGGGGTGCATATGGGGATTAGCTCTTTTCAGGTCCCCTGTTTGCTTATTCCAGCCCCCCATCCCAACGTCACTCTCCGAGACTCCCGGTGCTCTCTTTGTGAGGGAGCATTCCTGTCAGGCTGATGGATACTCCTCTGCTTACACAGGCAATCCAAGTCCCACTGGGCTTTTCAGGTCCTGGGCCACTCTCCCAGCAGTAGGTAAGAGTGGGTGCTGACAGCCTCTGTGAGCCCCTGGCCCAGGGGTGTGTGTTGGGGGGGGGTGGCTTCATCCTGCCAGAATGGTGGGGACAGGGGTACCCAGCCCTTAGTGTCCCCCTCAGCACTGCCTGGAGCATGCAGATCATGTGATTTAAAGGGCCTGGGGCTCTCACCACCGTCGTTGCTGCAGCAACAGTGACCACAGCTGGGAGCCCTGAGTTCCTTTGAATCACTAGGCCCTGGAGCAACTGCCCCTTTTAACTCCCTCTCCCCCCATTGGCAGGCCTAGGTAAGGGAACGCAGGCCCACCCCTACTTCAGATTCTAGCCCTGTGACTCTATGACCATTAAACTATAGTCTGCTCACATGCAGGTCCTGTTCCTATTCCCCTGGACTTCTTCCTTGTTCCCTTCTCTAGATTATAGGCCCTCATCTCTGTTTTTCCTAGTCCAAACATCCTCCTCACAGGGACTAACTGTAGACTAGTCTCCTCTCTGAGTTCCTGCCAGACACCATAGCCCCAAACAAATCTCCCAGGGAGTGACTGAAGATTACTGCCCCTACAGCCCCCTTCTGGTCTCAGCTTCATCCCTTTATACAGGCTCAAACTGCCCTATCTTCAGTGAACTTCAGCTTGAACTAGGCTTTATTGATCCCTGGCTGTCTTCCAGGTGCAGCATATATGGTCACTTGATCTAACTTCACTCACTCTGCCTTGTGAGGGTGCACACTTCATCTCAAGCTCATAAAACCAGAGGCACGTGGAATAGGAAAATACAGTGAAGAGTTTATTCTGATGGCTCTTTTAGCTATGTGAGGAGAACTTACTGCTGCTCTGAACAGGGAGCAGGAGGGACCTGGCTGCCAGGGAAGCAGAGCAGTGCTAGGGAAGGAAGGCAGGGCTGGGGAAGCTCTGGCCAATCTAGTTCCCAGGCTGCAGAGCCTGAAGCAAGGCCTGAAACCACTAGAGCTTCAGAGAGGCAGCCATGGTAGGCAAGGGCAGCAGGTCCACACCCCTTTACCTGTGATGAGTGGCCACTACAGACTGCAGTTTGCCCCTGAGACAGGGGCTAGATGAAGATTGGCAGTGGATCACTGATGCAAGGTGGGTACAGGGGAACTGGGTGTTCCCTGGGAGGAGAACTGGGAGCCCCTGGGGAGGGGAGGAGAGGACTATGGTGTGCAAAGCTTAATAAACACCTACCCCGGAAGGGGGCTCAGATACTGGAGTGGGCACTGCTGGAGGGCAGTGTCCTGAAGAGGATGCTGTGGTCCAAGAATGACATGGGTCTGGACTAGAGAGGGAAGCGAGAACACAGGGAGACACCAGCTAGGCAGGGTTTCCCAGCCTCTGGGTCGGGACCCAAATATGGGTCGCCATTACATTTCAAAGGGTTGCCATGTGTCTCCCCAGGTGGCTCTGCCCTCCCTCCTCCCCCCGCTTTTGAATTGCCTTGGGTCACCAAGTCTTCCTGAATTGTCAAAATGGGTCCCCATCTGGAAAAGGTTGGGAACTGCTGAGCTAGAGGGAGGCGTCCAGTGAGTCGATGAGCTAATTCCCAGGGCTACCAGCAGGAGGCGCCAATGGTAGTCTGTCTGCCCCATGACACTACCTCAGATCAAGGTGTAGAACTATGAAGTACAGGTAAATCACTGCATATCTTAATTCGAGGCATAAGAATTTGATCAGCTCCTCTTCAACGGCAACAACTAAAACTTCTAGAAACTTGCAAGCTTCTGAAGAGCTTAAATTAAAAAAAAGAACTGGGGAGTTGAAATTTGGCCACTTCCCCTGGAAGGTAGGTCAGAGCGGGCGTAGAGATATTATATTGTAAAGTGAAAAGTCTTAAAAATTATCTTCTACTCTCATTAGCAGGTGTCATTTCTGATCATCACAGTGAGCCAGAGGTTGAGACAATACTTCATTTTTATACATGCAAAATTGAATTAAAAAATAGGCCATGTCTGCATAACTACAGTCTCTCTTCTATTCAGCCCGCCCTTCTTCTCATTGGATTCATTTAGGAATGTTACAGTCTGTTTACCTTGGGGTAGATCAAGCTGAGCTAAAGAGTTATGATGTCACAAACATGCAATTCTTGGTAATTTCACTAAATGTGTAAAGAATATGTCTTGTTCGTTCTTCCCACTGGGGAAGGTAAATCACTGCTGTAACATTGCACTTGTCTCATTTAGATTTCTAAGAAGGCTGTGGATGCCAGCTCGGCTTCACTCATGACAGCACCATGCTCCCTTGCCAGTTTTCAGCAAAATATATGTTGTTAAACATGCTGTTCTCCAAACGGCAGCCCATGGGAGCTGCAGGTGCTCTTGGAACTTGGCTTAGACATGCTGTATTCATTTTCCTCACTAGCACTGCCAAAGTTCAGTACAGGTTGGACGTCTCTTATCCAGCACCCTTGGGACCTAAGTGCTCCTGAACCAGGGAATTTGCTGGACCAGAGAAGGTTCCCTGCCACAGCCCCCACCCACTGACTCTGTTAGCAGGGGGTGGGGACTACCTCCAACCCTGCCGGGCTGCTTGCTGGGTTGCTGGTCCTGCTGGTGCGGCCTTGGCCAGACTCCCTGCCGGGCTCCAGCAGCCCACGCTGCTGTGGCCTGGTTATGGCCCTGGTCAGGCTACCAGGGGCTGGCAAGTGCTCAGGCCCAGCCCCAGCCCCACAGCTGCCTGCAGGCTGTCCGGGGCTCCAGCCCCATGCTGCTGTGTGTTGCTGTGGGTGCCGCCAGCCCCAGTACCACAGGTGCGGGCAGCCTAGAACTCAGGCTCCTGCCCCATGGCAGCCTGCAGGCTTTGGCCTCGCTTCTATGGGCTGCACGGGGCTCTGGCCCCAGCCCTGCACTGCCACAGGCTGTCGCTAGCCTGATCCTGCGCTGCTGGGGGCTGCTCTGACCCAGTCCCAGTGCTGCAGGCTGTCGGGAGTTGCTGCAAGCCCTAGCTCCTGCCCTGTCCTGCTGCTTCAGCCTGGCCCATCCTGGATTGTCTTCATGCCAGTAGGCTACCAGGGTTCTCTGGTCCAGGAACATTCGTGGTCCGGTTGCCGGACTGGAGAATTCCGGTTTGGGGAGGTGCAACCTGTACTTAATAAACAAAATATTTACAATCATTACACTGAATCTAACAAGGGTTTTCCTTTTCACTATTATATATTGCAGTATTGAGGAGTCAAAACGCTATCCTGAATTTTATGAAAAACAGCAGCAAGGAAGGGTAACTTTGGCTGGAATTATGCCTTCTGGCAGCAGAACATATTCCATGATATCTGAAGACGTGACTATTTTAACATTTCAAATCTATAAACAGAGACAAAACTACAAGGGCAACAGTATGGACAGCATTGTTCAGCTGGAGAGATTTCTGAGAGTTTAGTATTCACCCAATGGGAACTGTTAAGGCTGATCAGAATGAAGGGTGATATATTGCATACTGCTAGTGGATCAACTTTCTAGGTGTATATTTACAGGAATCAAATCCTAACTGTATATTGTACCTAAAATGCTTTCAAGCATATTTAATAAGCATGAGGGGTCCTTTTTACTGGAGCTTTTTATTTTCTAGATCACAAAGACAGAATATTTAGGCTGCAAATGTTTTGTATATTCTGAATTAATTTCCTAATCAAAAGTAAAATCTCTGCAAGCTGCATGGAAACTTTTCAAAGACACTATAATAGACGCCCAACTCAAATGTATACCCAGAATGAAAAAACAAACACAGTAAGAGAACCAAAAAAGTGCCACTGTGGCTTAATAACCAACTAAAAGAAGCAGCGAGAGATAAAAAGACATCTTTTAAAAAGTGAAAGTCAAATCCTAGTGAGGAAAATAGAAACGAGCATAAACTTTGTCAAATTAAGTGTAAAAATATAATAAGAAAAGCCAAAAAGAAGTTTGAAGAACAGCTACCCAAAACCATGGTAAGCTCACATCTTGAATACTGTGTACAGATGTGATTGCCTCATCTCAAAAAAGATATTTTGGCATTGGAAAAGGTTCAGAAAAGGGCAACAAAAATTATTAGGGGTTTGGAACGGGTCCCAAATGAAGAGAAATTAAAAAGACTTGGACTTTTCATCTTAGAAAAGAGGAGACTAAGGGGGGATATGTTAGAGGTCTATAAAATCATGACTGGTGTAGAAAAAGTGAATAAGGATAAGTTCTTATTCCCACAATATAAGAACTATGGATCACCAAATGAAATCAATAGGCAGCATGTTTAAAACAAACAAAAGGAAGTTTTTCTTCACTCAGTGCACAGTCAACCGGTGGAACTCCTTACCAGAAGATGTAGTGAAGACTAGGACTTTAACAGTGTTCAAAAAAGGAGCTAGTTAAGTTCATGGAGGTTAGGTCCATCAATGGTTATTAGCCAGGATGGGTAGGAATGGTATCCCTAGCCTCTGTTTGTCTGGACATAGATGACAGGAGAGGGATCACGTGATGTTTACCTGTTATGTTCCCTCCCTCTGTGGCATCTGGTATTGCCCACTGTCGGGGTAGATACAGTATGGCTGTTGTTATGTTCTTATGTTCATACATATATTCACACCTACAATTGGGTGACTATCACCAAAAAAAATCCATGAATTTCCTTCCACAGCACCCTTTTGTATTTGAGTTGAATATTCAACAGAAAATTGTACTTGTACAACTATTCATAAGAAGTGAATTTTAAGATTACAGACTAAAACATTGTAATTGATAATGTATTTCATATTGGCTAGAAGGCAGCAAGAGGAAAAGGCCAAGATGAAGATAATTAGACCTTTTAGAGCTAACACTATGCATGTTTTTTCCACAACTGTTTGTTAACAATTCTGGTTATAACAGAAAATTGCAATTCTATGTTGTATATTTTACTACATGGAACTCTGCTTCCCCTAAAAAGAGAGGGTCCCTTAACATGCCCCCTGGTGGGGGGAGAGGTGTGCCCCTAGCCAGCACCTTTCACCTGCCAGGTAATTCTGACGCTTTTCGATATGGTTTTATGAGAAGCAATCCCATTCTGGGCACATCCCATTTTCCTGGCACAACCAAACCCTTACATTGCTTTAAGTAATGATAAGAGGAAGCCATATACTAATTTGGTGGTCCTAGCTCTTACCATGTAGGAGTTCTTGAACAAACAGATGGACACACAGACAAACTCTCTCAAGCGTATAGTAGTTCAGCTATAGTAGATCTCCAAGAGTCTGACTGTTACACTGTTCTCTTCGCGCTTTCCCCTCTCTAACAGCTTTATGGATCCAATCAGTGAACGAACACCGTGGCACCAATCACAGCTAACAAATATATCTTGAAATTTATATATCAAATGTACACAGAGAACTGTTTATAATGAACCCATGGGGGGGGGGGGAAGCTTTACAAAAACGGTTTTAAATAACTTTGAACAAGCAAGAGGAAATCAGATTCAGATAGTCCATAAGCAGAAGAAAGGGGCTGAATTTTTTTGAGAAAATTATTTGATAATCTTTATTATACAGCAGCTTTTGTCATGCTTTGGTCTATCAAAGACTAGCAGTCTGTGATGCCCTTCTTGGGGTTTCATATGATGAATCTGTGGAGAGCTGGACTGATCGGAGGGAAAGGGGGTCTAATGAGGTGACTTCTGTTATGAAATGGTCTGTTATGAAACCCATTCTGCAAGGCATGCAGTGTTCCATCATCAGTGAAAACCACAGCACCGCATCCCATCTAATTGAGTTCACATTACACAGTGCCCAGCCAGAACTGTTTTACAGTATGAACCCTGAGAGAGAGGGTTACATGGGCATCAAAAGCTTTTGAGGTGGAAAAAAAAGGGGTTGCAAAGACATGTTTGTTTGTATGTGGCAGTAACAGCATGACTGGGTTCCTCCATTTACCCACCCTACTTGGAACCCTGCAGAGAAATGCTAGTCAGCTCCATTGATCCATTGTAGCAGGAGCTTCATATTAACTCCATCCTGCATATGAGATGGTAGGGGTGTGCGATGTGCTAGGCTCTTTCAGGCTTGCTGCTAGAGACCTCATAGTCCTCCCACACCAAGGCCAAGCAGAGGAGCAATGAAGGAGGGTCCTCCAGGCCTGCCTAGAAAGGGTGTAGTGAAGCAGCTAATCAGAGCATAGCAGACGCCGACAAAATGAGCTGTGGGACTTCAGTTTCTGACTGGCAGCTGCGTGGCAAGGAAGGGTGCCACAGGAGCCTGAGAGAGAACCAGAAGTTGAGTTCTGTCTGCATTTTGCTCTGTGCAAGGAGAGAGCAGGCCTGAGAGCTAAGCCTAAATTAATGGATGAAAGGACAGAGACCTCAGAGAAGCCCAGGGGAATCAACAGAAGTTAATTCAAGGAGTTGAAGTGTGACTGCTGGTCATAGGATCTCTGGGATAGTGGGCAGACCTGGGTTCCCCCGCTGGCTAGAGAAGACCTTACTGAGGGCTGACCAGGCAGGGCTGAAGATCCAGGTGAGAGCTTACCCCTGAAGGAGTTCATCCATTATTCATTGTGTGACTTGGCCACAGGGCTGAGCCACAGAACACCTGCCCTGTGAGGGATATAACCTACAGGGGACTCCAGAACCATGAAAGTGGCTGCAGCATCACACCCAGCCCTCAAGAGGAACTGCTGAGAGGTGAGTGTGCAGTATGTTTCTGTGGGTGGAAGATATTTGGTCCAAGACAGAGGTGTCTGCAGAGAAAGTCTAAGAACGGCTAAGATTACAGAGGAAGTTAAGGTTAAGAACAATATAGTTTTGTTATTTGAGGTACCAGTAAAGAAAATTCACAAAGAGGGTAGGTTTGGAATAAATACATATACGTCTAAACTGGCATGATTTTTCAGAAATGCTTTAACGGAAAAGTTTTTCCGTTAAAAGCATTTATGAAAGAGTGTCCTAGATTGGCACAGACGCTTTGGCGCAAAAGCACTTTTTGCGGAAAAGCGCCCGTGCTAATCTAGACGCGCTTAGCAAGAAAGCCCGATCGCCATTTTAGCCATCGGGCTTTTTGCGCAAAACAATTCTGGGTTGTCTATACTGGCCCTCTTACGCAAAAGCATTTGCGCAAGAGGGCTTTGCCCGAATGGGAGCGTCATTGTATTTGCGCAAGAAGCACTGATTTTGTACATTACAAAGTGCAAATTCAAGCGGCCAGTGTAGACAGCTGGCAGTTTTTCAAAGCGGCTGCTTTTGCAGAAAAACTTGCCAGTTTAGACACAGCCATGTAGAATACTGAGGGTAAGAAATCCATCTACTTTAAATTCTAATCCTTTGTGCACAGACAAGTAAAAGGGCTTCTGTTATATTGGTGGTGCTTGTTAAGGTAATAGAGTTTAGACAGATGTTGCATTTTATTTCAGCTTCTGTCTAAAATTTCTATTCCAGTTTACATATACATGGGGTAATTCACCATTCTCCGTAGCTTGTTTGTTCCATGTTATTTAGGTTACCATCATTAAGTTCAACTAGCAGTTCAGCTAGTACATGCCCCTTTCAACTTTTGCTCCCTGTTAACAGAACTAAATTAAGGTAATAGAAAGCTTCATAAGATACATTTCCAATGCTTAATGGAAGCTAGAAATGGTACAACAGTGGCTGAGCTAGCATTTAAGAGGGTAACTACCCTGACCTTAAATTCAAAGAGACTTGGAACCTGCATTTTTACATTAGCATCAATTATTTTTAATAACTTAGATTTTGTTAAAAATTCTTATCTTTCCAAAGTTTGGTTTCCTGGTTTTAGAACCCTCTGTCCCATTCTCATTAATATTCATTAAAAGTAGCTCAAAGTATCTGAAACTTCAATAACACCCTTAATTAAAGATTTTCTTGTTCACATCCTGTGTTAATGTTATCGTTATTAGTTTTTAGTGTATGGTTTCATATTTGTGTTTTAGTATTATATAGAGAAAGAAAAATTGTTTAAAAACTTTAAACTACTAAACCAAGCCACTAAAAGCAATCAATTTTTATTGAAATGTCAGGCTGACATTCTGTTTTTAACCTGTTCTCCCATCCTCATTTTATGTTTGCTGGTTTTTCCATTATGCCTTCTACGATAAAACCATTGCGTGATGAAGTTTGCCACTGCATAACCACATAACTTCAGGTTGTGATAACTTGTTGGCCTTTAAGCTACTTTGGGATGCTGTTAGTATCCAATAAGTTTGCTGGACAATAGACAATAGACATCCCCATGCTCCACCCCCCCCCACCCCACAGCACTGCTGCTCTGCCCCAACACCCCACACACACACCACCCTTCCCCCAGCCTTGCTTCTGCTCCACCCTTGCCGCACCTCTTCCCACCCCTATTCTGCCCTCTCCTACCCTGTGACGGCATGTACCAACGCCACACAGGGACTACAAGGGTTAACCCTGGCTATCTGGCTAAGAAGGCCCTGCCCCCCACAATGCTGCTGGGCATGCTCCAGCAGGAGGCCAGATATAAAGGCCTGTGGTGCAGCTCAGTCTGGCCTGACTGCCGACGAAGAAAGCAGTTCTGCCAGAGCCCTGAGGAGGAACCACACATGGACTAGGACACACAGGCCAGTCAGCAGGGAACTACAGCAGAAGCCCTCCCAGTCCATAGGGGACAGCTGGGGAGGACTTCTCTGGAGAGACTGGTAGGAAGTAGCTCAGGGCAGAGAGTTGTACCCCTGGGAGCTTGGTGTCTTTTAGTGGCATTCCCTGCTGAGCTAATGGTGGATCACTCCACTGCTCACAGGGCCCTGAGTGGGCAGCTAGTGGGGAGGGTGGGCCTGTCATGGGGCCATAGCGGTGATTGGGCCCCTGTACTCACTTCGGGGGTGGGAGCTGGAGTGACTCATCAGCCTACTGCGCTCTGCTACCCTCCCTGTTCTGCACACAGATTTCATTTCCACTGCCTCTCCAAAATTCAACTTATTAATCAACATAGGTAAACTTGTTTCTTTCAGCTTTCGTGTTCATATTCTGTATAATTAATTTTCTGTCTTTGCCTGTCTCTCTTCCAAGGAGTTTGTCCATTGGAGCCTGAGACACACATTTATATTTTCTTTTACCTCTCCATTTGCTATACAGAGTTTCAGAAACACTTTGACGCCATAGTTAAATCATCTATACAAATTGTGTTTCTCTCCAAAACACTAGATTGCAAAAATAATGTTTCTCAATCAGGGCTGGCTCCCTATCTTATACTCACATCTCTTAATGTAAAAGAAGCAAAGATGTGCCTAGAATTTGTAATACATGCGCCCCCCAGACGCACACACACACATTTTGTGTATATATTAGATGATGCTGACTGCTTCTTCGAGACCTTTCTGGAAAGTTTTCTGTCCCTTGTTTCCCCATCCTGCCCTCTAGGTCTCAAGGTTGTCAGTATTTTGAATTTCTTGGGGTTTTATGTGCACACATACTTTTACCAGAGGTACAAAATTAGGTTCAGTAAGGTAGCATATGTCTGGTGCAACCCAAATCACTGTAGATGCTGAAACATGACCAGGATCGAAATCAGAAGCAGATTTTTATTAGCATCATTACTAATTATGTTTCCTTATTATTTATGTAGCACCAGTGGAGCTGCACAGCCTGATATTCAATGTGGGACTCCACTAAGCTCCCAGAAGAAATAAGATTATAACACTTCATCAGGCTCTTTTTTAGGATTGGTTTGTATCAACTATATCCTTAGTTGCATTTCAAGTTACATAAACAATTGCTGCCAGAGTTTGGAAGTGCATAATGGCAGAAGCCTGCTTCTAAAGCAAAGCATTTAATATCTTCCCTCCCCCCGCTCCAAAAAAAAAAACCTACTGAGAGCTCACTACAAAAAATAACCATAAGATCTAGGTAATGCCAATATCAACATGAGTGTCTGGGGCTCACTTGAGACCAGTGGATATATGTGCTAGGCACAGGGATGAAGAGCAGGCAAGTCTCTCCTGCATTTTCAGTTTGCCCCCAGCTGGTACCCCTGCAGTGTGGAAGAAGAGAAGTAGAATCAGGCTGATTGAGGAACTGCTCTTCATCCATCCACCTTCCAAAGGGGGCATTCCGAGAGCAGGAGTGGTAGGGGGAAAGAGACCATCTACACTGGCATGGATGGTCTTGCACATAAGCACATCCCTTGCGTAAAGGCACATGCCAGTGTAGACGCTCTCTTCTGGAAGAGTTTTTGCACAAGAACTCTTCCACAAAAGAGTTCTTGCGCAAAATCATGCCAGTGTAGACGTAGCCATAGTGTTTCCTAATATCCAACCTAGACCTCCCTCACTGTAACTTGAGACCATTGGTTCTTGTTCTGCCATCCAATAAGTCACTTGAACTTTTCACAAGTGGTCACTAATTGTGCATTCCTCATTTTGTGGCTGCCTTACTTGACATTTTAGGTCTCCTTTGCAGGCATGCTGAGCACTCGCAGCACACCAGGTGCTGTACCTTGAACATGAAAAAGCATTAGAAATAATCTTAAATACTTTGGAAATACTTTGGAAAAGCGGCTCCTAAGTATGTCAAATTGGGCACTCACAATTAACATTAGGCTTTTGACATTAGCATCTGTGTCTCCGTTTTTTCATCTCCAAAATGTGACTAATACCACCACCTTATTTCACAGATCTGTATGATGATAAATTAATATCTGTGGAGGCTGCTGGTGCTACAATTGATAAGCATCCCCCCGCCCCCCCTCCCAAAAAAAAAGCCCATGAGGAATTAAGTCTGTATTCAGAACACGGTGTGACTAGCATGCAGTGAATGAAGCATGGACCATGCATTTAAGAATGACAAAACACAAAACTGAAGGGCTGCTTATTCAATGAGCCCTGCACACTGAATGAGGCAGGGCCCTGTGGAAAAATGGTATGTGATCATGTAATTAAATGCATAATGCCAACACACAAGGGGCCAATTTAATCATGCACGAGCACCCTTAGTCCTGGCATTTTCTACCTAGACTGCAGCTTGATTTTAATCAATTGACAACAACTAAGGATCTGAAATAATGAGACCATATTAAAATTGAAAACCATAAACTGGACACAATTAATGCGCCAATTCAGCAGTATGGGGAGAAAGTATGGTTTAAAAAGCTGTAGCTTGTAAAGACAAGCAAATCTGGCAAAAGTTATATATTGCTCAAGGCACGCACAGGTGGATGGAACTGCAGGCCAGGTCAAAAAGAAAAAAAAAGATTTATGTTCTGTGCAAAGGAAAGGGCAGAAGAAAAATAGCCGATCTGGCTGGGTTGCACTGAAATGAATGAAACAGCTGTTCATACAGGGAAGGAATGGTCAGGTAAGACAGGTTGGAAATAATAATCATAGGGCCATCTGCTGACCTGGGATTGTATACCCTAAAGGTATGAAACAAATTTTGTCCTCTAGGTGCTAAGCAGTGGAGCGGCTATTAGGCTGTCGAATAAACAAAACCTGAAGAAGGCATTAAAGTTCCATGAGTTTAATGCAAAAGTTGCTTCACTAGTTGAATTTGAAATATTAACTCAAGTGGAAACTCCTCGAGTTTAGTCTGCCCAGTCCAACCACGACACTCTCAAATGCAAAGGTAGTTCATCCCATCACTGCCATTTCCAACCTTTGCTTTACATCTGTTCTGGAAAGATAAGCCAGCAGTTTTGCCATCTCTTGTGATAGATTGTTGCAAATTACAGCAACACACCTATGGACTGCTTTTTGTAAAGATTGAGGCTAAGCATTTATGGTACTAACTGGAGTCCTCAAACTTACAAGGTCAAAGAGATGACACTTAGATTGAATATGTGCTCAGTGCAGTGGTCAATGATTTAATTCACATGAAGGACATGGATGACACCGCCGCAAGATGTCAAATCAAAGTTTTGCCATTGAACTTAATGAAGGGCAGGTTTTGACCTCACATGTTCCTATGGATTCTTTTGTGTGTGTCAACTGCCGTTAATACCACTGATCATGCCCACATTGGTGGCAAGCCTGTAATCCATTGCAGGGGGGTGGGTGGGGGGAAGCCTGCAAAAGTGGCTGCAATCTCTTCTTTCTGAGAGAGGCCTTCTGGCACATGTATTGAAAATTGCTCTTCGGCCCAGTGGGATTGCAGGAGCGTATGTTCACCACTCCTGTGGCATGCACATGCCAGGAAGCCAGGAGGGCAATAAATGATGAGCTCAGAAGTTGGTGGCATTCAGCTCTGCCAGCATCTCTCTTGGGCAAACTGGAATGATTGAGGGTCTCATTCAATATCTGGCAAATGGACAACTGAAGAAGAGCCAACGGGCTGAGGACTGACCCAGGTCAGACTGAGGTAAAGCTTGTAGGATGTCTAGATCAGTCTCTTTGATTGGGAAGTGCACCCTTCATTGATCACACAGGTGAACCAATGTTAAATGTCCCAGCTGCTGAGGCCAACACTGTTTTTTTGCCTCTGCTTACTGAGAAGAGTGCAGACTAGTCATGCAGATGCAGACCTCACTGCAGTTATCCGCACTGAAGTCACACCGAGATTACTCTGCTTTCATGTTCCACCTCCAGCCCACTTGGAAAATCAAAGTACTGTATAATGCAGCTGTTTGCTCACTCAGTGGCGCGTCAAGCAGAGCATATCACACCTGTGGTTCAAGGCCTGTCTCTACACTGCTTACTTGTTAGCTTACATGCTGTTAAATCTAGGAAGCCACACAGGACATGGGTCAGTGATGTCCCAGTGACTCCCTCTCTGCCTATGTGATACTACCAGAGCTGCGTGCAGGAGCTACAAGCCCTGTCTTGGTAGCGAGGGTCAGCTGGTGGCATGGCATTTTCAGCCAGGAGACCTTTAAAATGGAACTCAGTCAAAGGTCCAATGGAACACAACATTATTAGCCTTCAGGCCTCTCTGCAAAGCCCATTTCTTTGCTAGGGCATTATGAGGAAAGGTGGGATGTTATCCTTTGGCTTCTGTGTCGTAAGTAGATACGCTCTCCTTTCAATAGTAACAAAACTAGCTTGCGACTAGGGGTGCGCTGGTAGCTGTTACTTAGGAGACAGGATTTGTCAATTTTTATAACACCACAGCACATCAAGGAAAAGGGGGGTAAATTTTTTTTTCCAGGTGATCTACTGGGGGAGGCATTGCCTTTGGGAAGGAAGTGGAAATGACCTTGCATTAATGAAGAGCACATGCTGCTGGAACAGTAGCCAATATTAGGACGGCTTTGCACTAAGGAAGCCTGCAGCAGCTGACTCTTATCCAATACTAATGAGTTTCATTATGGCCACTTGGAAAAATGAGCCAATTTTACACACAGAATAAAGGAGGCTGTGCGGGGAAGGATTTACGATGTTATCATAAAATATAAAAGTTAAGACAAAACATCACTTTAGCAGCCCACTTAGCAATGTCTGATGCACCCGGGACTGAAACAAGTTCAAGCAAAGAACTCTTCAGTTACGATGATTACATAAGAACATAAGAACGGCTGTACTGGGTCATACCAAAGGTCCATCTAGCCCAGTAGCCTGTCTGCCGACAGTGGCCAGCACCAGGTGCTCTATAGAGGGTGGACCGAAGACAATGATCAAGCTATTTGTCTCCTGCCATCCTTCTCCAGCCTCTGACAAACAGAGGCCAGGGACACCATTTCTATCCCTTGGCTAATAGCCTTTTATGGACCTAACCTCCATGAAATTATCTAGCTTCTCTTTAAACTCTGTTATAGTCCTAGCCTTCACAGCCTCCTCTAGCAAGGAGTTCCACAGGTTGACTACACGCTGTGTGAAGAACAACTTTCTTTTATTAGTTTTAAACCTGCTACCCATTAACTTCATTTGGTGTCCTCCAGTTCTTCTATTATGGGAACTAATAAATAACTTTTCTTTATTCGTCCTCTCCATACCACTCATGATTTTATACACCTCTATCATATCTCCCCTCAGTCTCCTCTTTTCTAAACTGAAAAGTCCCAGTCATTTAACCTCTCTCTTTATATGGGACCCGTTCCAAACCCCTAATTATTTTAGTTGCCCTTTTCTGAACCCTTCCAAGGCCAAAATATCTTTTTGAGGTGAGAGACCACATCTGTACACAGTATTCAAGATGTGGGCATACCATAGTTTTATACAGGGCAGTAAGATATTCTGGTCTTATTTTCTATCCCTTTCTTAATAATTCCTAGCATCCTATTTGCCTTTTTGACCGCTGCACACAGTGTGGAAGTTTTCAGGAACTATCCACGATAACTCCAAGATCTCTTTCCTGATTTGTCGTAGCCAAATTAGCCCCCATCATACTGTACGTATAGTTGGGGTTATTTTTCCCAATGTGCATTATTTTACACTTATCCACATTAAATTTCATTTGCCATTTTGTTGCCCAATCACTCAGTTTGATGAGATCTTTTTGGAGTCCCTCACAGTCTGCTTCTGTCTTGACTATCCTAAACAGTTTGGTATCATCTGCAAACTTTACCACCTCACTGCTTACCTCTTTCTCCAGATCATTTATGAATAAGTTGAATAGGATTGGTCCCAGGACTGACCCTTGGGGGACACCACTAGTTACCCCTCTCCATTCTGAAAATTTACCATTTATTCCTACCCTTTGTTTTCTGTCTTTTAACCAGTTCTCAATCCATGAAAGGACCTTCCCTCTTATCCCATGGCAATGTAATTTACACAAGAGCCTTTGGTGAGGGACCTTGTCAAAGGCTTTCTGAAAATCTAAGTATACTATATCTACTGGATCCCCCTTGTCTGCATGTTTGTTAACCCCTTCAGAGATTAGCATGGCCCGGCGTGATCCAGCACAGTAGCCCAGGTTAGGACACTGGGATTTTTTTCCAATGCCTTTGTCATCTTTTATTTCATCTTTCCAAGTAGAGAATTTTTGATATAACATTTTTCACAGGTATCTTAGACTGACGTTAAAGAGAGTAGGAGAAATGAATAACTATGCTGCCCCCTCTGTTCCTCCTTCTCTGTTATCTGGCCTCTTCCCTCTCCACAGGGATCCAAGGTTCTTGTCCCCAGAACTGACATGCATGTTTTACAACAGGATTAGAAGATACTAATATGGGACCTTATTCTAGAGATGTGGCTATGGGGGAGGCTGGGATGGAGGGGGAGGAAACACAAAGTCTTTTAAGTGATAGAAATGTAGCCGTGTTAGTCTGGTGTAGCTGAAACAAAATACAGGACTATGTAGCACTTTAAAGACTAACAAGATGGTTTATTAGATGATGAGCTTTCGTGGGCCAGACCCACTTCCTCAGATCAAATAGTGGAAGAAAATAGTCACAACCATATATATATATATATATATATACACACCAAAGGATACAGACATTTACCTTTCCCCACCTCTAATACCATTAGCTCACAGACATTGACCTTCCCCCCCCCCCGGCCCGCATCCTCCTTCTGTTCTGAAATGTGATTTGTCCTTTTCATATGTGTTCTTTTTTTTTAATTGTATCCTTTGGTATATATGGTGTGACTATTTTCTTCCACTATTTGATCTGAGGAAGTGGGTCTGGCCCACAAAAGCTTATCATCTAATAAACCATCTTGTTAGTCTTTAAAGTGCTACATAGTCCTGTATTTTGTTTCAAAGGTCTTTTAAGGGAGGGTTTTTTAACTGGTGGTTAGAAGCTATTTTCTTTGCCTTTTGAGACCCACTCTTGCTCTGTCCTCCTAAGAGGTTGCTGTGGTTAGGCTGTTCTTAGGCTTTCAGTGCTGAAGGAAATCAGCTCTGAAAATCTGAATACAGGAGCCAATTGCAGCAGAAGAGTTACATTACCCTCTCTACAGTCCAAGGTATGGTTATTCAGAAGTGACAGTACACTAATGAAAACTGCTCCCCTTCATTCTGATTGACATTCCTGCCTTTTAAATCATATAGTACATATTAATTTGGAAATAACCATAACAATGATGCACCAATCAGACCATATGGAATTGACTAACAGGAAAAAAACCTGCATAGCTCTAAATGAGCAACTTGACATAACCCCTCATTCTGCTTGCCTAATTTTACTGACATGGAATTCTCAGCCAAAGTCACTATTTAGAGGTCTCCTAAGAATGTTAGGTAACTTATTTTATCCAATATGCTCAAATTAGTTGTATATGGATTTTGGCGCATTATGTTCCTTGGAAATGTGCACTCACTGGGTGTCAACAGTTGGACAGTCTCAAAGCTAGAGGCAAAGCCAAAGGCAGCTAAATCTGCTGTGGGCATTTTTTACTGGAAGACTGCACCTTATCAGATTTTTTTTAAATAGTGTAGCATGTTTAATTTATTGCATTTGAAAATTCAGAATATAGTAATGCCTATGTTAGCATCATCAAACCTGAGGAGCAATGGTTACAACATAAAAATGATTTGAAAGTCAAAGTATTTTGACCTCAAATTTTTAATTATGAAATATATGGCTACAGCTAAATCTATTGTCTCCCTTTCCAAGTTGGATTAATACAGTCACACCACACTGGAAAGGCTCCTGGAAGTGATAAGATCATGCACTAAGTGCAATTGCATGTGTTAAAAAGCTTTCCAGAGGATAAGCCAACCAGGACTTTTTGCTCAGAGGAGTATGGTGTCAGCAGAGGTGAAACTGAAAACCACATGCAGTCTAGCTTAATTAGATCAGATTTTACTTCCTACTAACTATCATGCTATTTATTATTGTCCATAATCCAGATTCTATTGTGCTACTTTCCTCCCATACTTTAGAAAGGTTATGGAAAAACCATTACAGGGAAGAGAAAGAGTAAGAATAACAAAACCAATGTGCTATGGCTTAAGAGGTGAACCCACAACCAGACCCATACAGATAGATCCAGATAGGAGCAATGGTACCTTGAATAGTCCCAACTATTTTAGAGACAGTATTAAGAAATTCCTCCTATTTTTATCTTCACATTTCCCTCCTGTTAAATGCAGTAGTTTTGCACTTCATTATTACCTAGCGTCACACTAATTCAATGGACTACTTATGCTGAGGAGCATGCACTGAATAGAAACACCTCCATGATTGGACATGAGCATTTTCATAAAACCCAAGACATATCCAGATTACTTCATTTTTATTGTTTGTTTCTAAAAGTATCCATGTGCTTCTCCCAACCAGCTGTGTGTGTTGCTCACCCTATTGTTAGTCATCGATTGTAGAGGGTGGGTGAAAAATGTTTTTTCAGCTCTATGAGAGTTTAAGATTTTGAAATATTTTCCCCATCCCAGACTGGGACAGAGTTGTAATCTCCAAAACTTTTCTGAACAAATCTGAAAAAAATGGACCAGCTTAATTGAAAAGTTTCATTTTGATCTTAATGGATTACCATTTCACAAGTTGCTACAAACTGAAAAACAAAAAGCTTTTTTTCAAAAATGTCCAATGTCCTATTTAAAAAAATCTCAAACTTTTTTGAAGCAGGAGAGTCGTTGAATCTGACTCTTTCTTGCTGAATGTTTAGGTTTTGCATTTTCCAGCTAACAAATTCACTGGAAAAGTCCTGACCAGCTCTCAACATTGAGAAATATAGTTTTGCCCTCTAATAATTTGTCTCTTTTTCTTGCTTTAAAAGAGCACAAAAATAGCATAATATTCCTGATCAATATTTCTTATGTACCAGTACTATTAGTGGGAGCATCTTTATTGTATTAGCATTTGTACTCTCTCTGCTGCTCAACACAAGATAGGTCCTTTACATTATTATTGGAGAAAACTCGCATTTGGAATAAAATTGTATTCCAAGTCAAAGTTCAGAGCCTTTGGATTGACGTATCTCTTTTGGGTCTGTTATGAGAGTCTTAACCTAGTCGCTTTTACTTTTTTTTAAAAATTACTTGTGGTATAGAGTGGTTGATATAATGAAATATAAATTCTTAGAACCCACATGATATACGACAGTTTTAATATCCCAGGAGATCAAATCTTAAACTAAATCCTACACAAAATTCCTGTCCTGTCACAAAATTCCTTATTAGTTTTAATGAGAATTTTGCCTGTAAAAGGAGATCCAGGGTCAGTCCCAAAATCTACTATATATCTGAGACAGTTTATCTGTCTGCCTAATTGTTCAAGAACTCTTCCTAAATGGTAAGAGTTAGGAGCACCAAATTCAATGTACAGCTTCCTCTTATCATAACTTAAAGCAGGGTAAGGGTTTGGTTGTGCCAGAAAATTGGGCTTTGCCTGGACTGGGATTGCTTCTCATAAAACCATTCAGAAGAGACAATCACCAGGCACATGAAAGGGGCTGGCTTAGGGATGCCACCCCGTGACCAGGACTGCCCAACCCTGAGCCTCCCACCCCCAGGCACACTTCATGGATGGGGGGGACTGAAGCTCCCTCCTGATTCATACATGATCATTGCTGACCATTCCTCTTAGTCAGGGAGCAAGGGAAAAGTGCATCGGTTGCTGCATTTCTCACTCTGGCTGGGGAACACAGGGGGCAGATGAACCTGGACCTGCCCCACCTGGGAGACATGCAGCCCTCCCCCTGCTGTGCCTACTGGAACTGCAGTGGCCATGAAGAGGCACTTCTCACCTGATCCCAAGCTGCTGCAGTGAGAGGGGGCCGGGGTTTTCCTCTCTCCCCGGGGCAACCTAAATATTGAACCCCTCATCCCTAGCCCCACCCTAGAGCAAGGATTTACATGAACATTTCCATTTTATTTTCCAAAAAACAAAAATTGAGCTCAGGACCCAAGCACTGCCAGTAAATCTTCTAGTGCCTTTACAAAAAATCAGACCCAAGAAGAAAGGATAATGGAATTAAACAGATGATTAACTTTTAAAAATAGTGATCACTCCCTGTCAGTATTTCAGCTATAAAAAAGCAGTCTTGAACAATAAATTCCACTTTGTGTGCATTGCAAAGTGATACCATGTTCCTATTCAACAGACTTCTCCCCTTCCTATGGGAGTCTGAGAGTCTTCAGGATGCTCTTATACTTATTGCTAGGCTAATACTTCTCCACATGTATTATTACAGCAATGATCAAGTTTGACAGTAACACATGAGCTAATAGTATTCATAATCTCATATTTGAATACAATCCAATCACTTAATTCTCCCGCATTTTTATTCAAAAGAGATCCAGTGCTGCAGAAGTCAGAGAACACTCAGAATACATACTCTGAGCCCATGCACAAACAGTACAAATACACAGTGGTGGTTTGTGTCTTCTTACGTTGATCGTCATGGATGAGTGACCTCTGTTATGAGATAAGACATCAGGTTCCCCTCCCCCCGCCACCATGTACTCCATACAAGGAATGCTGGTGGGGTGGCATCCCATGTAGCAACTGGGTCTCTCGGTTTCCTGACTGTGGCTTCTCCCTGTGGCTCCGCTAGGGCTGAGTCATGGCAGTCTCCTGGAACTCTGGTTCCCACCGTCTGAGCTGCTGGCTGCTGCAGCTCAGGAGCTCTGGTTGAAGGTCTTGGTCCTTCGCTGGCCAGCCCAGACTGAGCTGCTCTCCTACCTTTTATGCTGCCCCAGCATTTGGAGCACGCCCAGTCTGGGTGAAGGGGTGGGACTTCCTCTGCCCATAGGGTCATAACCCCACCTGCTTCAGAGTGGGGGTATGCACATCCAGTGCCGGACCGAGCCATACTTGTGCCCTGGGCAGCGGGCATGCAGCGCATGCGCAGCTCCCCCCCCCGGTGTGCGGCGCCCGATTGACATGGTAAGGGGTGCCATGGCCCCACCCCCAGGCGCCAACCTATGGGGGGCGCCTGATTGAAGTGGTAAGGGGCGCGCGGCATATGCATGGCCCTGCCCCTGGGCACGCGGCACCCCTTACCATTTCAATCAGGCACCCCAGGCAGCTGCCTGGCTAGCCCCCCCCTTAATCCAGCCCTGTGCACACCCCATCACATGCCCCCTGTGTACCCCAGCCAGACTGAGGAATAGAGCAAGTTGTACTTTCCCCTCGCTCCCTGATGAAGGGGAACAGCCATCAATGTTTCCATATGAATGGCGGGGGGGGGGGGGGAGCTGCAGCCCCCTTCTCCCTTCCTAAAGGGTACCTGGGGGTGGGAGGCTTGGGGCTGGAGAAGTCGTGGAGGAGAGGGGGAGCAGTTAGCCCCTTTCTGCTGGTGATTCTGTCTCTCTTCTATATAGGGTTATGCTTGCCCCAATGCACACTGGGAGGAGAACATCAGCCCCTCCCCCCCCACATACGACCAAACCTTTCCTTGTGTGAAGGGCCTCACCCTCTCAGGCACCCCTTTGTGAGTGAGGGCATGTGCACAACTTTTGCACCCTGACTCTCTCTGGGAATGGAGTCCCAGATGATTTTTCTGGCTGGTTGACTGGGACCAGGCATCTTTTTTCCCCCTTGTTGTAGCTGCTGAGGGTTGGAGGGGACCCAGGCCTGCCCACTCCTCTGGGTCCTGGCCCAGGGACCCTCTGAGTAGCAGTTCTCTGCTAACTATCTCTGCTGCTACCTTGGTCCCTAGGGCCACTTCCCCAAGAAGCTCACTCTCAGGGCTTTGAGGTCTGGTTCTCAGCACACCATGTCCAGGGATCTGCAAATTGTTGTAGTCTCTTACAGCTAGTTTTCAGGCATTGGACCTGGGTCTCAACCAGGTCTGATGTCCAGCTCACAGTTAGGCCTGTCCAAGGTGCTGCTGTCCTCCCAGTCAATCCCTAGGTCTGACTGGGTCGAACTCCAGTGAGGAACTGCTAGGCCCTGGCCCAGCAGTTTCTTTTATGTCATCCTACTGGGCTCTGATTGGCTGCAGCAGAAGAGCCACTCTAGTCTGCTTGGAGGACCTATTTTCTGCTCTTCTCCCTGGGGCAGGGTGCAGCAAGTCCTCCAGCAGTTTACCCTGTCGCAGCTTGCTTTAAGTTATAAGAGGAAGCTGCATACCAAATTTGGTGATCCTAGCTCTTACTGTTTAGGAGGAGTTCTTGAATAAATGTGTGGACAGACAGACTGACTCGCTCACTGACAAAGTTTCTCAAATATATGATAGGTAATAATCAGGGCTTGTCAAACAGCGGCAAAAGCCGCTCGCCAGCCCCGCACTGCGCATGCACAAGAGCCGCATTGCACATGCGCGCGCCACCAGTAAACGGGGTGCGTGGCTGAAATCTACTTGCCACGGGCGAGTAGATTCTATAGTTTGTTGAGCCCTGGTAATAATAAAGATTAGGTGAAAAAATCTTTTAAAACCCATGATAAAATTAAAATACCTTTTCAAAATGTAAATAATTTCAGCTTTACATGGGTGCTCTTTCTCCTCCAACATTTTGCCCTTTTATTGATATCGAGACATGAAGCATGGCCTGTGTATGCCTTGCTTGTAACTCTAAGGCCCCAGAAGGATGTTAGCACTTGTAGGAGGAGTTAGCTCTTCTGCAAGTCCATGTGACATTGATATAACTGTGAAAAAGCATCACTGCAAATAGTAAAGAGCAACCTACAGCCATTTTTTTTTTTTAAATATAAGCATTTAGTGATGGCTAAAACAAACCATTGGGGTCTCAATGGCAAAGGCCGAGTACCTTTATTATTCCTGTTATTCCTGGCATGCAATTACCAAACATACATTAATGCCATTAGGTAGAAAAAGCAGCCAGCTAATCTCCTTTTTGGCTTTGAATTTTATAATACCACACCCACCCACACCCACACACACACACCCCCAATCTCAGCATCCAGAGGTGAGCACCAAAGATGGAATGCGAGCCATATGAGCAAAGGCTGAAGGAACGGAGTATGGTTAGTTTGGAAAAGAGGACATTAAGTGGGAGAGGATAGCAGTCTTCAAATACAGGAAAGGCTGCCATAAAAAAGATACAGGGGGTAGCTAAGTTAGTCTGTAACAGGAAAAACTTAAAAAACAATGAATAGTCTAGTAGCACCTTAAAGACTCTCAAAACATGTAGATGGTATCATGGAGGCTCTTGCCTCAGAGGGCAGGACAAGAGATAGTGGGTTCAACCCACAGCATAGCAGGTTTAGATTAAATCTCCAGAAAAACTCATTAACTCTAAGAACAGGACAGTGGAACAGACGCTGTGGGGGCTCATTCACTGGAGCTTTTCAAAAGGAGACTGGATGGTTTAGACACAACAAAGCCTGCATCTTGGCCAGAGGTTAGGCTAGATGACCCTTGCAGTCCCTTCTGCTCTATGTTTCTACCTGGGACAGCAGGGACAGCTCCATTTGTCAAGGCAGGGAGTTACCTTATCTCAGAAATTCATATCTAGCCTGTGCAGTAGCTCAAGGTCATCACTTGCCTTTAGATCAGCACAGCCCTGAGAAAACTTGGGCTATAGGGCTATAGCTCTCTCCTCACTCCTTTGTTCTCAGGAACATGTCTCTTTCCCATTGTTATGCAACAATAAAATGCAAGATCCCTTCTACCAGGGCAGTTCTCCCAGAGTAAGCGCATTAAGAGTCAGGGCCAAATACCTCCTTTTTGATTCAGAGTATGATACAAATATTGGCTTCAAATGCCAGTCAACTTCATGGTCATTGAATGCGGAAAGAACATTCTGGGGAACAGGCTTTGTAGTTCTCATCTGTGAAAGTTAGCGTGCGTGGAAAGACATTTCAAAGCTCTTGCATTTGAAAATCTGCATTAAAATTGCTGTCTCGCAGAGCTACATGGGGAGGTTGTGGAAAGGAATCATGATGCACAAGCTCAGGGTTCAGGAGAATTAAGCCCCTGGGTGGACTGCAGGGTAGCTGTAGAACTGGACTGAACATAACTCTGTACAGAGTATTTCTCACTTCCAGAGGCAGAGTCAGGGCAACCACTTTTCCTGATAACTTTCTCCCTCACCAAAAGTCATGTTTGCACATAGAACATATGGTTCAAGCAACTGACTCCAACCCCTTGACATAATGGCGTATGCTTCAATTTAAAGTGTTTATTAAATAGCAACTTGTTTTTACAGCTTGCTAATTGTGCAGCTTGTGCTAAATGCTTGATCGTGCTCATAAATCACCTTGCAGTCTGGCATGTACTGATAGCATGCAAGACTTTGGCCAAAAGGAGGTTTTAGAGTGGGTATTTTTTAAAATAACTTAATGTCGATGCAGGCACGAGAACTGAGGAATACAAAAAGATGCAAGTGACCAAAGTGATGCGTTCAGTGGAGATTAATATTGTAGAACTGAGTTGTAAAACCTTCCTGGTTCATTATTTGGGAGATCGTAGAGAGGACAGCAGTGTTCTCTCTATGGAAACAAAAGGAAAACAATTTCTGTTTCACACTGATGAGCCTTTATGTATCTTTGACAACCCGTTGTAGAGCAGAGCAAGGAAAAGCCATTTACACCTGGGGGCCACATAAAAGATGGTTTCCTCACATCACGAGTCACTTCACACTCAGCAGCAAAAACAAACATTGTATACAATAGCATGAAATACTGACAGTGATGTTTATAGCCATCTCATTGGCCCTTACACAGAGAAAAACTGACTCCTTCTTGTAATCAAAATTTGCTATTTCCGTACACACTCTCAGAAATTTAAAACCAAAGCAAAGCTCTCAGTTTAGTTTAGAAAAGCCAGCTTGCACCCTATACATCTGTGAACAATGTCTAAAACTTTGGACCACTGTAAACTTGGGTTTATGTTTCTTCTTGGTGAATGCACAAAATTTCTATTAACATTAATAGAGAATAACATGCATGAACCCAGAAAGACGACTAAATCCATTTGTACCCATTTAAAATGTAAAATTTGCGTGTGGTTGGCTGGTAAATAAGATGTATTTATTTACAATAGAATCATAAATTGTTTACTTGTGCTATGTCACAGTAATATATTTCCTCTCCCATCTTTTTACATCCTCCTTTATTATAAGGTTATTCTCCTAACTATCTTCTTCAAGGAATTTTACATGAACTCATTAGCTTCACCCTATAATTTATGGCCTATTGGCCATGAAATAAATCACTTAAATGTCTGTGGGTATAGGACTGAAGGTTCACTGTTGGCTGTTATTTGTAAGCTGTACTTGCGGCCTGGGAATGATCTGATTATTTTTTTTAAACACAAAAACTATGAATTCTATAGACTCATTTAGGTTTTTTGGTTAAAATTCTGTTTTGCAAAAGGGGTGCCCAAAGGTGCAAACATACGGGAGAAGCAGTCCAAGCAATCCATTTTGTATTTAGGATGCAAGTTTCAGGAGTCATTCATAATTAAATTATAGACGGACATTCTCTTAGTCTTTCTCTGAGACAGATATCCAAACCAAAATTGTGATATGGCCACAGGGGTGGGTGGCTGGGCCAAAGAGCCACAAGCCTGCAGAATTTCAGTCCTTTAATAAATATACACGCCATATTAACACTTAGATGTGTCACATCCATTTTGCACACACACATTTTGCTTCTCCATAAACAAATTAGCATGTGTGTGTGCGCCAGTACCAGGCTCAGATTGGACAAGGGTGAAACCTACTGAAACTGGGGCCACCATCATCTCTGGAACTGAAAGAATGTGCTGAAACATTCTGTGTACTGTTGATACAGACAAAATACAGGGCAGAGGATAAATCCAGCTTCCATCTCACCTCACTAAATTGATAGCCCAGCAATATATTTAAAATAATTTTTGTCTTGTTGATTTGATGTATGAGATGTCTCCTGTCAATCTCCCAACTGTCACAGGTGTCTGAAGTTTAGTGTATACTACACTAACCTACAAATCTCTCCTGAAAAATAATTTGACACGTTTCCTACGAAACACTGGATGATGGCAGGACTTTTAATGTGATGTGACCATTTCATATTACACCTACAGTCATCCAATTGTTTTCCCCCCATCTGTTGCTTGTATCGACCTTTTATCTTTTATTTTACACATTGATTTTAAGTGGGGCAGGTCCTTTATTAACTGTATGTGAACAATCTCTACCACAAAAGGACCCCATCGGGGCTTCTAGGAGCTAACTACCATAATGCTAATTGTAATTAATCATGTTTTTCATATAAAAAAGCCAATTGGCTTATTAAAAGTGGCCAGTGGGCCAACACCACTACTTATTCATTACCTTTCATTTGAAGACTTGTGAGAGCAGTACTTTTGATCCAGATGCTTCTTGTGAAGTCTGTATGAGACATTGTCCCAGGAAATTGTCCATTAATTATAATGGCTACATAAGCAATGTGGATTATAGATACAGGGATATTCTAGGGTATACTGCAGAATTTCTGAACCCAAGCAAATTCAAGCTCCTTTTCCAAGGGGCCTGGCTCTTGTCGATTTCAAGATCGACTCAAAGATAGAAATGGTGTTTTTCTTAGAAATTGTGTAGATAATTATTCAAATGTCAGTAGAAGTGGCTTCAGTAACTGGCAATGACCTCTCTCCTCAACACTCAAGCTTTGCTTAATACTACATGAAACTCGTGTGTGTGTGCAGGCCCTCTCAGAGAATGACAGAGGCCCAGGCGACTTTGAGTTTAAAGGCCCCAGTCCCCCGACGTTTCTAACTTCTCATCCACAGGGTCATACTAAAACCGAAAGAATATATGAAAATGGACACTTGAGACATTTATTTATTAACAATTAAGGCATTCTACCAATAACATGTGTATTAAAAATGTAACTTTAATTGTGAGTTTCCACTGCAAGCAAAACTCTTCATTTTAGGAATGCTTTTCTGGCTTCGTTGTATGTAAACTCATTTATAATTGAAGAAAAGTCTAATTTACATGCAACATCACTGTTAATGTTAAGCGCCGTGAGCCCATTCAAATGCTCTTGTCCCATTGTAGAATTATGATAGTTCTTTACTTGTTTTAACACGGTGAATGTACATTCACCTGATGTCACTGATGCAGGGAGACTGACCAAAATACATAATGCAATTGTGATATTAGGAAATACAGTTGACAGGCTGAGATTGAATATTACTTGAAGCAGTTCTTTTGGCTTGCAGTTCAATTTAAGGTTGGTGGAATGTATACGTTTCAGGAAGACGATCTTGTCATAGATCTCTTGAAATTTCATTGTTGTACCTTTGTTGAAACTGTTCAGCTGCTGAATATAGACCTTCATCACTTAGTTCTCTGAACTCCCAAAGGAACCCAGAAAGGGTACAAATTTGTCACAGTGACTCAAATCGACATGTAAGACCAGCTTTGATGGAGTCAATAATAACAAAAAAAAAAAAAAACCATTGGCTTGATAGTGCCTTTCTGCATCAGATTGTGATGTTAGACTGCGATTGGTGGAAAACTCAGATGAAATATCAATACCCTGTGCTACTGATTTGGACTCAAAGGATTGCAACCCATTTATCATGAATATTTTGAATATCTTTAAGAAGTCATTCAATGTTATCCCTCTCAACATCTAATGTAGCATTGTGTGCTTCAATTACAAGATTAGTTTCGTAGATAATTTTTAGCAGCTTCATCCACATGGACAACATTAAAATGCATTAAAATTTGGATGTATACTTCTGAACTGACTTAGGCTCAGTGTGAGCCTGTGCTGTGAGAGTAAGAGATTCAAGCTCACTTAAAGCATTTCTCACAGAGTCCAAATGTTGTGCAACTGGTTTAACACCATCAATTCATGCTGACCATCATGTTATTGTCGTCATGCTGTGAAGGGAAACAGGCAGATACTGCTTCAGAATTTCCCACTTTCAAGGATTGCTACTGAAGAGCTTGTACAGTTGTTGGATTGTTCCAAAGTACGCGATTGCTTCCTTTCGTGATTCAGCACAATCAATGCCAACAAGATTTACTATGTGGTTGCCACAACTGGAGAAAATACAGTTTGGATTTTGCTCAGAAAGGACTGCTTGTACTCCAGTGTACTTCCCAGCCATATTGGATCCATTGTCATAGGCTTGACCAATCAAGATTTGAAAAATTAATTTCAAGCTTTCCAGAATTTCTAGTACACGAGCGGCGATTTTTTCCATTTTTTTGTGAAATTATCGAACAAAATGAATCGTTCTTCAATTGAAAACTTTGAACTTCCTGCAATTTTAACATATCGAACAACTTAGGTCATCTGTTCTTTATGAGAACAGTCTGGAGTTGTATCAATAATCACTGAAAAATATTTTGCATGTTGTATATCTTCAAGAATTGCTGTTTGCACTAATTTCCCACACAGCTCATTAAACTCATTTTGTATTCTGGTAGACAGATAATGGACTTCCATGCATTTTCTGCTCTCTTGTTATTCACAAATATGCTTAACATGGCCTGATAAAAGTGGGTCATACTTGCTAAGAGGCTGTAAGTTTACCAAGAAAGTTTCCATTTGTAGGGTCATCAATATGTTGACTGGAACCAAACAAAGCCAAACCCCGTTCAGAAAGAAAAAGAATGACATTCAATATGCACTAAAGGATTTTTTTTCTAGTTATCAGTTTCTGTGTTTATTTCAACTGAACTGTCTGCAAGTACTTATCTACTAGCTGATTTTCGTGTAACATAGTTATTTTTATGTGATAGTGAAGTTTCATGTACAGGTATTTGGTCTTTCCACTTCCTCCAACATTCTACTGATGCTCCAACTAGATGGATCAGACAGTACTGATGCATTTCAAGTATTACTATTAAAAATGAAACAGGGTACACAGTACAGAGCCTGCTTTTCCATGCTCCAGCAGAGCCAGTCTCGTGAATAGATCTCTACATTTGGAAGAGTTTTTGTGAGTAGGTGAGTGGGGAAAAGCATGATTTTCAGCATCTTTCAGTATATTACTTGGAATCTGAAAACTAACTTTGAGAAATGACTGCATTTGAGCAACATTGTTCTTCATAAGAAGTCCAATATCAGGCTCTGATGCCACTGTTGTTACACTATGTCCTGTGCTAGTCATAAGTTTTTACTCTTGCTGCACAGCATCTCCAAGGTCCTCATTTTCTGCCTTCATAGTCTCTAAATCGAGCATAGATTCTGCATCTATCGTTACTGTTGGCATTTCTGTGTCTTGATCGATGACCTCCTCACTTTGAGGCAGTGGCATTGAAATGTCATTTATGAGTACAAAGTTTTTATCATCAGAACTATAAGTGTCACTATCAGCATGGTCACCGTCTAATGGCTGACGTATCTTTTCTATGAGAAATGATGTTATTTGCTTTACATTCTTAACTGCTGCTTCACTCTGTTGCTTTCACCATCTCTTACTTACACCACTTTCAAATCTTTGATTCTTTTTTATAAAGCACAGTAACACACAATAAATTAATTTGCTAAAGGCTATTGGTAGTACAAAATTTTAATTGTATATACTTCACAATGAATATTACATAATAATGGTTTGGGAGTGTTATTTACTATGTTCCTTTTAGCCTTATTTCAAAAAGTCTTGAAATTTCATCTGCCAACATGTGCCCATTATTAAATTCTTCTAATAAGTGGAACATTATTGTGAATATGAATACGGAGTGATTGTCCAATTAGATATAAAGTTTATTAAATAATTAGAATTAAAAGTTTATCGCAAAGATGCCTTTAAAGGTGAATCTCAAACTGAGCAAAGAGGTAGCTTACAGCTGAACCTGATATGGTTATTGTATACGAAGACACATAAGAAAAACAGGAATTTGAAAAATCTCCTATTCAGAGATAAACATCTAATTAAAAGAGTAAACTCACCTTGAGACCGAGCAAAATCACATTACAGTAACAGAATTAATTACGACTTTCAAAACCTCTAAACTATGCATAGACTGTAAACAGCGTTTCATAAGGTAGAATCACTAATCACGGAAACTACTCCAGTCATGCAAATGAAAACTCGGATGTGACCGAAAAACTGGCAAAGGCCTGAGTTCCCACAATGACTTAAATCAATTTTTTGCAGGTATACATAGCTTCTTGTGTTGTCTCTGTTATAACTGCAAGATGTATAATAAATGGAAATGACTTGGTAGAAAAATGTCAAAATTTGAGGCCCCTTCATCTCCTGAGGCCCGTGCCAAATGGCCCTCCTGGGCCTCCCCTCTGAGAGGGCCTGTGTGTGTTGTTTAATCTCAGAACAAAGAAGGAACCTCACAAACAAGTTTAGTTTCTACTAAAAGCTACTACTGCTGCTGAGTTTTTTTAAGTATTGGCTCCCAGTCTCTGGCTAATACAATAATTGACACATGAAGAATTTAGTTTGGGGGTCAGGATCAAAGTAATTATCTCTTGGTTCTGAATTAACGAACAGCTGTGCATGTGAATTGTCAGGTCACAAGTCACTCTGTTTTTTCCCCTTCTTTAAACCTAGTTGCTGAGAACTTAATATAAACTTTTCCATTTCTATTGCTTATGATATTAAAAGGGTGTGTTTAGTCACTTACCTAAAAATCCTACATTCTGCATTGCTCATGAAAAGTTCTTTATGTCATACGCTTATTTAAATTAAACTGCCTTCTAGCTCACTTCTTCTCTGTTGTCTTATATGGGAGAATAGATCAATTTTACAATTCCCATTGTTAATTTAGTGGCCTATTCAAATTGAAATCCACTTATTAATTGGCTATTTGAGGTCTCTTGATAAAGAACAGAGTCTGGATGGTTTTTAGGGCTATTCAGTATTGTTCATACTATAAAACTAAGTAGTAAGATGGTAGGGCTAGAAATGTCTTGCAAACATGGGCCAGCTATACTGAAAGGAGGACAGGAGTCATTTGATATGGTTTTAATTGGCCTGCAGCTTTATTAAGGAATGTCTGGGTCTAGCAGGCAGATGAAGGCAACTCCTTGCTCTTTCAATAACGGGGAAAAGGGGCTGCTCCCTTCAGGCTTGCACTTTGTGAGCACTTCAAGTCTCTGGGGCTGAGCCAGCATCACCACACTGACCCCCTCCTCTTTTGTAGCAGCTTTGGAGCCTCCTACACTCCCCCCACGCCCACCTCCCACAATGCACCATCCCCTTTCCCCTCCCCTCCCTTCCCCCACTTAAAGGTGTGGTGCAGTCAGGGTTGTGAAATGTGCACAGAATGTGGCTGGGATGGCCTTGTGTTCACATTTTTGCTAGATTGCCTAGAAATATAGATAGCGATGACGTAAGACAAAAATGGGTTATGGAATCCAGCTATGGCTAGCCCTCAAAATGTCTTTCTTTAGTTGTTGGAGCTCACTTGTCTTTCCTGATACAGATTGAGCCTCTCGAGTCCGGCACCGTTGGGACCTGAGTGGTGCAAAACCAGAGAATTTCCTGAACCATGGGAGGTCAGTATTGTCTAGCAGTATTACCAACACTTCCCCTGCCTACCAGGCTCTTAGAAGACATGGAGGGGTAAATTAGAGCTAAATAACAGCACAGAACACTGACAGCCAGGACTGGTGGCTGCAAACCAACTTTATGGGACTTAGCCACACCTACGATAAGTGAACATCCAGCTAACTAGAATCATGCCAGACCACAGATGTTGCCAGACCAGAGTGTGCTGGACTAGAGAGGTTCAACCTGTCCTTACCTAGAACATTGAACACTTCCAAACTTGTGTCATTGCATTTGCTTGGTGGTTTTATACATCAACTATGGAGATATCTTCCACAGATTCCTTCAGCATTTAACACATTAGCTTATTATTATACTACACACTTACTTAGAACCTTCCATCTGAAGATCTCAAAAGTACTTTACAAAGATTAATTATGCTTCAATACCCCAGTGAAACAGCAAATACTACATATCTAAAGTGCTACATAGTCCTGTATTTTGTTTCAGCTACACCAGACTAACACGGCTACATTTCTATCACTATTGCAGTATGTTATTTTTTACTCATATAAACTGAGACAAAGAAAAGCTAAGTGACCCGCTTATATTCACACAGCAAGTCAATGGTAAAGCTAGGAACTCTGTCCTCACACTTCAAGCCAGTTTTCCTCAGCTGTAAGGCTTAGATGGCTGCTTCTTACAGTTTGACTATTGTACCTACTACCTCTAATTTTTCAGGCCTTAAGGAGCGCTCCTCTCAAGACTCTCTTGTGAGAAGAATGCAGTCCTGCTTTGACAGCCCAAGCCCTGTAACCTGATTGTTACTCTTTCTGACCCAGGCAGTTAGCCAGTATTCAGGGTCTTGGGAGTCACTTGCTTTAGGAGGAGATGACGAAATCGGGTATTTTTGATACAATCCTGTTTATTTACTTAGAAAATACATTAACTTCTGTTTTGCTGAGTGTGTAGAAATCAAGCAACAGGAGACAGTTTCAAAATCCCAAGCCTTTTTATAGCCAGCACATAGCTCTCATACAGCTTGGTCTCAGGGTCATGCTACAAGAGCTTCTCTGATGTCTCAGGCTTCTATACTGCAGTCGCTACAGATTTCTCTGGTGTTTGCTGCCACTTTTCTCTCATACAGCCCCCTTCAATACCCAGCACCTAGCCTCTGCACCCAGCCCCTAGTCAAACCTGCCCATGCATAGCCCAATGTCCTCACTAGCCTTGCCATGGCCTGTCTTTCCAGTGGTGACACCTATTGTTTTGGCTATCCAGTCAGTAAAATTGCATTTATCTGAATGAAGGACAGCTGTTACACTTACCATCTGCAGTGAGGTTATACTCAGTCCCCCACATCACATGCGTCTGGATGCTCTCTACTGTATTTTCCCCAGCTGATTTTTTTTCTTGCCAGCAAATGTTAATGCTTATAAAAGATCTTAATTTATTGTTGATGAGGGCAAAGGCAATACCAGTTTCCTTATGATCTCTTGTCACTTACCGCTGCATTGGTCACTTCTGGGGATTACAGCGTAGGCCATTTTCTTTCTGGAGTGCCCATGGAAGAGAAGGGAACTTGCTGGCTGATGCTCAAACACCCATGCGTGGGCTTCAGCACGCTCAGCGATGACACCCAACTACTGGAATGCTGGCACGTGGTTCAGTCTTAGATCACATTGTCACGCGATGTCCATTATACCCCAGTGGCAGGGAGGGAATTGCTATAGACATGTGGGAAACTAAGCTAAGATTGCTGCTTTCATTTTCACTTGAGTCCAAAACAGGATTTCATTTCCGTAATCCAGAAGTGAATAGCTAGTGCACTGGTCCCCCATGTCACTGATTGGTAGCCACCCCTTCTTTTGTCCCCAGTAACAGCAGTTCAAAGTAACTCAATGCAATTTAGGAATGATTCTCCCCATAACTTACTAAAGAAAAAAAATCAAGAAAGTCCCTAACTGTGAACAGTTTTAAGCATCAGCTACCAATCTGATTAAAGGCACTTGTGTTGGCAAATAGCATGTTTGTTTTTAGATTTAGTTCAACTGCTCATTCATGATTTTAATTTCACATGTAGTAAGCTGAGACAGTGATGAATGTATATTACGATCTTTTGTCTATTGTTTCTGTCTTGCAGCCCTCCAAGCATTGGAACATTTAGCGAAAACACAGGTAATTTTTCCTCCAAACAAACAGCAGGTCTCAGTTATTCCAGTCAAGCTTTTAATAATAGAGTATGCATGGGCAGTCAGAAACATAGCAGCTATAGAGGACTAGAAATAATGTGGAGAAGTCACTGAACTTACTTGCATTTAATTAATGAAATCTGCATTCCATTCTACAGTATCCAGGTCTGGTGAGGGATGAGCATGGCACAGCATGTATCAACTTTAATTTGCTTTAGCATCAAAGAGATTTATACTAACAGAACCTTAAAAGCAGCTATGCCTTTAGACATTGTCAAAGTAAGGAAACCTTTCACCCCAGCTAGGTCACAAACTGTCAGCTTCCTAATTCCTCACTGGCGCAGGGAGACCCTCAGAGACATGCTAAGAGAGAGTAAGATGTGGGAGTGGGTGAGAACCAGTGACAATTTTCTTTGGGCAGTAGGTCATGTCCATGATGGTAGCAGGGCCTCTTGTAGACGTGGAGCCAGCTACATCCATTAACTCTTAATTGCAAAGGAGAAGGATGAAGTGGCTTCCATGGAATCATCTCCTATTGGTCCAGGGTTTATGTATTTTTGGAGCAAGCACACATTTGGGGCTTAGGATGGGCATTGTAAAATCTGCTGGTTGAAAGGGGGATTGCCAAGTGAACCAAAGGTCAAGCTGTCTCACTGGTGCTTAGGATTAGACCATGCTGTTGGGGTGCAAGACTTTTGATGTCTTGAATTGCATAGAAGATCCCTGGGAAGGTGCCTTAGGTGTAACCAGCTAAGTAAAGAGGAGACCAAAATGACCACAATTGCTGTTGTGGGCACCATCTCACTCCAGCCAGCCGGCTTGCTCAAGGCTGCTAGCTGTGCAGGCTATCACAGTCTGTGGTTATCTTGATCACCTCTTCACCCAGGACTAGCCCAGAGAAAGTTGGGGCATCAACCTTTTTGTATTTTTATTTTTTTGTCTCATGGTGCCAGATGGAAGAAACATCTTCCACATTTACCTTCGGAAAAATCATGAAGGCGATCCTCAAGGAATCCATTTTGAAGCACTTGGAAGAGAGGAAAGTGATCAGGAATAGTCAACATGGACTCATGAAGGGCAAGTCGTGTCTGACCAATCTGATTAGCTTCTATAATGAGGTAACTGACTCTGTAGATATGGGAAAGTCAGTGGATGTGATATACCTTGAATTTAGCAAAGCTTTTGATACGGTCTCCCACAATATTCTTGCCAGCAAGTTAAGAGAATATGGATTGGATAAATGGACTGTAAGATGGATAAGACTGTTGGGCCCAACGGGTAGTGATCAACGGCTCAATGTCAGGTTGGCAGTCGGTTTCTAGAGGAGTGCCCCAAGGATCTGTTCTTTGACCGGTTTTGTTCAACATCTTTATTAATAACCTGTATTAGGGGATGGATTGCACCTTTAGCAAGTTTGCAGATGACACTAAGCTAGGGGGAGAGGTAGATACACTGGAGGGCAGGGATAGGGTCCAGAGTGACCTAGACAGATTAGAGGATCGGGTCAAAAGAAATCTGATGAGGTTCAACAAGGACAAGTGTAGAGTCTTGCACTTGGGACGGAAGAATCCCAAGCATTGTTACAGGCTGGGGACTGAATGGCTAAGTAACAGTTCTGCAGAAAAGGACCTGGGGATTACAGTGGATGAGAAGCTGGATATGAGTCAACAGTGTGCCCTTGTAGCCAAGAAGGCTAATAGCATATTGGGGTGCATTAGGAGAAGCATTGCCAGCAGATCCAGAGAAGTGATTATTCCCCTTTATTTGGCTCTGGTGAGGCCACATCTAGAATATTGTGTCCAATTCTGGGCCCCCCCCCACTATAGAAAGGATGTGGATACATTGGAGAGGGTCCAGTGGAGGGCGACCAAAATGATTAGCGGGCTGGAGCGCATGACCTATGAGAAGAGACCGAAGGATTTGGGTTTGTTTAGTCTGCAGAAGAGAAGAGTGAGTGGAGATTTGATAGCAGCCTTCAACTTCCTGAAGGGATGTTCCAAAGAGGATGGAGAAAGGCTGTTCACAGTAGTGACGGATGGCAGAACAAGGAGTAATGGTCTCAAGTTACAGTGGCGGAGGTCTAGGTTGGATATTAGGAAAAACTATTTCACTCAGAGGGTGGTGAAGTACTGGAATGGGTTACCTAGGGAAGTGGTGGAATCTCCATCCCTAGAGGTTTTTAAGTCTCAACTTGACAAAGCCCTGGCTGGGATTGGTCCTACCTTGGGCAAGGGACTGGACTTGATGACCTCCTGAGGTCTCTTCCAGCTCTGTGATTCTATGGTCAAGATCCTCTGAACTGCTAGCCCTGTTCCATAGACCCAGTGAGCTGGAGAGATTATTTTTCTTGTGTTTCTTTATGTTGCTCTAGTCATGCTTGCATCAGATATTAGTGATTTTTCTAACCTTTTATGGTATGAACCTGTATGTCTTAGGGTGACCACATGTCCTGATTTTTATAGAGGGAGCCCTGATATTTGGGGCTTTGTCTTATATGGTTATCTATTAGCCTCCCAACTCCTGTCCTGATTCTTCAAGCTTGCTCTCTGGCCACCCTAAGAGATGTGTTTAATTAACTAACTGTATGTGCATAACATTGATAATAGAAAAACACCATCAATTATTTAGTAAACCAAGTTCTAAGCAGGTTGCACCTTAGATTACACTGTGTACCTCTGGGCTATTAAAAGCATCTTGCTTTTCTCATAAAGGGAATCGCAGGTAGGTGATCATTCCTTTATTAAAAGCAGAGGAATTCATTGTTTGGAGAGACAGCTAAATACATCACTGAATGGCACTTCAGAGGAGTCTGGGCAATACTCAAGAGCTGAGGGGGAAAAATGTCTCCTTAAGCTTCCAGGGTTCGTGTGTGCAGGGACTGATCACAGACCTCATGATCTGATTATCTCCTGCATTCATATGACAACTTGATCAATTGATGATTCAACTCAATGTCCATGTGAACTTTTTGATGTAATTCCAGTTGTAATCTTGATTTGATGATTGTATTTTATTTTAGTAAATGTAATGAATTTACCACTTAGTATGACATGGCCCCCTACCTTGCATTGCATTTCTATCCACTTGCTTTTTTTCCTAATGAAGTCCTTAAAAGCACACAACTATTTCTTTTTCGAAACCGCAACAAAAGACAAATAGTCCCCTAGGGAAAGGTACTTTAGTTAAGACTTTGATAAGCCACTTGACTCTGCCCCTAAATTTGTACCAACATCCTGAGTCCACCAGTCCTACTATTTCCTTATCCTGTACCACACCATGACCAAGAATGACTTGGAATAAGGAATTTCTACTGCTAGACAACCTCACATTCAAGCCCAGCTGAGGTGAGTTGTCTATGAAAAGTTGCTTCCAAATCATCCCTTATCCCACTTACACTGAAACAATGCAAAATTAGCCATTTGACTTCTATGAGAGCAAGTCTCTGATGCATGTTAATTGGCCTGTGCAAAATGAATGTGTATTCACAATACAAAATCACCACACTAGCACATTTGCTGATGGCCGTAGCTGAAAGGCCAAAGAGAGAAAAAGCTTGGAAGTTACTACCTATAAATAGATCCCTTCATGACAGGCCTAATCACAGTTACTACCTAAGGCTGCAAGTGCTGTTACAGTTGATAATATAGCTATCCACTGGATATGTGTGTGTTGCTTTTGTACAGCATCTCTTATCAAGAATTTTTCACACTACTTGCATACTGCTTCATTCTAATGCAGTCAAGGTAGTAACCAACAGATGAACTACCCACAACACAATATAAAAGGGAAAGGAACACAGACTAACTCCTGCAATACAAACCACCCATCTTTGAAGTGCACAAAAAGCAGATGACATCTGAAGACCCTCACCAAGTGAATAGTATGAAATTTAATTTTTCTGCCTTGATAGAATAAAAGGCTCAATTGACAATGCTTGGGCTAGAACCTGTGGACGCAGGGGGCTGGGTGTTTCAGAGGAGAAGCTGGGTCTACTAAGCTATTCTCTTTTGATAAACAGGGCTGGCAGCTCTAGCACTGCCAAGCCATCATATTTCTCAAGCAATAAATTCACTAACAGCAAACTTCAAAATAAACCCATAAAAAGCAGTCTCTTCTATATGGTACATTCGCATAATGAGCTTAGCTGTGTTCCTCAAATTAAAAGCTTACAGTAGGCATCCCTCTCCCTGACAGTAACACAGGGCATCAAACTGCAGCGATTATTTACTGTGCTAGTGAAGAGCAACAAAATGGGTCTCCAAAAGCCAACTGAGGAGTGACATTTAAATGTATGTTCTATTTTTCTGTTTGCAAAGAAGAAAAAAAGCAGGCTTGGCACCTGAAAGCAAATGGAATACTGTACAAATACAATAATCCTAAGCCTTTTGAAGGAACTGGTACACCAGGGTTATGATGAAAATGTTCAGTATGTCTCCTTTCTAAGAGGGCTACAGACAAGTCACCACAGGAAAGATATTTTGAAAAGAGTGCTAGCAATGAAACATCAAAGCGCTCCCTCAACCCAAAGTTATTTCCCTGCAAGGGGTGGCTGAGGAATATGACAATATGCTTTATAATTTACCCAAATGTGCTTTACTGGAATTCTTAATCTCAAAATAGTTATAGGAAGAAGGGATTCACTTTATTTCAATAGGGACATTTATTATGCTCCATAGATTCCAAGGCAGGAAGGGACCAATGCCATCATCTAGTCCGACCTTACATATGAAACAGGCCATAGAACTTCTTCACAATAACTCTCAGAGAAAATCTTTTAGAAAAACATCCAATCCTGATTTTAAAAGGGTCAGTGATGGAATTCACTATGGCCTTTATTAATGAGGGTTAATTACCTCCACTCTGAAAAAAATTACCCCTTATTCCTGATCTGAATGTGTCTAGCTTCAAGTTCCAGCCACTTCAGAGATAACTTGTACCTGTAGATAGTGGAGGAGGGGGCCACAATGTGACTGCCCCTTATGTTGTTTCTGGAAGGAATCTTCCAGCTCTGCCTCCCCTGCGTCAGGGCAACTCATCCTGCTGGGGCCACAGGAGTGGGGATCACACAGCTCTGGGCTGAGCTAGGTCTGGCCCCAGCCTGGGGAGACTCTCAGTACCACCGTCTCCCCATAGGGCCCTTGTGGACACCTCAGTAGGAGGGACATAGGCAACACCCCTAAGATGTTTCCAACATCTTCCCCCAGCACCTTCCATCCTGTGCCCAGCATTCTCCCTACCACCTGCCACAGGTTCTGTCCTTCTCTCATTGTACCACCCACTGACACGTTTCTCACTCAGCCCCTGCCCTTGGGCCACCACCGCCTCCACAGCTGGGCTCTCCCAGGCAGCTGCTGTGACCCTGAGTGTAGGCAGCGACCCTGAGTGGAGTCAGCTATTGTGAGGAGCCGCTTCATACTACCCCTTCCAGTCCCTGCTTGAATCCAGCTACCAGAGGGAGGGGCCAAGGCCAGGTCGGAGGGAGGTGCAGCAAGGGAAGGACATAGTCCTCTTCCCCAACCTCCTCTTCCCCCAACAAGCCAAGCCAAGCAAGCCCTACCAGGGCAGTTCAGCCAAGCAGACATCAGGAGGAGGGTACTTGACCCTGTATGCCCCCACCTTGCATTGTCTCTGTCACAAGAGTGTGTTATATTCTTGCCAGCTATATTGAAGGACACTTTATTAAATATTTGTTTCCCAGGTAGGAATGTGGTCAAGTCATCCTTAACATCTCTCTGTTAAGTGAGCAGACACAGTATTCGAGCAACAGTCGCACCATTGCCACAAGCAAAGGCAAAAGAATCTACTCCTACTGAAGAGTACCCTGTTCATGCACCCACCCAAGGTTCACATTAGGTCTCTGGGCAACAGCATCACACAGAAGCTCACGTTCAGTGGATTAACCACCACAGCTCCCATCACCTTTTAGAGAGAGTCACTGTTTCCCTGAATCAAGTGCCCCATGCCGTAAGGTTAGCTAACCCTCTGTAGCACTGCCATCAAGCCAGCCCCAGCACAATAGGTTTTGAGGAAATCACTCTGGTTGAGTATCTGAGACAGGATCAGCCTGTTTGCCTTGCCCTGGGAGTCCACAGCACACTCCTCAGGGTCAGAGCAAAGGCTTTTTCACTCCTGCTGCTTAGGACAAGCCTGCTCCTCCCCCACCATGAAATGGAAGAAGATCCTGTGCTCGCTGCTTTGGGTAAGAGGACAGGGGAGGATTGAAATGTAAAACAACCTCTATCTTGTTGAGAGCAGATTTACTTATTCAAATACTCGAAGATGGTGTTGTAGAGGGAGCTCCAGGCTCGGCAGCTTCTAGCCTGGGCTCTTGGTCTGCAGCCATCACTCTGAAGGCAGGGCAACAACCAGCAGCAGTGAAAAAATAAGGATGGCAATTGTTAAGGCTGTTCCCCCACTCCGGCATGATGAATGCAGAAGCTGGGGGCCTGCAAGAGCACCCCAAAACCTTGCCTCTACAGGCTCTGGTATAAAAACTTCCCCCCAAAATCCTAATACCCAGAGTTTGGGGAATCCGCTGCCACCATCAAGTGCTTTTGAACCCACAAACAGGTGTGGACACTTGAAACCAACTCCAGGGGTACCCCAAGCTCTTTTTCCCCAAAAGAGCTTGAAAAAAGAAGAGAAAAACAAGCTGCAGTCTGTGGTAGTTGACCTCTCAGTCAGGCATGCAGGTACACACAGTCAGACCTTCCAGGGCACAAAAATCAACCAATACCAGCTAATTAGAAAAAAGAACAAACTTTTATTATCAAAAGAAAACTACAGTTGCAAGCATAGTAAAGCAGCTAGATGGAAAGAGCGACCAATTGATATAGATCTTCAGGGAAAGTCCCTGGGCTAAAAGCCTTAGTTACAAAAGAAAAAAAACACAATTAACAGCTCAGACATATTTCCAAATCCCCAAACAAGGTAAACAACAAATCCTGACAGACTAGCTAAATTTTTCCCTACTCACACCTTGTAAGAAGTCTGTTCTTGGAGAGAGAAGTGTCTCCCATCTCCCTCAATACGTGGGAGAAACCGCTCTGAATCTCAACAAAGAACAGAGAGAGAAACCCCACTTTTCTAGTTTAAAATTTCTACCTGCATTGTTATTGGCTGACCACCCGATACCTGGCTAGGTACAGGAGACATTAATTAACCCCTTAGTCACCAGGTGCTGGTCAGCACTCCTGATTAGGACAATACACCATGCTATGCTCCTCTTAATTCTGTGCTGCTGCTGCTGGTAGCGCTGCCTTCAGAGCTGGGTGCCTGGCTAGGAGTCATGATGTTCCAGTTGCCCAGCTTGAGCCCCAACACTTCTTTCATTACAGATTAAACACAACAGCTGCGTCTAGACTGGCAAGTTTTTCCGCGGCCGCTTTTGCGGAAAAACTTGCCAGCTGTCTACACTGGCCGCTTGAATTTGCACAAGAACACTGACAATCTGATGCAAGATTGTCAGTGTTCTTGCACAAATAATATGCTGCTCCCGTTCGGGAAAAAGCCCTCTTGCGCAAATGTATTTGCGCAAGAGGGCCAGTGTAGATAGCTCAGGATTGTTTTATAAAGTTCTTTTTTTTTTTTTTTTTTTTGCGATGGCTAAAATGGCGATCGGGCTTTCTTGCGCAAAACCGCGTCTAGACTGGCACGGACGCTTTTCCACAAAAAGTGCTTTTGCGCAAAAGCATCCGTGCCAATCTAGATGCTCTTTTCCGCAAATGCTTTTAACGGAAAAACTTTTCCGTTAAAAGCATTTGCGGAAAATCATGCCAGTCTAGATGCAGCCAACAAGTCTTTTATTCTGGTGAATGAGTATGTGGGCATTCAGTCTTTCATAGCTCACCTTGGCTCAGCTAAACCCCAGCTTTATTCTAGCAATGCTCCGTGTGCGCTGCTTTGCATCCAAGCACTAGAAAATGCCATGCCAGGGGATAAAAATATCAAAAACTCGTATCACATAACCTGGATGCAAAAGCACAGACAGGTTATGTGATTAGTTATGGCCTTGAAAAGGGCCAGATCCTCAGATAAGATTAATCAATAACGCTCGACTTAAGCTGAAGGAGCTGCTGCTGATGTGCCCAGCTGATGCTGTGGCAAAAGTAAACCACTGGTGGAGCAGGGGATCGAGTTCATGTCTTACTTGCAGACCAGCTCCCTAGTCATTAGAAAGGCTCAAATCTTTAGTATTAAAATGAAGGTCTAAGTCTTCAATGGCACAAGAAAAGATCTTCATACCAGTTTAGCCATTTAATATCCGTAGCTGCCACGTTACTATATTTGTACAGAAATGATCATTTTCCCTCCAGATGCCAACAAAAACACAGTTGCCAACTTTCATATTATCATCTTGGGTCTCACAAAACTTTGCTTTTTTTCCATCAAGTCCCAGCCCTTGGAGTCATTGTGTGAGACTCTCAGCTTTCTGTTAACGAAAAAAGCTTCCAATCTGCATGGTTACAGAGAAAAGCTTGGGAAAGCAAAAGCGATTGGCTCATTAGATCAGAAGGCAGATAGAACTGCCAACATATTATTTTGATCTCATTATTTGTAAACCAGCCCCTCTGATTGAGGGGGCCCTGACTTGTGGTTTTTGAATGCTTGGGCTGGCAATACAGCTATTGACCAATTTTAAACAGATTCACTGAATTACAAATTTGGTTTTGCACTTTTGCTGGAACCGTCAATGCCAACTGACTTGTGAGAGACTCCAAACTCTTTCCCCATGAGGCCAATATGAAAAATAAAAATGCACAGCATATAACCGAAAGCCAAACCAGAACCTAACCCAGCCATTCATTTTTCCAGCGTTGCTGCTCTTCACACGCACTGTAAACCTTTCAGACAAACAAACAATGGCGACTGCCACCTACCATTGATCATTTCTTTTATGTGTAGAATGAATCTTTAATCACTGTCTCTCTGCAAAGAAAGAGAAAACAGAGATGGATACTGAAGTGTCAAAGGCAGGGAGCTTTATAATTTGAGGGACTTTCATTAAGTTCAAAAATGTTAAGTGGCTGTTTGAAGTATTGAGCTTTCAGCCGCCTTGATGACTCAGCACTCATGTGCTTGGGTCCTGTATATTTCTTTCTTCTTGGAGTGATTGCTCACGTGCATTCCACTACAGGCATGCATGCTCACTACGTGCACTGGCCCCAGAAGTTTTTCCCTAGCGGTACCCAACGGGGAGCACCCCTAGCAACCTCTGGAGAGGTGTCTCCATGGTGCAATATAAGGGCTGCTGCAAGCTCCACCCACTCTCAGTTCTTTCCTGCTTCCAGTGCCATGCATGGAACGGCCTTTGCTCCAGCTGCCCACTGTTCTTGCAGTGCTGTTTTCCTTGTGTTCGTGTAGATAGTTATCAAGGTGCTACTCTACTAGAAAACTAATGACTAGTCGTCCCTTGCAGGACTCTGCATGGGCCAGGGCATGCCCCGAGCTTCAAATCCTGTGACACATGCAGATGACCCACACCGGCAAGCAACCCACACACAAGTGGTTTGTGCTTGGGATAAGGTCACAGTGACAAGTGCAAGATCTGCAAGTCCTTCAAGCTGAGGTCCAGAAAGGAGAGAGACATTTGTCCTCCTAGTGAAGTCACCCCTAATCCTGGCACCGGCAAGCTGGTCCGATTCAGAGCCAAGCACCACAGACTCCATGAAGTGCCATCCAGCCACACAGCCAGGTAAATGGCACCAGGTGCCATGGTCCGCACCAGGTATCAGTGGAACCTGTGGGGGTTCACCCAGCCGGCCCAGACTGCCTGTTGTGTGGCAGGAGTCTCAGAGAGGCTCTCTGCTTCCCTCCCTCATTCCCACCAGGAAGTCTTAGTAGAGGGGACTTCCCAAGCCCTGTGGGACAAGGAAGAGCATGCCCCAGAGCCAGCAGCAACACTAGTTATCATGACCTGGTCCTCATCTCCTTATGAGTAATACTGCACTCCCTCTGGCTTAAAAGCTATTGAAGAGGGTAGCTTCCAGTCTCAAACTCCAGGTGGAAGAACTGGAGGAACCCTCAGATCCCTGTTTAATGAACTTGGGGGCTGCAGCGCCAGCCAGGGTGGCACTGCTGCTTCATGAAGGGGTTTTGAAGATCATGAATGCCCTGTGGCAAGCTCCTATCTCCAAGAGGGCAGAAAGGAAATACTTTGTGCCTGCCAGGGCCCTAAATACCTTTATGCCCATCCTACCCCAAACTTGCTGGTGAGGGAGGCAGTTAATCACAGAGAACGCCAAGGCCAGCCCACAGTGACGACCCCCCCCGCAAAAACAGACTCAAAGACTGGACTTGTTTGGTCATAACATTTATTCATCCTCCAATTTCCAGCTGAGGGTGGCAAAGCACCAAGCCCTCCTGGCCCTTATGGTAGAACACGTCCAAATTCAAAGGCTCCCTTCCTGAAGACACCAGAAAGGACAACAAGGCTCTTTTTGCGGAGGCTTTGCAGGCAGCTTTGGACAGTACTGCCCGGACCATGTGGTCGTCAGCACATGCTTTCACTATGCACTACACCATTGTCACCCAAATTCGGGAGGATGCTGAGTTCAGCAGAGTCATGCTTCTCCCTACTCATCCCTGAACGCCTATCCACCTTTGGATGGATACAGCTGGGAGTCATCTACTGTGGAATGCACAATAGCAATCACTTGAAGAAGAAAAGACAGTTACTTGCTCTGTCACTGGTGTTCTTTGAGATGCATTACTCATGTCCATTCCACATCCTGCCCTTCCCCCTGCCCTCCTGCTGTTGGAGTTTCCATCAAGAAGGAACTGAAAGTTGAGGGAAAGCATAGCACCCCTTATACCGTACCATAGAGGCACCACTCCAGAGGTCTCATGGGGTACTCCCCTATGGGTACTGGTAGGGTACTAATGCATATGGAATTGACATGAGCAACACATCTCCAAGAACACCAGTTATGGAAGAGGTAACAGTCTTTTTTGTTAGACAAATTCTAGGACAGTGTTTCTCAAAGCAGTCCGTGAAACCACTTTGATGGACCTGTTAACTGGCCACCCCAGTTTGGTTATTTGCTGGCACCACGGCCACGGAGACTTGCAGCTCCCATTGGCAGTCAAGGGCAGCTGTGGGAAGTGGCATGGGCCACACTGAGAAAAACTGTTCTAGGACTTATTTCCTAGCTATAAAATGATAGCTGTGTGTGTTCTGTGTATAATCAGAGCCATTTCTTTGATACCATACATGAGGTAATTGATCAGGACCATGCTTAAATTTGAAAAGGTTTGTTTTCAGACCCATATCTGCTATGGCTTTCAGCAACGTATTGGACTCCTAGCCTTCCCGTGGTGCTACTGTTACATGTTTCTTGGACTTGTGCTACTAGCACTATCCAACTGACATAACTAACGTCATCGACTAGTCACCAAATGGCAAACACTCGTCCTCCCAGTTCGTTCAATGCTGTTGGACTCCCCAGTGCTGTCCATTGCCAAGCAACACTCATACTGGTGCATTGCTATGACAGTAGTTACAGTGAACAGTATTTCTAGGATCTGATCAGTATTTCTGAACAGTATTTCTAGGATCTGATCAGTACATTTCTGCTTTTTAATGTTTAAAGCAGTTTGTCAACTTTTTATGGAATTTACTTCCCACTTAGATCTAGCTTTTCTAGCTCATGCCGCTCAGGCTTTCAGAAAACACATTCAAAATAAATAAATAATGCCTTTTGAACTTAGCAAATGCTCAACATATCAGAATATTCCATGATTATATTCACAATGCTTCTAAAGTTCTTAAGCAAATTTCTAAGATAAGTAGTTCAGAGTGACTAGTCATTTGAACTGACTCTATAGATTAAACTTCTGGTTTAATTCCTCAACAGTTACAGAAATATTTCCTAAAGAAGCAAGCAAAGTTTACCTATTTTATAGACTTTACAGATTTCCAAGTCAAAATGCATTCACACTCACTAGACATAGAATAAACATAACTCTAATTTCCCTGCACTACACATACATTGAAGACAATTGTCAGTATTATCATGTGTTCCCTATACTAGATTGTCATGGATGGTGTGTCTAGACTACATGGCTCTGTCGACGGAGCCATGTAAACTAGTTTACCTGACAGTCAATGAAGCGGGGATTTCATGAGGCATAAGGGAGTGGTCGACAAAGGCTTCCCTGGTCGACAGCGCCGCGTCTAGACTGCTGCGCTATGCCAGATCAGCTGATTGTCAGCACAGCACAGCAGCCATTTTATTTTAATGAAGTGGGGATTATTTAAATGCCCGCTTCATTGACTATGTTGGGTAAACTAGTTTACATGGCTCCATCGACGGAGCCATGTAGTCTAGACACACCCTAACAAACAAATGGATTTATTCAGTACTTTTAATGTAAAGATGGAATCTCTGACTTCTTTACAAATTAGAAAATGGCATCCTGTATGCATATCATACGCAACCTCTGCAGATATGTCTGGCCTCAGTCTTCTACTCCAGGGATCCATTGGACAAGGTCCTCACCATTCCCAAGTTAATACTTACTTGCCTCCAGTGGCGGGCCAACCCTATGAACACCCTTGAAAAAAATCCCAGTCCAGAGGGACCTTCCACAGTTGAGCTGGTGTTGGACATGCTGGATCTGGGTTTGGGAGGGGAGGGAGTGTCCTCTTGACAACATCAAGACCCAGAGGTCTGTTGTGTCTGAATAAGGGGACACTGCACATCAATATTAAAGAGCTTCTGCCCACAGCTGTCAGGCAGTGTGATCAGACCCCCCAAACTGTTAACTTTTAGATTAAACACAGAGACTGGGACCCAGTCAAGGGAAGGTGATGAGGACATCAAATTATGTGTCAATACCAAGTCTAAATTTCAACTATGCCTCAGCTCCAAAGGATTATTTATAATGCAAATAAAATGTAACTTCTTGACGAAACCACAAGGAATTATAGCTAGGTAGAACACAGTAATGCAGTGTCATGGAGGATTTCAAGATTTCAACATGTGGTTTCATTCTCATGTGGAAAGAAAGCAAAAAGTCCCAGAATTTTCTTCTGGGCCCTTTGGTGGCTCCCCAAAATGCTCAAAAAGGTGACAGCCTACCAGATGGGCATTCTCTGAAAACCTAGAGAACAGATGGGCTACAAGGAATTGAGCAGATTTCTGCTGGAATTTAATCCATACTATTCAGCTATATACCACCCCCCTTCCCCCTCCAAAGAGTATTTTAATCTCTATGTAACTGCAAATTCTGCAGAAAAAAAGTGTTTCCTCCAAGTACTCTTGAGAATCTCTTACATAATTAATTAAGAATTGAAAGGTAGAGACATCAGCCAAAATGGACATACATGGTAAGGGCCAAGAGTAGTATTTACATTTATATAGCTCCTTTTATTTCAAAGGACCACCAAATGTCACATACCAAAGAACTAACCATATACAAGGAATAGCTTAAACAGACACAATCTATTTATCTTGAGTAATGACATGGGTCCTATTACACTATTACTTAAGAATTACACAATTTTAATATATTTATCCTCACAATTTTAATATATTTATCCTCACAACCCAAGAGTTAGCTAGGGAAGTATTATCATCCCCATTTTACAGACTTAGAGGAAAGAATAATGGTGGGTGGTATTTTCAAAAGCACATTGTCCAAGGTCACGCAAAGTCCGTGACAGTAGGAAGTTGAACTCAGCAGATATTCTCACCACAGGATCATATGTATTTTAACGAGTTGCAAATGCAAGCAAAGAGCTTAATCCATCTAAAACAGCAGAGTGAATTTAATCATACAGCTTAGTCTATAATTACCCATGTTAGTATTTGGTCAGGACATGGTGGCAATTATTATGATTAAGTTATACCCTTTCTCCAGAATAGCTACTGTTTCAAAAATTGCTAAGAGATTTTCAGATCATAGAATCCTAGGGCTGGAAGAGACCTCACGAAGTCATTGAGTCCAGCCCCCTGCCCAAAGCAGGACCATCCCCAACTAAATCATCCCAACCAGAGCTTTGTCAAGCCAGGACTTAAAAACCTCTAGGGATGGAGATTCCACCACCTCCCTAGGTAACCCATTCCACTGCTTCACCACCCTCCTAGTAAAACAATTTTTCCTAATATCTAACCTAGACCTCTTCCACTGCAACTTAAGACCTTTGCTCCTTTTTCTGCCATCTGTCACTACTGAGAACAGCCTCTCTCCATCCTCTTAGGAACCTCCCTTCAGGAAGTTGAAGGCTGCTATCAAATCACACCCCCGCCCTTCTCTTCTGCAGAAGAATCGGGTGGTGAAGAATCAGGGGGTGACTCCTCCATTGCTTGAGGCACCTCTGATTGTTGCATAGATGTGGATGTTCTGGGGGTAAGAGAAGCAGTGTGTTTGTGATGTCTCTTGTATAGCCCCAAGGACTCCAGTAAGGCCATTGTGTCAGATACTGTACCAGAGGAGGCATCCAGTGATGCCCATACCAAGAAGGAATCACTCTTGGGTCATATTGGGGCTTGTAATATTGCATTGGAGGTCTGCGGTGTGGAGAGAAAGAGGCTTGTACCTCTTCTTCGTCATCGCTGGAGAATTGCGACAGTACCAGAGATAAAGCTCGTGAAGTTGTCAGTACCAGAAAAGCATCAGTGCTAAAGAGTGGTGATTGCAGGGCAGATATGACTGCCAAGTCTGCACTCTGCATGTACGGCAACAGTGCTGTGAGGATCAGTGCTGGTGTTTGTAATGTAGGTCTGTACTGTGCCGATGGAGTATTTGGCACCGATGGCAAAGATCTTTGGTATGTATATAAACGGTGCCAATGATCTGATAGGTGCCGATGAACAGGAAGGCACTGTCGGTGCAGTGGAAATGCTCTGTGCTGTAGAGCTCGGTGCCATTAGTGGCATCAGTGCCATAGTCGTCGGTGCCCTAGTCGTCGTACCACTAAAGTTGTTGGTACCAATGGTGCCTTAGTTGGCAGTGCGGTCTTGGGGTGATGACTGTGCCCTTTGCCCTCAGTGCCGCCGGCGTGCAACAGTGTCTGGACACCTAAGGTGCCCAGCGCATCGTATGTACTATGTGATACCTTTGTGCCGATGGTTTGGGCAGATACCGTTTCCTCAAGGAGGACTGTTAGTGGGGCACAGAGGAGCTCCTCTTTTTGGGAACCTTCTTGCTCTGAGGGGTGCCTGGGGGTGAACGTACCTCCCTTTGCTGCCTTCCTGGATCTGAAGCCGGGTGTGTCTTCTTTTCCGTAAGGATCAGTTTGAAGCAAAGTTCCCTGTCCCTACGAGCTCTGGCCTTAAGTTTGGCACAGTGGGTATAGTCTTGAGAAGAATGATGTTCTCCCAGACACCTGACACATTGTGAATGTCCGTCTGAGATAGGTATTGCGTGTCTACAGGAGGCGCAACGTTTGAAGCCTGGGGAGCCAGTCATGATGAAAAAGATTTTTTTAAACTAACAAAATTTTAACACCAACTACCTAAAACTAGGAATTAATAGCTAATAAACAATGTAAAGTGTAAATGAGGCAGAGAATTGCAGAGGTCCATCTCAGGCTGAGGGTGGTTGAGAAGAACTGGAGGGTGCAGACCGCAAATGTGCAGTGCCGACTAGCACGGCACGTGCAGGTTCGTGTTGCGCTTGTGCGGCCCGGCAGGGACTGCTGCAAAATCTCCAATCCAGGTGCCAGGACGGCACCAAGACCAAGTGTGGAGCATCCAAGGGGACTTCTCGAAGAAGAAACACACTTTTGAAGGACAATGAAGCCATTAATTTTCACTGGAAAGAACATTTTGAAGATCTTCTTAATTGTACTTCCATGGTTGCTGATGATGTTCTTGAACAAATTCCCCAACTATCTTCTAGGGATGAGCTCAGAGACCCTCCCAATTTGTATGAGATATGCAATGCCATCAAGCAGATGAAGGACAACAAGGCAGCAGATCCAGATGGGATCTCTGCTGAAATATTTAAAGACGGTAGACCAGAGTTAATTCGGCAGCTCAGCCTGCTTATCTTTAAAATCTAGATAAAGGAGAAGATACCCAGTGAAATGAGGGATGCCTTGATTATCCCCCTTCTTAAAGAGGGTAACAAAGTAGACTGAGGAAACTATAGTGTTATCTCTCTCCTTGCTATTGCAGACAAAGTTCTGGCACGGGTCCTTGCAACCTATCTTCTGCCCGTCAGAAGAAATTCTACTGGAGTTTCAGAACGGCTTCCAGCCACGTGGATATGATCTTCACTACATGGCAGCTGCAAGAAAAGTATTGGGAGCAAAACTGACCACTGTACATGATGTAATTAAAGCCTTTGACTCGGTGAATTGCTGTGCCCTTTGGACTGTACTTTTGAAGATTGGATGTCCTGATAAATACATCAATGTCCTAAAGTTGCTTCGTGACAACATGAAACCAACTGTTCTGAGCAGCACTGGCTCCCAGAGTGAACTTTTCAAAGTACAATCTGGAGTCAAACGGCTGTGTCATCACCCCAACCATGTTCATGGTCTTTATTGCTGTCATTTTTTACCTAATTGCTAGGAAGCTCCCAGCTGGTGTTGAAATCATCTACAGAATGGACGGAAAGCTGTTTAGGCTTAGCAGGCTTAAAGCTAAGAGTAAGATTTCCACCACATCTATCATGGAACACCAATATGCTGATGACAATGCAGTTTTTGCCCATTCTGATAAATATCTTTAAACTATCTTGAGCGCATTTTCTGATGCTTACGCAAGTCTTGGTTTCACCCTCAATATCAAGAAGACCAAATCACTCCATCAGCCCTCTCCACATGAAGTATTATACACCCCACCTATTAAAATCAATGGAGAAGCACTGGAGAATGTAAATAATTAACTCTGCCTTGCAAGTTATCTTTCAAGGCATTTCCATTGATGTATAAATCCAACATTGTCTGAGCTGTGCCAGTGCAGCCTTTGCTCATTTATGGCACAGGGTTTTTGAGGATCACAACATTTGAACAGACACCAAACTTCTTGTCTATCAAGCCAACATTCTTCCAACACTACTGTGTAGGTCTGAAACCTGGACAACCTACAGACATCACTTGAAAGTCCTTGAGATGTATCACCAACGCTGCCTCTGCAAGATCTTGAAGATCAAATGGGAAGTCGGGTGCCCTAACATGAGTGTTTTGGAAGAGGCAAAGACCACCAATATCGAGGCAATGGTCATCCGTCAGCAACTTCACTGGACTGGTCACGTTGTTCAGATGCCAGACCATTGCCTCTCAAAACAGGTCCTGTTCTCTCAGCTGAAAGAAGGATACCATAACATCGGAGGTCAACAAAAGCATTATAAGGACTTGCTGAAGGATGACTTTAAAAAGTGTAACAGAGACACTCGGGAGACATTCATCGGGGATCGCTCAAAATGGAGAGAAGTCCTACACAGTGGCCCCCTGCATTTTGAATTTGCCCACCAACAAGCTGAGAAGGAGGTGTAGGAGGAAGGGGAGACTGGCTTCTAGTCATGGTCAACAGTCACCTGCTGTACCTGGAAACATCTGTCCTCGCTGTAATAGAACTTGTAATAGAACTTATCAGCCACCTAGGGTCCACAACTCCCATGGAAGATGATTATACTCGGCAACGAGTGATCGCCCATCACCAGTCAAAGGGCTGTGAGTCAAAGGTTAATTCTAGAGTGAGTTTTAAAACAGAGGTTTGTAGTTGAAATGCGGACCCAAACTTAATTATAAAGCAGCTTCTCTCAGGTGGAAATTAGTTGACCTGAGGGGCTTAATTTCCAACCCCCTCTCACCTGGGTAGTGAAAGAGTGTAATAAATTATGCATCTACTTATCCTATGTCGTCTACCTGAAAGCTTAGAAAAGGCTCTTTTTAATAAGAAAAACTATTAGAAACACTTAGCAGTGATCTGTAATGCAGGTATCAGTCTACTCTGTATTGCTCAGTAGTTGGTATTAACTGAAATCTATTTCAGGTTCTGCTAAAATGCAGGGAATGTCTCCTGACTGGAGGACTAGGAATTCAAATGGCCTCAGAACAGAGACAGGCTGTGGTCTCACATCATCTTTCCTGCATATTTATAATTTAAAATGTTAAGAGGTCTTCACACAAAAAGTTCCTTGGATGGCATTGTTAACTCATAGTGACTGGGTAACAGCTGTCATCTAGACATTCTTCCAATAGTCAGAATTCACTCTTAAATCTTTTACTTTGTCTTTTGTCAAATGTCACTATGTTTGGGTCTTGAATCATGTTCAATTTATTACTCACTGGCAGGTACATAGATGTGATAGGATTTCCCTACTCATTGTTGGGTGGCTCTGCCTCTGGCCAGTTCTGTGGATTAGCTCCATCAGGCAGACACCTCTGGCAACCATTACACCCCAGCAGTTTCCTCTCTGCAGTGCTTCTCTCATTCCAGGAACCACAGCATCCTCTTCCTGACTCAGCCCATGACCAGGTCATATTGTGGGCTGGGCGAGCATCCCAGGCAGTCTTCTGCTTCACTGCCTCAATGTCATTCCAGCAGTGCCTGGCAGGGGCAACTCGGCCCATCTTCTGCTCTGGGCTCCTGCTCGGGGTACTCCCTACACAGCAGCCAAGATCCATTTCCTTCACTTTACTGCCTTTTCTGAGGCACTTCCACAAGGCCGAGCCCTCTCCACTCCTCTGGGTTTCCCAGTCCCTCCCACTCTCTCCTTCCAGGCACCTCATCTCTAGAGCCCCCCCCCCAGCCTGACTACAGATTACGTCCCTGAAACCCACTTTGAAAGCTTCCAATTTTCTGTCTTTGGAAGAACCCGCCTCTCTCTCTCTCAGGCGAGCTTCTTTCTAATAAGCTGCCTCCGACCTAGAGCTCTCCCATTTGCAACCTAATTAGCCGACTGGGCCTCCCAGCCTAATTCAGCTTTTTCAGGGCTAGTGTGGGAAGCATACCCCATCACACTGGATTAAAATAAAATAAAATCTTAATCCAGATAGACTGCTAGAGGGATTTTTTTCAACACTGAGACATGGGTTTATTTTCCTACTTTTTTCCTGTCTTACTCACCTGCCCTAAGTCCCAAAGTCACACACACTCACATATCTGGAGGTGGACTGATGAATTGCCTGCATCCCTGCCAACTGCCTCTCTCCTAAAAGGTTGCACTGTTTGCCCGCCACTCCTTCCATCTGACAGTTGGAGTGCGCTACTTGTTCACTTGGGGAGATGGCTCATTTGCCCCAGACGCTGAGTGTGTACTGGCCTGACAACCCTATAGTCTGTGAAAGTGTTCCTGAAGATGAACTTGCCCTTCCTTGCATCACCTGCTCTAATCTCAAGTTCTCTTGTGAAAATGTAGCACCCCAGTTTACTAGCTATGTTTCCTCAGTGTCCCAGCTGGGTTGGGTGCCTTAGGGAGCTGTGACCATTAGGAAAATGCAGTGACTCAGAATAGCTTTTTCAAAGCAAAGTATTATTTATTTATCCATAGACACACAGCAAGGGTGGCTAAACCACAGCTGGCTTGCCTCATGCAGCTCTTTTACAGTTATTGTGTGGCTCCCCATGTTCTCACCATTCACTGCATACCAGACTGGGGGAAGTGGGAGCTAGGAGCTTCTGCCACACAGGGAGGGGTCTCTCAGAACATGTCTGCCAGGACTCAGGGCTTCAACAAGAGGAGGACAGGCTTCTCCCACATGGCTGAGGCCCCAAGCCCCGCCAGGTGTGCCCCATTCCCTAAACTTCTGAAAATGATCATATGCAGCTTGGACAGTCAGTAAGTTTGGCATATAGAAATCCGAAAGAAAAGGGTTAAACAGCAAGACGACTATATACATATTTTCTTACCTAAAGCTTAGCATTTTCCGCAAGGTTCAGGCAGATCTAACTTATCCAGATACCCCACTACAACCGGGAATGAAGTCTAGCATGCTCCACTACAAACACTGTGCCTCTTTCTGCTTCAGGGCTGAGGATTTTAACAATTTGAATTTTTAAGGTTTCCCAGCTAAAGGACCCTGTTGCTCTCAGAACTCTGACTATTCTATATTTAGTTGAATATGCTACAGTACCATCCTGCTGGAGATATCCATGAGTAACAATTACAGATTCCCTCGGACTACATCTCCCATGATGTACCATCGCCTCTCCTTGTTGGCGAGAGGAGGTGGTACACCATGAAAGGTAAACACTGGCTGGATTTGAAGCTCCAGTCAGAGGGAGAAGCACACCACCAAAAAACCAGTGCGACAATTATTCTTTCATACTTGCCTATGTTTCCCCTCATGTCATTCTCCCACCAAAAATCTTCCAAGGATGTCTGATGACCTTACAGAAAACACTCATTGAGCTCCCCACAGTGGAACAAACCCTCTTCATTTCATTCTGGGTTGTATAGACTTATCTGGTCAACAGATATAAAAATTGACAAGCTTGGAAAAAACAGTTTTTATCTGAAGAGAAGCTTTTGTTGTGAAGTCTGAATATGAGTTAGGGCAATTAATTTCTCTCTCAGACTGCTGCACTTTTGAAATACTGTATTAACTCAGGGTAAACCATTATGGGTCATTTAGTAGATTATATTTCCATGTTTGTATCATAGCACTTGATTATGAGGATGATTAAAATGTTGAAAAATGATCTTTACTTCCCATGCATTTTGTATCCAAAGTTAGTAAGAATCAGTTTCAGAGTGGTAGCTGTGTTAGTCTGTAACTGAAAAAAACTTTAAAAACAACTAATAGTCCTGCAGCACCTTAGAGATTAACAAAACATGTAGATGGTATCATGAGCTTTTGTGGACACATCCCACTTCTTCAGATGAATGGCATTAAGGGATCCAGAGTGCAAATAAATAGCAGAGAAAGAGAGGGGATGGGGAGGGAAAGGGAAGGGAAAAATGTAGAAAAAAAATATTGTCAATTAGAGTCTCCATGCGAAATGACGCGAATAGAGTGGGCTCTAAGTATTCGAAGTACTGGGTGCTTAGCTTTTTATGTCATTAGGATATGGAAAGTCGTGGCCCATCCAGGTCAGGTCTTTGTTTAAACCTCTATTGGAGGTGACAAACTTGTAAATGAAACCAAGGTCCGCAGTTTCTCTCTCCAGGTGACTTTTGAAATTGCTTTGAAATAATAGACACTTTTAGATCCATTAGCGAGTGCGCAGACAAGTTGAAATGTTCCCCAACAGGTTTCTCATGATACCATCTACATGTTTTGTTAGTCTCTAAGGTGCTGCAGGATTATTTGCTGTTTAAGTTTTTCCAAGAGAATCAGTGATACCCTAATTTCTCCCTAAAATAATGTAATGTTACTCATTTTGAAATTTATGGCTGATTTGTATTTGAACTACAAAAATACAGCTGAGAGACCCTGAAGATTGGCAAAAGCAGAAGATGCTGTCCTCTTAGTCAAATGTACACTGCAGACAAAGGTAGTAGTGCACATTAATGAATGGAGGGCTCATGGAAAATGATGGATTATCACATTTAGAGATGAAGTTCTCTGTTTCTCTACAGGATATGCACAGTATCCATAGCTGCAGTGTGAGCATCCCCCAATGCACTATTCAACTGAGTTTATTTTTATATTTGATCATTTGCAATAAAATACGAAGTAAAGAGTTGGTGTGTCTAGCCTGTCATGAAAAGGATAAATTAGTTCATTTCTATTAACACTGTGTTTAACCCTGAAATCAGCACCTTGAGCATCAAGTGTAGACACCAACTGTATTTGCCCACACAAACTAAGTCCCACCTCTAAAAAAGAATCCCTGAAAGCATTGATTTGTGTTACAGAATTTAGAGTGGTTTCATCAGTCCAAGAGTTTTGTTAAATAATTCTTATGCTACAAGTGTTATCATTAACCATAAATTGGTTCTATCAAAGTTTTAAAAGCGTGGATAAGAAACGAGTACCACTGAACACAGCGTCACAAAAACCATCCCTTTTTCTTGGAATTGGGGTTGGAGATGGATTTCCTTGCTTCTCCTTACCATTTAATATTCCCTTTTCCTCATCCACCCAACGTAATCTTCTTTCTATGGTGGGGATGACTAGGAGGACCAGGAAGATCTCCTAACAAAGGCCTACCCTGACCCTTTGTTCTTATCCACTATTGTTGCCAGCTGAACAGGGAAGCCTTTAAAGTCAAGGCTTCCAGAGGGAGGCAGCTATGAAGAGAACAGGGCTAAGGAGCTTCCTGTAGAGAACAACCAATTGGTAGCTGCTGAGAAAGAAATGAAGAACTTATCTTCTGACTCCCCAGAAAAGCTGCACTGGATGAAAGGGGTAAGTTGTCAATCGTCTTAGCCTTCTCTTCTAATTTGGGATGGCTGCAGGAAGCTGGGACTGGATATTTTGAGAGGGGATAGGATAGCAACCTTGTTGCAAAGTGCTAATGTTGAGCAAGCAGCCTCTGCTTCCCACGACAGTTCTCTGACTTCTAGAGTGGCTCCGAGGTTGGAGCAGCTTCGTTGCCCTGTAGGCAGGGGAAGGTAGTAGCTAATGCATGTAAATTGGAGGAGTTCCTGTGGGCCTCAGAGGGAGCCAGGGATAGGAAAAGCCAGAGCAGGACTGTTGCGAGAGTCAGAATCTCATGGGAATGGAATCAGGAGTTAATGCAATCCGGTAGCAGCCCTTCTAGGTTCACTCCAGTATTCTCAAGGCTACCTGTTGCCTAGCAACCGCACTACCCCTTAAGCTGTCCCAGTTACTTTTAACTTCTCCCCCCACCCTTTCCTTGCCTGTTTGAGTGGAAGGAATACGAACAGATGATAGAGATGGTTGAGAATTTTTGATGTAAAGTTTGTCAAAACAGTTTAATCAACACATTATTGTGTACAAAATTCATTTTTAATGAAAAAAGTGTTTCCTCCCCAAAATTCACATTTCACATTTTTAAATTCTGTCTCTTCCCTTTCTTCTTGGAAGAAAATTTTGAAGAAAACAGAGAAAATGTATATGGGCAAGAAAAAAAAACCCCTATTTTAATTTTTTCCCCATAAAAAAAAAAGTGTAAGAAGTGTGGTAAGTAAAAATGTCTTTTGAAAAAAAACAAAACAAACTAATTTCACTATTAACCAACAAAGCTCACTTTTCCAATGTGGGGAAAAAACAGGGAAAATATTTTCTTTTCCTTTTTGCTAGCAACTGTAAATCTATGTATTGAGGTTCCCCCCACTTTTCACTTTTTCCTCTCTTTCCCCTCTCATCTACCTTCTAACTACTAAAAAGATGGAGATGATTTTAAAAGTTTGAGAAGAAAATAAAACTGTGCAAAAATAGAGAAATAAAGTGAATGATTTTCAGGCTATGTGGCAAAAAGGAAAAAAATAGAAAAAAGTGAGAGAAAGAAGAAAACCCCCAAAGTGCAAAAATAACTTTTAAAAAATAAAATGGCCCCAATTTTGAACTCTGCAAAAATTGCATCAGCTTGGAAACTGAAAATATTTTTGCAAAATTGCTTTTGCGTTTTATGATCTGTTCTAATACATATTGGGGGAGATTCTCACCTCCCTTCTAACACTTTTATGTTGGATAAACAGCCTGGATTGGCATTTCAGGAGTCATACTACACTCTGGACCAGCCAGTACAGAATTCCCCTGGTGTAAGAACTGAGGAAGACAATAACTAGCTGGCCTCTGAGGAGCCTCTCACAAGCCCTGGGTAGAAGGTTCACAGCAGACGTGAGGCTGAGGATGGGAAGGCCAAACAAAGTGAGGTTGCATAACGGCACTGTAGAGATTATGGGCAGCCCTGTCACCCAAAAGAAGCAGGATGCAGTCAGTTGTAACTCAGACAGCTCCTCAGGTTTGCCTAAATTAGGCAAGGACCACTCCAATGTGCACAATAGTGCAGAGTCACAAAGGTATAAGGGTGACTTTAAAATTTTTTAGCACCATTAAACCTCATGCTTCCCTGGATTGCAAGTTCTATGCTGCATCCATAAGTAGTGCAGTGCAACCGACCTTCACCCAATACATTCATTTAAAAAAAAAAAATCACATTGCTTTATAAGGTATTTTATTGCACAATAAATACACAACTGATGTGTGTGTGGGTGTGTGTATTGTGCTGTGAATTAGTATTTTGCTACACGTGTGGACACACAAATTAAATTCTTCCAAAGGTGAAAGCGTGCAGGTATGGCATATCAGTAGAAAAAAATGGCCACCAGCATGGGCCAGTACACAGTTGACATTAAAGTGTTGCCTTGACAGTGCTTTAAGAACCGTTCCAGCAGGGTCACCAAGCGGGGAATGGTGGGGAGGGGCCAAAGGGGTAGTTGCCCTGGAACTCGGCAATTTAAAAGGACCTGGGGCTCCTGGCTACCACCACTGCTACCACAACAGCAGCCGGAGCCTTGGACGGCATGAGCTGGGCAGCACTCAAGAGCTGGGCCTTTGTACCTGTAAGACTTCTAAGTTGTTTTCACCCCCCAATACTTCCAACACCTAGGTTTCTATAAAACCCCTGAAGTTACAATCCTGAAGTGATTAGCATTTGTATACATAACCAACAGTCAAAGTTAATTGCCATGCTGGGGCTCTTATGCAATTAAAACACTTTTTTTCTAGATTCAGGTCTTACATACTAAGCTCTGCAGTATGTAGATCATAGAATCATAGAACCATAGAGCTGGAAGAGACCTCAGAAGGTCATCAAGTCCAGCCCCCTGCTCTAGGCAGGACCAATGACGAAGGAAAGCTCAAAATAAAGTTTTCTTAAAGTATGTTTTCCTCAATTTCCCTACAGAAAAAAAGTAGCAGCCATGATCCATATTCTGCACCATTATTAGAGGTTTGTTTGTTTTTTTAAATCAGCAAATCTCATCTAATTTTATAGCCAGTATAAAATATAGATAGTGCCCAGCAAGAGCCAATCCAGAATAGCAACAATTCAAAAATACTTTTAACTCATTCATCTTTCTAAAGCATTTTCCCCACATTCTGTTACTCAATGATCTGACCCTGACATTCCTACAGGAAAACAATTACTTCTATTCTCCCAAAAATAAAAATGAGAATTGTGGCTGAATAGTGAGAGGAAAAAGAAAAGATGATCCCATGAAGAGTTTTGGGAAAGCTTAAGTAGAGTAGGACCTGGGAATGGCCTCATATATCCTCAGATTCCTCTGTATTTGCTATTCCGAAACAAAAAAATAGTACAGACTTAATATAATACTCTCTTGTACAAAGATCTACACACAATCTTATGCATTTCAGTACAGCAGAGAGGTAAGTATGTTCAGTGAACACAGACAAAGGTTTACTTGAACCTCAAAACTAATATCCCTTCAGGTAGGTTGTACATTTTCAAACTGGGCAACAATTCATATTCAAAAGTGGCCACTGCAAGAATTAGTGCAAGAATGTTCTATATGCTGTATTTTTTCACTAGTCCTCCATAAGTCATTGGACTTTTGTCCACAGATGGCCAATTTTATAATATCCTTGGCTATATAGCTTACGTCCTGTGCTAAAGATATTAAATTGACTAATGCCTTTGACTGATGGTGGAACGTGGACAAAATGTTAAAAGGCAGATGAAAAATATAAATGTTAAGTCATTCCTCCATCTTGTGGACAACATCTGATACAACAATTTATGGGATCATTTCACAAGATATTATGAGACATCGCTATATGTCAGCACAGTAACCCACAGCTTGCTAAATAACCCAAGATGCTGCATCATATTGTTATAGTTAACATTAAGTGTTTTACAATTAAAATCTTAGCAGTGAAATCAGAAAGTTATAGTTTTTTTCTATTTTTTGTAAAGCTCTATAACATTACAGACATATGTTTGATGCACAGTAAAGATGCCATGTGCAGAGAACTTAGAAAAGTGAGAGAATTTAAATACCAAGGATCAATGTTCCCCAACAATGGTACCCTTCTGAGTTATGCCCAGCATCATACCAAACCTGCTTGATGCAGAAGGCAGGAGCGGATCCCAGTTCTCTTTGAAGTTAAAAGGCAGAACACATATAACTATACTTTGACCCATCTTAGTGTATGGAACAGAGACCTGGCCAGTCGTCAAAAGAGAAAGCAGTATGCTCTCCATGGAAATGAAGATGCCCAGATGGCTGGGCACTCCATAACTGGATATCAAATGAAACTGTAAGGGGCTTACTGTTGGTTGTTCCAATTGAAGACAAGTTGATGACAGCTAAGCTACAGTATGGACATATGCAGCAGAGACCAGATCCTTACATTGGCAGATTGCTATTGCAGTGATTTTGGATGGAAGACAACTAAATGGGAGACCGAAGACTTGGTACATGGTCCAGATATCAGCGAAACTCAGAGAGATCAATCTCTCTGACAGTCTGGCTCATGATCATAACTTTTAAAGGAAGGCGATAAAAGTCGCTGACCCTGAACAGGGAAGTGGCAAGAAGGAGGAGAAGATATAGATTCTTCTGACATTTATTGTTACCAGCAGCCTGTTTCTTAAGCTATCTTTTTAATGGATTATATAAAGATGGTTTCATAATTCTGGCACTTTGTGTCTTATTGTAGAAGAATCTTGTGTATAAAAAAGGATAATGAATCACCCCTCAAAAATCTACATTACATTGATATATCATTTCAATTTTCAACAGAAAGATGGTCTTCAACAAAATTTGCACAACACTTCCATTGCAATTAAAATAATGGGATTTGATTGATTTCTGATTATAGGCTATAAGAAAGTTGTAACAACTCAGGTAGCTTAAGTGGGGAATCACTGACATCAGTTACCTCCTCACACTTATCCTTTTATACAATATTAGCATGCAACAGTTCTATTGGCTATAATGAGTCAGGGGCATTAACCAGACTGGACATGTATTTCAAGAGTTCTCATGGGCACATTTAACCAAACGTCACTGCTCTTCAAAGATAATACCTGGTTTGGGTATTGGTGCTTGGAAGACTTCCACTGGCATTGCTGCCTCATCTCCACTGGGCACAAAGGCAGCAGGGGAACTGAGATATGAACATGTGGGATCTAGGGGTTATAGTGGACCACAAGCTAAATGTGAGTCAACAGTGTGACACTGTTGCAAAAAAGCAAACCTCATTCTGGGATGCATTAATGGGAGTGTTGTGAGCAAAACATGAGAAGTCATTCTTCCGCTCCACTCTGTGCTGATTAGGCCTCAGTTGGAGTGTTGGGTCCACTTCTAGGCACCACATTTCAAGAAAGATTTGGAGACGGTCCAGAGAAGAGCAACAAAAATGATTAAAGGTTTAGAAAACATGAGCTGTAAGGGAAGACTGAAAGAATTGCACTTGTTTAGTTTGGAAAAGAGAAGACAGAGAGGACATGATAGCAGCTTTCAAGTACCTGAAAGGGTGTCACAAGAATGAGGGAGAAAACTTATTTTCCTTAATGTCTGACAATGGGACAAGAAAGCAATGGGCTTAAATTGCAGCAAGGGAGGTTTAGGTTGGAAAAACTTCCAGTCGAGTAGTTAAGCACTGGAATAAATTGCCCAGGGAGGATGTGGAACCTCCATCACTAGAGATATTTAAGTGCAAGTTAGATAAACATCTATCAGGGATGATTTAGATGGTGCTTGGTCCTGCTGTGAGGGCAGGGCACTGAACTGGATCACCTCGGAAGGTCCCTTCCAGTTCTATTATTCTAAGATTCTATGGTTTTAGGCTTCCCTACATAGACATATTGGAACTCAAGACGTGGGCTTATTACCCTTCATCCCTTCCCTCACAGTCCTTCCGCCATCCCTGTAACACAGCCCTGGAAATTAGCTGCAAATAAAAGGGTGAGAATCACCCACACACTTTCCAAGAACCATCCACATCCAGTGATTCAAAGAGAGGTCTGGTAAGAGTGGAATTAAGGTGACAATGATATGCATTAGGCTAATTTAGCTCCCAGGGGATATCTGAATTGAGCAGCGACTCAAGTAAGTGGCTGTGACATTCACCTGTGTACAATCTGGACTGATTGATAGCTGTATTCCCTTAATTTACCAGCATGGGGTGCATTTTATGTTGCTTCACTGAGAAAGCAGACCGGGAGTGGTTGCTCTCACACAGCCTATAGTAGGCGAAGAACTCCCAGCTACACTGTCTGAGTGCTATAGCCAGCCATACATTAATTACATTGCAGGTAACACCAGAAGACTCCAAGTGCCAGACTTTCCCACAGATGTGTGCGTCTTGTAATGCCCAGCACTCTCCTGGACAATACAAGCTCATATAAAGTGCATCATTTTATTAACAGAAAATTTTGTTATATCAAAATACTTCAAACCAAGCACACATTGGTTTAGATAAAACAAGTTTATTAGCTACAGACAGATTTTAGAAAATTACAAGTACCAAGTCATAAAAATCAGAATTGGTTACAAGGAACTAAAAGGTAAAACACAAACTAACACCTCAATTAACAAGCTAAGTCAATTCAAAGAGAAAGTCTCTCTCACTATTTGAATTAGTGTAAATTGTGTCTTACTGGCTATACTCATTTAATATAGATTGGAGTGATTTACACGCTGGAGGCTGCATGTGAGCTGAACAACGAGTGGTTGTTCCTATAGCAAAGCAGTATATAAGAGGCACACCAGGTTGGCAAATTGAGGGAACACAATTGTCTATCTGTACTCTGGGGATTCGAACAGTGACAAATACTATATTGTCAAGAGTGAAAACTGGTCATCTATGGCATACAAACTCCAAACATCAACAATGAAAATGTAACCCAAATACCCAGTCCCTTCCTAATGTTGATCATCAGACAACAACTAAGTGAAAGTTACATTCTCAACCACAGCAAGAGACTGATACGGACCAAGGTAAGGTCCATTATCAAATTCCACCACCTGACCATCTGTAAAGTGAGGACTTTATAGTTGTCATGCCCTCTTTGGCAACTAACTTGAAACTAGAACAGAAACACAAAAATGAACTTAGTAAATAAGTCTGATGAAAAAAAACCAGAAGATGTAGTAGAGCCATTACAACAAAATCAGAAAAACACTATAATATATGGAACTATGTAGCTAAGAATCATATGGTTGGAAGAGACCCCAGGAGATGATCAATTACAACCCCCTGCCCAAAGCAGGACCAACAAACAGTAATCCGTAAGAGAGTGAGACCAACACACACCCCATCATCATTATTGTACAAGCCAAAGCTTTTCCTACCTAGACTCAAAGATTGAGCTTTGATTCCCCAGAAAGAAACTTGGTTTAGAATCAGAGTTGGAAGAGACCTCAGAAGGTCATCAAGTCCAGCGCCCTGCCCAAGGCAGGATCAATCCCAACTAAATCAACCCAGCCAGGGCTTTGTCAAGCTGAGACTTGAAAAACCTCTAGGGATGGAGTTTCCACCACCTCCCTCGGTAACCATTCCAGTGCATCACCACCCTCCTAGTGAAATAGTTTTTCCTAATATCCAACCTAGACCTCCGCCACTGTAACTTGAGACCCTTGCTCCTTGTTCTGCCATCCATCACTATTGTGAACAGCCTTTCTCCATCCTCTTTGGAACCTCCCTTCAGGAAGTTGAAGGCTGCTATCAAATCCCCCCGCACTCTTCTCTTCTGAAGACTAAACAAACCCAAATCCCTCAGTCTCTCCTCATAGGTCATGCGCTCCAGCCCTCTAATAATTTTGGTCACCCTCCACTGGACCCTTTCCAATGTGTTCACATCCTCTCTATAGTGAGGGCCCTAGAACTGGACACAATACTACAGATGTAGCCTCACCAGAGCCAAATAAAGGGGAATAATCACTTCTCTGGATCTGCTGGCAATGCTCCTTCTAATGCACCCTAATATACCATTAGCCCTCTTGGTTACAAGGGCACACTGTTGACTCATATCCAGCTTCTCATCCACTGTACTTCCCAGGTCCCTTTCTGCAGAACTGCTACTTAGCCATTCGATCCCCAGCCTGTAACAATGCTTGGGATTCTTCCATCCCAAGTGCAGGACTCTACATTTGTCCTTGTTGAACCTCATCAGATTTCTTTTGGCCCTATCCTCTAATCTATCCGGGTCATTCTGGACCCTATCCCTGCTGTGGAGGCAGAGAAAAGGGGAAAAGGGGATTTGTGTGCAGCCATCTTAGGTTTGTCAGTAGCAGAGCAATAGTTAGGCTAAGTCTGTAGCCTGACAGCGTGAGAACTGTAAAAAGCGCTGCCTTTGCCTCTCGCCTCCATACGGAGATAAGGATGGAATGCTGACTCCAGCAAGAACCTTGAGATGAGGTAGCATCTAGGAGGAACTAAGAGATAACTGTTAGCCGTTGGTATATGTAATTGGAAAGTATATATACTGCTTCAAATGCAAGCAGTTATGAAGATCTGTGTAAGGGGGGGGGGGCTTCCCCCCGCCCGTCCGAATCAGGCTTCCTGTGCAACTGAATGAAATAAAACGGCCTCTGGCTGCTTGTTGTTTACTAAAAGCAGAGTGAAGGCTTGTTTTCTTCCACACTACCCTCCAGCGTATCTACCTCTCCCCCTAGCTTAGTGTCATCTGTGAACTTGCTGAGGGTGCAATCCATTCCTTCATCCAGGTCATTAATAAAGATGTTGAACAAAACTGGTCCAAGAACAGATCCTTGGGGCACTCCTCTAGACACCGTCAGCCAACCTGACATCGAGCCATTGATCACTACCCACTGGGCCCGACAGTCTAACCAGCTTTCTATCCATCTTACAGTCCATTTATCTAATCCATATTCCCTTAACCTGCTGTCAAGAATATTGTGGGAGACCGTATCAAAAGCTTTGCTAAAGTCAAGGTATATCACACCCACTTACTTTCCCATGTCCACAGAGCCAGTTACCTCGTCATAGAAGCTAATCAGATTGGTCAGGCACGACTTGCACTTCGTGAATCCATGTTGACTATTCCTGATCACTTTCCCCTCTTTCAAGTGCTTCAAAATGGATTCCTTGAGGATCCCCTCCATGATTTTCTACTTTATTTCTACTTAGGAGAAGAGAGAATGTAGTAATACTCTTACAGTGATTGATGGATTATATTAAGAGGCCATTTGATACCTCGTTAAGAAAAAAAGAAAAAACTGACAATATTAAACTATTTGGTCTCATATATCCTCACAATGCAGAGGCAACATATCTGGCATATGCTGATCTTCACCCCATCATCATCATCAAGGTTCACACACCTGCTTAGAATCGTGCCAAGGCAGGATGGCATCCACCTCCTGATGCTGCTAGGAGCTTTGGCCAGGGGACAGGGCTACCAGAGCCCTCCCACCAGGACTCAGTTCTCCATGCAGACATGGTTGTCTAGGAACAGTCCATACATGTACAGCCATATGGCCTTCTTTGTGTTTGCCCTAATCTCTGATCATGGTCTTCTCAGGAAGTAATGCAATTGAAGGAGGCAATGCCTCCACACCTACAGGACAGCACACTCAGGTGCAGAATGGGACTGACAATATGGAAAGACTAAGTAATTTAGCACTGCAGAGGCAGAAATAATAGATAGCCATAGGTCCATCTTCAATTCAGTTGCAGCTCTCTATGAGGACTTTACCACCTAGACCAGATAAAATATGAAACCAACAGGACAGCAAGGTGAGATTGGACTTAAACATTCTCAAGGGAATAATGAATATGCACGTATAAGCTCCTTCCAGACCCTCTTCCTTGATTTCCCTAGGTGCAGATTACTGCGCCACCTGTCCTGTACCATCACTTCAAGACTACAGATTCAGGGACCATAAAAAAACCGCATGTACACAGGATAATCCATTAGCCAAGAGAGCAATTGTCACTTTCTCCCGAATAGTACTCTTAAACACATCTGCAGCCAAGCTGTGTAGCACTGGAATTGGAATTTTATAACTAATAAGTCAGTTATAATAAATGTATGTTATAGCAAAAGTTTGGATTAAACTTAAATACAAGATGTAGGTCTCAGACAGGCAGCTTTGTTAACTTCTCCAGCTCTCTTTGATGTTAGCATGTTAAAGTGAAGGGATGGAATATTGTAATACATAGTGATGTTAGTAGTAGAAAGAAAAGTTTAATGTTGAAAGGCTGTAATTTTGTTAAAGTGACTAGAAGTACCCTTTGTTCCATGCTGCAATTCTGTAAATGTATTGTTTGTGAGAATGAGAGATAGAATGTTTTAGGAGAGAAGTGTGAAGGCCACTGCATGCTCAAATGGTCAGAGGAGGGGCTGGAGACTCAGAAGCACCAAATAATAATCAACTAAGTGAAAGCACACTGAAGACGCAGACTACTGGGGCAGACTGACAACTCTGAAGCTAGTGGCAAGCACCCCTTGATAAGGAACCAATCACAACTTTTGCTGGAAAGACAACACCCAGGAGGGGTCGTCAGTATACTAATATCAGATGACTGTGAGAACAACTTCTTCCCAATAAGCATATGTTGTAGGAAGATTGATCGTGATGCTGAATGACTAATTATGGCCTGACAAGGCAAAATGCATAGACTTGCATAGAAGGAAAATCCTATAAAAAAAGTGGTAACTTGTATGGTTCTTCGGGTTCTGTCCTGCTAAGATCAAGACCAAGAGGAGCATCAGTGCGGACTGACACGAACCCAGCTCCTTCCTCGCACCCAACCTATCTGGCCAATAGGTTGGGTCGAGCAACAGACTGGTAACTATTCCATCAGCACAAAGTAAGTACGCGTGTGTGCGAGAGAGACTTTGGCATGTTGCCTTATCCCCCTGAAAAAGAGCCCATGTGCTTCTTTTAAGCATAACAGCTGCTGATCAATCTCCTCCATCCTTCCCAGACTTGTATTCCTTTCATTGATTTCCCCATTTCATTCTAGGAGATCGAACTACTTATATGGCTCGGGGGTTTTTGCAGAAATGAAGCAAGAAAAAAAAAATTTATGAACCTTGCAATATTTTTACACGTCTCTTCCCTCCCCTCTTCCCATTAACAGTGCTTGGGCTTACTTTCCTTCAACTGTGTAGCCGGTCTCCATAGCTGGATGAGGTATTTTCCATTTATGGATGTAACAAATTGAAGTATGCAAAACTTTAGACCAGGGGTGGCCAACCTATTCTGGGCAAAGAGCCAAGATAGCAGTGGATCCAGCACAAAGAGCCGGGGCAAAGTTGTCGAGCAAAACAAAACACACCTCTAAAAAAGGCTCTGCCCCTTTAACAAGCCACAGTTAAATGCATTTTGAGGATTTTTGGCCACAGCAGGCTCCCGCTGCCTGCTGCCATCTTTATTTCTGCAGCTTTCATGGCAAAGCTGGACGGCTCCCCTGCCCAGGTCAGCACAGGGAGCTGGGAGGAGAGGACCATTTTGGGAGGCGCGGGGGGCAGCTTTCGAGCCATGGGGGGGGGCACTTTGTGAGCTGCACCCGGGGGAAGGGGTGGAGGAAGAGGGGAAGAGCCGCATGCAGTTTGCAAGCCTCAGGTTGGCCACCCCTGCTTTAAACTATCTTTGCTTCTATGAACTTTTAAATCAGAAAATGGTGTAGATTGAGTAATAAATTCATGTATGTAAAATAAGAAATAGTGAAAGCTAAAATATGTAGAAGAATTGTAACATTACATTTAGTTTAATGGTAGTATACTTATATTTTAAGTGTGGCCCTGCCAGCCACCTTTCCTTTTTAGCAGGGAGGAACCCCCTGAAATTGTTGGAAAATACACATCAGATAAGATGTCAGTAACTACCCCAATAGTGAGGCAGGAAAAGACTTAAAAAGTCTATTATGGCCACCCTTACACTAGGTTAATTCTTCATTCTTTAGTCTTTTTACTTTGGAATAACTTTAATCCTTACAAAAAATAGTTTTTAGTGGTAAAACAGAACTTTTAGTAAAATTTGTTTAACTTCTGCTTAAGTTCTCCTTGCAAAAACAAAGGTTTTCTTTGCAAAATTAAGTTTTACTCTTATCATTTACTTCTCTGTGTGAATGAGGAGTGCAGGATAGCCTAATAAACAGAAGACAGCAGTACCAAATGGTCAAGAGGGAGAATAAAAGATCAGAAGATGCCAATCAGACTATCAACACACGCTGACGATGGCTGGAGAATAGCAGATTGATGACCCTATAGCAGAGGTATATACCTCCAAAGGCAAGATAACAGATAAAGGCAAAACCAGATGTGGTAAATCCCAGTGACAACCATGAAGGATGATGATAGGGATAACCTTGGGATAAAACACCACTTAAGGATTAATGATCACAGCATGACATTGCAAAAGACAAACTCAAATGGGAACTTACAACTATGAACATAGGGTGTGTATTGCCATGCTTCTTTAAGTTCAGTCTTATATACTAGATTGACTCAAGTCACAATAGACTGGTAACTATAACATCTGTGTTTGTGCAGGCATGTATGAATGGATGCAGATGCTGATTTTTAAAGCTGTATTTTCAATAAATGTGGCGTATTGCCTTGTGCTCTGAGAAAGATCCAGTCTATTTCTTACAAACATAACAAAGTTTAGGCCTTTCTGGGCAGTCCTTTACTCCTCTACGTCCATTATGCCACCCCTCTCAGGCTCTCGTACTCTATGCCATTTTAGGACAAATAGACAATAGGTTTTCTGGAACAAAAATCTCTGCTGACCTGTACAAAGAAGGAAAGGAGTGGATGGAAGAAAATAAACCCAAAGTTTTAGCTTCAGAAGTTCATTTTGACAGGCCATCTTCTTTTCGGTATTCTTCCCCTTTCACATACATTTCACAGCTTTTCTGCTTCAGCTAGATCAAGTCAATAGATGGAACTACTATCTTAGCTGCTAACAAATAGCTTGAAAATTCTACAAGCAGGAGCAAATCAGAGTGGAGAGATTCTAATAGCCAAAGTTGGGAGACTTGCATATTTGCAGCACTGTTACTGAGACATAACAATACAGTGATTATGGAAATAAAATATCCATGGGCTAAGGAAGGGATCGGCACAACTGGAAGGACATAAGCATTCACAACTGAATGCATTTCCTGGACTTTCATTGAGAATATATATTTATATTATAACTAGAAGCATTACAAAAATGATTTAACTTTGGTTTTGTCCTTAATATGGTGCTTCATATCTATATATCAATATATACATTAACAGTTGTCATCAGCATCTGAGGAAGTGAGTTGTAGCTCACAAAAGCTTATGTTCTAATACCCTAATAAATTTGTTAGTCTTTGAAGTGCCACCAGAATCTGTTATTTTTGATGAAACAGACCAACCCAGCTATTTTTCTGAATGCTGTCATCAATTGAAGATATAATAAAAAACAGAGCCTTAAAACATAGATTAAGATGAAAGCTTGCGCATCAGCTAGATGTCATCAGGTGCTTTTTTCTTACCGCCTTACTGTGACTCCTGTTGAAGTTGCTAGTCCACTGGCATCTATTTTGAGAGCTGGCCATTGTTCATATTCACATGTTGATATATAAAGATATATGTTTGTAAATAGGAATATAAGAGACTAGCTGACTATCCGATAAGCATAAACTTACTGGATAGTTGACTAATGATGCAACTAGTCACTTCTCCATCTTGCAGCCTCTATCAACAAGGGGGGAAGGCAACCGGGGTGGGTGGGGGGGGAGCAGGAGCTGGGTCCCCCCCAGCACCATCTCTGCGGAGGGCAGGGGAAGGTAGAGGCGCAGTGGAAATGGTGCGAGTGGATATGGCCTCCACTTGCACCGCTTCTGCTGCGCTTCTGCTTTTGAAATGTACAAGAGCCCCGCTCTTAAAATGTACAAAAGCAGAAGCCCTGCAGGGAGCGTGGGGCCAGTGTGGGACTAACCCTTTTGATTGAGTGGCTGCAGGGAACACGGGGCCAGTGGGTGAGTCCCCCGCTGGCCCAGCACTCCCTGCGGCACCTGAACCTGCAGGGCTCTTGCTACAGTACAAAGGTGGAGGTGCCCTTATAGGCTAACAG